>CAUPSG010000445.1:0-1356081 GCA_963513935.1 Aphrophora alni
AGACAGAGGACAGAGAGACAGAGGACAGAGAGACAAAGAGACAGACAGACAGAGAGACAGAGGACAGAGAGACACAGAGAGAGAGAGAGAGAGAGAGAGAGAGAGAGAGAGAGAGAGAGAGAGAGAGAGAGAGAGAGAGAGAGAGAGAGAGAGAGAGAGTCAGACAGTCAGACAGTTAAACAGACAGACAGAGAGAGAGTGAGGGAGAGAGAGAGAGAGAGAGAGTCAGACAGACAAGCCAGACAGAGAGAGAGAGAGAGAGAGAGAGAGAGAGAGAGAGAGAGAGAGAGAGAGAGAGAGAGAGAGAGCCTAACACATTGGCCTAACACGTTGTATTGTCTCCTTCATGACTTACGTCTACAACAGTTGTCAACCATTCAGGTCAGTCTTTTATTTAATTCAATCATCAATTTATATAAATTCAATTAACTTTTTATTTAGAAATTTAACTTACTCTCTACAACTTTGCAATGTAATCTGAGGTTAGATTCCTCTTTTTCATCTTTCCTAACAACTCTTGTTCTTTTCCGACCCACATCCTATTATGGTATTGAAGGGCTAAGAGTCTTTATTTTTAACATCAAGTCTTTCTACTCTGTGGGCGACTTCTTTGGGCATGGGTAGTAGTCATATTCATATTATCTCATGTGGTAATAACATGAATCTTACTGGCATATTCTTCAATCCATGTAGGCTTTTTATTTGGGGTTGTGTTGTTTTGTGTTGTGTAAGTTTATTTAAGTGCTTTAAGAGCTAACCCTATGTTCGGGCGTTATTTTGTAAGATTTTTAATTATAATTTAGAAGTTTTTATTGATTTTGAAATATTAGCTATGATTGAAAGAAAGAATTCAAGGTTCAGGCTCTAATCTGTACTCACCAGGCAGACTGCTGTGACACGTGAATGGAAGGATATACTCAATGAAAGTTTTACATACTCATGTTTAAAATTTTGAATATCTTCCTTTTAATACCAGAAAAAACATGTATTATTATTTTACTAAAGAATTTTGACAAACATTAATTTACATACTTACATACTAATAATCAAGTTTACTGTCCAAAGTTCTATCACTTATACATAATCAAAGTTACAATATTTTTACTCACATTTAGGTCCAAAACTTATTAATTCAACACTTCTTTTGAACTAGCCTTATACTGTAAAAATTTCTAATTATTTACTTTTAAATGCTCCATTATGGTTTTTGTAGAGAGCGATCCGAAGATGCGTTCTACCTGCCAGGAACGCTAAGCTGGAATCCCGCTGAATGTCGGTTGGAACGGAGCGCTCGACTGCTTTGCCTAGCTTGCATTGGTAAATTTCCTGGAATTTAACAAATAAAACACACTATTTCTTTTGTAAAATTCTATAATTTATTTGGTCTAGCCGACCATGGTTTCGCCAGTTACGGCATTGACGAGGCTCTTACAAGACTAAATACAAAGCACAACATAACTATTATAAAAGGTAGGAAAATCCCGTTAACAAACAAAGCACAAAGACCCAGGGGAAAACCCCCACAGGTCATTCACACAGGTATTAACCAACCTTGAATAGAGGTTGAAGTAAAGGAGAAAATGACAAAAATTCCGTTTGGTCATTTAAAACTAGATTATCATCATTACACAAAAGTCTCTTAATTTCTAAAATTTCCAAAACATTTAATTTTCTACTTTTTACGTTAACATGTAAAATTTCAAAATTAACATTAGAATAAAAATCTGTCAATGCATGATTTTTTAAATGGTTAAAAAAACTAGAATCATTATAACCTAACCGCCAACTCCTTTCATGCTCACCTAACCTACACTTAAAACTACGGCCTGTTTGGCCAACATAAGCAGCATTACAAATACTACATGTCAGTTTGTACACACCACTTTTTTGCATTTTTTCTATATTATCTTTGGAATTTACCAACATCTTTCCTAAATTTTGTTTACAATAATAAGCTGGTTTACAGTGTTTTTTCTTTTCTAAAACTTTACCAACTGCATGGCTAACTTTACCAAAATAGTTAATTCTACGCCACTTTTGTGTGGAATTATTAGAATTGACTATTGGGAAAATAAAGGATTTAGCCTTATTTTTTAATTTTCTTTTTAACATTTTATCAATGAGATTAACCTCATAACCATTATTAATGGCTATTTGTTTAATACATACAAGCTCAGTATAAAAATCATCATTAGACATAGGAATATTAATGAGGCGATACAACATACTATGAAAAGCAGCCAATTTATGATTATAAGGATGTTGTGATGTAACATGTATAATGTTGTCACTAAACGTAGGTTTCCTAAAAATGCTGAAATTATGCCTACCATCAATGATTTTAATTGTAAGATCTAAAAAATTAATTTGATTATTCTGTCCTACTTCCATAGTAAATTGTATCGCCGAGTTAATAGAATTTAAATACTTTAAAAAACACTCAAGTTGGCGGTCAGTACCTTCAAATAAACATAAAACATCATCTACATATCTATACCAATAATTAATACAATGCTTAAAGGACAATACATTTTATAAATTACCACCAAATTTTGTTTTTTGTAATAATAAAATAAATTATAGCCACCTAAGAACCAACGAACCCCAATAGAGATTTAAATTAAATTCAAGTAAATAACCTTCAGTTAGCCGGAGCAAATATTTTATAAAGCTAATTAAAATTAGAGTCAAAATTAAATACAAATTAAATTGATGCATTCTTAAATTCCTTGTTTTAGACTAAGTTGTTTAGGATAAGAATTTATAGTGAAGATGTACCTAGTTTAAGCCGTAGTATAAAATTGTAGAATAAGATAGTAATCAGTAATATTTTGAGCATCAAGGTAAAAATTATGTTTTAAATGATTAAAAAAATTAATATTTTAAAGAAATAATTATTCAAAATGTTTAATTAAAATTGAGTTATAATCCCACATGTTTTGAGTGTTATTATTTTAATCAATTGTCAAATAACTAACGAACTAATAACCAAATGAATAATAATAATATTAATAAATAGTAAAAAGAAATATAGGAGAGTTTTCCTATATTTAAGCGACCAACGTGTAGAAAATAACTAATAAAAATAAAAAAGAGAACGTCTTAAACGTTATAATAGGTGACTCATATAGAATACTATTGAAAATTCAAAAATCTCAAAATGATAGCTATTATTTTATTATTATTATTATTTTTTTTTTTTTTCATATCTAGTGTGTTATTACATTTATAAGCATTACACAGTTATGAGGTTCAACAAACTTGTGTAACAACTGTTATAAACAAACCTACCCTACTTTGTGCAAGACCCCTTGATGTACCAATACAATTTAACATTTCCTACAAGGATCTAAGAAACCAACTATTGGATATTAAATTTATACGATCCATTTGTATTACATTGTATGATGTGGCTGAATAAGTTATCATGTGGTTCATTAATTTGTTTTTAAATTCCGTTTTTAAATCTGTTGGTTAATAACCATGAAACATGAAGATTGGTTAAAAAATTGAGGTTGGAATGTTAACTTACCTTATACTTTATAAATCAAAAAGCAAAAGAATATTATAATCCGGATTTAATCCTTTTCATATAGGGACATTTTAAGGACATACTTAAAGAAAATTCAACAACCTCTTCGATATCAAAAGGTTACAATTTTATATAGGCATATTATTAAAATTGTACCAATGAATTTTGTGACACCTAATTGTAGTTATGTTCTGAATATTTTTTAATGGTTTATTTAATCAATGTTTCTTGAAATCTCTGCATTCTATTTTCATTCCTTTTTAAATGATTATATATTTTATAACTGAATATATTATGAAATTGTTTGTATTAGAATTACAGTGATCTTCATTCGTCATCAACAACAAACAGATCATCCATCATTTTCAACAGCATCCAGAAAATTCACCATCAAGCTACTTATAGAACATCAGTCATCACAGCAGCATCTAGTACATCCCATCAATATCAACATAATTACAGATTTTGATCTACAACTGGTAAGGTAAGGTAAGTTATAATAGTTAGTGAATTTGGAGTCCGAGGGTATACAATCTCTTGTCACTGCGAACCAAATGGATCTTTTGTGACTACCCTACTAATTATGTTTTATACCCAGCCAAGATTTGAGCTTCTTAAGAATTTTTAAATGATTTTGGGTGATATTGTAGTTATCTCTGCAGCCATGGGGAAAGGAAGTGCTGAAATAAAGTAGTCTTTTGTAGGATAGAGATTCACACTCACTCAACCAGTGTTCGGCTGTCTCTTTAAGTGTCAGGCAGAAGCGGCACGAATCCACTTCTCCCTTCCCTTTACATTTTTGGGTTGGGAGTCCTCTGATGATTACTCCATTGACCCATGGCTCTTGGATTAGAGCTATATCTTCAGTAAATCACATGACGAGGACAGCCAAAACCGTCCTGTCATTGTTGAGATTTATTGAAAGCATTTTACTTCTTCACATTAGAAACTTGGTTTGTCCCTGATGTGGTAGGGTTCTGTATTAGTCCATTCCTTCTGGCGAGTCCTTTTTTCCTAGATCTTTCCTTTGCGGCTGTTGATGACCTTTTAGGTTTTTGTTTCTTTTGAAGGAAAGAACTGCTAGATGCCAACACCCACTCTTAAGACATACTATCCAAGGCTGTAATAGCCTCCTGCCAGCATGACTTTGGACGGAGCTTTAGCCTCTGACACAGCAACAGCTGTCTTGTCCTTGCTTTGTGGTATAGAACTAGGCTGACTAGAAGTTTCAGCTCATTTATTATAATGTTTGCTGATGTTTAGATCTAAGTAATTCAGATCTCCGTTCTCTTTTGTGCAATTGTTTATTGTCTGTGCTAGCTTGAAGCGCTTACGTTCACATTGTAGGTGGTTTAAGTGTTACTTTTATTTCTCATTTTCTTATACTTTTTTTAATGTATACGTAGTTTAGAGAATGTTACATTGTGATTCATGGAAATATCCTTTTTGAGTTGCTCAGAGCCCATAACTTTTTTTTGGTATAAATTATGTCTGATAAATGTTTCCACTGTCTGTTTTAATGAAACTTGGTATAAAATTTTGTTTGATTTATAGATGGTATAATACACAATTTTACAAACAGAGTAATAATGAGGGGGGCGGGTGAATTAAGGAAATGTCTAAAATAGCTCTTTAAGACTTTAAGACTATTAGTTTCATTATAATTATTTAGTAGATTCAAATTTTCTCTTCCAATTGGTTTTTAAACTTTTTTTTTTGTTCCAGGTTTAATAACTTAGAAAAATTGAAGTAGATGACATGTCAGAGACATGAGTGAGTACAAGTTGTGTAAAATAGTTGTAAACATATGTCAGCTAAACTAGTATCCATCATGACTTTGAAAACTTATGTTTTTAAGTTGGAGAAGCCTACTAGGTTAGATTAGTTTTAAGCTGTAGGAAATAGTATTAGATAAGTTATATATTTTATGGTATGTGTTTGGTTAAAAATATTTTCAAAGGCATGATGGAATATAAATTATCGTATTTTTTTTATTGATAAAATTATGATAAAATAATGTTAGTAGATTAATATTGTTGCACTATTAGACCAATGAATAGAGATTTTTGCTAGACGAAATCCCCTAGACACGAAATTTGGTGCAAAGTTAGGTTTTAGGGTTCCATAAATGGGAAAAAAAATCGAACACTCCAGCTCATCGCTAGGCCCCCTTGGGGGCAGGGTTAAAAAGTTTTTTTGTAAATATCTAAAAAACTAAGCAAGATAACAAAAAAGTTTGATACAAAAGTTGTAGCTGACTAAATTTCCCATCAAAATGGTTATTAGTAATTTTTTCACTAGACACACTGATACAGAGATATGAGACCTTATTTTTCCAATTGTTTAGTAATAGACATTTTTACGAAAGAAAAAAATAGGTGGTTTTTTTTTAATTGAGGCCGATTTTTATATAAGCATACACTTTAACTACAAAACATTCATTTGTTTAACTACAAACATCAGTTTTTAGTTGTATACATGTATATACAAACATATATGTGTAGAACTGTTTTCATGAATATATATTATACTTGTCTAAATCCAAAAATGCACATATATACGCATAAATGCACGTTTTTGTAGTTGTAGTCTGTGTGTTCATGTGTGCATAAATTTATATCCAAATACTTGGTATTACATATACAAACACTTACATACTCATATTTAGGGCTTTATACTGCAAGTTGTTTATTTAGTAAAAATGCCTTTTACGAACAATTAGAAAAAAGTTCAACTTTGAGAACGATTTGTTGAAATATCGAATCCACGTCGAGTTTTCCACGAGTCCCATTAGATAAAATGGAGAAAATATGTGTAAAAAATATAATAAAACTGTAGTACGGACGAAATTACGCGGGAGACTAAACATTGGAGGTTAAAGCTAATTTCTTGTTAACTCTGTTATCATTAAATGTTAATGCATTAATTTTAAGAACATAAAAATTATATACAATTGTTATCTTATATATTCCTACAAAAAAAATTAAAATAATTTTGTATATTAGAATTTTCCGTTAATTTACGAAAAAATATACGAATCTAATTAAAAATTAGGAAATAATATTTTATTATACACCTAAATATTATAGGAATTGCTCGGAAACTGTGGGGATATTTTTGGTATGTCGGTGTAGGAGTATACTATCAATCGGGTTTACAGAGGTTTGAAAAAAAGTATAAAACCTCGGTTTTTCGTTTATAAATCGCAAAATACAATCGAAAATTACCAAGACATCAGTGTTTTAGAGAATTAAATAAACTACAACTTCCTGTTTTATATTGAAAAATAATTCCATGCCACTTTGAACATTAAAAATCACAAAGTTCATTCACCGTGGAACTCCGAAAAACCGTGATTTTGAACATTATATTTTCATAATTCGGCTAATTTTTAAGCAAAAAATAATTATTTAAATAAAAAGTTTAACTGCGTTTTCAAAACGGACTAAAAAGTTTTTTTTTAATCCTCTTAGCCCCCCCCCTCTTACAGATTCATAACCCAAGAGAGACTGTCCTGAAAATTTGTGATTGTGAATTTTTAATAGCTATGAAAATACTGTAAGATTTAAAATGAAAAACATGGGTCGCATGAAATAGATGGTTTTATCCCCATCTATTAAATTAAACCGAGGTCACACTCGTGACTGGACAAATATGTTCTAAGATCGGTATTGGACAAGTAGTGAGGCCAGAACATCATTGGCAATGATAGTCGAGGTTGGAAGGTATTGGAAGGTTGGATATTGTACCGTCCAGCCTCAATGACAAATCACCCCAATATGCCTGGCCACACATTGGCCTAACACGTTGTATTGTCTCCTTCATGACTTACGTCTACAACAGTTGTCAACCATTCAGGTCAGTCTTTTATTTAATTCAATCATCAATTTATATAAATTCAATTAACTTTTTATTTAGAAATTTAACTTACTCTCTACAACTTTGCAATGTAATCTGAGGTTAGATTCCTCTTTTTCATCTTTCCTAACAACTCTTGTTCTTTTCCGACCCACATCCTATTATGGTATTGAAGGGCTAAGAGTCTTTATTTTTAACATCAAGTCTTTCTACTCTGTGGGCGACTTCTTTGGGCATGGGTAGTAGTCATATTCATATTATCTCATGTGGTAATAACATGAATCTTACTGGCATATTCTTCAATCCATGTAGGCTTTTTATTTGGGGTTGTGTTGTTTTGTGTTGTGTAAGTTTATTTAAGTGCTTTAAGAGCTAACCCTATGTTCGGGCGTTATTTTGTAAGATTTTTAATTATAATTTAGAAGTTTTTATTGATTTTGAAATATTAGCTATGATTGAAAGAAAGAATTCAAGGTTCAGGCTCTAATCTGTACTCACCAGGCAGACTGCTGTGACACGTGAATGGAAGGATATACTCAATGAAAGTTTTACATACTCATGTTTAAAATTTTGAATATCTTCCTTTTAATACCAGAAAAAACATGTATTATTATTTTACTAAAGAATTTTGACAAACATTAATTTACATACTTACATACTAATAATCAAGTTTACTGTCCAAAGTTCTATCACTTATACATAATCAAAGTTACAATATTTTTACTCACATTTAGGTCCAAAACTTATTAATTCAACACTTCTTTTGAACTAGCCTTATACTGTAAAAATTTCTAATTATTTACTTTTAAATGCTCCATTATGGTTTTTGTAGAGAGCGATCCGAAGATGCGTTCTACCTGCCAGGAACGCTAAGCTGGAATCCCGCTGAATGTCGGTTGGAACGGAGCGCTCGACTGCTTTGCCTAGCTTGCATTGGTAAATTTCCTGGAATTTAACAAATAAAACACACTATTTCTTTTGTAAAATTCTATAATTTATTTGGTCTAGCCGACCATGGTTTCGCCAGTTACGGCATTGACGAGGCTCTTACAAGACTAAATACAAAGCACAACATAACTATTATAAAAGGTAGGAAAATCCCGTTAACAAACAAAGCACAAAGACCCAGGGGAAAACCCCCACAGGTCATTCACACAGGTATTAACCAACCTTGAATAGAGGTTGAAGTAAAGGAGAAAATGACAAAAATTCCGTTTGGTCATTTAAAACTAGATTATCATCATTACACAAAAGTCTCTTAATTTCTAAAATTTCCAAAACATTTAATTTTCTACTTTTTACGTTAACATGTAAAATTTCAAAATTAACATTAGAATAAAAATCTGTCAATGCATGATTTTTTAAATGGTTAGAAAAACTAGAATCATTATAACCTAACCGCCAACTCCTTTCATGCTCACCTAACCTACACTTAAAACTACGGCCTGTTTGGCCAACATAAGCAGCATTACAAATACTACATGTCAGTTTGTACACACCACTTTTTTGCATTTTTTCTATATTATCTTTGGAATTTACCAACATCTTTCCTAAATTTTGTTTACAATAATAAGCTGGTTTACAGTGTTTTTTCTTTTCTAAAACTTTACCAACTGCATGGCTAACTTTACCAAAATAGTTAATTCTACGCCACTTTTGTGTGGAATTATTAGAATTGACTATTGGGAAAATAAAGGATTTAGCCTTATTTTTTAATTTTCTTTTTAACATTTTATCAATGAGATTAACCTCATAACCATTATTAATGGCTATTTGTTTAATACATACAAGCTCAGTATAAAAATCATCATTAGACATAGGAATATTAATGAGGCGATACAACATACTATGAAAAGCAGCCAATTTATGATTATAAGGATGTTGTGATGTAACATGTATAATGTTGTCACTAAACGTAGGTTTCCTAAAAATGCTGAAATTATGCCTACCATCAATGATTTTAATTGTAAGATCTAAAAAATTAATTTGATTATTCTGTCCTACTTCCATAGTAAATTGTATCGCCGAGTTAATAGAATTTAAATACTTTAAAAAACACTCAAGTTGGCGGTCAGTACCTTCAAATAAACATAAAACATCATCTACATATCTATACCAATAATTAATACAATGCTTAAACTGGTTATTACTATCAAAAACTATAGATTCAAAAGTATCCATAAAAATCTCAGCTAACAACGGAGATAACGGAGATCCCATTGCTAACCCATCAACTTGTGCAAAAAACTTATTTTGAAATTGAAAATAATTTTGTTTAATACATACTTCAATTATATTCATCAATTCTATAGAAATACAAGGATCAACTTTAGCTCGATCTAACAAAGATTGCACACCAGTCAAACAGTCATTGACCGGAATACTAGTAAATAAACTTTTTACATCAAATGACACAATTTTGGCGTTAAGGGAGGCTTTGACATCTTTAATCTTATCCACCAAATCCAAAGAATTTTTTAAACCAAATTTAGGTTGGAACCTAGAAATGTTTTTTAGAAATGTGTTGGCAAATTTAGCTACATTGTATGAAGGTGATATTAAGGTTGAACATTCTGTTCCAAGTGATATCGTACTTTTAGTGTTGTGTAAAACATGCGCTTTTTGACAATTGCAGCCTAGAGGGTGTTACATTATATTCACAGTAGGCGCTTAATTTAAATTGTTCGATTTATAATTATTTGTCTTAAATATTTTTGTTCACAGTTTTTGCAATTGTCATTTAAATCATTTTAATTTCTATGTAAACTTCTTAATTATTTAAATATGTATAACCAAATACTTAATAACTTAATTTATTTGTTTTTTACTGGTTGGAGAATGCACCATGCTTACAGAAACCCCCTCCTTCGAGATTCACATTACGCAGTAATAAGAAGCTCGAAGAACGAGCATGGAAGCTGGGACACTCCAACCTCCTTGCCACCCTTTACGGAGCCAAGAAAAAAAGTAGTTAAATCTAATAACAATTTTGAAAAATTTTAGTTTACAGTACTCAACAATTTCAATAAAATACAACATCATAAACTTCAGCAATAGTACATACACATCATAAGACATATTATTTATAACACATACAACAATGTTATCTGATGTATCAAATATCAATATTCATATTACAAAGCGTATATCATATAATAATTTTTTTAACAAACCATAATATCATCAATTTAAAAAAAAAACATGATAAGACATATTCTTGATGATACATACAACACAAAAAATCATTTTTCAACATGGTTTCAACAAAACATAATATTGTTCATGACGCATACAAAATAAAGCAATCAAATTGTCAAATATCAAATCATTACAAGACATACATTACACATCACAAAATTATTTTTGAACAAAGTTTCTAACACAACATAATATTGTTCAATTTCAGAAAGTGATACATAAACATGATAAAATATATCATTCATGACATATCAAAACATAAATTTTTCAAATGAATCAAGTAACTAATAATATTACAAGGTATACAGCACAAAATAATGTTCAAATTGTAACATAGTCATAGCAGAAGATATTAGAACATTATCACATGTGAACAACAGAAATGAACATCAAGTCATTTTTATATTTTAATTGTGTTCCTGTTTCTCTTGTTTTTAATTATTGTTGAACTTGTTATGAATTCTATTTTGCATAGGTATTTAGTCATTTACATATAAAGTATATTAAATTATTGATTTAGTGAAGATGAAAGGAAATAATATAGTAGCACCTGACTGATAGACCATACAAAGTCATATTTTACATCAGAGTTAAGATTAATATATTTATTGTTTTATTCTAGGATTATTCAATATTTGTTGATGTTGTTTGGAAGGTTTGAGACGGAATGACAAGATCATTAGTCTCATGTCAAATTTAAAAGCAAGTTAAATTGCCGCGCTAACGAGATAGAGTGGGGACGAGGTGGTGCGGTGACGTCACGCCAGGTTAAGAGGGAAACTTGCCTGATCAGACATGCAACGCCAAACTACCAGAGTTCCTATTTTATTAAAAAACTAAATTATTAATATAATTTAATATTAAGTAGAGTCAACCGACTAATAATATCAACAAATAAATTTAAAATCACATAAAACAAAAAAGTTATTCAAGATATTAGAAGGGCTCAAAAACCTAAAATTTGAAAAAAGGGTAAATCCAAAATTCAAAAATCGTAGAGTCATAACCAAGTGGGGAAGTAATAATAATCACAAATAAAAAATAAGTAATAATAATAATAAACAGGTGAGAATGGACTTAGAAAGTCATTCTTGGGGAGTTTTTTGAATTTTTAGAGTTGAAGGGGGATATATTAAAAAATAATAATAATTACAATTGAAGAGACAACAATAGGGAACAATAATATGCAATTAGATTCAAGTTTCAACTTAAAATGAGGGAGATATAATAATCACCAAAAGTAAAACTTTAAAGCCCAAAAGCGGTCAAATTTAAAGTTAAAGGGGATGTAAAAGTATATGATTATGTGTATCTAGTATATAGAATTGTTATACAACAAAGCAGAGATGATTATAGAAAATGGGGGGGGGGGTTATAAACAATAAACATGACGACAAAAACTTCTGAACTTCAAAGACCAATAACTCGAGAGCCAAGCGAGCTACGTTAAAAGTCCAAGAAGGTCTTTTCGTCATAGAAGTAGAGGAACAAAATGTATTCAAAAGAATTTCGAAAAAGGACTTATATCGGAAGTTCAAAAGTGTAAAAACAGACTTTCGATAAAAGTGCGATAACTCGCGAACGGAGCGTACTGGAACGACGAATCGAGTTCCACAAGACCCACAAGATGGAAAGGAAGAAGAATCCGAAAGGAACTCGATGATCGGACTAGCCGTTCAAAAGTTACAGCGAGTTGTTCGAAAACATGTCCAAATTCAAGATTTTCAGGAATAAACAAGCAGAGTGGCTCTCGCATCTTGACGTCACGGTACAGGCGATGGACTTTGTATGACCAACCGTCAACACAGTGAACACTAAATAATACAACAATTGAATTATCTATTAAAAGGTTTTTTAATAGAAAATAAAGAAGGAAAACTATTCAATAGGTAAAAACTATACCTAGTTAAATATGTAGTATAAAAATTTCAGACCAATAGTGCCTGAAAATACTAAAAACAAAGAAAAACCATTTCTTCACAAAAGGGAGGAAAAGTGGTTACCTTTTGTGGGAAAGTTCCCACAGAAAGGGAGACCGAAAATTATCCGTCGTAAGACGGGTACTCTTGTAGCAGACTCGACGTGAGGAAGATGTGTTTTCCTGTACCAGACTCCAAGCAGAGACGAAGCCACATTAGTCACTCTACTAAATTCGACTTAGAAAAGTTACAACTCATTTCGAACTTCAAGGCGACTTAGCAGATCGAAATCGAGACCAGCATTCAACTATTCAGCAGTACAGGACTTGGACGGAAAACAACTCATCGACATTAGACAACTTTAACAACTAACTTCTAAATCTACGAGAACTTCATATAAAGTGTGAAGGTACAATAAGCCTAAGGAATAATTCGCAAATAGTAAAATCATTTTAAATATAACTTCATTTGGGAAATTGATAAAAATTAAATTCATTAATATAATCTCTGCTTTGGTGTTATAAATATTTAAAAATTAAATACGACTATTTCAGTACAGGAAAAACTATCTGTAGTCCTTGCTGGAATAGTCTAGCTTTTTCATTTGTCTTGATATATAAGAAATATTCTGTTTTGATTTTTTGTAAAATATTTTGGTTGTTTTGTTTTGTTTGATTAATTTTGTTGTGGTACAAAGATTTTAAATTGTTTTTAAATTGTCTTTAAAGAGAAATTATATACACAATTCGTTTCTCAAATTTGTTTTGTTTTCTATTATCCATTCTGTATATGCATATTACTTTGTTTATGATAAATGTTTTATGTGTGCTCTGGTTAAATATAGTATAAAATTTTAAAGAAATTATCATCAGAACTTAAGAGCCGATTTCTTCCAAAAGGCACTTCCCCAGAGAAAGAGAGTGTTAATTAAGAGAAATAGTAAAATTATCGAGCATTGAAATAAAATTCAGGGAATTTTGCGAATAATAAAAGGTTGTAAGTTTATGAGGACAAGCTCATACTTACAAAAGCCAAGTAGTGCAATATCTTTGATTAAAGAAAAAGTAAAAGTGAGCATCTTGGTCTTGTCCGCGTTAATGCAAAGTTAGGTGAGAACTCTTGACGGAGGCGGTTGTAAAGCGAGGTTAAAGGGTCGCGAGCAATCAAGGTTCTCAAGAAACGGCGAGAGGCGTACGCGGCAGGTTGTATTGTTGTATTTTTATCTGGTTGCAATCGTGGTATTGTTATGATACATTATTGAATAGTTCTATGCCATATGTGGTTGTCTTGTGAACATTGCCTACAGGAATAATAAATATAATAATGTCCAATACACAATTGTATCTAATGGTTTAAGGCTTTCGTATTTTATTGGTTATGATTTGTATTGTAAACTGTTTAATATCTGTAACATATAGTATGATGTTGTACTAAATGTGACAACACTGTAAGGCATTTGGCAACGCCGATCTTGACAATGTGCTCTGATCTACAGAGTTAGTAATGGACGCTACCTTGTATAAAGCTAAGCTAGTTTGGTGTATAACTTAAGTTATAATAAATATGTGTTTCAAGCTCCACAATTGTGTTTATTGAAATACCACAAATGAAACATGGTGTCAGGTGTGTGTGTCAAATTATGGGTGTGATCAGTAATAATAATTCAAAACCAATTTGACTGTAAGAAAAGTAAAGGTTATAAAAACCACGAGCTTTTTGTAATACAATGGCGACTGGAAATTTTAAACCTCCTAAAGCAATAGTGTTTGATCACAACGTAAGAGACAATGTCAAGAAGTTTCTTCAATCTTTTGATATATACATGTTAGCGACAGGTCTGTATAATAAACCTGATAATATAAAAGTTGTGATATTTCTTAATATTGCCGGTGAAGAAGCTTTAAATATCTTTAACACATTTAACCTTGGGGAAAAGGACAAGGAAGATTATAGTAAAGTAGTGGAGGCATTTGAAAACTATTGTGAACCTCATAAAAACAAAACTTATGACAGATACAAATTTTTTTTAAGAAAGCAGGAAGAAAATGAAGATTTTGCCCAATTTGTAACTGACTTGAAACTACTTGCAAGAATCTGTAACTTTGGGGATCAAGAAGAATCGCTAGTTCGTGATAGAATAGTAGTTGGTATAAGGGATTCCACACTAACAGATAGACTACTTCGCATCTCTGATCTAACACTAACAACAGCATAAGTACACTGTCGAGCAGCTGAAGCTAGCAGAGTTCAAACAAAAGGCATTAAGGAAGTTTTGAATGTTAATAGTGTTGTGGGTTCAAGTAAAGTGAAAAGTCTAAGTGCTAAAAAGAAAAGTGTATGCAAAAATGATGTATACCAGTATTTTAAGTGTGGTAATAAACATTCAAGAGGCAAGTGTCCTGCCTATGGTAAAACATGTAATTATTGTAATGGGGTTAAACCATTACGTGGTAGGTTGTAAGAATAAAAATAAAAATATGAATAGGCCTACACCTAGAAATAATAACTATAGAAATAAACCAAAGCAAATACACGAATTAAACACAGATGATGATTTTGTTTTGGATGGAATCAGGTTACAAAAGATAGGCATAAATGCGGAGCCTACAAATGTAAAAGAATGGGTTCAGTCTGTTATGATTAATAATCATGAAATACTCTTTAAATTGGATTCAGGTGCTGAATGCAATGTTTTGCCACTTACTCATTTCAATAAAATTAATAATCAAAACACTTTGTATAAAACAGAAAAATCTATAATCTCTTATAATAATAACATAATCAAAATTATAGGGTATGTTGTTCTTAATTGTGTTGTTAAGGACAAAATGTTTAAAATAAAATTCTTTGTGGTAGATTCTAAAAGTAAACCCATCCTTGGTCTTAATACTTGTAAACATTTGAATCTCATTAAACGAGTTGATTTGTTAAGTACTTACAAAAATGACAAGGAATTTGTTTTTAAAAATAGGGATCTATTCACGGGCACTGGTAAAATTCCTTTTAAATATAAACTAGTTCTAAGTAAAAATGCAGTACCAGTTGCATGTTCTAATAGAAGGGTGCCAGATTCAATAAAAGATAGTTTAAAAGACGAACCAACTGAGTGGATAAGTAATATTGTTATTGTTGAAAAGAGTAATAAAAAATTAAGAGTTTGTCTTGACCCATGTCATTTAAATAAATATCTGTGTACAGAACAATATCCAATTCCTACAGTTGAGGAATTAGCCTCAAAAGTTGGGGGTAAGAAAGTGTTTAGTGTTGTTGACATGAAAGAAGGTTTTTTTCAAATTTAATTAGATGAGAAAAGTAGTAAACTTTGCACTTTTATTACTCCATTTGGGAAGGTACGTTTTAAAAGATTGCCTTTCGGACTTAAAACTAGTCCTGAAGTGTTTCAAAAAATGAATGAAAAAATTTTCTCAGATTTAGGAATAGGTATATATTTTGATGATTGTATAATAGCAGGTAAAGATGAACAAGAACATGACATATTAATGAAGAAGTTCTTAGATAGAGCTAGAGAGTACAATGTCAAATTTAATTCAGATAAATTACAGTACAAAGTAAATGAAGTTAAATATGTAGGTCAAGTAATATCTAGTAATGGCATCAAAGCTGACCCAAATCAAGTTAAAGCAATATTAGAATTAAAACCACCAAATAATAAGAAAGAATTACTTAGAATTTTAGGAATGGTAAACTACTTAATAAAATTTATACCTAACCTGTCAGAACAATTGACGTTATTGAGGGATTTAATTAAAAAGGATAATGAGTTTGTATGGTCTAAAGATCATGATAATTCTTGTTTTAAACTTAAACAAGTAATAGGTAATCTTCCAACTTTGGGCATTTTTGATCCAAATAAAGAAATAGTAATACAAACTGAGGCAAGTCAGTCAGGTTTAGGTGGGTGTCTTTTACAAGAAGTCAGACCGATTAGTTTCTGTTCAAGAAGTTTAACTGATAGCGAGACCAGATATGCTCAGATAGAAAAAGAAATGCTTGCCATTTGTTTCGGTTTTCAAAAATTCCATCAATATGTTTATGGTCGTAAGGTTAAAGTAGTTAGTGATCACAAATCGCTGATAGCCATAAAGGAAAAAGATATTAGTAAGGTAACATCAAGATTACAACATATGAAACTTAAACTCTTAAAGTATGATTTCTGTATTGAATATTTACCAGGAAATGAAATGTATATATCTGATTTGTTATCTAGATCTTATATTAAAGATATAGTTAAAGATGATCCATCAATGTTAGAAGTTGTACATACATTAGGTCTGGATTTGCCATTTTCAAATGATTTTTTATATGAACTCAAAAAAGAGACTTTTAAAGATGAAACATTACAGTCTCTTATTTATCAGATAAAAGAAAATTGGGTTACTCAAAAATCTATGTTAAATCCTTCTGTTAAACCTTATTGGAAACTAAGAAATGATTTGTATTATAAGGAAAATCTTGTGTTTCTTGGACATAAAATTGTTGTACCATTAATTCTAAGGTCTAAAATATTATCTAAGTTACATAAAGCTCATTTTGGAATAGAAAAAACTAAGGCAAGAGCTCGTAAAGTCATTTATTGGCCTGGTGTTTCAAGAGATATAGAGGAATTTATTTCTAAATGTAAAGTTTGTGAGAAATTTGCAAGAGCAAATACCAAAGAAATTCTTATCCCTCATGAAATACCAGAATTGCCATTTCAAAATGTAGGTATTGATATTATGCATTTTGCAAGGAAAGATTATCTAGTTTTAGTTGATTACTATAGTAATTGGATTGACCTTAGAAAATTACAAAATAAAACTGCAAATTGTGTAATTAAAGCTTTAAAACAGATATTCAGTATTCATGGAATACCTAATAAGTTAGTATCAGACAATGTTCCATTTAATTCAATAGAATTTAAAAATTTTGCTAAAGATTGGTGTTTTAATGTTATAACATCTAGTCCAAATTATCCGAAATCAAACGGATTAGCAGAAAAAGCTGTTGGTATTTGTAAAACCATGCTTAAAAAATGTGACAAATGTGAGGGCGATATTAATGATTATATGCTGGAATACAGAGCTACTCCTCTTATTGGTCTTAATTTGTCACCAAGTGAATTGTTATTTAATAGGCTAATTAGATCAAGTGTTCCATTGTCTAAGTCATTACTAAATCCAAAATTAAATCATGGAGTTAAAAAAATATTAAAAAGAAAACAAGACAAAGGTAGTAGGTATTATAATAAAAATGCCAAACATAGAGTAGAATTTAAAATAAATGATTATGTTACTGTAAGAAAGGATAAACATTGGGTTCCGGGAGAGATCATCACTAAACATGAGGCACCTAGATCATAATATATTGTAGGAGATCAAGATAATAACATTTTTAGAAGGAATTCTTATTTTTTTAAAAAATCATTAAACAAAGCTGACTTTATTTCTAGAGATTTAAATCTAGATCTAGAAAATCATATAACTAATACTAGAGTACAGAGTCCCAGTAAGAATGATAAGCCAAAGTTTAATGATGACCAATTTCCTAAGAAAACAAGGTATGGTAGGGTTATACACCGGCCTTGTAAATTTAATGATTATGTTTGTGCTGAGTAAGCAATATTGTTCTTTAGTTTTGCTGTTTAAATTGTGTAAAATTAATGATTATGTTGTGCTGAGTAAGCAATATTGTTCTTTCTTTTGCTGTTTAAATTATATTCTTGAAAAAGCCACATTGATATTAGTTTGTAGTGTAATTTAAAATTTTGTAAATTTATTATAAAAAGGGAAATGTAACATATAGTATGATGTTGTACTAAATGTGACAACACTGTAAGACATTTGGCAACGCCGATCTTGACAATGTGCTCTGATCTACAGAGTTAGTAATGGACGCTACCGTGTATAAAGCTAAGCTAGTTTGGTGTATAACTTAAGTTATAATAAATATGTGTTCCAAGCTCCACAATTGTGTTTATTGAATTACCACAAATGAAACAATATCTTTTGTGTATTATGTTGTAATTAGGTTCATTTATTTGTATTTTAATAACTTGTATTACCGATGATTTGTCTTATGCAATTGTTTTTGTCTACAGGACCAAATAAAGAAATGAAGCCTCACTATTTTTAGGAATCTTGATCAAAAACTCGTTGCTTTAGTAAAAGATCTAAAAAGGATTTGAGAGGAATTCTAGTGAAGTCATCATATTACTACATGATTCATTTGGGTCACATTACAGAGAGGGTATCAGTGGTTCTGCATCCTCTCTGTCTTCTCTCCAGTGTACAACACATATAGCTTAACAGTAACAAATTAAATAATTAAATTATAAATAAAATACTATGATATAAATAAAATTGCTTTCTTACATATTTCTTATCGTGGAGTAAACTCAATCTCTAAAGGCTTTTCTGGCATCAAAAGAGTGTTGTACATTAGTTCCAGCAAACCTTGTTCAGCAAATCTCCTCCCTGAAAATTGTACATTGGATATATTATTTCAGAAGAAAAATTGTTTTAGTTTAAAAGTCGTGTTTAAGTCTCTTACATAAATCTAATATAAAGGCATTAATTGTGATGAGATGAAAAATTAAATATTGGTTTTTTTGTATAGAAATATTTTTACTTATTTTTTACTCATAATTTAACTGTAAAAAAAGTGTTTTTTTGAGTGATGTCTAGTCAGTGCAGTGAGATAGTGCTCAAAATTTAGGGGTACTAGCTTTTAAGATGAAAACGCAATATTTCATTTATGTCTTTCTTGTTGTTTAACCCCTTGGCTACTGTAAACATATACGTGTTCACGTTCTTTGCCTTCACTGCTACTCTTGTAGATATACGGTGTGTTTCCTCGCACTTTGTTATTATAAATATCGATCTTAACAGCATGTGTCGCAATCTATTGGCAGTTTTTCATATTATAACAGCACTAGCAATGTTATACTTCATTGCTAGAACTATTTTATTAGAACATGTTAGTTACACGGGGTTGACTAAACTATCAACTTGGACATTGTGTATCTCATTGTGTTTCTGTGTCTTTTATTACGAAAATACAAAAAGACGTGACCAGAAGTGGTGTGAGTCTTGCTACCACTGTGTTGAGTGTGATGTTGGACTGTGTGTGGTGCCATGCTTCGCGGAGCTTATAAACTCAAAAAGTACTAGATTTAGGTATACCATTTTTTTTTTTTTTACATATTATAATAATTTCTGTATAAGAACTTTTTGGAAATATTGTAATAATTTAGGTATAAGAACTTTTTCTACATATTTTAATAATTGAAATTGTATTTTATATATTGCAAGTAAATTTATTCGATGTATTTTTTTTTAAATTCACCTCAAAACCCCTCTTCACTTTTCCCCCTCCAATCCTTCACTCGCCAAACCAACAAAGCATTTAATGTTAAGTTTATACCAAGTAATCACCCTTTTATAAGTCATTATAGCAATATTTCATTTCATATGCTAATTTACTGTTGTAGTTATAAAATAGTTCCAAGTGCCGAAAAACCCCAGCATTAGGTTCTAGGACCTACATAGAAAACACAGTAGTCAAGGAGTTAATAGCAAAAAAACCTCAATGCCTTATAAAAAAAATAAATAAGAAAAGAACAGAAAATAAAGACTCCTATCTCTAGAATACTCTAATAGCGTCACAGTTGAAAAAAGAAACTGAGTTGGTCAAGGAAGACGTGATATAAAATATGGATTTACCATAAGACTACTTGAAAAAGTGCAGATCCAGCTAGGTTTCAGGATTGCCAAGCCTATACTCACTATAAATAAGCCCCTGAGAGTCACAATATTTCAATATAACCTCTAATGATTTCGGTAAAATCTTTCTCTAATATAGACTTTAAGGATCCAGATATAGACCATTATTTCCCAAGATATTTTGTTTCAATTACTATTGACATCAGGAATATGTCTATGAAACTAATTTTTAAAAATTAACCAACGACTTTTGTTAAAATATAAAGTTTAATAACGGAAACCAGTGTGCCAAGTCTAAGTAAAAAAAAAAAAACTAGTTTATGAAAATCAGCCAAAAGTTTTAATTAACCTTTTCGATGTTACTAAAAACTCAACTTCAATAAATTCAATATAAGTTAGGAAAAGTTTATGGCACAAATGAAGCAAACGTGGGATTTTTTTAAATACTTCTGTTAATTCAAATGTTGTTCATCCTGGAAATCCTTGTTCTATAATAATAATTGAAAAAATAGCTAGAAATTAGTCTCTCAGTAACAGATGAATACCCTGTGAAGATTACGTACTATGGTTTTTTCTATGTCCTCTGTTCTTCCGAGAGAAAACCAAGTGAGGGAACTTTATACCTCTTCATTGTTAAAGGAAGAACTATGTATTTCTACAACAGACCAGTAACGGAATGCTGTAGCAATGCAGTAGATGAGTAAAAAGCTAATCACCCCAAGTCAAAGGGCAGAACAGCATATACCTACAAAGCACTACTACAACTACTAATAATACATGGTTAAAGGGTCGTGTATCTTTTTAATATGCAAACTCTGGATATCAGGCGATCTTCAGTTTTTAATGTAAACTCATATCTGGGGATATGGGGGGGGGCTTTGTTCAGGTTGACCATATACTTCCCGACTATTTGTGGTTACACGATGTCAATATTTACCAACTCAATGAAGAAAAGATCCAATAAAATGAATTTTTGATTTTTGTTGTTATAAGCAAAAATCATCATGGTTGTCATTTCCGTAACAAAATGAGCGTGAAATACTAATTAATAAAAAAATTAACAAATCAAGCTAAAACCCAATAGCAATAACATAAATTTTAACAAAATTACCAACACAAAAATTAGTTAACGATAGTAAATCATGATAAAATTCAATAAACACTATAACATATTACACACCTCTAAAACAACTAAATCATTTCTAATCTTATCAAAAATATTCAAGTGATCCAAGAGGACAATAGACAATCAACGATGTCAGCATCACCACACAACATCAACTAAATTGAATTAGGTAGACAACACCTATCAGAAAAACAAATTCAATTAAGATGTGCTTTACTGTCAGAATTGTATGACAGAATGACATTGTGGAGGATTCTTGTGTTCTCTCAGAAATCCATGAGTAAACTTGAAATAACCGATACGAATATGGGTATTCACCACTTAATCTTAACAGCTGGCACAAATTGATGTTTTCCACGGTCAAACAGTATCTTCTATTTATTACATATGTCTATGACCCTAATCAAACTGGTATATTATACAAAGTTAATTTGTGGATGGACCATGAAGCAAACTAAGATCATAGTCAAGATAGAGCACATTGAGTTCACCTTATCAACCAAAAACGGCACATTTTTGGGTATATTGGTAAATGAAATGTTGACCTGGCACAATTCTACGTTTATTGTAGAAAGAGTGTTGCTTCATTTGAATATTTTATACAATTAATACAGAAACAAAACATCAACTAAAAAAGAAAGTATAACAATATGGGTGTGACATGCATGCGTAGATCGAGTTGTTTGATAGTGCTTTGTAGTAAAATGAAACTTTTAGTACTTTTCTTAGACAAGGAAAAACACTTCAATGCATCTGACGACATATTTGAGCCAATGTGTAGCCACTCCATTTAAACCCAATTGCACCAGAAACTGTTCAACAAAATGATTGTTCGAAAGGCGTTTTGTTTGATAGCGTATACATACAGCCAACTAAGTAGTACTGAGACTTTTTAGGCAGACAGGGACAAATTGTTACGATATTGTTTTGTCAATGCAAATGTGAGAAATATAGTACAATGTTTTCTGACACAAACTAACTAATTATTAAATTAGTTGATAAATAGTTCGTGTTAATTACCTGCACAAGTGCGAGTCCCATGACCAAAGGGTATCAGTAGAAAAGGATGAATACTTTCACCGCTACCACCCCGAAGCCAACGTTCAGGTTTAAACATTAGAGGATCATTGAAGTAAACGTCTGACTCAAAGTGCACACCAATGTTGATACTCACACTGGTCTGAACACATTAGACTGTTAAAGTACAAATCAGATATATTTTTATCCTGAAAATTATATTAGTATATAGTTTTATATGTATTGTACCGTGAAGCTTTCTTGGGCTTTCAAATGACAATTAAATATAATAGAAACGTAAAACTAGTGCCAAATAAAAAAGCAACTCATACCATACACAACTAGTTAGGCCATTCAGGGACTCACTTCAGGGGCTCACTTCAGTGAGTATAGGCTTAGCAATCCCAAGAGGGTGGAGCTGGATCCACCCCTTTTTCAGGTAGTCTTGGGTTAAATCCCTCTCTTTCATCTTTCCTTGATCAATTCTTGTTCTTTTCCAATCCTGAGACTATTCAAGTACTAAAGGTCTTGATTTTATATTATTTTCTTTTTTTTTTATAAGGCGATGATGACCAAGAGGTTGTTCACATTTAAACAATAAGGAAAAAAGTTAGACCATCTTGGTGTTTACCCCATGATAAAGGGTTAATTATTAAGGAAACTTTCATAATTAGAATTTGTTACTCAGACAACAAATTGGTTGAGGCGACTAGTGAACAGCAGTTTAAAAACTTAAATTATCCAAAAGAAAAGATGTCAGCATAAAGGTGGTGTGGCTTGTTAAAAACACATGAATACAGGACACTCTATTTTTATTTTATCACTTATATATAGTACAGAGAAAGTTATGTGATGAGTGAAAAATCAATGTCGAATTGTTTATGAATATATCCATTTAGAGATGCTCTGAATCTATAAAAAAAAGTGTTGGAATGATGTCTGTCTGTTTGTCTATTTTGTGTCTAGTGTATGTACAATGCTTTACAGCCTCAACGAGTAGACCAAGTCTAATCAAATTTGTTATGTGGCCATATTTTGGCCGTATCTCGAATATTTATAGTAATCATACAACATAAGAACATAAAAATAAACTTAAACAAAACTTAAAACTACTCATCTTTATCCAATGAACTTAAAATAAACTAAAGAAACAATGTTAACATGTCAAAATTTAAATTGTAAACATAAAGTAAAAACTCTGCGGAAAACATACCACACACAGAAGAGCAATAAAACACCCTTAGACGTGTGCAGGAGCTATCTTAAATATTAATTAAATCCCATTCATACCAACATACACACAAACAGACAGACAGACTGTGATTATATCTACAAAATACATTTATTTTAAAATAGAATACATTGCAATTCAATTGGCCTATACAATTCATTCATACATTTAATGAAGTTCAATCAAACTCAAATATATTCACCTTACTAAATACAATATTATGCCCTTTGTTGTCATTCACTCAGAACAGTCATTGAACAGTTTTAAGCATATTTTCCAAAGCCACCGGAGGAAGAGATAATAACCAATATCTAAATTCAACCTTGAAATGAGTAATAATAGAGATATTCATTAAATATGAAGGCAATAAGTTATAAAATTTTGACCCAAGAAAGAAGAAGGTTTTTTGAGTAAAGGTTTTGTGACATTTGGGTAACATTACAAGTCCTTTGCTAACCTGCCTTGTGTGGACTCCATGATTTAATATAGCCCCTTCATTACCACTTACCCTATAAAACATTTCTAACACAACATTTCTACATTATTTGTACTTGCATATAGAAAATCTACTTATTTTTAACATAATCTCCTGTTATTTTTATACAACTAGTTCATATTTTAACAATCTTTCTTCCAGAAAGAAACCTTTAGGTCTAGTGTGTAACCAATTTTGCACTGTTTCCATGACCTCTTCATCAGAACAAAATTAATACCTTGGTTTTTTTTTTTTCTTTTTTTTAATGAGTCAAAAAGATGACAATCTCCTTTTGAAACTTTTTGAAGTTGAAGGAGACTAATATGGTCTATGGCAACAGCAGCATTTATTTGGCCGACAACAGGTCGTCAGAGTGACCTATGGATGCCTCTACAAAGAAGTAAGACACAAGGAAACACATTTCTTAACTGGGTAATAACAGTTGATGAGACATGGTTCCATCATTTTGAACCCAAGAGTCAGTGATAGTTTAGTCTGGAAATAATAAACTTCATCTCCTACTCAATAAAATTCCAAAAGGGCCCCTTAAGTAGATTTACTTTTTATGAATTAAAATTGGCTTTTACTGAAGAAATTTACAGAATTTAAAATCCCCAAAAAACAAAACTTAATATTATTTTTCTAAAATTTTACCAAACAGTGGTAGTAAAGGTATTGGCCTATAATTTTCATCTTTTATGTAATAGAACATCCACAGCCACTTCTAACTAATCTGGGATATTTCAATGTCAAAACTAAAATTGAACAGATAAGCCTCTCCAAATTCCAAATTCTCTACACAACACAATTTTAACTCTTAAACCATCAAAACCTTTAGAATTTTTGTTTTTTTAGAGATTTTACTAAAATAATTAATTATTTTATCTGGAAACGGAGTAAGAAAAAAAAAATCGTAGAACTGTTTGAGGAAAATACTGCATGTAAGAACTTAGTAAATTAACAGATTTTTGGATTCTTATATAAGATATTGTGTTTACAAAGAAATTGTTAAATTAATTTACAATGCCCTGGGACTTTATCTAAACAAAAACTTAATAACATAAATTTTATCAATTAGATTTATCTTCTTTGTGTAGCAATTATGCTATCAACTACTCACCATTGAGCTTTAAAATTGTTTTTATATTTATAAAAAAAAGTCCTGATAATAATATTCTTTTTGCTTCCAAATATCATTCTGGTGACGGTTTCTATATAATTTATAGTGTTTTTCCAGTTTGCAATTATTGAGCTGACATTGTAATTTTTTATATAATTTATTTTTATTTTCGATTTGCTTCCATGGACCCTTATACATCCATGATTTTAACAATTTATGTTTTCTTTTCATTATTTTTACTTTCATTTCCTTATCATCATTTTGGTCTATTCATAAAAATTCAAAAAGCTTGAGTAGTATTATTTTGAACATACAACAAATAACCTATTTGAATTTCTTAATTTCTCTCTTAATATTTTTAAAATCAATCAAAATTTCAGTGTTTAAATCATTAATTGTAGTAGGTTAATTACCTTGTTTTATCTCTGTCAAACAATCGAAATTTGTTCATAATGGATTACCGGTTTCGATGGTTATACCGTCATCTTCAGATCCATACCAAAATTAATGTTGTTCTCCCTGTTATGGCATTATCTTCTTTTATTGGCACAATTAAATACTTGAAATAGTCAAAATAGTTAAAAAAGAGATTATAAAATAAGTTAGATTAATAAACACATATGAATTGAAGTCCACGAATTGTCTGTACTTAGTTAAAAAAAGGGTAAATCCAAAATTCAAAAATCGTAGAGTCATAACCAAGTGGGGAAGTAATAATAATCACAAATAAAAAATAAGTAATAATAATAATAAACAGGTGAGAATGGACTTAGAAAGTCATTCTTGGGGAGTTTTTTGAATTTTTAGAGTTGAAGGGGGATATATTAAAAAATAATAATAATTACAATTGAAGAGACAACAATAGGGAACAATAATATGCAATTAGATTCAAGTTTCAACTTAAAATGAGGGAGATATAATAATCACCAAAAGTAAAACTTTAAAGCCCAAAAGCGGTCAAATTTAAAGTTAAAGGGGATGTAAAAGTATATGATTATGTGTATCTAGTATATAGAATTGTTATACAACAAAGCAGAGATGATTATAGAAAATGGGGGGGGTTTATAAACAATAAATATGACGACAAAAACTTATGAACTTCAAGGACCAATAACTCGAGAGCCAAGTGAGCTACGTTAAAAGTCCAAGAAGGTCTTTTCGTCATAGAAGTAGAGGAACAAAATGTATTCAAAAGAATTTCGAAAAAGGACTTATATCGGAAGTTCAAAAGTGTAAAAACAGACTTTCGATAAAAGTGCGATAACTCGCGAACGGAGCGTACTGGAACGACGAATCGAGTTCCACAAGACCCACAAGATGGAAAGGAAGAAGAATCCGAAAGGAACTCGATGATCGGACTAGCCGTTCAAAAGTTACAGCGAGTTGTTCGAAAAAATGTCCAAATTCAAGATTTTCAGGAATAAACAAGCAGAGTGGCTCGCGCATCTTGACGTCACGGTACAGGCGATGGACTTTGTATGACCAACCGTCAACACAGTGAACACTAAATAATACAACAATTGAATTATCTATTAAAAGGTTTTTTAATAGAAAATAAAGAAGGAAAACTATTCAATAGGTAAAAACTATACCTAGTTAAATATGTAGTATAAAAATTTCAGACCAAAAGGGCCTGAAAATACTAAAAACAAAGAAAAACCATTTCTTCACAAAAGGGAGGAAAAGTGGTTACCTTTTGTGGGAAAGTTCCCACAGAAAGGGAGACCGAAAATTATCCGTCGTAAGACGGGTACTCTTGTAGCAGACTCGACGTGAGGAAGATGTGTTTTCCTGTACCAGACTCCAAGCAGAGACGAAGCCACATTAGTCACTCTACTAAATTCGACTTAGAAAAGTTACAACTCATTTCGAACTTCAAGGCGACTTAGCAGATCGAAATCGAGACCAGCATTCAACTATTCAGCAGTACAGGACTTGGACGGAAAACAACTCATCGACATTAGACAACTTTAACAACTAACTTCTAAATCTACGAGAACTTCATATAAAGTGTGAAGGTACAATAAGCCTAAGGAATAATTCGCAAATAGTAAAATCATTTTAAATATAACTTCATTTGGGAAATTGATAAAAATTAAATTCATTAATATAATCTCTGCTTTGGTGTTATAAATATTTAAAAATTAAATACGACTATTTCAGTACAGGAAAAACTATCTGTAGTCCTTGCTGGAATAGTCTAGCTTTTTCATTTGTCTTGATATATAAGAAATATTCTGTTTTGATTTTTTGTAAAATATTTTGGTTGTTTTGTTTTGTTTGATTAATTTTGTTGTGGTACAAAGATTTTAAATTGTTTTTAAATTGTCTTTAAAGAGAAATTATATACACAATTCGTTTCTCAAATTTGTTTTGTTTTCTATTATCCATTCTGTATATGCATATTACTTTGTTTATGATAAATGTTTTATGTGTGCTCTGGTTAAATATAGTATAAAATTTTAAAGAAATTATCATCAGAACTTAAGAGCCGATTTCTTCCAAAAGGCACTTCCCCAGAGAAAGAGAGTGTTAATTAAGAGAAATAGTAAAATTATCGAGCATTGAAATAAAATTCAGGGAATTTTGCGAATAATAAAAGGTTGTAAGTTTATGAGGACAAGCTCATACTTACAAAAGCCAAGTAGTGCAATATCTTTGATTAAAGAAAAAGTAAAAGTGAGCATCTTGGTCTTGTCCGCGTTAATGCAAAGTTAGGTGAGAACTCTTGACGGAGGCGGTTGTAAAGCGAGGTTAAAGGGTCGCGAGCAATCAAGGTTCTCAAGAAACGGCGAGAGGCGTACGCGGCAGGTTGTATTGTTGTATTTTTATCTGGTTGCAATCGTGGTATTGTTATGATACATTATTGAATAGTTCTATGCCATATGTGGTTGTCTTGTGAACATTGCCTACAGGAATAATAAATATAATAATGTCCAATACACAATTGTATCTAATGGTTTAAGGCTTTCGTATTTTATTGGTTATGATTTGTATTGTAAACTGTTTAATATCTGTAACATATAGTATGATGTTGTACTAAATGTGACAACACTGTAAGGCATTTGGCAACGCCGATCTTGACAATGTGCTCTGATCTACAGAGTTAGTAATGGACGCTACCTTGTATAAAGCTAAGCTAGTTTGGTGTATAACTTAAGTTATAATAAATATGTGTTTCAAGCTCCACAATTGTGTTTATTGAAATACCACAAATGAAACATGGTGTCAGGTGTGTGTGTCAAATTATGGGTGTGATCAGTAATAATAATTCAAAACCAATTTGACTGTAAGAAAAGTAAAGGTTATAAAAACCACGAGCTTTTTGTAATACAATGGCGACTGGAAATTTTAAACCTCCTAAAGCAATAGTGTTTGATCACAACGTAAGAGACAATGTCAAGAAGTTTCTTCAATCTTTTGATATATACATGTTAGCGACAGGTCTGTATAATAAACCTGATAATATAAAAGTTGTGATATTTCTTAATATTGCCGGTGAAGAAGCTTTAAATATCTTTAACACATTTAACCTTGGGGAAAAGGACAAGGAAGATTATAGTAAAGTAGTGGAGGCATTTGAAAACTATTGTGAACCTCATAAAAACAAAACTTATGACAGATACAAATTTTTTTTAAGAAAGCAGGAAGAAAATGAAGATTTTGCCCAATTTGTAACTGACTTGAAACTACTTGCAAGAATCTGTAACTTTGGGGATCAAGAAGAATCGCTAGTTCGTGATAGAATAGTAGTTGGTATAAGGGATTCCACACTAACAGATAGACTACTTCGCATCTCTGATCTAACACTAACAACAGCATAAGTACACTGTCGAGCAGCTGAAGCTAGCAGAGTTCAAACAAAAGGCATTAAGGAAGTTTTGAATGTTAATAGTGTTGTGGGTTCAAGTAAAGTGAAAAGTCTAAGTGCTAAAAAGAAAAGTGTATGCAAAAATGATGTATACCAGTATTTTAAGTGTGGTAATAAACATTCAAGAGGCAAGTGTCCTGCCTATGGTAAAACATGTAATTATTGTAATGGGGTTAAACCATTACGTGGTAGGTTGTAAGAATAAAAATAAAAATATGAATAGGCCTACACCTAGAAATAATAACTATAGAAATAAACCAAAGCAAATACACGAATTAAACACAGATGATGATTTTGTTTTGGATGGAATCAGGTTACAAAAGATAGGCATAAATGCGGAGCCTACAAATGTAAAAGAATGGGTTCAGTCTGTTATGATTAATAATCATGAAATACTCTTTAAATTGGATTCAGGTGCTGAATGCAATGTTTTGCCACTTACTCATTTCAATAAAATTAATAATCAAAACACTTTGTATAAAACAGAAAAATCTATAATCTCTTATAATAATAACATAATCAAAATTATAGGGTATGTTGTTCTTAATTGTGTTGTTAAGGACAAAATGTTTAAAATAAAATTCTTTGTGGTAGATTCTAAAAGTAAACCCATCCTTGGTCTTAATACTTGTAAACATTTGAATCTCATTAAACGAGTTGATTTGTTAAGTACTTACAAAAATGACAAGGAATTTGTTTTTAAAAATAGGGATCTATTCACGGGCACTGGTAAAATTCCTTTTAAATATAAACTAGTTCTAAGTAAAAATGCAGTACCAGTTGCATGTTCTAATAGAAGGGTGCCAGATTCAATAAAAGATAGTTTAAAAGACGAACCAACTGAGTGGATAGGTAATATTGTTATTGTTGAAAAGAGTAATAAAAAATTAAGAGTTTGTCTTGACCCATGTCATTTAAATAAATATCTGTGTACAGAACAATATCCAATTCCTACAGTTGAGGAATTAGCCTCAAAAGTTGGGGGTAAGAAAGTGTTTAGTGTTGTTGACATGAAAGAAGGTTTTTTTCAAATTTAATTAGATGAGAAAAGTAGTAAACTTTGCACTTTTATTACTCCATTTGGGAAGGTACGTTTTAAAAGATTGCCTTTCGGACTTAAAACTAGTCCTGAAGTGTTTCAAAAAATGAATGAAAAAATTTTCTCAGATTTAGGAATAGGTATATATTTTGATGATTGTATAATAGCAGGTAAAGATGAACAAGAACATGACATATTAATGAAGAAGTTCTTAGATAGAGCTAGAGAGTACAATGTCAAATTTAATTCAGATAAATTACAGTACAAAGTAAATGAAGTTAAATATGTAGGTCAAGTAATATCTAGTAATGGCATCAAAGCTGACCCAAATCAAGTTAAAGCAATATTAGAATTAAAACCACCAAATAATAAGAAAGAATTACTTAGAATTTTAGGAATGGTAAACTACTTAATAAAATTTATACCTAACCTGTCAGAACAATTGACGTTATTGAGGGATTTAATTAAAAAGGATAATGAGTTTGTATGGTCTAAAGATCATGATAATTCTTGTTTTAAACTTAAACAAGTAATAGGTAATCTTCCAACTTTGGGCATTTTTGATCCAAATAAAGAAATAGTAATACAAACTGAGGCAAGTCAGTCAGGTTTAGGTGGGTGTCTTTTACAAGAAGTCAGACCGATTAGTTTCTGTTCAAGAAGTTTAACTGATAGCGAGACCAGATATGCTCAGATAGAAAAAGAAATGCTTGCCATTTGTTTCGGTTTTCAAAAATTCCATCAATATGTTTATGGTCGTAAGGTTAAAGTAGTTAGTGATCACAAATCGCTGATAGCCATAAAGGAAAAAGATATTAGTAAGGTAACATCAAGATTACAACATATGAAACTTAAACTCTTAAAGTATGATTTCTGTATTGAATATTTACCAGGAAATGAAATGTATATATCTGATTTGTTATCTAGATCTTATATTAAAGATATAGTTAAAGATGATCCATCAATGTTAGAAGTTGTACATACATTAGGTCTGGATTTGCCATTTTCAAATGATTTTTTATATGAACTCAAAAAAGAGACTTTTAAAGATGAAACATTACAGTCTCTTATTTATCAGATAAAAGAAAATTGGGTTACTCAAAAATCTATGTTAAATCCTTCTGTTAAACCTTATTGGAAACTAAGAAATGATTTGTATTATAAGGAAAATCTTGTGTTTCTTGGACATAAAATTGTTGTACCATTAATTCTAAGGTCTAAAATATTATCTAAGTTACATAAAGCTCATTTTGGAATAGAAAAAACTAAGGCAAGAGCTCGTAAAGTCATTTATTGGCCTGGTGTTTCAAGAGATATAGAGGAATTTATTTCTAAATGTAAAGTTTGTGAGAAATTTGCAAGAGCAAATACCAAAGAAATTCTTATCCCTCATGAAATACCAGAATTGCCATTTCAAAATGTAGGTATTGATATTATGCATTTTGCAAGGAAAGATTATCTAGTTTTAGTTGATTACTATAGTAATTGGATTGACCTTAGAAAATTACAAAATAAAACTGCAAATTGTGTAATTAAAGCTTTAAAACAGATATTCAGTATTCATGGAATACCTAATAAGTTAGTATCAGACAATGTTCCATTTAATTCAATAGAATTTAAAAATTTTGCTAAAGATTGGTGTTTTAATGTTATAACATCTAGTCCAAATTATCCGAAATCAAACGGATTAGCAGAAAAAGCTGTTGGTATTTGTAAAACCATGCTTAAAAAATGTGACAAATGTGAGGGCGATATTAATGATTATATGCTGGAATACAGAGCTACTCCTCTTATTGGTCTTAATTTGTCACCAAGTGAATTGTTATTTAATAGGCTAATTAGATCAAGTGTTCCATTGTCTAAGTCATTACTAAATCCAAAATTAAATCATGGAGTTAAAAAAATGTTAAAAAGAAAACAAGACAAAGGTAGTAGGTATTATAATAAAAATGCCAAACATAGAGTAGAATTTAAAATAAATGATTATGTTACTGTAAGAAAGGATAAACATTGGGTTCCGGGAGAGATCATCACTAAACATGAGGCACCTAGATCATAATATATTGTAGGAGATCAAGATAATAACATTTTTAGAAGGAATTCTTATTTTTTTAAAAAATCATTAAACAAAGCTGACTTTATTTCTAGAGATTTAAATCTAGATCTAGAAAATCATATAACTAATACTAGAGTACAGAGTCCCAGTAAGAATGATAAGCCAAAGTTTAATGATGACCAATTTCCTAAGAAAACAAGGTATGGTAGGGTTATACACCGGCCTTGTAAATTTAATGATTATGTTTGTGCTGAGTAAGCAATATTGTTCTTTAGTTTTGCTGTTTAAATTGTGTAAAATTAATGATTATGTTGTGCTGAGTAAGCAATATTGTTCTTTCTTTTGCTGTTTAAATTATATTCTTGAAAAAGCCACATTGATATTAGTTTGTAGTGTAATTTAAAATTTTGTAAATTTATTATAAAAAGGGAAATGTAACATATAGTATGATGTTGTACTAAATGTGACAACACTGTAAGACATTTGGCAACGCCGATCTTGACAATGTGCTCTGATCTACAGAGTTAGTAATGGACGCTACCGTGTATAAAGCTAAGCTAGTTTGGTGTATAACTTAAGTTATAATAAATATGTGTTCCAAGCTCCACAATTGTGTTTATTGAATTACCACAAATGAAACAATATCTTTTGTGTATTATGTTGTAATTAGGTTCATTTATTTGTATTTTAATAACTTGTATTACCGATGATTTGTCTTATGCAATTGTTTTTGTCTACAGGACCAAATAAAGAAATGAAGCCTCACTATTTTTAGGAATCTTGATCAAAAACTCGTTGCTTTAGTAAAAGATCTAAAAAGGATTTGAGAGGAATTCTAGTGAAGTCATCATATTACTACATGATTCATTTGGGTCACATTACAGAGAGGGTATCAGTGGTTCTGCATCCTCTCTGTCTTCTCTCCAGTGTACAACACATATAGCTTAACAGTAACAAATTAAATAATTAAATTATAAATAAAATACTATGATATAAATAAAATTGCTTTCTTACATATTTCTTATCGTGGAGTAAACTCAATCTCTAAAGGCTTTTCTGGCATCAAAAGAGTGTTGTACATTAGTTCCAGCAAACCTTGTTCAGCAAATCTCCTCCCTGAAAATTGTACATTGGATATATTATTTCAGAAGAAAAATTGTTTTAGTTTAAAAGTCGTGTTTAAGTCTCTTACATAAATCTAATATAAAGGCATTAATTGTGATGAGATGAAAAATTAAATATTGGTTTTTTTGTATAGAAATATTTTTACTTATTTTTTACTCATAATTTAACTGTAAAAAAAGTGTTTTTTTGAGTGATGTCTAGTCAGTGCAGTGAGATAGTGCTCAAAATTTAGGGGTACTAGCTTTTAAGATGAAAACGCAATATTTCATTTATGTCTTTCTTGTTGTTTAACCCCTTGGCTACTGTAAACATATACGTGTTCACGTTCTTTGCCTTCACTGCTACTCTTGTAGATATACGGTGTGTTTCCTCGCACTTTGTTATTATAAATATCGATCTTAACAGCATGTGTCGCAATCTATTGGCAGTTTTTCATATTATAACAGCACTAGCAATGTTATACTTCATTGCTAGAACTATTTTATTAGAACATGTTAGTTACACGGGGTTGACTAAACTATCAACTTGGACATTGTGTATCTCATTGTGTTTCTGTGTCTTTTATTACGAAAATACAAAAAGACGTGACCAGAAGTGGTGTGAGTCTTGCTACCACTGTGTTGAGTGTGATGTTGGACTGTGTGTGGTGCCATGCTTCGCGGAGCTTATAAACTCAAAAAGTACTAGATTTAGGTATACCATTTTTTTTTTTTTTACATATTATAATAATTTCTGTATAAGAACTTTTTGGAAATATTGTAATAATTTAGGTATAAGAACTTTTTCTACATATTTTAATAATTGAAATTGTATTTTATATATTGCAAGTAAATTTATTCGATGTATTTTTTTTTAAATTCACCTCAAAACCCCTCTTCACTTTTCCCCCTCCAATCCTTCACTCGCCAAACCAACAAAGCATTTAATGTTAAGTTTATACCAAGTAATCACCCTTTTATAAGTCATTATAGCAATATTTCATTTCATATGCTAATTTACTGTTGTAGTTATAAAATAGTTCCAAGTGCCGAAAAACCCCAGCATTAGGTTCTAGGACCTACATAGAAAACACAGTAGTCAAGGAGTTAATAGCAAAAAAACCTCAATGCCTTATAAAAAAAATAAATAAGAAAAGAACAGAAAATAAAGACTCCTATCTCTAGAATACTCTAATAGCGTCACAGTTGAAAAAAGAAACTGAGTTGGTCAAGGAAGACGTGATATAAAATATGGATTTACCATAAGACTACTTGAAAAAGTGCAGATCCAGCTAGGTTTCAGGATTGCCAAGCCTATACTCACTATAAATAAGCCCCTGAGAGTCACAATATTTCAATATAACCTCTAATGATTTCGGTAAAATCTTTCTCTAATATAGACTTTAAGGATCCAGATATAGACCATTATTTCCCAAGATATTTTGTTTCAATTACTATTGACATCAGGAATATGTCTATGAAACTAATTTTTAAAAATTAACCAACGACTTTTGTTAAAATATAAAGTTTAATAACGGAAACCAGTGTGCCAAGTCTAAGTAAAAAAAAAAAAACTAGTTTATGAAAATCAGCCAAAAGTTTTAATTAACCTTTTCGATGTTACTAAAAACTCAACTTCAATAAATTCAATATAAGTTAGGAAAAGTTTATGGCACAAATGAAGCAAACGTGGGATTTTTTTAAATACTTCTGTTAATTCAAATGTTGTTCATCCTGGAAATCCTTGTTCTATAATAATAATTGAAAAAATAGCTAGAAATTAGTCTCTCAGTAACAGATGAATACCCTGTGAAGATTACGTACTATGGTTTTTTCTATGTCCTCTGTTCTTCCGAGAGAAAACCAAGTGAGGGAACTTTATACCTCTTCATTGTTAAAGGAAGAACTATGTATTTCTACAACAGACCAGTAACGGAATGCTGTAGCAATGCAGTAGATGAGTAAAAAGCTAATCACCCCAAGTCAAAGGGCAGAACAGCATATACCTACAAAGCACTACTACAACTACTAATAATACATGGTTAAAGGGTCGTGTATCTTTTTAATATGCAAACTCTGGATATCAGGCGATCTTCAGTTTTTAATGTAAACTCATATCTGGGGATATGGGGGGGGGGCTTTGTTCAGGTTGACCATATACTTCCCGACTATTTGTGGTTACACGATGTCAATATTTACCAACTCAATGAAGAAAAGATCCAATAAAATGAATTTTTGATTTGTGTTGTTATAAGCAAAAATCATCATGGTTGTCATTTCCGTAACAAAATGAGCGTGAAATACTAATTAATAAAAAAATTAACAAATCAAGCTAAAACCCAATAGCAATAACATAAATTTTAACAAAATTACCAACACAAAAATTAGTTAACGATAGTAAATCATGATAAAATTCAATAAACACTATAACATATTACACACCTCTAAAACAACTAAATCATTTCTAATCTTATCAAAAATATTCAAGTGATCCAAGAGGACAATAGACAATCAACGATGTCAGCATCACCACACAACATCAACTAAATTGAATTAGGTAGACAACACCTATCAGAAAAACAAATTCAATTAAGATGTGCTTTACTGTCAGAATTGTATGACAGAATGACATTGTGGAGGATTCTTGTGTTCTCTCAGAAATCCATGAGTAAACTTGAAATAACCGATACGAATATGGGTATTCACCACTTAATCTTAACAGCTGGCACAAATTGATGTTTTCCACGGTCAAACAGTATCTTCTATTTATTACATATGTCTATGACCCTAATCAAACTGGTATATTATACAAAGTTAATTTGTGGATGGACCATGAAGCAAACTAAGATCATAGTCAAGATAGAGCACATTGAGTTCACCTTATCAACCAAAAACGGCACATTTTTGGGTATATTGGTAAATGAAATGTTGACCCGGCACAATTCTACGTTTATTGTAGAAAGAATGTTGCTTCATTTGAATATTGTATACAATTAATACAGAAACAAAACATCAACTAAAAAAGAAAGTATAACAATATGGGTGTGACATGCATGCGTAGATCGAGTTGTTTGATAGTGCTTTGTAGTAAAATGAAACTTTTAGTACTTTTCTTAGACAAGGAAAAACACTTCAATGCATCTGACGACATATTTGAGCCAATGTGTAGCCACTCCATTTAAACCCAATTGCACCAGAAACTGTTCAACAAAATGATTGTTCGAAAGGCGTTTTGTTTGATAGTGTATACATACAGCCAACTAAGTAGTACTGAGACTTTTTAGGCAGACAGGGACAAATTGTTACGATATTGTTTTGTCAATGCAAATGTGAGAAATATAGTACAATGTTTTCTGACACAAACTAACTAATTATTAAATTAGTTGATAAATAGTTCGTGTTAATTACCTGCACAAGTGCGAGTCCCATGACCAAAGGGTATCAGTAGAAAAGAATGAATACTTTCACCGCTACCACCCCGAAGCCAACGTTCAGGTTTAAACATTAGAGGATCATTGAAGTAAACGTCTGACTCAAAGTGCACACCAATGTTGATACTCACACTGGTCTGAACACATTAGACTGTTAAAGTACAAATCAGATATATTTTTATCCTGAAAATTATATTAGTATATAGTTTTATATGTATTGTACCGTGAAGCTTTCTTGGGCTTTCAAATGACAATTAAATATAATAGAAACGTAAAACTAGTGCCAAATAAAAAAGCAACTCATACCATACACAACTAGTTAGGCCATCAACCTTCAGGGGCTCACTTCAGTGAGTATAGGCTTAGCAATCCCAAGAGGGTGGAGCTGGATCCACGCCTTTTTCAGGTAGTCTTGGGTTAAATCCCTCTCTTTCATCTTTCCTTGATCAATTCTTGTTCTTTTCCAATCCTGAGACTATTCAAGTACTAAAGGTCTTGATTTTATATTATTTTTTTTTTTTTTATAAGGCGATGATGACCAAGAGGTTGTTCAAATTAAAACAATAAGGAAAAAGGTTAGACCATCTTGGTGTTTACCCCATGATAAAGGGTTAATTATTAAGGAAACTTTCATAATTTAGAATTTGTTACTCAGACAACAAATTGGTTGAGGCGACTTGTGAACAGCAGTTTAAAAACTTAAATTATCCAAAAGAAAAGATGTCAGCATAAAGGTGGTGTGGCTTGTTAAAAACACATGAATACAGGACACTCTGTTTTTATTTTATCACTTATATATAGTACAGAGAAAGTTATGTGATGAGTGAAAAATCAATGTCGAATTGTTTATGAATATATCCATTTAGAGATGCCCTGAATCTATAAAAAAAAGTGTTGGAATGATGTCTGTCTGTTTGTCTATTTTGTGTCTAGTGTATGTACAATGCTTTACAGCCCAAACGAGTAGACCAAGTCTAATCAAATTTGGTATGTGGCCATATTTTGGCCGTATCTCGAATATTTATAATAATCATACAACATAAGAACATAAAATAAACTTAAAACAAAACTTAAAACTACTAATCTTTATCCAATGAACTTAAAATAAACTAAAGAAACAATGTTAACATGTCAAAATTTAAATTGTAAACATAAAGTAAAAACTCTGCGGAAAACATACCACACACAGAAGAGCAATAAAACACCCTTAGACGTGTGTGGGAGCTATCTTAAATATTAATTAAATCCCATTCATACCAACATACACACAAACAGACAGACAGACAGACTGTGATTATATCTACAAAATACATTTATTTTAAAATAGAATACATTGCAATTCAATTGGCCTATACAATTCATTCATACATTTAATTAAGTTCAATCAAACTCAAATATATTCACCTTACTAAATACAATATTATGCCCTTTGTTGTCATTTACTCAGAACAGTCATTGAACAGTTTTAAGCATATTTTCCAAAGCCACCGGAGGAAGAGATAATAACCAATATCTAAATTCAACCTTGAAATGAGTAATAATAGAGATATTCATTAAATATGAAGGCAATAAGTTATAAAATTTTGACCCAAGAAAGAAGAAGGTTTTTTGAGTAAAGGTTTTGTGACATTTGGGTAACATTACAAGTCCTTTGCTAACCTGCCTTGTGTGGACTCCATGATTTAATATAGCCCCTTCTTTACCACTTACCCTATAAAACATTTCTAACACAACATTTCTACATTATTTGTACTTGCATATAGAAAATCTACTTATTTTTAACAAAATCTCCTGTTATTTTTATACAACTAGTTCATATTTTAACAATCTTTCTTCCAGAAAGAAACCTTTAGGTCTAGTGTGTAACCAATTTTGCACTGTTTCCATGACCTCTTCATCAGAACAAAATTAATACCTTGGTTTTTTTTTTTTCTTTTTTTTAATGAGTCAAAAAGATGACAATCTCCTTTTGAAACTTTTTGAAGTTGAAGGAGACTAATATGGTCTATGGCAACAGCAGCATTTATTTGGCCGACAACAGGTCGTCAGAGTGACCTATGGATGCCTCTACAAAGAAGTAAGACACAAGGAAACACATTTCTTAACTGGGTAATAACAGTTGATGAGACATGGTTCCATCATTTTGAACCCAAGAGTCAGTGATAGTTTAGTCTGGAAATAATAAACTTCATCTCCTACTCAATAAAATTCCAAAAGGGCCCCTTAAGTAGATTTACTTTTTATGAATTAAAATTGGCTTTTACTGAAGAAATTTACAGAATTTAAAATTCCCAAAAGACAAAACTTAATATTATTTTTCTAAAATTTTACCAAACAGTGGTAGTAAAGGTATTGGCCTATAATTTTCATCTTTTATGTAATAACATCCACAGCCACTTCTAACTAATCTGGGATATTTCAATGTCAAAACTAAAATTGAACAGATAAGCCTCTCCAAATTCCAAATTCTCTACACAACACAATTTTAACTCTTAAACCATCAAAACCTTTAGAATTTTTGTTTTTTAGAGATTTTACTAAAATAATTAATTATTTTATCTGGAAACGGAGTAAGAAAAAAAAAATCGTAGAACTGTTTGAGGAAAATACTGCATGTAAGAACTTAGTAAATTAACAGATTTTTGGATTCTTATATAAGATATTGTGTTTACAAAGAAATTGTTAAATTAATTTACAATGCCCTGGGACTTTATCTAAACAAGAACTAAATAACATAAATTTTATCAATTGGATTTATCTTCTTTGTGTAGCAATTATGCTATCAACTACTCACCATTGAGCTTTAAAATTGTTTTTATATTTATAAAAAAAAGTCCTGATAATAATATTCTTTTTGCTTCCAAATATCATTCTGGTGACGGTTTCTATATAATTTATAGTGTTTTTCCAGTTTGCAATTATTGAGCTGACATTGTAATTTTTTATATAATTTATTTTTATTTTCGATTTGCTTCCATGGACCCTTATACATCCATGATTTTAACAATTTATGTTTTCTTTTCATTATTTTTACTTTCATTTCCTTATCATCATTTTGGTCTATTCATAAAAATTCAAAACGCTTGAGTAGTATTATTTTGAACATACAACAAATAACCTATTTGAATTTCTTAATTTCTCTCTTAATATTTTTAAAATCAATCAAAATTTCAGTGTTTAAATCATTAATTGTAGTAGGTTAATTACCTTGTTTTATCTCCGTCAAACAATCGAAATTTGTTCATAATGGATTACCGGTTTCGATGGTTATACCGTCATCTTCAGATCCATACCAAAATTAATGTTGTTCTCCCTGTTATGGCATTATCTTCTTTTATTGGCACAATTAAATACTTGAAATAGTCAAAATAGTTAAAAAAGAGATTATAAAATAAGTTAGATTAATAAACACATATGAATTGAAGTCCACGAATTGTCTGTACTTAGTTGCGCGAAACGATATTAATGTCGGTGCATAAGAGTCAAACATGTAGAGGTTGTGTGGAACGAGAAGAAGCCTGGCCTCAATTTTAGAAAGTGGTTAAACCCGGTTTTTAAGGGGTGGTGGTAGACGAGCCTCAGTAGTCACGTATCCGTATCTCAGTTCTACGTGACTACTGAGGCTTACCACCCCTTATAAACCGGTTTCAACCACTTTCTAAAATTGAGGCCAGGCTTCTTCTCTTTCCGCACGACCTCTATGCAGGGCGGTCATTGATATTGTACATGTCAAAATCTCACACGTAAAATTTCAAATTCAACATATATTGTGACAGCCGTTTTGCAATTACGCATCTTCAGACCACTAGGAACAGCTGTCACAGTATATGTTGATTTGTGAAATTTTACATGTGAGTTATTATTTACCTTAATATGGAATTTCAACAAGTACCGAATGTGTTTACACTTAATATTAGGTTATGGTGTTGAGAAGTACAGCATTACTTTAACCATATCAGCTGATTGCAAAGAATCATCTCTGAACTCTACTTAATGTTTTCGACTAACATTTCTGTGCACACTTTCCATGGATCTTATAACCATCAATCTTGTAACTCCAATAACTTTATATACAGGAACTGATAATGTAAGAACTTGATAATCATAAATTAGTAATGTTAGAAAACAAAGAGGGTTTACATTTGCAATGATTCCAAACAACTTTGTCCCTTCTGTTAATTAATAATATTGCACACCTTACGTTCACAAAGAATATTATCATTTAAATGAGAAAATATTGGTTTGATCTTAAAGTGAAAACCTTTTACAATGAAAATGTTTAAATAAATAAAGTTATAAACTTACTTGACAACAAATCTTCAGCTTCAACCAGCTTTTTCCACTTTGTACTTGGTACATACTTATATAGAGGAAGGGAAAACTTGAGCAAGCTGGATAAATAGAATATATTGTTGTTAGCATCTATTACTTTGTCTATGATATGTTCCTTATCACCTCCACTCACATAACCCAAACGTTTGTCGTAACATACTGTACCAGCAGCTGAAATGAATTAATGTCATGAGTTTGTTTCAAGAATCTGTAGTATTTTTTAAAGAATACAGACTTTTATTTTGCCATTTAAAGCACATAAAATCAGAAACATTACAAAAACATATATTATATTTGTTATTCATTCTATACAATAATTTATAGGAATTAAAAGAATTTGTGATAACTATGAAAGTTTGCCAAAATGATGTATTGTCACTATTTCTATTTGTTTAACTGGTAAATGGTTATAACCCAGGATTGTTGGAGAGGATGCAGATGAATTATGTGGAAAATGAAACCACTCATGCTTGTGGAGTATTGCTGATAACCTGGCAATGGTGGTTCTTCAAGTGGTAGAATTTTCATTGAAATTTAATGTAGTTTCAAAGGTATACACATTTATAAATTAATATTGAGCTTGACTTGTGAGATAATATTAGATAGAATAAAACTCGAACACAAGATCTCACAAATATTATGTTTTACTTAATCAAACACATTTCAACGACAAAATCACGATCTTCAGTGACACATGAGTTACAATAACTAAACTATAACTCACCTAGCACTGCGTCAACCCGTATTTATACAAAACTAAAGGAGCATCATGGCCTAAAAACCTACTTTCTAATATTAATGCATTGACAAGTGCCTCGCATCATTCTAAATAACTTAAAAGTTAACATCTAACTAATACAATATTCTTAATCTTATATGTAACAATACATTTTATATTTTACTTGAATATAGAACTTTGTATCAGCCCTAATTAATTATTTACAGTTATATTACGGTACTTGTTAATATAAAAAGTTTCCCATGCATCTATTGTGTTTAATAGTAACATTTTTCAACGACACACAGTTTTCTATTTTGAAAATATCTTTTTCCTCTAAACAATGTTCAATCATAGCTGATTTATCAGGCTTATTATATTTAAAGTGGGCAAAGTGTTCGTTTGCTCTTGACGTCGGCTCGCTCTGTCGTTATGAGGTGAATAGGCAAAGTAGGTGGTGGTGTACGTCGGCTGTCTGGCCGGTGATGGATTTTTGGAGCGGGGAATGGTGAAAGAGTCGGGTTTTAAAGTTTAAAAGTGAAAATAGTACGGTGCTCGGGGATCATAATATGGGAGGTTGGGAATGGTATAGGAGTAAGGAAGAGGTATGGCGGTAATGGGAGTAGGTTTACGCCACATCGGGCACGGTGCCAGAGTTTGGCCCTGAAAAGGTCCGTAGAGTTGCGGAGACGGAGTTTGGTCCTTGGTAGGTCCGTTCAGGATTGCCCCAGACTGATGGGCCGTAGACTTCCGCAACTCACGGCTAACTTTTCTTTGCAGTCGCCGTACCGCTCGACGCTGCTGATTGTTTCGCCTCCCCGGCATATAGCACAGGGGTCCGCCGGGTAACCACTACCCTACTGAATTTCCCTTACGGGAGGCGGTGAAGGTAGTAGCTCGCCGGGTTTCCCCTATTTAGCTATTTCCCTGACGGGAGGCGAGTTGATGATGTTTGAGAATAAGAAAAAAAAAAGAACAAAGTTGGAATTTAAGATAATATGCGACTTGTCAACTCTGAATAACTCTGTCTGCTGGTAAAGTAGTGAGAACCAGAAAGGTTTTGAACTCAGACTCCTCGGGAGGATCTGAGTGTGTTATAAGAAAGGTCGTGTTCTGATAAGAACACGATGAGATCTGATGAATTTTTTGAGAATACTACAGTTTATATAGTATTCTGGAGCGTAGAACAATGGAAAAGCCATTGTTCTACTTTCACTATGACGCGATCCAATCACAGGCTGGCTAGAAGCAGGGGTGGTGTAGCGTGCTGTGATTGGGTCGCATAGTCTGAAGTTTTGAGTTTAGCGAAAGTGTGTTTCGCGGTTTTTCGCGGTTTATCGCGAGTTGAGCCTGGACCAATCAGCGAGCTGCCCTTACTGTTCGACAGTAAGGGGAGATGTAGGTGTTTTGTTGGCCCAGGTTGCCGGCACTGAGGTCCGGGAGAAGTGCGGGGAAGTGTTCTCAGCGTTTGGTGTGACCAAACGCCGAGAAGTGTTGGTTTTTGTAAGTCGGGTGAATCAGTTCCAATGTAAAGAGGCGATGGCAAATCCCCCCTCACTTGTGGAACTGATTTACCCTAGTGTTGAGTTTTGCTGTTGAGAGTTTTGGTGGATGTGAGTGTAGTATACCAGCAGAAAGAGGTTACCCAAAGAAAACAACCAAAATATGTTTTATTGACCAAATGTCTTAAAACTAACAATACATAGTAGAGAGTTATAGAAATGATATCTTACAGGCTAACAACGTACCCGACAATAATAAACGGAAAATATAATCTTACACACTAACATCATACCCGACAAAAATATACGAGAAAAAAAAAAAGGTACATACAGAGAATGAGAAAAATATTGTTTTTGGCCCTTAGGCATAGTTCATGGGGGTGGGTGACATAATATAGGGAAGACATCGAAATTGTTTATAATGGGGATACAAAAATATAATAGTGTCTGTTCACAAAGAATGTTTATATATGGGGAAGGGAGGTAAGAGTCACTGTGTTACACTCACTCACGGTTGGTCGGGTTCTGGTGATGGCTGCGGTGCGGGCTTTAGGTCCTCGATGTGGATTTTCACAAGCTGGGAGCCTCTCAGGATCCAGTAACAGTTGCCTCCAGCGTAGTCCTGGACTGGATGCGGTCCTTCCCAGCGTTGTTCAAAACCAGCGTGTCGTCGGGCAGCAGCGTCGGAGAGAGGATGAGTGCGAGTCATCACCAGATGACCGGGCTGGTAGCGTGGTGGTGTAGTAGTCTCGGGGATTGGGTGGTAGTCAGCCTGGTGTCTTCTCATCTCGGCGCAGCGAGTCGAAGGCGGGCGTCTTGGTGGTGCAGGTAGCTTCCATTCCCCAGGCCTCTTCAGATTGTACCCTAAGGCGGCTTCGCTGGGCGTCAGGCCAATGGCAGCGTTCTGGCGCGTTCGTAAGTTGAAGAGGATACTGGGGAGATGCTGGCTCCACTTCTGGTGCGGTTCGTGGAGAAGATGGAGCCGTAGTCCAACCTTGATGCCTTGGTTTCTTCGCTCCGTCGGATTTGAACGAGGGTGATAGATCGGCGTGGTCCAGGGCTGAATCTGTAGCCGCTGACAAAATAGAGTCCATTCCTGGCTGGTGAACTGACGTCCGTTGTCCGAGAGGATGGCTCGGGGGTACCCCCAGCGTGGAAAGAAGTCCTGCTGCAGAGCTGTGATGATGCGGCAGGTTTCCTGGTTGCATAGAGGGTATACTTCGGTCCAACGGGTGAACATGTCAGTTACCACCAGAATGTAGCGTTTCTTATTGTTCGTCAGCGGATACGGTCCCATGAGGTCCAGGGCGATGGTATCGAAAGGGCTGCTGGGCTGGTGAGGTCTCTGCGGCGGTTGTCCCTGCGGTCGGCTGGCCTTGATGCAGGAGCACAGGAGGCACTGTCTGACGTGGTGTTCTACATCTCTTCTTATGGTACGCCAGGTATAGTGCTGCTGCAGAGCTCGCAGAGTCTCGTCTCGTCCTGGGTGTCCGGCTGTGGGGCTGTCGTGGAACTCGTAGAGCAGACGGGGATGTAGGGGTCTAGGCACCAGAAGTTTCCAGCTGTCGGGGCTCGCCTTGTAGGACTTCCAGGTTCCTGTGTCGTCACTTCGGTGAGTGTTGCAGAAGTCCTGGTCGCCGGGAGTCCGTTGCTGGGCTGTCTTCTGATGGATCCTCTGGAGTCGTTCTTGGATGCGCCTGATGTCTGGATCTGCGGCCTGTGCGTCCTTCACCTCGTCGAACAGCGTTAGGGGCTCCGCCTGGTTGATGGCTGGCTCTCCGGCTTCCTGTGAGTCCTCCTTTACAGTAGGAGGCAGCAATCGGTCTGAGTGGCCAGCATCCTCCGGGGTGGCTCCTTCCTGAGGTCGTCTCGATAAGGCGTCGGGTAAGTCGTTCGTTCGGCCGGGGCAGTGCTCGATGGTAAATGAATATTCCTGCAGAAGAAGCGCCCATCTGGTAAGTTTCGACTTGTGGTCCTTCATCTGCTGCAACCAAGTTAAGCTCTTGTTATCCGTCCGAAGCGTGAAGGTCCTATCTTCGAGATAGGCTCGGTAACGCTTGATGGCCCACTCAACAGCGAGACACTCCTGCTCGTTGCTGTGGTAGCGTTGCTCCGTCGGGGTGAACTTGGCGCTGGCGTAACTGAGGATGCGGCGTTCCTTCTGCGGGGTCTCCTGGTACAGCACTGCACCCATTCCAATCTGGCTGGCATCAGTTTGTAGAAAGAAGGGCAAGTTGTCAGCTGGGCGGTGGAGAAGCAGGGGCTTCCTCAGGACTTCCTTTGTCTGGGCGAAGGCGGTGTCAGCTGCCGGTGTCCACTTGAAGGGCTTCTTGGAGGCGATGGTGTCCGTGATAGGTGCTATGGTCTCCGCGAAGTTCGGCACGTACTCTCGGAGCCAGTTGCATATTCCCACGAACTGTCGAGCCTCCTTCCGCGTCTTCGGTGTGGCAGCGTCTTGGATGGACAAGATGTGGTGGTCCTGAGGCTGGTTCCCTGCGCTGGTGATGGTGTGACCGAGGTAGTCTAGGTTCGCCTTCCCGAAGCTGCATTTCTCCAAGTGACAGGTAAGTCCCTGGCGCTCTAGTTCTTCAAGAACGCGGTCCACGTGGTGGCGATGGCTGTCCCAATCCTTGGAGAAAATGATGATATCATCTAGGTAGGCGATGCAGGCGTCTCGGTCACAGTGAGGTAGTACTTTCTCCGTCATGAGGCGCTGAAAGGTGCTGGGGGCGTTTTTCAGCCCGAACGGCATGACGGAGAACTGATAGTGTCTTCCTTCCGGGGTGGTGAAGGCGGTGTAGGTCTTTGAAGTCTCCTCCATGGGGATCTGCCAGTAGCCGCTCTTGAGATCCAGGGTGGTGAAAACGTTGGCACTTCCGATGTCCTTGAGGGCCTGGTGGATGACGGGAAGGTTCTGCGGGGCGTCGATGGTAACTTCGTTGAGTCTGCGGTAGTCTACGCAGAACCTCGGCTGACCGTCCTTCTTCTTCACTAACACGATTGGTGAACTGTAGGGTGAAGTTGAAGGCTCGATGATCCCGGCGGAGAGCATCTCCTGGATCTGGTCAGCGATCACCTTCCTCTTTTCTGGTGAACATCGGTAGGGCGTCTGGCGGATCGGTGTGTTGTTCCGTAGCTGGATCTCATGGCGGAGGCTGCTGGTTCTTCCCAGGGGTCCGTCGGTATGGAAGGCAGGTGAGTGGCGTTGTATCATGCTGGTGAACTTGTCTTCTTGGTCCTTCGGAAGTCCGTGGTCGATTCTGTCCAAAAAGATGGCGGGCGCTGTCCTCTTCTGTGGAGCTGAGGTGGTCCATGACAGGCTGAGTCGATCACGGAGTCCGAAGGTCAAGGTCCCGGAGTGAAAGTCGCAGACCGCGTGCTGGTCCTGTAACCATGGGTATCCGAGGAGGGCTGGTTCCTGCAGAGTGTCGGCGACTAAGAAGCTCACCGGCATCTGTTGTCCCTGGAGGGAGGTGTTGAGGCAGACTTCTCCTCGGATCTGCAGGCGTGCGTGGTGGTCTGCGAGGCGGGCGGTGGTTGGTGCTTCCTGGAGACGGGCGTCGGGGTCTAGCTGGTCAGTCCGGATGAAGTTCCTGCTGGCAGCGGAGTCCACTAGCGCCAGGATGGTCTTCTGGCCTATTTGTAGGTGAATCCGTGGCAGCCGGCTTCCCGGAATGGCGTTGCAGATAGCGCCGAGTTCTATTGTTGGGCAGGCTTGGGCGCGCTTCCTGTCCCTCTCCAGTTTTCCGGCGTCTCCCGTCTCTTCTTCAGCACTGGGCAGTCCCGGTGGTAGTGGTACTCGGGACAGTACTGGCACTTCGGGTCCCTAGCTGGTGGTGGTGGTGGTCTGGTAGCGGCAGGCGGAGGTGTTGGCCGGTATTTTTCGTCTCTTGTAGGTCTGGTCGTGGTTCTGGTCTCGTCCTGGAGGTCTCTTTCGACGGCTCGGGCTCTGTCCATCAGCTCTTGAGTGGTGGTGAGGTCACTTCCCCTGAGTCTGGATCTCAGGCCGGGAAGGAGTAGTTCCAAGAACGTCTGCACCCGGGTCGTCTCGCTGGACTGCGGCTGTAGCCTCTTCATCAGGCGCGTCTTCCGTAGGAGGAAGGAGTCTGCGGGCTCGCTGGAGTTTTGCTTCCTCCCATAGAGTTCGGCTTGGAGTTCAGCAACCACAGCTGGTGAGTTAAAGCGTGCTCGCAGGCGTTCGGAGAATTCCTCCCAGTTTAGCCCAGCGTCACTGTAGATCCGGTACCACCTCTCGGCTGATCCACGGAGCTGTGCGGCAGTGGTCCTGGTCCAGTGTGTCTTAGGCGATCTCCGCTGGATAAGGATTTCCTCAGCCTGGCGAAGAAAATCGTCTGGATCTTCCGCTCCATCGCCTGAAAAATCTGGTAGTGGTGTGGTAGGTGGTGGTTGTGCCTGGGAGAGGAGCTGCAGGAGGGAGTTCAGGAGGTTAGGGTCTGGTGTGGTGGAAGGTGGGCCTGTTGGTGTAGGGGGGATATCTATGCAAGCTTTGCAAGTGTAAGTTGCATTTGGAATCTCCACTTCCGGCCAACCGATGCAGGCATGGTGTTGAAGCTGGTCACAGCGGCAGCAGGAAGCGAAGATGTCACTTTGGCTGTGGCAGGTCTCGTTGGCACAGGTCTTTAGCTGGGATCTCAGCGTCGGAGCCATCTCTAAGTCGGAAGTGTGCTGGTGTAGTTGCTGGTGTTGGTGTTGATGCTGGTGTTGGTGTTGGTGCTGGTGTTGGTGTTGGTGTCGGGCGCCACTGGGTTGTGTCCTCCCAGAAGTAGTCGGGGCGAAGGTCACTTCTTCGTCCGAAGAAAGTCGGTCCCACGTTGCGGCCGCCAATTGACGTCGGCTCGCTCTGTCGTTATGAGGTGAATAGGCAAAGTAGGTGGTGGTGTACGTCGGCTGTCTGGCCGGTGATGGATTTTTGGAGCGGGGAAAGGTGAAAGAGTCGGGTTTTAAAGTTTAAAAGTGAAAATAGTACGGTGCTCGGGGATCATAATATGGGAGGTTGGGAATGGTATAGGAGTAAGGAAGAGGTATGGCGGTAATGGGAGTAGGTTTACGCCACATCGGGCACGGTGCCAGAGTTTGGCCCTGAAAAGGTCCGTAGAGTTGCGGAGACGGAGTTTGGTCCTTGGTAGGTCCGTTCAGGATTGCCCCAGACTGATGGGCCGTAGACTTCCGCAACTCACGGCTAACTTTTCTTTGCAGTCGCCGTACCGCTCGACGCTGCTGATTGTTTCGCCTCCCCGGCATATAGCACAGGGGTCCGCCGGGTAACCACTACCCTACTGAATTTCCCTTACGGGAGGCGGTGAAGGTAGTAGCTCGCCGGGTTTCCCCTATTTAGCTATTTCCCTGACGGGAGGCGAGTTGATGATGTTTGAGAATAAGAAAAAAAAAAGAACAAAGTTGGAATTTAAGATAATATGCGACTTGTCAACTCTGAATAACTCTGTCTGCTGGTAAAGTAGTGAGAACCAGAAAGGTTTTGAACTCAGACTCCTCGGGAGGATCTGAGTGTGTTATAAGAAAGGTCGTGTTCTGATAAGAACACGATGAGATCTGATGAATTTTTTGAGAATACTACAGTTTATATAGTATTCTGGAGCGTAGAACAATGGAAAAGCCATTGTTCTACTTTCACTATGACGCGATCCAATCACAGGCTGGCTAGAAGCAGGGGTGGTGTAGCGTGCTGTGATTGGGTCGCATAGTCTGAAGTTTTGAGTTTAGCGAAAGTGTGTTTCGCGGTTTTTCGCGGTTTATCGCGAGTTGAGCCTGGACCAATCAGCGAGCTGCCCTTACTGTTCGACAGTAAGGGGAGATGTAGGTGTTTTGTTGGCCCAGGTTGCCGGCACTGAGGTCCGGGAGAAGTGCGGGGAAGTGTTCTCAGCGTTTGGTGTGACCAAACGCCGAGAAGTGTTGGTTTTTGTAAGTCGGGTGAATCAGTTCCAATGTAAAGAGGCGATGGCACTCTTATCCTTACATTTCGTTTATCAAATTTGTTGTAAACACATTGATTGAACCAGAAAACTTCAAAACTTAAAATAAAATATAGTTTTAATGATATAAATAATTTATGCTGAAAACATGTTTGTGGCAAAAAGAAAACAAATTTAGATGCTATTTAAATATCTAAATTATTTATGACTTATTATAAGAGCTTACATTCTTGTGACCGTTTGCCCAGTTCACGTTTGAGATCTGGAACAACTCCTTTGTTATTTTTCTTCTCTCTGAGTTGTTCTACAAAATCATCAGCCACTGCTTCAACATTGGGTAAACATTGTTGTACATCCCTCGGCCTCAGCATCAGATGCCTCACAGCTTTTCTTAATTTGTACCACTGTTCGCCATTTCTGAAAATAAGAATGTATTGTGTTTTAATATTAACCAAAGTTAAACAATTTAGAGAAAAATCATAACCAAGGATGAAAATAAACTTTAAATAAAATAATAACTTTAAAATAAAATTAGGCTTAACACAGGAAGCTATAATGAGTTTGAAAATTAAGATTGATCACCACTTTACCTTTTATTATCTGTATCATCATGCCCAATACAGATAGATCATAAGTTTTTGTTTTTGGGGGGGGAGGCACACAGGCCCTTTTCCATTCCAAACTTTACAGATACTATTGAAGGTAACCTACTAGAATTCATCTCATATTCTATACAGACCTCATATAAAGCTCCTGAGGACTATAGGATCAACATATCTAAAATCTTCAGGATCCACGACCCCCTACCAAATTCACTGAATCTCCATCAAACACACTTCACACACACACAGGTGTTCTGCCAACTCTTTACTATAGTAGCAGAACTGACTTATATCCTATTCTGTCAACCTCATTTTTTAGGTGAACACTTATTGGACAATGACCTTAAGTCATCATGTCTTATCTCCATCATGTCTTATCATCCACAATAAAGCCTTTCTAACCAGTAATAAATATTTTATGGCTCTAAATTTGGAAAATTAGATAAACCTCTTTGCTTGTTTCAACTCAGAAATTGCTTCCTAATAGAACAATAGCTGATCTCTCTATTCAAACCTCAACTACATTTCTTAGATGCCTCTTGGATGACGAAGGGAAGAAAGAGTCTTTAAGCATCATCTTTAGGAAGATCAAAAATAGCCTCATTCCCAATCATCCCTATAAGACCAGGGATCCATTTTAAAGTGACTTTGTTCATGCATTTGAACAAACCGTCATTTCCTGTAGATTCTATTTCGACGGGCTTCGGCTTTTTACAACTGCATGCAACCCAAGTCATGAAGTATGGCTAATTACTAAACTGCCCAATGACGATCTACCTTCTTTCTCCTACCACTTGACCCAGCGATATTACTATCAAAGCCTATCCACTCAGGTTTCGCTTTAATAGGCACCTTATGCTGTTCTCGTGCTTGTTTCTTTATAGTCCAAAGATGCTGGGCTCACTTAAAGTTAATATATCATGCGTTAACTTTATCCACTACAACAATAGTTACCAAAGGATCCAAATTAATGCACAAATACACCAAGTTAATGTTTAAATTATCAAAGTATCAGTAATATTAGCTCACTATTATTGTGAGCTAGCATGTGTAAATGTGGAAGATTCATGCGAAAATGTCAAAACAGCTACTTTGCCAACAAAAGATATAAAGGTATGAAACCATTTATTTACATAAATTGTTAATTATGTGTATCTCAATTTCATGCTCATTCTTGTTAGTACAATTGACTTATTATAAATCAATTAATAATTATTGTTCTTAATTAACTGGTCTTCCGACATGAGACATTGTTCACAAATTATTCATTTGGTCCTCCAAGACTAGATAATATTGTCCAGACATTTTTCACCTCATCATATCATATTTATCAATACACACTAGCTTGGACTCAAAGGTGAATACTTTTTTAATGCTTTTAGGCCAGCTTGGTTATCTGAGAGTATGTAGATAGTGCATTAAGCATTAGACATACTTTATTAGCACAAATACATTCTATTACAATATTTTTATTTTTATGGAGCTATATATCAGAACAGGTGTTTTGTCAGAACTTACCATCTAATTAAAAATGAAAACATGGTTCCATATAATTAGTTATTAACAAAAATCTAGTTCTTTTTAAAAAAAACTTGGAAACATTAATTAAAACTAGGCTATTATCTACTTTACAGGGTTTTCTAAAAATTCTTTAACGAATAGTAGACCACATCAATTGTTTTACTTTTATTCTTTCTCTAAATATTTAACTCCTTATAGTAATAGGGTGGCCTGTTATGTAATTTCAAACTGGAATATTGGGGACTCTTTTTAAAAACTCAGAAGGTGTTTGAAAGTCTAAAATTTGTACAATTTTTGGTATTATAATTGTGTTCATAATTAATTCCTAAAAGTAGTCTATCTTTAATTTATGAACCCAGTTCAAGGTTTCATATATGTACAAGCCAGTGAGTTTGAATTTTTTAAACTCTGAATAGATTGTTACTTGAATTTTTGTGGCCTAGAATTTTTCTAATTGTTTTCTTTTGCAATATAAAGACTGTATCAACACTTGACATATACCTCAAAGGTTGATTCAACAACCTTACATGGATTGATAAAACAATATCTTTTAAGCATAAAAATGCATAATAAATTGTTTTATAAAGTATAATGTGTTGCCTTGGACTGTTTAATATATATAATATAGTTAATTACCTTAGAGGTTGTCCTCAGTCCGTATTATAGTTATGGTTACAGCGCTGTTTTGCCAAACACTGTCGGCTTCGTCAGTACCATACCTGCAGCTGGAAAAGTAAGACCTTATAATGTGACCACGAACAATTTTATTATTTATGTATGATGAGTCATACTCTGATTTTATATGTGTTAGTGTTGTGTTGTGTTACGTGTTTATGTGTTAGTGAGGGCCTGATGAAGCCGACAGTGTTCGGCGAAACAGCGCTGTAGCCATAACTATAATACGGACTGAGGACAACCTCTAAGGTTATTACGAAACTATATTAAAAGAAATTGATTTTAATTTCTCCCAAACAAAATCCAAATGAGATTGCTAGTTTATCCTCTCGCTCAATAAAACTCTCAAAAAGTTATCTCTAACCTCTTTTAAATATCCCCCTGTCATGGAGGCCTATAATTATGACCTTGGCTTGGAATTTGATGGGGAGGAGTCAACAATGATAGAGAAGGTTAGGTTAGGTTAGGTTAGACTGCAGCTCCAAAGACTTAAATATTTTAAAAAGTAATTATTTGACATGCATCTGATATGTTACCACTGATAGGATGTGAATTTATTTTGTTGATCGATTCTTTTTTATATCTGTCTATTGCCGACCTTGACCTAGCTATGTCACATATGGCCGTTACACAAAATAAACAATTACAGACTCATGTTAGTCCTAAGTAGAAGGAACTGCCAAAAATGCATTTCAAACAACTGCCAATTAAAAATTTTACTAACAATTTTTATAAATAAAAATGTCTTGTGTTCAATAGCGATTGAATTCACTTCCATAAAAATTCTCGGCATTTTCAGGAGTGGAAATTTGTGTCTTTTAGTTATAGGTGTTTTTGAGAAATTTTATTTGTCATTAGGCCTATTATTGTTTAGATAGGAGTTTTTAAGTATAAAGTATGTGAAAAGAAGCTTGAGACATTCTAAAAATATTATCACATTCCATATTTTTTTAAAACTCTTGTTAGATAGCCTAATTAATACTTTTATGTACAAGATATAACAAAACTGTTATCATAACAAAAATCACTTTTTTTTTTTTATAACTGGAACCTCAAAAACTGATATTTCATTTTTTTTTACAATTAAATACTTTCTCTAAAAACAATGTTTAGGCCTACATAAAATATAAACTTGACTAATGAAGAACTTTTTTGAGAAATTAATGCTATTATGATTTTGGATATATGTTTGACATCTCTCTTAAGACAAGTGTACAAATACAAAGATGAGTACTAAAAATGCATCGAAACCATGGTAGTCAATTCAATCGGTAGTGGATCTTAAGACAGTTAAAGAAATATTCATTACTACTAATAATTTTAATTAGTGATCCAGGAAACTTGATATCGCCACAATTTTTTTTCAATCGTATTCATCAAATATCATCAATACAAAACATAATTTATATACTGAATTTTTAAGTACAATTTAAGTAAAATTTCAATTTCTAGAGCTATTATTGTTGATTTTCTTCTAACAAGGTTATGTTTTTAACAATTTAGTTTTTTAGTAATAACTATAATATTTGTTTATCATATAAAACACTTTTGAGTATTATTCTATACATATTTGAAAACTGAATGTTTGGATTCAAAATTATTGTCATTCTTGAAGTTTAAAAAATCAGTCGTAATTTTGAAATTTACCTAATGATTTTTCTGATTACAGAACTTGTAAAACTTGTTTGAGGGGCGTGCAAAAACAAATAGAAATGTATCAGCTTTATTTATTGAATAAAATGGAATTTGTATTATTACAATTATTTTTTGGTTAACACAACTTTTTTTTATGTAGTCGCTCGCACTGCAATACGCTTGTTCCAGTGCTCAATAATTTCAGAAGAGTAGAAGTCTTCCGGCTGCATGTTCACCTATTCTTGTACAGTCTCAATAACCTCCTTATTACAGTTGAATTTTTCCTTTCTAAAAATTCTTTAAGTAGTCCGACGAGGCAAATGTCCAATGACGTTAAACCTGTACTACATGCAGGATGAGTTAGAACATCACAATTGAGTTTCTGCTGTTTCCATCATCAAAGCAGCAGTGTGAGGGCTAGCATTGTCGTGAAGAAAACAATCCTAATACTGGACAACTATCCTCTTTGATTGAATCACACAGGCTTCATTTTCTTTTTTTTAAAATCATCCATTATCATTACATCACCACATAAATATTACATAGACGGGAGAATAAAACAAATTTAAAAAATAGCACAGCAGAATTTTTATAATAACATGCACAAACATTGAATGGAAACTCTAACAGGCGTCTACAAATAAAATAAGAACTTCTGAGAAGAGAGTCAGTTGCGGCATTCCACCAGACCATTTGACATGACTGTTTGGTGCTACGAAAAACCTATGAAAATATTACAAGTTTCTACATACAAAATAAGGAACTTTTGAGAATAGAATCAGTTGCAGCATGTTGCCTGAGTACTGGACATGACTGGTGCTACGAAAACCCTATGAAAATATTATAGGCCTCCAAAGACAGAATAAGGAACTTCCGAGAAGAGAATTAGTTCTGGCATCTCACCTGACCACTGGACATTCCCTACTGTTTGGCGCAGCATCTAAATAGGTTCAACATCTTCATCTTAGACATTTGAGCTATATGCATGATCCTCGGCACTAAGATGAACAAGGATCATCTCATGGTTTGCAAAAAACTTGACGAATCAACAAGGTAGAAATGAAGACTACACTGGACTGTATTGATTAGAAGACAAGATCGAAAAACCATTGGAAACAAAACAACAACTAAAGAACTTAGCAGTGAGAAAATTGAGGTTAAGAATTACTCGTAAATCCCAAAAGAAAGAGGCATTGATTTTTTCAGGTAAAAATTTAGCTTAGGATTTTTGAATAGAGGTGACCTTGAATATTGCCATTGCATGTTTGTTTGTTTTTACTCTGGAATAAACAATTCACTCATATTTCATCACAGGGTATTAAAACCCATCAAAGGGTTTTAACTGAACTATCCGTCATTCATCGTCCACGTATGTGGACAGTTAACAGTTGTAAGGTTAAATAATCAGATTAAATTTTTGTTTCAAATTTTTCATTTATTATCTTAGGTCCTGTTTTAATAGGCCTATATTTAATTTTCTTATAATTTTTTTTTTTCCAATATAAAAAACAAATAACAAAAAACAATATAACCTTAGACAGTCATTGAAAGTTACCAATTATTAATAACTTGAGATCTCTAATAACAATTTAACTTAAATCTAGATCTAATTATGTTACGATAATTATATAGCAGAGTAGCCTCACTTCAAAATCAATTTTTATGGGTTTTATTCGTCAAATAAATGTTGGAAAAATATTTTATTATCGAAAAAAAGTGTCGGAAAAAGTACATCAGGCTATTAGGCCTATAAACTAGTTCACCTCTGGGTCTTTGGAGGTTAAGGTGGCGCCGTATTTTCCTTGTTTTATTTTTTTATCCTCTACTACATACCTTACTTCATAAGAATAAATAATGTTTTTTGCTGTAAATATGTAGGGCTTTATTATTATATGTCACGAAAGGTTTGGCCAGGTTGCTATATATATATATATATATATATATATATATATATATATATATAACCACCTGGCCAAACCTTCCGTACGTTTATTGAAGTGAATGTCATGAGTATGAAAGATAACAGAGTTAATTTTTTCACGAAAAAACTACTTGTGTAATTGTATTATTGTAGGATTATGTAATCATCTTTCCGACACTTTTTTCGATAGTAAAATATTTTTCCAACATTTTAATAGTTCCTGAGATATCGGGTTATTTGTGTAAAAAAATACTGTTTTCCGGAAAACGAAGGAAAAGTAGGTAGCCTAATTATATAGCAGAGCTGCCTCACTTCAAAATCAATTTTTATGGGTTTTATTCGTCAATTAAATGTGGGAAAATATTTTAGCAACCTGGCCAAACCTTTCGTGACATATAATAATACAACCCTACATATGCGTACACTGAAGCACATACGCGGACAATTGAACGTCAATGGAGGGAGGTGCGAGGAAATGTGCCGCGATATGGAAATTAAAAACAACATTTCCATGGCCATATAGCCGAATTTATGTTTAAGAGAAAGTACAATGAGTATAATACTCGTTTTCATCATTTATGGCGAATTACGAGTGAAATACATTTAAATTCAATAAATTCCTCTTCTACTGAATTTGCAGCAGAATTTGACTCTGATTAAGATTTTCTTGTGTAATTATATTATGTAATCATTTTTCCGACACTTTTTTTCGATAATAAAATATTTTTCCAACATTTATTTGACGAATAAAACCTTTAAAAATTGATTTTGAAGTGAGGCAGCTCTGCTATATAATTACCGAAAAGTAAATAAATTAAATTTTAATAACAAACAAGGCACAATTTATTACTTACATAAGTTAAAACCCTCCTGGGCAGTAGTCATCTTCATTTTTCTTTTCTTGTATCAGGTTCTGTCTCCTTTTCTTTATTCTAGCCTCCTTTGTCATGTCCTCTGCTGTCGGTCGGCTTGTTTTATACGAGTGTCGTCAAAATTCTTCAGGGCTGCAATTGTATATTGGCCTAAGTCCTTAATACCTAGTTCTTCCAGCACCTTAATTCTACCCACATTTCCATCATTGAATGATATCACAGCATCCCAAAGTCCAAGGTCTAGAGTATTTTTACCGATGAAGTTGAATTTGAGCAGACGGCTCCAGATAATATTGTTAAACGACTCGTTACAATTTTGTGTGCGCCCATGTAGACATTTTTTCAGGAGCTCTTTATTACTTAGATCTCTGTAAATAGGTTTAATTTGATTCATGATGACTTCTGGGAGTGACTTCTTGTGTCTATAGCCAGCCTGATCTTTTCTATACCTGCACCAGGTATCTGGAGCAGGAGGACACAACGCGTGACTTGGGTTCTCATCTGTGGCAAGTCGGTGAAAATACGTAGCCCACACTGCCTTGTGCATGTTTTCTAAATTGCCTGAGTTACCTCTTATGGCATTCCCATAATAGGATTGTAGCTCATCTATTACCTTGTCGGTCAGTCGTCCTACGCCTTTTATAGATTTTCCATCCGCGAGCTTTGTCCCACCTAGCTTTTCTTTCAGTTTTCTTAGCCTAGTTCCAAGCCGCTTCTCAACGTGACCCACACTCTCTAATTTTTCAATATCTACATCATAAGGCTTGCTTTCTCTTACACATAAATATGCCTTGGAATCTCCATCCCCTAACATTTTCACATAGCGGACCTGTCTCTTTAATTCAGAGCGGTGAAAAAGCGTAACCGCAGCTTGTGTTTCCATTCCCCCACTGGCACCTTCATAGTTCTTTACACACTTTGTTTTATGCTTTTCTTTTTGTTCTGCTGTGTTTGCCTTTACACAGCCACTGCAATACTTTGTCAAAGACTCAACATCAATAACTTTGCCTGTGTCTATGCTTGTCACTGTGGCTACTCCATTTTTAGATCTGAAGCCCCGCTTCTGCCATGTACCGTCGTACGCTACACAAATATCGGAATCATGTTCATTTTCCTCTACAGCTTCTTTAGCAGCCCTATTCATGGAGTCTTCAGCCACTACTTGTAAACATGCTGATATGACCTTTGTATGTTTTACTCTGGCCAGGTTTGGATGAGGTAGGTTTAACATTGCACAAATCATTTTTCCTGCCTCGAGCACTTTACCAATACACCTAAGCCCATAAAAAAATATTGTATTTACTTCAAAAATTTATTGCTTAGGTAAAACTGCACTAGGTTTGTAATTCAGAAGTCCAGAAATATTCTTCACTGCAACACTCATCACAGCTTAGGCATAGCCTATTCGCTAAACCGCTTCTTGACAACACATCTTCAGACAGCATAACTGAGCCCCCACACTTACATAAAACATTGCTAAACATTGATCTGAGTGTATCCATGGATACAATTATATTCTTTGTATTACCTTGAAAGTCATCACATTGTTTTTCATTGGAAGTTAGCTTCATCCTAGAAGAGCTTACAGGAGATGGAATTGTGATTGGAGTTGTAGGCCTAGGACTAATTGCTTCTGAAGAGCTAGGCCTAGTTTGTAATTCCTGTATTTGGTCCACAGCTAATGGCATAGGCTTGTTATATTTGTTGCCTCTAAACACACGTTTTTTAAAAACACCATTTGCCTTAGTCATTTTAGAACTAAAATAAAACTACAAACACTAGAAAATGAAACCACACTACTTATGATTGACTATTATAATTCCAAAACACAACATAACCTAAAAGCTCTCTGCTGTTTAGCAATCACGTGTTTTTTTTTTTTCAACACAGACAACTGAACTTGCTCAACTGCACAGCCACTGTCACTTGAATATCATTGAATATACAAAGTACTAAGCACTATAAAATAATGAACAGTCTACTAATGGAGCTGTAAAGTCATCATCAAAATATGAGACGACAGATTTTTAAAAAAATTTTTAAATACTTTTCATAATATTTTTATGCATATGTTATATATTTTTGTGTTCACAATTAAATTTACTATAAAAAAACAAAAAATTAAAATTTTTGAAGTTTTAAAGTGTTCAAGTCCCCTTAAAACGTATTTTTATTTACAATGAAATCATAAAAGAAACGGAATAATTATAAGTGAAGGTATAACTTTTAGATAAGTTTATAATTGTATAAAAAAATCTATTTATGGTACTAATCAACTTAATATATAATATAGTTTCAGTTGTCGTCTATTGTTGTTAATTATATTAGTTATAGGTTCGTTTCATTGTTTTATAAAAATAACATAACCTGAAACCATGTTTTTCCATTGATTTATCTCATCAGATAATATAACCATAATATGGTTTTTCCTACTATTTAGACTATGGTAAAACGATAATTTATTAGCATAATAATAATTATTATTTTTAATAATTTTATAGCTAAACCAATAATTAAACATCCCTATATCATACAGATTAAAAAAATATATGTGTAAAAAGTTGTTTTCAAATAAAATAAATTCGACAATTATTTGATGGTTTATTAATCGTTCGCTGACAAAGTTTTGAACAATTTAATTATTAAATTAAAATTTTTGTCTGTTAAAAAAAAAATTATGAAAACTTAAAAATTAAATAATATATGTATAATATATCAAGTGGATTTATATGATCTCAATTTTTTTTGTAACTAGAAGGCAAAGGTTCTTCCTACTTCCTCCAAGAAAGCCTATCTTCTTCCTGTTTAGTGCATTGCAATCTTTGCGTTCAATTAACTGTTCATATGGCGTTTTGAATATAGATGTTTTAAAAGTTTCCAAAATTAGGCGCATTTCGTTTAAGAACTATAGAAATTTTGGTAAAATTTGAGGATCCCGAGCTACTTAACAGTGTCAACTTACAGGACACTTCCAATTTTACCAAAATTGTAAGTTCTTACGTTTATACAAATCAGAAAAAAATTTTGTTAGATTCCCCCCAGTCATATTTCAATTATAGGTAAGGTAATAAATAGGTAATTTTTAAAACTCAATAACTCTGGTAATCTAAAGAAGTGTTTTAACTTGTTTTTGAATGACCTGCTTTTAATTAGGTTTTATGTTGAATAATTTAAATGTGTATTTTTGTTTTGTTAGACAAATATATTTTAGTACTTGATGAAGAAATAAATTTGTGCCTGCCATTTTAGTTAATTCTAATTATTCAGTCTTTGAAAAACTTCTACAGTTTATTTATTTTGATTTATCAATGGAATTGATCTAGTGAGTGTTTATTATTAACAGATTTAGTATAATTTATTTTGTGTATATAAATATATAACTGTATATAGTTAGTGCAAATATTAATTTGCATTGTAGCAACCTATTAAAATATATAGGCCTAATTTGAACTAAACTTTTCAACACTATCCCTAACATTTTAGTGATGACTTTATATTATCTTATCTTCCTAGGCTAAGGTACTGTGTTACAAATGAGGAACCCTAGCAAGTGAGTTAGATCCTATCATTCATATTTCCTTTTCGAATCTCACAGGATCAATTCTTATTCTTTCCAACCCTGACACTAATAACAAATTTGAAGGGTAGTGATTTTTATTTTTGTTTCTTTTCTCTTATTTTATAAGGTGATTATAACTTAGTTTTACCTAACCAACATTTCATTGTTAGGTTTACCTAAATGTTAGGTAAAGTACATTTAACATTTAGGTGGTAAAGTACAAAATATATTGACTGTTTAAATCAAATTGGAGTTTCAGTACTAGTAATAATTATAAAATAGGGGTTGATGCACAAACTTATGTAAACTTTTAAAGAAGATAGTTTACTGGTTTGTTTTATTTTGTTTAATGTATTCATCTTTCAGAAAACATACAGTATGTGTGTATGTATACATGTTGTGTATTGTTATGCAATATTTTTAGACACTTATTAGAACAGCTTCTGTGATTAAATATACACTGTAAACTAAAATTGAAATAATTAGGCCTACAGTTTGAGACCTAGTTTAATACTGTTATCACTTGGTTACCAATGATTTCCTACCCTTATTAGTCTTTTGGGCATAATGTGTGAATGATGCAACTTGTAGTACAGTAATCTTGTAGATAATTAAACTAGGCTACAAAACCAATGTTGGTACATTGCAACTAACCTCCTCGATTTGATATATTTTATTATATTAATGTTTAAAACTCTTGGGAGATATAGTAGCCTACTTTTAAAACCCTTGATTGTAGTTACGCTATATCTATGTATATGTCTTTGGCACATTATAGTAAGTCAAATAATCCCTAGGGATTCTGGCTATAATTACGCCTTTTATTTACACAGTCTTGCTTTAGATCCATTTCTTTCATATCAAGACTCCATTGACCAACTCTTGTTCTTTTCCAAACCTGAAGTTATTAGAGTAGGCTTCTTTTCTAATTTTAAATTTTGTAAGAATTGATGACCAAGAGGTTTTTCGCCTAACAACAAGACATGAATGATAACTGATAACCGTACATTTTGATATGGTTATACCTAATAATGACTTGTGGATTTTTCACAAGAACTATTATCATAATATTTTTCTATTCTTCAACTTTAGAATTATATGTATCAAAATTTGTAAAAAAATTGCAGTCTTTGTTTAAAATTACCCAGAACTTATAATATTGATAATTAAAACCATTAAACAAAATAATAAAAATTTTAGGACTAAGAAGCTAGTCAGGAAACTGTTGATTTGGTAAATCTATTGAAATACTATTATTATTTTATTTTACAGTCGTACAATTTTTAAGTAACTCTTTTAGGTTCAAGTGTGTATTTTTCCTGGTGATTGAGAGTTTGATGCTTGGGTACACTGATGTCCGGTCCTTATTTAATCTTTTAGACATAACATGTGAAATGATACAGTTTGTAGTACAGTAAACTTGTAGGTAAAGAAATTAGGCTTTGTTATTGTAGGCTTTGTTGTAATATTAATTTTACAAAATATTTTTGGGCAAATTCGAGTACTTTACAAAATCTTTTAATATAGTATGTTATACATGTGTAAATGTATATTTGTTTAATTAATTTGGTTTTGTGTTTAATAAAAAAATATTTTGTTTTGTAACCTGTTACCTAATTCAACTGTAAAATCAATCAACAAGCATTTTTATTGTTTTGTTTGTCTTTTAAACAATAACTAATGATTAATTCCAATCTGAATTGACCCTCAGGTGCTCACTCCTAGTGACTACAGTCATGACAATCCCAAAGGAATTGATCGCCTTCAGGGGCTCACTGTGGCGAGTAGGAAACTAGAGTGATGCTAGCTGGATCCATACATTTTTCATTTAGTCTTGGGTTAGATACCTTTCTTTCATTTTTACTAACACACATACCTCTCTTAACCAACCCTTGTTCTTTTCCAGCTCTGATGCTATTTGAGTATTCGAGGGTTAGGGGTCTTTATTTTATGTTCATTTTTCCTTTGTAGGGTCCAAAGGTAAAAGAAAAATATAGTACTGTAGTAACCAAAAAAAAAAAAAAAAAAAATTGAAAAACTATAAAGATGAAATATTTTGAAATATGAGTGGGTTATCAAATAAAACTAGATTATATTCTGATTATGAATATATATGCTTATTTGTTGAATAATTAATATGTTGGCGCTAAACTAAATTTAAATTGTCGGATATCATGTTCATCCTCCCCCCCCTCAACTTAAATACAGTTTTTCCTACAAAGTAAAAAAAGAAAATACTAATGAACACCTACAATTCTGAAAAAAATATTGGTTTTGAAATTAAATTGCAGTTTGAAATCATCTATTATTTTTTTAATTTTTTTTTTTTTTTTTTTTTCATTACTGTTGAGACTGATGGTTCTTGGTGGAATTCCATGTTTAAAGATAATAAAACACAATTTTTTATTTTGTACTATCCACTTTTTATTAGTCTAGCCGACCAATGGTTTCGCCTGCTAAGGCATTGACGAGGCTGTATTACAGACTGAAGAAAAGAAAACCTTAAAACTAGAGGGTGGGAGTTAGGATACAAAGAATGGAAGGTTGGGGAATTACCCGGCCTGGGCAATGACCATAGGAACAACACATATTGGGAAAACCAGTTGATTGTTTAAGTACAAATAACTTTTAAAGGTTTTACTAATGGAGAGTTATACAAATCAAACTGGTCATTTAAAACTAAATTAGGGTTACAATATCTTATTCTTTTAATTTCTAAGCTCTCCAAAGCATTCAATTTCTTACCTTTATTATCAAAATGTAATATTTTAAAATCTACACTCGAATTTTCACTTAATCTAGATTTAAAATTACGTCCTGTTTGACCTACATAACATGAATTACATATTTTGCAAGTTATCTTATATACACCACTTCTCAACATTTTGTTAATTTTATCTTTAGAATTATTTAAAATCTTACCTAAACTATTACTACAATAAAATGCCGGCCTACACTCTGTTTCCCTATTTAAAATATTTCCAACTTTTTGGCTAACATTTCCTAGATAGTTAACTTTCCGCCATTTAGCGCTATTTTTAACTAAAGTTGGAAAAATAAGTTGCCTTGCATTCATCTTAAGTTTTTTCTTTAGCATTTTATTAATAATATTTACATCATATTCATTATTAACAGCTATTTGTTTAATGCAACTTAGTTCTTTATTGAAATCAGAGTCAGACATTGGAACTTTGACGAGGAAATGGAAAGCTGCCAATTTATGATTTAAAGGGTGCCGAGATGAAGCATGGATAATGTTATTTGTGAAAGTTTGTTTTCTAAAAACACTAAAGTTGTGTTTACCATTTTCAATTTTTATATTTAAGTCTAAGAAATTAATTTGATTTTGTTCTCCAACTTCCATGGTAAATTGTATCGCATCGTCAATTGAGTTCAGGTACTTATAAAATAATTGAAGTTGGCGGTTAGAGCCATCAAAGAGACAAATTACATCATCAACATAATGATACCAATAAATAATAACTGATTTAAATGGGTTATTGTTAATTATTTTGTTTTCAAAATTGTCCATAAAAATTTCTGCCAACAGTGGTGACAATGGGGACCCCATAGCCAAACCATCACATTGAACATAAAATGTATCTTTAAATTGAAAATAATTTTGATCCAAGCATACCTGAATTACATCCAATGGTTCTCTAGCCATTATGGGATCTACTTTGGTTCCCATAATGACCTGACCATAATGGTTAGAGAACTTTTGGATGTAATTGAGGTATGCTTGGATCAAAATTATTTTCAATTTAAAGATAAATTTTATGTTCAATGTGATGGTTTGGCTTAGGGGTCCCCATTGTCACCACTGTTGGCAGAAATTTTTATGGACAATTAAAATTTTGAAAACAAAATAATTAACAATAAATAAAGTCCCTTATATGACTTCGACTTTATAAAAATAATTTTCCCTATATGCCTACTGAGCCTAAGATGTGTGGTTTTAGCACACGTTTGACTTTTTTATTTTTAAGGTGATGATGACCTAAAGATTATTTACTTTTTAAAACAATTATTTACTTTTTAAAACAATTAATAATTTTTTAAAAAAAGTGTGATTGATTGCTCCGTGGGTGATTATTTAATTTAAATTAAACAATATTGATCTTGATTATGTTAGATATTTATTCAGGTATTGCTGTGACCATTTATACATGTTTATTTGTTCAGGCATTGCAACCGAGTAAAGGAAACACATTTTGCCATGCACACACAATGTATGAGCAAGGACTACAGTCAATCCAATGAAGTCAAAATACTCGAACACTAAGTTATATAGGTATTTATAGCTTTAGTAGTGTGTTGTTGGATTAACAAATTTTTTTTGTAAGATATATGTATATGTGACTGAGATTAAATAGCATTAGTAACTTTTCCATACTATTGTATACAAGTGCTAATTAGAGCACTGCAGCGATAGAACAGTGTAACTTTTCACTGAAGTAATAATTGTTCCAATGATACTTTACTTAAATTGTAGTATTTTTACATACTCAGAGTATATGTAGATGGAGTAAGTGTGACAATCGTAATTGCATTGAACTTGGGTTACTGTCTTTGCATTTCATTGTCTAAAGGAAAAGTAATATTCGTCATTCTTCAGGGGCTCACTATATATAGCGAGTAGCAAACTCGAGGAATACTAGCTGGATCTCTGACATTTTTTTTTCATATAATCTTGGGATAGATCCTTCTCTTGACCCAATTCTTGTTCTTTTGCAATGTAAACACTATTAAATTATTCTAGGACAAGGGGTATTTATTTCATCTTCTTTTTGTTATAAGGTGACGATGACAGAGCTTTTTCACCTTTAAGTAACAAAGGAAAAAAGTGTTATCTGTAGGTATGATAGCGACTACATAAATGGTTTTAAAGACTTATAATTTCACATGTTTGTCTTATATGTTTCTATTATGAAACTGAAAGTAATTTTATAATAATTATTGAGGTATCTTTTGTAACTAAAATCTTAAAATAATCTGATTTAAGTAACATTAAATGAACATACAGAGTAATAATTTTAACTTTGATGTTATTGATATGTCTTAATCTATCAATTCTATAAATAACTTAAAAATAGTGGAATTTTTTAACATTTTCATGGAATTAAAAAAATACGTTTTGAAGTTAACTTTTTAGGTTATTTACAGAATCTTCTATTTTTTTGTCCTGTTTTCAGATTTACACCACAATTATTCCTATGTTGAACTGTTTTATATCAACATATTGTATATGTATGAAAGAGGTTGTCTTTGACTATAAACTGATAAGATGTTATCTCGCCAAGCTTGATATTACCTGTCTTTTTACAACACTAGCTTGCTACATGATGGCTTCACCATCATATTCTTATGAATACATTTGATTTCCAAGCATGACATTCTACAGGCTTACTCAACTGCTTATGTAACACAGCTGATTTAAAATATATTAATATTCTGCTCAACAAGTTTTATTGTACAATTAGTTTCACATATTAATTTGTCATTTGATAATGACTGTGTAAGATTGGAACCAGTTGAAAAATAAATGTAATTAGTTTATTATAACAAAGCTTTTGTCTTTTTGGAGTTTTTCCATAAGTGCTTTTCATTCATGTCTGTCAGCAGCACTTCTTTTATGTCCATCTGTTTTGCCTGCCTGGCCCACTTCTCTCTTCACATATCTCCTTGGGCCTCCATCACTCCATGGGGATTATAATTATAAACCTGTCTCTCTATGGCACCGTCATCTTTTCTGAGGGTCTGTTATATCCACTTCCATTTCTTCCTCTTGATATCCTGCTCTATAGGACGCTGATCTGTATACTTGTCCACAAGTCCTCATTTGTAACCTTCTTCTGTTAACAGATCCCAAGGATCCTTCTCGGACATTATTTTACAAAAACGTGCAATGACTGGTCACAGTTGGCGATAATTACCAGATCTTGCAACCATACAGCAACATCAACTTTTTATTAGTATTAAAAAAACTCATCTTTATAAAACAATTTCTATTTCTCCATACCATATAGCAGGGGTCTCCAAACTACGGCCCGCGGGCCAGGTCCGGCCCGCGAAGAGGATTTGTCCGGCACGCTGCATATCTGACTACCTTGAGTATAACGACCAATTTTGTCCTAACAATGAGCTAAGATCGAAAACGTTTCATATTATATGATAAGTTAAAGCAGTATATTACACTTTAAGACTTTAAAATTATGGTAGTAAAATACCCACACGACATTAGGTAGTACTCAACTCCATTTTCAACAATTTAATTTTTAAGTTTACTAAAATTATAACCACTAAAAATAAAGAAGTATTTATTAAATTTTAATTAGAATATATGTATAGAAAGCCTGTTTTGAAATGTTAATTTTTCAAAATGAAATATCCCCTGGACCCCTTTTTTATCTGGGGGGTATTTCATACCTCCCGGAGGCCCGCGTTCATATTTAGATTTTTCAGTTTGGCCCTATAGATGATAAGTTTGAAGACCCCTGCCATATAGAGTTGCAGGAAGGCTTCATTTGCATTTTTAATGTGAATTTTAACATCATCTGTTTATTAAAAAATTCTCCTTTAATATAACCCCACCTTGTTTATGTGCTCGAATCTCTTTTGTCTTTTTTATATTTATTCTAAGACCAGCACCACTTGTTATTCTACCTAGAGCTGTAATCTTGCTCTTGTAGTAAATCACTAAATCACTGTGCAAGGAGACATACATCAGCAAATTGAGATCCTCAATCTGACTTTACAGCCTTCACTACAATGCACAATCTTATGCCCTAAGGTCACTTCGGATTACCGCATCTAGCACCACAATAAAAAGAGTCTGTGAAAGGATATACTATTGATTTATCTTTTTGTTTCACATAACTAATAACTTTTCATAAAGTTAAACATGAACTGAATTTTGAGGACAAGATATTAAAAGTTAATATATCACTAAATTAGAATTAAAAACAACTAAGTGTGATGAAGAAATTAGTTTAAGGCGAGAGGTTAGTCCTCTACAGTGCCTTGCTAACTTAGGAAGATTATCTCAGTTTCTACTGAACAGATGACAATGAAATTGTACAATACCTCCAAGGTGTTTTTATACACATTATGTCGTATGGCGACATTTACCTTCAGTGATGAGGAAGAATTAAAGTTTCAGATACACATCTTACAATATTTATACAACTCTTTTTTACAGCATGTAAAAATCTTCAGCAAAATGGATATCAAGGAAAATCCAATGACAAAATGTATATTATTTTAGTTAGTTTGAACTATTTTGAAAATTTGACTAGAATTGGTTGAGTGGTGGCTGAGGAAATGTTCCTTCAGTATGAAAAAATAAAAACTTTGGTAAAACGAAACTTCATTGGTATCTGTTAAGCTCCCCATGTTAATTTAAATGTACCCCTACTAAAATAATATTAAAAATACAGCAATTAATTTGGTAACATAGGTTTTTGTTTTTTTTTTAATAGCAATACAGTATTAAGTATATTAAAAAAATTAAATTATGTGCACTAAATATTTATACACAATTTTTTTTTCAGGAGTATTGAGTTCCTACAAAACTCTAGTGTTAAAGTTATGTAATTAATATTTTATACAAATTTGAGATGTCTAGGTGAAGAATTCCTGAAAAAGGTACATTATGTTAAAAAACAATTTTCAGGATAAATAGTTTAAAGTACGTAGATTTTTCAGTATTTTCCAGATGCCAATTGCTCCTTTACAATTTTGAGCTTCTAATATTCTTCCAAACAACTGGATTTTTTGTAACTTTCTACTTTGTATGATTTTAAATGATTTATTTTAGACATAATTATTACAATGCCAATAATGCAGCAATTTTTTAGTTTTTTAATTTAATTTTATTTTTTTTTACTTACGGTAACACTTGTAAAAAAATAAAAAGTATTCCCGTATCATGTGGTCAAAGAATTGTCGAATTCAGCCCCTGAGGCAATTTAGAAATTTTTTTTCTTGTTTAAAAATGAAAAATCTCTCGATTATCATCGCCTTAAAAACAAAACTGGAATAATAACAAATAAAGACCACACTAGCCCATAATACTCTAATCGCATCAGATTTGGAAGAGAACCAGAGGTAGACAAGAGAGATCTGATAAGAAAGATGAAAGAGAGGGATCTAACCCAAGAGTACATGTAAAAGGATATAGGTTAGTTACTTAATAGTCCAATGAGGGTGACACTTAGATATAGTCAGTCATTTAACATCATTTGACTGGTGTAGTCAGATTGCCTATTCTACCTCGTAGTTAAAAATGAACCTTGTAACAAGTTTCGATATTTGTCATTCAAGTAACATACGCTCAGCCACAAATAATAACAGTTACTTTTGTTCAATTAAATTTATCATATCAAAATGTTCATAATAATCCATCTATATTATTATGAAAAAAAAAGGCGAATTTTATAAAATTTATTTAGGCCTACTGGCTCTTGAAGTTGTTTTCGATGAAAACAAATATACATATAATTTTAATAAATTATTTTTTACTATGTATTACGTAATTATTACACTTGACTAATTATTAAATTACAAAACATTTAGCTTAAGCATACAGTATATAATTTTTTTGTTTAGTTTCAGGATCAAATGATTTATGAAACAATGGCTAACAAAAGAACTTCTACACTCTTACACTACTTGAGTGTTCAGACACATAGACTACAAGACGCACAGAGTTCCTTGCATCAGCTGATGGCTGTAAGTGGAAATTGTGATTTTATATTATAACTTTAATACCTATCAGTGTCTTATGCTAGAATATGTTTCCCCCTCCATCTATTGTTTAAAACAAAAAAAAAATCTCTGGGACTCGAGTCATCATCGCCACCCTAGAGCTGGCAGCTGTCGGTTTTCCACAGTTAGATTTGTTTCATAAGTAGCAATTTCAGAAAAATGACAGTTAGATAATTGTGTAATAATTTCAACCACAGTTTTTTGTTTGATTGTATCATGGTTGGTACAAGTGGAAAGCTGATAATCTGTGCTTCATTTTATACTTCTATGTTTGTTGACAAATCTTGCAAGCTGAAATAATCTGCTGATTTTTCAAATACCGTACCAACAATTTTTGTTTCTATACTTTTTGTGCAAAGATTTCTATAGTTAACGTTTACAAAGTTTTTTTTATTCATTCCTATTATTAAAAAAAAAAAAAAAAACTGTTTTGTAGTAGTTCTTTTGTATTTAACAAATTAATATTTACATGTTTTTGTGAACGATGATGATAGTTTTTATAAAAATAATAATCGTGTTTGCTTGATCTGCATCAACATACAAAAATAAGAATTTTTGTACATTACTTCATATTTCTTGTGTAAACCGTATATAGAAATTTATTATTAAAACTATCTGTTTTTGGAAACTATATTAAAAAAATGCTTCTTCTCTGTATATTTTGGATTTTTGTTATTTTAACTATTGAACTGTATGGTGAAAACAGTTTGACAATTTTAAAAAAAGTTAAGTATGACAAATTACTTTGTTACATTTAGTTTGCATATAAATTTAAAAACAAAATGTGTTAAAGGATTTATGTAAATTTGACAATGAGGGTCAAATGATTGGGTTATGTATGTTATAAATGCCAAAATGTTAATTGTGTAAAAAATAAATAATTATACGAAATTGAATAATTAATAAAATAATTTTGATTATGTAAAGTAAATTGTCCTGTGGAGGACCATTCAATTAAGCAGAAATTGACAACTGTAAAATTTGTAATGCAATTAAAATCAAGTGGAGAGAAATCATCATGTTAGTTGATTGTGCATTACCTTGAAAGATATAATGTTTTTTTTTTTTAAATTTTGATTTAATGTTAATTTTAATATTTTATATGAATTTGGGCGCAATGTATTACAGAAACAAAATTAAAAAAGTCTTGAAGAGAGACTTCAAGCATTTGCAAGAAGTTGGTGTTTAAATGAAGGGGAAGTTGACTGCCAATTTACAGAGAAACTATATGGTTACGTTTTGTAACATTTTAAAAATTACTTATGGAATAACAGAGACATTTATATATTTAAAACTCAAGCTTTTTTATCCCCTTTTTTTTTTTAAAGTGGTTCTCGCTATCTGATTTTTGATTAAAACCTCTTATCATGTGACATCAGTGATAAGTTAAAATACAAGCTGTTTTTTTTTAAGTGGTTCTCACTATCCTGATTTTTGTTTAAAATCTCTTATCATGTGACATCAGTGATAAGTTAAAATGCAAACTGTGTTTTTAATACTTTCTAATGGTTGTTCCCACTTAGACCTTAGATGTATCATCAGTTATTAGTTAAAACATTTTAGTACTTAAAAAAATTAAAATTTGCATCTTTTGGTAGTTTACCATAGCAACTAATATAATAATACACACTTATAACATCTGATTATCTATCAGCTGTAGTAACACAAATTCCTTTTTTTTAATTACACACTACTGTAGTTTAAGATATTACTGTTTGATCTTGGTGTGAATTGATGTTTACCTTTACATCACATGATTTTACTTACCACAAATTTGTACTCACCTAGTATATGAAGTATAGGGTTAGTTTGATATCACAAAAAGTTTTGACCTCCAGTTATGGACCCGGGAAACAAAAAGAAAAAGGTTTTCAACATGTCGTCCATCTTTCCATCATTGTTGTCTTTAAGTGAGCACATTAGCGGCTACAAAAATTAAGTTAGGAACATGTAATTTATATAGGTGACTCTTATAGAATCCTATTGAAAATAAAAAATCTCAAAATGATAGCCATTAATTTTTTATATATATTATTACATTTATAAGCATTTTAATTGTTATTCAATTAGATAAAAAATATAATTTCTATCCCTGACATCTCAAGAAAATGTGATATTCGTAAAGTTACAAGATCTGGCAGGGAAGTGTCACTGAAATGATCAAAGCGAGTGGAAATTTTTCAATATATACACATCTACAAGGACCAATAGGGTCTAACCAATATAAAGATAGTAGTGTCATACACAGTTATGAGGTTTAAAAAGCTTGTGTAACAACTGTTATAAACAAACCTACCCTACTTTGTGCAAGACCCCTTGATGTACCAATACAATTTAACATTTTTCCTACAAGGATCTAAGAAACCAACTTTTGGATAGTAATTTATAGGATCCATTTGTATTACATTGTATGGTGTGGCTGAATAAGTTATCTTGTGGCTCATTAATTTGTTTTTAAATTTGTTGGTTAATAACCATGAAACATGAAGATTATAAAGAATTGAGGTTGGAATGTTAACTTACCTTATACTTTGTAAATAAAAAAACAAAAGAATATTATAATCCGGATTTAATCCTTTTCATATAGGGACATTTTAAGGACATTCTTAAAGAAAATTCAACAACCTCTTCGATATCAAAAGGTTATAATTTTATATAGGCATATTATTAAAATTGTACCAATGAATTTTGTAACACCTAATTGTAGTTATTTTCTGAATATTTTTTAATGGTTTATTTAATCAATGTTTCTTGAAATCTCTGAATTCTATTTTCATTCCTTTGTAAATGATTATATATTTTATAACTGAATATATTATGAAATTGTTTGTATTAGAATTACAGTGATCTTCATTCATCATCAACAACAACCAGATCACCCATCATTTTCAACAGCATCCAGAAAATTCACCATCAAGCTACTTATAGAACATCAGTCATCACAGCATAATCTAGAACATCCCATCAATATCAACATAATTACAGATTTTGATCTACAACTGGTAAGGTAAGTTATACTAGTTAGTGAATTTGGAGTCCGAGGGTATACAGCCTCTTGTCATTGCGAACCAAGTGGATCTTTTGTGACTACCCTACTAATTATAATTTATACCCAGCCAAGATTTGAGCTTCTTAAGAATTTTAAAATGATTTTGGGTGATATTGTCGTTATCTCTGCAGCCATGGCGAAAGGAAGTGCTGAGGTAATGTAGTCTTTTGTAGGTTAGAGATTCACACTCACACAACCAGTGTTCGGCTGTCTCTTTATGTGTCAGGCAGAAGCGGCATGAATCCACTTTTCCCTTCCCCTTACATTTTTGGGTTGGGAGTCCTCTGATGATTACTCCATTGACCCATGGCTCTTGGATTAGAGCTATATCTTTAGTAAGTCTCATAACGAGGACAGCCAAAACCGTCCTGTCATTGTTGAGATTTATTGAAAGCATTTTACTTTTTCACATTAGAAACTTGGTTTGTCCCTGATGTGGTAGGGTTCTGTATTAGTCCATTCCTTCTGGCGAGTCCTTTTTTTCCTAGATCTTTTCTGTGCGGCTGTTGATGGCCTTTTAGGTTTTTGTTTCTTTTGAAGGAAAGAACTGCTAGATGCCATCCCCACTCTTAAGACTATCCAAAGCTGTAATAGTCTTATGCCAGCATGACTTTGGACGGAGCTTTAGCCTCTGACACAGCAACAGCTGTCTTGTCCTTGCTTTGTGGTATAGAACTAGGCTGACTAGAAGTTTCAGCTCACTTATTATAATGTTTGCTGATGTTTAGATCTAAGTAATTCAGATCTCCGTTCTCTTTTGTGCAATTGTTTATTGTCTGTGCTAGCTTGAAGCGCTTACGTTCACATTGTAGGTGGTTTAAGTGTTACTTTTATTTCTCATTTTCTTATACTTTTTTTAATGTATACGTTGTTTAGAGAATGTTACATTGTGATTCATGGAAATATTCTTTTTGAGTTGCTCAGAGCCCATAACTTTTTTTTGGTATAAATTATGTCTGATAAATGTTTGTACTGTCTGTTTTAATGAAACTTGGTATAAAATTTTGTTTGATTTATAGATTGTATAATACACAATTTTACAAACTGAGTAATAATGAGGGGGGGATGAATTAATGAAATGTCTAAAATAGCTCTTTAAGACTTTAAGACTATTAGTTTCAATATAATTATTTAGTAGACTCAAATTTTCTCTTCCAATTGGTTTTTAAACTTTTTTTTCTTCCAGGTTTAATAACTTTGAAAAATTGAAGTAGATGACATGTCAGAGACATGAGTGAGTACAAGTTGTGTAAAATAGTTGTAAACATATGTCAGCTAAACTAGTATCCATCATGACTTTGAAAACTTATGTTTTTAGGTTGGAGAAGCCCACTAGGTTAGATTAGTTTTAAGCTGTAGGAAATAGTATTAGATAAGTTATTATATATTTTATGGTATGTGTTTGTGTTAAAAATATTTTCAAAGGCATGATGGAATATAAACTATTGTATTTTTTTTTATTGAGAAACACGAGCATTGTTTGTGAACATTTAATGATTAGCAATGCAAGTCATTACATATAATTATGCTCACTAGTTTAGCTGACATATTTATTTGATAAGTTGTTGAATCCATTACAGCCTCAAGAATCAAGATTAGATCTGCATCATCGATGAACTTCATAAGGATCAAGATCCCTCTCCCTTATGAATCAAACAGAAATCAATTAAATTTTTTTAGGTGTAAAAATTAAAATTAAAAATTTTAAAATATTAAAGAAATATGTATATAATTAATGTTTTTCGTTTTATATTTATTAAATAATCAGATTAAATTTTTGTTTCAAATTTTTAATTTTTTTACCTTAGGACCTGTTTTAATATACTGTATATCATTTTCTTAGAATTTTTATTTATTTTTTTTTTTTTTCAGCTTTGAATCTTTTGTAATAATATCAGTCATCATACTTAGGTCCTTTTTGAAATATTTAATTTTCTTAGATTATTTTTCTTATTTTCTTTCAGTTTTGAATCTTTTAAAAAAATATTATTTTAACTTTAGGATTTAAAAAACAATAATATATCTTAATAAAATTTTGGTCCATTATATTAGTTCAGCTTCTTAGACTATTTTTTATTTTATTTTTTCATTTTCGGTTTCAGCTCCCTCTCATTCTACATAATATAATTAATCCATGTGTATTTATTTCAGGCCAATTACACACCCGACCAACAAAAGGGTGAGTATAATCTTTTGTTGAGTCCATCGCACTTACAACACCTAGACTTAACAAAATGTTAATGTCTAGTTACAACAAAGATCACACACTTGTACAAATTGTCCAAGTGTACACCACTATTGTTACACTTCTTCAGGCATAAGTCCTCGACACATTAGAGGCAGCATTAGATTTGGTAGGAAATTGAGATAGTTTGTAAGAATATTTTCGGTATTCCGCGGTCCCTGTTAGGTTTTTAGTTTTACGGGAGTTTTATTTTTCAGGTTTTATTATGTGTTGTTGTGTATATATGTTATTGTTTTTCATATTTTTTATGTATTTTTTTACGTTGTATTTTATGTGTTTTTCAGGGTATTTTTATATTGTATTGTTTCTATATAAATAATATTTATGTATGTATTTGAAAGTAGTATTTTATTTCTATGTATTTTCAGGTGTGGGCTCTTTTAGTTTAGTTTAGTATGAATGTTTTGTTTGTTGATTTAATTTACAGCAAAGAAATTCTACATTTTTTAATTTTGTTGTTATCTAAAGAAGTTCTACCTTTGAAGTGCCGGTCACCATTTTAAAAAGGTAAGCTACTTCAATTCATTTTTTTTTTTTTTTTTTTAATGTAGACCATCAATCTAATTTTACTTGGAAACTTGTTAGTAGGTATTCGTGTGAGTTTTCTTCAGAATCATAACTGTGTTCTTCTAAAGCATGTCGATCTACTAGAACATACAAAGAGAACTTTTAGATTTTGAGCACCAAGAACTTCTCGCAAATCATCCTGGATCAAGAGATTTACGTACATAAATTGATACTGAACATAGAGAAATGAGGTAAGATACGTAGATTCTTATAGGCAAAACATTTGAAACGTGTTTGTGAGTTTATAGTAACTGAAAACTGAAACTGTGACTTCGAACTGTGAACATTTTCATACCTGTGACTTAGAACTGTTACATATTATGAAATTTATTTGAAATTTATTTTTTTTTAAACACATCCGTTAATGCAGCATAAACTAGAGTATAACTGTGTTCTACCTAAGAGTGCTCTTTGGAAAGTAAGTACCTTTTCATTATAAAAACCAATACAATTAGAGGTTTTTTTATTATACACAAAATAGTTACAACTCTTACCTATTTTCCCACATTACCACCTACATTAAGGCACTTGTTATATCAGTAAACTAGTTCTTTATTACCCTCATCATAGACACCTGTGAGTTATAAGACATGAATTTACACTGTCCTTCAACTCCTCATTGTTTTCAAACCACTGTGACCCTAGATATTTTTACATGATAATAAGTGATAATCACTAGGAGCCAAATCAGTGCTGTATGTCATTTGAAACTGTCCAGTATGTTATGTATGTGTCCAACAATTGTCACTAAATATGCCATACCATTTTTTCTGAATGGTTTTTACCATCCTTAAAATGTCTCGGTAGTGATTCATTCTACAAATCTTACCAGGAGTATTTCTCAAAAGACATTTGCCATGAGTTTTCTTGTATAGAATGTTTCCAAGTATTTTTGAACTTTAAGGGGTTTTCACAGTTAGCTGTAGCCCTACTCCATCGACTGACTTTGTCTCCACATTGACATACAACAGCGAAGTCTCACCATCTATAACTGAGATAAAGGTACAATAATTCAGTAATTTTGAAATTTCAATTTTTTCAGATTATATCATTCGCTTTTCAAAAAGTTCAACTGTCACAACAGATGGTCGTCTATTTCTTTATTCATCATGAGAAATTCCCCAACAAACTTACACGTTAAACACAAAAGTTGGGGAATTTCTATAATTTGTTTTTACTTAACACATCTACGAACATTTGCTATGTACTAGATACGCTAAATGATCATGAAAACCTCTGAAATAAAACACACCTCTGAAATTAACAAGTTCTATTCATATTAGAAACATACAAAATCTAGTCAAGCAGTTTTGCTTAACTATCTTTGAAATCGTACAGTAAATAAATAACATGACAAATTATTAGACACTAATTTCATAAATATTAAACATTAGTTCATTTTACAAGTATTCACAACGATCAAATTCAAATTAAATGTTCATATAGTTCATGTTACAAGTATTCTTAATGATCAAATTCAAAATCAAAGTTCATGCAATTCAGTTAGCTATTAATTAGCCAATGTTTTTCATTATGTTACAACACAATTATTTAAACTAATTGCCTCTACTTTTTTAAGACATAAATTACCAATTGTAATGTTCTTTTTTACGCTATACCAAGGCGTAACTTTGCACTGAATTTAGTTTTAACAAACAACTCTATGCTAATCAATAAATAATCGATGAAAAACGTGCCAGGGGTTAAGAATATTAAAATGCATGCTTAAGTTCCAATAAAAACCTTATTGTGTTCGTGTGAACTAGTAAGATGTTCCTCAGGAGCTCAATACAAGTGAGTATTGGCTTTTACTGTCCCAAGGGGCCTAGCTGGATCTAGACATTTTTTCATGTAGTCCTGGGCTAGACCCATTATTTCATCTTTCCTATCACGTCTCTCTTTATCAACTTTTGTTCTTTTCCGACTATTGGAGTAAGGAAGCTTTTATGGAGGTCTTTATTTTATGTTCTTTTCTTAATTTTTTTATAAGGCGTTGAAAACTCAAGAGGTTTTTCTGTTTAAACAATAAGACAAAACATGTAATAGATACATAAATGGTGGATGGGAGGTGTATATCCAAAAACACTGCATAAACTTTATTATTAACAAATCCCCCAAAACCAAGTAAAAACCAACCAAAATTATTCAATACCGAAAATGTCACATCGATAGTTGGCAGTCATAAATTGAAAATAAACCATACCGTCTTTGAAAAAAATATTTATAAATATAAATAAGGGTTAAAGTTGATTCTTTTGTGCCCATAATGTAAATATTATTGATTGAAATGCTGGCAATCTAGGTTCATTTATTTTTGTTTATTGGAAATTATTTCTGAACCATAATAATTTTTTAAATTACAATTTTGCATACAGGTTTAGGTAATCTTACACATTTTACTACCCGAGTCAGGTAGAGCTGATTTTTAGAAAATTTTAATTTAGTGTTTTTTTCTTATGAAAGTTGTTAAAACTTTTGGTTAAAGATAAAATGTTATAAAAATGTCCTAAGATATGACAAATTTGATTAAAATCAGTCCACTTTTTTTTCTGGCCCATTGCCTAGAAAACACAAATTAAACAGATGAACATCATTCCATTCATTTTTTTGACCCACTACATTACTTTTGATTACAATGTATATATAAGAAAATGAAACTATTAACTACATTTTGAAGACTAATCTAACTTAAATTTTTTACAGCTTCTGAGTTCAGCTCCACAGTCCTACAATTAAAGAACATGACAGGATGAAATACTTGAAATTTGAAATACCGGTATGTAAGTTCATTGTTCTTTTATAGTTTATTTAATTTGAGGAGTGTGCGGGAAGAATGATGAATGTGCTAATTTTGTGTTTTTCAAGTTTTCATTTGCATTGGATACCCTATGGTGGGTAGTTTTCTGTGCACTGTATCATTTGAGGGAAAAACGCTGAGAACAAGGGTATATTAAATAGAATAGTTTTGGCTATTGCGGGAAGAACGATGAGAGTGGTCGGCTTTAGCGGAAGTAACGCTGAGGCTGCTGTCTGCTCCGCGGCCATGTTTTCAAGTAGGGACAGGATATCCACTTTCTTGTTGTTACTGTCGATTAGTACTGTGTTAACAATCAACTTAAACGAGTGTTTTGTGTCTTTACTGTTTGAAACAACCTTTTAAAAGCGTGTATTGTGTGTGCAGATAAGTAATTTTGAGTGAGTGTGTGATTTTTTATTAATAGTGGAAATGGATGGTGAGTGTAGTGAGATTCCCCAACGAGGAAAGGGGACAAAAAAGAAGAAAAGCTATGGACGATTGACTGAAGTAGCAAAGAAAATGAGGACCCAAACACATGAACTCGGAAATGAATGTAAGTGCCTGAATATAAAAAGCTTTGACGTTATTTCTGAACACGAAAGAAAAATAATAATTTCTAACTTTAACAGTCTTTTAAATAGAGATAGCCAAAATAACCATCTTGCTGGGTTGGTTGAGTGTAATCTAGTGAAACAAAGAATTTCTAGATTAGAAAATGACGATTCAAAGTTGCACTCTTATTCATACAAGTATAAAGTAAGAATCAATCGAAATGATACGTTAATTGAACAACAGGTTTGCTACAAGGCATTCTTGGCTTTACATGGGATTACTGGTAGCGCATACAAACGATTCAAAAACAGCTTACGAAACATGGTAGGGTGTTAAGTGATGAAAGAGGCGAATATAGAAATAGACCCCATGCTTTATCAGATGATACGATTAAAAAGGTGCACGAGTTTTTCCAATCTTTAAGAGGTAGAAAATCGCACTACTCATTAAAAAAGTCTGTCAAAATTTACTTACCTGATGATCTAATTGTTAAAAAGTTGCATGAAATATACGTTGAGAAATACCCTGCAAATCCATTATCGTACCACAGTTTTTTTGAAAATAATTCAATGCGATTACAACTTTGGGTTTGGGTATCCACGTTCCGACACGTGTAGCACGTGCGATGAAGCAAAGGCTAAAAGAAATATGTTAAATTTGAGATTAAAAAGGCCCAAAGTCCTGAGATTGCCCTGGGTTTAACCAAACAGATTGAGAAACTCGATACTGAACTCGAATGTCACCAGGGAAAAGTAAAATCTTTTTATGACAGAAAGCGGGCTTGTCGTGAAATGTGTTCTAAAAATAAAGAACATGAGGCTATTGCGATTGACTATCAGAAGAATTTGTCAGTTCTCAATATTTCAACAAATGTGGTTTACTATAAGCACCAGCTTACTGTCCATTTATTCAATATCCATGTGTTGAGTACAGGCGATTCATATTTCTTTTGCTACGACCAAACAATAGCAAAAAAGTTATTTGTTTCTAAGGTGTTTACTAAATTAATATTATTGTAATAAAATAAATAATTTGTGTATCATTTGGTGGAAAAACGCTGAAGTCATTCATCGTTATTCAACCAAATAATAACCCTTCATCGTTCTCCCCCCTCCCAAAATGTACATTAATGTATAAATTGGTTATACATACTGTCAAACATTAAAATTTTTATTTTACACATGTATAGCAGTAAATAGCATATCTACCAGTTTTTAATTACTTAATAAAACTTTTGTAACTCTAACCATAATAATCTCATTTGGTTTTAGAGTTTGTTTTTGAGTTTACTCGAATTTAAGTGCAAGACACCTTCATCGTTCTTCCCGCACACTCCTCATTTGGTTTTAATTTAAGTTCACTCTTCTAATGTTTGATAATGGAAAGTGAGTGTTAAACTTGTTAAGTGTTAAGAATCTGGTTTGACTTTGGTTTTGTGATTTTAGAGATTGTTAAATTTTTTTCAACTTGAGCCAATGAAACGGGTAATATTAAAAATTAAATAATTTTGTATTGATATGTTTAAATGGGAACTGGTATTACAAATTGACAGGATATTTAATAAGCATATAATTGTATCCAAAAACATTTTAGGTTTTTAACATTAATGTTAAATTTCCAGACTATGTTTATCCGAATATTTGTAGATGGTATTGGATATGTTGTTAGCATGCAATGAGTTTATCGAGATATAATATGGCAAAAATATTCAAGCTTTGAAAAAACATCCAACAAACTCACTGTATGCTGACCACATATCCAATACCGCTCACAAATTAATGTTCGGATGTACATAGTTTAGAAATTTCGTACAAGTGTAGGGAAGGTAGAAAAAAGGATAATTGGAAAAAGTTGAGATTTACAATAGTTTAAGAAATGAGCCTTCAAACATAGCTAACCCCATCTATGAAGAAATAATTAAAACTATTATATTGAGTATTCTAGCAGAGAGGGAATTTCATCCTAACAGTTGTGGCAACACTACTAATTATTCACAAAACAACTGTCAACGATAGAAAAAAAAAAGGAAAAAAAATTAGGATACATAAATGTGCCAGTAAAACACATATATAAAAATAATTGTATATCTTATCCTGAATCTATAATATATAAATTTTTAACATTACTTTCTGATGATGGCCAGATACTCTTGAAAACCAAATACTGTTTTCTATTAAATGATATGCCCACGAATTGCAGCAACTTAATAACTAATTCTGTCTGCTTCGAGATGTTCAATACTTTTCATGGGTGGGTCTTTGAATACTTTACTCTTCAAATATCCTCACAAGAAAAAAATGACATACTGCCACTTCTGGTGATCTCACAAATTAAAGAATATCGCCATATTTAGACAGAGCGTGACCTTGAAAATAAATACTAAACTGTACTCATTGATTGCAGTTGAGAGTCTGATCTTGAAAACAAACGCCTAACTGTATTAATTAATTTGAGTTTTCTCCGCTATGTGAGGAAACTAAATTCTTCAATCATTCGGAGGTATCGCTGGGACATGACTGTAACAGCATTCCTACTATCGTATTTAAAGAGATATTGACACATTATTCCTGAAGATGATATTGCACATCATACAGTGACTTTAACACTGTTGCAGAGTTTCTTAATGCATTTTATTAGGATTTACTGTTGACAATACCGGAAATATTTTTTATACACATATTATACTCACTCAAGTGGAAACATATTTTGTCTACAGTTGTTGACAAAGTGGCATTTTGTTCATTTAAATTAGTTTGCAAAATAGCTGATTTCTCAACAGTTTCACTTTGCCCACTACTTTGCACACTACTTTGCTCACTTTGATGGCAACCGAACAAAACGAAATTTAGGTTAAGTATATTTGAATTCATTTATAATATACAGGAAATGTCCTGTATGTAGGTTATATTAATTCTTACATGTAAAATAACATAAATAAACAACAAAACAACGTTTTAAAGTCGAAAAAGGAAGTAATTATTCATGAAGATGATTGACAGTGTATGTACACGGAGAGTATTTTTCGTTTGCCGAGTTTTGAAGTTGGCAATCCCGTTTCCTCAACAATACACCTAAGTTATTTGTAATATTAATAAATAACCTCAGTTTTGACTTGAGAACTTCAACTCAGTGTTGATGTGTTGATTAGCACTACTGCTATATTTTGTGTAGTTAGTTGTAAAATATGGACAGTTCAGAAGATGAAAACCTGTCAAATACCCCGCCTAAATTAGCGGAAAAAGCTAACAACGTTGTACTAAATCTCCTTCCTGTCAAATCAAGGAAAAAGTACGACCGCCAGTATGAACTGTTTTTATCACAAAATAACAACTGTAGACAAAGTATAATGTGCAATTCGTGAGCAAAGTGTCTTTTTTAAACTTGATAAAATTGACGCACTCGGCAAGCCTTGTGCGTCAACATTTTTCTCTCGTTTAAAAAAGTGCCATTTTGCTCACTAGTTGCACAAATAACTATTGTCACTCATTAGGACAATGTAAACGCTGTCTTCATTATCATTTATAAAATGGTGGCAAAAATTTCACACATTTAATTTAATCTGTGTCTTTTCATGCCTGTATTACTTGAATTTTATATGGATACATGTATAAATCCTTGTAGAGAATTGTAGGCGGCAAACCAAGTGTAACTGCATTGGGACGGGCAGAGCATTTACGCCTATGTAACAAAGCAACTCTTATGATGTCAAGGATAAAATAAAGCAAAAGCTTAAAAGTTTCAAATATTTAATAGTATAAATTTTATTTTATCCTTGAATATGGAGTTTCAACAAGAAATATCTGCTATTACATTAAAGTTTCTTATGATGTCAATGCTTTCAGACTTACACACATTCTTTTGTATACAATTAGGCTTCTTTTTTTAAGCATGCTTCAAAATTATGTACCCAAGTCTTATTACGATCTGCTGATGGCACCACATAATTCCTATGGATATTAAAATGGCATTGAAACAGCTGTTGTGCAACCACATAACTATCATAATTTTTGTAGAACACCTTAATCCTCAACATATGTAGTTCACTTGTCCAATGCTTTATCTCAACTAAGTGATACATAAGGAAGAAACTGTTGTTACTGTTCATACTTGTCTATTACTGAACAATATGTAAATATATGCTATTGCATTGACTGTTAAATAGTAAAGATCTTTTTAAAAATAAAATATTCAATTTGTTAAAGTCACCTGTTTCATTGGCTCACACTATATTAAAACAATAAAATAGACTTTGACTATTTAATATTGTATGGGTATGCAAGTTTTTAGAGGATGGATGAATTTTTTACTAGACTTACATATTTGTCATTTGCCGTTCTTGAAACATACAACTTAGTTCATTTGCTTATTGTGTTTCCCTGTTTAGATTGAGAATATAAACTATGTCATTTTACAAAACCAACAATTTTTATATACAAACCATCATGTACATCTAGCCCCATCATACAATGTAATATAACAGATGTATATAATGCCCATAAGTTGGTTTCTTAAGCTATGTAGAAATTGTTAATGTATTTTTAGATCAGGAGGCCTACATAAAAAGGTAAATTTGTTTAAAACAGTGTTGTTACACAGGTTTTCTGAACCTCAATTGTGTATATTATTACTTTCTTGATATACAGCTAACAGGTTTCGTAGATATGAATATATTAGAAAGTCTCCACTTGCTTTGCTCGCATCTGTGACCTCTCCCTTGCTGCTTCTTATAACTATATGAATATCAAATTTTCTTCGTAGTTCACTGTTCAAAATTATATTTTTGGCCATAAGTTTGGCATTTGTCATTGTAGAGAGTTCAATTACATACTGAATTGAAATTTTAGTATTTTGATCTAATTTAATGTGTTACAAGTTGTATACCACACAAGATATAAACAAAAACACTATTTATAACAGCCGTCATTTTGCTTTTTCAATTTGATTTTTCTGAATTTTAATAGGGTTCTATAGCATACTGTAGTCCGCTGTACCAAATTATATTTCATGTTTCTACCTTAGTTTTTATGACTACTATCATGTTTACATACAGACAACAACAACAACAACAACATTAGGCGGAAGGCATGTCAAAATCACTTTCTGTTTCCAGAGGCTGTGATACATGAAGATAGAGGTCATATTTTTTTACAATTACAAATCGTACCTTATGAACTTTGTAAGTAAAATGAAGTTGTGAAAGGAAAATTACGTTCGGCTTATTGTATAAAATAACAGCACATAAGCATTATCATCTGTCAGAGTTTTCAAATATAATTGTTAGTTATATATATTTAATTCTTAGTTATGGGATAAATTGGTCATTAGTTTTGTGAAAATGATGCAGTTTATCCAAATACAAAAGCCATTTTGTACATAAATGTCCAGTATAGATTATTAATCATTTTGTTAGTAAAAACAAAAAGACAAGACACATTCGTTCACCCGTCACTAAACATCTGGCCCTTAAAGGAGAAAAATTTCTCTATGAACCTCAGCAATAGTTTTTGATACACAAAAAATGTATCACGACATGAGTCTAACAGTGACAGGAATATTGCTTGTAGTATCCATTTTACATCACTGATATATCACAATAATTATTTGAACTTCATATTCCGACAAAATGGTTAACAATTGGTTATTATATTAAATTAAAATACAGTGTGTGTAAGATGACTCATTGCCATAGTCATTTCAAATTGACTTTACTTTAAAGTTGGGCCTCTTATTTCACATTGTAGGATCAACAAAAAGTTATACACAGAAAAACAATTTTTGAAATTTGGATTAGTGGTTTACCATTGATATTTACTAACAATTATTCTCGTTAACAAATTTTCTCAACCTTTAAATAAAATTCATTTGAGTAAAACTGAACCCAGTGAAAGCATTTACACTCATATATATATATATATATATATATATATATATATATATATATATATATATATATATATACAAGGCCCGTTCAGAAAGTAACCTCTGTTTGAGTATAAATAATCGGAGACTAGATACAGAAATATTTATGTCTTAAAACTACAACTCTTCCACTATTTTTCGACATAATTTCCATATAAATTTAGGCAATTATCATTGCGATTGACCAGTTTGGAAATCCCTTCTTCATGAAATTTTGCCGCTTGTAATTTTAGTCAACCTGGTCAGGATCTTGAAGTTTTTTATCATCATCCAAGCACTGGTACTCATATCATTGGTCCATGATAGGTAAAAATCACTGGGAGTCATAACCGGACTATATGCATTTGAATTGATTGGATCATAATATGTTTTGTTTGCCAAGTGGTATGACGGTTGACAGACATAAATAGGAAACCAGAAGTCTGCAAACCAAGGCGTTTGTTCTAAATGGGCTTTTTTAGTTATTGAAGTCTCACATAGAAATGATAGTTGTTCCACAATTCGTAAACACTGAGATAATGTTCACATGGTTCAAAGATTGCAAACAGCGGTTTTCAAAGATTTTTTCATGAATTTTCTGAAGCGATTCATCACTGACTACAGATTGCTCTTCATTTCTCATCATGAATGTTTGTTCTCTCACTTTTAAACAAACACTGATGCACAACACATTGTGTGTTAAATAGGTATCTCTCAATCGTAGGTGTACTAAGCATGAGGATGCTTATTCAGCCTTGGTGCTATTTGAGTATTCGAGGGTTAGGGGTCTTTATTTTATGTTATTTTTTCCTTTGTAGGGTCCAAAGTTAAAATCAATGATAATTATTTTTCATGTGTGTCTCTAATTTGGCGGACAGTCTATACAACTGTCTGTAAGTCGCAACCAGTCAACACAGACAAGATAATAAATTCTAAATATTTCAAACTTTGTATTTAAATTATTTGTATTGTCCCACATATAGGAAAATAATAGTACTGTAGTAACCAAAAAAAATCGAGAAACTATAAAGATGAAATATTTTGAAATATGTGTGGGTTATCAAATAAAACTAGATTATATTCTGATTATGAATATGTATGCTTATTTGTTGAAAAATTAATATGTTGGCGCTAAACTAAATTTCAATTGTCAGATATCATGTTCATTCTCCCCCCCTCAACTAAAACACAGTTTTTGCTACAAAGTAAAAAAAGAAAATACTAATGAACATCTACAATTCTGAAAAAAAAATGTTGGTTTTGAAATTAAATTGCAGTTTGAAATCATCTATTATAGTTTTTTGTACGACAAATAGAACTTCATTTAACCACACAATGAGAAATTCATAGCTTATAAATTTTAAAAACAGTTTTTATGACATGTGAGACAAACACTTCAATAGCCATTAAAATATGGATTCCATTTTCATTTATTTCTCTTTATTATGATCCGTAGTTAAAACCAAGGACCTGTATAATTTTATTGCATATCTGTCTGTACAATTTAAACTGTCACTTAAGACATAAAATATTTTGGTTGTCTCTTCAAAATAAATTTAAAGAAGAAGAGATGAACATAAAATGAAGACCCTTATCCCTCGAATACTCTAATAGCGTTAGGGTCAGAAAAGAACAAGAGTTAGTCAAGAGAGACCTGATAGGAAAGATGAAAGAAAGGGATCTAAACTAAGACTACATGAAGGAAGGTGTACATTCATCTAGGTCCCTCAGGATTGCCAAGCCCATACTCAATAAATTGAGCCCATGAGAGTCCAAGTTGTTGGAAAGTTATACTTATTGTATTTCGCCTTTTACGACTAATTATGCCGCATTATAGTACAGAACATCTCGTAAAAAGAACAAAAACTTTAAATAATTGGATTTTAAACCTAAATAAATTAAATTAATCAAGTTTTCAAAACAAGAAAATATTCTGTATTTTATATGAAAATTGATGTACACTACGAAATATTTGTCAAAACATGCTGCAAAATTTGGAATTGATTTATGAATCTGTTTTTGAGTTTTATCTTGTTTTTAAAAAAAGACAGATTGACGAATTTTTTTTTTTGATATGCCCAACTGCGAAACATATGTCTCTCAATAAAGCTCTTTTGTGGAATTAAATAATTATTTCTATTAATATTGAATTCTATCAAACACAGACTGTTGTCACATTAAATTAACATTCACAAAGCCAGAAAGGACAATTATGTTTTATAATAAATTAGGATATTATTTATAGTTATTTGAAAACAATAAAACAATAATTGTGTGGTGTGATGTGTGACATTGTAAAATGTTTATGAAAGATTCCAGTCTTTATTATAATTCAAATTTTGAAAATGTTGACAAAATTAAACTGATCTCCAGTGACTGAGAGAACTAGATATATTTTCTGTTTGAAAATTCACTGATACCCTGATGAGAGGTATATCTTAAAAACTACATGAGACGACAATTAAAGTTTATATAAAACCAAATTGATCTTTTTATTCCACTAATTTTATTACATTACAGTTTAATTAAATCTATTCATTGAATAAAAAATATATTTATAAATGTTATAAAATACTGTATTATATATGTCAGCTGATCTACACTGTATTGCAACCAGTAATTAAAGTTATGCATTTCCTGGAAATAATATTTATGGAAAACTGGGAAATATTTAATTCAAAGTCAATAATAGTTTATTTTAATCGCAATATAAATTATAACATTTAATTTTAATCATTATTATATCTCGGTTCACATCATATTTTATTGTCAAAATACGGCAGTTGCTCTGCGCTCACTCGATCAAGAAAGCTGACATGCGCAGAATGATTTGCGCATTTCATTTCATGTTCTTCTTCACCATTTTGGAATTGTATTAATTTAGGAGGTGGTTTTGTAATTAGTAAGGTAAGTTTTCTTTCCCATTATAGGAAATATTTTCTTCAAGGAACTATGAAATTTTGGAATTATTTTCTTGTTACTCTGCCCAATATGTAAACATTAACTTCATTATCAAATTTGATTTTTTGAACGTGTAAACTAATGAAAAATCTTTGTGGATATTTTAAGTAAGGGAAGCATAAATCCCGTTGGGGCTTGTACATTTAAAAATTATTAACAATTTGTTTATAGCAGTAAGTTAAACTATTTGAAGTGATTTTCCTAACCAACTGATGTTGTTGACAGTGTGTAGAATTTGTAATGTATGTTATTTATATCGTTGTAATTTGCCTAAGTCAGTTCCACCATTTTATTTTATTTTTTTTTTAAAGGCACAATTAGCTAATCTTATTGTCAACAGTTTAAAAAAAAGGATTTATGATGGTAAGTATTATACAAGTTAAAGAGAGGAGAGAAATCGTGTTATGAACTGGAATTTGAACATCTATAAAAAGTTGGGTAAATGTCTACTTTAAGGTGGCACTGTATTTTTTGGATTTTATTTTTTTTATCAGCTACTACATACCTTACTTCATAATGATCTAATTTAAAATAATTAACTTCAATAAACTTATGAAATGTTAGGCCAGGTGGTTATATATATAGCTACCTGGCCAAACCTGCCGGAGTAAAACAAATAAGCAAATTATTAACTTCAATAAACGTACGAAAGGTTTAGTCAAGTAATAGTGATCTAGCTTAGTCATTGTATAAGGTGCATGCATCAAACCATAGGATATTCTTATTCCTTTATGTCTTGCAATTAAGTGTAACCCCTCAATTTGATAGTTTTTAAATTGTGATTTTTCAGTGAAAAATAGTGATCGGCGCAAGGAAAACATTATTTATTCTTATGAAGGTATGTAGTAGACGATAAAAAACTTTAATCCGAAAAATATGGCGCCACCTTAAAGTAAACATTTACCAAAAGTTGGACTTTGTTTAATATCAGAGACTTTAACACAGGTATAGGTCAATAACTTATGAAATTATATTTAACTTTTTTATTAAAATTATTCTTTCAAATGATATTAGCTTAGATCTTTATTATTATTTGTTTTATGTAGTTTCATTGTAAATAACTCATTAAAGTATTAATTTTTCTTTTATTGTATTTCTTGAGATCCCATAGCGATTTAATATTGAAATTTAATGAAATCGTGTTTTACCTATCTCATTATTAAACAATTGGATCATCCTTCAGCTGGGAAGACCCTTTTCAAGTATCAAAATCCATTATTTCTGTCTAAAATAGCAAATCTTAGACTTATGTGGTTAAGGCATCTGTCTACATTAATTCCAATGGCAACAGTGGTGAATATTTGAGTATCTCATCGCTCTATGTTAATGTTCATCCCTGTAAATAGGTCTGGTTAGGTAAATTATATATAGCCTATATTTTCCCTGACCTGTAGTTCTTTTACTAGATCTGGTTAGGTCAATATATATATATTGACTTGCCAAGACAGAGTTCACATGATTCTGAAATCATAGAGCCCATTAATATTTACCTGTTAGAAAACAATTAATGCGCATATCTAAAGACACACTATTCTATTACCTATAACTTACGAAACTTAGACGCATAGGCTCATTATATATTCTAAACATCGAATGCAAACTTGTAAATTGTTTATTTTTGACAGTAATATTGGATTTTGATACTTTAAAAAGGTCCTCCCAGCTAAAGGGTGATCCAATTGTTTAACAATGAAGTATATTAAACACGATTTCATTAAATTTCAATATTAAATTGCTACATGATCTCAACTGGACATTTACCAATTTATTTAGCCTACCTTGTTTGTCATTAATGAGATATTTTTTGACAATGCTAGACGAATTTCAAGTCTTAAAATCCATTAATATTTTAATAAACTGATGCTTTTAGACGTAAGGATTCAAGGGTTATTTGGGTTATTATGAATTACATTATTATTATTATTATTTGGTTTACATCATTTTTTTCAAAGGGGGCTGAGAAAGAGAAAGTAGCTCATTTTTAGTACTTTGTTTATTTACTATGAGAATTTATTGATTTTGTGAATAATTACCTAAATTTATTTATTTTCATATGAAGTAAAAATTATGAAAAAATATAAGAAACTAATTAAAAAAGTAATCAGTTAAGGCCTATAGTATTATTCATTTCAAGTTCATTAGACAATATACGTGAATGTGGTAATTGCTAATTTCAGAACTAGAAGCAATAATAAAAACTGAATCGATGTACAATCCTATGTTTACTTATAAAGAGAAAGGTTTCACTTTTATTATATATTCATAACCTTATTCAACACATAAATTAGGTGAGTTATTTTATTAATACAGTTTGTTCAATTAATACGAGAGTTCATTTATTAAGTTAGAACCGTTTGCGCATAGCAACCACACAGGCTGTCACGTGACGCCTGCTCTAGGTTAGCAACTCTTGCCCAGTCCCCATCTATTCAGTCAGTTGATTTCATGTCTGCGACTGTTGGTTCTATCGTAACACTGCTTTGTTTATCTCCATGTTAATCAATAAACCCGCCGATTGTGACTTTCAGCCAAGAGGAATGACCATAAATGCTTAGAGATATTGCGAAACACTAACCAAGCTTAGGTGCGCTATTCGAACAGCATTGCTCTATAGTATATTTTAATCCTAAAAAATAGAAAGTGTAATTTGTAATTATTTAAATTTTATATATTGTAAGTTGAATATGGAATATGCATGGAACATATATTGCAATTATTCATCTATCTAAAAAAATATATTTTAGGCTATTACAAGTTGTTAAATGTGAGGTGGCTACATTTATGACTGCTTTGTTCAATATTGCATGAAGTATTGATTTTGCTACACTATGGAATTTTCTAAGTATTTCTAGAAAAATCAAGGATATCTCAGGTACCTAATTTTATCTTTTACTCCTGGTAGACACCGTGTTAAACTATCCACACATTTGAGCTGAAGAACACACCACAGATGATGGACAGTCAGCATTCCTAAAACCACTTTTTAAACTTGGATTTCAAAAAGGATATTTCTGTGAAAACTTGTCATTAGTTTTTTTTAAATCTTTAGATCAACTTGATTAACTTAAATATAATAGCTCACTTTACCAGGGTCCTGGTCATTAAAGAAATTAGCATCTTGTATAAGCAGTGTGTGGGGGGGGGGAATAAAAATGTTTATTTATGTAAAAGTTTATTGGTATTGATAGTAGGCTTGTTGTAGATTCATCTTAAAAATGTGCGCTTTTTAGTTTCAGGATACACAACCTGTAATTTTGAAACAAACTGACAAAAGATAGAAAGCTATTTACTACAAGACACAAACTTACAATGGCAGCAATACATTGGATCAACTAACATTTGGTAAGAGCACAGTTGAATTTTTTTTTTATTAGATCATATTTATTTTAGTTGATTTGTTTATCAGACGCAGGTAGATAACCATTTTAAAGTGCTAGAAGTTTAACGAAATCAATAAATCTTTTCATTACTCATCACATTATACCTGTCAGGATATTTTGAAAAAGTCCTGATCTGAAACTTTTACTTTTAGCTACTAAAATGTTATGAAAATTAAAAAGAATGGGTAAGTTTTAATAAATGATGCATAAACTTACCAAAGGTATAGAATGAGCACTGATCATAATCCATAAATCACGTTTTCAGAGTTTGATCAATTATATATATTTGTAAATGTGTGCTATTAAGTTACTGTAGAAGTCTTTAATTTTATTTCATTTTGTTCCAGTCTACTTTTCTACAATAACTACAGATTTTGAGGAATAATGTTGTAGGCTTTATATGTTCATAATATTACAGCTTTGAGGAAAGGGGGGGGGATCTATCTATTGGTACCAATCATATTTCTGGTAGCCTAATTTGAAGTCTGATATCAGTCATATTAACCATAGGAGTATTATAATCTTGTACAGTTTTGTTTAGTCAATGTTGGATGCTATGTTTAAATAAATATGATATCAATTGAAAGATTTCTTATATTTAACTACAGGTTTAAGATTTTATTAAAACAATCATGATTTTTGAAACTACAAATATATTTTTGATTTTGTTGAATTTATTCATTGTTATAACATTTCATTCTTTACATTAATGTTATCATTTTTTTCCTCTAGAAAAGAACTTCAGCATCAGTCTCAAGACATCTATAAACCATCTCTAATACATCATCAATCACCACCTACCATCTTGACATCCAACCCATCTCACCACCATCATCAGTGTCTTTGCCACCAAATCAGGTAGGCTATGGTTGATATTGTTCAGCTATTTTTCTATTTGAAGTATGAACAATATTTCTTATTGATTTTTATTAAAGCCTAAAAAGTAGTTAGACTTTTTTTTTTTAACACCTAGTGTCATCTATGTCGTCTTTTTAATGCAGTACTTTATTTTTATGTTCAAAGCTTCATACTATCATGAGAAAGATCATTTTTATAATAATAAAAATGTTGAGTTTTTATTAACCCTCGAACTACCCTATATATTACTCAAGTGGTAGGCCTTTTTAGTGCATTTTGCAAGTAATTTTTTTTTCTACTAAAAATAGTAATTTAATCCTAAACCTAACTTTGTAACATATCATTTTTTATAGAAAGGTCCATAGAATTTACCTATGTAATAAGAACGGTTAGATGTAAACACTTTGGAGTTAATATTGACTGGAATGAAAAACATTGCTCTTAACAGAAGGAAAAATTCCATATAAATATACATTACAAAAAATTTGGAGTTAGTTGATATGTCGGTAATATATTTAAAAAAAGGTAAAACTTCAGATAAACACCAAAATTTTCTAATTTTTAAAATAGTTTTCTGGTTTATATGTAAATATAAGTGTGTAAACAAATATAAACATTTTTATTTGACAAAAACGATTTTTACGAGAAAAAATTGCAAAATGGCAACAGGAAAATGGTTGGGCTTGTTTTTCAAAATTCACCAAAACCTATAAATAAAAAAGTAAATATAAAAATTTTGATGTTAATTGTGATGAAAATAAAAAAATAATATCGAATAACTCGAGATCAACTTACTTCTCGGTGTACGAAAAAATGGCAATGTATAAACGATTGGATATCCATATATTACTAATTCGTATTTGACAACTTCTAACGTCCTTAAAAAAATGCTAGTTTCCCTTCGATTTCAGTGACATTTGTTAGACCCATAGAAGAATGTCTATGACTTTGACTATATTTTTGAAAACATATATCAAAAGAGTAAAAAAATACTCTCTTTGAAATGGTGTGAATGCCAACTTAATTGAAAAGAATATCCTTTGAAAACAAATAGACAAAAATAACATATTTTGTCGTCTGCTTCGACTGAATTTGGTGTTTCAAACTGATCTGGCAAGACAATAATTTATCGATTTTAATCATGTGACATATTACTTTTTTTGGTACTTCAGTTATATGAAAATGAAAGTTCAGATCATTATCTTTACAATAGTGACAAATGTATTGCGATTGAGCTTTTTTTAGTAGCCGAAATGTTGGAATTATAAAATCTGTTTAGCGTAGTTCATTACAGTGGAATAACACATGTGAGACAGATACTGAATGAAGTTCTATATCTCAATAAGTATAAAAACCACGATAATTTGGAATACATTGGTCGAAAAGTGAAGAAAAATACTATAACAGAGTGTCATTTTAAAGTATTTAGCCTGAATTTCTGACTTGTTAAAAATAAACAAAAGTGACATCTGTTTCGGACAAAATGATTATAGAAAATGGTGCTAGTAAAGTGACGTGTCGAGAAATGCTAAATTTATCTAATTTAATAATTTTACATATTACTATGTTTATATGAAAATGAAAGATCAGATCATTAGCTTTACATTGATGCCAAATTTATTACATTTGGATTACTTGAGTTTGAGCCGAGTCTCAGTAAATCGAGCTTGAGCTTTAATCGAGCTCAAACATTTTAATTAATACAAGCTTTTAATTTTCGGGCTTGAACTTTTATCAAGCCTTTTAAAGAGCTCTTATCTAGCTCAAGTTTTTTAAAGCTTCCTATAAATTTTACATTAAGTAATAATCAGTATAATGTCGATCTTTTATTTTAGTGGATTGTCAAACTGGGAACCAAATGTCATATCTACATTTTGCTTTAATTACTTACACAATAAAAATCTGTGCGTATAGTTTACGGTAATGTAACTATGGCTAGTCTTATGTTTTTAGAAAGGCTATAATATTGCGAGTTAAAATAAAATCCACCAATAATTATGGGAAGGTCAGACACAAACTACCTGAGCTTTAGATTAAACTCTGCCTTATCTTACTAATAGTTTCCTTCTTTACAAGTTAAACAATGCACACCTTTGGAAGGAGAAAACTCAAAATCAATACAGTCGTGTATTTTGTCATTTAAATTTTACGAGACATTTTATTATTACGATAAACGGAAAATAATTTGCCGCTGGTTACAATAATATGTCAAACCGATATTATTACTTGTCATTGTGGACTGCTGTGTGTGTGTGTGTTTGTGGGAATGAATCGAACTTAGGCCTAGAACTGATTGATGCACTTGCACAGTTTGAATTTTACAACTCAAGCAAGTTATCTAGACAAAAGACACAGTGTTTCTCTAGTTTCCATGAACTCGAAATTAGTAGCAAATGATTGGTTGAATAGCCTTGCATTTTGTAAATGTAAATAATTATAATAGGAAACAATTGAACTAAGTTTAGTTTATTTAAAAATTATAACTTTGTGATTGTGTTTTCGTTGAGATTTTGCAAAACATTAAAACAATAAAGTTTTGGACTGGACTTTTATTTTTGAATGGTTGATCTGGGAAAACAATTGTTCGGGGAACTTTGAATCCTGTAGAAATATGCATTGTTTAAATGGGTTTCCAACCTCTACTGCAGAATCTGAACAATAAATGAAGGAAATGAATGAATTGAGTTTCATTATTTTCATAGTGGAGAGGGGTTCTTTCTCGTATTAAAAATTAGTAATTTCTTAATTATTTTATAAATTTATTATTTTCCCTTTTTTTGTACTAAATAATATGTGCGAGAAATTAAAATGTGAGAAAATTGCAAGTTTTTGTGGCAATAAGATGTATAATATGGGAAATACAGCAAATATGTTCCAGGCCAATTATTTTTCCCAACACCTTATTATATTCACACTTAGTTTAGTATATTATCAATGTTGGTATTAGGCTAGATGCATTGGACCATTGACAGTCTGTTTTAAACCTTGTCTGCGCTCTCTCTCTCTCTGTCACACACAAATACCCAACTTTGCACATCTTTCGAATCAAAGCTATATTAAAATAGGGAATAAGATTATAGTACAACAAAGTTAACTTCGAGCAAGGCTGTGCAGGTTGATGAAATGAGGGGCATGTAGTGGAGGTAAACAGGCTGCTAGTAGATACGCTAGTGTGTGAAGGAGAATTTATGTCTTCCTTAACCTTTCCTTTAAAATTTATTTTATAACCACTTTTTGAGTTGTCAGATTATGAAAGACATTTAATGTGAGTAGCGTGAAGAACGTAGATTTCGCCAGGAAAAATTATTGGTCACTCTTTAAGTTTACTTACTTTAAATTCGTAATTATACTCCCTCGCCTAGTCGAATAATTGATCTACGTTAAGGCATTTATAAACAAACCTAGAATGTAACAAAAGACCAAAACTATTTTGACTCTATAATGTAAAGATCAGATTGCAACTGTTGTGATATAGGAGTGAGTCATGTGTTGCTAAGTTATACCATTAGACTTGCCCAACTCCTTGTATACACAAACATAATAACTGCACATCTCGATATTGCTCAAAGTTAAAACTTTATTCTACTCTAAATAGAGCATATCCTTACTCCTTACAATATTTTTTCTTGTCAATTAGCTAACAATTTACTTTATTCTCCCTATTCTCAATCGATAATTTTACTCTAGTATGATATTTTGAATTATTTGTTATCTAATATGTCTTATAAAATATTATACCACAATTCACACTCAGTAGTTCAACATTTTCACAAAAAGTTTTTTTCTTCTTCATAGTAAAGTACGAGTTTAGTTTAGTTTTGTTTAAAATTTTTATTTTTTACCTTACTGATTTTCTTTTATTTACCCAAACAAATAAATCACTACTCCCAGACACCGAATAATTTGTTTGTAGTGAAATATAAAAATACTAAGAGTTAAAAGTATAACTTAAGAATTCAATTTTATTTTCTTAAGTAAAGCTTTGTACTAAGTGTTTACACTGGGAAAGGTATTGGGGTTTTGAGCTTTATATTTCAATTTCTGTAATTATAGTGTCATATAATGTGTTGAATCGAAAAGTAATTTTTCATTAAGTATGGTATCGGGATTAGTTTTGACCATCTTGTATATTTCAAATTGTTCCACAATTAAATTTCCTTTTTTTGCAATGATGAATTTTTTTTAAGGAATCTTGAATTGTAGAGTTTTTGTAGTTGTTTACAGTCAGGTGTTCTGTGTATTTGGATTTGATTTTGTTGTTGACAAAGTGTTTGTTTGGCTGTCGGGATGTGCTCTTTGAATCATACCTTTTATAACTTTCCCATTAGCCAGGGATAGTGAAACACATGTCATAATATAAAATGATAAAGGTGTCGACAAGTTTAAAATACATTTAAAATTTATTTTTTACAGGTTTTTATTAAATTTTTGTCCTATATAGTAAGTAGTGTAAATATCTTCTTTTTTTTCCCCCTGTCATAGCTGTCATGTTGGTGTTTGATAATATAGCATCCATAAAAGTTCTGCTATTTCGTAAACTATTTGTTTATTTGTCTGATTAACAAATTTAACCAAGGTAATGGTAAAATCAACCTATTTCCAAATTTGGTCTGTAATTACTAAAAATTCTTGCTAAAAATACAACAGTAAAAATGTATTTAGAACCTAATATTTGATTGTATTGTACATATCTTAACATTACATTTCTTTTGTCTTTCTACATCCAATAACCTCCTCGACCCATCTCATCCTTTATATTTATCCAACTGGACTCTTTCATAATCCGAAACTTCATTATTTCTATCCTGTATTCCTAATAATTCCTCTCGTGTCATTTCTATTTTCATCGGTATTATTTTGAAAATGATTCAATTTATTTTCCAGATTGCTACCATTGGTGTTATTGTGCAGTTTATCAACAATTATAACCGACACTGAATTTTGTGTATAATTTAGGCCTAGTAGCAACTGCTTTGAATTATTAAAAAAAATATATATTGATTTGTAATATAGCAAGGATTTAATGGTTCACACTGTTTTTATAAATAAATAACGAAGTTTTGGTTGTAAGAAGTTATGTCGTTGTTATTTCTAATACAACTCTTCCGTCCTTATACTTTATCCTTTGTTCCTAATCTATCTTGGCTTGACACTAGTATTAATAAAATTCATCTGCTGTACCATACTCCACTTGGTTTATAAAATAATAGGTTAATATGTCCCTTATAATAAAGTCTGTAAGCAATATTTTTGTTTGTTTTTATACTCGTATTGGCATTATGTTAACATCAGTTGAATTTAAAACACTCTCCAGTTGAGTTAGAGAAGAGTCTGAAACCTAAAAGATTGCTGAAAGATCATTATTTGGTATTTATAAATCAATTATTATTAAAATCATTTAATCAGGAAAGGTTTCATTTTCAGATAACTAAGACAAGTTTTTATTACATCTAGAATGAATGTGCCCAAACTTAGGGTGCTAAAAAAATAGTTTTGACCTTATGTGTATGAATGGGAAAAAAAATTATCATTCAAATTCAAGGAATAAAAGAAGATTTGTCATTGTTTGTTTACAGAGAGAACAGCTGTCAGATTATTAATTTTGAGTGAGTCTGTTATTAACCCTGCAACTGTGAATTGACCAATGATTATGATTTTGAACAATAGACTTCCACGGTCACAAACATCATTATGATCTTGTTCTTCGGGGTTCGAACGCATCAATATTGTCTGCACGTTGAGTACAGCCGACGTTTCGGTCCCTTTACAGATGTCCATTTTCTAGGCTTAACAAATGTCAAGTCACTTCAAGAATTATTGAAGAATCATTGAAGAATTATTTTTCCCTTTATCAAAACATAGCCATTAAATGAGAGTATGCTTTTATATATTAGGCTACATGTCCCATTTTGACAAACAAATGTGAGGTCTGCGAATGGGATATATTTGTATTTGTTACACTTTTTAAACAAAACTATAAAAGCATAGGTTCTAAACAATAAGTTTTTTTTTAATTCTATGGACTTTTCTGAACACAATAACGTATATTTATAGCTTTCCAAATATTTTATAATTAAGCCTACAAATGGGAAACTATAAATGGTGCAAAATACTACAGCTTAGAAGAAGAAAGGGAAAAGTTTTCTTAAGTATCAAGTTTAGATGTTTAAAGTTGTGTCTAGCATTGGAGGAAATGGAAGATTGAAACCAAATCTTTTTTATTGATAAATGTTGTACGGGAATAAATGACACAAATTGGACAGCAATTTGTGTAATTCTAAACATATTTGTTTGGGCAAAAATCAGTAGCGGCCGATGGTTAAGGGCAATGGGAGGGCTCTGTTTTATTTTATACATGTAAGGGAAGGCATGTTATCATTCACTTAACATTCACAATCACAAAGGGTTAAACTTAAAAACATAAACAAACAACTCGTGTGAGTGGCGAGACACTATTTAGAACAGTTGCGCCAACTTATTTTGCCCATCGAAAACAAGGTTTTTAGTAATGCGGAACATCTAATTTATGGTGGCTTCACTGACTGATGTCTGCGCGCGCAGCTTCGGACTCTGCCCTAGAAGCCCATTACACGCTGTGTAAATGACGTCACGGCACCCTCAGCTCTGTCTGCTGCTTGCCCCATATGACTAAATGCAATGAAACTGGGACGCTCTGGCCACCGTCCGAACTCCAGAATACATTCATCAAATATTTTATATTGTAAAACTTCCGCTACAAATGATGGTGAAATCCATAGCGGCAATTTATAATTCATTTATCTCAACAGAATTAAATACATATAGGTATTTACATTATTAAAATAATATTATCATTTGGGGGGGGGGTGTCCGAGAGTCCTTATGAGTACACCGCCACCTCGTTTATCCGTACTAACTGGGACTGGAAGAGGTCCAGAAAATAGAAAATCCAGATAAACAGGAAACAGTAGGAAAATATAATAAAATAATTTGTAGTGATAAAACGTAATGTTTATTTCCTTGTACATAAACGCAACAACATATTTATACAAAACTTGTGATATCAATATCAACATCTGAGTATATATCTATTTGGAACAACTGTTTCACTTGTTGATGTGTGGGAGATCTCTTCAGGCGTTATTTCACAAAGAGCAGGGCTAATTTTTTCCATGGCTTCAAAGTGCCTTTTGTTACATGATCCTACCATCTAAATAATGTCTTTAATATTTATTGCTTTTAATAAATCAATGAGACTTTCTTCTCCTTCTTCCTTGATTATCTTGCTCAGAAGCTCTTTGTGATAAACAATCTTGATATTTCCAAACATCCTCTTGCTTGATCCATAGGTTGCGTGTCAACTATGTGTAGTGTTATACAACCAACAAATGCTTGGACAAATTCTAATCAAATTTGGTTTGTGGACATATTTTGGTCATGACTCAGGGCGTTTAAAAATGTTTTTGAATACCGTACCTTAAAATGTGGATGTAGCTGCTATAAGAAGAAATGAAAAATTAAGGTTTTTCTCAAAATCAGTTTTAACAATTTTGCTCATGTGTAGCCTCTAAGAATACTAACAAAACTTATTGGTAAAAATGTGTTGCGTAGCTGTTATCAAATTTGTAATTCTTTAAAATCGACTATCCCGATTTCCTTCAATTGTGAAATGTGAAGGTTAATGACCCAAACCCTTGTGCAAAATAAAAATTATGGTTTAATAAGAATTGACAAAAAAACCTTGGACTGCCGCCATTGAAAACTCTACTGTAATTAAATATGATTTACAGTATGGACATGTTTATAGCACAAGGCCCTTATTTAAATAGCTAAGTATTTTTAAAAGATGCTGTCTGGTTCATTTCCACTATTTTCTTCAACGTAAATTGAGCTTTTAATGATGGCAGTAATTTTTTGTTTTTTTTGACAATTATTTCTGAAGTGTTAACACCTAACTGAAATTTTGGTTAGTTTTTATTTGGTTTGGGGGATAGACGAGTGAGAAAGTATAGTCTGAACTTATGGAATTCAGCTGTGGGACCGCTCCAAACATACTAAAATACAAACAATTTATAGATTTCAAAATAAATTCTTGAGAACCATATCAAATGCTGTATGATACATCAGAAATAGTGACCTCCATAATTTACAAACACCTACAGTTGAAGAAGAAATCAATCTATTTGCTCAAAACCACCAACAACGGCTTCAAAGCCATGTTAACGAGGAAGCATCATACCTACTCGATAATGTTGAATTACTGAGGAGACTCAAACGGACAAAGCCTTTTGATCTTCTCTAGAAATAACTAGGACCACCTGGACTGTAAACACCATTTTGTTAGATTTAAATTTATTGTTAGTTTATGTAACTAGTTTCAGTATTATTTATGTACCGTTTATCTAATAAAATTAAAGAAATCACTACCACATTTGACGAGAACTTGTGATATTTATTGCCAATGTCAACCAGGAATTATCAGTTTCACAATTAAGTTTTCTACAAATGAGTGCTGCCTTTCCACCACTCGTAACTTATTATTTTTTATGGAGTATTTATTTCCTATCTTTATTTGGTAATCTTACAGCTTTCCTTATGTCTCTTAATACTTTATCATGTTCCATCTTGGAATGCTCGAGAACAGTCTTTTTAGAATATTATTAGAGAAAAATAATAATTTCCAACAACAATTACAGTTTTCACTAAGTAAAACAGAAAAAGATCTTGACTACATGCGGATGACAGTTTTTGAAGAAACTTCTTTGTTCATGGTAGAATGAAATGGATTCATAACATTTAATTATACTCAGAATATCGGTCTTTATGTCTATCGCTGTATATATTATTCAAATTTGTTGTACGGCTACCTTCAATCTAGAATAAGTGTCTGGGATTTCCAGAGTTTTAAACACCAGAAGAAGGTAATTTAAATGTACAATCGCGGGCTTCATATAGAGAGATCGTGAAAAAATTAAACAATTTTTCATCATTATGATTAACGGAAACCATTTTATTATTGTTTTCGGATAAATTTATTTCAGTTTTTAACAAAGAAATTAAAACCTTTCAACAAAAAGAGATGACTTTCTTGTGTGTAAGCATGAGACATCTCCAACCAATAATAAATCTGTAGTTGGTAATTGTAATAATTAAATAGTTAAATTAGGAAATAGAGAGACAATTAATTGTTAAAAAATAATAACTTAAAATAGAATTTTTAAATAATGGTAAAAGGAGAAAACTCTTTTTATAATTACGAATAAAAATGTGAAATTAAATTAATGTAAGCAGGAAAGATGGCTTTCATGTGAAACAAAGACTTAACATCATATCATTAATGCCATGGTGTGTGAGAAAGTTAGTGCAATATATGGATTTGGTTTTAGATAGGTTTGAATTATAAGGTTTAAAGTACACCCATTTAGGTATATTTTCATTAAAGTCAGAAGCCTATAAACAAAAGTGTTAATTAATTGCCTTCTTTTGAGTCTACAAATAGCCCATCATTGGTGTTGCTTGCAGATTTCTCCTTTGTGTTCTACAAATCCTTATTATTTATAAAGACTCCAGGAATAGAACTTGTCTTTACTGAAGCGGCTATTTTTTCTAACGAATCTGAGGACAAACTTTTTCACTCTTTTACTCCGATCAGGTTTCTTTTTTGATATTTTTCAAATTACTCACGAAAAGTAAATTTGTTTTATTTGACGTTGGGTTAGATTTATATTGCGAGGTAAGGGCTCCAAAGAGGTGTAGTCAATAATACTGTAAGGGACCCGTCGGTGGTGCCTACCCAGAGTCGTGGATCACTTTGTCAGATTGATAATTCACAGTAATACTCTTGATCTAAGGTTAGTCTACTACACTGGCCATCTTAGATACACACTATTTAAATATAAAGGACACTTTAAATTTACGAGATTAGCGAAATCAGTTTAGTTGAACTTAATGCAAGACATAATACGCTATTTATAGATCTAGTGCATGTGTTTGCTACCACATTGTGATTCTACTGCGCTGAGCGTTTGCGCCCTTTTCCATTTCAAGATATTTCTCAGCTGTGAGATACAGGGCAAGGTATACAACTCACAACACACCTATGTAGGAATAGAAGTCTACGAAATAGGGGTTTGATATATCACCACAATATCGATTATTAGTAAAAATTCCTGCCTTTAGTTTTGAGATATTACGATTTAATTTTTAACAGATATCAAATACAAATTTTGAGAAATTTACAATATGTTTTAAATTTGAATTTTAGGAAAATTGTTTTGAGGAAATCGAATGTTTGCTATTTCCCCTCTCCTTCCCTTGTTGTCTCAGTCATCATCTTCTTACAAAAGAAAACAAGGTAGAAAACCTCTAACCTCCGAATACTCTAATAGTGTGGGAGTCGGAAAAGACGAGAGAGCCCTGATAGGAATGTTGAAAGAAAAGGATCTAATCCAATATTACATGAACAAAGTTATAGATCCAGCTAGGGTTTACCAAATTGACATGCACGTACTCACTAAAGTGGCCTCTTATGGCAGCAATTTGCACAATTTTGATTTTAAACATGACATTTGGTATAGGAAACTATTATGCATTCATTAAAAACTGTATTCAAATTCAGTATCGTCGAATTGAAAATGAAAAAGTAGTGGTCATTTAAAACAGTTTTTTGTTCATATCTTGTGTGTATTCTACTTATAACACAATAAATTAAATTTAAATGTTCAGATTTCAATTCTGCATGTAATGGTACCAACCCTACATCTCTACGATAAAATATAGCGAAGTTATTGTCAAAAATGTTATTTGGAAGCCTGACCTCCCCCAAAAATGTGATATTTGTATAGTTATGAAATCCAGGACTGAGTCACTGGACTCGAGCGTAGCGAGTGGAGGCTCCATTACATGTGTACAGCTACGTTGCTGAGACACTGACACTAGGGAAACGTCCCTCGATCTACCAATAAAATTTAACATTTCCTACAAGGCCCAATCAACCAACTTTTAGAATTGTCCTTAAATTTAAAAAAATTCTTTTCTAGGCCATCTTGGTCTTTATCACTTTTTTTATGGGAATGATTTTTACTCTTGTAATGTTGTGTATTTGTTTTTATATAACCAAATATTTGATTAAACCATATAAATAATTGATTTTATTATAGCCGGTGCTTAACAAATCGTATAGTCCACAGAAACTGGGTCTTGCACAAATTAAAGATATGCATACAAAACTTGATGCCCTGGCTCCATGATCACAGCTAATATAACAATAAACTAGTATTTATTTAAATTATTTGTGTCCGTTTCAATATAGCTACCTATATTTATAGTTGCAAAACTTTGAGAATGTTTCTGCTATATTTAATTATAATGTAGTTATTGTAGATACTGTCTAGAAAGCCTACAAGTGTTCTTAAATTTTAAAAATACCCTTCTTTCATTGCCATACTTTGTTGAAACCAGTTTTTCTTCACCTATCTTCATTCATTTTCTACCAAAGTAGTTGCTTCTTCGTTCCATTCCTAACCTCCAGTAGTCCTTTCCTTCAATCATCAGTTTATCTTCACGTCTCTTATACTATATCTTATTTACAGAAGCAAAAAGCTGAAAAACTTGGACAAAAATTGGAAGCATCAAAAGTAGTTAAACCTGAGATTACCGTCTCTCAATGTAAGTTTAGTAACGGAATTGAAGTGCTTGTGAGCAGTAAGCACGAGTTACCAGTCTTGCCTCAAAAACCTCGCTTTACTGGCGGTGGTTTCAATATGGGAGTAGCTGCCTCGTGATGAGCTTTATACTCTTCAATACTGACTTTGATATTTTGTTACATTTATACTAAAAATCTTTGATAATAAATTTATTATATTGTTTTAAATATTTTATCTTTTCTAGTCCTAAACAATTTATTTACCACCATATGGAAAAAAATTCCACAACACTTTATTTGAAATAAGCATGTGATTCAGTAATCAAGCCATCATTGACAGTTGTTACAAGTACACAAATCTTTGATGATAATGCTAATTATGATATATTATATTTGAAGTAGAAATTAAAGATTGAATGGGTTATATCGGCAGTGAAAAAATGTGTTAACACTTACAGCTTTGTTTACAAACATTTGTAAAACTAGGTTTAAGTCGAGTTCAGTAACAAACTCTTAATCATTTTGTATTACTCTTAGTATTTAGCTTTAGTAATAAGTGAAGGATTAACTTTCATATTCACAATTAAGATTAGTATGATTTAATACAGGTTTTAATTAAGTCAAACGACTAAGGAAATATAACGTTCTTTGCCAGGTCCTAGTACAAGTGCTTCAAAATAGCCAAAAACTGTAAACAAAGATTCATAACAACATTCTGTCCCTCTACCATCGAGTACCAACTAAAACAAGAATACATAAAACTCAAATATGATTCTATCTTCTAGCTTTTTGGTTTTAGTTTTACAGGAGGTGAAAATGAACCTACCCCACAATGTATGATTTGTTTTGAAACTTTCTTTGGACAAAGTATGAGATCATATCTTTTAATGAGTTATTTTAATACGAAGCACACCAGTTCTAAAATAAGCCATTGATTCTTTTTTAAATAAGGAAACTGAACTTAAGGGAAGTAAACAAACAAAAGTTGGTCATTTACAACACTAAATACAAGATTAATGAAATGAGTTAGTTTAAGAATTGTCCAGGAAGCTATTAGGAATAGGTTTCTTGATACTAATTTCTACTGGTTCATTGGATAATCAAAAACATAGCTGATTTATTATTAATTTCCCTATTGGTTTTCGTTTTCTTTAGGCTATCAAACAATTCTGAGTTTATTATTCTACAACAGTTTGGGATATTATAACCCTTTCTAATACTTAATTATTCAAATACAACATAAAACACAATCTCTCCTATTCAGATCTTTATACCTTCAATCCAGAGCAAAGACAAATTATTGAATTTAATAACTCTTGTTTTCCAAACGCATGTATCTGCTCACCTTCTCAACATAGACGGGAATATCTATAAACTGCCAGTGAGTCCCTTTTTTGTGTATATGTCTCTCTGGTAACCAGCAGTGTTTTCTCATCCTTACCAATGTCTCTGATCCAACTGACCCTCTTTCTAGGTCACTAGCAGTTTATATAGAGCTTCACTATCCATGTCATGTTAATGATCTGAAAGCTAGGCAGTTGTTGGTACACCAAGTTTTTGCTAAACTTAATAAAAGTTTTAGGTTTACGGTTTCACTCTGCTCTCGCAGTTATTTTATGTGAAGTTCTTAAGTGTGTGAAAATTCCTTGTTGTGAAGACAGACTTGGTTCTGGGATTCTGAACTCCAGCTAAGTACAGTGGAAATTTATGTGTCAATGTCATACCTGAACATATATGAAATATTGTTGGGATTTCTAATTTTTGTTTTTGAAGAAGATTAAAGATTAATTCCAGTATAAACTTTAGAAAAATTATTTATGAAATTACCAGTTATCTTTGTCGATCATTCTAAAAGAAAATATACAAAAACGAATATTACACAGTCTTTTACGACACTAATAATGTTTTGTTGGCTTGAACATTTGAGTGATACCTCCTGACTCAAGAGTTTTGTGGAAATAGTAAGGTTTTTGTTAGTTTAGGTTTTGGTAAGGTTATGATAGTGTAAGAAAGTTAGTGCTTTGGTATCTTGTGAGAGTCACTTCTGTGGTGGTACACTAAGTTTTTGCTTCCAGTTCTTTGATGCATTCTTGCAATTCACTGCAACTTTTTTCAAGTCAAATACTCTAATAACATTGGGGTTGGAAAAAATTTTGCCAAGAGAAACTAGATAGGAAAGTATAAAAATAGAAGGGATCCGGCTCAAGACTAGATGAAGAAAAGCTAAGATCCAGCATAGATAACCTCAGGGATGCCATCCAAAACCTACAAGATGTGAGATCATCAAGGTTATTTTATATCAGGGTTTACTCCTTTAAACGGTTCTGTCTAGACCAGATCTGTTAGGATCAGCAGTCTAGTGCAGGGCCACCACAAGCAGGATGCAGCTCTTCACTACACTTCATTCATGAGTACCATTACAATTGGTCTTGAGTACAGGTGTGTTCCTGAGACCAGAGCAGCGTCCAGACATTTAACTACATAGACGCCCCAAAGTTAAGATGTTTTTTAAATGACTTCGACTTTATAAAAATAATTTTCCCTATATTCCTACTGAGCCTAAGATGTGTGGTTTTAGAACACGTTTGACTTTTTTATTTTTAAGATGATGGTGACCTAAAGGTTATTTACCTTTTAAAACAATAAATAATTTTAAAAAAAAGTGTGATATTTATTCAGGTGTTGCTGTGACCATTTATACATGTTTATTTGTTCAGGCATTGCGACCGAGTAAAGGAAACACATTTTGCCATGCACAAACAATGTATGAGCAAGGATTACAGCCATATTACAGTCCACCAATGAAATCAAAATACTGTACTCGAACAATAAGTTATATAGGTATGTATAGCTTTAGTAGTGTATTGTTGGATTAACAATTTGTTTTTATTTTGTGTGTGATATATGTATATGTGACTGAGATTAAATAGCATTAGTAACTTTTCAACACTACTGTATACAAGTGCTAATTAAAGCACTGCAGCGATAGAACAGTGTAACTTTTCACTGAAGTAATTGTTCCAATGATACTTTACTATTGCAATATTTTTACATGCTCAGAGTATATGTAGATGGAGTAAGTGTGACAATCGTAATAGCATTGAACTTGTGTTACTGTCTTTGGATTTCATTGTCTAAAGAAAAAGTAATCTTCTTCATTCTTGTTATGTGACCTTCAGGGGCTCACTATAGCGAGTAGCAAACTCGAGGAATCCTAGCTGAATCTTCGCATTTTTTTTCCATGTAATCTTGGGATAGATCCTTCTCTTGACCCAATTCTTGTTCTTTTGCAATGCAAACACTATTAAATTATTCTAGGACAAGGAATATTTATTTGATCTTCTTTTAGTTATAAGGTGACGATGACAGAGGTTTTCATCATACGTCATCATAAAAACTGGATTTTATCTCTTACAGATGTCGAAACTTTCTCAAAATTATTAAAACAATTCATTAAACTTTTTAGTATCTTAGTTTCAATGTAAAATACAAAAATTACTTACTTTTTTAAGTGAATTTTGTATGTGGAAATTTTAAATAAGGAAGTAGGACTCCAATAAACTATTCAAATGTCGAATTAAAATTTAATATTTCCTACAAGGATCTAAGAAACCAACTTTTGGATAGTAATTTATAGGATCCATTTGTATTACATTGTATGATGTGGCTGAATAAGTTATCTTGTGGCTCATTAATTTGTTTTTAAATTCCGTTTTTAAATCTGTTGGTTAATAACCATGAAACATGAAGATTGGTTAAAAAATTGAGGTTGGAATGTTAACTTATCATATACTTTGTAAATAAAAAAACAAAATCATATTATAATCCGGATTTAATCCTTTTCATATAGGGACATTTTAAGGACATACTTAAAGAAAATTCAACAACCTCTTCGATATCAAAAGGTTACAATTTTATATAGGCATATTATTAAAATTGTACCAATGAATTTTGTGACACCTAATTGTAGTTATGTTCTGAATATTTTTTAATGGTTTATTTAATCAATGTTTCTTGAAATCTCTGCATTATATTTTCATTCCTTTTTAAATGATTATATATTTTATAACTGAATATATTATGAAATTGTTTGTATTAGAATTACAGTGATCTTCATTCGTCATCAACAACAAACAGATCATCCATCATTTTCAACAGCATCCAGAAAATTCACCATCAAGCTACTTATAGAACATCAGTCATCACAGCAGCATCTAGTACATCCCATCAATATCAACATAATTACAGATTTTGATCTACAACTGGTAAGGTAAGGTAAGTTATAATAGTTAGTGAATTTGGAGTCCGAGGGTATACAATCTCTTGTCACTGCGAACCAAATGGATCTTTTGTGACTACCCTACTAATTATGTTTTATACCCAGCCAAGATTTGAGCTTCTTAAGAATTTTTAAATGATTTTGGGTGATATTGTAGTTATCTCTGCAGCCATGGCGAAAGGAAGTGCTGAAATAAAGTAGTCTTTTGTAGGATAGAGATTCACACTCACTCAACCAGTGTTCGGCTGTCTCTTTAAGTGTCAGGCAGAAGCGGCACGAATCCACTTCTCCCTTCCCTTTACATTTTTGGGTTGGGAGTCCTCTGATGATTACTCCATTGACCCATGGCTCTTGGATTAGAGCTATATCTTCAGTAAATCACATGACGAGGACAGCCAAAACCGTCCTGTCATTGTTGAGATTTATTGAAAGCATTTTACTTCTTCACATTAGAAACTTGGTTTGTCCCTGATGTGGTAGGGTTCTGTATTAGTCCATTCCTTCTGGCGAGTCCTTTTTTCCTAGATCTTTCCTTTGCGGCTGTTGATGACCTTTTAGGTTTTTGTTTCTTTTGAAGGAAAGAACTGCTAGATGCCAACAACCACTCTTAAGACATACTATCCAAGGCTGTAATAGCCTCCTGCCAGCATGACTTTGGACGGAGCTTTAGCCTCTGACACAGCAACAGCTGTCTTATCCTTTCTTTGTGGTATAGAACTAGGCTGACTAGAAGTTTCAGCTCGCTTATTATAATGTTTGCTGATGTTTAGATATAAGTAATTCAGATTTCCGTCCTCTTTTGTGCAATTGTTTATTGTCTGTGCTAGCTTGAAGCGCTTACGTTCACATTGTAGGTGGATTAAGTGTTACTTTTATTTCTCATTTTCTTATACTTTTTTTAATGTATACGTAGTTTAGAGAATGTTACATTGTGATTCATGGAAATATCCTTTTTGAGTTGCTCAGAGCCCATAACTTTTTTTTGGTATAAATTATGTCTGATAAATGTTTCCACTGTCTGTTTTAATGAAACTTGGTATAAAATTTTGTTTGATTTATAGATGATATAATACACAATTTTACAAACTGAGTAATAATGAGGGGGGATGAATGAATGAAATGTCTAAAATAGCTCTTTAAGACTTTAAGACTTTTAGTTTCATTATAATTATTTAGTAGACTCCGATTTTCTCTTCCAATTGGTTTTAAAAATTTTTTTGTTCCAGGTTTAATAATTTTGAAAAATTGAAGTAGATGACATGTCATAGACATGAGTGAGTACAAGTTGTGTAAAATAGTTGTAAATATATGTCAGCTAAACTAGTATCCATCATGACTTTGAAAACTTATGTTTTTAGTTTGGAGAAGCCCACTAGGTTAGATTAGTTTTAAGCTGTAGGAAATAGTATTAGATAAGTTATTATATATTTTATGGTATGTGTTTGTGTTAAAAATATTTTCAAAGGCATGATGGAATATAAATTATTGTATTTTTTTTTTTTGAGAAACACGAGCATTGTTTGTGCACATTTAATAATTAAACAATGCAAGTCATTACATATTATATGCTAACTAGTTTAGCTGACATATTTATTTGATAAGTTGTTGAATCCATTACAGCCTCAAGAATGAAGATTAGATCTGCATCATTGATGAACTTCATAAGGATCATGATCCCTCCCTTATAAATCAAACAGAAATCAATTCAGTTTTTTTAGATGTAAAAATTAAAATTAAAAATTTTAAAATATTAAAGAAATATGTATATAATTAATGTTTTTCGTTTTATATTTAATAAATAATCAGATTAATTTTTTTTTTTTTTTTTTTTTTTTTACTTTTTCAGCTTTGAATCTTTTTGAATAATATCAGTCATCATACTTAGGTCCTTTTTGAAATATTTAATTTTGTTGTATTATTTACCTTGTTTTCTTTCAGTTTTGAATCTTTTTAAAAAATAATATTTTAACTTTAGGATTTAAAAAACAATAATATATCTTAATAAAATTTTGGTCCTTTATATTAGTTCAGCTTCTTAGACTATTTTTTATTTTATTTTTTTCATTTTCGGTTTCAGGTCCCTATCATTCTACATAATATAATTAATCCATGTGTATTTATTTCAGGCCAATTACACACCCGACCAACAAAAGGGTGAGTATAATCTTTTGTTGAGTCCATCGCACTTACAACACCTAGACTTAACAAAATGTTAATGTCTAGTTACAACAAAGATCACACACTTGTACAAATTGTCCAAGTGTACACCACTATTGTTACACTTCTTCAGGCATAAGTCCTCGACACATTAGAGGCAGCATTAGATTTGGTAGGAAATTGAGATAGTTTGTAAGAATATTTTCGGTATTCCGCGGTCCCTGTTAGGTTTTTAGTTTTACGGGAGTTTTATTTTTCAGGTTTTATTATGTGTTGTTGTGTATATATGTTATTGTTTTTCATATTTTTTATGTACTTTTTTAGGTTGTATTTTATGTGTTTTTCAGGGTTTTTTTTATTGTATTGTTTCTATATAAATAATATTTTTGTATGTATTTCAAAGTAGTATTTTATTTCCATGTATTTTCAGGTGTGGGCACTTTTAGTTTAGTATGAATGTTTTGTTTCATGATTTAATTTACAGCAAAGAAACTCTACATTTTAAAATTTTGTTGTTATCTAAAGTTCTACCTTCGAATTGCTGATCACCATCTTAAAAAGGTAAGCTACTTCAATTCAATTTTTTTTTTTTTTTTTTTTTTTTTTAATGTAGAATATCAATCTAATTTTACTTGGAAACTTGTTAGTAGGCATTCGTTTGAGTTTTCTTCAGAATCATAACTGTGTTCTTCTAAAGCATGTCGATCTACTAGAACATACAAAGAGAACTTTTAGATTTTGGGCACCAAGAACTTCTCACAAATCATCCTGGATCAAGAGATTTACTTAAATAAATTGATACTGAACATAGAGAAATGAGGTAGATATGTAGATTCTTATAGGCAAACCATTTGAAATGTGTTTGTGAATTTGTAGTAACTGAAAACTTAGAACTGTGAACATTTTCATAACTGTGACTTAGAACTGTTACATATTATGAAATGGGGGTTTATTTTAAACTTTTTTAAACATATCTGTTAATGCAGCATAAACTAGAGTAGAACTGTGTTCTAACCAAGAGAGCTCTTTGGAAAGTAAGTTCCTTTTCATTATAAAAACCAATACAATTTGAGGTTTTTTATTATACACAAATTAGTTACAACTCTTACCTATTTTCCCACATTACCACCTACATTAAGGCACTTGTTATATCAGTAAACTAGTTCTTTATTACCCTCATCATAGACACCTGTTAGTTATAAGACATGAATTTACACTGTCCTTCAAATCCTCATTGTTTTCAAACCACTGTGACCCTAGATATTTTTAAATGATAGGAAGTGATAATCACTAGGAGCCAAATCAGTGCTGTATGTCATTTGAAACTGTCCAGTATGTTATGTATGTGTCCAACAATTGTCACTAATTAATATGCCATACCATTTTTTCTGAATGGTTTTTACCATCCTTAAAATGTCTCGGTAGTGATTCATTCTACAAATCTTACCAGGAGTATTTCTCAAAAGACATTTGCCATGAGTTTTCTTGTATAGAATGTTTCCAAGTACTTATGAACTTTAAGGGGTTTTCACAGTGAGCTGTAGCCCTACTCCATCGACTGACTTTGTCTCCACATTGACATACAACAGCAAAGTCTCACCATCTATAACTGAGATAAAGGTACAATAATTCAGTAATTTTGAAATTTCATTTTTTTCAGATTTTATCATTCGCTTTTCAAAAGTTCAACTGTCACAACAGATGGTCGTCTATTTCTTTATTTATCATGAGAAATTCCCCAACAAACTTACACTTTAAACACAAAATGGAAATTTTGTGTTTAAAGTGTAAGTTTGTTGGGGAATTTCTATAATTTGTTTTTACTTAACACATCTACAAACATTTGCTATGTACTAGATATGCTAAATGATCATAAAAACCTCTGAAATAAAACACAAATCTGAAATTAACAAGTTCTATTCATATTAGATACATACAAAATCTAGTCAAGCCGTTTTGCTTAACTATCTTTGAAATCGTACAGTAAATAAATAACATGACAAATTATTAGACACTAATTTCATAAATATTAAACATAAGTTCATGTTACAAGTATTCTTAATGATCAAATTCAAAATCAAAGTTCATGCAATTCAGTTAGCTATTAATTAGCCAATGTTTTTCATTATGTTACAACACAATTATTTAAACTAATTGCCTATACTTTTTTAAGACATAAATTACCAATTATATTGTTCTTTTTTACGCTATACCAAGGCGTAACTTTGCACTGAATTTAGTTTTAACAAACAACTCTATGCTAATCAATAAATAATTGAGAAAAAACGTACCAGGGGTTAAGAATATTAAAATGCATGCTTAAGTTCCAATAAAAACCTTATTGTGTTCGTGTGAACAAGTAACATGTTCCTCAGGAGCTCAATATAAGTGAGTATTGGCTTTGGCTGTCCCAAGGGGCCTAGCTGGATCTAGACATTTTTTCATGTAGTCCTGGGCTAGACCCATTATTTCATCTTTCCTATCACGTCTCTCTTTATCAACTTTTGATATTTTCCGACTATTGGAGTAAGGAAGCTTTTATGGAGGTCTTTATTTTATGTTCTTTTCTTAATTTTTTTATAAGGCGTTGAAAACTCAAGAGGTTTTTCTGTTTAAACAATAAGACAAAACATGTAATAGATACATAAGTGGTGGATGGGAGGTGTATATCCAAAAACACTGCATAAACTTTCTTATTAACAAATCCCCCAAAACCAAGTAAAAACCAACCAAAATTATTCAATACCGAAAATGTCACATCGATAGTTGGCAGTCATAAATTGAAAATAAACCATTCCGTCTTTGAAAAAAATATTTATAAATATAAATAAGGGTTAAAGTTGATTCTTTTGTGCCCATAATGTAAATATTATTGATTGAAATGCTGGCAATCTAGGTTCATTTATTTTTGTTTATTGGAAATTATTTCTGAACCATAATAATATTTTCAAAATGTATTACAATTTTGCATACAGGTTTAGGTAATCTTACACATTTTACTACCTGAGTCAGGTAGAGCTGATTTTCAGAAAATTTTAATTTTGTGTTTTTTTCTTATGAAAGTTGTTCAAGTTTTTGGTTAAAGATAAAATGTTATAAAAATGTCCTAAGATATGACAAATTTGATTAAAATCAATCCACTTTTTTTTCTGGCCCATTGCCTAGAAAACACAAATTAAACAGATGAACATCATTCCATTCATTTTTTTGATCCTCTACATTAATTTTGATTACTATGTAATGAGAAAATGAAACTATTAACTACAACGTTTTGAAGACTAATATAACTTAAATTTTTTACAGCTTCTGAGTTCAGTTCCACAGTCCTACAATTTTAAAGAACATGACAGGATGAAATGCTTGAAATTTGAAATACCGGTATGTAAGTTCATTGTTCTTTTATAGTTTATTTAATTTGGTTTTAATTTAAGTTCACTCTTCTAATGTTTGATAATGGAAAGTGAGTGTTAAACTTGTTAAGTATTAAGAATCTGGTTTGACTTTGGTTTTGTGATTTTAGAGATTGTTAAATTTTTTTCAACTTGAGCCAATGAAACGGGTAATATTAAAAATTGAATTTTTAATATTAATTTTTAATACTACAATTCTCCCCCCTCCCAAAATGTACATTAATGTATAAATTGGTTATACATACTGTCAAACATTAAAATTTTTATTTTACACATGTATAGCAGTAAATAGCATATCTACCAGTTTTTAATTACTTAATAAAACTTTTGTAACTCTAACCATAATAATCTCATTTGGTTTTAGAGTTTGTTTTTGAGTTTACTCGAATTTAAGTGCAAGACACCTTCATCGTTCTTCCCGCACACTCCTCATTTGGTTTTAATTTAAGTTCACTCTTCTAATGTTTGATAATGGAAAGTGAGTGTTAAACTTGTTAAGTGTTAAGAATCTGGTTTGACTTTGGTTTTGTGATTTTAGAGATTGTTAAATTTTTTTCAACTTGAGCCAATGAAACGGGTAATATTAAAAATTAAATAATTTTGTATTGATATGTTTAAATGGGAACTGGTATTACAAATTGACAGGATATTTAATAAGCATATAATTGTATCCAAAAACATTTTAGGTTTTTAACATTAATGTTAAATTTCCAGACTATGTTTATCCGAATATTTGTAGATGGTATTGGATATGTTGTTAGCATGCAATGAGTTTATCGAGATACAATATGGCAAAAATATTCAAGCTTTGAAAAAACATCCAACAAACTCACTGTATGCTGACCACATATCCAATACCGCTCACAAATGTTCGGATGTACATAGTTTAGAAATTTCGTACAAGTGTAGGGAAGGTAGAAAAAAGGATAATTGGAAAAAGTTGAGATTTACAATAGTTTAAGAAATGAGCCTTCAAACATAGCTAACCCCATCTATGAAGAAATAATTAAAACTATTATATTGAGTATTCTAGCAGAGAGGGAATTTCATCCTAACAGTTGTGGCAACACTACTAATTATTCACAAAACAACTGTCAACGATAGAAAAAAAAAGGAAAAAAAATTAGGATACATAAATGTGCCAGTAAAACACATATATAAAAATAATTGTATATCTTATCCTGAATCTATAATATATAAATTTTTAACATTACTTTCTGATGATGGCCAGATACTCTTGAAAACCAAATACTGTTTTCTATTAAATGATATGCCCACGAATTGCAGCAACTTAATAACTAATTCTGTCTGCTTCGAGATGTTCAATACTTTTCATGGGTGGGTCTTTGAATACTTTACTCTTCAAATATCCTCACAAGAAAAAAATGACATACTGCCACTTCTGGTGATCTCGCAAATTAAAGAATATCGCCATATTTAGACAGAGCGTGACCTTGAAAATAAATACTAAACTGTACTCATTGATTGCAGTTGAGAGTCTGATCTTGAAAACAAACGCCTAACTGTATTAATTAATTTTAGTTTTCTCCGCTATGTGAGGAAACTAAATTCTTCAATCATTCGGAGGTATCGCTGGGACATGACTGTAACAGCATTCCTACTATCGTATTTAAAGAGATATTGACACATTATTCCTGAAGATGATATTGCACATCATACAGTGACTTTAACACTGTTGCAGAGTTTCTTAATGCATTTTATTAGGATTTACTGTTGACAATACCGGAAATATTTTTTATACACATATTATACTCACTCAAGTGGAAACATATTTTGTCTACAGTTGTTGACAAAGTGGCATTTTGTTCATTTAAATTAGTTTGCAAAATAGCTGATTTCTCAACAGTTTCACTTTGCCCACTACTTTGCACATTACTTTGCTCACTTTGATGGCAACCGAACAAAACGAAATTTAGGTTAAGTATATTTGAATTCATTTATAATATACAGGAAATGTCCTGTATGTAGGTTATATTAATTCTTACATGTAAAATAACATAAATAAACAACAAAACAACGTTTTAAAGTCGAAAAAGGAAGTAATTATTCATGAAGATGATTGACAGTGTATGTACACGGAGAGTATTTTTCGTTTGCCGAGTTTTGAAGTTGGCAATCCCGTTTCCTCAACAATACACCTAAGTTATTTGTAATATTAATAAATAACCTCAGTTTTGACTTGAGAACTTCAACTCAGTGTTGATGTGTTGATTAGCACTACTGCTATATTTTGTGTAGTTAGTTGTAAAATATGGACAGTTCAGAAGATGAAAACCTGTCAAATACCCCGCCTAAATTAGCGGAAAAAGCTAACAACGTTGTACTAAATCTCCTTCCTGTCAAATCAAGGAAAAAGTACGACCGCCAGTATGAACTGTTTTTATCACAAAATAACAACTGTAGACAAAGTATAATGTGCAATTCGTGAGCAAAGTGTCTTTTTTAAACTTGATAAAATTGACGCACTCGGCAAGCCTTGTGCGTCAACATTTTTCTCTCGTTTAAAAAAGTGCCATTTTGCTCACTAGTTGCACAAATAACTATTGTCACTCATTAGGACAATGTAAACGCTGTCTTCATTATCATTTATAAAATGGTGGCAAAAATTTCACACATTTAATTTAATCTGTGTCTTTTCATGCCTGTATTACTTGAATTTTATATGGATACATGTATAAATCCTTGTAGAGAATTGTAGGCGGCAAACCAAGTGTAACTGCATTGGGACGGGCAGAGCATTTACGCCTATGTAACAAAGCAACTCTTATGATGTCAAGGATAAAATAAAGCAAAAGCTTAAAAGTTTCAAATATTTAATAGTATAAATTTTATTTTATCCTTGAATATGGAGTTTCAACAAGAAATATCTGCTATTACATTAAAGTTTCTTATGATGTCAATGCTTTCAGACTTACACACATTCTTTTGTATACAATTAGGCTTCTTTTTTTAAGCATGCTTCAAAATTATGTACCCAAGTCTTATTACGATCTGCTGATGGCACCACATAATTCCTATGGATATTAAAATGGCATTGAAACAGCTGTTGTGCAACCACATAACTATCATAATTTTTGTAGAACACCTTAATCCTCAACATATGTAGTTCACTTGTCCAATGCTTTATCTCAACTAAGTGATACATAAGGAAGAAACTGTTGTTACTGTTCATACTTGTCTATTACTGAACAATATGTAAATATATGCTATTGCATTGACTGTTAAATAGTAAAGATCTTTGTAAAAATAAAATATTCAATTTGTTAAAGTCACCTGTTTCATTGGCTCACACTATATTAAAACAATAAAATAGACTTTGACTATTTAATATTGTATGGGTATGCAAGTTTTTAGAGGATGGATGAATTTTTTACTAGACTTACATATTTGTCATTTGCCGTTCTTGAAACATACAACTTAGTTCATTTGCTTATTGTGTTTCCCTGTTTAGATTGAGAATATAAACTATGTCATTTTACAAAACCAACAATTTTTATATACAAACCATCATGTACATCTAGCCCCATCATACAATGTAATATAACAGATGTATATAATGCCCATAAGTTGGTTTCTTAAGCTATGTAGAAATTGTTAATGTATTTTTAGATCAGGAGGCCTACATAAAAAGGTAAATTTGTTTACAACAGTGTTGTTACACAGGTTTTCTGAACCTCAATTGTGTATATTATTACTTTCTTGATATACAGCTAACAGGTTTCGTAGATATGAATATATTAGAAAGTCTCCACTTGCTTTGCTCGCATCTGTGACCTCTCCCTTGCTGCTTCTTATAACTATATGAATATCAAATTTTCTTCGTAGTTCACTGTTCAAAATTATATTTTTGGCCATAAGTTTGGCATTTGTCATTGTAGAGAGTTCAATTACATACTGAATTGAAATTTTAGTATTTTGATCTAATTTAATGTGTTACAAGTTGTATACCACACAAGATATAAACAAAAACACTATTTATAACAGCCGTCATTTTGCTTTTTCAATTTGATTTTTCTGAATTTTAATAGGGTTCTATAGCATACTGTAGTCCGCTGTACCAAATTATATTTCATGTTTCTACCTTAGTTTTTATGACTACTATCATGTTTACATACAGACAACAACAACAACAACAACATTAGGCGGAAGGCATGTCAAAATCACTTTCTGTTTCCAGAGGCTGTGATACATGAAGATAGAGGTCATATCTTTTTACAATTACAAATCGTACCTTATGAACTTTGTAAGTAAAATGAAGTTGTGAAAGGAAAATTACGTTCGGCTTATTGTATAAAATAACAGCACATAAGCATTATCATCTGTCAGAGTTTTCAAATATAATTGTTAGTTATATATATTTAATTCTTAGTTATGGGATAAATTGGTCATTAGTTTTGTGAAAATGATGCAGTTTATCCAAATACAAAAGCCATTTTGTACATAAATGTCCAGTATAGATTATTAATCATTTTGTTAGTAAAAACAAAAAGACAAGACACATTCGTTCACCCGTCACTAAACATCTGGCCCTTAAAGGAGAACAATTTCTCTATGAACCTCAGCAATAGTTTTTGATACACAAAAAATGTATCACGACATGAGTCTAACAGTGACAGGAATATTGCTTGTAGTATCCGTTTTACATCACTGATATATCACAATAATTATTTGAACTTCATATTCCGACAAAATGGTTAACAATTGGTTATTATATTAAATTAAAATACAGTGTGTGTAAGATGACTCATTGCCATAGTCATTTCAAATTGACTTTACTTTAAAGTTGGGCCTCTTATTTCACATTGTAGGATCAACAAAAAGTTATACACAGAAAAACAATTTTTGAAATTTGGATTAGTGGTTTACCATTGATATTTACTAACAATTATTCTCGTTAACAAATTTTCTCAACCTTTAAATAAAATTCATTTGAGTAAAACTGAACCCAGTGAAAGCATTTACACTCATATATATATATATATATATATATATATATATATATATATATATATATATATATATTATATACAAGGCCCGTTCAGAAAGTAACCTCTGTTTGAGTATAAATAATCGGAGACTAGATACAGAAATATTTATGTCTTAAAACTACAACTCTTCCACTATTTTTCGACATAATTTCCATATAAATTTAGGCAATTATCATTGCGATTGACCAGTTTGGAAATCCCTTCTTCATGAAATTTTGCCGCTTGTAATTTTAGTCAACCTGGTCAGGATCTTGAAGTTTTTTATCATCATCCAAGCACTGGTACTCATATCATTGGTCCATGATAGGTAAAAATCACTGGGAGTCATAACCGGACTATATGCATTTGAATTGATGGATCATAATATGTTTTGTTTGCCAAGTGGTATGACGGTTGACAGACATAAATAGGAAACCAGAAGTCTGCAAACCAAGGCGTTTGTTCTAAATGGGCTTTTTTAGTTATTGAAGTCTCACATAGAAATGATAGTTGTTCCACAATTCGTAAACACTGAGATAATGTTCACATGGTTCAAAGATTGCAAACAGCGGTTTTCAAAGATTGCAAACAGCGGTTTTCAAAGATTTTTTCATGAATTTTCTGAAGCGATTCATCACTGACTACAGATTGCTCTTCATTTCTCATCATGAATGTTTGTTCTCTCACTTTTAAACAAACACTGATGCACAACACATTGTGTGTTAAATAGGTATCTCTCAATCGTAGGTGTACTAAGCATGAGGATGCTTATTCAGCCTTGGTGCTATTTGAGTATTCGAGGGTTAGGGGTCTTTATTTTATGTTATTTTTTCCTTTGTAGGGTCCAAAGTTAAAATCAATGATAATTATTTTTCATGTGTGTCTCTAATTTGGCGGACAGTCTATACAACTGTCTGTAAGTCGCAACCAGTCAACACAGACAAGATAATAAATTCTAAATATTTCAAACTTTGTATTTAAATTATTTGTATTGTCCCACATATAGGAAAATAATAGTACTGTAGTAACCAAAAAAAATCGAGAAACTATAAAGATGAAATATTTTGAAATATGTGTGGGTTATCAAATAAAACTAGATTATATTCTGATTATGAATATGTATGCTTATTTGTTGAAAAATTAATATGTTGGCGCTAAACTAAATTTCAATTGTCAGATATCATGTTCATTCTCCCCCCCCTCAACTAAAACACAGTTTTTGCTACAAAGTAAAAAAAGAAAATACTAATGAACATCTACAATTCTGAAAAAAAAATGTTGGTTTTGAAATTAAATTGCAGTTTGAAATCATCTATTATAGTTTTTTGTACGACAAATAGAACTTCATTTAACCACACAATGAGAAATTCATAGCTTATAAATTTTAAAAACAGTTTTTATGACATGTGAGACAAACACTTCAATAGCCATTAAAATATGGATTCCATTTTCATTTATTTCTCTTTATTATGATCCGTAGTTAAAACCAAGGACCTGTATAATTTTATTGCATATCTGTCTGTACAATTTAAACTGTCACTTAAGACATAAAATATTTTGGTTGTCTCTTCAAAATAAATAAAAAGAAGAAGAGATGAACATAAAATGAAGACCCTTATCCCTCGAATACTCTAATAGCGTTAGGGTCAGAAAAGAACAAGAGTTAGTCAAGAGAGACCTGATAGGAAAGATGAAAGAAAGGGATCTAAACTAAGACTACATGAAGGAAGGTGTACATTCATCTAGGTCCCTCAGGATTGCCAAGCCCATACTCAATAAATTGAGCCCATGAGAGTCCAAGTTGTTGGAAAGTTATACTTATTGTATTTCGCCTTTTACGACTAATTATGCCGCATTATAGTACAGAACATCTCGTAAAAAGAACAAAAACTTTAAATAATTGGATTTTAAACCTAAATAAATTAAATTAATCAAGTTTTCAAAACAAGAAAATATTCTGTATTTTATATGAAAATTGATGTACACTACGAAATATTAGTCAAAACATGCTGCAAAATTTGGAATTGATTTATGAATCTGTTTTTGAGTTTTATCTTGTTTTTAAAAAAATACAGATTGACGAATTTTTTTTTTTTGATATGCCCAACTGCGAAACATATGTCTCTCAATAAAGCTCTTTTGTGGAATTAAATAATTATTTCTATTAATATTGAATTCTATCAAACACAGACTGTTGTCACATTAAATTAACATTCACAAAGCCAGAAAGGACAATTATGTTTTATAATAAATTAGGATATTCTTTATAGTTATTTGAAAACAATAAAACAATAATTGTGTGGTGTGATGTGTGACATTGTAAAATGTTTATGAAAGATTCCAGTCTTTATTATAATTCAAATTTTGAAAATGTTGCCAAAATTAAACTGATCTCCAGTGACTGAGAGAACTAGATATATTTTCTGTTTGAAAATTCACTGATACCCTGATGAGAGGTATATCTTAAAAACTACATGAGACGACAATTAAAGTTTATATAAAACCAAATTGATCTTTTTATTCCACTAATTTTATTACATTACAGTTTAATTAAATCTATTCATTGAATAAAAACTATTTATAAATGTTATAAAATACTGTATTATATATGTCAGCTGATCTACACTGTATTGCAACCAGTAATAATAAGTTATGCATTTCCTGGAAATAATATTTATGGAAAACTGGGAAATATTTAATTCAAAGTCAATAATAGTTTATTTTAATCGCAATATAAATTATAACATTTAATTTTAATCATTATTATATCTCGGTTCACATCATATTTTATTGTCAAAATACGGCAGTTGCTCTGCGCTCACTCGATCAAGAAAGCTGACATGCGCAGAATGATTTGCGCATTTCATTTCATGTTCTTCTTCACCATTTTGGAATTGTATTAATTTAGGAGGTGGTTTTGTAATTAGTAAGGTAAGTTTTCTTTCCCATTATAGGAAATATTTTCTTCAAGGAACTATGAAATTTTGGAATTATTTTCTTGTTACTCTGCCCAATATGTAAACATTAACTTCATTATCAAATTTGATTTTTTGAACGTGTAAACTAATGAAAAATCTTTGTGGATATTGGATGTAAGGGAAGCATAAATCCCGTTGGGGCTTGTACATTTAAAAATTATTAACAATTTGTTTATAGCAGTAAGTTAAACTATTTGAAGTGATTTTCCTAACCAACTGATGTTGTTGACAGTGTGTAGAATTTGTAATGTATGTTATTTATATCGTTGTAATTTGCCTAAGTCAGTTCCACCATTTTTTTTTTTTTTTTTTTTTTAAATGCACAATTAGCTAATCTTATTGTCAACAGTTTAAAAAAAAGGATTTATGATGGTAAGTATTATACAAGTTAAAGAGAGGAGAGAAATCATGTTATGAACTGAAATTTGAACATCTATAAAAAGTTGGGTAAATGTCTACTTTAAGGTGGCACTGTATTTTTTGGATTTTATTTTTTTTATCAGCTACTACATACCTTACTTCATAATGATCTAATTTAAAATAATTAACTTCAATAAACTTATGAAATGTTAGGCCAGGTGGTTATATATATAGCTACCTGGCCAAACCTGCCGGAGTAAAACAAATAAGCAAATTATTAACTTCAATAAACGTACGAAAGGTTTAGTCAAGTAATAGTGATCTAGCTTAGTCATTGTATAAGGTGCATGCATCAAACCATAGGATATTCTTATTCCTTTATGTCTTGCAATTAAGTGTAACCCCTCAATTTGATAGTTTTTAAATTGTGATTTTTCAGTGAAAAATAGTGATCGGCGCAAGGAAAACATTATTTATTCTTATGAAGGTATGTAGTAGACGATAAAAAACTTTAATCCGAAAAATATGGCGCCACCTTAAAGTAAACATTTACCAAAAGTTGGACTTTGTTTAATATCAGAGACTTTAACACAGGTATAGGTCAATAACTTATGAAATTATATTTAACTTTTTTATTAAAATTATTCTTTCAAATGATATTAGCTTAGATCTTTATTATTATTTGTTTTATGTAGTTTCATTGTAAATAACTCATTAAAGTATTAATTTTTCTTTTATTGTATTTCTTGAGATCCCATAGCGATTTAATATTGAAATTTAATGAAATCGTGTTTTACCTATCTCATTATTAAACAATTGGATCATCCTTCAGCTGGGAAGACCCTTTTCAAGTATCAAAATCCATTATTTCTGTCTAAAATAGCAAATCTTAGACTTATGTGGTTAAGGCATCTGTCTACATTAATTCCAATGGCAACAGTGGTGAATATTTGAGTATCTCATCGCTCTATGTTAATGTTCATCCCTGTAAATAGGTCTGGTTAGGTAAATTATATATAGCCTATATTTTCCCTGACCTGTAGTTCTTTTACTAGATCTGGTTAGGTCAATATATATATATTGACTTGCCAAGACAGAGTTCACATGATTCTGAAATCATAGAGCCCATTAATATTTACCTGTTAGAAAACAATTAATGTGCATATCTAAAGACACACTATTCTATTACCTATAACTTACGAAACTTAGACGCATAGGCTCATTATATATTCTAAACATCGAATGCAAACTTGTAAATTGTTTATTTTTGACAGTAATATTGGATTTTGATACTTTAAAAAGGTCCTCCCAGCTAAAGGATGATCCAATTGTTTAACAATGAAGTATATTAAACACGATTTCATTAAATTTCAATATTAAATTGCTACATGATCTCAACTGGACATTTACCAATTTATTTAGCCTACCTTGTTTGTCATTAATGAGATATTTTTTGACAATGCTAGACGAATTTCAAGTCTTAAAATCCATTAATATTTTAATAAACTGATGCTTTTAGACGTAAGGATTCAAGGGTTATTTGGGTTATTATGAATTACATTATTATTATTATTATTTGGTTTACATCATTTTTTTCAAAGGGGGCTGAGAAAGAGAAAGTAGCTCATTTTTAGTACTTTGTTTATTTACTATGAGAATTTATTGATTTTGTGAATAATTACCTAAATTTATTTATTTTCATATGAAGTAAAAATTGTGAAAAAATATAAGAAACTAATTAAAAAAGTAATCAGTTAAGGCCTATAGTATTATTCATTTCAAGTTCATTAGACAATATACGTGAATGTGGTAATTGCTAATTTCAGAACTAAGAGCAATAATAAAAACTGAATCTCTGTACAATCCTATGTTTACTTATAAAGGGAAAGGTTTCACTTTTATTATATATTCATAACCTTATTCAACACATAAATTAGGTGAGTTATTTTATTAATACAGTTTGTTCAATTAATACGAGAGTTCATTTATTAAGTTAGAACCGTTTGCGCATAGCAACCACACAGGCTGTCACGTGACGCCTGCTCTAGGTTAGCAACTCTTGCCCAGTCCCCATCTATTCAGTCAGTTGATTTCATGTCTGCGACTGTTGGTTCTATCGTAACACTGCTTTGTTTATCTCCATGTTAATCAATAAACCCGCCGATTGTGACTTTCAGCCAAGAGGAATGACCATAAATGCTTAGAGATATTGCGAAACACTAACCAAGCTTAGGTGCGCTATTCGAACAGCATTGCTCTATAGTATATTTTAATCCTAAAAAATAGAAAGTGTAATTTGTAATTATTTAAATTTTATATATTGTAAGTTGAATATGGAATATGCATGGAACATATATTGCAATTATTCATCTATCTAAAAAAATATATTTTAGGCTATTACAAGTTGTTAAATGTGAGGTGGCTACATTTATGACTGCTTTGTTCAATATTGCATGAAGTATTGATTTTGCTACACTATGGAATTTTCTAAGTATTTCTGGTAAAATAAGGGATATCTCAGGTAATTTTATCTTTTACTCCTGGTAGACACCGTGTTAAACTATCCACACATTTGAGCTGAAGAACACACCACAGATGATGGACAGTCAGCATTCCTAAAACCACTTTTTAAACTTGGATTTCAAAAAGGATATTTCTGTGAGAACTTGTCATTAGTTTTTTTTAAATCTTTAGATCAACTTGATTAACTTAAATATAATAGCTCACTTTACCAGGGTCCTGGTCATTAAAGAAATTAGCATCTTGTATAAGCAGTGTGTGGGGGGGGGGAATAAAAATGTTTATTTATGTAAAAGTTTATTGGTATTGATAGTAGGCTTGTTGTAGATTCATCTTAAAAATGTGCGCTTTTTAGTTTCAGGATACACAACCTGTAATTTTGAAACAAACTGACAAAAGATAGAAAGCTATTTACTACAAGACACAAACTTACAATGGCAGCAATACATTGGATCAACTAACATTTGGTAAGAGCACAGTTGAATTTTTTTTTTATTAGATCATATTTATTTTAGTTGATTTGTTTATCAGACGCAGGTAGATAACCATTTTAAAGTGCTAGAAGTTTAAATAAATCAATAAATCTTTTCATTACTCATCACATTATACCTGTCAGGATATTTTGAAAAAGTCCTGATCTGAAACTTTTACTTTTAGCTACTAAAATGTTATGAAAATTAAAAAGAATGGGTAAGTTTTAATAAATGATGCATAAACTTACCAAAGGTATAGAATGAGCACTGATCATAATCCATAAATCACGTTTTCAGAGTTTGATCAATTATATATATTTGTAAATGTGTGCTATTAAGTTACTGTAGAAGTCTTTAATTTTATTTCATTTTGTTCCAGTCTACTTTTCTACAATAACTACAGATTTTGAGGAATAATGTTGTAGGCTTTATATGTTCATAATATTACAGCTTTGAGGAAAGGGGGGGGGAATCTATCTATTGGTACCAATCATATTTCTGGTAGCCTAATTTGAAGTCTGATATCAGTCATATTAACCATAGGAGTATTATAATCTTGTACAGTTTTGTTTAGTCAATGTTGGATGCTATGTTTAAATAAATATGATATCAATTGAAAGATTTCTTATATTTAACTACAGGTTTAAGATTTTATTAAAACAATCATGATTTTTGAAACTACAAATATATTTTTGATTTTGTTGAATTTATTCATTGTTATAACATTTCATTCTTTACATTAATGTTATCATTTTTTTCCTCTAGAAAAGAACTTCAGCATCAGTCTCAAGACATCTATAAACCATCTCTAATACATCATCAATCACCACCTACCATCTTGACATCCAACCCATCTCACCACCATCATCAGTGTCTTTGCCACCAAATCAGGTAGGCTATGGTTAATATTGTTCAGCTATTTTTCTATTTGAAGTATGAACAATATTTCTTATTGATTTTTATTAAAGCCTAAAAAGTAGTTAGACTTTTTTTTTTAACACCTAGTGTCATCTATGTCGTCTTTTTAATGCAGTACTTTATTTTTATGTTCAAAGCTTCATACTATCATGAGAAAGATCATTTTTATAATAATAAAAATGTTGAGTTTTTATTAACCCTCGAACTACCCTATATATTACTCAAGTGGTAGGCCTTTTTAGTGCATTTTGCAAGTAATTTTTTTTTCTACTAAAAATAGTAATTTAATCCTAAACCTAACTTTGTAACATATCATTTTTTATAGAAAGGTCCATAGAATTTACCTATGTAATAAGAACGGTTAGATGTAAACACTTTGGAGTTAATATTGACTGGAATGAAAAACATTGCTCTTAACAGAAGGAAAAATTCCATATAAATATACATTACAAAAAATTTGGAGTTAGTTGATATGTCGGTAATATATTTAAAAAAAGGTAAAACTTCAGATAAACACCAAAATTTTCTAATTTTTAAAATAGTTTTCTGGTTTATATGTAAATATAAGTGTGTAAACAAATATAAACATTTTTATTTGACAAAAACGATTTTTACGAGAAAAAATTGCAAAATGGCAACAGGAAAATGGTTGGGCTTGTTTTTCAAAATTCACCAAAACCTATAAATAAAAAAGTAAATATAAAAATTTTGATGTTAATTGTGATGAAAATAAAAAAATAATATCGAATAACTCGAGATCAACTTACTTCTCGGTGTACGAAAAAATGGCAATGTATAAACGATTGGATATCCATATATTACTAATTCGTATTTGACAACTTCTAACGTCCTTAAAAAAATGCTAGTTTCCCTTCGATTTCAGTGACATTTGTTAGACCCATAGAAGAATGTCTATGACTTTGACTATATTTTTGAAAACATATATCAAAAGAGTAAAAAAATACTCTCTTTGAAATGGTGTGAATGCCAACTTAATTGAAAAGAATATCCTTTGAAAACAAATAGACAAAAATAACATATTTTGTCGTCTGCTTCGACTGAATTTGGTGTTTCAAACTGATCTGGCAAGACAATAATTTATCGATTTTAATCATGTGACATATTACTTTTTTTGGTACTTCAGTTATATGAAAATGAAAGTTCAGATCATTATCTTTACAATAGTGACAAATGTATTGCGATTGAGCTTTTTTTAGTAGCCGAAATGTTGGAATTATAAAATCTGTTTAGCGTAGTTCATTACAGTGGAATAACACATGTGAGACAGATACTGAATGAAGTTCTATATCTCAATAAGTATAAAAACCACGATAATTTGGAATACATTGGTCGAAAAGTGAAGAAAAATACTATAACAGAGTGTCATTTTAAAGTATTTAGCCTGAATTTCTGACTTGTTAAAAATAAACAAAAGTGACATCTGTTTCGGACAAAATGATTATAGAAAATGGTGCTAGTAAAGTGACGTGTCGAGAAATGCTAAATTTATCTAATTTAATAATTTTACATATTACTATATTTATATGAAAATGAAAGATCAGATCATTAGCTTTACATTGATGCCAAATTTATTACATTTGGATTACTTGAGTTTGAGCCGAGTCTCAGTAAATCGAGCTTGAGCTTTAATCGAGCTCAAACATTTTAATTAATACAAGCTTTTAATTTTCGGGCTTGAACTTTTATCAAGCCTTTTAAAGAGCTCTTATCTAGCTCAAGTTTTTTAAAGCTTCCTATAAATTTTACATTAAGTAATAATCAGTATAATGTCGATCTTTTATTTTAGTGGATTGTCAAACTGGGAACCAAATGTCATATCTACATTTTGCTTTAATGTCTTACACAATAAAAATCTGTGCGTATAGTTTACGGTAATGTAACTATGGCTAGTCTTATGTTTTTAGAAAGGCTATAATATTGCGAGTTAAAATAAAATCCACCAATAATTATGGGAAGGTCAGACACAAACTACCTGAGCTTTAGATGTAACTCTGCCTTATCTTACTAATAGTTTCCTTCTTTACAAGTTAAACAATGCACACCTTTGGAAGGAGAAAACTCAAAATCAATACAGTCGTGTATTTTGTCATTTAAATTTTACGAGACATTTTATTATTACGATAAACGGAAAATAATTTGCCGCTGGTTACAATAATATGTCAAACCGATATTATTACTTGTCATTGTGGACTGCTGTGTGTGTGTGTTTGTGGGAATGAATCGAACTTAGGCCTAGAACTGATTGATGCACTTGCACAGTTTGAATTTTACAACTCAAGCAAGTTATCTAGACAAAAGACACAGTGTTTCTCTAGTTTCCATGAACTCGAAATTAGTAGCAAATGATTGGTTGAATAGCCTTGCATTTTGTAAATGTAAATAATTATAATAGGAAACAATTGAACTAAGTTTAGTTTATTTAAAAATTATAACTTTGTGATTGTGTTTTCGTTGAGATTTTGCAAAACATTAAAATGATAAAGTTTTGGACTGGACTTTTATTTTTGAATGGTTGATCTGGGAAAACAATTGTTCGGGGAACTTTGAATCCTGTAGAAATATGCATTGTTTAAATGGGTTTCCAACCTCTACTGCAGAATCTGAACAATAAATGAAGGAAATGAATGAATTGAGTTACATTATTTTCATAGTGGAGAGGGGTTCTTTCTCGTATTAAAAATTAGTAATTTCTTAATTATTTTATAAATTTATTATTTTCCCTTTTTTTGTACTAAATAATATGTGCGAGAAATTAAAATGTGAGAAAATTGCAAGTTTTTGTGGCAATAAGATGTATAATATGGGAAATACAGCAAATATGTTCCAGGCCAATTATTTTTCCCAACACCTTATTATATTCACACTTAGTTTAGTATATTATCAATGTTGGTATTAGGCTAGATGCATTGGACCATTGACAGTCTGTTTTAAACCTTGTCTGCGCTCTCTCTCTCTCTGTCACACACAAATACCCAACTTTGCACATCTTTCGAATCAAAGCTATATTAAAATAGGGAATAAGATTATAGTACAACAAAGTTAACTTCGAGCAAGGCTGTGCAGGTTGATGAAATGAGGGGCATGTAGTGGAGGTAAACAGGCTGCTAGTAGATACGCTAGTGTGTGAAGGAGAATTTATGTCTTCCTTAACCTTTCCTTTAAAATTTATTTTATAACCACTTTTTGAGTTGTCAGATTATGAAAGACATTTAATGTGATTAGTGTGAAGAACGTAGATTTCGCCAGGAAAAATTATTGGTCACTCTTTAAGTTTACTTACTTTAAATTCGTAATTATACTCCCTCGCCTAGTCGAATAATTGATCTATGTTAAGGCATTTATAAACAAACCTAGAATGTAACAAAAGACCAAAACTATTTTGACTCTATAATGTAAAGATCAGATTGCAACTGTTGTGATATAGGAGTGAGTCATGTGTTGCTAAGTTATACCATTAGACTTGCCCAACTCCTTGTATACACAAACATAATAACTGCACATCTCGATATTGCTCAAAGTTAAAACTTTATTCTACTCTAAATAGAGCATATCCTTACTCCTTACAATATTTTTTCTTGTCAATTAGCTAACAATTTACTTTATTCTCCCTATTCTCAATCGATAATTTTACTCTAGTATGATATTTTGAATTATTTGTTATCTAATATGTCTTATAAAATATTATACCACAATTCACACTCAGTAGTTCAACATTTTCACAAAAAGTTTTTTTCTTCTTCATAGTAAAGTACGAGTTTAGTTTAGTTTTGTTTAAAATTTTTATTTTTTACCTTACTGATTTTCTTTTATTTACCCAAACAAATAAATCACTACTCCCAGACACCGAATAATTTGTTTGTAGTGAAATATAAAAATACTAAGAGTTAAAAGTATAACTTAAGAATTCAATTTTATTTTCTTAAGTAAAGCTTTGTACTAAGTGTTTACACTGGGAAAGGTATTGGGGTTTTGAGCTTTATATTTCAATTTCTGTAATTATAGTGTCATATAATGTGTTGAATCGAAAAGTAATTTTTCATTAAGTATGGTATCGGGATTAGTTTTGACCATCTTGTATATTTCAAATTGTTCCACAATTAAATTTCCTTTTTTTGCAAAGATGAATTGTTTTTAAGGAATCTTGAATTGCAGAGTTTTTGTAGTTGTTTACAGTCAGGTGTTCTGTGTATTTGGATTTGATTTTGTTGTTGACAAAGTGTTTGTTTGGCTGTCGGGATGTGCTCTTTGAATCATACCTTTTATAACTTTCCCATTAGCCAGGGATAGTGAAACACATGTCATAATATAAAATGATAAAGGTGTCGACAAAGTTTAAAATACAATTAAAATTTATTTTTTACAGGTTTTTATTAAATTTTTGTCCTATATAGTAAGTAGTGTAAATATCTTCTTTTTTTCCCCCTGTCATAGCTGTCATGTTGGTGTTTGATAATATAGCATCCATAAAAGTTCTGCTATTTCGTAAACTATTTGTTTATTTGTCTGATTAACAAATTTAACCAAGGTAATGGTAAAATCAACCTATTTCCAAATTTGGTCTGTAATTACTAAAAATTCTTGCTAAAAATACAACAGTAAAAATGTATTTAGAACCTAATATTTGATTGTATTGTACATATCTTAACATTACATTTCTTTTGTCTTTCTACATCCAATAACCTCCTCGACCCATCTCATCCTTTATATTTATCCAACTGGACTCTTTCATTATCCGAAACTTCATTATTTCTATCCTGTATTCCTAATAATTCCTCTCGTGTCATTTCTATTTTCATCGGTATTATTTTGAAAATGATTCAATTTATTTTCCAGATTGCTACCATTGGTGTTATTGTGCAGTTTATCAACAATTATAACCGACACTGAATTTTGTGTATAATTTAGGCCTAGTAGCAACTGCTTTGAATTATTAAAAAAAATATATATTGATTTGTAATATAGCAAGGATTTAATGGTTCACACTGTTTTTATAAATAAATAACGAAGTTTTGGTTGTAAGAAGTTATGTCGTTGTTATTTCTAATACAACTCTTCCGTCCTTATACTTTATCCTTTGTTCCTAATCTATCTTGGCTTGACACTAGTATTAATAAAATTCATCTGCTGTACCATACTCCACTTGGTTTATAAAATAATAGGTTAATATGTCCCTTATAATAAAGTCTGTAAGCAATATTTTTGTTTGTTTTTATACTCGTATTGGCATTATGTTAACATCAGTTGGATTTAAAACACTCTCCAGTTGAGTTAGAGAAGAGTCTGAAACCTAAAAGATTGCTGAAAGATCATTATTTGGTATTTATAAATCAATTATTATTAAAATCATTTAATCAGGAAAGGTTTCATTTTCAGATAACTAAGACAAGTTTTTATTACATCTAGAATGAATGTGCCCAAACTTAGGGTGCTAAAAAAATAGTTTTGACCTTATGTGTATGAATGGGAAAAAAAATTATCATTCAAATTCAAGGAATAAAAGAAGATTTGTCATTGTTTGTTTACAGAGAGAACAGCTGTCAGATTATTAATTTTGAGTGAGTCTGTTATTAACCCTGCAACTGTGAATTGACCAATGATTATGATTTTGAACAATAGACTTCCACGGTCACAAACATCATTATGATCTTGTTCTTCGGGGTTCGAACGCATCAATATTGTCTGCACGTTGAGTACAGCCGACGTTTCGGTCCCTTTACAGATGTCCATTTTCTAGGCTTAACAAATGTCAAGTCACTTCAAGAATTATTGAAGAATCATTGAAGAATTATTTTTCCCTTTATCAAAACATAGCCATTAAATGAGAGTATGGTTTTATATATTAGGCTACATGTCCCATTTTGACAAACAAATGTGAGGTTTGCGAATGGGATATATTTGTATTTGTTACACTTTTTAAACAAAACTATAAAAGCATAGGTTCTAAACAATAAGTTTTTTTTAAATTCTATGGACTTTTCTGAACACAATAACGTATATTTATAGCTTTCCAAATATTTTATAATTAAGCCTACAAATGGGAAACTATAAATGGTGCAAAATACTACAGCTTAGAAGAAGAAAGGGAAAAGTTTTCTCAAGTATCAAGTTTAGATGTTTAAAGTTGTGTCTAGCATTGGAGGAAATGGAAGATTGAAACCAAATCTTTTTATTGATAAATGATGTACGGGAATAAATGACACAAATTGGACAGCAATTTTTGTAATTCTAAACATATTTGTTTGGGCAAAAATCAGTAGCGGCCGATGGTTAAGGGCAATGGGAGGGCTCTGTTTTATTTTATACATGTAAGGGAAGGCATGTTATCATTCACTTAACATTCACAATCACAAAGGGTTAAACTTAAAAACATAAACAAACAACTCGTGTGAGTGGCGAGACACTATTTAGAACAGTTGCGCCAACTTATTTTGCCCATCGAAAACAAGGTTTTTAGTAATGCGGAACATCTAATTTATGGTGGCTTCACTGACTGATGTCTGCGCGCGCAGCTTCGGACTCTGCCCTAGAAGCCCATTACACGCTGTGTAAATGACGTCACGGCACCCTCAGCTCTGTCTGCTGCTTGCCCCATATGACTAAATGCAATGAAACTGGGACGCTCTGGCCACCGTCCGAACTCCAGAATACATTCATCAAATATTTTATATTGTAAAACTTCCGCTACAAATGATGGTGAAATCCATAGCGGCAATTTATAATTCATTTATCTCAACAGAATTAAATACATATAGGTATTTACATTATTAAAATAATATTATCATTTGGGGGGGGGGCGTCCGAGAGTCCTTATGAGTACACCGCCACCTCGTTTATCCGTACTAACTGGGACTGGAAGAGGTCCAGAAAATAGAAAATCCAGATAAACAGGAAACAGTAGGAAAATATAATAAAATAATTTGTAGTGATAAAACGTAATGTTTATTTCCTTGTACATAAACGCAACAACATATTTATACAAAACTTGTGATATCAATATCAACATCTGAGTATATATCTATTTGGAACAACTGTTTCACTTGTTGATGTGTGGGAGATCTCTTCAGGCGTTATTTCACAAAGAGCAGGGCTAATTTTTTCCATGGCTTCAAAGTGCCTTTTGTTACATGATCCTACCATCTAAATAATGTCTTTAATATTTATTGCTTTTAATAAATCAATGAGACTTTCTTCTCCTTCTTCCTTGATTATCTTGCTCAGAAGCTCTTTGTGATAAACAATCTTGATATTTCCAAACATCCTCTTGCTTGATCCATAGGTTGCGTGTCAACTATGTGTAGTGTTATACAACCAACAAATGCTTGGACAAATTCTAATCAAATTTGGTTTGTGGACATATTTTGGTCATGACTCAGGGCGTTTAAAAATGTTTTTGAATACCGTACCTTAAAATGTGGATGTAGCTGCTATAAGAAGAAATGAAAAATTAAGGTTTTTCTCAAAATCAGTTTTAACAATTTTGCTCATGTGTAGCCTCTAAGAATACTAACAAAACTTATTGGTAAAAATGTGTTGCGTAGCTGTTATCAAATTTGTAATTCTTTAAAATCGACTATCCCGATTTCCTTCAATTGTGAAATGTGAAGGTTAATGACCCAAACCCTTGTGCAAAATAAAAATTATGGTTTAATAAGAATTGACAAAAAAACCTTGGACTGCCGCCATTGAAAACTCTACTGTAATTAAATATGATTTACAGTATGGACATGTTTATAGCACAAGGCCCTTATTTAAATAGCTAAGTATTTTTAAAAGATGCTGTCTGGTTCATTTCCACTATTTTCTTCAACGTAAATTGAGCTTTTAATGATGGCAGTAATTTTTTGTTTTTTTTGACAATTATTTCTGAAGTGTTAACACCTAACTGAAATTTTGGTTAGTTTTTATTTGGTTTGGGGGATAGACGAGTGAGAAAGTATAGTCTGAACTTATGGAATTCAGCTGTGGGACCGCTCCAAACATACTAAAATACAAACAATTTATAGATTTCAAAATAAATTCTTGAGAACCATATCAAATGCTGTATGATACATCAGAAATAGTGACCTCCATAATTTACAAACACCTACAGTTGAAGAAGAAATCAATCTATTTGCTCAAAACCACCAACAACGGCTTCAAAGCCATGTTAACGAGGAAGCATCATACCTACTCGATAATGTTGAATTACTGAGGAGACTCAAACGGACAAAGCCTTTTGATCTTCTCTAGAAATAACTAGGACCACCTGGACTGTAAACACCATTTTGTTAGATTTAAATTTATTGTTAGTTTATGTAACTAGTTTCAGTATTATTTATGTACCGTTTATCTAATAAAATTAAAGAAATCACTACCACATTTGACGAGAACTTGTGATATTTATTGCCAATGTCAACCAGGAATTATCAGTTTCACAATTAAGTTTTCTACAAATGAGTGCTGCCTTTCCACCACTCGTAACTTATTATTTTTTATGGAGTATTTATTTCCTATCTTTATTTGGTAATCTTACAGCTTTCCTTATGTCTCTTAATACTTTATCATGTTCCATCTTGGAATGCTCGAGAACAGTCTTTTTAGAATATTATTAGAGAAAAATAATAATTTCCAACAACAATTACAGTTTTCACTAAGTAAAACAGAAAAAGATCTTGACTACATGCGGATGACAGTTTTTGAAGAAACTTCTTTGTTCATGGTAGAATGAAATGGATTCATAACATTTAATTATACTCAGAATATCGGTCTTTATGTCTATCGCTGTATATATTATTCAAATTTGTTGTACGGCTACCTTCAATCTAGAATAAGTGTCTGGGATTTCCAGAGTTTTAAACATCAGAAGAAGGTAATTTAAATGTACAATCGCGGGCTTCATATAGAGAGATCGTGAAAAAATTAAACAATTTTTCATCATTATGATTAACGGAAACCATTTTATTATTGTTTTCGGATAAATTTATTTCAGTTTTTAACAAAGAAATTAAAACCTTTCAACAAAAAGAGATGACTTTCTTGTGTGTAAGCATGAGACATCTCCAACCAATAATAAATCTGTAGTTGGTAATTGTAATAATTAAATAGTTAAATTAGGAAATAGAGAGACAATTAATTGTTAAAAAATAATAACTTAAAATAGAATTTTTAAATAATGGTAAAAGGAGAAAACTCTTTTTATAATTACGAATAAAAATATGAAATTAAATTAATGTAAGCAGGAAAGATGGCTTTCATGTGAAACAATGACTTAACATCATATCATTAATGCCATGGTGTGTGAGAAAGTTAGTGCAATATATGGATTTGGTTTTAGATAGGTTTGAATTATAAGGTTTAAAGTACACCCATTTAGGTATATTTTCATTAAAGTCAGAAGCCTATAAACAAAAGTGTTAATTAATTGCCTTCTTTTGAGTCTACAAATAGCCCATCATTGGTGTTGCTTGCAGCTTTCTCCTTTGTGTTCTACAAATCCTTATTATTTATAAAGACTCCAGGAATAGAACTTGTCTTTACTGAAGCGGCTATTTTTTCTAACGAATCTGAGGACAAACTTTTTCACTCTTTTACTCCGATCAGGTTTCTTTTTTGATATTTTTCAAATTACTCACGAAAAGTAAATTTGTTTTATTTGACGTTGGGTTAGATTTATATTGCGAGGTAAGGGCTCCAAAGAGGTGTAGTCAATAATACTGTAAGGGACCCGTCGGTGGTGCCTACCCAGAGTCGTGGATCACTTTGTCAGATTGATAATTCACAGTAATACTCTTGATCTAAGGTTAGTCTACTACACTGGCCATCTTAGATACACACTATTTAAATATAAAGGACACTTTAAATTTACGAGATTAGCGAAATCAGTTTAGTTGAACTTAATGCAAGACATAATACGCTATTTATAGATCTAGTGCATGTGTTTGCTACCACATTGTGATTCTACTGCGCTGAGCGTTTGCGCCCTTTTCCATTTCAAGATATTTCTCAGCTGTGAGATACAGGGCAAGGTATACAACTCACAACACACCTATGTAGGAATAGAAGTCTACGAAATAGGGGTTTGATATATCACCACAATATCGATTATTAGTAAAAATTCCTGCCTTTAGTTTTGAGATATTACGATTTAATTTTTAACAGATATCAAATACAAATTTTGAGAAATTTACAATATGTTTTAAATTTGAATTTTAGGAAAATTGTTTTGAGGAAATCGAATGTTTGCTATTTCCCCTCTCCCTCCCTTGTTGTCTCAGTCATCATCTTCTTACAAAAGAAAACAAGGTAGAAAACCTCTAACCTCCGAATACTCTAATAGTGTGGGAGTCGGAAAAGACGAGAGAGCCCTGATAGGAATGTTGAAAGAAAGGGATCTAATCCAATATTACATGAACAAAGTTATAGATCCAGCTAGGGTTTACCAAATTGACATGCACGTACTCACTAAAGTGGCCTCTTATGGCAGCAATTTGCACAATTTTGATTTTAAACATGACATTTGGTATAGGAAACTATTATGCATTCATTAAAAACTGTATTCAAATTCAGTATCGTCGAATTGAAAATGTAAAAGTGGTGGTCATTTTAAACAGTTTTTTGTTCATATCTTGTGTGTATTCTACTTATAACACAATAAATTAAATTTAAATGTTCAGATTTCAATTCTGCATGTAATGGTACCAACCCTACATCCCTACGATAAAATATAGCGAAGTTATTGTCAAAAATGTTATTTGGAAGCCTGACCTCCCCCAAAATGTGATATTTGTATAGTTATGAAATCCAGGACTGAGTCACTGGACTCGAGCGTAGCGAGTGGAGGCTCCATCACATGTGTACAGCTACGTTGCTGAGACACTGACACTAGGGAAACGTCCCTCGATCTACCAATAAAATTTAACATTTCCTACAAGGCCCAATCAACCAACTTTTAGAATTGTCCTTAAATTAAAAAAAAATCTTTTCTAGGCCATCTTGGTCTTTATCACTTTTTTATGGGAATGATTTTTACTCTTGTAATGTTGTGTATTTGTTTTTATATAACCAAATATTTGATTAAACCATATAAATAATTGATTTTATTATAGCCGGTGCTTAACAAATCGTATAGTCCACAGAAACTGGGTCTTGCACAAATTAAAGATATGCATACAAAACTTGATGCCCTGGCTCCATGATCACAGCTAATATAACAATAAACTAGTATTTATTTAAATTATTTGTGTCCGTTTCAATATAGCTACCTATATTTATAGTTGCAAAACTTTGAGAATGTTTCTGCTATATTTAATTATAATGTAGTTATTGTAGATACTGTCTAGAAAGCCTACAAGTGTTCTTAAATTTTAAAAATACCCTTCTTTCATTGCCATACTTTGTTGAAACCAGTTTTTCTTCACCTATCTTCATTCATTTTCTACCAAAGTAGTTGCTTCTTCGTTCCATTCCTAACCTCCAGTAGTCCTTTCCTTCAATCATCAGTTTATCTTCACGTTTCTTATACTATATCTTATTTACAGAAGCAAAAAGCTGAAAAACTTGGACAAAAATTGGAAGCATCAAAAGTAGTTAAACCTGAGATTACCGTCTCTCAATGTAAGTTTAGTAACGGAATTGAAGTGCTTGTGAGCAGTAAGCACGAGTTACCAGTCTTGCCTCAAAAACCTCGCTTTACTTACGGTGGTTTCAATATGGGAGTAGCTGCCTCGTGATGAGCTTTATACTCTTCAATACTGACTTTGATATTTTGTTACATTTATACTAAAAATCTTTGATAATAAATTTATTATATTGTTTTAAATATTTTATCTTTTCTAGTCCTAAACAATTTATTTACCACCATATGGAAAAAAATTCCACAACACTTTATTTGAAATAAGCATGTGATTCAGTAATCAAGCCATCATTGACAGTTGTTACAAGTACACAAATCTTTGATGATAATGCTAATTATGATATATTATATTTGAAGTAGAAATTAAAGATTGAATGGGTTATATCGGCAGTGAAAAAATGTGTTAACACTTACAGCTTTGTTTACAAACATTTGTAAAACTAGGTTTAAGTCGAGTTCAGTAACAAACTCTTAATCATTTTGTATTACTCTTAGTATTTAGCTTTAGTAATAAGTGAAGGATTAACTTTCATATTCACAATTAAGATTAGTATGATTTAATACAGGTTTTAATTAAGTCAAACGACTAAGGAAATATATCAGAACACTGTAAAAATATGGTTACATAAGCGTTTAGCGCTTTAAATTACAGATGTTACTTTTGAAGAGGAAAGGTTTATAACCTAGTCCAGTGTTTCTCAACCTGTGGCTACTTGTTGGTACGCGGGGTAATTTTTGTTCTAGATAGAGCCCAGTGCATGCATTGTGTGCTAGACTGGCGAAACAGGGCACAAGCTCATCAGGTTAGTCTAGTCATCTACTGTCACTTTATCTATTACTCTTTCATTGTGGTTTTATTGTGTTGTTTTGGTTGTCAAACTCAATTATGGATTAGTGGTTAAAACGTTCTTTGCCAGGTCCTAGTACAAGTGCTTCAAAATAGCCAAAAACTGTAAACAAAGATTCATAACAACATTCTGTCCCTCTACCATCGAGTACCAACTAAAACAAGAATACATAAAACTCAAATATGATTCTATCTTCTAGCTTTTTGGTTTTAGTTTTACAGGAGGTGAAAATGAACCTACCCCACAATGTATGATTTGTTTTGAAACTTTCTTTGGACAAAGTATGAGATCATCTCTTTTAATGAGTTATTTTAATACGAAGCACACCAGTTCTAAAATAAGCCATTGATTCTTTTTTAAATAAGGAAACTGAACTTAAGGGAAGTAAACAAACAAAAGTTGGTCATTTACAACACTAAATACAAGATTAATGAAATGAGTTAGTTTAAGAATTGTCCAGGAAGCTATTAGGAATAGGTTTCTTGATACTAATTTCTACTGGTTCATTGGATAATCAAAAACATAGCTGATTTATTATTAATTTCCCTATTGGTTTTCGTTTTCTTTAGGCTATCAAACAATTCTGAGTTTATTATTCTACAACAGTTTGGGATATTATAACCCTTTCTAATACTTAATTATTCAAATACAACATAAAACACAATCTCTCCTATTCAGATCTTTATACCTTCAATCCAGAGCAAAGACAAATTATTGAATTTAATAACTCTTGTTTTCCAAACGCATGTATCTGCTCACCTTCTCAACATAGACGGGAATATCTATAAACTGCCAGTGAGTCCCTTTTTTGTGTATATGTCTCTCTGGTAACCAGCAGTGTTTTCTCATCCTTACCAATGTCTCTGATCAACTGACCCTCTTTCTAGGTCACTAGCAGTTTATATAGAGCTTCACTATCCATGTCATGTTAATGATCTGAAAGCTAGGCAGTTGTTGGTACACCAAGTTTTTGCTAAACTTAATAAAAGTTTTAGGTTTACGGTTTCACTCTGCTCTCGCAGTTATTTTATGTGAAGTTCTTAAGTGTGTGAAAATTCCTTGTTGTGAAGACAGACTTGGTTCTGGGATTCTGAACTCCAGCTAAGTACAGTGGAAATTTATGTGTCAATGTCATACCTGAACATATATGAAATATTGTTGGGATTTCTAATTTTTGTTTTTGAAGAAGATTAAAGATTAATTCCAGTATAAACTTTAGAAAAATTATTTATGAAATTACCAGTTATCTTTGTCGATCATTCTAAAAGAAAATATACAAAAACGAATATTACACAGTCTTTTACGACACTAATAATGTTTTGTTGGCTTGAACATTTGAGTGATACCTCCTGACTCAAGAGTTTTGTGGAAATAGTAAGGTTTTTGTTAGTTTAGGTTTTGGTAAGGTTATGATAGTGTAAGAAAGTTAGTGCTTTGGTATCTTGTGAGAGTCACTTCTGTGGTGGTACACTAAGTTTTTGCTTCCAGTTCTTTGATGCATTCTTGCAATTCACTGCAACTTTTTTCAAGTCAAATACTCTAATAACATTGGGGTTGGAAAAAATTTTGCCAAGAGAAACTAGATAGGAAAGTATAAAAATAGAAGGGATCCGGCTCAAGACTAGATGAAGAAAAGCTAAGATCCAGCATAGATAACCTCAGGGATGCCATCCAAAACCTACAAGATGTGAGATCATCAAGGTTATTTTATATCAGGGTTTACTCCTTTAAACGGTTCTGTCTAGACCAGATCTGTTAGGATCAGCAGTCTAGTGCAGGGCCACCACAAGCAGGATGCAGCTCTTCACTACACTTCATTCATGAGTACCATTACAATTGGTCTTGAGTACAGGTGTGTTGAGACCAGAGCAGCGTCCAGACATTTAACTACATAGACGCCCCAAAGTTAAGATGTTTTTTAAATGACTTCGACTTTATAAAAATAATTTTCCCTATATTCCTACTGAGCCTAAGATGTGTGGTTTTAGAACACGTTTGACTTTTTTATTTTTAAGATGATGGTGACCTAAAGGTTATTTACCTTTTAAAACAATAAATAATTTAAAAAAAAAGTGTGATATTTATTCAGGTGTTGCTGTGACCATTTATACATGTTTATTTGTTCAGGCATTGCGACCGAGTAAAGGAAACAATGTATGAGCAAGGATTACAGCCATATTACAGTCCACCAATGAAATCAAAATACTGTACTCGAACAATAAGTTATATAGGTATGTATAGCTTTAGTAGTGTATTGTTGGATTAACAATTTGTTTTTATTTTGTGTGTGATATATGTATATGTGACTGAGATTAAATAGCATTAGTAACTTTTCAACACTACTGTATACAAGTGCTAATTAAAGCACTGCAGCGATAGAACAGTGTAACTTTTCACTGAAGTAATTGTTCCAATGATACTTTACTATTGCAATATTTTTACATGCTCAGAGTATATGTAGATGGAGTAAGTGTGACAATCGTAATAGCATTGAACTTGTGTTACTGTCTTTGGATTTCATTGTCTAAAGAAAAAGTAATCTTCTTCATTCTTGTTATGTGACCTTCAGGGGCTCACTATAGCGAGTAGCAAACTCGAGGAATCCTAGCTGAATCTTCGCATTTTTTTTCCATGTAATCTTGGGATAGATCCTTCTCTTGACCCAATTCTTGTTCTTTTGCAATGCAAACACTATTAAATTATTCTAGGACAAGGAATATTTATTTGATCTTCTTTTAGTTATAAGGTGACGATGACAGAGGTTTTCATCATACGTCATCATAAAAACTGGATTTTATCTCTTACAGATGTCGAAACTTTCTCAAAATTATTAAAACATTTCATTAAACTTTTTAGTATCTTAGTTTCAATGTAAAATACAAAAATTACTTACTTTTTTAAGTGAATTTTGTATGTGGAAATTTTAAATAAGGAAGTAGGACTCCAATAAACTATTCAAATGTCGAATTAAAATTTAATATTTCCTACAAGGATCTAAGAAACCAACTTTTGGATAGTAATTTATAGGATCCATTTGTATTACATTGTATGATGTGGCTGAATAAGTTATCTTGTGGCTCATTAATTTGTTTTTAAATTCCGTTTTTAAATCTGTTGGTTAATAACCATGAAACATGAAGATTGGTTAAAAAATTGAGGTTGGAATGTTAACTTATCATATACTTTGTAAATAAAAAAACAAAATCATATTATAATCCGGATTTAATCCTTTTCATATAGGGACATTTTAAGGACATACTTAAAGAAAATTCAACAACCTCTTCGATATCAAAAGGTTACAATTTTATATAGGCATATTATTAAAATTGTACCAATGAATTTTGTGACACCTAATTGTAGTTATGTTCTGAATATTTTTTAATGGTTTATTTAATCAATGTTTCTTGAAATCTCTGCATTCTATTTTCATTCCTTTTTAAATGATTATATATTTTATAACTGAATATATTATGAAATTGTTTGTATTAGAATTACAGTGATCTTCATTCGTCATCAACAACAAACAGATCATCCATCATTTTCAACATCATCCAGAAAATTCACCATCAAGCTACTTATAGAACATCAGTCATCACAGCAGCATCTAGTACATCCCAATAATATCAACATAATTACAGATTTTGATCTACAACTGGTAAGGTAAGGTAAGTTATAATAGTTAGTGAATTTGGAGTCCGAGGGTATACAATCTCTTGTCACTGCGAACCAAATGGATCTTTTGTGACTACCCTACTAATTATGTTTTATACCCAGCCAAGATTTGAGCTTCTTAAGAATTTTTAAATGATTTTGGGTGATATTGTAGTTATCTCTGCAGCCATGGGGAAAGGAAGTGCTGAAATAAAGTAGTCTTTTGTAGGATAGAGATTCACACTCACTCAACCAGTGTTCGGCTGTCTCTTTAAGTGTCAGGCAGAAGCGGCACGAATCCACTTCTCCCTTCCCTTTACATTTTTGGGTTGGGAGTCCTCTGATGATTACTCCATTGACCCATGGCTCTTGGATTAGAGCTATATCTTCAGTAAATCACATGACGAGGACAGCCAAAACCGTCCTGTCATTGTTGAGATTTATTGAAAGCATTTTACTTCTTCACATTAGAAACTTGGTTTGTCCCTGATGTGGTAGGGTTCTGTATTAGTCCATTCCTTCTGGCGAGTCCTTTTTTCCTAGATCTTTCCTTTGCGGCTGTTGATGACCTTTTAGGTTTTTGTTTCTTTTGAAGGAAAGAACTGCTAGATGCCAACACCCACTCTTAAGACATACTATCCAAGGCTGTAATAGCCTCCTGCCAGCATGACTTTGGACGGAGCTTTAGCCTCTGACACAGCAACAGCTGTCTTATCCTTTCTTTGTGGTATAGAACTAGGCTGACTAGAAGTTTCAGCTCGCTTATTATAATGTTTGCTGATGTTTAGATATAAGTAATTCAGATTTCCGTCCTCTTTTGTGCAATTGTTTATTGTCTGTGCTAGCTTGAAGCGCTTACGTTCACATTGTAGGTGGATTAAGTGTTACTTTTATTTCTCATTTTCTTATACTTTTTTTAATGTATACGTAGTTTAGAGAATGTTACATTGTGATTCATGGAAATATCCTTTTTGAGTTGCTCAGAGCCCATAACTTTTTTTTGGTATAAATTATGTCTGATAAATGTTTCCACTGTCTGTTTTAATGAAACTTGGTATAAAATTTTGTTTGATTTATAGATGATATAATACACAATTTTACAAACTGAGTAATAATGAGGGGGGGATGAATGAATGAAATGTCTAAAATAGCTCTTTAAGACTTTAAGACTTTTAGTTTCATTATAATTATTTAGTAGACTCCGATTTTCTCTTCCAATTGGTTTTTAAAATTTTTTTGTTCCAGGTTTAATAATTTTGAAAAATTGAAGTAGATGACATGTCATAGACATGAGTGAGTACAAGTTGTGTAAAATAGTTGTAAATATATGTCAGCTAAACTAGTATCCATCATGATTTTGAAAACTTATGTTTTTAGTTTGGAGAAGCCCACTAGGTTAGATTAGTTTTAAGCTGTAGGAAATAGTATTAGATAAGTTATTATATATTTTATGGTATGTGTTTGTGTTAAAAATATTTTCAAAGGCATGATGGAATATAAATTATTGTATTTTTTTTTTGAGAAACACGAGCATTGTTTGTGCACATTTAATAATTAAACAATGCAAGTCATTACATATTATATGCTAACTAGTTTAGCTGACATATTTATTTGATAAGTTGTTGAATCCATTACAGCCTCAAGAATGAAGATTAGATCTGCATCATTGATGAACTTCATAAGGATCATGATCCCTCCCTTATAAATCAAACAGAAATCAATTCCGTTTTTTTAGATGTAAAAATTAAAATTAAAATTTTTAAAATATTAAAGAAATATGTATATAATTAATGTTTTTCGTTTTATATTTAATAAATAATCAGATTAAATTTATTATTTTTATTTTTTACTTTTTCAGCTTTGAATCTTTTTGAATAATATCAGTCATCATACTTAGGTCCTTTTTGAAATATTTAATTTTGTTAGATTATTTTTCTTGTTTTCTTTCAGTTTTGAATCTTTTTAAAAAATAATATTTTAACTTTAGGATTTAAAAAACAATAATATATCTTAATAAAATTTTGGTCCTTTATATTAGTTCAGCTTCTTAGACTATTTTTTATTTTATTTTTTTCATTTTCGGTTTCAGGTCCCTATCATTCTACATAATATAATTAATCCATGTGTATTTATTTCAGGCCAATTACACACCCGACCAACAAAAGGGTGAGTATAATCTTTTGTTGAGTCCATCGCACTTACAACACCTAGACTTAACAAAATGTTAATGTCTAGTTACAACAAAGATCACACACTTGTACAAATTGTCCAAGTGTACACCACTATTGTTACACTTCTTCAGGCATAAGTCCTCGACACATTAGAGGCAGCATTAGATTTGGTAGGAAATTGAGATAGTTTGTAAGAATATTTTCGGTATTCCGCGGTCCCTGTTAGGTTTTTAGTTTTACGGGAGTTTTATTTTTCAGGTTTTATTATGTGTTGTTGTGTATATATGTTATTGTTTTTCATATTTTTTATGTACTTTTTTAGGTTGTATTTTATGTGTTTTTCAGGGTTTTTTTTATTGTATTGTTTCTATATAAATAATATTTTTGTATGTATTTCAAAGTAGTATTTTATTTCCATGTATTTTCAGGTGTGGGCTCTTTTAGTTTAGTATGAATGTTTTGTTTCATGATTTAATTTACAGCAAAGAAACTCTACATTTTAAAATTTTGTTGTTATCTAAAGTTCTACCTTCGAATTGCTGATCACCATCTTAAAAAGGTAAGCTACTTCAATTCAAATATTTTTTTTTTTTTTTTTTTTTTAATGTAGAATATCAATCTAATTTTACTTGGAAACTTGTTAGTAGGCATTCGTTTGAGTTTTCTTCAGAATCATAACTGTGTTCTTCTAAAGCATGTCGATCTACTAGAACATACAAAGAGAACTTTTAGATTTTGGGCACCAAGAACTTCTCACAAATCATCCTGGATCAAGAGATTTACTTAAATAAATTGATACTGAACATAGAGAAATGAGGTAGATATGTAGATTCTTATAGGCAAACCATTTGAAATGTGTTTGTGAATTTGTAGTAACTGAAAACTTAGAACTGTGAACATTTTCATAACTGTGACTTAGAACTGTTACATATTATGAAATGGGGGTTTATTTTAAACTTTTTTAAACATATCTGTTAATGCAGCATAAACTAGAGTAGAACTGTGTTCTAACCAAGAGAGCTCTTTGGAAAGTAAGTTCCTTTTCATTATAAAAACCAATACAATTTGAGGTTTTTTATTATACACAAATTAGTTACAACTCTTACCTATTTTCCCACATTACCACCTACATTAAGGCACTTGTTATATCAGTAAACTAGTTCTTTATTACCCTCATCATAGACACCTGTTAGTTATAAGACATGAATTTACACTGTCCTTCAAATCCTCATTGTTTTCAAACCACTGTGACCCTAGATATTTTTAAATGATAGGAAGTGATAATCACTAGGAGCCAAATCAGTGCTGTATGTCATTTGAAACTGTCCAGTATGTTATGTATGTGTCCAACAATTGTCACTAAATATGCCATACCATTTTTTCTGAATGGTTTTTACCATCCTTAAAATGTCTCTGTAGTGATTCATTCTACAAATCTTACCAGGAGTATTTCTCAAAAGACATTTGCCATGAGTTTTCTTGTATAGAATGTTTCCAAGTACTTATGAACTTTAAGGGGTTTTCACAGTGAGCTGTAGCCCTACTCCATCGACTGACTTTGTCTCCACATTGACATACAACAGCAAAGTCTCACCATCTATAACTGAGATAAAGGTACAATAATTCAGTAATTTTGAAATTTCATTTTTTTCAGATTTTATCATTCGCTTTTCAAAAGTTCAACTGTCACAACAGATGGTCGTCTATTTCTTTATTTATCATGAGAAATTCCCCAACAAACTTACACTTTAAACACAAAATGGAAATTTTGTGTTTAACCCTTTGACGAGTGCGGCCGTTCCTGAACGTCCCAAATAGCCAACAGCTGGTTAGTAAGTATTTACAAAGAAAATTGTTGTCAAGGAGTAAGAAAAAAAAAATTTTAAATAGTTGTTTTATTGGTTACAAATGTATAATAATATAATAATATTGTGTTTAAAACTTGTAAGAATAAAAATTTACACTGATAAATGTACTTTAAAAAAAATTTGCACTGAAAAATCATTGTCACCCGTCGGTATAGCAGACATACACAGACAAAAACGTTTGCTGGGCCGCTTTTTTTCTACGAATCAATTTAGTATAGCCTACATAATTGAAAATATAACATTTCTTTTCAGTTTTCTTGGAAGCGTGTGTTGGTTTCGTTTGCTGATAGCGGTATCCCGTTGTCGGCGGCATAAAAACACCGTGGCATTGTCACCCGTCGGTATAGCAGACATACACACACAAAAACGTTTGATGGGCCGCTTTTTTTCCACGAATCAATTTAGTATAGCCTACATTATGGAAAATATAACATTTCTTTTCAATTTTCTTGGAAGCGTGTGTTGGTTTCGTTTGAGACGCGGCTAAATGTGTCAAAAGACTAGACAGAGGGGAATCTGTAAAAAAGCTTTGTAGTGTTTAATTTTTCATGTTTGATGTATAATATACGTAACATAATATAATGATACAAATCACTTATACTAGACAAGGAACATAGGCACAGGTGTGTGTAGGGGGGAAACAACCGCGGAGAAGACGATGCCATCGCCTACATTTACGCGTCAATCAATACGCATGGTGAATTCTCCTGAAACCACGCCCCCTGGAGTTGTCCTGCCTTACAATTGTGAAAAACCCGATTTCATGTGTTCTTAGTACTATTTCTTGTTGAATTGTGACAACACAATAAGCCATGACTAATTTGTTTTATGATAAATACTTTTATTGCTCAGACGTAACCTAAAATGTTCCGGAACGTCCATACTCATTTACGCAAACAGCACAGAGAACGTTCAAGAACGGCCGTACTCGTTAATCGGTATTTCCCTGTACTCTTCAAAGGGTTAAAGTGTAAGTTTGTTGGGGAATTTCTATAATTTGTTTTTACTTAACACATCTAGAAACATTTGCTATGTACTAGATATGCTAAATGATCATAAAAACCTCTGAAATAAAACACACCTCTGAAATTAACAAGTTCTATTCATATTAGATACATACAAAATCTAGTCAAGCCGTTTTGCTTAACTATCTTTGAAATCGTACAGTAAATAAATAACATGACAAATTATTAGACACTAATTTCATAAATATTAAACATAAGTTCATGTTACAAGTATTCTTAATGATCAAATTCAAAATCAAAGTTCATGCAATTCAGTTAGCTAATAATTAGCCAATGTTTTTCATTATGTTACAACACAATTATTTAAACTAATTGCCTATACTTTTTTAAGACATAAATTACCAATTATATTGTTCTTTTTTACGCTATACCAAGGCGTAACTTTGCACTGAATTTAGTTTTAACAAACAACTCTATGCTAATCAATAAATAATTGAGAAAAAACGTACCAGGGGTTAAGAATATTAAAATGCATGCTTAAGTTCCAATAAAAACCTTATTGTGTTCGTGTGAACAAGTAACATGTTCCTCAGGAGCTCAATATAAGTGAGTATTGGCTTTGGCTGTCCCAAGGGGCCTAGCTGGATCTAGACATTTTTTCATGTAGTCCTGGGCTAGACCCATTATTTCATCTTTCCTATCACGTCTCTCTTTATCAACTTTTGATATTTTCCGACTATTGGAGTAAGGAAGCTTTTATGGAGGTCTTTATTTTATGTTCTTTTCTTAATTTTTTTATAAGGCGTTGAAAACTCAAGAGGTTTTTCTGTTTAAACAATAAGACAAAACATGTAATAGATACATAAGTGGTGGATGGGAGGTGTATATCCAAAAACACTGCATAAACTTTCTTATTAACAAATCCCCCAAAACCAAGTAAAAACCAACCAAAATTATTCAATACCGAAAATGTCACATCGATAGTTGGCAGTCATAAATTGAAAATAAACCATACCGTCTTTGAAAAAAATATTTATAAATATAAATAAGGGTTAAAGTTGATTCTTTTGTGCCCATAATGTAAATATTATTGATTGAAATGCTGGCAATCTAGGTTCATTTATTTTTGTTTATTGGAAATTATTTCTGAACCATAATAATATTTTCAAAATGTATTACAATTTTGAATACAGGTTTAGGTAATCTTACACATTTTACTACCTGAGTCAGGTAGAGCTGATTTTCAGAAAATTTTAATTTTGTGTTTTTTTCTTATGAAAGTTGTTCAAGTTTTTGGTTAAAGATAAAATGTTATAAAAATGTCCTAAGATATGACAAATTTGATTAAAATCAATCCACTTTTTTTTCTGGCCCATTGCCTAGAAAACACAAATTAAACAGATGAACATCATTCCATTCATTTTTTTGATCCTCTACATTAATTTTGATTACTATGTAATGAGAAAATGAAACTATTAACTACAACGTTTTGAAGACTAATATAACTTAAATTTTTTACAGCTTCTGAGTTCAGTTCCACAGTCCTACAATTTTAAAGAACATGACAGGATGAAATGCTTGAAATTTGAAATACCGGTATGTAAGTTCATTGTTCTTTTATAGTTTATTTAATTTGGTTTTAATTTAAGTTCACTCTTCTAATGTTTGATAATGGAAAGTGAGTGTTAAACTTGTTAAGTATTAAGAATCTGGTTTGACTTTGGTTTTGTGATTTTAGAGATTGTTAAATTTTTTTCAACTTGAGCCAATGAAACGGGTAATATTAAAAATTGAATTTTTAATATTAATTTTTAATACTACAATTCTCCCCCCTCCCAAAATGTACATTAATGTATAAATTGGTTATACATACTGTCAAACATTAAAATTTTTATTTTACACATGTATAGCAGTAAATAGCATATCTACCAGTTTTTAATTACTTAATAAAACTTTTGTAACTCTAACCATAATAATCTCATTTGGTTTTAGAGTTTGTTTTTGAGTTTACTCGAATTTAAGTGCAAGACACCTTCATCGTTCTTCCCGCACACTCCTCATTTGGTTTTAATTTAAGTTCACTCTTCTAATGTTTGATAATGGAAAGTGAGTGTTAAACTTGTTAAGTGTTAAGAATCTGGTTTGACTTTGGTTTTGTGATTTTAGAGATTGTTAAATTTTTTTCAACTTGAGCCAATGAAACGGGTAATATTAAAAATTAAATAATTTTGTATTGATATGTTTAAATGGGAACTGGTATTACAAATTGACAGGATATTTAATAAGCATATAATTGTATCCAAAAACATTTTAGGTTTTTAACATTAATGTTAAATTTCCAGACTATGTTTATCCGAATATTTGTAGATGGTATTGGATATGTTGTTAGCATGCAATGAGTTTATCGAGATACAATATGGCAAAAATATTCAAGCTTTGAAAAAACATCCAACAAACTCACTGTATGCTGACCACATATCCAATACCGCTCACAAATGTTCGGATGTACATAGTTTAGAAATTTCGTACAAGTGTAGGGAAGGTAGAAAAAAGGATAATTGGAAAAAGTTGAGATTTACAATAGTTTAAGAAATGAGCCTTCAAACATAGCTAACCCCATCTATGAAGAAATAATTAAAACTATTATATTGAGTATTCTAGCAGAGAGGGAATTTCATCCTAACAGTTGTGGCAACACTACTAATTATTCACAAAACAACTGTCAACGATAGAAAAAAAAAGAAAAAAAAATTAGGATACATAAATGTGCCAGTAAAACACATATATAAAAATAATTGTATATCTTATCCTGAATCTATAATATATAAATTTTTAACATTACTTTCTGATGATGGCCAGATACTCTTGAAAACCAAATACTGTTTTCTATTAAATGATATGCCCACGAATTGCAGCAACTTAATAACTATTCTGTCTGCTTCGAGATGTTCAATACTTTTCATGGGTGGGTCTTTGAATACTTTACTCTTCAAATATCCTCACAAGAAAAAAATGACATACTGCCACTTCTGGTGATCTCGCAAATTAAAGAATATCGCCATATTTAGACAGAGCGTGACCTTGAAAATAAATACTAAACTGTACTCATTGATTGCAGTTGAGAGTCTGATCTTGAAAACAAACGCCTAACTGTATTAATTAATTTTAGTTTTCTCCGCTATGTGAGGAAACTAAATTCTTCAATCATTCGGAGGTATCGCTGGGACATGACTGTAACAGCATTCCTACTATCGTATTTAAAGAGATATTGACACATTATTCCTGAAGATGATATTGCACATCATACAGTGACTTTAACACTGTTGCAGAGTTTCTTAATGCATTTTATTAGGATTTACTGTTGACAATACCGGAAATATTTTTTATACACATATTATACTCACTCAAGTGGAAACATATTTTGTCTACAGTTGTTGACAAAGTGGCATTTTGTTCATTTAAATTAGTTTGCAAAATAGCTGATTTCTCAACAGTTTCACTTTGCCCACTACTTTGCACATTACTTTGCTCACTTTGATGGCAACCGAACAAAACGAAATTTAGGTTAAGTATATTTGAATTCATTTATAATATACAGGAAATGTCCTGTATGTAGGTTATATTAATTCTTACATGTAAAATAATATAAATAAACAACAAAACAACGTTTTAAAGTCGAAAAAGAAAGTAATTATTCATGAAGATGATTGACAGTGTATGTACACGGAGAGTATTTTTCGTTTGCCGAGTTTTGAAGTTGGCAATCCCGTTTCCTCAACAATACACCTAAGTTATTTGTAATATTAATAAATAACCTCAGTTTTGACTTGAGAACTTCAACTCAGTGTTGATGTGTTGATTAGCACTACTGCTATATTTTGTGTAGTTAGTTGTAAAATATGGACAGTTCAGAAGATGAAAACCTGTCAAATACCCCGCCTAAATTAGCGGAAAAAGCTAACAACGTTGTACTAAATCTCCTTCCTGTCAAATCAAGGAAAAAGTACGACCGCCAGTATGAACTGTTTTTATCACAAAATAACAACTGTAGACAAAGTATAATGTGCAATTCGTGAGCAAAGTGTCTTTTTTAAACTTGATAAAATTGACGCACTCGGCAAGCCTTGTGCGTCAACATTTTTCTCTCGTTTAAAAAAGTGCCATTTTGCTCACTAGTTGCACAAATAACTATTGTCACTCATTAGGACAATGTAAACGCTGTCTTCATTATCATTTATAAAATGGTGGCAAAAATTTCACACATTTAATTTAATCTGTGTCTTTTCATGCCTGTATTACTTGAATTTTATATGGATACATGTATAGATCCTTGTAGAGAATTGTAGGCGGCAAACCAAGTGTAACTGCATTGGGACGGGCAGAGCATTTACGCCTATGTAACAAAGCAACTCTTATGATGTCAAGGATAAAATAAAGCAAAAGCTTAAAAGTTTCAAATATTTAATAGTATAAATTTTATTTTATCCTTGAATATGGAGTTTCAACAAGAAATATCTGCTATTACATTAAAGTTTCTTATGATGTCAATGCTTTCAGACTTACACACATTCTTTTGTATACAATTAGGCTTCTTTTTTTAAGCATGCTTCAAAATTATGTACCCAAGTCTTATTATGATCTGCTGATGGCACCACATAATTCCTATGGATATTAAAATGGCATTGAAACAGCTGTTGTGCAACCACATAACTATCATAATTTTTGTAGAACACCTTAATCCTCAACATATGTAGTTCACTTGTCCAATGCTTTATCTCAACTAAGTGATACATAAGGAAGAAACTGTTGTTACTGTTCATACTTGTCTATTACTGAACAATATGTAAATATATGCTATTGCATTGACTGTTAAATAGTAAAGATCTTTGTAAAAATAAAATATTCAATTTGTTAAAGTCACCTGTTTCATTGGCTCACACTATATTAAAACAATAAAATAGACTTTGACTATTTAATATTGTATGGGTATGCAAGTTTTTAGAGGATGGATGAATTTTTTACTAGACTTACATATTTGTCATTTGCCGTTCTTGAAACATACAACTTAGTTCATTTGCTTATTGTGTTTCCCTGTTTAGATTGAGAATATAAACTATGTCATTTTACAAAACCAACAATTTTTATATACAAACCATCATGTACATCTAGCCCCATCATACAATGTAATATAACAGATGTATATAATGCCCATAAGTTGGTTTCTTAAGCTATGTAGAAATTGTTAATGTATTTTTAGATCAGGAGGCCTACATAAAAAGGTAAATTTGTTTAAAACAGTGTTGTTACACAGGTTTTCTGAAACTCAATTGTGTATATTATTACTTTCTTGATATACAGCTAACAGGTTTCGTAGATATGAATATATTAGAAAGTCTCCACTTGCTTTGCTCGCATCTGTGACCTCTCCCTTGCTGCTTCTTATAACTATATGAATATCAAATTTTCTTCGTAGTTCACTGTTCAAAATTATATTTTTGGCCATAAGTTTGGCATTTGTCATTGTAGAGAGTTCAATTACATACTGAATTGAAATTTTAGTATTTTGATCTAATTTAATGTGTTACAAGTTGTATACCACACAAGATATAAACAAAAACACTATTTATAACAGCCGTCATTTTGCTTTTTCAATTTGATTTTTCTGAATTTTAATAGGGTTCTATAGCATACTGTAGTCCGCTGTACCAAATTATATTTCATGTTTCTACCTTAGTTTTTATGACTACTATCATGTTTGCATACAGACAACAACAACAACAACAACATTAGGCGGAAGGCATGTCAAAATCACTTTCTGTTTCCAGAGGCTGTGATACATGAAGATAGAGGTCATATTTTTTTACAATTACAAATCGTACCTTATGAACTTTGTAAGTAAAATGAAGTTGTGAAAGGAAAATTACGTTCGGCTTATTGTATAAAATAACAGCACATAAGCATTATCATCTGTCAGAGTTTTCAAATATAATTGTTAGTTATATATATTTAATTCTTAGTTATGGGATAAATTGGTCATTAGTTTTGTGAAAATGATGCAGTTTATCCAAATACAAAAGCCATTTTGTACATAAATGTCCAGTATAGATTATTAATCATTTTGTTAGTAAAAACAAAAAGACAAGACACATTCGTTCACCCGTCACTAAACATCTGGCCCTTAAAGGAGAAAAATTTCTCTATGAACCTCAGCAATAGTTTTTGATACACAAAAAATGTATCACGACATGAGTCTAACAGTGACAGGAATATTGCTTGTAGTATCCATTTTACATCACTGATATATCACAATAATTATTTGAACTTCATATTCCGACAAAATGGTTAACAATTGGTTATTATATTAAATTAAAATACAGTGTGTGTAAGATGACTCATTGCCATAGTCATTTCAAATTGACTTTACTTTAAAGTTGGGCCTCTTATTTCACATTGTAGGATCAACAAAAAGTTATACATAGAAAAACAATTTTTGAAATTTGGATTAGTGGTTTACCATTGATATTTACTAACAATTATTCTCGTTAACAAATTTTCTCAACCTTTAAATAAAATTCATTTGAGTAAAACTGAACCCAGTGAAAGCATTTACACTCATATATATATATATATATATATATATATATTATATACAAGGCCCGTTCAGAAAGTAACCTCTGTTTGAGTATAAATAATCGGAGACTAGATACAGAAATATTTATGTCTTAAAACTACAACTCTTCCACTATTTTTCGACATAATTTCCATATAAATTTAGGCAATTATCATTGCGATTGACCAGTTTGGAAATCCCTTCTTCATGAAATTTTGCCGCTTGTAATTTTAGTCAACCTGGTCAGGATCTTGAAGTTTTTTATCATCATCCAAGCACTGGTACTCATATCATTTGTCCATGATAGGTAAAAATCACTGGGAGTCATAACCGGACTATATGCATTTGAATTGATGGATCATAATATGTTTTGTTTGCCAAGTGGTATGACGGTTGACAGACATAAATAGGAAACCAGAAGTCTGCAAACCAAGGCGTTTGTTCTAAATGGGCTTTTTTAGTTATTGAAGTCTCACATAGAAATGATAGTTGTTCCACAATTCGTAAACACTGAGATAATGTTCACATGGTTCAAAGATTGCAAACAGCGGTTTTCAAAGATTTTTTCATGAATTTTCTGAAGCGATTCATCACTGACTACAGATTGCTCTTCATTTCTCATCATGAATGTTTGTTCTCTCACTTTTAAACAAACACTGATGCACAACACATTGTGAGTTAAATAGGTATCTCTCAATCGTAGGTGTACTAAGCATGAGGATGCTTATTCAGCCTTGGTGCTATTTGAGTATTCGAGGGTTAGGGGTCTTTATTTTATGTTATTTTTTCCTTTGTAGGGTCCAAAGTTAAAATCAATGATAATTATTTTTCATGTGTGTCTCTAATTTGGCGGACAGTCTATACAACTGTCTGTAAGTCGCAACCAGTCAACACAGACAAGATAATAAATTCTAAATATTTCAAACTTTGTATTTAAATTATTTGTATTGTCCCACATATAGGAAAATAATAGTACTGTAGTAACCAAAAAAAATCGAGAAACTATAAAGATGAAATATTTTGAAATATGTGTGGGTTATCAAATAAAACTAGATTATATTCTGATTATGAATATGTATGCTTATTTGTTGAAAAATTAATATGTTGGCGCTAAACTAAATTTCAATTGTCAGATATCATGTTCATTCTCCCCCCCTCAACTAAAACACAGTTTTTGCTACAAAGTAAAAAAAGAAAATACTAATGAACATCTACAATTCTGAAAAAAAAATGTTGGTTTTGAAATTAAATTGCAGTTTGAAATCATCTATTATAGTTTTTTGTACGACAAATAGAACTTCATTTAACCACACAATGAGAAATTCATAGCTTATAAATTTTAAAAACAGTTTTTATGACATGTGAGACAAACACTTCAATAGCCATTAAAATATGGATTCCATTTTCATTTATTTCTCTTTATTATGATCCGTAGTTAAAACCAAGGACCTGTATAATTTTATTGCATATCTGTCTGTACAATTTAAACTGTCACTTAAGACATAAAATATTTTGGTTGTCTCTTCAAAATAAATAAAAAGAAGAAGAGATGAACATAAAATGAAGACCCTTATCCCTCGAATACTCTAATAGCGTTAGGGTCAGAAAAGAACAAGAGTTAGTCAAGAGAGACCTGATAGGAAAGATGAAAGAAAGGGATCTAAACTAAGACTACATGAAGGAAGGTGTACATTCATCTAGGTCCCTCAGGATTGCCAAGCCCATACTCAATAAATTGAGCCCATGAGAGTCCAAGTTGTTGGAAAGTTATACTTATTGTATTTCGCCTTTTACGACTAATTATGCCGCATTATAGTACAGAACATCTCGTAAAAAGAACAAAAACTTTAAATAATTGGATTTTAAACCTAAATAAATTAAATTAATCAAGTTTTCAAAACAAGAAAATATTCTGTATTTTATATGAAAATTGATGTACACTACGAAATATTAGTCAAAACATGCTGCAAAATTTGGAATTGATTTATGAATCTGTTTTTGAGTTTTATCTTGTTTTTAAAAAAATACAGATTGACGAATTTTTTTTTTTTGATATGCCCAACTGCGAAACATATGTCTCTCAATAAAGCTCTTTTGTGGAATTAAATAATTATTTCTATTAATATTGAATTCTATCAAACACAGACTGTTGTCACATTAAATTAACATTCACAAAGCCAGAAAGGACAATTATGTTTTATAATAAATTAGGATATTCTTTATAGTTATTTGAAAACAATAAAACAATAATTGTGTGGTGTGATGTGTGACATTGTAAAATGTTTATGAAAGATTCCAGTCTTTATTATAATTCAAATTTTGAAAATGTTGCCAAAATTAAACTGATCTCCAGTGACTGAGAGAACTAGATATATTTTCTGTTTGAAAATTCACTGATACCCTGATGAGAGGTATATCTTAAAAACTACATGAGACGACAATTAAAGTTTATATAAAACCAAATTGATCTTTTTATTCCACTAATTTTATTACATTACAGTTTAATTAAATCTATTTATTGAATAAAAAATATTTATAAATGTTATAAAATACTGTATTATATATGTCAGCTGATCTACACTGTATTGCAACCAGTAATTAAAGTTATGCATTTCCTGGAAATAATATTTATGGAAAACTGGGAAATATTTAATTCAAAGTCAATAATAGTTTATTTTAATCGCAATATAAATTATAACATTTAATTTTAATCATTATTATATCTCGGTTCACATCATATTTTATTGTCAAAATACGGCAGTTGCTCTGCGCTCACTCGATCAAGAAAGCTGACATGCGCAGAATGATTTGCGCATTTCATTTCATGTTCTTCTTCACCATTTTGAAATTGTATTAATTTAGGAGGTGGTTTTGTAATTAGTAAGGTAAGTTTTCTTTCCTATTATAGGAAATATTTTCTTCAAAGAACTATGAAATTTTGGAATTATTTTCTTGTTACTCTGCCCAATATGTAAACAATAACTTCATTATCAAATTTGATTTTTTGAACGTGTAAACTAATGAAAAATCTTTGTGGATATTGGAAGTAAGGGAAGCATAAATCCAGTTGGGGCTTGTATATTTAAAAATTATTAACAATTTGTTTATAGCAGTAAGTTAAACTATTTGAAGTGATTTTCCTAACCAACTGATGTTGTTGACAGTGTGTAGAATTTGTAATGTATGTTATTTATATCGTTGTAATTTGCCTAAGTCAGTTCCACCATTTTATTTATTTTTTTTTTTTTTAAGGCACAATTAGCTAATCTTATTGTCAACAGTTTAAAAAAAAGGATTTATGATGGTAAGTATTATACAAGTTAAAGAGAGGAGAGAAATCATGTTATGAACTGAAATTTGAACATCTATAAAAAGTTGGGTAAATGTTTACTTTAAGGTGGCACTGTATTTTTTGGATTTTATTTTTTTTATCAGCTACTACATACCTTACTTCATAATGATCTAATTTAAAATAATTAACTTCAATAAACTTATGAAATGTTAGGCCAGGTGGTTATATATATAGCTACCTGGCCAAACCTGCCGGAGTAAAACAAATAAGCAAATTATTAACTTCAATAAACGTACGAAAGGTTTAGTCAAGTAATAGTGATCTAGCTTAGTCATTGTATAAGGTGCATGCATCAAACCATAGGATATTCTTATTCCTTTATGTCTTGCAATTAAGTGTAACCCCTCAATTTGATAGTTTTTAAATTGTGATTTTTCAGTGAAAAATAGTGATCGGCGCAAGGAAAACATTATTTATTCTTATGAAGGTATGTAGTAGACGATAAAAAACTTTAATCCGAAAAATATGGCGCCAAATTAAAGTAAACATTTACCAAAAGTTGGACTTTGTTTAATATCAGAGACTTTAACACAGGTATAGGTCAATAACTTATGAAATTATATTTAACTTTTTTATTAAAATTATTCTTTCAAATGATATTAGCTTAGATCTTTATTATTATTTGTTTTGTGTAGTTTCATTGTAAATAACTCATTAAAGTATTAATTTTTCTTTTATTGTATTTCTTGAGATCCCATAGCGATTTAATATTGAAATTTAATGAAATCGTGTTTTACCTATCTCATTATTAAACAATTGGATCATCCTTCAGCTGGGAAGACCCTTTTCAAGTATCAAAATCCATTATTTCTGTCTAAAATAGCAAATCTTAGACTTATGTGGTTAAGGCATCTGTCTACATTAATTCCAATGGCAACAGTGGTGAATATTTGAGTATCTCATCGCTCTATGTTAATGTTCATCCCTGTAAATAGGTCTGGTTAGGTAAATTATATATAGCCTATATTTTCCCTGACCTGTAGTTCTTTTACTAGATCTGGTTAGGTCAATATATATATATTGACTTGCCAAGACAGAGTTCACATGATTCTGAAATCATAGAGCCCATTAATATTTACCTGTTAGAAAACAATTAATGCGCATATCTAAAGACACACTATTCTATTACCTATAACTTACGAAACTTAGACGCATAGGCTCATTATATATTCTAAACATCGAATGCAAACTTGTAAATTGTTTATTTTTGACAGTAATATTGGATTTTGATACTTTAAAAAGGTCCTCCCAGCTAAAGGATGATCCAATTGTTTAACAATGAAGTATATTAAACACGATTTCATTAAATTTCAATATTAAATTGCTACATGATCTCAACTGGACATTTACCAATTTATTTAGCCTACCTTGTTTGTCATTAATGAGATATTTTTTGACAATGCTAGACGAATTTCAAGTCTTAAAATCCATTAATATTTTAATAAACTGATGCTTTTAGACGTAAGGATTCAAGGGTTATTTGGGTTATTATGAATTACATTATTATTATTATTATTTGGTTTACATCATTTTTTTCAAAGGGGGCTGAGAAAGAGAAAGTAGCTCATTTTTAGTACTTTGTTTATTTACTATGAGAATTTATTGATTTTGTGAATAATTACCTAAATTTATTTATTTTCATATGAAGTAAAAATTGTGAAAAAATATAAGAAACTAATTAAAAAAGTAATCAGTTAAGGCCTATAGTATTATTCATTTCAAGTTCATTAGACAATATACGTGAATGTGGTAATTGCTAATTTCAGAACTAGAAGCAATAATAAAAACTGAATCGATGTACAATCCTATGTTTACTTATAAAGAGAAAGGTTTCACTTTTATTATATATTCATAACCTTATTCAACACATAAATTAGGTGAGTTATTTTATTAATACAGTTTGTTCAATTAATACGAGAGTTCATTTATTAATTTAGAACCGTTTGCAACCACACAGGCTGTCACGTGACGCCTGCTCTAGGTTAGCAACTCTTGCCCAGTCCCCATCTATTCAGTCAGTTGATTTCATGTCTGCGACTGTTGGTTCTATCGTAACACTGCTTTGTTTATCTCCATGTTAATCAATAAACCCGCCGATTGTGACTTTCAGCCAAGAGGAATGACCATAAATGCTTAGAGATATTGCGAAACACTAACCAAGCTTAGGTGCGCTATTCGAACAGCATTGCTCTATAGTATATTTTAATCCTAAAAAATAGAAAGTGTAATTTGTAATTATTTAAATTTTATATATTGTAAGTTGAATATGGAATATGCATGGAACATATATTGCAATTATTCATCTATCTAAAAAAATATATTTTAGGCTATTACAAGTTGTTAAATGTGAGGTGGCTACATTTATGACTGCTTTGTTCAATATTGCATGAAGTATTGATTTTGCTACACTATGGAATTTTCTAAGTATTTCTGGTAAAATCAGGGATATCTCAGGTAATTTTATCTTTTACTCCTGGTAGACACCGTGTTAAACTATCCATAGATTTGAGCTGAAGAACACACCACAGATGATGGACAGTCAGCATTCCTAAAACCACTTTTTAAACTTGGATTTCAAAAAGGATATTTCTGTGAAAACTTGTCATTAGTTTTTTTTAAATCTTTAGATCAACTTGATTAACTTAAATATAATAGCTCACTTTACCAGGGTCCTGGTCATTAAAGAAATTAGCATCTTGTATAAGCAGTGTGTGGGGGGGGGGAATAAAAATGTTTATTTATGTAAAAGTTTATTGGTATTGATAGTAGGCTTGTTGTAGATTCATCTTAAAAATGTGCGCTTTTTAGTTTCAGGATACACAACCTGTAATTTTGAAACAAACTGACAAAAGATAGAAAGCTATTTACTACAAGACACAAACTTACAATGGCAGCAATACATTGGATCAACTAACATTTGGTAAGAGCACAGTTGAATTTTTTTTTTATTAGATCATATTTATTTTAGTTGATTTGTTTATCAGACGCAGGTAGATAACCATTTTAAAGTGCTAGAAGTTTAAATAAATCAATAAATCTTTTCATTACTCATCACATTATACCTGTCAGGATATTTTGAAAAAGTCCTGATCTGAAACTTTTACTTTTAGCTACTAAAATGTTATGAAAATTAAAAAGAATGGGTAAGTTTTAATAAATGATGCATAAACTTACCAAAGGTATAGAATGAGCACTGATCATAATCCATAAATCACGTTTTCAGAGTTTGATCAATTATATATATTTGTAAATGTGTGCTATTAAGTTACTGTAGAAGTCTTTAATTTTATTTCATTTTGTTCCAGTCTACTTTTCTACAATAACTACAGATTTTGAGGAATAATGTTGTAGGCTTTATATGTTCATAATATTACAGCTTTGAGGAAAGGGGGGGGGAATCTATCTATTGGTACCAATCATATTTCTGGTAGCCTAATTTGAAGTCTGATATCAGTCATATTAACCATAGGAGTATTATAATCTTGTACAGTTTTGTTTAGTCAATGTTGGATGCTATGTTTAAATAAATATGATATCAATTGAAAGATTTCTTATATTTAACTACAGGTTTAAGATTTTATTAAAACAATCATGATTTTTGAAACTACAAATATATTTTTGATTTTGTTGAATTTATTCATTGTTATAACATTTCATTCTTTACATTAATGTTATCATTTTTTTCCTCTAGAAAAGAACTTCAGCATCAGTCTCAAGACATCTATAAACCATCTCTAATACATCATCAATCACCACCTACCATCTTGACATCCAACCCATCTCACCACCATCATCAGTGTCTTTGCCACCAAATCAGGTAGGCTATGGTTAATATTGTTCAGCTATTTTTCTATTTGAAGTATGAACAATATTTCTTATTGATTTTTATTAAAGCCTAAAAAGTAGTTAGACTTTTTTTTTTAACACCTAGTGTCATCTATGTCGTCTTTTTAATGCAGTACTTTATTTTTATGTTCAAAGCTTCATACTATCATGAGAAAGATCATTTTTATAATAATAAAAATGTTGAGTTTTTATTAACCCTCGAACTACCCTATATATTACTCAAGTGGTAGGCCTTTTTAGTGCATTTTGCAAGTAATTTTTTTTTCTACTAAAAATAGTAATTTAATCCTAAACCTAACTTTGTAACATATCATTTTTTATAGAAAGGTCCATAGAATTTACCTATGTAATAAGAACGGTTAGATGTAAACACTTTGGAGTTAATATTGACTGGAATGAAAAACATTGCTCTTAACAGAAGGAAAAATTCCATATAAATATACAATACAAAAAATTTGGAGTTAGTTGATATGTCGGTAATATATTTAAAAAAAGGTAAAACTTCAGATAAACACCAAAATTTTCTAATTTTTAAAATAGTTTTCTGGTTTATATGTAAATATAAGTGTGTAAACAAATATAAACATTTTTATTTGACAAAAACGATTTTTACGAGAAAAAATTGCAAAATGGCAACAGGAAAATGGCTGGGCTTGTTTTTCAAAATTCACCAAAACCTATAAATAAAAAAGTAAATATAAAAATTTTGATGTTAATTGTGATGAAAATAAAAAAAATAATATCGAATAACTCGAGATCAACTTACTTCTCGGTGTACGAAAAAATGGCGATGTATAAACGATTGGATATCCATATATTACTAATTCGTATTTGACAACTTCTAACGTCCTTAAAAAAATGCTAGTTTCCCTTCGATTTCAGTGACATTTGTTAGACCCATAGAAGAATGTCTATGACTTTGACTATATTTTTGAAAACATATATCAAAAGAGTAAAAAAATACTCTCTTTGAAATGGTGTGAATGCCAACTTAATTGAAAAGAATATCCTTTGAAAACAAATAGACAAAAATAACATATTTTGTCGTCTGCTTCGACTGAATTTGGTGTTTCAAACTGATCTGGCAAGACAATAATTTATCGATTTTAATCATGTGACATATTACTTTTTTTGGTACTTCAGTGATATGAAAATGAAAGTTCAGATCATTATCTTTACAATAGTGACAAATGTATTGCGATTGAGCTTTTTTTAGTAGCCGAAATGTTGGAATTATAAAATCTGTTTAGCGTAGTTCATTACAGTGGAATAACACATGTGAGACAGATACTGAATGAAGTTCTATATCTCAATAAGTATAAAAACCACGATAATTTGGAATACATTGGTCGAAAAGTGAAGAAAAATACTATAACAGATTGTCATTTTAAAGTATTTAGCCTGAATTTCTGACTTGTTAAAAATAAACAAAAGTGACATCTGTTTCGGACAAAATGCTTATAGAAAATGGTGCTAGTAAAGTGACGTGTCGAGAAATGCTAAATTTATCTAATTTAATAATTTTACATATTACTATGTTTATATGAAAATGAAAGATCAGATCATTAGCTTTACATTGATGCCAAATTTATTACATTTGGATTACTTGAGTTTGAGCCGAGTCTCAGTAAATCGAGCTTGAGCTTTAATCGAGCTCAAACATTTTAATTAATACAAGCTTTTAATTTTCGGGCTTGAACTTTTATCAAGCCTTTTAAAGAGCTCTTATCTAGCTCAAGTTTTTTAAAGCTTCCTATAAATTTTACATTAAGTAATAATCAGTATAATGTCGATCTTTTATTTTAGTGGATTGTCAAACTGGGAACCAAATGTCATATCTACATTTTGCTTTAATGTCTTACACAATAAAAATCTGTGCGTATAGTTTACGGTAATGTAACTATGGCTAGTCTTATGTTTTTAGAAAGGCTATAATATTGCGAGTTAAAATAAAATCCACCAATAATTATGGGAAGGTCAGACACAAACTACCTGAGCTTTAGATTAAACTCTGCCTTATCTTACTAATAGTTTCCTTCTTTACAAGTTAAACAATGCACACCTTTGGAAGGAGAAAACTCAAAATCAATACAGTCGTGTATTTTGTCATTTAATTCATTTAAATTTTACGAGACATTTTATTATTACGATAAACGGAAAATAATTTGCCGCTGGTTACAATAATATGTCAAACCGATATTATTACTTGTCATTGTGGACTGCTGTGTGTGTGTGTTTGTGGGAATGAATCGAACTTAGGCCTAGAACTGATTGATGCACTTGCACAGTTTGAATTTTACAACTCAAGCAAGTTATCTAGACAAAAGACACAGTGTTTCTCTAGTTTCCATGAACTCGAAATTAGTAGCAAATGATTGGTTGAATAGCCTTGCATTTTGTAAATGTAAATAATTATAATAGGAAACAATTGAACTAAGTTTAGTTTATTTAAAAATTATAACTTTGTGATTGTGTTTTCGTTGAGATTTTGCAAAACATTAAAACGATAAAGTTTTGGACTGGACTTTTATTTTTGAATGGTTGATCTGGGAAAACAATTGTTCGGGGAACTTTGAATCCTGTAGAAATATGCATTGTTTAAATGGGTTTCCAACCTCTACTGCAGAATCTGAACAATAAATGAAGGAAATGAATGAATTGAGTTTCATTATTTTCATAGTGGAGAGGGGTTCTTTCTCGTATTAAAAATTAGTAATTTCTTAATTATTTTATAAATTTATTATTTTCCCTTTTTTTGTACTAAATAATATGTGCGAGAAATTAAAATGTGAGAAAATTGCAAGTTTTTGTGGCAATAAGATGTATAATATGGGAAATACAGCAAATATGTTCCAGGCCAATTATTTTTCCCAACACCTTATTATATTCACACTTAGTTTAGTATATTATCAATGTTGGTATTAGGCTAGATGCATTGGACCATTGACAGTCTGTTTTAAACCTTGTCTGCGCTCTCTCTCTCTCTGTCACACACAAATACCCAACTTTGCACATCTTTCGAATCAAAGCTATATTAAAATAGGGAATAAGATTATAGTACAACAAAGTTAACTTTGAGCAAGGCTGTGCAGGTTGATGAAATGAGGGGCATGTAGTGGAGGTAAACAGGCTGCTAGTAGATACGCTAGTGTGTGAAGGAGAATTTATGTCTTCCTTAACCTTTCCTTTAAAATTTATTTTATAACCACTTTTTGAGTTGTCAGATTATGAAAGACATTTAATGTGATTAGTGTGAAGAACGTAGATTTCGCCAGGAAAAATTATTGGTCACTCTTTAAGTTTACTTACTTTAAATTCGTAATTATACTCCCTCGCCTAGTCGAATAATTGATCTATGTTAAGGCATTTATAAACAAACCTAGAATGTAACAAAAGACCAAAACTATTTTGACTCTATAATGTAAAGATCAGATTGCAACTGTTGTGATATAGGAGTGAGTCATGTGTTGCTAAGTTATACCATTAGACTTGCCCAACTCCTTGTATACACAAACATAATAACTGCACATCTCGATATTGCTCAAAGTTAAAACTTTATTCTACTCTAAATAGAGCATATCCTTACTCCTTACAATATTTTTTCTTGTCAATTAGCTAACAATTTACTTTATTCTCCCTATTCTCAATCGATAATTTTACTCTAGTATGATATTTTGAATTATTTGTTATCTAATATGTCTTATAAAATATTATACCACAATTCACACTCAGTAGTTCAACATTTTCACAAAAAGTTTTTTTCTTCTTCATAGTAAAGTACGAGTTTAGTTTAGTTTTGTTTAAAATTTTTATTTTTTACCTTACTGATTTTCTTTTATTTACCCAAACAAATAAATCACTACTCCCAGACACCGAATAATTTGTTTGTAGTGAAATATAAAAATACTAAGAGTTAAAAGTATAACTTAAGAATTCAATTTTATTTTCTTAAGTAAAGCTTTGTACTAAGTGTTTACACTGGGAAAGGTATTGGGGTTTTGAGCTTTATATTTCAATTTCTGTAATTATAGTGTCATATAATGTGTTGAATCGAAAAGTAATTTTTCATTAAGTATGGTATCGGGATTAGTTTTGACCATCTTGTATATTTCATATTGTTCCACAATTAAATTTCCTTTTTTTGCAATGATGAATTTTTTTTAAGGAATCTTGAATTGCAGAGTTTTTGTAGTTGTTTACAGTCAGGTGTTCTGTGTATTTGGATTTGATTTTGTTGTTGACAAAGTGTTTGTTTGGCTGTCGGGATGTGCTCTTTGAATCATACCTTTTATAACTTTCCCATTAGCCAGGGATAGTGAAACACATGTCATAATATAAAATGATAAAGGTGTCGACAAAGTTTAAAATACAATTAAAATTTATTTTTTACAGGTTTTTATTAAATTTTTGTCCTATATAGTAAGTAGTGTAAATATCTTCTTTTTTCCCCCCTGTCATAGCTGTCATGTTGGTGTTTGATAATATAGCATCCATAAAAGTTCTGCTATTTCGTAAACTATTTGTTTATTTGTCTGATTAACAAATTTAACCAAGGTAATGGTAAAATCAACCTATTTCCAAATTTGGTCTGTAATTACTAAAAATTCTTGCTAAAAATACAACAGTAAAAATGTATTTAGAACCTAATATTTGATTGTATTGTACATATCTTAACATTACATTTCTTTTGTCTTTCTACATCCAATAACCTCCTCGACCCATCTCATCCTTTATATTTATCCAACTGGACTCTTTCATAATCCGAAACTTCATTATTTCTATCCTGTATTCCTAATAATTCCTCTCGTGTCATTTCTATTTTCATCGGTATTATTTTGAAAATGATTCAATTTATTTTCCAGATTGCTACCATTGGTGTTATTGTGCAGTTTATCAACAATTATAACCGACACTGAATTTTGTGTATAATTTAGGCCTAGTAGCAACTGCTTTGAATTATTAAAAAAAATATATATTGATTTGTAATATAGCAAGGATTTAATGGTTCACACTGTTTTTATAAATAAATAACGAAGTTTTGGTTGTAAGAAGTTATGTCGTTGTTATTTCTAATACAACTCTTCCGTCCTTATACTTTATCCTTTGTTCCTAATCTATCTTGGCTTGACACTAGTATTAATAAAATTCATCTGCTGTACCATACTCCACTTGGTTTATAAAATAATAGGTTAATATGTCCCTTATAATAAAGTCTGTAAGCAATATTTTTGTTTGTTTTTATACTCGTATTGGCATTATGTTAACATCAGTTGAATTTAAAACACTCTCCAGTTGAGTTAGAGAAGAGTCTGAAACCTAAAAGATTGCTGAAAGATCATTATTTGGTATTTATAAATCAATTATTATTAAAATCATTTAATCAGGAAAGGTTTCATTTTCAGATAACTAAGACAAGTTTTTATTACATCTAGAATGAATGTGCCCAAACTTAGGGTGCTAAAAAAATAGTTTTGACCTTATGTGTATGAATGGGAAAAAAAATTATCATTCAAATTCAAGGAATAAAAGAAGATTTGTCATTGTTTGTTTACAGAGAGAACAGCTGTCAGATTATTAATTTTGAGTGAGTCTGTTATTAACCCTGCAACTGTGAATTGACCAATGATTATGATTTTGAACAATAGACTTCCACGGTCACAAACATCATTATGATCTTGTTCTTCGGGGTTCGAACGCATCAATATTGTCTGCACGTTGAGTACAGCCGACGTTTCGGTCACTTTACAGATGTCCATTTTCTAGGCTTAACAAATGTCAAGTCACTTCAAGAATTATTGAAGAATCATTGAAGAATTATTTTTCCCTTTATCAAAACATAGCCATTAAATGAGAGTATGCTTTTATATATTAGGCTACATGTCCCATTTTAACAAACAAATGTGAGGTTTGCGAATGGGATATATTTGTATTTGTTACACTTTTTAAACAAAACTATAAAAGCATAGGTTCTAAACAATAAGTTTTTTTTAAATTCTATGGACTTTTCTGAACACAATAACGTATATTTATAGCTTTCCAAATATTTTATAATTAAGCCTACAAATGGGAAACTATAAATGGTGCAAAATACTACAGCTTAGAAGAAGAAAGGGAAAAGTTTTCTCAAGTATCAAGTTTAGATGTTTAAAGTTGTGTCTAGCATTGGAGGAAATGGAAGATTGAAACCAAATCTTTTTTATTGATAAATGATGTACGGGAATAAATGACACAAATTGGACAGCAATTTTTGTAATTCTAAACATATTTGTTTGGGCAAAAATCAGTAGCGGCCGATGGTTAAGGGCAATGGGAGGGCTCTGTTTTATTTTATACATGTAAGGGAAGGCATGTTATCATTCACTTAACATTCACAATCACAAAGGGTTAAACTTAAAAACATAAACAAACAACTCGTGTGAGTGGCGAGACACTATTTAGAACAGTTGCGCCAACTTATTTTGCCCATCGAAAACAAGGTTTTTAGTAATGCGGAACATTAATTTATGGTGGCTTCACTGACTGATGTCTGCGCGCGCAGCTTCGGACTCTGCCCTAGAAGCCCATTACACGCTGTGTAAATGACGTCACGGTACCCTCAGCTCTGTCTGCTGCTTGCCCCATATGACTAAATGCAATGAAACTGGGACGCTCTGGCCACCGTCCGAACTCCAGAATACATTCATCAAATATTTTATATTGTAAAACTTCCGCTACAAATGATGGTGAAATCCATAGCGGCAATTTATAATTCATTTATCTCAACAGAATTAAATACATATAGGTATTTACATTATTAAAATAATATTATCATTTGGGGGGGGGGTCGGCGTCCGAGAGTCCTTATGAGTACACCGCCACCTCGTTTATCCGTACTAACTGGGACTGGAAGAGGTCCAGAAAATAGAAAATCCAGATAAACAGGAAACAGTAGGAAAATATAATAAAATAATTTGTAGTGATAAAACGTAATGTTTATTTCCTTGTACATAAACGCAACAACATATTTATACAAAACTTGTGATATCAATATCAACATCTGAGTATATATCTATTTGGAACAACTGTTTCACTTGTTGATGTGTGGGAGATCTCTTCAGGCATTATTTCACAAAGAGCAGGGCTAATTTTTTCCATGGCTTCAAAGTGCCTTTTGTTACATGATCCTACCATCTAAATAATGTCTTTAATATTTATTGCTTTTAATAAATCAATGAGACTTTCTTCTCCTTCTTCCTTGATTATCTTGCTCAGAAGCTCTTTGTGATAAACAATCTTGATATTTCCAAACATCCTCTTGCTTGATCCGTAGGTTGCGTGTCAACTATGTGTAGTGTTATACAACCAACAAATGCTTGGACAAAATCTAATCAAATTTGGTTTGTGGACATATTTTGGTCATGACTCAGGGCGTTTAAAAATGTTTTTGAATACCGTACCTTAAAATGTGGATGTAGCTGCTATAAGAAGAAATGAAAATTTAAGGTTTTTCTCAAAATCAGTTTTAACAATTTTGCTCATGTGTAGCCTCTAAGAATACTAACAAAACTTATTGGTAAAAATGTGTTGCGTAGCTGTTATCAAATTTGTAATTCTTTAAAATCGACTATCCCGATTTCCTTCAATTGTGAAATGTGAAGGTTAATGACCCAAACCCTTGTGCAAAATAAAAATTATGGTTTAATAAGAATTGACAAAAAAACCTTGGACTGCCGCCATTGAAAACTCTACTGTAATTAAATATGATTTACAGTATGGACATGTTTATAGCACAAGGCCCTTATTTAAATAGCTAAGTATTTTTAAAAGATGCTGTCTGGTTCATTTCCACTATTTTCTTCAACGTAAATTGAGCTTTTAATGATGGCAGTAATTTTTTGTTTTTTTTTGACAATTATTTCTGAAGTGTTAACACCTAACTGAAATTTTGGTTAGTTTTTATTTGGTTTGGGGGATAGACGAGTGAGAAAGTATAGTCTGAACTTATGGAATTCAGCTGTGGGACCGCTCCAAACATACTAAAATACAAACAATTTATAGATTTCAAAATAAATTCTTGAGAACCATATCAAATGCTGTATGATACATCAGAAATAGTGACCTCCATAATTTACAAACACCTACAGTTGAAGAAGAAATCAATCTATTTGCTCAAAACTACCAACAACGGCTTCAAAGCCATGTTAACGAGGAAGCATCATACCTACTCGATAATGTTGAATTACTGAGGAGACTCAAACGGACAAAGCCTTTTGATCTTCTCTAGAAATAACTAGGACCACCTGGACTGTAAACACCATTTTGTTAGATTTAAATTTATTGTTAGTTTATGTAACTAGTTTCAGTATTATTTATGTACCGTTTATCTAATAAAATTAAAGAAATCACTACCACATTTGACGAGAACTTGTGATATTTATTGCCAATGTCAACCAGGAATTATCAGTTTCACAATTAAGTTTTCTACAAATGAGTGCTGCCTTTCCACCACTCGTAACTTATTATTTTTTATGGAGTATTTATTTCCTATCTTTATTTGGTAATCTTACAGCTTTCCTTATGTCTCTTAATACTTTATCATGTCTCCATCTTGGAATGCTCGAGAACAGTCTTTTTAGAATATTATTAGAGAAAAATAACAATTTCCAACAACAATTACAGTTTTCACTAAGTAAAACAGAAAAAGATCTTGACTACATGCGGATGACAGTTTTTGAAGAAACTTCTTTGTTCATGGTAGAATGAAATGGATTCATAACATTAAATTATACTCAGAATATCGGTCTTTATGTCTATCGCTGTATATATTATTCAAATTTGTTGTACGGCTACCTTCAATCTAGAATAAGTGTCTGGGATTTCCAGAGTTTTAAACACCAGAAGAAGGTAATTTAAATGTACAATCGCGGGCTTCATATAGAGAGATCGTGAAAAAATTAAACAATTTTTCATCATTATGATTAACGGAAACCATTTTATTATTGTTTTCGGATAAATTTATTTCAGTTTTTAACAAAGAAATTAAAACCTTTCAACAAAAAGAGATGACTTTCTTGTGTGTAAGCATGAGACATCTCCAACCAATAATAAATCTGTAGTTGGTAATTGTAATAACTAAATAGTTAAATTAGGAAATAGAGAGACAATTAATTGTTAAAAAATAATAACTTAAAATAGAATTTTTAAATAATGGTAAAAGGAGAAAACTCTTTTTATAATTACGAATAAAAATGTGAAATTAAATTAATGTAAGCAGGAAAGATGGCTTTCATGTGAAACAAAGACTTAACATCGTATCATTAATGCCATGGTGTGTGAGAAAGTTAGTGCAATATATGGATTTGGTTTTAGATAGGTTTGAATTATAAGGTTTAAAGTACACCCATTTAGGTATATTTTCATTAAAGTCAGAAGCCTATAAACAAAAGTGTTAATTAATTGCCTTCTTTTGAGTCTACAAATAGCCCATCATTGGTGTTGCTTGCAGCTTTCTCCTTTGTGTTCTACAAATCCTTATTATTTATAAAGACTCCAGGAATAGAACTTGTCTTTACTGAAGCGGCTATTTTTTCTAACGAATCTGAGGACAAACTTTTTCACTCTTTTACTCCGATCAGGTTTCTTTTTTGATATTTTTCAAATTACTCACGAAAAGTAAATTTGTTTTATTTGACGTTTGGTTAGATTTATATTGCGAGGTAAGGGCTCCAAAGAGGTGTAGTCAATAATACTGTAAGGGACCCGTCGGTGGTGCCTACCCAGAGTCGTGGATCACTTTGTCAGATTGATAATTCACAGTAATACTCTTGATCTAAGGTTAGTCTACTACACTGGCCATCTTAGATACACACTATTTAAATATAAAGGGCACTTTAAATTTACGAGATTAGCGAAATCAGTTTAGTTGAACTTAATGCAAGACATAATACGCTATTTATAGATCTAGTGCATGTGTTTGCTACCACATTGTGATTCTACTGCGCTGAGCGTTTGCGCCCTTTTCCATTTCAAGATATTTCTCAGCTGTGAGATACAGGGCAAAGTATACAACTCACAACACACCTATGTAGGAATAGAAGTCTACGAAATAGGGGTTTGATATATCACCACAATATCGATTATTAGTAAAAATTCCTGCCTTTAGTTTTGAGATATTACGATTTAATTTTTAACAGATATCAAATACAAATTTTGAGAAATTTACAATATGTTTTAAATTTGAATTTTAGGAAAATTGTTTTGAGGAAATCGAATGTTTGCTATTTCCCCTCTCCCTCCCTTGTTGTCTCAGTCATCATCTTCTTACAAAAGAAAACAAGGTAGAAAACCTCTAACCTCCGAATACTCTAATAGTGTGGGAGTCGGAAAAGACGAGAGAGCCCTGATAGGAATGTTGAAAGAAAGGGATCTAATCCAATATTACATGAACAAAGTTATAGATCCAGCTAGGGTTTACCAAATTGACATGCACGTACTCACTAAAGTGGCCTCTTATGGCAGCAATTTGCACAATTTTGATTTTAAACATGACATTTGGTATAGGAAACTATTATGCATTCATTAAAAACTGTATTCAAATTCAGTATCGTCGAATTGAAAATGTAAAAGTGGTGGTCATTTTAAACAGTTTTTTGTTCATATCTTGTGTGTATTCTACTTATAACACAATAAATTAAATTTAAATGTTCAGATTTCAATTCTGCATGTAATGGTACCAACCCTACATCCCTACGATAAAATATAGCGAAGTTATTGTCAAAAATGTTATTTGGAAGCCTGACCTCCCCCAAAATGTGATATTTGTATAGTTATGAAATCCAGGACTGAGTCACTGGACTCGAGCGTAGCGAGTGGAGGCTCCATTACATGTGTACAGCTACGTTGCTGAGACACTGACACTAGGGAAACGTCCCTCGATCTACCAATAAAATTTAACATTTCCTACAAGGCCCAATCAACCAACTTTTAGAATTGTCCTTAAATTAAAAAAAAATCTTTTCTAGGCCATCTTGGTCTTTATCACTTTTTTATGGGAATGATTTTTACTCTTGTAATGTTGTGTATTTGTTTTTATATAACCAAATATTTGATTAAACCATATAAATAATTGATTTTATTATAGCCGGTGCTTAACAAATCGTATAGTCCACAGAAACTGGGTCTTGCACAAATTAAAGATATGCATACAAAACTTGATGCCCTGGCTCCATGATCACAGCTAATATAACAATAAACTAGTATTTATTTAAATTATTTGTGTCCGTTTCAATATAGCTACCTCTATTTATAGTTGCAAAACTTTGAGAATGTTTCTGCTATATTTAATTATAATGTAGTTATTGTAGATACTGTCTAGAAAGCCTACAAGTGTTCTTAAATTTTAAAAATACCCTTCTTTCATTGCCATACTTTGTTGAAACCAGTTTTTCTTCACCTATCTTCATTCATTTTCTACCAAAGTAGTTGCTTCTTCGTTCCATTCCTAACCTCCAGTAGTCCTTTCCTTCAATCATCAGTTTATCTTCACGTTTCTTATACTATATCTTATTTACAGAAGCAAAAAGCTGAAAAACTTGGACAAAAATTGGAAGCATCAAAAGTAGTTAAACCTGAGATTACCGTCTCTCAATGTAAGTTTAGTAACGGAATTGAAGTGCTTGTGAGCAGTAAGCACGAGTTACCAGTCTTGCCTCAAAAACCTCGCTTTACTGGCGGTGGTTTCAATATGGGAGTAGCTGCCTCGTGATGAGCTTTATACTCTTCAATACTGACTTTGATATTTTGTTACATTTATACTAAAAATCTTTGATAATAAATTTATTATATTGTTTTAAATATTTTATCTTTTCTAGTCCTAAACAATTTATTTACCACCATATGGAAAAAAATTCCACAACACTTTATTTGAAATAAGCATGTGATTCAGTAATCAAGCCATCATTGACAGTTGTTACAAGTACACAAATCTTTGATGATAATGCTAATTATGATATATTATATTTGAAGTAGAAATTAAAGATTGAATGGGTTATATCGGCAGTGAAAAAATGTGTTAACACTTACAGCTTTGTTTACAAACATTTGTAAAACTAGGTTTAAGTCGAGTTCAGTAACAAACTCTTAATCATTTTGTATTACTCTTAGTATTTAGCTTTAGTAATAAGTGAAGGATTAACTTTCATATTCACAATTAAGATTAGTATGATTTAATACAGGTTTTAATTAAGTCAAACGACTAAGGAAATATATCAGAACACTGTAAAAATATGGTTACATAAGCGTTTAGCGCTTTAAATTACAGATGTTACTTTTGAAGAGGAAAGGTTTATAACCTAGTCCAGTGTTTCTCAACCTGTGGCTACTTGTTGGTACGCGGGGTAATTTTTGTTCTAGATAGAGCCCAGTGCATGCATTGTGTGCTAGACTGGCGAAACAGGGCACAAGCTCATCAGGTTAGTCTAGTCATCTACTGTCACTTTATCTATTACTCTTTCATTGTGGTTTTATTGTGTTGTTTTGGTTGTCAAACTCAATTATGGATTAGTGGTTAAAACGTTCTTTGCCAGGTCCTAGTACAAGTGCTTCAAAATAGCCAAAAACTGTAAACAAAGATTCATAACAACATTCTGTCCCTCTACCATCGAGTACCAACTAAAACAAGAATACATAAAACTCAAATATGATTCTATCTTCTAGCTTTTTGGTTTTAGTTTTACAGGAGGTGAAAATGAACCTACCCCACAATGTATGATTTGTTTTGAAACTTTCTTTGGACAAAGTATGAGATCATCTCTTTTAATGAGTTATTTTAATACGAAGCACACCAGTTCTAAAATAAGCCATTGATTCTTTTTTAAATAAGGAAACTGAACTTAAGGGAAGTAAACAAACAAAAGTTGGTCATTTACAACACTAAATACAAGATTAATGAAATGAGTTAGTTTAAGAATTGTCCAGGAAGCTATTAGGAATAGGTTTCTTGATACTAATTTCTACTGGTTCATTGGATAATCAAAAACATAGCTGATTTATTATTAATTTCCCTATTGGTTTTCGTTTTCTTTAGGCTATCAAACAATTCTGAGTTTATTATTCTACAACAGTTTGGGATATTATAACCCTTTCTAATACTTAATTATTCAAATACAACATAAAACACAATCTCTCCTATTCAGATCTTTATACCTTCAATCCAGAGCAAAGACAAATTATTGAATTTAATAACTCTTGTTTTCCAAACGCATGTATCTGCTCACCTTCTCAACATAGACGGGAATATCTATAAACTGCCAGTGAGTCCCTTTTTTGTGTATATGTCTCTCTGGTAACCAGCAGTGTTTTCTCATCCTTACCAATGTCTCTGATCCAACTGACCCTCTTTCTAGGTCACTAGCAGTTTATATAGAGCTTCACTATCCATGTCATGTTAATGATCTGAAAGCTAGGCAGTTGTTGGTACACCAAGTTTTTGCTAAACTTAATAAAAGTTTTAGGTTTACGGTTTCACTCTGCTCTCACAGTTATTTTATGTGAAGTTCTTAAGTGTGTGAAAATTCCTTGTTGTGAAGACAGACTTGGTTCTGGGATTCTGAACTCCAGCTAAGTACAGTGGAAATTTATGTGTCAATGTCATACCTGAACATATATGAAATATTGTTGGGATTTCTAATTTTTGTTTTTGAAGAAGATTAAAGATTAATTCCAGTATAAACTTTAGAAAAATGATTTATGAAATTACCAGTTATCTTTGTCGATCATTCTAAAAGAAAATATACAAAAACGAATATTACACAGTCTTTTACGACACTAATAATGTTTTGTTGGCTTGAACATTTGAGTGATACCTCCTGACTCAAGAGTTTTGTGGAAATAGTAAGGTTTTTGTTAGTTTAGGTTTTGGTAAGGTTATGATAGTGTAAGAAAGTTAGTGCTTTGGTATCTTGTGAGAGTCACTTCTGTGGTGGTACACTAAGTTTTTGCTTCCAGTTCTTTGATGCATTCTTGCAATTCACTGCAACTTTTTTCAAGTCAAATACTCTAATAACATTGGGGTTGGAAAAAATTTTGCCAAGAGAAACTAGATAGGAAAGTATAAAAATAGAAGGGATCCGGCTCAAGACTAGATGAAGAAAAGCTAAGATCCAGCATAGATAACCTCAGGGATGCCATCCAAAACCTACAAGATGTGAGATCATCAAGGTTATTTTATATCAGGGTTTACTCCTTTAAACGGTTCTGTCTAGACCAGATCTGTTAAGATCAGCAGTCTAGTGCAGGGCCACCACAAGCAGGATGCAGCTCTTCACTACACTTCATTCATGAGTACCATTACAATTGGTCTTGAGTACAGGTGTGTTCCTGAGACCAGAGCAGCGTCCAGACATTTAACTACATAGACGCCCCAAAGTTAAGATGTTTTTTAAATGACTTCGACTTTATAAAAATAATTTTCCCTATATGCCTACTGAGCCTAAGATGTGTGGTTTTAGAACACGTTTGACTTTTTTATTTTTAAGATGATGGTGACCTAAAGGTTATTTACCTTTTAAAACAATAAATAATTTAAAAAAAAAGTGTGATATTTATTCAGGTGTTGCTGTGACCATTTATACATGTTTATTTGTTCAGGCATTGCGACTGAGTAAAGGAAACACATTTTGCCATGCACAAACAATGTATGAGCAAGGATTACAGCCATATTACAGTCCACCAATGAAATCAAAATACTGTACTCGAACAATAAGTTATATAGGTATGTATAGCTTTAGTAGTGTATTGTTGGATTAACAATTTGTTTTTATTTTGTGTGTGATATATGTATATGTGACTGAGATTAAATAGCATTAGTAACTTTTCAACACTACTGTATACAAGTGCTAATTAAAGCACTGCAGCGATAGAACAGTGTAACTTTTCACTGAAGTAATTGTTCCAATGATACTTTACTATTGCAATATTTTTACATGCTCAGAGTATATGTAGATGGAGTAAGTGTGACAATCGTAATAGCATTGAACTTGTGTTACTGTCTTTGGATTTCATTGTCTAAAGAAAAAGTAATCTTCTTCATTCTTGTTATGTGACCTTCAGGGGCTCACTATAGCGAGTAGCAAACTCGAGGAATCCTAGCTGAATCTTCGCATTTTTTTTCCATGTAATCTTGGGATAGATCCTTCTCTTGACCCAATTCTTGTTCTTTTGCAATGCAAACACTATTAAATTATTCTAGGACAAGGAATATTTATTTGATCTTCTTTTAGTTATAAGGTGACGATGACAGAGGTTTTCATCATACGTCATCATAAAAACTGGATTTTATCTCTTACAGATGTCGAAACTTTCTCAAAATTATTAAAACATTTCATTAAACTTTTTAGTATCTTAGTTTCAATGTAAAATACAAAAATTACTTACTTTTTTAAGTGAATTTTGTATGTGGAAATTTTAAATAAGGAAGTAGGACTCCAATAAACTCTTCAAATGTCGAATTAAAATTTAATATTTTCTACAAGGATCTAAGAAACCAACTTTTGGATAGTAATTTATAGGATCCATTTGTATTACATTGTATGATGTGGCTGAATAAGTTATCTTGTGGCTCATTAATTTGTTTTTAAATTCCGTTTTTAAATCTGTTGGTTAATAACCATGAAACATGAAGATTGGTTAAAAAATTGAGGTTGGAATGTTAACTTATCATATACTTTGTAAATAAAAAAACAAAATCATATTATAATCCGGATTTAATCCTTTTCATATAGGGACATTTTAAGGACATACTTAAAGAAAATTCAACAACCTCTTCGATATCAAAAGGTTACAATTTTATATAGGCATATTATTAAAATTGTACCAATGAATTTTGTGACACCTAATTGTAGTTATGTTCTGAATATTTTTTAATGGTTTATTTAATCAATGTTTCTTGAAATCTCTGCATTCTATTTTCATTCCTTTTTAAATGATTATATATTTTATAACTGAATATATTATGAAATTGTTTGTATTAGAATTACAGTGATCTTCATTCGTCATCAACAACAAACAGATCATCCATCATTTTCAACAGCATCCAGAAAATTCACCATCAAGCTACTTATAGAACATCAGTCATCACAGCAGCATCTAGTACATCCCATCAATATCAACATAATTACAGATTTTGATCTACAACTGGTAAGGTAAGGTAAGTTATAATAGTTAGTGAATTTGGAGTCCGAGGGTATACAATCTCTTGTCACTGCGAACCAAATGGATCTTTTGTGACTACCCTACTAATTATGTTTTATACCCAGCCAAGATTTGAGCTTCTTAAGAATTTTTAAATGATTTTGGGTGATATTGTAGTTATCTCTGCAGCCATGGGGAAAGGAAGTGCTGAAATAAAGTAGTCTTTTGTAGGATAGAGATTCACACTCACTCAACCAGTGTTCGGCTGTCTCTTTAAGTGTCAGGCAGAAGCGGCACGAATCCACTTCTCCCTTCCCTTTACATTTTTGGGTTGGGAGTCCTCTGATGATTACTCCATTGACCCATGGATCTTGGATTAGAGCTATATCTTCAGTAAATCACATGACGAGGACAGCCAAAACATTCCTGTCATTGTTGAGATTTATTGAAAGCATTTTACTTCTTCACATTAGAAACTTGGTTTGTCCCTGATGTGGTAGGGTTCTGTATTAGTCCATTCCTTCTGGCGAGTCCTTTTTTCCTAGATCTTTCCTTTGCGGCTGTTGATGACCTTTTAGGTTTTTGTTTCTTTTGAAGGAAAGAACTGCTAGATGCCAACACCCACTCTTAAGACATACTATCCAAGGCTGTAATAGCCTCCTGCCAGCATGACTTTGGACGGAGCTTTAGCCTCTGACACAGCAACAGCTGTCTTATCCTTTCTTTGTGGTATAGAACTAGGCTGACTAGAAGTTTCAGCTCGCTTATTATAATGTTTGCTGATGTTTAGATCTAAGTAATTCAGATTTCCGTCCTCTTTTGTGCAATTGTTTATTGTCTGTGCTAGCTTGAAGCGCTTACGTTCACATTGTAGGTGGTTTAAGTGTTACTTTTATTTCTCATTTTCTTATACTTTTTTTAATGTATACGTAGTTTAGAGAATGTTACATTGTGATTCATGGAAATATCCTTTTTGAGTTGCTCAGAGCCCATAACTTTTTTTTGGTATAAATTATGTCTGATAAATGTTTCCACTGTCTGTTTTAATGAAACTTGGTATAAAATTTTGTTTGATTTATAGATGATATAATACACAATTTTACAAACTGAGTAATAATGAGGGGGGGATGAATGAATGAAATGTCTAAAATAGCTCTTTAAGACTTTAAGACTTTTAGTTTCATTATAATTATTTAGTAGACTCCGATTTTCTCTTCCAATTGGTTTTTAAAATTTTTTTGTTCCAGGTTTAATAATTTTGAAAAATTGAAGTAGATGACATGTCATAGACATGAGTGAGTACAAGTTGTGTAAAATAGTTGTAAATATATGTCAGCTAAACTAGTATCCATCATGACTTTGAAAACTTATGTTTTTAGTTTGGAGAAGCCCACTAGGTTAGATTAGTTTTAAGCTGTAGGAAATAGTATTAGATAAGTTATTATATATTTTATGGTATGTGTTTGTGTTAAAAATATTTTCAAAGGCATGATGGAATATAAACTATTGTATTTTTTTTTTTGAGAAACACGAGCATTGTTTGTGCACATTTAATAATTAAACAATGCAAGTCATTACATATTATATGCTAACTAGTTTAGCTGACATATTTATTTGATAAGTTGTTGAATCCATTACAGCCTCAAGAATGAAGATTAGATCTGCATCATTGATGAACTTCATAAGGATCATGATCCCTCCCTTATAAATCAAACAGAAATCAATTCAGTTTTTTTAGATGTAAAAATTAAAATTAAAAATTTTAAAATATTAAAGAAATATGTATATAATTAATGTTTTTCGTTTTATATTTAATAAATAATCAGATTAAATTTTTTTTTTTTTACTTTTTCAGCTTTGAATCTTTTTGAATAATATCAGTCATCATACTTAGGTCCTTTTTGAAATATTTAATTTTGTTAGATTATTTTTCTTGTTTTCTTTCAGTTTTGAATCTTTTTAAAAAATAATATTTTAACTTTAGGATTTAAAAAACAATAATATATCTTAATAAAATTTTGGTCCTTTATATTAGTTCAGCTTCTTAGACTATTTTTTATTTTATTTTTTTCATTTTCGGTTTCAGGTCCCTATCATTCTACATAATATAATTAATCCATGTGTATTTATTTCAGGCCAATTACACACCCGACCAACAAAAGGGTGAGTATAATCTTTTGTTGAGTCCATCGCACTTACAACACCTAGACTTAACAAAATGTTAATGTCTAGTTACAACAAAGATCACACACTTGTACAAATTGTCCAAGTGTACACCACTATTGTTACACTTCTTCAGGCATAAGTCCTCGACACATTAGAGGCAGCATTAGATTTGGTAGGAAATTGAGATAGTTTGTAAGAATATTTTCGGTATTCCGCGGTCCCTGTTAGGTTTTTAGTTTTACGGGAGTTTTATTTTTCAGGTTTTATTATGTGTTGTTGTGTATATATGTTATTGTTTTTCATATTTTTTATGTACTTTTTTAGGTTGTATTTTATGTGTTTTTCAGGGTTTTTTTTATTGTATTGTTTCTATATAAATAATATTTTTGTATGTATTTCAAAGTAGTATTTTATTTCCATGTATTTTCAGGTGTGGGCTCTTTTAGTTTAGTATGAATGTTTTGTTTCATGATTTAATTTACAGCAAAGAAACTCTACATTTTAAAATTTTGTTGTTATCTAAAGTTCTACCTTCGAATTGCTGATCACCATCTTAAAAAGGTAAGCTACTTCAATTCAAATTTTTTTTTTTTTTTTTTTTTTTTAATGTAGAATATCAATCTAATTTTACTTGGAAACTTGTTAGTAGGCATTCGTTTGAGTTTTCTTCAGAATCATAACTGTGTTCTTCTAAAGCATGTCGATCTACTAGAACATACAAAGAGAACTTTTAGATTTTGGGCACCAAGAACTTCTCACAAATCATCCTGGATCAAGAGATTTACTTAAATAAATTGATACTGAACATAGAGAAATGAGGTAGATATGTAGATTCTTATAGGCAAACCATTTGAAATGTGTTTGTGAATTTGTAGTAACTGAAAACTTAGAACTGTGAACATTTTCATAACTGTGACTTAGAACTGTTACATATTATGAAATGGGGGTTTATTTTAAACTTTTTTAAACATATCTGTTAATGCAGCATAAACTAGAGTAGAACTGTGTTCTAACCAAGAGAGCTCTTTGGAAAGTAAGTTCCGTTTCATTATAAAAACCAATACAATTTGAGGTTTTTTATTATACACAAATTAGTTACAACTCTTACCTATTTTCCCACATTACCACCTACATTAAGGCACTTGTTATATCAGTAAACTATTTCTTTATTACCCTCATCATAGACACCTGTTAGTTATAAGACATGAATTTACACTGTCCTTCAAATCCTCATTGTTTTCAAACCACTGTGACCCTAGATATTTTTAAATGATAGGAAGTGATAATCACTAGGAGCCAAATCAGTGCTGTATGTCATTTGAAACTGTCCAGTATGTTATGTATGTGTCCAACAATTGTCACTAAATATGCCATACCATTTTTTCTGAATGGTTTTTACCATCCTTAAAATGTCTCGGTAGTGATTCATTCTACAAATCTTACCAGGAGTATTTCTCAAAAGACATTTGCCATGAGTTTTCTTGTATAGAATGTTTCCAAGTACTTATGAACTTTAAGGGGTTTTCACAGTGAGCTGTAGCCCTACTCCATCGACTGACTTTGTCTCCACATTGACATACAACAGCAAAGTCTCACCATCTATAACTGAGATAAAGGTACAATAATTCAGTAATTTTGAAATTTCAGTTTTTTCAGATTTTATCATTCGCTTTTCAAAAAGTTCAACTGTCACAACAGATGGTCGTCTATTTCTTTATTTATCATGAGAAATTCCCCAACAAACTTACACTTTAAACACAAAATGGAAATTTTGTGTTTAAAGTGTAAGTTTGTTGGGGAATTTCTATAATTTGTTTTTACTTAACACATCTACAAACATTTGCTATGTACTAGATACGCTAAATGATCATAAAAACCTCTGAAATAAAACACACCTCTGAAATTAACAAGTTCTATTCATATTAGATACATACAAAATCTAGTCAAGCCGTTTTGCTTAACTATCTTTGAAATCGTACAGTAAATAAATAACATGACAAATTATTAGACACTAATTTCATAAATATTAAACATAAGTTCATGTTACAAGTATTCTTAATGATCAAATTCAAAATCAAAGTTCATGCAATTCAGTTAGCTATTAATTAGCCAATGTTTTTCATTATGTTACAACACAATTATTTAAACTAATTGCCTATACTTTTTTAAGACATAAATTACCAATTATATTGTTCTTTTTTACGCTATACCAAGGCGTAACTTTGCACTGAATTTAGTTTTAACAAACAACTCTATGCTAATCAATAAATAATTGAGAAAAAACGTACCAGGGGTTAAGAATATTAAAATGCATGCTTAAGTTCCAATAAAAACCTTATTGTGTTCGTGTGAACAAGTAACATGTTCCTCAGGAGCTCAATATAAGTGATTATTGGCTTTGGCTGTCCCAAGGGGCCTAGCTGGATCTAGACATTTTTTCATGTAGTCCTGGGCTAGACCCATTATTTCATCTTTCCTATCACGTCTCTCTTTATCAACTTTTGATATTTTCCGACTATTGGAGTAAGGAAGCTTTTATGGAGGTCTTTATTTTATGTTCTTTTCTTAATTTTTTTATAAGGCGTTGAAAACTCAAGAGGTTTTTCTGTTTAAACAATAAGACAAAACATGTAATAGATACATAAGTGGTGGATGGGAGGTGTATATCCAAAAACACTGCATAAACTTTCTTATTAACAAATCCCCCAAAACCAAGTAAAAACCAACCAAAATTATTCAATACCGAAAATGTCACATCGATAGTTGGCAGTCATAAATTGAAAATAAACCATTCCGTCTTTGAAAAAAATATTTATAAATATAAATAAGGGTTAAAGTTGATTCTTTTGTGCCCATAATGTAAATATTATTGATTGAAATGCTGGCAATCTAGGTTCATTTATTTTTGTTTATTGGAAATTATTTCTGAACCATAATAATATTTTCAAAATGTATTACAATTTTGCATACAGGTTTAGGTAATCTTACACATTTTACTACCTGAGTCAGGTAGAGCTGATTTTCAGAAAATTTTAATTTTGTGTTTTTTTCTTATGAAAGTTGTTCAAGTTTTTGGTTAAAGATAAAATGTTATAAAAATGTCCTAAGATATGACAAATTTGATTAAAATCAATCCACTTTTTTTTCTGGCCCATTGCCTAGAAAACACAAATTAAACAGATGAACATCATTCCATTCATTTTTTTGATCCTCTACATTAATTTTGATTACTATGTAATGAGAAAATGAAACTATTAACTACAACGTTTTGAAGACTAATATAACTTAAATTTTTTACAGCTTCTGAGTTCAGTTCCACAGTCCTACAATTTTAAAGAACATGACAGGATGAAATGCTTGAAATTTGAAATACCGGTATGTAAGTTCATTGTTCTTTTATAGTTTATTTAATTTGGTTTTAATTTAAGTTCACTCTTCTAATGTTTGATAATGGAAAGTGAGTGTTAAACTTGTTAAGTATTAAGAATCTGGTTTGACTTTGGTTTTGTGATTTTAGAGATTGTTAAATTTTTTTCAACTTGAGCCAATGAAACGGGTAATATTAAAAATTGAATTTTTAATATTAATTTTTAATACTACAATTCTCCCCCCTCCCAAAATGTACATTAATGTATAAATTGGTTATACATACTGTCAAACATTAAAATTTTTATTTTACACATGTATAGCAGTAAATAGCATATCTACCAGTTTTTAATTACTTAATAAAACTTTTGTAACTCTAACCATAATAATCTCATTTGGTTTTAGAGTTTGTTTTTGAGTTTACTCGAATTTAAGTGCAAGACACCTTCATCGTTCTTCCCGCACACTCCTCATTTGGTTTTAATTTAAGTTCACTCTTCTAATGTTTGATAATGGAAAGTGAGTGTTAAACTTGTTAAGTGTTAAGAATCTGGTTTGACTTTGGTTTTGTGATTTTAGAGATTGTTAAATTTTTTTTCAACTTGAGCCAATGAAACGGGTAATATTAAAAATTAAATAATTTTGTATTGATATGTTTAAATGGGAACTGGTATTACAAATTGACAGGATATTTAATAAGCATATAATTGTATCCAAAAACATTTTAGGTTTTTAACATTAATGTTAAATTTCCAGACTATGTTTATCCGAATATTTGTAGATGGTATTGGATATGTTGTTAGCATGCAATGAGTTTATCGAGATACAATATGGCAAAAATATTCAAGCTTTGAAAAAACATCCAACAAACTCACTGTATGCTGACCACATATCCAATACCGCTCACAAATGTTCGGATGTACATAGTTTAGAAATTTCGTACAAGTGTAGGGAAGGTAGAAAAAAGGATAATTGGAAAAAGTTGAGATTTACAATAGTTTAAGAAATGAGCCTTCAAACATAGCTAACCCCATCTATGAAGAAATAATTAAAACTATTATATTGAGTATTCTAGCAGAGAGGGAATTTCATCCTAACAGTTGTGGCAACACTACTAATTATTCACAAAACAACTGTCAACGATAGAAAAAAAAAGGAAAAAAAATTAGGATACATAAATGTGCCAGTAAAACACATATATAAAAATAATTGTATATCTTATCCTGAATCTATAATATATAAATTTTTAACATTACTTTCTGATGATGGCCAGATACTCTTGAAAACCAAATACTGTTTTCTATTAAATGATATGCCCACGAATTGCAGCAACTTAATAACTAATTCTGTCTGCTTCGAGATGTTCAATACTTTTCATGGGTGGGTCTTTGAATACTTTACTCTTCAAATATCCTCACAAGAAAAAAATGACATACTGCCACTTCTGGTGATCTCGCAAATTAAAGAATATCGCCATATTTAGACAGAGCGTGACCTTGAAAATAAATACTAAACTGTACTCATTGATTGCAGTTGAGAGTCTGATCTTGAAAACAAACGCCTAACTGTATTAATTAATTTTAGTTTTCTCCGCTATGTGAGGAAACTAAATTCTTCAATCATTCGGAGGTATCGCTGGGACATGACTGTAACAGCATTCCTACTATCGTATTTAAAGAGATATTGACACATTATTCCTGAAGATGATATTGCACATCATACAGTGACTTTAACACTGTTGCAGAGTTTCTTAATGCATTTTATTAGGATTTACTGTTGACAATACCGGAATTATTTTTTATACACATATTATACTCACTCAAGTGGAAACATATTTTGTCTACAGTTGTTGACAAAGTGGCATTTTGTTCATTTAAATTAGTTTGCAAAATAGCTGATTTCTCAACAGTTTCACTTTGCCCACTACTTTGCACACTACTTTGCTCACTTTGATGGCAACCGAACAAAACGAAATTTATGTTAAGTATATTTGAATTCATTTATAATATACAGGAAATGTCCTGTATGTAGGTTATATTAATTCTTACATGTAAAATAACATAAATAAACAACAAAACAACGTTTTAAAGTCGAAAAAGGAAGTAATTATTCATGAAGATGATTGACAGTGTATGTACACGGAGAGTATTTTTCGTTTGCCGAGTTTTGAAGTTGGCAATCCCGTTTCCTCAACAATACACCTAAGTTATTTGTAATATTAATAAATAACCTCAGTTTTGACTTGAGAACTTCAACTCAGTGTTGATGTGTTGATTAGCACTACTGCTATATTTTGTGTAGTTAGTTGTAAAATATGGACAGTTCAGAAGATGAAAACCTGTCAAATACCCCGCCTAAATTAGCGGAAAAAGCTAACAACGTTGTACTAAATCTCCTTCCTGTCAAATCAAGGAAAAAGTACGACCGCCAGTATGAACTGTTTTTATCACAAAATAACAACTGTAGACAAAGTATAATGTGCAATTCGTGAGCAAAGTGTCTTTTTTAAACTTGATAAAATTGACGCACTCGGCAAGCCTTGTGCGTCAACATTTTTCTCTCGTTTAAAAAAGTGCCATTTTGCTCACTAGTTGCACAAATAACTATTGTCACTCATTAGGACAATGTAAACGCTGTCTTCATTATCATTTATAAAATGGTGGCAAAAATTTCACACATTTAATTTAATCTGTGTCTTTTCATGCCTGTATTACTTGAATTTTATATGGATACATGTATAAATCCTTGTAGAGAATTGTAGGCGGCAAACCAAGTGTAACTGCATTGGGACGGGCAGAGCATTTACGCCTATGTAACAAAGCAACTCTTATGATGTCAAGGATAAAATAAAGCAAAAGCTTAAAAGTTTCAAATATTTAATAGTATAAATTTTATTTTATCTTTGAATATGGAGTTTCAACAAGAAATATCTGCTATTACATTAAAGTTTCTTATGATGTCAATGCTTTCAGACTTACACACATTCTTTTGTATACAATTAGGCTTCTTTTTTTAAGCATGCTTCAAAATTATGTACCCAAGTCTTATTACGATCTGCTGATGGCACCACATAATTCCTATGGATATTAAAATGGCATTGAAACAGCTGTTGTGCAACCACATAACTATCATAATTTTTGTAGAACACCTTAATCCTCAACATATGTAGTTCACTTGTCCAATGCTTTATCTCAACTAAGTGATACATAAGGAAGAAACTGTTGTTACTGTTCATACTTGTCTATTACTGAACAATATGTAAATATATGCTATTGCATTGACTGTTAAATAGTAAAGATCTTTGTAAAAATAAAATATTCAATTTGTTAAAGTCACCTGTTTCATTGGCTCACACTATATTAAAACAATAAAATAGACTTTGACTATTTAATATTGTATGGGTATGCAAGTTTTTAGAGGATGGATGAATTTTTTACTAGACTTACATATTTGTCATTTGCCGTTCTTGAAACATACAACTTAGTTCATTTGCTTATTGTGTTTCCCTGTTTAGATTGAGAATATAAACTATGTCATTTTACAAAACCAACAATTTTTATATACAAACCATCATGTACATCTAGCCCCATCATACAATGTAATATAACAGATGTATATAATGCCCATAAGTTGGTTTCTTAAGCTATGTAGAAATTGTTAATGTATTTTTAGATCAGGAGGCCTACATAAAAAGGTAAATTTGTTTAAAACAGTGTTGTTACACAGGTTTTCTGAACCTCAATTGTGTATATTATTACTTTCTTGATATACAGCTAACAGGTTTCATAGATATGAATATATTAGAAAGTCTCCACTTGCTTTGCTCGCATCTGTGACCTCTCCCTTGCTGCTTCTTATAACTATATGAATATCAAATTTTCTTCGTAGTTCACTGTTCAAAATTATATTTTTGGCCATAAGTTTGGCATTTGTCATTGTAGAGAGTTCAATTACATACTGAATTGAAATTTTAGTATTTTGATCTAATTTAATGTGTTACAAGTTGTATACCACACAAGATATAAACAAAAACACTATTTATAACAGCCGTCATTTTGCTTTTTCAATTTGATTTTTCTGAATTTTAATAGGGTTCTATAGCATACTGTAGTCCGCTGTACCAAATTATATTTCATGTTTCTACCTTAGTTTTTATGACTACTATCATGTTTACATACAGACAACAACAACAACAACAACATTAGGCGGAAGGCATGTCAAAATCACTTTCTGTTTCCAGAGGCTGTGATACATGAAGATAGAGGTCATATTTTTTTACAATTACAAATCGTACCTTATGAACTTTGTAAGTAAAATGAAGTTGTGAAAGGAAAATTACGTTCGGCTTATTGTATAAAATAACAGCACATAAGCATTATCATCTGTCAGAGTTTTCAAATATAATTGTTAGTTATATATATTTAATTCTTAGTTATGGGATAAATTGGTCATTAGTTTTGTGAAAATGATGCAGTTTATCCAAATACAAAAGCCATTTTGTACATAAATGTCCAGTATAGATTATTAATCATTTTGTTAGTAAAAACAAAAAGACAAGACACATTCGTTCACCCGTCACTAAACATCTGGCCCTTAAAGGAGAACAATTTCTCTATGAACCTCAGCAATAGTTTTTGATACACAAAAAATGTATCACGACATGAGTCTAACAGTGACAGGAATATTGCTTGTAGTATCCATTTTACATCACTGATATATCACAATAATTAATTGAACTTCATATTCCGACAAAATGGTTAACAATTGGTTATTATATTAAATTAAAATACAGTGTGTGTAAGATGACTCATTGCCATAGTCATTTCAAATTGACTTTACTTTAAAGTTGGGCCTCTTATTTCACATTGTAGGATCAACAAAAAGTTATACACAGAAAAACAATTTTTGAAATTTGGATTAGTGGTTTACCATTGATATTTACTAACAATTATTCTCGTTAACAAATTTTCTCAACCTTTAAATAAAATTCATTTGAGTAAAACTGAACCCAGTGAAAGCATTTACACTCATATATGTATATATATACAAGGCCCGTTCAGAAAGTAACTTCTGTTTGAGTATAAATAATTGGAGACTAGATACAGAAATATTTATGTCTTAAAACTACAGCTCTTCCACTATTTTTCGACATAATTTCCATATAAATTTAGGCAATTATCATTGCGATTGACCAGTTTGGAAATCCCTTCTTCATGAAATTTTGCCGCTTGTAATTTTAGTCAACCTGGTCAGGATCTTGAAGTTTTTTATCATCATCCAAGCACTGGTACTCATATCATTTGTCCATGATAGGTAAAAATCACTGGGAGTCATAACCGGACTATATGCATTTGAATTGATGGATCATAATATGTTTTGTTTGCCAAGTGGTATGACGGTTGACAGACATAAATAGGAAACCAGAAGTCTGCAAACCAAGGCGTTTGTTCTAAATGGGCTTTTTTAGTTATTGAAGTCTCACATAGAAATGATAGTTGTTCCACAATTCGTAAACATTGAGATAATGTTCACATGGCTCAAAGATTGCAAACAGCGGTTTTCAAAGATTTTTTCATGAATTTTCTGAAGCAATTCATCACTGACTACAGATTGCTCTTCATTTCTCATCATGAATGTTTGTTCTCTCACTTTTTAACAAACACTGATGCACAACACATTGTGTGTTAAATAGGTATCTCTCAATCGCAGGTGTACTAAGCATGAGGATGCTTTTTCAGCCCTGATGCTATTTGAGTATTCGAGGGTTAGGGGTCTTTATTTTATTTTATTTTTTCCTTTGTAGAGTCCAAAGTTAAAATCAACGATAATTATTTTTCATGTGTGTCTCTAATTTGGCGGACAGTCTATACAACTGTCTGTAAGTCGCAACCAGTCATCACAGACAAGACAATAAATTCTAAATATTTCAAACTTTGTATTTAAATTATTTGTATTGTCCCACATATAGGAAAAATATAGTACTGTAGTAACCAAAAAAAAAATCGAGAAACTATAAAGATGAAATATTTTGAAATATGTGTGGGTTATCAAATAAAATTAGATTATATTCTGATTATGAATATGTATGCTTATTTGTTGAAAAATTAATATGTTGGCGCTAAACTAAATTTCAATTGTCGGATATCATGTTCATTCTCCCCCCCTGAACTAAAACACAGTTTTTGCTACAAACTAAAAAAAGAAAATACTAATGAACATCTACAATTCTGAAAAAAAAAAATGTTTGTTTTGAAATTAAATTGCAGTTTGAAATCATCTATTATAGTTTTTTGTACGACAAATAGAACTTCATTTAACCACACAATGAAAAATTCATAGCTTATAAATTTTAAAAACAGTTTTTATGACATGTGAGACAAACACTTCAATAGCCATTAAAAGATGGATTCCATTTTCATTTATTTCTCTTTATTATGATCCGTAGTTAAAACCAAGGACCTGTATAATTTTATTGCATATCTGTCTGTAAAATTTAAACTGTCACTTAAATGACTTTGACTTTTTTAAAAATAATTTTCCCTATATGCCTACTGAGCCTAAGTTGTGTGTGGTTTTAGCACACGTTTGACTTTTTTATTTATAAGGTGATGATGACCTAAAGGTTATTTACCTTTTAAAACAATTAATAATTTTTTTTAAAAAGTGTGATTGATTGCTCCATGGGTGATTATTTAATTTAAATTAAACAATGTTGATCTTGATTCTGTTAGATATTTATTCAGGTGTTGCTGTGACCATTTATACATGTTTATTTGTTCAGGCATTGCGACCAAGTAAAGGAAACACATTTTGCCATGCACACACAATGTATGAGCAAGGACTACAGTCAATCCAATGAAGTCAAAATACTCGAACACTAAGTTATGTAGGTATGTATAGCTTTAGTAGTGTGTTGTTGTATTAACAATTTGTTTTTTTTTGCGTGTGATGTATATGTGACTAAGATTAAATAGCATTAGTTACTTTTCCATACTATTGTATACAAATGCTAATTAAAGCTCTGCAGCCATAAAACAGCGTAACTTTTCACTGAAGTAATTGTTCCAATGATACTTTACTTAAATTGTAGTATTTTTACATGCTCAGAGTATATGTAGATGGAGTAAGTGTGACAATCGTAATTGCATTGAACTTGTGTTACTGTCTTTGCATTTCATTGTCTAAAGGAAAAGTAATATTCGTCATTCTTCAGGGGCTCACTATAGCGAGTAGCAAACTCGAGAAATACTAGCTGGATCTCTGACATTTTTTTTTCATATAATCTTGGGATAGATCCTTCTCTTGACCCAATTCTTGTTCTTTTGCAATGTAAACACTATTAAATTATTCTAGGACAAGGGGTATTTATTTCATCTTCTTTTTGTTATAAGGTGACGATGACAGAGCTTTTTCACCTTTAAGTAACAAAGGAAAAAAGTGTTATCTGTAGGTATGATAGCGATGTTTGTCTTATATGTTTCCATTATGAAACTGAAAGTAATTTTATAATAATTATTGAGGTATCTTTTGTAACTAAAATCTTAAAATAATCTGATTTAAGTAACATTAAATGAACATACAGAGTAATAATTTTAACTTTGATGTTATTGATATGTCTTAATCTATCAATTCTATAAATAACTTAAAAATAGTGGATATTTTAACATTTTCATGGAATTAAAAAAATACTTTTTGAAGTTAACTTTTTAGGTTATTTACAGAATCTTCTATTTTTTTGTCCTGTTTTCAGATTTACACCACATTTATTCCTATGTTGAACTGTTTTATATCAACATATTGTATATGTATGAAAGAGGTTGCCTTGGACTATAAACTAATAAGATGTTATCTTGCCAAGCTTGATATTACCTGTCTCCTTACAACACTAGCTTGCTACATGATGGCTTTACTACATCATATTCTTATGAATACATTTGATTTCCAAGCATGACATTCTACAGGCTTACTCGACTGCTCATGTAACACAGCTGATTTAAAATATATTAATATTCTGCTCAACAAGTTTTATTGTACAATTAGTTTCACATATTAATTTGTCATTTGATAATGACTGTGTAAGATTGGAACCAGTTGGAAAATAAATGTAATTAGTTTATTATAACAAAGCTTTTGTCTTTTTGGAGTCTTTCCATAAGTGCTTTTCATTCATGTCTGTCAGCAGCACTTCTTTTATGTCCATCTGTTTTGACTGCCTGGCCCACTTCTCTCTTCACATATCTCCTTGGGCCTCCACCACTCCATGGGGATTATAGTTATAAGCCTGTCTCTCTATGGCACAGTCATCTTTTCTGAGGGTGTGTTATATCCGCTTCCATTTCTTCCTCTTGATATCCAGCTCTATAGGACGCTGATCTGTATACTTGTCCACAAGTTCTCATTTGTAACATTCTTCTGTTAACAGATCCCAAGGATCTTTCTCGGACAACATTTTACAAAAACCTGCAATGACTGGTCACAGTTGGCGATAATTACCAGGTCTTGCAACCATACAGCAACATCAACTTTTTTTTAGTATTAAAAAGACTCATCTTTATAAAACAATTTCTATTTCTCCATAACATATACAGTTACAGGAAGGCTTCATTTTCATTTTTAATGTGAATTTTAACATCATCTGTTTATTAAAAATTTCTCCTTTAATATAACCCCACCTTGTTTATGTCTACGAATCTCTTTTGTCTTTTTTATATTTATTCTAAGACCAGCACCACTTGCTATTCTACCTAGAGCTGTAATCTTGCTTTTGTAGTAAATCACTAAATCACTGTGCAAGGAGACATACATCAGCAAATTGAGGTCCTCAATCTGACTTTACAGCCTTCACTATAATGCACAATCTTATGCTCTAAGGTCACTTCGGATTACCGCATCTAGCACCACAATAAAAAGAGTCTGTGAAATGATATACTATTGATTTATCTTTTTGTGTCATCAGTGATAAATTAAAATACAAACTGTTTTTTTAAAAGTGGTTCTCACTATCCTGATTTTTGTTTAAAATCTCTTATCATGTGACATCAGTGATAAGTTAAAATGCAAGCTGTGTTTTTAATACTTTCTAATGGTTCCCACTTAGACCTTAGATGAATCATCAGTTATTAGTTAAAACATTTTAATACTTTAAAAAAAAAAAATTGCATCTTTTGGTAGTTTACCGTAGCAACAAATATAATAATACACACTTATAACATTAGATTGTCTATCAGCTGTAGTAATACAAATTACTTTTTTTAATTACACACTACTGTAGTTTAAGATATTACTGTTTAATCTTGGAGTGAAATGATGTTTACCTTTACAACCAAATCATCATATGATTTTACTTATCACAAATTTGTACTCACCTAGTATATGAAGTATAGGGTTAGTTTGATATCACAAAAAGTTTTGACCTCCAGTTATGGACCCGGGAAACAAAAAGAAAAAGGTTTTCAACATGTCGTCCATCTTTCCATCATTGTTGTCTTTAAGTGAGCACATTAGCGGCTACAAAAATTAAGTTAGGAACGTTTAATTTATATAGGTGACTCATATAGAATCCTATTGAAAATAAAAAATCTCAAAATGATGGCCATTAATTTTTTTAATTAATTTTTTTAATAAACAAACCTACCCTACTTTGTGCAAGACCCCTTGATGTACCAATACAATTTAACATTTCCTACAAGGATCTAAGAAAAAAAACTTTTGGATAGTAATTTATAGGATCCATTTGTATTACATTGTATGATGTGGCTGAATAAGTTATCTTGTGGCTCATTAATTTGTTTTTAAATTCCGTTTTTAAATCTGTTGGTTAATAACCATGAAACATGAAGATTGGAAAATTGAGATTGGAATGTTAACTTACCTTATACTTTGTAAATAAAAAAACAAAAGAATATTATAATCCGGATTTAATCCTTTTTTTATATAGGGACATTTTAAGGACATACTTAAAGAAAATTCAACAACCTCTTCGATATCAAAAGGTTACAATTTTATATAGGCATATTATTAAAATTGTACTAATGAATTTTGTGACACTCAATTGTAGTTATGTTCTGAATATTTTTTAATGGTTTATTTAATCAATGTTTCTTGAAATCTCTGCATTCTATTTTCATTCCTTTGTAAATGATTATATATTTTATAACTGAATATATTATGAAATTGTTTGTATTAGAATTACAGTGATCTTCATTCATCATCAACAACAACCAGATCATCCATCATTTTCAACAGCATTCAGAAAATTCACCATCAAGCTACTTATAGAACATTAGTCATCACAGCAGCATCTAGAACATCCCATCAATATCAACATAATTACATATTTTGATCTACAACTGGTAAGGTAAGTTATACTAGTTAGTGAATTTGGAGTACGAGGGTATACAGTCTCTTGTCACTGCGAACCAAATGGATCTTTTGTGACTACCCTACTAATTATGTTTTATACCCAGCCAAGATTTAAGCTTCTTAAGAATTTTAGAATGATTTTGGGTGATATTGTCGTTATCTCTACAGCCATGGGGAAAGGAAGTGCTGAGGTAAAGTAGTCTTTTGTAGGATAGAGATTCACACTCACACAACCAGTGTTCGGCTGTCTCTTTATGTGTCAGGCAGAAGCGGCACTAATCCACTTTTCCCTTCCCCTTATATTTTTGGGTTGGGAGTCCTCTGATGATTACTCCATTGACCCATGGCTCTTGGATTAGAGCTATATCTTCAGTAAATCTCATGACGAGGACAGCCAAAACCGTCCTGTCATTAATGAGATTTATTGAAAGCATTTTACTTCTTCACATTAGAAACTTGGTTTGTCCCTGATGTGGTAGGGTTCTGTATTAGTCCATTCCTTCTGGCGAGTCCTTTTTTCCGAGATCTTTCCTTTGTGGCTGTTGATGACCTTTTAGGTTTTTATTTCTTTTGAAGGAAAGAACTGCTAGATGCCACCCCCCACTCTTGACATACTATCCAAGGCTGTAATAGCCTCCTGCCAGCATGACTTTGGACGGAGCTTTAGCCTCTGACACAGCAACAGCTATCTTATCCTTTCTTTGTGGTATAGAACTAGGCTGACTATGAGTTTCAGCTCACTTCTTATAATGTTTGCTGATGTTTAGATCTAAGTAATTCGATTTCCGTCCTCTTTTGTGCAATTGTTTATTGTCTGTGCTAGCTTGAATCGCTTACGTTCACATTGTAGGTGGTTTAGGTGTTACTTTTATTTCTCATTTTCTTATACTTTTTTTTAATGTATACATAGTTTAGAGAATGTTACATTGTGATTCATGGAAATATCCTTTTTGAGTTGCTCAGAGCCCATAACTTTTTTTTGGTATAAATTATGTCTGATAAATGTTTGTACTGTCTGTTTTAATGAAACTTGGTATAAAATTTTGTTTGATTTATAGATGGTATAATACACAATTTTATAAACTGAGTAATAATGAGGGGGGGGATGAATGAATGAAATGTCTAAAATAGCTCTTTAAGAATTTAAGACTATTAGTTTCATTATATTTATTTTAGTAGACTCAAATTTTCTCTTCCAATTGGTTTTTAAACTTTTTTTGTTCCAGGTTTAATCACTTTGATAAATTGAAGTAGATGACATGTCAGAGACATGAGTGAGTACAAGTTGTGTAACATAGTTGTAAACATATGTCAGCTAAACTAGTATCCATCATGACTTTGAAAACTTATGTTTTTAGGATGGAGAAGCCCACTAGGTTAGATTAGTTTTAAGCTGTAGGAAATAGTATTAGATAAGTTATTATATATTTTATGGTATATGTTTGTGTTAAAAATATTTTCAAAGACATGATGGAATATAAATTATTTATTTTTTTTATTGAGAAACACAAGCATTGTTTGTGCACATTTAATAATTAAACAATGCAAGTCATTACATATATGCCAACTAGTTTAGCTGACATATTTATTTGATAAGTTGTTGAATCCATTACAGCCTCAAGAATGAAGATTAGATCTGCATCATCGATGAACTTCATAATGATCATGATCCCTCCCTTATGAATCAAACAGAAATCAATTCAGTTTTTTTAGATGTAAAAATTAAACTTAAAAATTTTAAAATATTAAAGAAATATGTATATAATTAATGTTTTTCGTTTTATATTTAATAAATAATCAGATTAATTTTTTTTTTTTTTTTTTTTTTTTTTTTTTTTTTTTTTACTTTTTTTGCTTTGAATCTTTTTAAATAATATCAGTCATCATTCTTAGGTCCTTTTTGAAATATTTAATTTTGTTAGATTATTTCTCTTGTTTTCTTTCAGTTTTGAATCTTTTTAAAAAATATTATTTTAACTTTAGGATTTAAAAAACAATAATATATTTAATAATATATTATAATCTTAATTAAATTTTTGTCCTTTATATTAGTTCAGCTTCTTAGACTATTTTTTATTTTATTTTTTGATTTTCGGTTTCAGCTCCCTATCATTCTACATAATATAATTAATCCATGTGTATTTATTTCAGGCCAATTACACACCCGACCAACAAAAGGGTGAGTATAATCTTTTGTTGAGTCCATCGCACTTACAACACCTAGACTTAACAAAATGTTAATGTCTAGTTACAACAAAGATCACACACTTGTACAAATTGTCCAAGTGTACACCACTATTATTACACTTCTTCAGGCATAAGTCCTCGACACATTAGAGGCAGCATTAGATTTGGTAGGAAATTGAGTTAGTTTGTAAGAATATTTTCGGTATTCCGCGGTCCCTGTTAGGTTTTTAGTTTTACGGGTGTTTTATTTTTCAGGTTTTATTATGTGTTGTTGTGTATATATGTTATTGTTTTTCATATTTTTTATGTATTTTTTTTAGGTTTTATTTATGTGTTTTTCAGGGTTTTTTTATTGTATTATTTCTATATAAATAATATTTTTGTATGTATTTCAAAGTAGTATTTTATTTCCATGTATTTTCAGGTGTGGGCTCTTTTAGTTTAGTATGAATGTTTTGTTTGATGATTTAATTTGCAGCGAAGAAACTGTACATTTAAAATTTTTTTTGTTATCTAAAGTTCTACCTTTGATTTGCTGGTCACCATTTTAAAAAGGTAAGCTACTTCAATTAATTTTATTTTATTTATTTTATTTTTTTTAATGTAGACTCAATTTAATTTTACTTGGAAACTTGTTAGTAGGTTTTCGTTTGAGTTTTCTTCGTAATCATAACTGTGTTCTTCTAAAGCATGTCGATCTACTAGAACATACAAAGAGAACTTTTAGATTTTGAGCACCAAGAACTTCTCACAAATCATCTTGAATCAAGAGATTTGCGTACATAAATTGATACTGAACATAGAGAAATGAGGTAGATATGTAGATTCTTATAGGCAAACCATTTGAAATGTGTTAGTGAATTTGTAGTAACTGAAAACTTAGAACTGTGAACATTTTCATAACTGTAACTTAGAACTGTTACATATTATGAAATGGATTTTTTTAAAAACTTTTTTAAACATATCTGTTAATGCAGCATAAACTAGAGTAGAACTGTGTTCTAACTAAGAGAGCTCTTTGGAAAGTAAGTTCCATTTCATTATAAAAACCAGTACACTTAGATGTCTTTTGGAAGTACGTACCTAGAGGTCATTTAGAAGGACGTACTTAGAGGTCATTTAGAACCACGTAGTTAGAGGTCAATTAGAACCACGTACTTAGAGGTCATTTAGAACTACGTATATGAGGTCATTTAGAACCACGTACTTAGAGGACATTTAGAACCACGTACTTAGGTGTCATTTAGAACTACTGACGTAGATGTCATTTAGAACCAAGTACTTAGAGGTCATTTAGAACCACGTACTTATAGGTCATTTAGAACCTCGTACTTAGAGGTCAATTAGAACTACGAACTTAGGGGTCATTTAGAACTACGTACTTAGAGGTGTTATAGAACTACGTTCTTAGAGGTCATTTAGGACTTCGTACTTAGAGGTTATTTAGAACTACGTACTTAGAGGTCATTTAGAACCACATACTTAGAGGTCATTTAGAACTACTTACTTAGAGGTCATTTAGAACTACGTACCTAGAGGTCATTTAGGACCACGTACTTAGAGGTCATTTAGAACCACTTACTTAGAGGTCATTTGGAACTACGTATCTAGAGGTATTTAGAACTACGTACTTAGACGTCATTTAGAACTACGTACTTAGAAGATATTTAGAACCACGTACTTAGAGGTCATTTAGAACCAACTATTTAGAGGTCATTTAGAACTACGTACTTAGATGTCATTTAGAACCACGTACTTAGAGGTCATTTAGAACCACGTACTCAGATGTCATTTAGAGCCCACGTACCTAGAGGTCATATAGAACCACGCACATAGATATCATTTAGAACTACGTACTTAGAGGTCATTTAGAGCTACGTATTTAGAGGTCATTTAGAACCCACGTATTTAGAGGTCATTTAGAACTACGTATATGAGGTCTTTTAGAACCACGTACTTAGAGGACATTTAGAACCACGTACTTAGAGGTCATTTAGAACCACTTACTTAGAAGTCATTTGGAAGTACGTACTTAGAGGTCATTTAGAACTACGTACTTAGGGGTCATTTAGAACTACTTACTTAGAGGTTATTTAGCACTACGTATATAAGGTCATTTAGAACCACGTACTTAGAGGACATTTTGAACCACGTACTTAGAAGTCATTTAGAAGAACCCACGTACTTAGAGGTCATTTAGAACCACGTACTAAGAGATCATATTGAACCACGTACTTAGAGGTCATTTAGAACCACTTACTTAGAGGTCATTTAGAACCACTTACTTAGAGGTCATTTAGAAATACTTACTTTGAGGTCATTTAGAACTACGTACCTAGAGGTCAATTAGAACTACGTACTTAGAGGTCATTTAGAACTACGTACTTAGAGGTAATATAGAACTACGTTCTTAGAGGTCATTTAGGACTTCGAACTTAGATGTCATTTAGAACTACGTACTTAGAGGTCATTTAGAACCACATACTTAGAGGTCATTTAGAACTACTTACTTAGAGGTCATTTAGAACTACATACCTAGAGGTCATTTTGGACCACGTACTTAGAGGTCATTTAGAACCACTTACTTAGATGTCATTTGGAAGTACGTACCTAGAGGTCATTTAGAACTACGTACTTAGGGGTCATTTAGAACTACTTACTTAGAGGTCATTTAGAAGCACGTACTTAGAGGTCATTTATAACCACGTACTTAGAGGTCATTTAGAACCACGTACTTAGAAGTCATTTAGAAGAACCCACGTACTTAGAGGTCATTTAGAACCACGTACTAAGACATCATATAGAACCACGTACTTAGAGGTCATTTAGAACCACTTACTTAGAGGTCATTTAGAACCACATACTTAGAGGTCATTTAGAACTACTTACTTTGAGGTCATTTAGAACTACGTACCTAGAGGTCAATTAGAACTACGTACTTAGAGGTCATTTAGAACTACGTACTTAGAGGTAATATAGAACTACGTTCTTAGAGATAATTTAGAACCACATACTTAGAGGTCATTTAGAACTACTTACTTAGAGGTCATTTAAAACTACGTACATAGAGGTCATTTAGAACTACTTACCTAGAGGACATTTGGAACTACGTATCTAGAGGTATTTAGAACTACGTACTTAGACGTCATTTAGAACTACGTACTTAGAAGATATTTAGAACCACGTACTTAGAGGTCATTTAGAACCAACTATTTAGAGGTCATTTAGAACTACGTACTTAGATGTCATTTAGAACCACGTACTTAGAGGTCATTAGAACCACGTACTGAGAGGTCATTTAGAACCACGTACTTAGAGGTCATTTAGAACCACGTACTTAGAGGTCATTTAGAACCACATACTTAGAGGTCATTTAGAACTACGTAATTAGAGGTCATTTAGAACTACGTACTTTAAGGTCATTTAAATCCACGTACTTATGGTCATTTAGTACTACGTACTTAGAGGTCATTTAGAACTACGTACTTAGAGGTCATTTAGTACTACGTACTTAGGGGTCATTTAGAACCAAGTACTTAGAGGTCATTTAGATTCACGTACTTATAGGTCATTTAGAACCACGTACTTAGAGGTCATTTAGAACCACATACTTAGAGGTCATTTAGAACCCAGTACTTAGAGGTCATTTAGAACTACGTACTTAGAAGATATTTAGAACCACGTACTTAGAGGTCATTTAGAACCAACTTTTTAGAGGTCATTTAGAACTACGTACTTAGAGGTCCTTTAGAACCACGTACATAGAGGTCATTTAGAACTACGTACTTAGAGGTCATTTAGAACTACGTATTTATAGGTCGTTTAGAACTACGAACTTAGGGGTCATTTAGAACCCACGTACCAAGAGGTCATTTAGAACTACGTATATGAGGTCATTTAGAACCACGTACTTAGAGGACATTTAGAACCACGTACTTAGAGGTCATTTAGAACTTACGTACTTAGAGGTCATTTAGAACTACGTACTTAGAGGTAATTTAGTACTACGTACTTAGGTGTCATTTAGAACTACGTACTTAGAGGTCATTTAGAACGACGTACTCAGAGGTCATTTGGAACCTACGTACCTAGAGGTCATTTAGAACCACTTACTTAGAGGTCATTTAGAACCACATACTTAGAGGTCGTTTAGAACTACTTACTTAGGGATCATTTAGAACCACGTACTCTGAGGTCATTTAGAACCACGTACTTAGAAGTCATTTAGAACCACGTACTTAGAGGTCATTTAGAACAACGTACTTAGAGGATATTTTGAACCACGTACTTAGAGGTCATTTAGAACCAACGTACTTAGAGGTCATTTAGAACCAAACACTTAGAGGTCGTTTAGAACTACGTACTTAGAAGTCATTTAGAACCCACGTACTTAGAGGTCATTTAGAAACCACGTTCTTAGAGGTTATTTAGAACGAATTTCTTAGAGGTCATTTAGAACCCATGTACTTAGAGGTAATTTTAGAACCCACGTACTTAGAGGTCATTTAGAACTACGTACTTAGAGGTCATTTAGTACTACGTACTTAGGGGTCATTTAGAACTACTTACTTAGAGGTCATTTAGAACCATGTACTTAGAGGTCATTTAGATTCATGTACTTAGAGGTCATTAAGAACTACGTACTTAGGGGTCATTTAGAACTACTTACTAAAGGTCATTTAGAACCACGTACTTATATTTCATTTAGAACCACGTACTTAGAGGTCATTTAGAACCAAGTACTTAGAGGTCATTTAGAACTACGTACTTAGAAGATATTTAGAACCACGTACTTAGAGGTCATTTAGAACCAACTTTTTAGAGGTCATTTAGAACTACGTACTTAGAGGTCTTTTAGAACCACGTACATAGAGGTCATTTAGAACTACGTACTTAGAGGTCATTTAGAACTACGTATTTAGAGGTCATTTAGAACCACGTACTTAGAGGACATTTAGAACCAACAACCTAGAGGTCATTTAGAACTACATACTTAGAGGTCATTTATAACGACGTACTCAGAGGTCATTTAGAACTACGTACTTAGAGGTAATTTAGTACTACGTACTTAGGTGTCATTTAGAACTACTGATTTAGAGGTCATTTAGAACCAAGTACTTAGAGGTCATTTACAACCACGTACTTAGAGGTCATTTAGAACCTCGTACTTAGAGGTCATTTAGAACCACGTACTTATAGGATAGTTAGAACCATGTAATTAGAGGTCAGTTAGAACTACGTTCTAAGAGGTCATTTAGAACCCACGAACTTAGAGGTCATTCAGAACTACGTACTTAGAGGTCATTTAGAACCACGTACTTAGAGGACATTTAGAACCACGTACTTAGAAGTCATTAGAAGAACCCACGTACTTAGAGGTCATTTAGAACCACGTACTAAGAGGTCATATAGGACCATGTACTTAGAGGTCATTTAGAACTACGTACTTAGGAGTCATTTAGAACTACTTACTTAGAGGTCATTTAGAACCACATACTTAGAGGTCATTTAGAACTACGAACTTATGGGTCATTTAGAACCCACGTACTTAGAGGTCATTTAGTACCCACGTACTTAGAGGTCATATAGAACCTCGTACTTAGAGGTCATTTAAAACCACTTACTTAGATGTCATTTGGAAGTACGTACCTAGAGGTCATTTAGAACTACGTACTTAGGGGTCATTTAGAACTACTTACTTAGAGGTCATTTAGAAGCACGTACTTGGAGGTCATTTAGAACCACGTACTTAGAGGTCATTTAGAACCACGTACTTAGAGGTTATTTAGCACTACGTATATAAGGTCATTTAGAACCACGTATTTAGAGGACATTTTGAACCACGTACTTACAAGTCATTTAGAAGAACCCACGTACTTAGAGGTCATTTAGAACCACGTACTAAGAGATCATATAGAACCACGTACTTAGAGGTCATTTAGAACCACTTACTTAGAGGTCATTTAGAACCACATACTTAGAGGTCATTTAGAACTACTTACTTTGAGGTCATTTAGAACTACGTACCTAGAGGTCAATTAGAACTACGTACTTAGAGGTCAATTAGAACTACGTACTTAGAGGTAATATAGAACTACGTTCTTAGAGGTCATTTAGGACTTCGTACCTAGAGGTCATTTAGACCTACATACTTATAGGTCATTTAGAACCACGTACTTAGACGTCATTTGGAACTACTTATCTAGAGGTATTTAGAACTACGTACTTAGACGTCATTTAGAACTACGTACTTAGTAGATATTTAGAACCACGTACTTAGAGGTCATATAGAACCAACTATTTAGAGGTCATTTAGAACTACGTACTTAGATGTCATTTAGAACCACGTACTTAGAGGTCATTTAGAACCACGTACTGAGAGGTCATTTAGAACACGTACTTAGAGGTCATTTAGAACCAACAACTTAGAGGTTATTTAGCACTACGTATATAAGGTCATTTAGAACCACGTACTTAGAGGACATTTAGAACCACGTACTTAGAAGTCATTAGAAGAACCCACGTACTTAGAGGTCATTTAGAACCACGTACTAAGAGGTCATATAGAACCACGTACTTAGAGGTCATTTAGAACTACGTACTTAGCAGTCATTTAGAACTACTTACAAAGAGGTCATTTAGAACCACGTACTTAGAGGTCATTTAGAACTACGAACTTAGGGGTCATTTAGAACCCACGTACTTAGAGGTCATTTAGTACCCACGTACTTAGAGGTCATATAGAACCTCGTACTTAGAGGTCATTTAGAACCACTTACTTAGATGTCATTTGGAAGTACGTACCTAGAGGTCATTTAGAACTACGTACTTAGGGGTCATTTAGAACTACTTACTTAGAGGTCATTTAGAAGCACGTACTTAGAGGTCATTTAGAACCACGTACTTAGAGGTCATTTAGAACCACGTACTTAGAGGTTATTTAGCACTACGTATATAAGGTCATTTAGAACCACGTACTTAGAGGACATTTTGAACCACGTACTTAGAAGTCATTTAGAAGAACCCACGTACTTAGAGGTCATTTAGAACCACGTACTAAGAGATCATATAGAACCACGTACTTAGAGGTCATTTAGAACCACTTACTTAGAGGTCATTTAGAACCACATACTTAAAGGTCATTTAGAACTACGTACCTAGAGGTCAATTAGAACTACGTACTTAGAGGTCATTTAGAACTACGTACTTAGAGGTAATATAGAACTACGTTCTTAGAGGTCATTTAGGACTTCGTACTTAGAGGTCATTTAGAACTACGTACTTATAGGTCATTTAGAACCACGTACTTAGACGTCATTTAGAACCACTTACTTGGAGGTCATTTGGAACTACGTACCTTGAGGTCATTTAGAACCTCGTACTTAGAGGTCATTTAGAACCACATACTTAAAGGTCATTTAGAACTACTTACTTAGAGGTCATTTAGAACTACGTACCTAGAGGTAATTTAAGACCACGTACTTAGAGGTCATTTAGAACCACTTACTTAGAGGTAATTTGGAACTACGTACTTAGTGGTCATTTAGAACCAACGTACTTAGAGGTCATTTAGAACCACGTACTTAGTGGTCATTTAGAACCAACGTACTTAGAGGTCATTTAGAACCAAACACTTAGAGGTCGTTTAGAACTACGTACTTAGAGGTCATTTAGAACCCACGTACTTAGAGGTCATTTAGAAACCACGTTCTTAGAGGTTATTTAGAACCAACTTCTTAGAGGTCATTTAGAACCCACGTACTTAGAGGTAATTTAGAACCCACGTACTTAGAGGTCATTTAGAACTACGTACTTAGAGGTCATTTAGAACTACGTACGTAGAGGTCATTTAGTACTACGTACTAAGGGGTCATTTAGAACTACTTACTTAGAGGTCATTTAGAACCAACTTTTTAGAGGTCATTTAGAACTACGTACTTAGAGGTCCTTTAGAACCACGTACATAGAGGTCATTTAGAACTACGTACTTAGAGGTCATTTAGAACTACGTATTTATAGGTCGTTTAGAACTACGAACTTAGGGGTCATTTAGAACCCACGTACTTAGAGGTCATTTAGAACTACGTATATGAGGTCATTCAGAACCACGTACTTAGAGGACATTTAGAACCACGTACTTAGAGGTAATTTAGAACCACTTACTTAGATGTCATTTGGAAGTACGTACCTAGAGGTCATTTAGAAATACGTACTTATGGGTCATATAGAACTATTTACTTAGAGGTCATTTAGAAGCACGTACTTAGAGGTCATTTAGTACCACGAAGTTAGAGGTCATTTAAAACCATGTACTTAAAGGTCATTTAGAACCAAATTTTTAGATGTCATTTAGAACTACGTACTTAGAAGTCAAATAGAACCACGTACTTAGAGGTCATTTAGAACTTACGAACTTAGAGGTCATTTAGAACTACGTACTTAGAGGTAATTTAGTACTACGTACTTAGGTGTCATTTAGAACTACGTACTTAGAGGTCATTTAGAACGACGTACTCAGAGGTCATTTGGAACCTACGTACTTAGAGGTCATTTAGAACCACTTACTTAGAGGTCATTTAGAACCACATACTTAGAGGTCGTTTAGAACTACTTACTTAGGGGTCATTTAGAACCACGTACTCTGAGGTCATTTAGAACCACGTACTTAGAAGTCATTTAGAACCACGTACTTAGAGGTCATTTACAACCACGTACTTAGAGGTCATTTTGAACCACGTACTTAGAGGTCATTTAGAACCAACGTACTTAGAGGTCATTTTGAACCAAACACTTAGAGGTCGTTTAGAACTACGTACTTAGAAGTCATTTAGAACCCACGTACTTAGAGGTAATTTAGAAACCACGTTCTTAGAGGTTATTTAGAACCAATTTCTTAGAGGTCATTTAGAACCCACGTACTTAGATTTAATTTAGAACCCACGTACTTAGAGGTCATTTAGAACTACGTACTTAGAGGTCATTTAGTACTACGTACTTAGGGGTCATTTAGAACTACTTACTTAGAGGTCATTTAGAACCAAGTATTTAGAGGTCATTTAGATTCACGTACTTAGAGGTCATTTGGAACTACGTACTTAGGGGTCATTTAGAACTACTTACTTAGAGGTCATTTAGAACCACGTACTTATAGGTCATTTAGAACCACGTACTTAGAGGTCATTTAGAACCAGCAACTTAGAGGTCATTTAGAACTACGTACTTAGAGGTCATTTAGAACCAAGTACTTAGAGGTCATTTAGAATCAAATACTTAGAGGTCATTTAGAACCAAGTACTTAGAGGTCATTTAGAACCAAGTACTTAGAGGTCATTTAGAACTACGTACTTAGAAGATATTTAGAACCACGTACTTAGAGGTCATTTAGAACCAACTTTTTAGAGGTCATTTAGAACTACGTACTTAGAGGTCCTTTAGAACCACGTACATAGAGGTCATTTAGAACTACGTACTTAGAGGTCATTTAGAACTACGTATTTAGAGGTCATTTAGAACCACGTACTTAGAGGACATTTAGAACCACGTACTTAGAGGTCATTTAGAACCACATATTTGAGGTCGTTTAGAATTACGTACTTTGAGGTCACTTAGAACTTACGTACTTAGAGGACATTTAGAACTACGTACTTAGAGGTAATTTAGTACTACGTACTTAGGTGTCATTTAGAACTACTGATTTAGAGGTCATTTAGAACTACTGATTTAGAGGTCATTTAGAACCAAGTACTTAGAGGTCATTTAGAACCACGTACTTAGAGGTCATTTAGAACCTCGTACTTAGAGGTCATTTAGAACCACGTACTTAGAGGATAGTTGGAACCATGTAATTAGAGGTCAGTTAGAACTACGTTCTAAGAGGTCATTTAAGAACCCACGAACTTAGAGGTCATTCAGAACCACGTACTTAGAGGTCATTTAGAACCACGTACTTAGAGGTCATTTAGAACCACGTACTTAGAGGTTATTTAGCACTACGTATATTAGGTCATTTAGAACCACGTACTTAGAGGACATTTAGAACCACGTACATAGAAGTCATTAGAAGAACACACGTACTTAGAGGTCATTTAGAACCGCGTACTAAGAGGTCATATAGAACCACGTACTTAGAGGTCATTTAGAACTACGTACTTAGCAGTCATTTAGAACTACTTACTTAGAGGTCATTTAGAACCACGTACTTAGAGGTCATTTTGAACTACGAACTTAGGGGTCATTTAGAACCCACGTACTTAGAGGTCATTTAGTACCCACGTACTTAGAGGTCATATAGAACCTCGTACTTAGAGGTCATTTAGAACCACTTACTTAGATGTCATTTGGAAGTACGTACCTAGAGGTCATTTAGAACTACGTACTTAGGGGTCATTTAGAACTACTTACTTAGAGGTCATTTAGAAGCACGTACTTAGAGGTCATTTAGAACCACGTACTTAGAGGTTATTTAGCACTACGTATATAAGGTCATTTAGAACCACGTACTTAGAGGACATTTTGAACCACTTACTTGGAGGTCATTTGGAACTACGTACCTTGAGGTCATTTAGAACTACGTACCTAGAGGTCATTTAGGACCACGTACTTAGAGGTCATTTAGAACCACTTACTTAGAGGTCATTTAGAACCACGTTTTCAGATGTCATTTAGAACCCACGTACTTAGAGGTCATATAGAACCACGTACATAGAGGTCATTTAGAACTACGTACTTAGTTTTCATTTAGAGCTACGTACTTAGAGGTCATTTAGAACTACGAACTTAGGGGTCATTTAGAACCCACGTACTTAGAGGTCATTTAGAACTACGTATATGAGGTCTTTTAGAACCACGTACTTAGATGACATTTAGAACCACGTACTTAGAGGCCATTTAGAACCACTTACTTAGAAGTCATTTGGAAGTACGTACTTAGAGGTCATTTAGAACTACGTACTTAGGGGTCATTTAGAACCACTTACTTAGAGGTCATTTAGAAGCACGTACTTAGAGGTCATTTAGAACCACGTAGTTAGAGGTCATTTAGAACCACGTACTTAGAGGTCATTTAGAACTACGTATATGAGGTCATTTAGAACCACGTACTTAGAGGACATTTAGAACCACGTACTTAGAGGGCATTTGAACTAAGTATTTAGAGGTCATTTAGAACCACGTACTTAGAGGTCATTTAGAACCACATACTTAGAGGTCATTTAGAACTACGTACTTAGAGGTCATTTAGAACTACGTACTTTAAGGTCATTTAAATCCACGTACTTATGGTCATTTAGAACTACGTACTTAGAGGTCATTTAGAAGCACGTACATAGAGGTCATTTAGAACCACGTACTTAGAGGTCATCTAGAACAACGTATTTAGAGGTCATTTAGAACCACTTACTTAGATGTCATTTGGAAGTACGTACCTAGAGGTCATTTAGAACCACGTACTTAGAGGTCATTTAGAACCACGTACTTAGAGGTCATTTAGAACCAACGTACTTAAAGGTCATTTAGAACCAAACACTTAGAGGTCGTTTAGAACTACGTACTTAGAGGTCATTTAGAACCCACATACTTAGAGGTCATTTAGAAACCACGTTCTTAGAGGTTATTTAGAACCAACTTCTTAGAGGTCATTTAGAACCCACGTACTTAGAGGTAATTTAGAACCCACGTACTTAGAGGTCATTTAGAACTACGTACTTAGAGGTCATTTAGAAAACGTACTTAGAGGTCATTTAGTACTACGTACTTAGGGGTCATTTAGAACTACTTACTTAGAGGTCATTTAGAACCAAGTACTTAGAGGTCATTTAGATTCACGTACTTAGAGGTCATTTAGAACTACGTACTTAGGGGTCATTTAGAACTACTTACTTAGAGGTCATTTAGAACCACGTACTTATAGGTCATTTAGAACCACGTACTTAGAGATCATTTAGAACCACGTACTTAGAGGTCATTTAGAACCCAGTACTTAGAGGTCATTTAGAACTACGTACTTAGAAGATATTTAGAACCACGTACTTAGAGGTCATTTAGAACCAACTTTTTAGAGGTCATTTAGAACTACGTACTTAGAGGTCCTTTAGAACCACGTACATAGAGGTCATTTAGAACTACGTACTTAGAGGTCATTTAGAACTACGTATTTATAGGTCGTTTAGAACTACGAACTTAGGTGTCATTTAGAACCCACGTACTTAGAGGTCATTTAGAACTACGTATATGAGGTCATTTAGAACCACGTACTTAGAGGACATTTAGAACCACGTACCTAGAGGTAATTTAGAACCACTTACTTAGATGTCATTTGGAAGTACGTACCTAGAGGTCATTTAGAAATACGTACTTAGGGGTCATTTAGAACTATTTACTTAGAGGTCATTTAGAAGCACGTACTTAGAGGTCATTTAGTACCACGAAGTGAGAGGTCATTTAGAACCACGTACTTAAAGGTCATTTAGAACCAACTTTTTAGATGTCATTTAGAACTATGTACTTAGAGGTCAATTAGAACCACGTACTTAGAGGTCATTTAGAACCTACGTACTTAGAGGTCATTTAGAACTACGTACTTAGAGGTAATTTAGTACTACGTACTTAGGTGTCATTTAGAACTACGTACTTAGAGGTCATTTAGAAACAACGTTCTTAGAGGATATTTAGAACCAATTTCTTAGAGGTCATTTAGAACTACGTACTTAGAGGTCAGTTAGTACTACGTACTTAGGGGTCATTTAGAACTACTTACTTAGAGGTCATTTAGAACCAAGTACTTAGAGGTCATTTAGAACCACGTACTTAGAGGTCATTTAGAACCTCGTACTTAGAGGTCATTTAGAACCACGTACTTAGAGGATAGTTAGAACCATGTAATTAGAGGTCAGTTAGAACTACGTTCTAAGAGGTCATTTAGAACCCACGAACTTAGAGGTCATTCAGAACCACGTACTTAGAGGTCATTTAGAACCACGTACTTAGAGGTGATTTAGAACCACGTACTTAGAGGTTATTTAGCACTATGTATATAAGGTCATTTAGAACCACGTACTTAGAGGACATTTAGAACCACGTACTTAGAAGTCATTAGAAGAACCCACGTACTTAGAGGTCATTTAGAACCACGTACTAAGAGGTCATATAGAACCACGTACTTAGAGGTCATTTAGAACTACGTACTTAGCAGTCATTTAGAACTACTTACAAAGAGGTCATTTAGAATCACGTACTTAGAGGTCATTTAGAACTACGAACTTAGGGGTCATTTAGAACCCACGTACTTAGAGGTCATTTAGTACCCACGTACTTAGAGGTCATATAGAACCTCGTACTTAGAGGTCATTTAGAACCACTTACTTAGATGTCATTTAGAAGTACGTACCTAGAGGTCATTTAGAACTACGTACTTAGGGGTCATTTAGAACTACTTACTTAGAGGTCATTTAGAAGCACGTACTTAGAGGTCATTTAGAACCACGTACTTAGAGGTCATTTAAAACCACGTACTTAGAGGTTATTTAGCACTACGTATATAAGGTCATTTAGAACCACGTACTTAGAGGACATTTTGAACCACGTACTTAGAAGTCATTTAGAAGAACCCACGTACTTAGAGGTCATTTAGAACCACGTACTAAGAGATCATATAGAACCACGTACTTAGAGGTCATTTAGAACCACTTACTTAGAGGTCATTTAGAACCACATACTTAAAGGTCATTTAGAACTACGTACCTAGAGGTCAATTAGAACTACGTACTTAGAGGTCATTTAGAACTACGTACTTAGAGGTAATATAGAACTACGTTCTTAGAGGTCATTTAGGACTTCGTACTTAGAGGTCATTTAGAACTACGTACTTATAGGTCATTTAGAACCACGTACTTAGACGTCATTTAGAACCACTTACTTGGAGGTCATTTGGAACTACGTACCTTGAGGTCATTTAGAACCTCGTACTTAGAGGTCATTTAGAACCACATACTTAAAGGTCATTTAGAACTACTTACTTAGAGGTCATTTAGAACTACGTACCTAGAGGTAATTTAAGACCACGTACTTAGAGGTCATTTAGAACCACTTACTTAGAGGTAATTTGGAACTACGTACTTAGTGGTCATTTAGAACCAACGTACTTAGAGGACATTTAGAACCACGTACCTAGAGGTAATTTAGAACCACTACTTAGATGTCATTTGGAAGTACGTACCTAGAGGTCATTTAGAAATACGTACTTAGGGGTCATTTAGAACTATTTACTTAGAGGTCATTTATAAGCACGTACTTAGAGGTCATTTAGTACCACGAAGTGAGAGGTCATTTAGAACGACGTACTTAAAGGTCATTTAGAACCAACTTTTTAGATGTCATTTAGAACTATGTACTTAGAGGTCAATTAGAACCACGTACTTAGAGGTCATTTAGAACTTACGTACTTAGAGGTCATTTAGAACTACGTACTTAGAGGTAATTTAGTACTACGTACTTAGGTGTCATTTAGAACTACGTACTAAGAGGTCATTTAGAACGACGTACTCTGAGGTCATTTACAACCACGTACTTGGAAGTCATTTAGAACCACGTACTTAGAGGTCATTTAGAACAACGTACTTAGAGGTCATTTTGAACCACGTACTTAGATGTCATTTAGAACCAACGTACTTAGAGGTCATTTTGAACCAAACACTTAGAGGTCGTTTAGAACTATGTACTTAAAAGTCATTTAGAACCCACGTACTTAGAGGTCATTTAGAAACCACGTTCTTAGAGGATATTTAGAACCAATTTCTTAGAGGTCATTTAGAACTACGTACTTAGAGGTCAGTTAGTACTACGTACTTAGGGGTCATTTAGAACTACTTACTTAGAGGTCATTTAGAACCAAGTACTTAGAGGTCATTTAGAACCACGTACTTAGAGGTCATTTAGAACCTCGTACTTAGAGGTCATTTAGAACCACGTACTTAGAGGATAGTTAGAACCATGTAATTAGAGGTCAGTTAGAACTACGTTCTAAGAGGTCATTTAGAACCCACGAACTTAGAGGTCATTCAGAACCACGTACTTAGAGGTCATTTAGAACCACGTACTTAGAGGTGATTTAGAACCACGTACTTAGAGGTTATTTAGCACTACGTATATAAGGTCATTTAGAACCACGTACTTAGAGGACATTTAGAACCACGTACTTAGAAGTCATTAGAAGAACCCACGTACTTAGAGGTCATTTAGAACCACGTACTAAGAGGTCATATAGAACCACGTACTTAGAGGTCATTTAGAACTACGTAATTAGCAGTCATTTAGAACTACTTACAAAGAGGTTATTTAGAACCACGTACTTAGAGGTCATTTAGAACTACGAACTTAGGGGTCATTTAGAACCCACGTACTTAGAGGTCATTTAGTACCCACGTACTTAGAGGTCATATAGAACCTCGTACTTATAGGTCATTTAGAACCACTTACTTAGATGTCATTTGGAAGTACGTACCTAGAGGTCATTTAGAACTACGTACTTAGGGGTCATTTAGAACTACTTACTTAGAGGTCATTTAGAAGCACGTACTTAGAGGTCATTTAGAACCACGTACTTAGAGGTCATTTAGAACCACGTACTTAGAGGTTATTTAGCACTACGTATATAAGGTCATTTAGAACCACGTACTTAGAGGACATTTTGAACCACGTACTTAGAAGTCATTTAGAAGAACCCACGTACTTAGAGGTCATTTAGAACCACGTACTAAGAGATCATATAGAACCACGTACTTAGAGGTCATTTAGAACCACTTACTTAGAGGTCATTTAGAACCACATACTTAAAGGTCATTTAGAACTACGTACCTAGAGGTCAATTAGAACTACGTACTTAGAGGTCATTTAGAACTACGTACTTAGAGGTAATATAGAACTACGTTCTTAGAGGTCATTTAGGACTTCGTACTTAGAGGTCATTTAGAACTACGTACTTATAGGTCATTTAGAACCACGTACTTAGACGTCATTTAGAACCACTTACTTGGAGGTCATTTGGAACTACGTACCTTGAGGTCATTTAGAACCTCGTACTTAGAGGTCATTTAGAACCACATACTTAAAGGTCATTTAGAACTACTTACTTAGAGGTCATTTAGAACTACGTACCTAGAGGTAATTTACGACCACGTACTTAGAGGTCATTTAGAACCACTTACTTAGAGGTAATTTGGAACTACGTACTTAGTGGTCATTTAGAACCAACGTACTTAGAGGTCATTTAGAACCACGTACTTAGTGGTCATTTAGAACCAACGTACTTAGAGGTCATTTAGAACCAAACACTTAGAGGTCGTTTAGAACTACGTACTTAGAGGTCATTTAGAACCCACGTACTTAGAGGTCATTTAGAAACCACGTTCTTAGAGGTTATTTAGAACCAACTTCTTAGAGGTCATTTAGAACCCACGTACTTAGAGGTAATTTAGAACCCACGTACTTAGAGGTCATTTAGAACTACGTACTTAGAGGTCATTTAGAACTACGTACTTAGAGGTCATTTAGTACTACGTACTAAGGGGTCATTTAGAACTACTTACTTAGAGGTAATTTAGAACCAAGTACTTAGAGGTCATTTAGATTCACGTACTTAGAGGTCATTTAGAACTACGTACTTAGGGGTCATTTAGAACTACTTACTTAGAGGTCATTTAGAACCAACTTTTTAGAGGTCATTTAGAACTACGTACTTAGAGGTCCTTTAGAACCACGTACATAGAGGTCATTTAGAACTACGTACTTAGAGGTCATTTAGAACTACGTATTTATAGGTCGTTTAGAACTACGAACTTAGGGGTCATTTAGAACCCACGTACTTAGAGGTCATTTAGAACTACGTATATGAGGTCATTCAGAACCACGTACTTAGAGGACATTTAGAACCACGTACTTAGAGGTAATTTAGAACCACTTACTTAGATGTCATTTGGAAGTACGTACCTAGAGGTCATTTAGAAATACGTACTTATGGGTCATTTAGAACTATTTACTTAGAGGTCATTTAGAAGCACGTACTTAGAGGTCATTTAGTACCACGAAGTTAGAGGTCATTTAGAACCACGTACTTAAAGGTCATTTAGAACCAACTTTTTAGATGTCATTTAGAACTACGTACTTAGAAGTCAATTAGAACCACGTACTTAGAGGTCATTTAGAACTTACGTACTTAGAGGTCATTTAGAACAACGTACTTAGAGGTAATTTAGTACTACGTACTTAGGTGTCATTTAGAACTACGTACTTAGAGGTCATTTAGAACGACGTACTCAGAGGTCATTTGGAACCTACGGACTTAGAGGTCATTTAGAACCACTTACTTAGAGGTCATTTAGAACCACATACTTAGAGGTCGTTTAGAACTACTTACTTAGGGGTCATTTAGAACCACGTACTCTGAGGTCATTTAGAACCACGTACTTAGAAGTCATTTAGAACCACGTACTTAGAGGTCATTTAGAACAACGTACTTAGAGGTCATTTTGAACCACGTACTTAGAGGTCATTTAGAACCAACGTACTTAGAGGTCATTTTGAACCAAACACTTAGAGGTCGTTTAGAACTACGTACTTAGAAGTCATTTAGAACCCACGTACTTAGAGGTCATTTAGAAACCACGTTCTTAGAGGTTATTTAGAACCAATTTCTTAGAGGTCATTTAGAACCCACGTACTTAGAGGTAATTTAGAACCCACGTACTTAGAGGTCATTTAGAACTACGTACTTAGAGGTCATTTAGTACTACGTACTTAGGGGTCATTTAGAACTACTTACTTAGAGGTCATTTAGAACCAAGGACTTAGAGGTCATTTAGATTTACGTACTTAGAGGTCATTTGGAACTACGTACTTAGGGGTCATTTAGAAATACTTACTTAGAGGTCATATAGAACCACGTACTTATAGGTCATTTAGAACCACGTACTTAGAGGTCATTTAGAACCAGCAACTTAGAGGTCATTTAGAACTACGTACTTAGAGGTCATTTAGAACCAAGTACTTAGAGGTCATTTAGAACCACGTACTTAGAGGTCATTTAGAACCAAGTACTTAGAGGTCATTTAGAACCAAGTACTTAGAGGTCATTTAGAACTACTTACTTAGAAGATATTTAGAACCACGTACTTAGAGGTCATTTAGAACCAACTTTTTAGAGGTCATTTAGAACTACGTACTTAGAGGTCCTTTAGAACCACGTACATAGAGGTCATTTAGAACTACGTACTTAGAGGTCATTTAGAACTACGTATTTAGAGGTCATTTAGAACCACGTACTTAGAGGACATTTAGAACCACGTACTTAGAGGTAATTTAGAACCACTTACTTAGATGTCATTTGGAAGTACGTACCTAGAGGTCATTTAGAAATACGTACTTAGGGGTCATTTAGAACTACTTACTTAGAGGTCATTTAGAACCACATATTTGACGTCGTTTAGAATTACGTACTTTGAGGTCACTTAGAACTTACGTACTTAGAGGTCATTTAGAACTACGTACTTAGAGGTAATTTAGTACTACGTACTTAGGTGTCATTTAGAACTACTGATTTAGAGGTCATTTAGAACTACTGATTTAGGTCATTTAGAACCAAGTACTTAGAGGTCATTTAGAACCACGTACTTAGAGGTCATTTAGAACCTCGTACTTAGAGGTCATTTAGAACCACGTACTTAGAGGATAGTTGGAACCATGTAATTAGAGGTCAGTTAGAACTACGTTCTAAGAGGTCATTTAAGAACCCACGAACTTAGAGGTCATTCAGAACCACGTACTTAGAGGTCATTTAGAACCACGTACTTAGAGGTCATTTAGAACCACGTACTTAGAGGTTTTTAGCACTACGTATATGAGGTCATTTAGAACCACGTACTTAGAGGACATTTAGAACCACGTACTTAGAAGTCATTAGAAGAACCCACGTACTTAGAGGTCATTTAGAACCACGTACTAAGAGGTCATATAGAACCACGTACTTAGAGGTCATTTAGAACTACGTACTTAGCAGTCATTTAGAACTACTTACTTAGAGGTCATTTAGAACCACGTACTTAGAGGTCATTTAGAACTACGAACTTAGGGGTCATTTAGAACCCACGTACTTAGAGGTCATTTAGTACCCACGTACTTAGAGGTCATATAGAACCTCGTACTTAGAGGTCATTTAGAACCACTTACTTAGAGGATATTTAGAACCAATTTCTTAGAGGTCATTTAGAACTACGTACTTAGAGGTCAGTTAGTACTACGTACTTAGGGGTCATTTAGAACTACTTACTTAGAGGTCATTTAGAACCAAGTACTTAGAGGTCATTTAGAACCACGTACTTAGAGGTCATTTAGAACCTCGTACTTAGAGGTCATTTAGAACCACGTACTTAGAGGATAGTTAGAACCATGTAATTAGAGGTCAGTTAGAACTACGTTCTAAGAGGTCATTTAGAACCCACGAACTTAGAGGTCATTCAGAACCACGTACTTAGAGGTCATTTAGAACCACGTACTTAGAGGTGATTTAGAACCACGTACTTAGAGGTTATTTAGCACTATGTATATAAGGTCATTTAGAACCACGTACTTAGAGGACATTTAGAACCACGTACTTAGAAGTCATTAGAAGAACCCACGTACTTAGAGATCATTTAGAACCACGTACTAAGAGGTCATATAGAACCACGTACTTAGAGGTCATTTAGAACTACGTACTTAGCAGTCATTTAGAACTACTTACAAAGAGGTCATTTAGAATCACGTACTTAGAGGTCATTTAGAACTACGAACTTAGGGGTCATTTAGAACCCACGTACTTAGAGGTCATTTAGTACCCACGTACTTAGAGGTCATATAGAACCTCGTACTTAGAGGTCATTTAGAACCACTTACTTAGATGTCATTTAGAAGTACGTACCTAGAGGTCATTTAGAACTACGTACTTAGGGGTCATTTAGAACTACTTACTTAGAGGTCATTTAGAAGCACGTACTTAGAGGTCATTTAGAACCACGTACTTAGAGGTCATTTAAAACCACGTACTTAGAGGTTATTTAGCACTACGTATATAAGGTCATTTAGAACCACGTACTTAGAGGACATTTTGAACCACGTACTTAGAAGTCATTTAGAAGAACCCACGTACTTAGAGGTCATTTAGAACCACGTACTAAGAGATCATATAGAACCACGTACTTAGAGGTCATTTAGAACCACTTACTTAGAGGTCATTTAGAACCACATACTTAAAGGTCATTTAGAACTACGTACCTAGAGGTCAATTAGAACTACGTACTTAGAGGTCATTTAGAACTACGTACTTAGAGGTAATATAGAACTACGTTCTTAGAGGTCATTTAGGACTTCGTACTTAGAGGTCATTTAGAACTACGTACTTATAGGTCATTTAGAACCACGTACTTAGACGTCATTTAGAACCACTTACTTGGAGGTCATTTGGAACTACGTACCTTGAGGTCATTTAGAACCTCGTACTTAGAGGTCATTTAGAACCACATACTTAAAGGTCATTTAGAACTACTTACTTAGAGGTCATTTAGAACTACGTACCTAGAGGTAATTTAAGACCACGTACTTAGAGGTCATTTAGAACCACTTACTTAGAGGTAATTTGGAACTACGTACTTAGTGGTCATTTAGAACCAACGTACTTAGAGGACATTTAGAACCACGTACCTAGAGGTAATTTAGAACCACTACTTAGATGTCATTTGGAAGTACGTACCTAGAGGTCATTTAGAAATACGTACTTAGGGGTCATTTAGAACTATTTACTTAGAGGTCATTTATAAGCACGTACTTAGAGGTCATTTAGTACCACGAAGTGAGAGGTCATTTAGAACGACGTACTTAAAGGTCATTTAGAACCAACTTTTTAGATGTCATTTAGAACTATGTACTTAGAGGTCAATTAGAACCACGTACTTAGAGGTCATTTAGAACTTACGTACTTAGAGGTCATTTAGAACTACGTACTTAGAGGTAATTTAGTACTACGTACTTAGGTGTCATTTAGAACTACGTACTAAGAGGTCATTTAGAACGACGTACTCTGAGGTCATTTACAACCACGTACTTGGAAGTCATTTAGAACCACGTACTTAGAGGTCATTTAGAACAACGTACTTAGAGGTCATTTTGAACCACGTACTTAGATGTCATTTAGAACCAACGTACTTAGAGGTCATTTTGAACCAAACACTTAGAGGTCGTTTAGAACTATGTACTTAAAAGTCATTTAGAACCCACGTACTTAGAGGTCATTTAGAAACCACGTTCTTAGAGGATATTTAGAACCAATTTCTTAGAGGTCATTTAGAACTACGTACTTAGAGGTCAGTTAGTACTACGTACTTAGGGGTCATTTAGAACTACTTACTTAGAGGTCATTTAGAACCAAGTACTTAGAGGTCATTTAGAACCACGTACTTAGAGGTCATTTAGAACCTCGTACTTAGAGGTCATTTAGAACCACGTACTTAGAGGATAGTTAGAACCATGTAATTAGAGGTCAGTTAGAACTACGTTCTAAGAGGTCATTTAGAACCCACGAACTTAGAGGTCATTCAGAACCACGTACTTAGAGGTCATTTAGAACCACGTACTTAGAGGTGATTTAGAACCACGTACTTAGAGGTTATTTAGCACTACGTATATAAGGTCATTTAGAACCACGTACTTAGAGGACATTTAGAACCACGTACTTAGAAGTCATTAGAAGAACCCACGTACTTAGAGGTCATTTAGAACCACGTACTAAGAGGTCATATAGAACCACGTACTTAGAGGTCATTTAGAACTACGTAATTAGCAGTCATTTAGAACTACTTACAAAGAGGTTATTTAGAACCACGTACTTAGAGGTCATTTAGAACTACGAACTTAGGGGTCATTTAGAACCCACGTACTTAGAGGTCATTTAGTACCCACGTACTTAGAGGTCATATAGAACCTCGTACTTATAGGTCATTTAGAACCACTTACTTAGATGTCATTTGGAAGTACGTACCTAGAGGTCATTTAGAACTACGTACTTAGGGGTCATTTAGAACTACTTACTTAGAGGTCATTTAGAAGCACGTACTTAGAGGTCATTTAGAACCACGTACTTAGAGGTCATTTAGAACCACGTACTTAGAGGTTATTTAGCACTACGTATATAAGGTCATTTAGAACCACGTACTTAGAGGACATTTTGAACCACGTACTTAGAAGTCATTTAGAAGAACCCACGTACTTAGAGGTCATTTAGAACCACGTACTAAGAGATCATATAGAACCACGTACTTAGAGGTCATTTAGAACCACTTACTTAGAGGTCATTTAGAACCACATACTTAAAGGTCATTTAGAACTACGTACCTAGAGGTCAATTAGAACTACGTACTTAGAGGTCATTTAGAACTACGTACTTAGAGGTAATATAGAACTACGTTCTTAGAGGTCATTTAGGACTTCGTACTTAGAGGTCATTTAGAACTACGTACTTATAGGTCATTTAGAACCACGTACTTAGACGTCATTTAGAACCACTTACTTGGAGGTCATTTGGAACTACGTACCTTGAGGTCATTTAGAACCTCGTACTTAGAGGTCATTTAGAACCACATACTTAAAGGTCATTTAGAACTACTTACTTAGAGGTCATTTAGAACTACGTACCTAGAGGTAATTTACGACCACGTACTTAGAGGTCATTTAGAACCATTTACTTAGAGGTAATTTGGAACTACGTACTTAGTGGTCATTTAGAACCAACGTACTTAGAGGTCATTTAGAACCACGTACTTAGTGGTCATTTAGAACCAACGTACTTAGAGGTCATTTAGAACCAAACACTTAGAGGTCGTTTAGAACTACGTACTTAGAGGTCATTTAGAACCCACGTACTTAGAGGTCATTTAGAAACCACGTTCTTAGAGGTTATTTAGAACCAACTTCTTAGAGGTCATTTAGAACCCACGTACTTAGAGGTAATTTAGAACCCACGTACTTAGAGGTCATTTAGAACTACGTACTTAGAGGTCATTTAGAACTACGTACTTAGAGGTCATTTAGTACTACGTACTAAGGGGTCATTTAGAACTACTTACTTAGAGGTAATTTAGAACCAAGTACTTAGAGGTCATTTAGATTCACGTACTTAGAGGTCATTTAGAACTACGTACTTAGGGGTCATTTAGAACTACTTACTTAGAGGTCATTTAGAACCAACTTTTTAGAGGTCATTTAGAACTACGTACTTAGAGGTCCTTTAGAACCACGTACATAGAGGTCATTTAGAACTACGTACTTAGAGGTCATTTAGAACTACGTATTTATAGGTCGTTTAGAACTACGAACTTAGGGGTCATTTAGAACCCACGTACTTAGAGGTCATTTAGAACTACGTATATGAGGTCATTCAGAACCACGTACTTAGAGGACATTTAGAACCACGTACTTAGAGGTAATTTAGAACCACTTACTTAGATGTCATTTGGAAGTACGTACCTAGAGGTCATTTAGAAATACGTACTTATGGGTCATTTAGAACTATTTACTTAGAGGTCATTTAGAAGCACGTACTTAGAGGTCATTTAGTACCACGAAGTTAGAGGTCATTTAGAACCACGTACTTAAAGGTCATTTAGAACCAACTTTTTAGATGTCATTTAGAACTACGTACTTAGAAGTCAATTAGAACCACGTACTTAGAGGTCATTTAGAACTTACGTACTTAGAGGTCATTTAGAACAACGTACTTAGAGGTAATTTAGTACTACGTACTTAGGTGTCATTTAGAACTACGTACTTAGAGGTCATTTAGAACGACGTACTCAGAGGTCATTTGGAACCTACGTACTTAGAGGTCATTTAGAACCACTTACTTAGAGGTCATTTAGAACCACATACTTAGAGGTCGTTTAGAACTACTTACTTAGGGGTCATTTAGAACCACGTACTCTGAGGTCATTTAGAACCACGTACTTAGAAGTCATTTAGAACCACGTACTTAGAGGTCATTTAGAACAACGTACTTAGAGGTCATTTTGAACCACGTACTTAGAGGTCATTTCGAACCCACGTACTTAGAGGTCATTTTGAACCAAACACTTAGAGGTCGTTTAGAACTACGTACTTAGAAGTCATTTAGAACCCACGTACTTAGAGGTCATTTAGAAACCACGTTCTTAGAGGTTATTTAGAACCAATTTCTTAGAGGTCATTTAGAACCCACGTACTTAGAGGTAATTTAGAACCCACGTACTTAGAGGTCATTTAGAACTACGTACTTAGAGGTCATTTAGTACTACGTACTTAGGGGTCATTTAGAACTACTTACTTAGAGGTCATTTAGAACCAAGGACTTAGAGGTCATTTAGATTTACGTACTTAGAGGTCATTTGGAACTACGTACTTAGGGGTCATTTAGAAATACTTACTTAGAGGTCATATAGAACCACGTACTTATAGGTCATTTAGAACCACGTACTTAGAGGTCATTTAGAACCAGCAACTTAGAGGTCATTTAGAACTACGTACTTAGAGGTCATTTAGAACCAAGTACTTAGAGGTCATTTAGAACCACGTACTTAGAGGTCATTTAGAACCAAGTACTTAGAGGTCATTTAGAACCAAGTACTTAGAGGTCATTTAGAACTACTTACTTAGAAGATATTTAGAACCACGTACTTAGAGGTCATTTAGAACCAACTTTTTAGAGGTCATTTAGAACTACGTACTTAGAGGTCCTTTAGAACCACGTACATAGAGGTCATTTAGAACTACGTACTTAGAGGTCATTTAGAACTACGTATTTAGAGGTCATTTAGAACCACGTACTTAGAGGACATTTAGAACCACGTACTTAGAGGTAATTTAGAACCACTTACTTAGATGTCATTTGGAAGTACGTACCTAGAGGTCATTTAGAAATACGTACTTAGGGGTCATTTAGAACTACTTACTTAGAGGTCATTTAGAACCACATATTTGACGTCGTTTAGAATTACGTACTTTGAGGTCACTTAGAACTTACGTACTTAGAGGTCATTTAGAACTACGTACTTAGAGGTAATTTAGTACTACGTACTTAGGTGTCATTTAGAACTACTGATTTAGAGGTCATTTAGAACTACTGATTTAGGTCATTTAGAACCAAGTACTTAGAGGTCATTTAGAACCACGTACTTAGAGGTCATTTAGAACCTCGTACTTAGAGGTCATTTAGAACCACGTACTTAGAGGATAGTTGGAACCATGTAATTAGAGGTCAGTTAGAACTACGTTCTAAGAGGTCATTTAAGAACCCACGAACTTAGAGGTCATTCAGAACCACGTACTTAGAGGTCATTTAGAACCACGTACTTAGAGGTCATTTAGAACCACGTACTTAGAGGTTTTTAGCACTACGTATATGAGGTCATTTAGAACCACGTACTTAGAGGACATTTAGAACCACGTACTTAGAAGTCATTAGAAGAACCCACGTACTTAGAGGTCATTTAGAACCACGTACTAAGAGGTCATATAGAACCACGTACTTAGAGGTCATTTAGAACTACGTACTTAGCAGTCATTTAGAACTACTTACTTAGAGGTCATTTAGAACCACGTACTTAGAGGTCATTTAGAACTACGAACTTAGGGGTCATTTAGAACCCACGTACTTAGAGGTCATTTAGTACCCACGTACTTAGAGGTCATATAGAACCTCGTACTTAGAGGTCATTTAGAACCACTTACTTAGATGTCATTTGGAAGTACGTACCTAGAGGTCATTTAGAACTACGTACTTAGGGGTCATTTAGAACTACATACTTAGAGGTCATTTAGAAGCACGTACTTAGAGGTCATTTAGAACCACGTACTTAGAGGTCATTTAGAACCACGTACTTAGAGGTTATTTAGCACTACGTATATAAGGTCATTTAGAACCACGTACTTAGAGGACATTTTGAACCACGTACTTAGAAGTCATTTAGAAGAACCCACGTACTTAGAGGTCATTTAGAACCACGTACTAAGAGATCATATAGAACCACGTACTTAGAGGTCATTTAGAACCACTTACTTAGAGGTCATTTAGAACCACATACTTAAAGGTCATTTAGAACTACGTACCTAGAGGTCAATTAGAACTACGTACTTAGAGGTCATTTAGAACTACGTACTTAGAGGTAATATAGAACTACGTTCTTAGAGGTCATTTAGGACTTCGTACTTAGAGGTCATTTAGAACTACGTACTTATAGGTCATTTAGAACCACGTACTTAGACGTCATTTAGAACCACTTACTTGGAGGTCATTTAGAACCACGTACTTAGTGGTCATTTAGAACCAACGTACTTAGAGGTCATTTAGAACCAAACACTTAGAGGTCGTTTAGAACTACGTACTTAGAGGTCATTTAGAACCCACGTACTTAGAGGTCATTTAGAAACCACGTTCTTAGAGGTTATTTAGAACCAACTTCTTAGAGGTCATTTAGAACCCACGTACTTAGAGGTAATTTAGAACCCACGTACTTAGAGGTCATTTAGAACTACGTACTTAGAGGTCTTTTAGAACTACGTACTTAGAGGTCATTTAGTACTACGTACTAAGGGGTCATTTAGAACTACTTACTTAGAGGTCATTTAGAACCAAGTACTTAGAGGTCATTTAGATTCACGTACTTAGAGGTCATTTAGAACTACGTACTTAGGGGTCATTTAGAACTACTTACTTAGAGGTCATTTAGAACCAACTTTTTAGAGGTCATTTAGAACTACGTACTTAGAGGTCCTTTAGAACCACGTACATAGAGGTCATTTAGAACTACGTACTTAGAGGTCATTTAGAACTACGTATTTATAGGTCGTTTAGAACTACGAACTTAGGGGTCATTTAGAACCCACGTACTTAGAGGTCATTTAGAACTACGTATATGAGGTCATTCAGAACCACGTACTTAGAGGACATTTAGAACCACGTACTTAGAGGTAATTTAGAACCACTTACTTAGATGTCATTTGGAAGTACGTACCTAGAGGTCATTTAGAAATACGTACTTATGGGTCATTTAGAACTATTTACTTAGAGGTCATTTAGAAGCACGTACTTAGAGGTCATTTAGTACCACGAAGTTAGAGGTCATTTAGAACCACGTACTTAAAGGTCATTTAGAACCAACTTTTTAGATGTCATTTAGAACTACGTACTTAGAAGTCAATTAGATCCACGTACTTAGAGGTCATTTAGAACTTACGTACTTAGAGGTCATTTAGAACTACGTACTTAGAGGTAATTTAGTACTACGTACTTAGGTGTCATTTAGAACTACGTACTTAGAGGTCATTTAGAACGACGTACTCAGAGGTCATTTGGAACCTACGTACTTAGAGGTCATTTAGAACCACTTACTTAGAGGTCATTTAGAACCACATACTTAGAGGTCGTTTAGAACTACTTACTTAGGGGTCATTTAGAACCACGTACTCTGAGGTCATTTAGAACCACGTACTTAGAAGTCATTTAGAACCACGTACTTAGAGGTCATTTAGAACAACGTACTTAGAGGTCATTTTGAACCACGTACTTAGAGGTCATTTAGAACCAACGTACTTAGAGGTCATTTTGAACCAAACACTTAGAGGTCGTTTAGAACTACGTACTTAGAAGTCATTTAGAACCCACGTACTTAGAGGTCATTTAGAAACCACGTTCTTAGAGGTTATTTAGAACCAATTTCTTAGAGGTCATTTAGAACCCACGTACTTAGAGGTAATTTAGAACCCACGTACTTAGAGGTCATTTAGAACTACGTACTTAGAGGTCATTTAGTACTACGTACTTAGGGGTCATTTAGAACTACTTACTTAGAGGTCATTTAGAACCAAGTACTTAGAGGTCATTTAGATTCACGTACTTAGAGGTCATTTGGAACTACGTACTTAGGGGTCATTTAGAACTACTTACTTAGAGGTCATTTAGAACCACGTACTTATATGTCATTTAGAACCACGTACTTAGAGGTCATTTAGAACCAGCAACTTAGAGGTCATTTAGAACTACGTACTTAGAGGTCATTTAGAACCAAGTACTTAGAGGTCATTTAGAACCACGTACTTAGAGGTCATTTAGAACCAAGTACTTAGAGGCCATTTAGAACCAAGTACTTAGAGGTCATTTAGAACTACGTACTTAGAAGATATTTAGAACCACGTACTTAGAGGTCATTTAGAACCAACTTTTTAGAGGTCATTTAGAACTACGTACTTAGAGGTCCTTTAGAACCACGTACATAGAGGTCATTTAGAACTACGTACTTAGAGGTCATTTAGAACTACGTATTTAGAGGTCATTTAGAACCACGTACTTAGAGGACATTTAGAACCACGTACTTAGAGGTAATTTAGAACCACTTACTTAGATGTCATTTGGAAGTACGTACCTAGAGGTCATTTAGAAATACGTACTTAGGGGTCATTTAGAACTACTTACTTAGAGGTCATTTAGAACCACATATTTGAGGTCGTTTAGAATTACGTACTTTGAGGTCACTTAGAACTTACGTACTTAGAGGTCATTTAGAACTACGTACTTAGAGGTAATTTAGTACTACGTACTTAGGTGTCATTTAGAACTACTGATTTAGAGGTCATTTAGATATACTGATTTAGGTCATTTAGAACCAAGTACTTAGAGGTCATTTAGAACCACGTACTTAGAGGTCATTTAGAACCTCGTACTTAGAGGTCATTTAGAACCACGTACTTAGAGGATAGTTGGAACCATGTAATTAGAGGTCAGTTAGAACTACGTTCTAAGAGGTCATTTAAGAACCCACGAACTTAGAGGTCATTCAGAACCACGTACTTAGAGGTCATTTAGAACCACGTACTTAGAGGTCATTTAGAACCACGTACTTAGAGGTTATTTAGCACTACGTATATGAGGTCATTTAGAACCACGTACTTAGAGGACATTTAGAACCACGTACTTAGAAGTCATTAGAAGAACCCACGTACTTAGAGGTCATTTAGAACCACGTACTAAGAGGTCATATAGAACCACGTACTTAGAGGTCATTTAGAACTACGTACTTAGCAGTCATTTAGAACTACTTACTTAGAGGTCATTTAGATCCACGTACTTAGAGGTCATTTAGAACTACGAACTTAGGGGTCATTTAGAACCCACGTACTTAGAGGTCATTTAGTACCCACGTACTTAGAGGTCATATAGAACCTCGTACTTAGAGGTCATTTAGAACCACTTACTTAGATGTCATTTGGAAGTACGTACCTAGAAGTCATTTAGAACTACGTACTTAGGGGTCATTTAGAACTACTTACTTAGAGGTCATTTAGAAGCACGTACTTAGAGGTCATTTAGAACCACGTACTTAGAGGTTATTTAGCACTACGTATATAAGGTCATTTAGAACCACGTACTTAGAGGACATTTTGAACCACTTACTTGGAGGTCATTTGGAACTACGTACTTTGAGGTCATTTAGAACCTCGTACTTAGAGGTCATTTAGAACCACATACTTAAAGGTCATTTAGAACTACTTACTTAGAGGTCATTTAGAACTACGTACCTAGAGGTCATTTAGGACCACGTACTTAGAGGTCATTTAGAACCACTTACTTAGAGGTCATTTAGAACCACGTTTTCAGATGTCATTTAGAACCCACGTACTTAGAGGTCATATAGAACCACGTACATAGAGGTCATTTAGAACTACGTACTTAGATTTCATTTAGAGCTACGTACTTAGAGGTCATTTAGAACTACGAACTTAGGGGTCATTTAGAACCCACGTACTTAGAGGTCATTTAGAACTACGTATATGAGGTCTTTTAGAACCACGTACTTAGAGGACATTTAGAACCACGTACTTAGAGGTCATTTAGAACCACTTACTTAAAAGTCATTTGGAAGTACGTACTTAGAGGTCATTTAGAACTACGTACTTAGGGGTCATTTAGAACCACTTACTTAGAGGTCATTTAGAAGCACGTACTTAGAGGTCATTTAGAACCACGTAGTTAGAGGTCATTTAGAACCACGTACTTAGAGGTCATTTAGAACTACGTATATGAGGTCATTTAGAACCACGTACTTAGAGGACATTTAGAACCACGTACTTAGAGGGCATTTGAACTAAGTATTTAGAGGTCATTTAGAACCACGTACTTAGAGGTCATTTAGAACCACATACTTAGAGGTCATTTAGAACTACGTACTTAGAGGTCATTTAGAACTACGTACTTTAAGGTCATTTAAATCCACGTACTTATGGTCATTTAGAACTACGTACTTAGAGGTCATTTAGAAGCACGTACATCGAGGTCATTTAGAACCACGTACTTAGAGGTCATCTAGAACAACGTATTTAGAGGTCATTTAGAACCACTGACTTAGATGTCATTTGGAAGTACGTACCTAGAGGTCATTTAGAACCACGTACTTAGAGGTCATTTAGAACCACGTACTTAGAGGTCATTTAGAACCAACGTACTTAAAGGTCATTTAGAACCAAACACTTAGAGGTCGTTTAGAACTACGTATTTAGAGGTCATTTAGAACCCACGTACTTAGAGGTCATTTAGAAACCACGTTCTTAGAGATTATTTAGAACCAACTTCTTAGAGGTCATTTAGAACCCACGTACTTAGAGGTAATTTAGAACCCACGTACTTAGAGGTCATTTAGAACTACGTACTTAGAGGTCATTTAGAAGTACGTACTTAGAGGTCATTTAGTACTACGTACTTAGGGGTCATTTAGAACTACTTACTTAGAGGTCATTTAGAACCAAGTACTTAGAGGTCATTTAGATTCACGTACTTAGAGGTCATTTAGAACTACGTACTTAGGGGTCATTTAGAACTACTTACTTAGAGGTCATTTAGAACCACGTACTTATAGGTCATTTAGAACCACGTACTTAGAGATCATTTAGAACCACGTACTTAGAGGTCATTTAGAACCCAGTACTTAGAGGTCATTTAGAACTACGTACTTAGAAGATATTTAGAACCACGTACTTAGAGGTCATTTAGAACCAACTTTTTAGAGGTCATTTAGAACTACGTACTTAGAATTCCTTTAGAACCACGTACATAGAGGTCATTTAGAACTACGTACTTAGAGGTCATTTAGAACTACGTATTTATAGGTCGTTTAGAACTACGAACTTAGGTGTCATTTAGAACCCACGTACTTAGAGGTCATTTAGAACTACGTATATGAGGTCATTTAGAACCTCGTACTTAGAGGACATTTAGAACCACGTACCTAGAGGTAATTTAGAACCACTTACTTAGATGTCATTTGGAAGTTCGTACCTAGAGGTCATTTAGAAATACGTTTTTAGGGGTCATTTAGAACTATTTACTTAGAGGTCATTTAGAAGCACGTACTTAGAGGTCATTTAGTACCACGAAGTGAGAGGTCATTTAGAACCACGTACTTAAAGGTCATTTAGAACCAACTTTTTAGATGTCATTTAGAACTACGTACTTAGAGGTCAATTAGAACCACGTACTTAGAGGTCATTTAGAACTTACGTACTTAGAGGTCATTTAGAACTACGTACTTAGAGGTAATTTAGTACTACGTACTTAGGTGTCATTTAGAACTACGTACTCTGAGGTCATTTAGAACCACGTACTTAGAAGTCATTTAGAACCACGTACTTAGAGGTCATTTAGAACAACGTACTTAGAGGTCATTTTGAACCACGTACTTAGATGTCATTTAGAACCAACGTACTTAGAGGTCATTTTGAACCAAACACTTAGAGGTCGTTTAGAACCACGTACTTAGAGGTCATTTAGAACCCAGTACTTAGAGGTCATTTAGATCTACGTACTTAGAAGATATTTAGAACCACGTACTTAGAGGTCATTTAGAACCAACTTTTTAGAGGTCATTTAGAATTACGTACTTAGAGGTCCTTTAGAACCACGTACATAGAGGTCATTTAGAACTACGTACTTAGAGGTCATTTAGAACTACGTATTTATAGGTCGTTTAGAACTACGAACTTAGGGGTCATTTAGAACCCACGTACTTAGAGGTCATTAATTTAGAACTACGTATATGAGGTCATTTAGAACCACGTACTTAGAGGACATTTAGAACCACGTACTTAGAGGTAATTTAGAACCACTTACTTAGATGTCATTTGGAAGTACGTACCTAGAGGTCATTTAGAAATACGTACTTAGGGGTCATTTAGAACTATTTACTTAGAGGTCATTTAGAAGCACGTACTTAGAGGTCATTTAGTACCACGAAGTGAGAGGTCATTTAGAACCACGTACTTAAAGGTCATTTAGAACCAACTTTTTAGATGTCATTTAGAACTACGTACTTAGAGGTCAATTAGAACCACGTACTTAGAGGTCATTTAGAACTTACGTACTTAGAGGTCATTTAGAACTACGTACTTAGAGGTAATTTAGTACTACGTACTTAGGTGTCATTTAGAACTACGTACTCTGAGGTCATTTAGAACCACGTACTTAGAAGTCATTTAGAACCACGTACTTAGAGGTCATTTAGAACAACGTACTTAGAGGTCATTTTGAACCACGTACTTAGATGTCATTTAGAACCAACGTACTTAGAGGTCATTTTGAACCAAACACTTAGAGGTCGTTTAGAACTACGTACTTAGAAGTCATTTAGAACCCACGTACTTAGAGGTCATTTAGAAACCACGTTCTTAGAGGTTATTTAGAACCAATTTCTTAGAGGTCATTTAGAACTACGCACTTAGAGGTCAGTTAGTACTACGTACTTAGGGGTCATTTAGAACTACTTACTTAGAGGTCATTTAGAACCACGTACTTAGAGGATAGTTAGAACCATGTAATTAGAGGTCAGTTAGAACTACGTTCTAAGAGGTCATTTAGAACCCACGAACTTAGAGGTCATTCAGAACCACGTACTTAGAGGTCATTTAGAACCACGTACTTAGAGGTGATTTAGAACCACGTACTTAGAGGTTATTTAGCACTACGTATATAAGGTCATTTAGAACCACGTACTTAGAGGACATTTAGAACCACGTACTTAGAAGTCATTAGAAGAACCCACGTACTTAGAGGTCATTTAGAACCACGTACTAAGAGGTCATATAGAACCACGTACTTAGAGGTCATTTAGAACTACGTACTTAGCAGTCATTTAGAACTACTTACTTAGAGGTCATTTATAACCACGTACTTAGAGGTCATTTAGAACTATGAACTTAGGGGTCATTTAGAACCCACGTACTTAGAGGTCATTTAGTACCCACGTACTTAGAGGTCATATAGAACCTCGTACTTAGTGGTCATTTAGAACCACTTACTTAGATGTCATTTGGAAGTACGTACCTAGAGGTCATTTAGAACTACGTACTTAGGGGTCATTTAGAACTACTTACTTAGAGGTCATTTAGAAGCACGTACTTAGAGGTCATTTAGAACCACGTACTTAGAGGTCATTTAGAACCACGTACTAAGAGGTTATTTAGCACTACGTATATAAGGTCATTTAGAACCACGTACTTAGAGGACATTTTGAACCACGTACTTAGAAGTCATTTAGAAGAACCCACGTACCTAGAGGTCATTTAGAACCACGTACTAAGAGATCATATAGAACCACGTACTTAGAGGTCATTTAGATCCACTTACTTAGAGGTAATTTAGAACCACATTCTTAGAGGTCATTTAGAACTACGTACTTAGTGGTCAATTAGAACCACGTACTTAGAGGTCATTTAGAACTACGTACTTAGAGGTAATATAGAACTACGTTCTTAGAGGTCATTTAGGACTTCGTACTTAGAGGTCATTTAGAACTACGTACTTATAGGTCATTTAGAACCACCTACTTAGACGTCATTTAGAACCACTTACTTGGAGGTCATTTGGAACTACGTACCTTGAGGTCATTTAGTACCTCGTACTTAGAGGTCATTTAGAACCACATACTTAAAGGTCATTTAGAACTACTTACTTAGAGGTCATTTAGAACTACGTACCTAGAGGTCATTTAAGACCACGTACTTAGAGGTCATTTAGAACCACTTACTTAGAGGTAATTTGGAACTACGTATCTAGAGGTATTGAGAACTACGTACTTAGACGTCATTTAGAACTACGTACTTAGAAGATATTTAGAACCACGTACTTAGAGGTCATTTAGAACCAACTATTTAGAGGTCATTTAGAACTACGTACTTAGATGTCATTTAGAACCACGTACTTAGAGGTCAATTCGAACCAACAACTTAGCGGTCATTTAGAACTACGTACTTAGAGGTCATTTAGAACCACGTACTCAGATGTCATTTAGAACCCACGTACTTAGAGGTCATATAGAACCACGTACATAGAGGTCATTTAGAACCACGTACTTAGAGGTCATTTAGAACCACATACTTAGAGGTCATTTAGAAGCACGTACATAGAGGTCATTTAGAACCACGTAGTTAGAGGTCATCTAGAACAACGTACTTAGAGGTCATTTAGAACCACTTACTTAGATGTCATTTGGAAGTACGTACCTAGAGGTCATTTAGAAGCACGTACTTAGAGGTCATTTAGAACCACGTAGTTAGAGGTCATTTAGAACCACGTACTTAGAGGTCATTTAGAACTACGTATATGAGGTCATTTAGAACCACGTACTTAGAAGACATTTAGAACCACGTACTTATGTGTCATTTAGAACTACTGACTTAGATGTCATTTAGAACCAAGTACTTAGAGGTCTTTTAGAACTACGTACTTAGAGGTCATTTAGAACCTCGTACTTAGAGGTCAATTAGAACTACGAACTTAGGGGTCATTTAGAACAACGTACTTAGAGGTGTTATAGAACTACATTCTTAGAGGTCATTTAGGACTACGTACTTAGAGGTCATTTAGAACCTCATACTTTGAGGTCATTTAGAACTACTTACTTAGAGGTCATTTAGAACTACGTACTTTAAGGTCATTTAAATCCACGTACTTATGGTCATTTAGAACTACGTACTTAGAGGTCATTTAGAAGCACGTACATAGAGGTCATTTAGAACCACGTACTTAGAGGTCATCTAGAACAACGTACTTAGAGGTCATTTAGAACCACTTACTTAGATGTCATTTGGAAGTACGTACCTAGAGGTCATTTAGAACCACGTACTTAGAGGTCATTTAGAACCACGTACTTAGAGGTCATTTAGAACCACGTAGTTAGAGGTCATTTAGAACCAAGTACTTAGAGGTCATTTAGAACTACGTACTTAGAAGATATTTAGAACCACGTACTTAGAGGTCATTTAGAACCAACTTTTTAGAGGTCATTTAGAACTACGTACTTAGAGGTCCTTTAGAACCACGTACATAGTGGTCATTTAGAACTACGTACTTAGAGGTCATTTAGAACTACGTATTTAGAGGTCATTTAGAACCACGTACTTAGAGGACATTTAGAACCACGTACTTAGAGGTAATTTAGAACCACTTACTTAGATGTCATTTGGAAGTACGTACCTAGAGGTCATTTAGAAATACGTACTTAGGGGTCATTTAGAACTACTTACTTAGAGGTCATTTAGAACCACATATTTGAGATCGTTTAGAATTACGTACTTTGAGGTCACTTAGAACTTACGTACTTAGAGGTCATTTAGAACTACGTACTTAGAGGTAATTTAGTACTACGTACTTAGGTGTCATTTAGAACTACTGATTTAGAGGTCATTTAGAACTACTGATTTAGAGGTCATTTAGAACCAAGTACTTAGAGGTCATTTAGAACCACGTACTTAGAGGTCATTTAGAACCTCGTACTTAGAGGTCATTTAGAACCACGTACTTAGAGGATAGTTGGAACCATGTAATTAGAGGTCAGTTAGAACTACGTTCTAAGAGGTCATTTAAGAACCCACGAACTTAGAGGTCATTCAGAACCACGTACTTAGAGGTCATTTAGAACCACGTACTTAGAGGTCATTTAGAACCACGTACTTAGAGGTTATTTAGCACTACGTATATAAGGTCATTTAGAACCACGTACTTAGAGGACATTTAGAACCACGTACTTAGAAGTCATTAGAAGAACCCACGTACTTAGAGGTCATTTAGAACCACGTACTAAGAGGTCATATAGAACCACGTACTTAGAGGTCATTTAGAACTACGTACTTAGCAGTCATTTAGAACTACTTACTTAGAGGTCATTTAGAACCACGTACTTAGAGGTCATTTAGAACTACGAACTTAGGGGTCATTTAGAACCCACGTACTTAGAGGTCATTTAGTACCCACGTACTTAGAGGTCATATAGAACCTCGTACTTAGAGGTCATTTAGAACCACTTACTTAGATGTCATTTGGAAGTACGTACCTAGAGGTCATTTAGAACTACGTACTTAGGGGTCATTTAGAACTACTTACTTAGAGGTCATTTAGAAGCACGTACTTAGAGGTCATTTAGAACCACGTACTTAGAGGTTATTTAGCACTACGTATATAAGGTCATTTAGAACCACGTACTTAGAGGACATTTTTAACCACTTACTTGGAGGTCATTTGGAACTACGTACCTTGAGGTCATTTAGAACCTCGTACTTAGAGGTCATTTAGAACCACATACTTAAAGGTCATTTAGAACTACTTACTTAGAGGTCATTTAGAACTACGTACCTAGAGGTCATTTAGGACCACGTACTTAGAGGTCATTTAGAACCACTTACTTAGAGGTCATTTAGAACCACGTTTTCAGATGTCATTTAGAACCCACGTACTTAGAGGTCATATAGAACCACGTACATAGAGGTCATTTAGAACTACGTACTTAGATTTCATTTAGAGCTACGTACTTAGAGGTCATTTAGAACTACGAACTTAGGGGTCATTTAGAACCCACGTACTTAGAGGTCATTTAGAACTACGTATATGAGGTCTTTTAGAACCACGTACTTAGAGGACATTTAGAACCACGTACTTAAAGGTCATTTAGAACCACTTACTTAGAAGTCATTTGGAAGTACGTACTTAGAGGTCATTTAGAACTACGTACTTAGGGGTCATTTAGAACCACTTACTTAGAGGTCATTTAGAAGCACGTACTTAGAGGTCATTTAGAACCACGTAGTTAGAGGTCATTTAGAACCACGTACTTAGAGGTCATTTAGAACTACGTATATGAGGTCATTTAGAACCACGTACTTAGAGGACATTTAGAACCACGTACTTAGAGGGCATTTGAACTAAGTATTTAGAGGTCATTTAGAACCACGTACTTAGAGGTCATTTAGAACCACATACTTAGAGGTCATTTAGAACTACGTACTTAGAGGTCATTTAGAACTACGTACTTTAAGGTCATTTAAATCCACGTACTTATAGTCATTTAGAACTACGTACTTAGAGGTCATTTAGAAGCACGTACATAGAGGTCATTTAGAACCACGTACTTAGAGGTCATCTAGAACAACGTATTTAGAGGTCATTTAGGACCACTTACTTAGATGTCATTTGGAAGTACGTACCTAGAGGTCATTTAGAACCAAGTACTTAGAGGTCATTTAGAACCACGTACATAGAGGTCATTTAGAACCAACGTACTTAAAGGTCATTTAGAACCAAACACTTAGAGGTCGTTTAGAACTACGTACTTAGAGGTCATTTAGAACCCACGTACTTAGAGGTCATTTAGAAACCACCTTCTTAGAGGTTATTTAGAACCAACTTCTTAGAGGTCATTTAGAACCCACGTACTTAGAGGTAATTTAGAACCCACGTACTTAGAGGTCATTTAGAACTACGTACTTAGAGGTCATTTAGAAGTACGTACTTAGAGGTCATTTAGTACTACGTACTTAGGGGTCATTTAGAACTACTTACTTAGAGGTCATTTAGAACCAAGTACTTAGAGGTCATTTAGATTCACGTACTTAGAGGTCATTTAGAACTACGTACTTAGGGGTCATTTAGAACTACTTACTTAGAGGTCATTTAGAACCACGTACTTATAGGTCATTTAGAACCACGTACTTAGAGATCATTTAGAACCACGTACTTAGAGGTCATTTAGAACCCAGTACTTAGAGGTCATTTAGAACTACGTACTTAGAAGATATTTAGAACCACGTACTTAGAGGTCATTTAGAACCAACTTTTTAGAGGTCATTTAGAACTACGTACTTAGAGGTCCTTTAGAACCACGTACATAGAGGTCATTTAGAACTACGTACTTAGAGGTCATTTAGAACTACGTATTTATAGGTCGTTTAGAACTACGAACTTAGGTGTCATTTAGAACCCACGTACTTAGAGGTCATTTAGAACTACGTATATGAGGTCATTTAGAACCACGTACTTAGAGGACATTTAGAACCACGTACCTAGAGGTAATTTAGAACCACTTACTTAGATGTCATTTGGAAGTACGTACCTAGAGGTCATTTAGAAATACGTACTTAGGGGTCATTTAGAACTATTTACTTAGAGGTCATTTAGAAGCACGTACTTAGAGGTCATTTAGTACCACGAAGTAAGAGGTCATTTAGAACCACGTACTTAAAGGTCATTTAGAACCAACTTTTTAGATGTCATTTAGAACTACGTACTTAGAGGTCAATTAGAACCACGTACTTAGAGGTCATTTAGAACTTACGTACTTAGAGGTCATTTAGAACTACGTACTTAGAGGTAATTTAGTACTACGTACTTAGGTGTCATTTAGAACTACGTACTCTGAGGTCATTTAGAACCACGTACTTAGAAGTCATTTAGAACCACGTACTTAGAGGTCATTTAGAACAACGTACTTAGAGGTCATTTTGAACCACGTACTTAGATGTCATTTAGAACCAACGTACTTAGAGGTCATTTTGAACCAAACACTTAGAGGTCTTTTAGAACCACGTACTTAGAGGTCATTTAGAACCCAGTACTTAGAGGTCATTTAGAACTACGTACTTAGAAGATATTTAGAACCACGTACTTAGAGGTCATTTAGAACCAACTTTTTAGAGGTCATTTAGAATTACGTACTTAGAGGTCCTTTAGAACCACGTACATAGAGGTCATTTAGAACTACGTACTTAGAGGTCATTTAGAACTACGTATTTATAGGTCGTTTAGAACTACGAACTTAGGGGTCATTTAGAACCCACGTACTTAGAGGTCATTTAGAACTACGTTAATGAGGTCATTTAGAACCACGTACTTAGAGGACATTTAGAACCACGTACTTAGAGGTAATTTAGAACCACTTACTTAGATGTCATTTGGAAGTACGTACCTAGAGGTCATTTAGAAATACGTACTTAGGGGTCATTTAGAACTATTTACTTAGAGGTCATTTAGAAGCACGTACTTAGAGGTCATTTAGTACCACGAAGTGAGAGGTCATTTGGAACCACGTACTTAAAGGTCATTTAGAACCAACTTTTTAGATGTCATTTAGAACTACGTACTTAGAGGTCAATTAGAACCACGTACTTAGAGGTCATTTAGAACTTACGTACTTAGAGGTCATTTAGAACCACGTACTTAGAGGATAGTTAGAACCATGTAATTAGAGGTCAGTTAGAACTACGTTCTAAGAGGTCATTTAGAACCCACGAACTTAGAGGTCATTCAGAACCACGTACTTAGAGGTCATTTAGAACCACGTACTTAGAGGTGATTTAGAACCACGTACTTAGAGGTTATTTAGCACTACGTATATAAGGTCATTTAGAACCACGTACTTAGAGGACATTTAGAACCACGTACTTAGAAGTCATTAGAAGAACCCACGTACTTAGAGGTCATTTAGAACCACGTACTAAGAGGTCATATAGAACCACGTACTTAGAGGTCATTTAGAACTACGTACTTAGCAGTCATTTAGAACTACTTACTTAGAGGTCATTTAGAACCACGTACTTAGAGGTCATTTAGAACTATGAACTTAGGGGTCATTTAGAACCCACGTACTTAGAGGTCATTTAGTACCCACGTACTTAGAGGTCATATAGAACCTCGTACTTAGAGGTCATTTAGAACCACTTACTTAGATGTCATTTGGAAGTACGTACCTAGAGGTCATTTAGAACTACGTACTTAGGGGTCATTTAGAACTACTTACTTAGAGGTCATTTAGAAGCACGTACTTAGAGGTCATTTAGAACCACGTACTTAGAGGTCATTTAAAACCACGTACTAAGAGGTTATTTAGCACTACGTATATAAGGTCATTTAGAACCACGTACTTAGAGGACATTTTGAACCACGTACTTAGAAGTCATTTAGAAGAACCCACGTACTTAGAGGTCATTTAGAACCACGTACTAAGAGATCATATAGAACCACGTACTTAGAGGTCATTTAGAACCACTTACTTAGAGGTCATTTAGAACCACATACTTAGAGGTCATTTAGAACTACGTACTTAGTGGTCAATTAGAACCACTTACTTAGAGGTCATTTAGAACTACGTACTTAGAGGTAATATAGAACTACGTTCTTAGAGGTCATTTAGGACTTCGTACTTAGAGGTCATTTAGAACTACGTACTTATAGGTCATTTAGAACCACGTACTTAGACGTCATTTAGAACCACTTACTTGGAGGTCATTTGGAACTACGTACCTTGAGGTCATTTAGAACCTCGTACTTAGAGGTCATTTAGAACCACTTACTTAGAGGTAATTTGGAACTACGTATCTAGAGGTATTGAGAACTACGTACTTAGACGTCATTTAGAACTACGTACTTAGAAGATATTTAGAACCACGTACTTAGAGGTCATTTAGAACCAACTATTTAGAGGTCATTTAGAACTACGTACTTAGATGTCATTTAGAACCACGTACTTAGAGGTCAATTCGAACCAACAACTTAGCGGTCATTTAGAACTACGTACTTAGAGGTCATTTAGAACCACGTACTCAGATGTCATTTAGAACCCACGTACTTAGAGGTCATATAGAACCACGTACATAGAGGTCATTTAGAACCACGTACTTAGAGGTCATTTAGAACCACATACTTAGAGGTCATTTAGAAGCACGTACATAGAGGTCATTTAGAACCACGTAGTTAGAGGTCATCTAGAACAACGTACTTAGAGGTCATTTAGAACCACTTACTTAGATGTCATTTGGAAGTACGTACCTAGAGGTCATTTAGAAGCACGTACTTAGAGGTCATTTAGAACCACGTAGTTAGAGGTCATTTAGAACCACGTACTTAGAGGTCATTTAGAACTACGTATATAAGGTCATTTAGAACCACGTACTTAGAGGACATTTAGAACCACGTACTTAGGTGTCATTTAGAACTACTGACTTAGATGTCATTTAGAACCAAGTACTTAGAGGTCATTTAGAACTACGTACTTAGAGGTCATTTAGAACCTCGTACTTAGAGGTCAATTAGAACTACGAACTTAGGGGTCATTTAGAACTACGTACTTAGAGGTGTTATAGAACTACGTTCTTAGAGGTCATTTAGGACTACGTACTTAGAGGTCATTTAGAACCTCATACTTAGAGGTCATTTAGAACTACTTACTTAGAGGTCATTTAGAACTACGTACTTTAAGGTCATTTAAATCCACGTACTTATGGTCATTTAGAACTACGTACTTAGAGGTCATTTAGAAGCACGTACATAGAGGTCATTTAGAACCACGTACTTAGAGGTCATCTAGAACAACGTACTTAGAGGTCATTTAGAACCACTTACTTAGATGTCATTTGGAAGTACGTACCTAGAGGTCATTTAGAACCACGTACTTAGAGGTCATTTAGAACCACGTACTTAGAGGTCATTTAGAACTACGTACTTAGAAGATATTTAGAACCACGTACTTAGAGGTCATTTAGAACAAACTTTTTAGAGGTCATTTAAAACTACGTACTTTGAGGTCCTTTAGAACCACGTACATAGAGGTCATTTAGAACTACGTACTTAGAGGTCATTTAGAACTACGTATTTAGAGGTCATTTAGAACCACGTACTTATAGGTCATTTAGAACCACGTACTTAGACGTCATTTAGAACCATTTACTTGGAGGTCATTTGGAACTACGTACCTTGAGGTCATTTAGAACCTCGTACTTAGAGGTCATTTAGAACCACGTACTTAGAGGTTATTTAGCACTACGTATATAAGGTCATTTAGAACCACGTACTTAGAGGACATTTTTAACCACTTACTTGGAGGTCATTTGGAACTACGTACCTTGAGGTCATTTAGAACCTCGTACTTAGAGGTCATTTAGAACCACATACTTAAAGGTCATTTAGAACTACTTACTTAGAGGTCATTTAGAACTACGTACCTAGAGGTCATTTAGGACCACGTACTTAGAGGTCATTTAGAACCACTTACTTAGAGGTCATTTAGAACCACGTTTTCAGATGTCATTTAGAACCCACGTACTTAGAGGTCATATAGAACCACGTACATAGAGGTCATTTAGAACTACGTACTTAGATTTCATTTAGAGCTACGTACTTAGAGGTCATTTAGAACTACGAACTTAGGGGTCATTTAGAACCCACGTACTTAGAGGTCATTTAGAACTACGTATATGAGGTCTTTTAGAACCACGTACTTAGAGGACATTTAGAACCACGTACTTAAAGGTCATTTAGAACCACTTACTTAGAAGTCATTTGGAAGTACGTACTTAGAGGTCATTTAGAACTACGTACTTAGGGGTCATTTAGAACCACTTACTTAGAGGTCATTTAGAAGCACGTACTTAGAGGTCATTTAGAACCACGTAGTTAGAGGTCATTTAGAACCACGTACTTAGAGGTCATTTAGAACTACGTATATGAGGTCATTTAGAACCACGTACTTAGAGGACATTTAGAACCACGTACTTAGAGGGCATTTGAACTAAGTATTTAGAGGTCATTTAGAACCACGTACTTAGAGGTCATTTAGAACCACATACTTAGAGGTCATTTAGAACTACGTACTTAGAGGTCATTTAGAACTACGTACTTTAAGGTCATTTAAATCCACGTACTTATGGTCATTTAGAACTACGTACTTAGAGGTCATTTAGAAGCACGTACATAGAGGTCATTTAGAACCACGTACTTAGAGGTCATCTAGAACAACGTATTTAGAGGTCATTTAGAACCACTTACTTAGATGTCATTTGGAAGTACGTACCTAGAGGTCATTTAGAACCAAGTACTTAGAGGTCATTTAGAACCACGTACATAGAGGTCATTTAGAACCAACGTACTTAAAGGTCATTTAGAACCAAACACTTAGAGGTCGTTTAGAACTACGTACTTAGAGGTCATTTAGAACCCACGTACTTAGAGGTCATTTAGAAACCACCTTCTTAGAGGTTATTTAGAACCAACTTCTTAGAGGTCATTTAGAACCCACGTACTTAGAGGTAATTTAGAACCCACGTACTTAGAGGTCATTTAGAACTACGTACTTAGAGGTCATTTAGAAGTACGTACTTAGAGGTCATTTAGTACTACGTACTTAGGGGTCATTTAGAACTACTTACTTAGAGGTCATTTAGAACCAAGTACTTAGAGGTCATTTAGATTCACGTACTTAGAGGTCATTTAGAACTACGTACTTAGGGGTCATTTAGAACTACTTACTTAGAGGTCATTTAGAACCACGTACTTATAGGTCATTTAGAACCACGTACTTAGAGATCATTTAGAACCACGTACTTAGAGGTCATTTAGAACCCAGTACTTAGAGGTCATTTAGAACTACGTACTTAGAAGATATTTAGAACCACGTACTTAGAGGTCATTTAGAACCAAATTTTTAGAGGTCATTTAGAACTACGTACTTAGAGGTCCTTTAGAACCACGTACATAGAGGTCATTTAGAACTACGTACTTAGAGGTCATTTAGAACTACGTATTTATAGGTCGTTTAGAACTACGAACTTAGGTGTCATTTAGAACCCACGTACTTAGAGGTCATTTAGAACTACGTATATGAGGTCATTTAGAACCACGTACTTAGAGGACATTTAGAACCACGTACCTAGAGGTAATTTAGAACCACTTACTTAGATGTCATTTGGAAGTACGTACCTAGAGGTCATTTAGAAATACGTACTTAGGGGTCATTTAGAACTATTTACTTAGAGGTCATTTAGAAGCACGTACTTAGAGGTCATTTAGTACCACGAAGTGAGAGGTCATTTAGAACCACGTACTTAAAGGTCATTTAGAACCAACTTTTTAGATGTCATTTAGAACTACGTACTTAGAGGTCAATTAGAACCACGTACTTAGAGGTCATTTAGAACTTACGTACTTAGAGGTCATTTAGAACTACGTACTTAGAGGTAATTTAGTACTACGTACTTAGGTGTCATTTAGAACTACGTACTCTGAGGTCATTTAGAACCACGTACTTAGAAGTCATTTAGAACCACGTACTTAGAGGTCATTTAGAACAACGTACTTAGAGGTCATTTTGAACCACGTACTTAGATGTCATTTAGAACCAACGTACTTAGAGGTCATTTTGAACCAAACACTTAGAGGTCTTTTAGAACCACGTACTTAGAGGTCATTTAGAACCCAGTACTTAGAGGTCATTTAGAACTACGTACTTAGAAGATATTTAGAACCACGTACTTAGAGGTCATTTAGAACCAACTTTTTAGAGGTCATTTAGAATTACGTACTTAGAGGTCCTTTAGAACCACGTACATAGAGGTCATTTAGAACTACGTACTTAGAGGTCATTTAGAACTACGTATTTATAGGTCGTTTAGAACTACGAACTTAGGGGTCATTTAGAACCCACGTACTTAGAGGTCATTTAGAACTACGTTAATGAGGTCATTTAGAACCACGTACTTAGAGGACATTTAGAACCACGTACTTAGAGGTAATTTAGAACCACTTACTTAGATGTCATTTGGAAGTACGTACCTAGAGGTCATTTAGAAATACGTACTTAGGGGTCATTTAGAACTATTTACTTAGAGGTCATTTAGAAGCACGTACTTAGAGGTCATTTAGTACCACGAAGTGAGAGGTCATTTGGAACCACGTACTTAAAGGTCATTTAGAACCAACTTTTTAGATGTCATTTAGAACTACGTACTTAGAGGTCAATTAGAACCACGTACTTAGAGGTCATTTAGAACTTACGTACTTAGAGGTCATTTAGAACCACGTACTTAGAGGATAGTTAGAACCATGTATTTAGAGGTCAGTTAGAACTACGTTCTAAGAGGTCATTTAGAACCCACGAACTTAGAGGTCATTCAGAACCACGTACTTAGAGGTCATTTAGAACCACGTACTTAGAGGTGATTTAGAACCACGTACTTAGAGGTTATTTAGCACTACGTATATAAGGTCATTTAGAACCACGTACTTAGAGGACATTTAGAACCACGTACTTAGAAGTCATTAGAAGAACCCACGTACTTAGAGGTCATTTAGAACCACGTACTAAGAGGTCATATAGAACCACGTACTTAGAGGTCATTTAGAACTACGTACTTAGCAGTCATTTAGAACTACTTACTTAGAGGTCATTTAGAACCACGTACTTAGAGGTCATTTAGAACTATGAACTTAGGGGTCATTTAGAACCCACGTACTTAGAGGTCATTTAGTACCCACGTACTTAGAGGTCATATAGAACCTCGTACTTAGAGGTCATTTAGAACCACTTACTTAGATGTCATTTGGAAGTACGTACCTAGAGGTCATTTAGAACTACGTACTTAGGGGTCATTTAGAACTACTTACTTAGAGGTCATTTAGAAGCACGTACTTAGAGGTCATTTAGAACCACGTACTTAGAGGTCATTTAGAACCACGTACTAAGAGGTTATTTAGCACTACGTATATAAGGTCATTTAGAACCACGTACTTAGAGGACATTTTGAACCACGTACTTAGAAGTCATTTAGAAGAACCCACGTACTTAGAGGTCATTTAGAACCACGTACTAAGAGATCATATAGAACCACGTACTTAGAGGTCATTTAGAACCACTTACTTAGAGGTCATTTAGAACCACATACTTAGAGGTCATTTAGAACTACGTACTTAGTGGTCAATTAGAACCACTTACTTAGAGGTCATTTAGAACTACGTACTTAGAGGTAATATAGAACTACGTTCTTAGAGGTCATTTAGGACTTCGTACTTAGAGGTCATTTAGAACTACGTACTTATAGGTCATTTAGAACCACGTACTTAGACGTCATTTAGAACCACTTACTTGGAGGTCATTTGGAACTACGTACCTTGAGGTCATTTAGAACCTCGTACTTAGAGGTCATTTAGAACCACTTACTTAGAGGTAATTTGGAACTACGTATCTAGAGGTATTGAGAACTACGTACTTAGACGTCATTTAGAACTACGTACTTAGAAGATATTTAGAACCACGTACTTAGAGGTCATTTAGAACCAACTATTTAGAGGTCATTTAGAACTACGTACTTAGATGTCATTTAGAACCACGTACTTAGAGGTCAATTCGAACCAACAACTTAGCGGTCATTTAGAACTACGTACTTAGAGGTCATTTAGAACCACGTACTCAGATGTCATTTAGAACCCACGTACTTAGAGGTCATATAGAACCACGTACATAGAGGTCATTTAGAACCACGTACTTAGAGGTCATTTAGAACCACATACTTAGAGGTCATTTAGAAGCACGTACATAGAGGTCATTTAGAACCACGTAGTTAGAGGTCATCTAGAACAACGTACTTAGAGGTCATTTAGAACCACTTACTTAGATGTCATTTGGAAGTACGTACCTAGAGGTCATTTAGAAGCACGTACTTAGAGGTCATTTAGAACCACGTAGTTAGAGGTCATTTAGAACCACGTACTTAGAGGTCATTTAGAACTACGTATATGAGGTCATTTAGAACCACGTACTTAGAGGACATTTAGAACCACGTACTTAGGTGTCATTTAGAACTACTGACTTAGATGTCATTTAGAACCAAGTACTTAGAGGTCATTTAGAACTACGTACTTAGAGGTCATTTAGAACCTCGTACTTAGAGGTCAATTAGAACTACGAACTTAGGGGTCATTTAGAACTACGTACTTAGAGGTGTTATAGAACTACGTTCTTAGAGGTCATTTAGGACTACGTACTTAGAGGTCATTTAGAACCTCATACTTAGATGTCATTTAGAACTACTTACTTAGAGGTCATTTAGAACTACGTACTTTAAGGTCATTTAAATCCACGTACTTATGGTCATTTAGAACTACGTACTTAGAGGTCATTTAGAAGCACGTACATAGAGGTCATTTAGAACCACGTACTTAGAGGTCATCTAGAACAACGTACTTAGAGGTCATTTAGAACCACTTACTTAGATGTCATTTGGAAGTACGTACCTAGAGGTCATTTAGAACCACGTACTTAGAGGTCATTTAGAACCACGTACTTAGAGGTCATTTAGAACTACGTACTTAGAAGATATTTAGAACCACGTACTTAGAGGTCATTTAGAACCAACTTTTTAGAGGTCATTTAAAACTACGTACTTTGAGGTCCTTTAGAACCACGTACTTAGACGTCATTTAGAACCACTTACTTGGAGGTCATTTGGAACTACGTACCTTGAGGTCATTTAGAACCTCGTACTTAGAGGTCATTTAGAACCACGTACTTAGAGGTTATTTAGCACTACGTATATAAGGTCATTTAGAACCACGTACTTAGAGGACATTTTTAACCACTTACTTGGAGGTCATTTGGAACTACGTACCTTGAGGTCATTTAGAACCTCGTACTTAGAGGTCATTTAGAACCACATACTTAAAGGTCATTTAGAACTACTTACTTAGAGGTCATTTAGAACTACGTACCTAGAGGTCATTTAGGACCACGTACTTAGAGGTCATTTAGAACCACTTACTTAGAGGTCATTTAGAACCACGTTTTCAGATGTCATTTAGAACCCACGTACTTAGAGGTCATATAGAACCACGTACATAGAGGTCATTTAGAACTACGTACTTAGATTTCATTTAGAGCTACGTACTTAGAGGTCATTTAGAACTACGAACTTAGGGGTCATTTAGAACCCACGTACTTAGAGGTCATTTAGAACTACGTATATGAGGTCTTTTAGAACCACGTACTTAGAGGACATTTAGAACCACGTACTTAAAGGTCATTTAGAACCACTTACTTAGAAGTCATTTGGAAGTACGTACTTAGAGGTCATTTAGAACTACGTACTTAGGGGTCATTTAGAACCACTTACTTAGAGGTCATTTAGAAGCACGTACTTAGAGGTCATTTAGAACCACGTAGTTAGAGGTCATTTAGAACCACGTACTTAGAGGTCATTTAGAACTACGTATATGAGGTCATTTAGAACCACGTACTTAGAGGACATTTAGAACCACGTACTTAGAGGGCATTTGAACTAAGTATTTAGAGGTCATTTAGAACCACGTACTTAGAGGTCATTTAGAACCACATACTTAGAGGTCATTTAGAACTACGTACTTAGAGGTCATTTAGAACTACGTACTTTAAGGTCATTTAAATCCACGTACTTATGGTCATTTAGAACTACGTACTTAGAGGTCATTTAGAAGCACGTACATAGAGGTCATTTAGAACCACGTACTTAGAGGTCATCTAGAACAACGTATTTAGAGGTCATTTAGAACCACTTACTTAGATGTCATTTGGAAGTACGTACCTAGAGGTCATTTAGAACCAAGTACTTAGAGGTCATTTAGAACCACGTACATAGAGGTCATTTAGAACCAACGTACTTAAAGGTCATTTAGAACCAAACACTTAGAGGTCGTTTAGAACTACGTACTTAGAGGTCATTTAGAACCCACGTACTTAGAGGTCATTTAGAAACCACGTTCTTAGAGGTTATTTAGAACCAACTTCTTAGAGGTCATTTAGAACCCACGTACTTAGAGGTAATTTAGAACCCACGTACTTAGAGGTCATTTTGAACCACGTACTTAGAAGTCATTTAGAAGAACACACGTACTTAGAGGTCATTTAGAACCACGTACTAAGAGATCATATAGAACCACGTACTTAGAGGTCATTTAGAACCACTTACTTAGAGGTCATTTAGAACCACATACTTAGAGGTCATTTAGAACTACGTACTTAGTGGTCAATTAGAACCACTTACTTAGAGGTCATTTAGAACTACGTACTTAGAGGTAATATAGAACTACGTTCTTAGAGGTCATTTAGGACTTCGTACTTAGAGGTCATTTAGAACTACGTACTTATAGGTCATTTAGAACCACGTACTTAGACGTCATTTAGAACCACTTACTTGGAGGTCATTTGGAACTACGTACCTTGAGGTCATTTAGAACCTCGTACTTAGAGGTCATTTAGAACCACTTACTTAGAGGTAATTTGGAACTACGTATCTAGAGGTATTGAGAACTACGTACTTAGACGTCATTTAGAACTACGTACTTAGAAGATATTTAGAACCACGTACTTAGAGGTCATTTAGAACCAACTATTTAGAGGTCATTTAGAACTACGTACTTAGATGTCATTTAGAACCACGTACTTAGAGGTCAATTCGAACCAACAACTTAGCGGTCATTTAGAACTACGTACTTAGAGGTCATTTAGAACCACGTACTCAGATGTCATTTAGAACCCACGTACTTAGAGGTCATATAGAACCACGTACATAGAGGTCATTTAGAACCACGTACTTAGAGGTCATTTAGAACCACATACTTAGAGGTCATTTAGAAGCACGTACATAGAGGTCATTTAGAACCACGTAGTTAGAGGTCATCTAGAACAACGTACTTAGAGGTCATTTAGAACCACTTACTTAGATGTCATTTGGAAGTACGTACCTAGAGGTCATTTAGAAGCACGTACTTAGAGGTCATTTAGAACCACGTAGTTAGAGGTCATTTAGAACCACGTACTTAGAGGTCATTTAGAACTACGTATATGAGGTCATTTAGAACCACGTACTTAGAGGACATTTAGAACCACGTACTTAGGTGTCATTTAGAACTACTGACTTAGATGTCATTTAGAACCAAGTACTTAGAGGTCATTTAGAACTACGTACTTAGAGGTCATTTAGAACCTCGTACTTAGAGGTCAATTAGAACTACGAACTTAGGGGTCATTTAGAACTACGTACTTAGAGGTGTTATAGAACTACGTTCTTAGAGGTCATTTAGGACTACGTACTTAGAGGTCATTTAGAACCTCATACTTAGATGTCATTTAGAACTACTTACTTAGAGGTCATTTAGAACTACGTACTTTAAGGTCATTTAAATCCACGTACTTATGGTCATTTAGAACTACGTACTTAGAGGTCATTTAGAAGCACGTACATAGAGGTCATTTAGAACCACGTACTTAGAGGTCATCTAGAACAACGTACTTAGAGGTCATTTAGAACCACTTACTTAGATGTCATTTGGAAGTACGTACCTAGAGGTCATTTAGAACCACGTACTTAGAGGTCATTTAGAACCACGTACTTAGAGGTCATTTAGAACTACGTACTTAGAAGATATTTAGAACCACGTACTTAGAGGTCATTTAGAACCAACTTTTTAGAGGTCATTTAAAACTACGTACTTTGAGGTCCTTTAGAACCACGTACTTAGACGTCATTTAGAACCACTTACTTGGAGGTCATTTGGAACTACGTACCTTGAGGTCATTTAGAACCTCGTACTTAGAGGTCATTTAGAACCACGTACTTAGAGGTTATTTAGCACTACGTATATAAGGTCATTTAGAACCACGTACTTAGAGGACATTTTTAACCACTTACTTGGAGGTCATTTGGAACTACGTACCTTGAGGTCATTTAGAACCTCGTACTTAGAGGTCATTTAGAACCACATACTTAAAGGTCATTTAGAACTACTTACTTAGAGGTCATTTAGAACTACGTACCTAGAGGTCATTTAGGACCACGTACTTAGAGGTCATTTAGAACCACTTACTTAGAGGTCATTTAGAACCACGTTTTCAGATGTCATTTAGAACCCACGTACTTAGAGGTCATATAGAACCACGTACATAGAGGTCATTTAGAACTACGTACTTAGATTTCATTTAGAGCTACGTACTTAGAGGTCATTTAGAACTACGAACTTAGGGGTCATTTAGAACCCACGTACTTAGAGGTCATTTAGAACTACGTATATGAGGTCTTTTAGAACCACGTACTTAGAGGACATTTAGAACCACGTACTTAAAGGTCATTTAGAACCACTTACTTAGAAGTCATTTGGAAGTACGTACTTAGAGGTCATTTAGAACTACGTACTTAGGGGTCATTTAGAACCACTTACTTAGAGGTCATTTAGAAGCACGTACTTAGAGGTCATTTAGAACCACGTAGTTAGAGGTCATTTAGAACCACGTACTTAGAGGTCATTTAGAACTACGTATATGAGGTCATTTAGAACCACGTACTTAGAGGACATTTAGAACCACGTACTTAGAGGGCATTTGAACTAAGTATTTAGAGGTCATTTAGAACCACGTACTTAGAGGTCATTTAGAACCACATACTTAGAGGTCATTTAGAACTACGTACTTAGAGGTCATTTAGAACTACGTACTTTAAGGTCATTTAAATCCACGTACTTATGGTCATTTAGAACTACGTACTTAGAGGTCATTTAGAAGCACGTACATAGAGGTCATTTAGAACCACGTACTTAGAGGTCATCTAGAACAACGTATTTAGAGGTCATTTAGAACCACTTACTTAGATGTCATTTGGAAGTACGTACCTAGAGGTCATTTAGAACCAAGTACTTAGAGGTCATTTAGAACCACGTACATAGAGGTCATTTAGAACCAACGTACTTAAAGGTCATTTAGAACCAAACACTTAGAGGTCGTTTAGAACTACGTACTTAGAGGTCATTTAGAACCCACGTACTTAGAGGTCATTTAGAAACCACGTTCTTAGAGGTTATTTAGAACCAACTTCTTAGAGGTCATTTAGAACCCACGTACTTAGAGGTAATTTAGAACCCACGTACTTAGAGGTCATTTAGAACTACGTACTTAGAGGTCATTTAGAAGTACGTACTTAGAGGTCATTTAGTACTACGTACTTAGGGGTCATTTAGAACTACTTACTTAGAGGTCATTTAGAACCAAGTACTTAGAGGTCATTTAGATTCACGTACTTAGAGGTCATTTAGAACTACGTACTTAGGGGTCATTTAGAACTACTTACTTAGAGGTCATTTAGAACCACGTACTTATAGGTCATTTAGAACCACGTACTTAGAGATCATTTAGAACCACGTACTTAGAGGTCATTTAGAACCCAGTACTTAGAGGTCATTTAGAACTACGTACTTAGAAGATATTTAGAACCACGTACTTAGAGGTCATTTAGAACCAACTTTTTAGAGGTCATTTAGAACTACGTACTTAGAGGTCCTTTAGAACCACGTACATAGAGGTCATTTAGAACTACGTACTTAGAGGTCATTTAGAACTACGTATTTATAGGTCGTTTAGAACTACGAACTTAGGTGTCATTTAGAACCCACGTACTTAGAGGTCATTTAGAACTACGTATATGAGGTCATTTAGAACCACGTACTTAGAGGACATTTAGAACCACGTACCTAGAGGTAATTTAGAACCACTTACTTAGATGTCATTTGGAAGTACGTACCTAGAGGTCATTTAGAAATACGTACTTAGGGGTCATTTAGAACTATTTACTTAGAGGTCATTTAGAAGCACGTACTTAGAGGTCATTTAGTACCACGAAGTGAGAGGTCATTTAGAACCACGTACTTAAAGGTCATTTAGAACCAACTTTTTAGATGTCATTTAGAACTACGTACTTAGAGGTCAATTAGAACCACGTACTTAGAGGTCATTTAGAACTTACGTACTTAGAGGTCATTTAGAACTACGTACTTAGAGGTAATTTAGTACTACGTACTTAGGTGTCATTTAGAACTACGTACTCTGAGGTCATTTAGAACCACGTACTTAGAAGTCATTTAGAACCACGTACTTAGAGGTCATTTAGAACAACGTACTTAGAGGTCATTTTGAACCACGTACTTAGATGTCATTTAAAAATAACGTACTTAGAGGTCATTTTGAACCAAACACTTAGAGGTCGTTTAGAACCACGTACTTAGAGGTCATTAAGAACCCAGTACTTAGAGGTCATTTAGAACTACGTACTTAGAAGATATTTAGAACCACGTACTTAGAGGTCATTTAGAACCAACTTTTTAGAGGTCATTTAGAATTACGTACTTAGAGGTCCTTTAGAACCACGTACATAGAGGTCATTTAGAACTACGTACTTAGAGGTCATTTAGAACTACGTATTTATAGGTCGTTTAGAACTACGAACTTAGGGGTCATTTAGAACCCACGTACTTAGAGGTCATTTAGAACTACGTTAATGAGGTCATTTAGAACCACGTACTTAGAGGACATTTAGAACCACGTACTTAGAGGTAATTTAGAACCACTTACTTAGATGTCATTTGGAAGTACGTACCTAGAGGTCATTTAGAAATACGTACTTAGGGGTCATTTAGAACTATTTACTTAGAGGTCATTTAGAAGCACGTACTTAGAGGTCATTTAGTACCACGAAGTGAGAGGTCATTTGGAACCACGTACTTAAAGGTCATTTAGAACCAACTTTTTAGATGTCATTTAGAACTACGTACTTAGAGGTCAATTAGAACCACGTACTTAGAGGTCATTTAGAACTTACGTACTTAGAGGTCATTTAGAACTACGTACTTAGAGGTAATTTAGTACTACGTACTTAGGTGTCATTTAGAACTACGTACTCTGAGGTCATTTAGAACCACGTACTTAGAAGTCATTTAGAACCACGTACTTAGAGGTCATTTAGAACAACGTACTTAGAGGTCATTTTGAACCACGTACTTAGATGTCATTTAGAACCAACGTACTTAGAGGTCATTTTGAACCAAACACTTAGAGGTCGTTTAGAACTACGTACTTAGAAGTCATTTAGAACCCACGTACTTAGAGGTCATTTAGAAACCACGTTCTTAGAGGTTATTTAGAACCAATTTCTTAGAGGTCATTTAGAACTACGTACTTAGAGGTCAGTTAGTACTACGTACTTAGGGGTCATTTAGAACTACTTACTTAGAGGTCATTTAGAACCACGTACTTAGAGGATAGTTAGAACCATGTAATTAGAGGTCAGTTAGAACTACGTTCTAAGAGGTCATTTAGAACCCACGAACTTAGAGGTCATTCAGAACCACGTACTTAGAGGTCATTTAGAACCACGTACTTAGAGGTGATTTAGAACCACGTACTTAGAGGTTATTTAGCACTACGTATATAAGGTCATTTAGAACCACGTACTTAGAGGACATTTAGAACCACGTACTTAGAAGTCATTAGAAGAACCCACGTACTTAGAGGTCATTTAGAACCACGTACTAAGAGGTCATATAGAACCACGTACTTAGAGGTCATTTAGAACTACGTACTTAGCAGTCATTTAGAACTACTTACTTAGAGGTCATTTATAACCACGTACTTAGAGGTCATTTAGAACTATGAACTTAGGGGTCATTTAGAACCCACGTACTTAGAGGTCATTTAGTACCCACGTACTTAGAGGTCATATAGAACCTCGTACTTAGTGGTCATTTAGAACCACTTACTTAGATGTCATTTGGAAGTACGTACCTAGAGGTCATTTAGAACTACGTACTTAGGGGTCATTTAGAACTACTTACTTAGAGGTCATTTAGAAGCACGTACTTAGAGGTCATTTAGAACCACGTACTTAGAGGTCATTTAGAACCACGTACTAAGAGGTTATTTAGCACTACGTATATAAGGTCATTTAGAACCACGTACTTAGAGGACATTTTGAACCACGTACTTAGAAGTCATTTAGAAGAACCCACGTACCTAGAGGTCATTTAGAACCACGTACTAAGAGATCATATAGAACCACGTACTTAGAGGTCATTTAGATCCACTTACTTAGAGGTAATTTAGAACCACATACTTAGAGGTCATTTAGAACTACGTACTTAGTGGTCAATTAGAACCACGTACTTAGAGGTCATTTAGAACTACGTACTTAGAGGTAATATAGAACTACGTTCTTAGAGGTCATTTAGGACTTCGTACTTAGAGGTCATTTAGAACTACGTACTTATAGGTCATTTAGAACCACGTACTTAGACGTCATTTAGAACCACTTACTTGGAGGTCATTTGGAACTACGTACCTTGAGGTCATTTAGTACCTCGTACTTAGAGGTCATTTAGAACCACATACTTAAAGGTCATTTAGAACTACTTACTTAGAGGTCATTTAGAACTACGTACCTAGAGGTCATTTAAGACCACGTACTTAGAGGTCATTTAGAACCACTTACTTAGAGGTAATTTGGAACTACGTATCCTGAGGTATTGAGAACTACGTACTTAGACGTCATTTAGAACTACGTACTTAGAAGATATTTAGAACCACGTACTTAGAGGTCATTTAGAACCAACTATTTAGAGGTCATTTAGAACTACGTACTTAGATGTCATTTAGAACCACGTACTTAGAGGTCAATTCGAACCAACAACTTAGCGGTCATTTAGAACTACGTACTTAGAGGTCATTTAGAACCACGTACTCAGATGTCATTTAGAACCCACGTACTTAGAGGTCATATAGAACCACGTACATAGAGGTCATTTAGAACCACGTACTTAGAGGTCATTTAGAACCACATACTTAGAGGTCATTTAGAAGCACGTACATAGAGGTCATTTAGAACCACGTAGTTAGAGGTCATCTAGAACAACGTACTTAGAGGTCATTTAGAACCACTTACTTAGATGTCATTTGGAAGTACGTACCTAGAGGTCATTTAGAAGCACGTACTTAGAGGTCATTTAGAACCACGTAGTTAGAGGTCATTTAGAACCACGTACTTAGAGGTCATTTAGAACTACGTATATGAGGTCATTTAGAACCACGTACTTAGAGGACATTTAGAACCACGTACTTATGTGTCATTTAGAACTACTGACTTAGATGTCATTTAGAACCAAGTACTTAGAGGTCTTTTAGAACTACGTACTTAGAGGTCATTTAGAACCTCGTACTTAGAGGTCAATTAGAACTACGAACTTAGGGGTCATTTAGAACAACGTACTTAGAGGTGTTATAGAACTACGTTCTTAGAGGTCATTTAGGACTACGTACTTAGAGGTCATTTAGAACCTCATACTTAGAGGTCATTTAGAACTACTTACTTAGAGGTCATTTAGAACTACGTACTTTAAGGTCATTTAAATCCACGTACTTATGGTCATTTAGAACTACGTACTTAGAGGTCATTTAGAAGCACGTACATAGAGGTCATTTAGAACCACGTACTTAGAGGTCATCTAGAACAACGTACTTAGAGGTCATTTAGAACCACTTACTTAGATGTCATTTGGAAGTACGTACCTAGAGGTCATTTAGAACCACGTACTTAGAGGTCATTTAGAACCACGTACTTAGAGGTCATTTAGAACCACGTAGTTAGAGGTCATTTAGAACCAAGTACTTAGAGGTCATTTAGAACTACGTACTTAGAAGATATTTAGAACCACGTACTTAGAGGTCATTTAGAACCAACTTTTTAGAGGTCATTTAGAACTACGTACTTAGAGGTCCTTTAGAACCACGTACATAGTGGTCATTTAGAACTACGTACTTAGAGGTCATTTAGAACTACGTATTTAGAGGTCATTTAGAACCACGTACTTAGAGGACATTTAGAACCACGTACTTAGAGGTAATTTAGAACCACTTACTTAGATGTCATTTGGAAGTACGTACCTAGAGGTCATTTAGAAATACGTACTTAGGGGTCATTTAGAACTACTTACTTAGAGGTCATTTAGAACCACATATTTGAGGTCGTTTAGAATTACGTACTTTGAGGTCACTTAGAACTTACGTACTTAGAGGTCATTTAGAACTACGTACTTAGAGGTAATTTAGTACTACGTACTTAGGTGTCATTTAGAACTACTGATTTAGAGGTCATTTAGAACTACTGATTTAGAGGTCATTTAGAACCAAGTACTTAGAGGTCATTTAGAACCACGTACTTAGAGGTCATTTAGAACCTCGTACTTAGAGGTCATTTAGAACCACGTACTTAGAGGATAGTTGGAACCATGTAATTAGAGGTCAGTTAGAACTACGTTCTAAGAGGTCATTTAAGAACCCACGAACTTAGAGGTCATTCAGAACCACGTACTTAGAGGTCATTTAGAACCACGTACTTAGAGGTCATTTAGAACCACGTACTTAGAGGTTATTTAGCACTACGTATATAAGGTCATTTAGAACCACGTACTTAGAGGACATTTAGAACCACGTACTTAGAAGTCATTAGAAGAACCCACGTACTTAGAGGTCATTTAGAACCACGTACTAAGAGGTCATATAGAACCACGTACTTAGAGGTCATTTAGAACTACGTACTTAGCAGTCATTTAGAACTACTTACTTAGAGGTCATTTAGAACCACGTACTTAGAGGTCATTTAGAACTACGAACTTAGGGGTCATTTAGAACCCACGTACTTAGAGGTCATTTAGTACCCACGTACTTAGAGGTCATATAGAACCTCGTACTTAGAGGTCATTTAGAACCACTTACTTAGATGTCATTTGGAAGTACGTACCTAGAGGTCATTTAGAACTACGTACTTAGGGGTCATTTAGAACTACTTACTTAGAGGTCATTTAGAAGCACGTACTTAGAGGTCATTTAGAACCACGTACTTAGAGGTTATTTAGCACTACGTATATAAGGTCATTTAGAACCACGTACTTAGAGGACATTTTTAACCACTTACTTGGAGGTCATTTGGAACTACGTACCTTGAGGTCATTTAGAACCTCGTACTTAGAGGTCATTTAGAACCACATACTTAAAGGTCATTTAGAACTACTTACTTAGAGGTCATTTAGAACTACGTACCTAGAGGTCATTTAGGACCACGTACTTAGAGGTCATTTAGAACCACTTACTTAGAGGTCATTTAGAACCACGTTTTCAGATGTCATTTAGAACCCACGTACTTAGAGGTCATATAGAACCACGTACATAGAGGTCATTTAGAACTACGTACTTAGATTTCATTTAGAGCTACGTACTTAGAGGTCATTTAGAACTACGAACTTAGGGGTCATTTAGAACCCACGTACTTAGAGGTCATTTAGAACTACGTATATGAGGTCTTTTAGAACCACGTACTTAGAGGACATTTAGAACCACGTACTTAAAGGTCATTTAGAACCACTTACTTAGAAGTCATTTGGAAGTACGTACTTAGAGGTCATTTAGAACTACGTACTTAGGGGTCATTTAGAACCACTTACTTAGAGGTCATTTAGAAGCACGTACTTAGAGGTCATTTAGAACCACGTAGTTAGAGGTCATTTAGAACCACGTACTTAGAGGTCATTTAGAACTACGTATATGAGGTCATTTAGAACCACGTACTTAGAGGACATTTAGAACCACGTACTTAGAGGGCATTTGAACTAAGTATTTAGAGGTCATTTAGAACCACGTACTTAGAGGTCATTTAGAACCACATACTTAGAGGTCATTTAGAACTACGTACTTAGAGGTCATTTAGAACTACGTACTTTAAGGTCATTTAAATCCACGTACTTATAGTCATTTAGAACTACGTACTTAGAGGTCATTTAGAAGCACGTACATAGAGGTCATTTAGAACCACGTACTTAGAGGTCATCTAGAACAACGTATTTAGAGGTCATTTAGAACCACTTACTTAGATGTCATTTGGAAGTACGTACCTAGAGGTCATTTAGAACCAAGTACTTAGAGGTCATTTAGAACCACGTACATAGAGGTCATTTAGAACCAACGTACTTAAAGGTCATTTAGAACCAAACACTTAGAGGTCGTTTAGAACTACGTACTTAGAGGTCATTTAGAACCCACGTACTTAGAGGTCATTTAGAAACCACCTTCTTAGAGGTTATTTAGAACCAACTTCTTAGAGGTCATTTAGAACCCACGTACTTAGAGGTAATTTAGAACCCACGTACTTAGAGGTCATTTAGAACTACGTACTTAGAGGTCATTTAGAAGTACGTACTTAGAGGTCATTTAGTACTACGTACTTAGGGGTCATTTAGAACTACTTACTTAGAGGTCATTTAGAACCAAGTACTTAGAGGTCATTTAGATTCACGTACTTAGAGGTCATTTAGAACTACGTACTTAGGGGTCATTTAGAACTACTTACTTAGAGGTCATTTAGAACCACGTACTTATAGGTCATTTAGAACCACGTACTTAGAGATCATTTAGAACCACGTACTTAGAGGTCATTTAGAACCCAGTACTTAGAGGTCATTTAGAACTACGTACTTAGAAGATATTTAGAACCACGTACTTAGAGGTCATTTAGAACCAACTTTTTAGAGGTCATTTAGAACTACGTACTTAGAGGTCCTTTAGAACCACGTACATAGAGGTCATTTAGAACTACGTACTTAGAGGTCATTTAGAACTACGTATTTATAGGTCGTTTAGAACTACGAACTTAGGTGTCATTTAGAACCCACGTACTTAGAGGTCATTTAGAACTACGTATATGAGGTCATTTAGAACCACGTACTTAGAGGACATTTAGAACCACGTACCTAGAGGTAATTTAGAACCACTTACTTAGATGTCATTTGGAAGTACGTACCTAGAGGTCATTTAGAAATACGTACTTAGGGGTCATTTAGAACTATTTACTTAGAGGTCATTTAGAAGCACGTACTTAGAGGTCATTTAGTACCACGAAGTGAGAGGTCATTTAGAACCACGTACTTAAAGGTCATTTAGAACCAACTTTTTAGATGTCATTTAGAACTACGTACTTAGAGGTCAATTAGAACCACGTACTTAGAGGTCATTTAGAACTTACGTACTTAGAGGTCATTTAGAACTACGTACTTAGAGGTAATTTAGTACTACGTACTTAGGTGTCATTTAGAACTACGTACTCTGAGGTCATTTAGAACCACGTACTTAGAAGTCATTTAGAACCACGTACTTAGAGGTCATTTAGAACAACGTACTTAGAGGTCATTTTGAACCACGTACTTAGATGTCATTTAGAACCAACGTACTTAGAGGTCATTTTGAACCAAACACTTAGAGGTCTTTTAGAACCACGTACTTAGAGGTCATTTAGAACCCAGTACTTAGAGGTCATTTAGAACTACGTACTTAGAAGATATTTAGAACCACGTACTTAGAGGTCATTTAGAACCAACTTTTTAGAGGTCATTTAGAATTACGTACTTAGAGGTCCTTTAGAACCACGTACATAGAGGTCATTTAGAACTACGTACTTAGAGGTCATTTAGAACTACGTATTTATAGGTCGTTTAGAACTACGAACTTAGGGGTCATTTAGAACCCACGTACTTAGAGGTCATTTAGAACTACGTTAATGAGGTCATTTAGAACCACGTACTTAGAGGACATTTAGAACCACGTACTTAGAGGTAATTTAGAACCACTTACTTAGATGTCATTTGGAAGTACGTACCTAGAGGTCATTTAGAAATACGTACTTAGGGGTCATTTAGAACTATTTACTTAGAGGTCATTTAGAAGCACGTACTTAGAGGTCATTTAGTACCACGAAGTGAGAGGTCATTTGGAACCACGTACTTAAAGGTCATTTAGAACCAACTTTTTAGATGTCATTTAGAACTACGTACTTAGAGGTCAATTAGAACCACGTACTTAGAGGTCATTTAGAACTTACGTACTTAGAGGTCATTTAGAACCACGTACTTAGAGGATAGTTAGAACCATGTAATTAGAGGTCAGTTAGAACTACGTTCTAAGAGGTCATTTAGAACCCACGAACTTAGAGGTCATTCAGAACCACGTACTTAGAGGTCATTTAGAACCACGTACTTAGAGGTGATTTAGAACCACGTACTTAGAGGTTATTTAGCACTACGTATATAAGGTCATTTAGAACCACGTACTTAGAGGACATTTAGAACCACGTACTTAGAAGTCATTAGAAGAACCCACGTACTTAGAGGTCATTTAGAACCACGTACTAAGAGGTCATATAGAACCACGTACTTAGAGGTCATTTAGAACTACGTACTTAGCAGTCATTTAGAACTACTTACTTAGAGGTCATTTAGAACCACGTACTTAGAGGTCATTTAGAACTATGAACTTAGGGGTCATTTAGAACCCACGTACTTAGAGGTCATTTAGTACCCACGTACTTAGAGGTCATATAGAACCTCGTACTTAGAGGTCATTTAGAACCACTTACTTAGATGTCATTTGGAAGTACGTACCTAGAGGTCATTTAGAACTACGTACTTAGGGGTCATTTAGAACTACTTACTTAGAGGTCATTTAGAAGCACGTACTTAGAGGTCATTTAGAACCACGTACTTAGAGGTCATTTAGAACCACGTACTAAGAGGTTATTTAGCACTACGTATATAAGGTCATTTAGAACCACGTACTTAGAGGACATTTTGAACCACGTACTTAGAAGTCATTTAGAAGAACCCACGTACTTAGAGGTCATTTAGAACCACGTACTAAGAGATCATATAGAACCACGTACTTAGAGGTCATTTAGAACCACTTACTTAGAGGTCATTTAGAACCACATACTTAGAGGTCATTTAGAACTACGTACTTAGTGGTCAATTAGAACCACTTACTTAGAGGTCATTTAGAACTACGTACTTAGAGGTAATATAGAACTACGTTCTTAGAGGTCATTTAGGACTTCGTACTTAGAGGTCATTTAGAACTACGTACTTATAGGTCATTTAGAACCACGTACTTAGACGTCATTTAGAACCACTTACTTGGAGGTCATTTGGAACTACGTACCTTGAGGTCATTTAGAACCTCGTACTTAGAGGTCATTTAGAACCACTTACTTAGAGGTAATTTGGAACTACGTATCTAGAGGTATTGAGAACTACGTACTTAGACGTCATTTAGAACTACGTACTTAGAAGATATTTAGAACCACGTACTTAGAGGTCATTTAGAACCAACTATTTAGAGGTCATTTAGAACTACGTACTTAGATGTCATTTAGAACCACGTACTTAGAGGTCAATTCGAACCAACAACTTAGCGGTCATTTAGAACTACGTACTTAGAGGTCATTTAGAACCACGTACTCAGATGTCATTTAGAACCCACGTACTTAGAGGTCATATAGAACCACGTACATAGAGGTCATTTAGAACCACGTACTTAGAGGTCATTTAGAACCACATACTTAGAGGTCATTTAGAAGCACGTACATAGAGGTCATTTAGAACCACGTAGTTAGAGGTCATTTAGAACTACGTACTTAGAAGATATTTAGAACCACGTACTTAGAGGTCATTTAGAACCAACTTTTTAGAGGTCATTTAAAACTACGTACTTTGAGGTCCTTTAGAACCACGTACATAGAGGTCATTCAGAACTACGTACTTAGAGGTCATTTAGAACTACGTATTTAGAGGTCATTTAGAACCACGTACTTATAGGTCATTTAGAACCACGTACTTAGACGTCATTTAGAACCACTTACTTGGAGGTCATTTGGAACTACGTACCTTGAGGTCATTTAGAACCTCGTACTTGGAGGTCATTTAGAACCACGTACTTAGAGGTTATTTAGCACTACGTATATAAGGTCATTTAGAACCACGTACTTAGAGGACATTTTTAACCACTTACTTGGAGGTCATTTGGAACTACGTACCTTGAGGTCATTTAGAACCTCGTACTTAGAGGTCATTTAGAACCACATACTTAAAGGTCATTTAGAACTACTTACTTAGAGGTCATTTAGAACTACGTACCTAGAGGTCATTTAGGACCACGTACTTAGAGGTCATTTAGAACCACTTACTTAGAGGTCATTTAGAACCACGTTTTCAGATGTCATTTAGAACCCACGTACTTAGAGGTCATATAGAACCACGTACATAGAGGTCATTTAGAACTACGTACTTAGATTTCATTTAGAGCTACGTACTTAGAGGTCATTTAGAACTACGAACTTAGGGGTCATTTAGAACCCACGTACTTAGAGGTCATTTAGAACTACGTATATGAGGTCTTTTAGAACCACGTACTTAGAGGACATTTAGAACCACGTACTTAAAGGTCATTTAGAACCACTTACTTAGAAGTCATTTGGAAGTACGTACTTAGAGGTCATTTAGAACTACGTACTTAGGGGTCATTTAGAACCACTTACTTAGAGGTCATTTAGAAGCACGTACTTAGAGGTCATTTAGAACCACGTAGTTAGAGGTCATTTAGAACCACGTACTTAGAGGTCATTTAGAACTACGTATATGAGGTCATTTAGAACCACGTACTTAGAGGACATTTAGAACCACGTACTTAGAGGGCATTTGAACTAAGTATTTAGAGGTCATTTAGAACCACGTACTTAGAGGTCATTTAGAACCACATACTTAGAGGTCATTTAGAACTACGTACTTAGAGGTCATTTAGAACTACGTACTTTAAGGTCATTTAAATCCACGTACTTATGGTCATTTAGAACTACGTACTTAGAGGTCATTTAGAAGCACATACATAGAGGTCATTTAGAACCACGTACTTAGAGGTCATCTAGAACAACGTATTTAGAGGTCATTTAGAACCACTTACTTAGATGTCATTTGGAAGTACGTACCTAGAGGTCATTTAGAACCAAGTACTTAGAGGTCATTTAGAACCACGTACATAGAGGTCATTTAGAACCAACGTACTTAAAGGTCATTTAGAACCAAACACTTAGAGGTCGTTTAGAACTACGTACTTAGAGGTCATTTAGAACCCACGTACTTAGAGGTCATTTAGAAACCACGTTCTTAGAGGTTATTTAGAACCAACTTCTTAGAGGTCATTTAGAACCAACGTACTTAGAGGTAATTTAGAACCCACGTACTTAGAGGTCATTTAGAACTACGTACTTAGAGGTCATTTAGAAGTACGTACTTAGAGGTCATTTAGTACTACGTACTTAGGGGTCATTTAGAACTACTTACTTAGAGGTCATTTAGAACCAAGTACTTAGAGGTCATTTAGATTCACGTACTTAGAGGTCATTTAGAACTACGTACTTAGGGGTCATTTAGAACTACTTACTTAGAGGTCATTTAGAACCACGTACTTATAGGTCATTTAGAACCACGTACTTAGAGATCATTTAGAACCACGTACTTAGAGGTCATTTAGAACCCAGTACTTAGAGGTCATTTAGAACTACGTACTTAGAAGATATTTAGAACCACGTACTTAGAGGTCATTTAGAACCAACTTTTTAGAGGTCATTTAGAACTACGTACTTAGAGGTCCTTTAGAACCACGTACATAGAGGTCATTTAGAACTACGTACTTAGAGGTCATTTAGAACTACGTATTTATAGGTCGTTTAGAACTACGAACTTAGGTGTCATTTAGAACCCACGTACTTAGAGGTCATTTAGAACTACGTATATGAGGTCATTTAGAACCACGTACTTAGAGGACATTTAGAACCACGTACCTAGAGGTAATTTAGAACCACTTACTTAGATGTCATTTGGAAGTACGTACCTAGAGGTCATTTAGAAATACGTACTTAGGGGTCATTTAGAACTATTTACTTAGAGGTCATTTAGAAGCACGTACTTAGAGGTCATTTAGTACCACGAAGTGAGAGGTCATTTAGAACCACGTACTTAAAGGTCATTTAGAACCAACTTTTTAGATGTCATTTAGAACTACGTACTTAGAGGTCAATTAGAACCACGTACTTAGAGGTCATTTAGAACTTACGTACTTAGAGGTCATTTAGAACTACGTACTTAGAGGTAATTTAGTACTACGTACTTAGGTGTCATTTAGAACTACGTACTCTGAGGTCATTTAGAACCACGTACTTAGAAGTCATTTAGAACCACGTACTTAGAGGTCATTTAGAACAACGTACTTAGAGGTCATTTTGAACCACGTACTTAGATGTCATTTAGAACCAACGTACTTAGAGGTCATTTTGAACCAAACACTTAGAGGTCGTTTAGAACCACGTACTTAGAGGTCATTTAGAACCCAGTACTTAGAGGTCATTTAGAACTACGTACTTAGAAGATATTTAGAACCACGTACTTAGAGGTCATTTAGAACCAACTTTTTAGAGGTCATTTAGAATTACGTACTTAGAGGTCCTTTAGAACCACGTACATAGAGGTCATTTAGAACTACGTACTTAGAGGTCATTTAGAACTACGTATTTATAGGTCGTTTAGAACTACGAACTTAGGGGTCATTTAGAACCCACGTACTTAGAGGTCATTTAGAACTACGTTAATGAGGTCATTTAGAACCACGTACTTAGAGGACATTTAGAACCACGTACTTAGAGGTAATTTAGAACCACTTACTTAGATGTCATTTGGAAGTACGTACCTAGAGGTCATTTAGAAATACGTACTTAGGGGTCATTTAGAACTATTTACTTAGAGGTCATTTAGAAGCACGTACTTAGAGGTCATTTAGTACCACGAAGTGAGAGGTCATTTGGAACCACGTACTTAAAGGTCATTTAGAACCAACTTTTTAGATGTCATTTAGAACTACGTACTTAGAGGTCAATTAGAACCACGTACTTAGAGGTCATTTAGAACTTACGTACTTAGAGGTCATTTAGAACCACGTACTTAGAGGATAGTTAGAACCATGTAATTAGAGGTCAGTTAGAACTACGTTCTAAGAGGTCATTTAGAACCCACGAACTTAGAGGTCATTCAGAACCACGTACTTAGAGGTCATTTAGAACCACGTACTTAGAGGTGATTTAGAACCACGTACTTAGAGGTTATTTAGCACTACGTATATAAGGTCATTTAGAACCACGTACTTAGAGGACATTTAGAACCACGTACTTAGAAGTCATTAGAAGAACCCACGTACTTAGAGGTCATTTAGAACCACGTACTAAGAGGTCATATAGAACCACGTACTTAGAGGTCATTTAGAACTACGTACTTAGCAGTCATTTAGAACTACTTACTTAGAGGTCATTTAGAACCACGTACTTAGAGGTCATTTAGAACTATGAACTTAGGGGTCATTTAGAACCCACGTACTTAGAGGTCATTTAGTACCCACGTACTTAGAGGTCATATAGAACCTCGTACTTAGAGGTCATTTAGAACCACTTACTTAGATGTCATTTGGAAGTACGTACCTAGAGGTCATTTAGAACTACGTACTTAGGGGTCATTTAGAACTACTTACCTAGAGGTCATTTAGAAGCACGTACTTAGAGGTCATTTAGAACCACGTACTTAGAGGTCATTTAGAACCACGTACTAAGAGGTTATTTAGCACTACGTATATAAGGTCATTTAGAACCACGTACTTAGAGGACATTTTGAACCACGTACTTAGAAGTCATTTAGAAGAACCCACGTACTTAGAGGTCATTTAGAACCACGTACTAAGAGATCATATAGAACCACGTACTTAGAGGTCATTTAGAACCACTTACTTAGAGGTCATTTAGAACCACATACTTAGAGGTCATTTAGAACTACGTACTTAGTGGTCATTAGAACCACTTACTTAGAGGTCATTTAGAACTACGTACTTAGAGGTAATATAGAACTACGTTCTTAGAGGTCATTTAGGACTTCGTACTTAGAGGTCATTTAGAACTACGTACTTATAGGTCATTTAGAACCACGTACTTAGACGTCATTTAGAACCACTTACTTGGAGGTCATTTGGAACTACGTACCTTGAGGTCATTTAGAACCTCGTACTTAGAGGTCATTTAGAACCACTTACTTAGAGGTAATTTTTAACTACGTATCTAGAGGTATTGAGAACTACGTACTTAGACGTCATTTAGAACTACGTACTTAGAAGATATTTAGAACCACGTACTTAGAGGTCATTTAGAACCAACTATTTAGAGGTCATTTAGAACTACGTACTTAGATGTCATTTAGAACCACGTACTTAGAGGTCAATTCGAACCAACAACTAAGCGGTCATTTAGAACTACGTACTTAGAGGTCATTTAGAACCACGTACTCAGATGTCATTTAGAACCCACGTACTTAGAGGTCATATAGAACCACGTACATAGAGGTCATTTAGAACCACGTACTTAGAGGTCATTTAGAACCACATACTTAGAGGTCATTTAGAAGCACGTACATAGAGGTCATTTAGAACCACGTAGTTAGAGGTCATCTAGAACAACGTACTTAGAGGTCATTTAGAACCACTTACTTAGATGTCATTTGGAAGTACGTACCTAGAGGTCATTTAGAAGCACGTACTTAGAGGTCATTTAGAACCACGTAGTTAGAGGTCATTTAGAACCACGTACTTAGAGGTCATTTAGAACTACGTATATGAGGTCATTTAGAACCACGTACTTAGAGGACATTTAGAACCACGTACTTAGGTGTCATTTAGAACTACTGACTTAGATGTCATTTAGAACCAAGTACTTAGAGGTCATTTAGAACTACGTACTTAGAGGTCATTTAGAACCTCGTACTTAGAGGTCAATTAGAACTACGAACTTAGGGGTCATTTAGAACTACGTACTTAGAGGTGTTATAGAACTACGTTCTTAGAGGTCATTTAGGACTACGTACTTAGAGGTCATTTAGAACCTCATACTTAGAGGTCATTTAGAACTACTTACTTAGAGGTCATTTAGAACTACGTACTTTAAGGTCATTTAAATCCACGTACTTATGGTCATTTAGAACTACGTACTTAGAGGTCATTTAGAAGCACGTACATAGAGGTCATTTAGAACCACGTACTTAGAGGTCATCTAGAACAACGTACTTAGAGGTCATTTAGAACCACTTACTTAGATGTCATTTGGAAGTACGTACCTAGAGGTCATTTAGAACCACGTACTTAGAGGTCATTTAGAACCACGTACTTAGAGGTCATTTAGAACTACGTACTTAGAAGATATTTAGAACCACGTACTTAGAGGTCATTTAGAACCAACTTTTTAGAGGTCATTTAAAACTACGTACTTTGAGGTCCTTTAGAACCACGTACATAGAGGTCATTATAGAACTACGTACTTAGAGGTCATTTAGAACTACGTATTTAGAGGTCATTTAGAACCACGTACTTATAGGTCATTTAGAACCACGTACTTAGACGTCATTTAGAACCACTTACTTGGAGGTCATTTGGAACTACGTACCTTGAGGTCATTTAGAACCTCGTACTTAGAGGTCATTTAGAACCACATACTTAAAGGTCATTTAGAACTACTTACTTAGAGGTCATTTAAAACTACGTACCTAGAGGTATTGAGAACTACGTACTAAGACGTCATTTAGAACTACGTACTTAGAAGATATTTAGAACCACGAACTTAGAGGTCAATTCGAACCAACAACTTAGCGGTCATTTAGAACTACGTACATAGAGGTCATTTAGAACCACGTTTTCAGATGTCATTTAGAACCCACGTACTTAGAGGTCATATAGAACCACGTACATAGAGGTCATTTAGAACTACGTACTTAGATTTCATTTAGAGCTACGTACTTAGAGGTCATTTAGAACTACGAACTTAGGGGTCATTTAGAACCCACGTACTTAGAGGTCATTTAGAACTACGTATATGAGGTCTTTTAGAACCACGTACTTAGAGGACATTTAGAACCACGTACTTAGAGGTCATTTAGAACCACTTACTTAGAAGTCATTTGGAAGTACGTACTTAGAGGTCATTTAGAACTACGTACTTAGGGGTCATTTAGAACCACTTACTTAGAGGTCATTTAGAAGCACGTACTTAGAGGTCATTTAGAACCACGTAGTTAGAGGTCATTTAGAACCACGTACTTAGAGGTCATTTAGAACTACGTATATGAGGTCATTTAGAACCACGTACTTAGAGGACATTTAGAACCACGTACTTAGAGGGCATTTGAACTAAGTATTCAGAGGTCATTTAGAACCACGTACTTAGAGGTCATTTAGAACCACATACTTAGAGGTCATTTAGAACTACGTACTTAGAGGTCATTTAGAACTACGTACTTTAAGGTCATTTAAATCCACGTACTTATGGTCATTTAGAACTACGTACTTAGAGGTCATTTAGAAGCACGTACATAGAGGTCATTTAGAACCACGTACTTAGAGGTCATCTAGAACAACGTATTTAGATGTCATTTAGAACCACTTACTTAGATGTCATTTGGAAGTACGTACCTAGAGGTCATTTAGAACCACGTACTTAGAGGTCATTTAGAACCACGTACTTAGAGGTCATTTAGAACCAACGTACTTAGAGGTCATTTAGAACCAAACACCTAGAGGTCGTTTAGAACTACGTACTTAGAGGTCATTTAGAACCCACGTACTTAGAGGTCATTTAGAAACCACGTTCTTAGAGGTTATTTAGAACCAACTTCTTAGAGGTCATTTAGAACCCACGTACTTAGAGGTAATTTGGAACCCACGTACTTAGAGGTCATTTAGAACTACGTACTTAGAGGTCATTTAGAAGTACGTACTTAGAGGTCATTTAGTACTACGTACTTAGGGGTCATTTAGAACTACTTACTTAGAGGTCATTTAGAACCAAGTACTTAGAGGTCATTTAGATTCACGTACTTAGAGGTCATTTAGAACTACGTACTTAGGGGTCATTTAGAACTACTTACTTAGAGGTCATTTAGAACCACGTACTTATAGGTCATTTAGAACCACGTACTTAGAGATCATTTAGAACCACGTACTTAGAGGTCATTTAGAACCCAGTACTTAGAGGTCATTTAGAACTACGTACTTAGAAGATATTTAGAACCACGTACTTAGAGGTCATTTAGAACCAACTTTTTAGAGGTCATTTAGAACTACGTACTTAGAGGTCCTTTAGAACCACGTACATAGAGGTCATTTAGAACTACGTACTTAGAGGTCATTTAGAAATACGTATTTATAGGTCGTTTAGAACTACGAACTTAGGGGTCATTTAGAACCCACGTACTTAGAGGTCATTTAGAACTACGTATATGAGGTCATTTAGAACCACGTACTTAGAGGACATTTAGAACCACGTACTTAGAGGTAATATAGAACCACTTACTTAGATGTCATTTGGAAGTACGTACCTAGAGGTCATTTAGAAATACGTACTTAGGGGTCATTTAGAACTATTTACTTAGAGGTCATTTAGAAGCACGTACTTAGAGGTCATTTAGTACCACGAAGTGAGAGGTCATTTAGAACCACGTACTTAAAAGTCATTTAGAACCAACTTTTTAGATGTCATTTAGAACTACGTACTTAGAGGTCAATTAGAACCACGTACTTAGAGGTCATTTAGAACTTACGTACTTAGAGGTCATTTTGAACTACGTACTTAGAGGTAATTTAGTACTACGTACTTAGGTGTCATTTAGAACTACGTACTCTGAGGTCATTTAGAACCACGTACTTAGAAGTCATTTAGAACCACGTACTTAGAGGTCATTTAGAACAACGTACTTAGAGGTCATTTTGAACCACGTACTTAGATGTCATTTAGAACCAACGTACTTAGAGGTCATTTTGAACCAAACACTTAGAGGTCGTTTAGAACCACGTACTTACAGGTCATTTAGAACCCAGTACTTAGAGGTCATTTAGAACTACGTACTTAGAAGATATTTAGAACCACGTACTTAGAGGTCATTTAGAACCAACTTTTTAGAGATCATTTAGAACTACGTACTTAGAGGTCCTTTAGAACCACGTACATAGAGGTCATTTAGAACTACGTACTTAGATGTCATTTAGAACTACGTATTTATAGGTCGTTTAGAACTACGAACTTAGGGGTCATTTAGAACCCACGTACTTAGAGGTCATTTAGAACTACGTATATGAGGTCATTTAGAACCACGTACTTAGAGGACATTTAGAACCACGTACTTAGAGGTAATTTAGAACCACTTACTTAGATGTCATTTGGAAGTACGTACCTAGAGGTCGATTAGAAATACGTACTTAGGGGTCATTTAGAACTATTTACTTAGTGGTCATTTAGAAGCACGTACTTAGAGGTCATTTAGTACCACGAAGTGAGAGGTCATTTAGAACCACGTACTTAAAGGTCATTTAGAACCAACTTTTAAGATGTCATTTAGAACTACGTACTTAGAGGTCAATTAGAACGTCGTACTTAGAGGTCATTTAGAACTTACGTACTTAGAGGTCATTTAGAACTACGTACTTAGAGGTAATTTAGTACTACGTACTTAGGTGTCATTTAGAACTACGTACTCTGAGGTCATTTAGAACCACGTACTTAGAAGTCATTTAGAACCACGTTCTTAGAGGTCATTTAGAACAACGTACTTAGAGGTCATTTTGAACCACGTACTTAGATGTCATTTAGAACCAACGTACTTAGAGGTCATTTTGAACCAAACACTTAGAGGTCGTTTAGAACTACGTACTTAGAAGTCATTTAGAACCCACGTACTTAGAGGTCATTTAGAAGCACGTACATAGAGGTCATTTAGAACCACGTAGTTAGAAATCATTTAGAACCATGTACTTAGAGGTTATTTAGAACTACGTATATGAGGTCATTTAGAACCACGTACTTAGAGGACATTTAGAACCTCGTACTTAGAGGTCAATTAGAACTACGAACTTAGGGGTCATTTAGAACTACGTACTTAGAGGTGTTATAGAACTACGTTCTTAGAGGTCATTTAGGACTACGTACTTAGAGGTCATTTAGAACCTCATACTTAGAGGTCATTTAGAACTACTTACTTAGAGGTCATTTAGAACTTCGTACTTTAAGGTCATTTAAATCCACGTACTTATGGTCATTTAGAACTACGTACTTAGAGGTCATTTAGAAGCACGTACATAGAGGTCATTTAGAACCACGTACTTAGAGGTCATCTAGAACAACGTACTTAGAGGTCATTTAGAACCACTTACTTAGATGTCATTTGGAAGTACGTACCTAGAGGTCATTTAGAACCACGTACTTAGAGGTCATTTAGAACCACGTACTTAGAGGTCATTTAGAACCAACGTACTTAGAGGTCATTTAGAACCAAACACTTAGAGGTCGTTTAGAACTACGTACTTAGAGGTCATTTAGAACCCACGTACTTAGAGGTCATTTAGAAACCACGTTCTTAGAGGTTATTTAGAACCAACTTCTTAGAGGTCATTTAGAACCCACGTACTTAGAGGTAATTTAGAACCCACGTACTTAGAGGTCATTTAGAACTACGTACTTAGAGGTCATTTAGAACTACGTACTTAGAGGTCATTTAGTACTACGTACTTAGGGGTCATTTAGAACTACTTACTTAGAGGTCATTTAGAACCAAGTACTTAGAGGTCATTTAGATTCACGTACTTAGAGGTCATTTAGAACTATGTACTTAGGGGTCATTTAGAACTACTTACTTAGAGGTCATTTAGAACCACGTACTTATAGGTTATTTAGAACCACGTACTTAGAGGTCATTTAGAACCACGTACTTAGAGGTCATTTAGAACCCAGTACTTAGATGTCATTTAGAACCAACGTACTTAGAGGTCATTTTGAACCAAACACTTAGAGGTCGTTTAGAACTACGTACTTAGAAGTCATTTAGAACCCACGTACTTAGAGGTCATTTAGAAACCACGTTCTTAGAGGTTATTTAGAACCAATTTCTTAGAGGTCATTTAGAACTACGTACTTAGAGGTCAGTTAGTACTACGTACTTAGGGGTCATTTAGAACTACTTACTTAGAGGTCATTTAGAACCAAGTACTTAGAGGTCATTTAGAACCACGTACTTAGAGGTCATTTAGAACCTCGTACTCAGAGGTCATTTAGAACCACGTACTTAGAGGATAGTTAGAACCATGTAATTAGAGGTCAGTTAGAACTACGTTCTAAGAGGTCATTCAGAACCCACGAACTTAGAGGTCATTCAGAACCACGTACTTAGAGGTCATTTAGAACCACGTACTTAGAGGTGATTTAGAACCACGTACTTAGAGGTTATTTAGCACTACGTATATAAGGTCATTTAGAACCACGTACTTAGAGGACATTTAGAACCACGTACTTAGAAGTCATTAGAAGAACCCACGTACTTAGAGGTCATTTAGAACCACGTACTAAGAGGTCATATAGAACCACGTACTTAGAGGTCATTTAGAACTACGTACTTAGCAGTCATTTAGAACTACTTACTTAGAGGTCATTTAGAACCACGTACTTAGAGGTCATTTAGAACTACGAACATAGGGGTCATTTAGAACCCACGTACTTAGAGGTCATTTAGTACCCACGTACTTAGAGGTCATATAGAACCTCGTACTTAGAGGTCATTTAGAACCACTTACTTAGATGTCATTTGGAAGTACGTACCTAGAGGTCATTTAGAACTACGTACTTAGGGGTCATTTAGAACTAGTTACTTAGAGGTCATTTAGAACCACGTACTTAGAGGTCATTTAGAACCACGTACTTAGAGGTCATTTAGAACCACGTACTAAGAGGTTATTTAGCACTACGTATATAAGGTCATTTAGAACCACGTACTTAGAGGACATTTAGAACCACGTACTTAGGTGTCATTTAGAACTACTGACTTAGATGTCATTTAGAACCAAGTACTTAGAGGTCATTTAGAACCACGTACTAAGAGATCATATAGAACCACGTACTTAGAGGTCATTTAGAACCACTTACTTAGAGGTCATTTAGAACCACATACTTAGAGGTCATTTAGAACTACGTACCTAGTGGTCAATTAGAACCACGTACTTAGAGGTCATTTAGAACTACGTACTTAGAGGTAATATAGAACTACGTTCTTAGAGGTCATTTAGGACTTCGTACTTAGAGGTCATTTAGAACTACGTACTTATAGGTCATTTAGAACCACGTACTTAGACGTCATTTAGAACCACTTACTTGGAGGTCATTTGGAAATACGTACCTTGAGGTCATTTAGAACCTCGTACTTAGAGGTCATTTAGAACCACATACTTAAAGGTCATTTAGAACTACTTATTTAGAGGTCATTTAGAACTACGTACCTAGAAGTCATTTAAGACCACGTACTTAGAGGTCATTTAGAACCACTTACTTAGAGGTAATTTGGAACTACGTATCTAGAGGTATTGAGAACTACGTACTTAGACGTCATTTAGAACTACGTACTTAGAAGATATTTAGAACCACGTACTTAGGGGTCATTTAGAACCAACTATTTAGAGGTCATTTAGAACTACGTACTTAGATGTCATTTAGAACCACGTACTTAGAGGTCAATTCGAACCAACAACTTAGCGGTCATTTAGAACTACGTACTTAGAGGTCATTTAGAACCACGTACTCAGATGTCATTTAGAACCCACGTACTTAGAGGTCATATAGAACCACGTACATAGAGGTCATTTAGAACCACGTACTTAGAGGTCATTTAGAACCACATACTTAGAGGTCATTTATAACTACGTACTTAGAGGTCATTTAGAACTACGTACTTTAAGGTCATTTAAATCCACGTACTTATGGTCATTTAGTACTACGTACTTAGAGGTCATTTAGAAGCACGTACATAGAGGTCATTTAGAACCACGTAGTTAGAGGTCATCTAGAACAACGTACTTAGAGGTCATTTAGAACCACTTACTTAGATGTCATTTGGAAGTACGTACCTAGAGGTCATTTAGAAGCACGTACTTAGAGGTCATTTAGAACCACGTAGTTAGAGGTCATTTAGAACCACGTACATAGAGGTCATTTAGAACTACGTACTTAGGTGTCATTTAGAACTACTGACTTAGATGTCATTTAGAACCAAGTACTTAGAGGTCATTTAGAACTACGTACTTAGAGGTCATTTAGAACCTCGTACTTAGAGGTCAATTAGAACTACGAACTTAGGGGTCATTTAGAACTACGTACTTAGAGGTGTTATAGAACTACGTTCTTAGAGGTCATTTAGGACTACGTACTTAGAGGTCATTTAGAACCTCATACTTAGAGGTCATTTAGAACTACTTATTTAGAGGTCATTTAGAACTTCGTACTTTAAGGTCATTTAAATCCACGTACTTATGGTCATTTAGAACTACGTACTTAGAGGTCATTTAGAAGCACGTACATAGAGGTCATTTAGAACCACGTACTTAGAGGTCATCTAGAACAACGTACTTAGAGGTCATTTAGAACTACTTACTTAGATGTCATTTGGAAGTACGTACCTAGAGGTCATTTAGAACCACGTACTTAGAGGTCATTTAGAACCACGTACTTAGAGGTCATTTAGAACCAACGTACTTAGAGGTCATTTAGAACCAAACACTTAGAGGTCGTTTAGAACTACGTACTTAGAGGTCATTTAGAACCCACGTACTTAGAGGTCATTTAGAAACCACGTTCTTAGAGGTTATTTAGAACCAACTTCTTAGAGGTCATTTAGAACCCACGTACTTAGAGGTAATTTAGAACCCACGTACTTAGAGGTCATTTAGAACAAGGTACTTAGAGGTCATTTAGAACTACGTACTTAGAGGTCATTTAGTACTACGTACTTAGGGGTCATTTAGAACTACTTACTTAGAGGTCATTTAGAACCAAGTACTTAGAGGTCATTTAGATTCACGTACTTAGAGGTCATTTAGAACTATGTACTTAGGGGTCATTTAGAACTACTTACTTAGAGGTCATTTAGAACCACGTACTTATAGGTTATTTAGAACCACGTACTTAGAGGTCATTTAGAACCACGTACTTAGAGGTCATTTAGAACCCAGTACTTAGATGTCATTTAGAACCAACGTACTTAGAGGTCATTTTGAACCAAACACTTAGAGGTCGTTTAGAACTACGTACTTAGAAGTCATTTAGAACCCACGTACTTAGAGGTCATTTAGAAACCACGTTCTTAGAGGTTATTTAGAACCAATTTCTTAGAGGTCATTTAGAACTACGTACTTAGAGGTCAGTTAGTACTACGTACTTAGGGGTCATTTAGAACTACTTACTTAGAGGTCATTTAGAACCAAGTACTTAGAGGTCATTTAGAACCACGTACTTAGAGGTCATTTAGAACCTCGTACTCAGAGGTCATTTAGAACCACGTACTTAGAGGATAGTTAGAACCATGTAATTAGAGGTCAGTTAGAACTACGTTCTAAGAGGTCATTTAGAACCCACGAACTTAGAGGTCATTCAGAACCACGTACTTAGAGGTCATTTAGAACCACGTACTTAGAGGTGATTTAGAACCACGTACTTAGAGGTTATTTAGCACTACGTATATAAGGTCATTTAGAACCACGTACTTAGAGGACATTTAGAACCACGTACTTAGAAGTCATTAGAAGAACCCACGTACTTAGAGGTCATTTAGAACCACGTACTAAGAGGTCATATAGAACCACGTACTTAGAGGTCATTTAGAACTACGTACTTAGCAGTCATTTAGAACTACTTACTTAGAGGTCATTTAGAACCACGTACTTAGAGGTCATTTAGAACTACGAACATAGGGGTCATTTAGAACCCACGTACTTAGAGGTCATTTAGTACCAACGTACTTAGAGGTCATATAGAACCTCGTACTTAGAGGTCATTTAGAACCACTTACTTAGATGTCATTTGGAAGTACGTACCTAGAGGTCATTTAGAACTACGTACTTAGGGGTCATTTAGAACTAGTTACTTAGAGGACATTTAGAAGCACGTACTTAGAGGTCATTTAGAACCACGTACTTAGAGGTCATTTAGAACCACGTACTAAGAGGTTATTTAGCACTACGTATATAAGGTCATTTAGAACCACGTACTTAGAGGACATTTAGAACCACGTACTTAGGTGTCATTTAGAACTACTGACTTAGATGTCATTTAGAACCAAGTACTTAGAGGTCATTTAGAACCACGTACTAAGAGATCATATAGAACCACGTACTTAGAGGTCATTTAAAACCACTTACTTAGAGGTCATTTAGAACCACATACTTAGAGGTCATTTAGAACTACGTACCTAGTGGTAAATTAGAACCACGTACTTAGAGGTCATTTAGAACTACGTACTTAGAGGTAATATAGAACTACGTTCTTAGAGGTCATTTAGGACTTCGTACTTAGAGGTCATTTAGAACTACGTACTTATAGGTCATTTAGAACCACGTACTTAGACGTCATTTAGAACCACTTACTTGGAGGTCATTTGGAAATACGTACCTTGAGGTCATTTAGAACCTCGTACTTAGAGGTCATTTAGAACCACATACTTAAAGGTCATTTAGAACTACTTACTTCGAGGTCATTTAGAACTACGTACCTAGAAGTCATTTAAGACCACGTACTTAGAGGTCATTTAGAACCACTTACTTAGAGGTAATTTGGAACTACGTATCTAGAGGTATTGAGAACTACGTACTTAGACGTCATTTAGAACTACGTACTTAGAAGATATTTAGAACCACGTACTTAGAGGTCATTTAGAACCAACTATTTAGAGGTCATTTAGAACTACGTACTTAGATGTCATTTAGAACCACGTACTTAGAGGTCAATTCGAACCAACAACTTAGCGGTCATTTAGAACTACGTACTTAGAGGTCATTTAGAACCACGTACTCAGATGTCATTTAGAACCCACGTACTTAGAGGTCATATAGAACCACGTACATAGAGGTCATTTAGAACCACGTACTTAGAGGTCATTTAGAACCACATACTTAGAGGTCATTTATAACTACGTACTTAGAGGTCATTTAGAACTACGTACTTCAAGGTCATTTAAATCCACGTACTTATGGTCATTTAGTACTACGTACTTAGAGGTCATTTAGAAGCACGTACATAGAGGTCATTTAGAACCACGTAGTTAGAGGTCATCTAGAACAACGTACTTAGAGGTCATTTAGAACCACTTACTTAGATGTCATTTAGAACTTCGTACTTTAAGGTCATTTAAATCCACGTACTTATGGTCATTTAGAACTACGTACTTAGAGGTCATTTAGAAGCACGTACATAGAGGTCATTTAGAACCACGTACTTAGAGGTCATCTAGAACAACGTACTTAGAGGTCATTTAGAACCACTTACTTAGATGTCATTTGGAAGTACGTACCTAGAGGTCATTTAGAACCACGTACTTAGAGGTCATTTAGAACCACGTACTTAGAGGTCATTTAGAACCAACGTACTTAGAGGTCATTTAGAACCAAACACTTAGAGGTCGTTTAGAACTACGTACTTAGAGGTCATTTAGAACCCACGTACTTAGAGGTCATTTAGAAACCACGTTCTTAGAGGTTATTTAGAACCAACTTCTTAGAGGTAATTTAGAACCCACGTACTTAGAGGTCATTTAGAACTACGTACTTAGAGGTCATTTAGAACTACGTACTTAGAGGTCATTTAGTACTACGTACTTAGGGGTCATTTAGAACTACTTACTTAGAGGTCATTTAGAACCAAGTACTTAGAGGTCATTTAGATTCACGTACTTAGAGGTCATTTAGAACTATGTACTTAGGGGTCATTTAGAACTACTTACTTAGAGGTCATTTAGAACCACGTACTTATAGGTTATTTAGAACCACGTACTTAGAGGTCATTTAGAACCACGTACTTAGAGGTCATTTAGAACCCAGTACTTAGAGGTCATTTAGAACTACGTACTTAGAAGATATTTAGAACCACGTACTTAGAGGTCATTTAGAACCAACTTTTTAGAGGTCATTTAGAACTACGTACTTAGAGGTCCTTTAGAACCACGTACGTAGAGGTCATTTAGAACTACGTACTTAGAGGTCATTTAGAACTACGTATTTATAGGTCGTTTAGAACTACGAACTTAGGGGTCATTTAGAACCCACGTACTTAGAGGTCATTTAGAACTACGTATATGAGTTCATTTAGAACCACGTACTTAGAGGACATTTAGAACCACGTACTTAGAGGTAATTTAGAACCACTTACTTAGATGTCATTTGGAAGTACGTACCTAGAGGTCATTTAGAAATACGTACTTAGGGGTCATTTAGAACTATTTACTTAGAGGTCATTTAGAAGCACGTACTTAGAGGTCATTTAGTACCACGAAGTTAGAGGTCATTTAGAACCACGTACTTAAAGGTCATTTAGAACCAACTTTTTAGATGTCATTTAGAACTACGTACTTAGAGGTCAATTAGAACCACGTACTTAGAGGTCATTTAGAACTTACGTACTTAGAGGTCATTTAGAACTACGTACTTAGAGGTAATTTAGTACTACGTACTTAGGTGTCATTTAGAACTACGTACTTAGAGGTCATTTAGAACGACGTACTCAGAGGTCATTTGGAACCTACGTACTTAGAGGTCATTTAGAACCACTTACTTAGAGGTCATTTAGAAGCACATACTTAGAGGTCGTTTAGAACTACTTACTTAGGGGTCATTTAGAACCACGTACTCTGAGGTCATTTAGAACCACGTACTTAGAAGTCATTTAGAACCACGTACTTAGAGGTCATTTAGAACAACGTATTTAGAGGTCATTTTGAACCACGTACTTAGAGGTCATTTAGAACCAACGTACTCAGAGGTCATTTTGAACCAAACACTTAGAGGTCGTTTAGAACTACGTACTTAGAAGTCATTTAGAACCCACGTACTTAGAGGTCATTTAGAAACCACGTTCTTAGAGGTTATTTAGAACCAATTTCTTAGAGGTCATTTAGAACCCACGTACTTAGAGGTAATTTAGAACCCACGTACTTAGAGGTCATTTAGGACTACGTACTTAGAGGTCATTTAGTACTACGTACTTAGGGGTTATTTAGAACTACTTACTTAGAGGTCATTTAGAACCAAGTACTTAGAGGTCATTTAGATTCAAGTACTTAGAGGTCATTTAGAACTACGTACTTAGGGGTCATTTAGAACTACTTACTTAGATGGCATTTAGAACCACGTACTTATATGTCATTTAGAACCACGTACTTAGAGGTCATTTAGAACCAGCAACTTAGTGGTCATATAGAACTACGTACTTAGAGGTCATTTAGAACCAAGTACTTAGAGGTCAATTAGAACCACGTACTTAGAGGTCATTTAGAACCAAGTACTTAGAGGTCATTTAGAACCAAGTACTTAGAGGTCATTTAGAACTACGTACTTAGAAGATATTTAGAACCACGTACTTAGAGGTCATTTAGAACCAACTTTTTAGAGGTCATTTAGAACTACGTACTAAGAGGTCCTTTAGAACCACGTACATAGAGGTCATTTAGAACTACGTACTTAGATGTCATTTAGAACTACGTATTTAGAGGTCATTTAGAACCACGTACTTAGAGGACATTTAGAACCACGTACTTAGAGGTAATTTAGAACCACTTACTTAGATGTCATTTGGAAGTACGTACCTAGAGGTCATTTAGAAATACGTACCTAGGGGTCATTTAGAACTACTTACTTAGAGGTCATTTAGAACCACATATTTGAGGTCGTTTAGAATTACGTACTTTGAGGTCACTTAGAACTAACGTACTTAGAGGTCATTTAGAACCACGTACTTAGAGGATAGATAGAACCATGTAATTAGAGGTCAGTTAGAACTACGTTCTAAGAGGTCATTTAGAACCCACGAACTTAGAGGTCATTCAGAACCACGTACTTAGAGGTCATTTAGAACCACGAACTTAGAGGTGATTAAGAACCACGTACTTAGAGGTTATTTAGCACTACGTATATAAGGTCATTTAGAACCACGTACTTAGAGGACATTTAGAACCACGTACTTAGAAGTCATTAGAAGAACCCACGTACTTAGAGGTCATTTAGAACCACGTACTAAGAGGTCATATAGAACCACGTACTTAGAGGTCATTTAGAACTACGTACATAGCAGTCATTTAGAACTACTTACTTAGAGGTCATTTAGAACCACGTACTTAGAGGTCATTTAGAACTACGAACTTAGGGGTCATTTAGAACCCACGTACTTAGAGGTCATTTAGTACCCACGTACTTAGAGGTCATATAGAACCTCGTACTTAGAGGTCATTTAGAACCACTTACTTAGATGTCATTTGGAAGTACGTACCTAGAGGTCATTTAGAACCACGTACTTAGGGGTCATTTAGAACTACTTACTTAGAGGTCATTTAGAAGCACGTACTTAGAGGTCATTTAGAACCACGTACTTAGAGGTCATTTAGAACCACGTACTTAGAGGTTATTTAGCACTACGTATATAAGGTCATTTAGAACCACGTACTTAGAGGACATTTTGAACCACGTACTTAGAAGTCATTTAGAAGAACCCACGTACTTAGAGGTCATTTAGAACCACGTACTAAGTGACCATATAGAACCACGTACTTAGAGGTCATTTAGAACCACTTACTTAGAGGTCATTTAGAACCACATACTTAGAGGTCATTTAGAACTACGTACCTAGAGGTCAATTAGAACTACGTACTTAGAGGTCATTTAGAACTATGTACTTAGAGGTAATATAGAACTACGTTCTTAGAGGTCATTTAGGACTTCGTACTTAGAGGTCATTTAGAACTACGTACTTATAGGTCATTTAGAAACACGTACTTAGACGTCATTTAGAACCACTTACTTGGAGGTCATTTGGAACTACGTACCTTGAGGTCATTTAGAACCTCGTACTTAGAGGTCATTTAGAACCACATACTTAAAGGTCATTTAGAACTACTTACTTAGAGGTCATTTAGAACTACGTACCTAGAGGTCATTTAGGACCACGTACTTAGAGGTCATTTAGAACCACTTACTTAGAGGTCATTTGGAACTACGTATCTAGAGGTATTGAGAACTACGTACTAAGACGTCATTTAGAACTACGTACTTAGAAGATATTTAGAACCACGTACTTAGAGGTCAAATCTAACCAACAACTTAGCGGTCATTTAGAACTACGTACTTAGAGGTCATTTAGAACCACGTACTCAGATGTCATTTTAGAACCCACGTACTTAGAGGTCATATAGAACCACGTACATAGAGGTCATTTAGAACAACGTACTTAGGGGTCTTTTAGAACCACTTACTTAGAGGTCATTTAGAAGCACGTACTTAGAGGTCATTTAGAACCACGTAGTTAGAGGTCATTTAGAACCACGTACTTAGAGGTCATTTAGAACTACGTATATTAGGTCATTTAGAACCACGTACTTAGAGGACATTAAGAACCACGTACTTAGAGGGCATTTGAACTAAGTATTTAGAGGTCATTTAGAACCACGTACTTAGAGGTCATTTAGAACCACATACTTAGAGGTCATTTAGAACTACGTACTTAGAGGTCATTTAGAACTACGTACTTTAAGGTCATTTAAATCCACGTACTTATGGTCATTTAGAACTACGTACTTAGAGGTCATTTAGAAGCACGTACATACAGGTCATTTAGAACCACGTACTTAGAGGTCATCTAGAACAACGTATTTAGAGGTCATTTAGAACCACTTACTTAGATGTCATTTGGAAGTACGTACCTAGAGGTCATTTAGAACCACGTACTTAGAGGTCATTTAGAACCACGTACTTAGAGGTCATTTAGAACCAACGTACTTAGAGGTCATTTAGAACCAAACACTTAGAGGTCGTTTAGAACTACGTACTTAGAGGTCATTTAGAACCCACGTACTTAGAGGTCATTTAGAAACCACGTTCTTAGAGGTTATTTAGAACCAACTTCTTAGAGGTCATTTAGAACCCACGTACTTACAGGTAATTTAGAACCCACGTACTTAGAAGATATTTAGAACCACGTACTTAGAGGTCAAATCTAACCAACAACTTAGCGGTCATTTAGAACTACGTACTTAGAGGTCATTTAGAACCACGTACTCAGATGTCATTTTAGAACCCACGTACTTAGAGGTCATATAGAACCACGTACATAGAGGTCATTTAGAACTACGTACTTAGGGGTCATTTAGAACCACTTACTTAGAGGTCATTTAGAAGCACGTACTTAGAGGTCATTTAGAACCACGTAGTTAGAGGTCATTTAGAACCACGTACTTAGAGGTCATTTAGAACTACGTATGTGAGGTCATTTAGAACCACGTACTTAGAGGACATTAAGAACCACGTACTTAGAGGGCATTTGAACTAAGTATTTAGAGGTCATTTAGAACCACGTACTTAGAGGTCATTTAGAACCACATACTTAGAGGTCATTTAGAACTACGTACTTAGAGGTCATTTAGAACTACGTTCTTTAAGGTCATTTAAATCCACGTACTTATGGTCATTTAGAACTACGTACTTAGAGGTCATTTAGAAGCATGTACATAGAGGTCATTTAGAACCACGTAATTAGAGGTCATCTAGAACAACGTATTTAGAGGTCATTTAGAACCACTTACTTAGATGTCATTTGGAAGTACGTACCTAGAGGTCATTTAGAACCACGTACTTAGAGGTCATTTAGAACCACGTACTTAGAGGTCATTTAGAACCAACGTACTTAGAGGTCATTTAGAACCAAACACTTAGAGGTCATCTAGAACAACGTATTTAGAGGTCATTTAGAACCACTTACTTAGATGTCATTTGGAAGTACGTACCTAGAGGTCATTTAGAACCACGTACTTAGAGGTCATTTAGAACCACGTACTTAGAGGTCATTTAGAACCAACGTACTTAGAGGTCATTTAGAACCAAACACTTAGAGGTCGTTTAGAACTACGTACTTAGAGGTCATTTAGAACCCACGTACTTAGAGGTCATTTAGAAACCACGTTCTTAGAGGTTATTTAGAACCAACTTCTTAGAGGTCATTTAGAACCCACGTACTTAGAGGTAATTTAGAACCCACGTACTTAGAGGTCATTTAGAACTACGTACTTAGAGGTCATTTAGTACTACGTACTTAGGGGTCATTTAGAACTACTTACTTAGAGGTCATTTAGAACCAAGTACTTAGAGGTCATTTAGATTCACGTACTTAGAGGTCATTTAGAACTACGTACTTAGGGGTCATTTAGAACTACTTACTTTGAGGTCATTAAGAACCACGTACTTATAGGTCATTTAGAACCACGTACTTAGAGGTCATTTAGAACCACGTACTTAGAGGTCATTTAGAACCCAGTACTTAGAGGTAATTTAGAACTACGTACTTAGAAGATATTTAGAACCACGTACTTAGAGGTCATTTAGAACCAACTTTTTAGAGGTCATTTAGAACTACGTACTTAGAGGTCCTTTAGAACCACGTACATAGAGGTCATTTAGAACTACGTACTTAGAGGTCATTTAGAACTACGTATTTATAGGTCGTTTAGAACTACGAACTTAGGGGTCATTTAGAACCCACGTACTTAGAGGTTATTTAGAACTACGTATATGAGGTCATTTAGAACCACGTACTTAGAGGACATTTAGAACCACGTACTTAGAGGTAATTTAGAACCACTTACTTAGATGTCATTTGGAAGTACGTACCTAGAGGTCATTTAGAAATACGTACTTAGGGGTCATTTAGAACTAGTTACTTAGAGGTCATTTAGAAGCACGTACTTAGAGGTCATTTAGTACCACGAAGTGAGAGGTCATTTAGAACCACGTACTTAAAGGTCATTTAGAACCAACTTTTTAGATGTCATTTAGAACTACGTACTTAGAGGTCAATTAGAACCAGGTACTTAGAGGTCTTTTAGAACTTACGTACTTAGAGGTCATTTAGAACTACGTACTTAGAGGTAATTTAGTACTACGTACTTAGGTGTCATTTAGAACTACGTACTCTGAGGTCATTTAGAACCACGTACTTAGAAGTCATTTAGAACCACGTACTTAGAGGTCATTTAGAACAACGTACTTAGAGGTCATTTTGAACCACGTACTTAGATGTCATTTAGAACCAACGTACTTAGAGGTCATTTTGAACCAAACACTTAGAGGTCGTTTAGAACTACGTACTTAGAAGTCATTTAGAACCCACGTACTTAGAGGTCATTTAGAAACCACGTTCTTAGAGGTTATTTAGAACCAATTTCTTAGAGGTCATTTAGAACTACGTACTTAGAGGTCAGTTAGTACTACGTATTTAGGGGTCATTTAGAACTACTTACTTAGAGATCATTTAGAACCAAGTACTTAGAGGTCATTTAGAACCACGTACTTAGAGGTCATTTAGAACCTCGTACTTAGAGGTCATTTAGAACCACGTACTTAGAGGATAGTTAGAACCATGTAATTAGAGGTCAGTTAGAACTACGTTCTAAGAGGTCATTTAGAACCCACGAACTTAGAGGTCATTCAGAACCACGTACTTAGAGGTCATTTAGAACCACGTACTTAGAGGTGATTTAGAACCACGTACTTAGAGGTTATTTAGCACTACGTATATAAGGTCATTTAGAACCACGTACTTAGAGGACATTTAGAACCACGTACTTAGAAGTCATTAGAAGAACCCACGTACTTAGAGGTCATTTAGAACCACGTACTAAGAGGTCATATAGAACCACGTACTTAGAGGTCATTTAGAACTACGAACTTAGGGGTCATTTAGAACCCACGTACTTAGAGGTCATTTAGTACCCACGTACTTAGAGGTCATATAGAACCTCGTACTTAGAGGTCATTTAGAACCACTTACTTAGATGTCATTTGGAAGTACGTACCTAGAGGTCATTTAGAACTACGTACTTAGGGGTCATTTAGAACTACTTACTTAGAGGTCATTTAGAAGCACGTACTTAGAGGTCATTTAGAACCACGTACTTAGAGGTCATTTAGAACCACGTACTTAGAGGTCATTTAGAACCAACGTACTTAGAGGTCATTTAGAACCAAACACTTAGAGGTCGTTTAGAACTACGTACTTAGAGGTCATTTAGAACCCACGTACTTAGAGGTCATTTAGAAACTACGTTCTTAGAGGTTATTTAGAACCAACTTCTTAGAGGTCATTTAGAACCCACGTACTTAGAGGTAATTTAGAACCCACGTACTTAGAGGTCATTTAGAACTACGTACTTAGAGGTCATTTAGAACTACGTACTTAAAGGTCATTTAGTACTACGTACTTAGGGGTCATTTAGAACTACTTACTTAGAGGTCATTTAGAACCAAGTACTTAGAGGTCATTTAGATTCACGTACTTAGAGGTCATTTAGAACTACGTACTTAGGGGTCATTTAGAACTACTTACTTAGAGGTCATTAAGAACCACGTACTTATAGGTCATTTAGAACCACGTACTTAAAGGTCATTTAGAACCAACTTTTTAGATGTCATTTAGAACTACGTACTTAGAGGTCAATTAGAACCACGTACTTAGAGGTCTTCTAGAACTTACGTACTTAGAGGTCATTTAGAACTACGTACTTAGAGGTAATTTAGTACTACGTACTTAGGTGTCATATAGAACTACGTACTCTGAGGTCATTTAGAACCACGTACTTAGAAGTCATTTAGAACCACGTACTTAGAGGTCATTTAGAACAACGTACTTAGAGGTCATTTTGAACCACGTACTTAGATGTCATTTAGAACCAACGTACTTAGAGGTCATTTTGAACCAAACACTTAGAGGTCGTTTAGAACTACGTACTTAGAAGTCATTTAGAACCCACGTACTTAGAGGTCATTTAGAAACCACGTTCTTAGAGGTTATTTAGAACCAATTTCTTAGAGGTCATTTAGAACTACGTACTTAGAGGTCAGTTAGTACTACGTATTTAGGGGTCATTTAGAACTACTTACTTAGAGATCATTTAGAACCAAGTACTTAGAGGTCATTTAGAACCACGTACTTAGAGGTCATTTAGAACCTCGTACTTAGAGGTCATTTAGAACCACGTACTTAGAGGATATTTAGAACCATGTAATTAGAGGTCAGTTAGAACTACGTTCTAAGAGGTCATTTAGAACCCACGAACTTAGAGGTCATTCAGAACCACGTACTTAGAGGTCATTTAGAACCACGTACTTAGAGGTGATTTAGAACCACGTACTTAGAGGTTATTTAGCACTACGTATATAAGGTCATTTAGAACCACGTACTTAGAGGACATTTAGAACCACGTACTTAGAAGTCATTAGAAGAACCCACGTACTTAGAGGTCATTTAGAACCACGTACTAAGAGGTCATATAGAACCACGTACTTAGAGGTCATTTAGAACTACGAACTTAGGGGTCATTTAGAACCCACGTACTTAGAGGTCATTTAGTACCCACGTACTTAGAGGTCATATAGAACCTCGTACTTAGAGGTCATTTAGAACCACTTACTTAGATGTCATTTGGAAGTACGTACCTAGAGGTCATTTAGAACTACGTACTTACGGGTCATTTAGAACTACTTACTTAGAGGTCATTTAGAAGCACGTACTTAGAGGTCATTTAGAACCACGTACTTAGAGGTCATTTAGAACCACGTACTTAGAGGTCATTTAGAACCAACGTACTTAGAGGTCATTTAGAACCAAACACTTAGAGGACGTTTAGAACTACGTACTTAGAGGTCATTTAGAACCCACGTACTTAGAGGTCATTTAGAAACCACGTTCTTAGAGGTTATTTAGAACCAACTTCTTAGAGGTCATTTAGAACCCACGTACTTAGAGGTAATTTAGAACCCACGTACTTAGAGGTCATTTAGAACTACGTACTTAGACTTCATTTAGAACTACGTACTTTGAGGTCATTTAGTACTACGTACTTAGGGGTCATTTAGAACTACTTACTTAGAGGTCATTTAGAACCAAGTACTTAGAGGTCATTTAGATTCACGTACTTAGAGGTCATTTAGAACTACGTACTTAGGGGTCATTTAGAACTACTTACTTAGAGGTCATTAAGAACCACGTACTTATAGGTCATTTAGAACCACGTACTTAGAGGTCATTTAGAACCACGTACTTAGAGGTCATTTAGAACCCAGTACTTAGAGGTCATTTAGAACTACGTACTTAGAAGATATTTAGAACCACGTACTTAGAGGTCATTTAGAACCAACTTTTTAGAGGTCATTTAGAACTACGTACTTAGAGGTCCTTTAAAACCACGTACATAGAGGTCATTTAGAACTACGTACTTAGAGGTCATTTAGAACTACGTATTTATAGGTCGTTTAGAACTACGAACTTAGGGGTCATTTAGAACCCACGTACTTAGAGGTCATTTAGAACTACGTATATGAGGTCATTTAGAACCACGTACTTAGAGGACATTTAGAACCACGTACTTAGAGGTAATTTAGAACCACTTACTTAGATGTCATTTGGAAGTACGTACCTAGAGGTCATTTAGAAATACGTACTTAGGGGTCATTTAGAACTATTTACTTAGAGGTCATTTAGAAGCACGTACTTAGAGGTCATTTAGTACCACGAAGTGAGAGGTCATTTAGAACCACGTACTTAAAGGTCATTTAGAACCAACTTTTTAGATGTCATTTAGAACTACGTACTTAGAGGTCAATTAGAACCACGTACTTAGAGGTCTTTTAGAACTTACGTACTTAGAGGTCATTTAGAACTACGTACTTAGAGGTAATTTAGTACTACGTACTTAGGTGTCATTTAGAACTACGTACTCTGAGGTCATTTAGAACCACGTACTTAGAAGTCATTTAGAACCACGTACTTAGAGGTCATTTAGAACAACGTACTTAGAGGTCATTTTGAACCAAACACTTAGAGGTCGTTTAGAACTACGTACTTAGAAGTCATTTAGAACCCACGTACTTAGAGGTCATTTAGAAACCACGTTCTTAGAGGTTATTTAGAACCAATTTCTTAGAGGTTTTAGAACTACGTACTTAGAGGTCAGTTAGTACTACGTACTTAGGGGTCATTTAGAACTACTTACTTAGAGGTCATTTAGAACCAAGTACTTAGAGGTCATTTAGAACCACGTACTTAGAGGTCATTTAGAACCTCGTACTTAGAGGTCATTTAGAACCACGTACTTAGAGGATAGTTAGAACCATGTAATTAGAGGTCAGTTAGAACTACGTTCTAAGAGGTCATTTAGAACCCACGAACTTAGAGGTCATTCAGAACCACGTACTTAGAGGTCATTTAGAACCACGTACTTAGAGGTGATTTAGAACCACGTACTTAGAGGTTATTTAGCACTACGTATCTAGAGGTATTGAGAACTACGTACTAAGACGTCATTTAGAACTACGTACTTAGAAGATATTTAGAACCACGTACTTAGAGGTCAAATCTAACCAACAACTTAGCGGTCATTTAGAACTACGTACTTAGAGGTCATTTAGAACCACGTACTCAGATGTCATTTTAGAACCCACGTACTTAGAGGTCATATAGAACCACGTACATAGAGGTCATTTAGAACTACGTACTTAGGGGTCATTTAGAACCACTTACTTAGAGGTCATTTAGAAGCACGTACTTAGAGGTCATTTAGAACCACGTAGTTAGAGGTCATTTAGAACCACGTACTTAGAGGTCATTTAGAACTACGTATATGAGGTCATTTAGAACCATGTACTTAGAGGACATTAAGAACCACGTACTTAGAGGGCATTTGAACTAAGTATTTAGAGGTCATTTAGAACCACGTACTTAGAGGTCATTTAGAACCACATACTTAGAGGTCATTTAGAACTACGTACTTAGAGGTCATTTAGAACTACGTACTTTAAGGTCATTTAAATCAACGTACTTATGGTCATTTAGAACTACGTACTTAGAGGTCATTTAGAAGCACGTACATAGAGGTCATTTAGAACCACGTACTTAGAGGTCATCTAGAACAACGTATTTAGAGGTCATTTAGAACCACTTACTTAGATGTCATTTGGAAGTACGTACCTAGAGGTCATTTAGAACCACGTACTTAGAGGTCATTTAGAACCACGTACTTAGAGGTCATTTAGAACCAACGTACTTAGAGGTCATTTAGAACCAAACACTTAGAGGTCGTTTAGAACTACGTACTTAGAGGTCATTTAGAACCCACGTACTTAGAGGTCATTTAGAAACCACGTTCTTAGAGGTTATTTAGAACCAACTTCTTAGAGGTCATTTAGAACCCACGTACTTAGAGGTAATTTAGAACCCACGTACTTAGAAGATATTTAGAACCACGTACTTAGAGGTCACATCTAACCAACAACTTAGCGGTCATTTAGAACTACGTACTTAGAGGTCATTTAGAACCACGTACTCAGATGTCATTTTAGAACCCACGTACTTAGAGGTCATATAGAACCACGTACATAGAGGTCATTTAGAACTACGTACTTAGGGGTCATTTAGAACCACTTACTTAGGGGTCATTTAGAAGCACGTACTTAGAGGTCATTTAGAACCACGTACTTAGAGGTCATTTAGAACTACGTATATGAGGTCATTTAGAACCACCTACTTAGAGGACATTAAGAACCACGTACTTAGAGGGCATTTGAACTAAGTATTTAGAGGTCATTTAGAACCACGTACTTAGAGGTCATTTAGAACCACATACTTAGAGGTCATTTAGAACTACGTACTTAGAGGTCATTTAGAACTAAGTACTTTAAGGTCATTTAAATCCACGTACTTATGGTCATTTAGAACTACGTACTTAGAGGTCATTTAGAAGCACGTACATAGAGGTCATTTAGAACCACGTACTTAGAGGTCATCTAGAACAACGTATTTAGAGGTCATTTAGAACCACTTACTTAGATGTCATTTGGAAGTACGTACCTAGAGGTCATTTAGAACCACGTACTTAGAGGTCATTTAGAACCACGTACTTAGAGGTCATTTAGAACCAACGTACTTAGAGGTCATTTAGAACCAAACACTTAGAGGTCATCTAGAACAACGTATTTAGAGGTCATTTAGAACCACTTACTTAGATATCATTTGGAAGTACGTACCTAGAGGTCATTTAGAACCACGTACTTAGAGGTCATTTAGAACCACGTACTTAGAGGTCATTTAGAACCAACGTACTTAGAGGTCATTTAGAACCAAACACTTAGAGGTCGTTTAGAACTACGTACTTAGAGGTCATTTAGAACCCACGTACTTAGAGGTCATTTAGAACTACGTACTTAGAGGTCATTTAGAACTACGTACTTAAAGGTCATTTAGTACTACGTACTTAGGGGTCATTTAGAACTACTTACTTAGAGGTCATTTAGAACCAAGTACTTAGAGGTCATTTAGATTCACGTACTTAGAGGTCATTTAGAACTACGTACTTAGGGGTCATTTAGAACTACTTACTTAGAGGTCATTAAGAACCACGTACTTATAGGTCATTTAGAACCACGTACTTAAAGGTCATTTAGAACCAACTTTTTAGATGTCATTTAGAACTACGTACTTAGAGGTCAATTAGAACCACGTACTTAGAGGTCTTCTAGAACTTACGTACTTAGAGGTCATTTAGAACTACGTACTTAGAGGTAATTTAGTACTACGTACTTAGGTGTCATATAGAACTACGTACTCTGAGGTCATTTAGAACCACGTACTTAGAAGTCATTTAGAACCACGTACTTAGAGGTCATTTAGAACAACGTACTTAGAGGTCATTTTGAACCACGTACTTAGATGTCATTTAGAACCAACGTACTTAGAGGTCATTTTGAACCAAACACTTAGAGGTCGTTTAGAACTACGTACTTAGAAGTCATTTAGAACCCACGTACTTAGAGGTCATTTAGAAACCACGTTCTTAGAGGTTATTTAGAACCAATTTCTTAGAGGTCATTTAGAACTACGTACTTAGAGGTCAGTTAGTACTACGTATTTAGGGGTCATTTAGAACTACTTACTTAGAGATCATTTAGAACCAAGTACTTAGAGGTCATTTAGAACCACGTACTTAGAGGTCATTTAGAACCTCGTACTTAGAGGTCATTTAGAACCACGTACTTAGAGGATATTTAGAACCATGTAATTAGAGGTCAGTTAGAACTACGTTCTAAGAGGTCATTTAGAACCCACGAACTTAGAGGTCATTCAGAACCACGTACTTAGAGGTCATTTAGAACCACGTACTTAGAGGTGATTTAGAACCACGTACTTAGAGGTTATTTAGCACTACGTATATAAGGTCATTTAGAACCACGTACTTAGAGGACATTTAGAACCACGTACTTAGAAGTCATTAGAAGAACCCACGTACTTAGAGGTCATTTAGAACCACGTACTAAGAGGTCATATAGAACCACGTACTTAGAGGTCATTTAGAACTACGAACTTAGGGGTCATTTAGAACCCACGTACTTAGAGGTCATTTAGTACCCACGTACTTAGAGGTCATATAGAACCTCGTACTTAGAGGTCATTTAGAACCACTTACTTAGATGTCATTTGGAAGTACGTACCTAGAGGTCATTTAGAACTACGTACTTACGGGTCATTTAGAACTACTTACTTAGAGGTCATTTAGAAGCACGTACTTAGAGGTCATTTAGAACCACGTACTTAGAGGTCATTTAGAACCACGTACTTAGAGGTCATTTAGAACCAACGTACTTAGAGGTCATTTAGAACCAAACACTTAGAGGACGTTTAGAACTACGTACTTAGAGGTCATTTAGAACCCACGTACTTAGAGGTCATTTAGAAACCACGTTCTTAGAGGTTATTTAGAACCAACTTCTTAGAGGTCATTTAGAACCCACGTACTTAGAGGTAATTTAGAACCCACGTACTTAGAGGTCATTTAGAACTACGTACTTAGACTTCATTTAGAACTACGTACTTTGAGGTCATTTAGTACTACGTACTTAGGGGTCATTTAGAACTACTTACTTAGAGGTCATTTAGAACCAAGTACTTAGAGGTCATTTAGATTCACGTACTTAGAGGTCATTTAGAACTACGTACTTAGGGGTCATTTAGAACTACTTACTTAGAGGTCATTAAGAACCACGTACTTATAGGTCATTTAGAACCACGTACTTAGAGGTCATTTAGAACCACGTACTTAGAGGTCATTTAGAACCCAGTACTTAGAGGTCATTTAGAACTACGTACTTAGAAGATATTTAGAACCACGTACTTAGAGGTCATTTAGAACCAACTTTTTAGAGGTCATTTAGAACTACGTACTTAGAGGTCCTTTAAAACCACGTACATAGAGGTCATTTAGAACTACGTACTTAGAGGTCATTTAGAACTACGTATTTATAGGTCGTTTAGAACTACGAACTTAGGGGTCATTTAGAACCCACGTACTTAGAGGTCATTTAGAACTACGTATATGAGGTCATTTAGAACCACGTACTTAGAGGACATTTAGAACCACGTACTTAGAGGTAATTTAGAACCACTTACTTAGATGTCATTTGGAAGTACGTACCTAGAGGTCATTTAGAAATACGTACTTAGGGGTCATTTAGAACTATTTACTTAGAGGTCATTTAGAAGCACGTACTTAGAGGTCATTTAGTACCACGAAGTGAGAGGTCATTTAGAACCACGTACTTAAAGGTCATTTAGAACCAACTTTTTAGATGTCATTTAGAACTACGTACTTAGAGGTCAATTAGAACCACGTACTTAGAGGTCTTTTAGAACTTACGTACTTAGAGGTCATTTAGAACTACGTACTTAGAGGTAATTTAGTACTACGTACTTAGGTGTCATTTAGAACTACGTACTCTGAGGTCATTTAGAACCACGTACTTAGAAGTCATTTAGAACCACGTACTTAGAGGTCATTTAGAACAACGTACTTAGAGGTCATTTTGAACCAAACACTTAGAGGTCGTTTAGAACTACGTACTTAGAAGTCATTTAGAACCCACGTACTTAGAGGTCATTTAGAAACCACGTTCTTAGAGGTTATTTAGAACCAATTTCTTAGAGGTTTTAGAACTACGTACTTAGAGGTCAGTTAGTACTACGTACTTAGGGGTCATTTAGAACTACTTACTTAGAGGTCATTTAGAACCAAGTACTTAGAGGTCATTTAGAACCACGTACTTAGAGGTCATTTAGAACCTCGTACTTAGAGGTCATTTAGAACCACGTACTTAGAGGATAGTTAGAACCATGTAATTAGAGGTCAGTTAGAACTACGTTCTAAGAGGTCATTTAGAACCCACGAACTTAGAGGTCATTCAGAACCACGTACTTAGAGGTCATTTAGAACCACGTACTTAGAGGTGATTTAGAACCACGTACTTAGAGGTTATTTAGCACTACGTATCTAGAGGTATTGAGAACTACGTACTAAGACGTCATTTAGAACTACGTACTTAGAAGATATTTAGAACCACGTACTTAGAGGTCAAATCTAACCAACAACTTAGCGGTCATTTAGAACTACGTACTTAGAGGTCATTTAGAACCACGTACTCAGATGTCATTTTAGAACCCACGTACTTAGAGGTCATATAGAACCACGTACATAGAGGTCATTTAGAACTACGTACTTAGGGGTCATTTAGAACCACTTACTTAGAGGTCATTTAGAAGCACGTACTTAGAGGTCATTTAGAACCACGTAGTTAGAGGTCATTTAGAACCACGTACTTAGAGGTCATTTAGAACTACGTATATGAGGTCATTTAGAACCATGTACTTAGAGGACATTAAGAACCACGTACTTAGAGGGCATTTGAACTAAGTATTTAGAGGTCATTTAGAACCACGTACTTAGAGGTCATTTAGAACCACATACTTAGAGGTCATTTAGAACTACGTACTTAGAGGTCATTTAGAACTACGTACTTTAAGGTCATTTAAATCAACGTACTTATGGTCATTTAGAACTACGTACTTAGAGGTCATTTAGAAGCACGTACATAGAGGTCATTTAGAACCACGTACTTAGAGGTCATCTAGAACAACGTATTTAGAGGTCATTTAGAACCACTTACTTAGATGTCATTTGGAAGTACGTACCTAGAGGTCATTTAGAACCACGTACTTAGAGGTCATTTAGAACCACGTACTTAGAGGTCATTTAGAACCAACGTACTTAGAGGTCATTTAGAACCAAACACTTAGAGGTCGTTTAGAACTACGTACTTAGAGGTCATTTAGAACCCACGTACTTAGAGGTCATTTAGAAACCACGTTCTTAGAGGTTATTTAGAACCAACTTCTTAGAGGTCATTTAGAACCCACGTACTTAGAGGTAATTTAGAACCCACGTACTTAGAAGATATTTAGAACCACGTACTTAGAGGTCACATCTAACCAACAACTTAGCGGTCATTTAGAACTACGTACTTAGAGGTCATTTAGAACCACGTACTCAGATGTCATTTTAGAACCCACGTACTTAGAGGTCATATAGAACCACGTACATAGAGGTCATTTAGAACTACGTACTTAGGGGTCATTTAGAACCACTTACTTAGGGGTCATTTAGAAGCACGTACTTAGAGGTCATTTAGAACCACGTACTTAGAGGTCATTTAGAACTACGTATATGAGGTCATTTAGAACCACCTACTTAGAGGACATTAAGAACCACGTACTTAGAGGGCATTTGAACTAAGTATTTAGAGGTCATTTAGAACCACGTACTTAGAGGTCATTTAGAACCACATACTTAGAGGTCATTTAGAACTACGTACTTAGAGGTCATTTAGAACTAAGTACTTTAAGGTCATTTAAATCCACGTACTTATGGTCATTTAGAACTACGTACTTAGAGGTCATTTAGAAGCACGTACATAGAGGTCATTTAGAACCACGTACTTAGAGGTCATCTAGAACAACGTATTTAGAGGTCATTTAGAACCACTTACTTAGATGTCATTTGGAAGTACGTACCTAGAGGTCATTTAGAACCACGTACTTAGAGGTCATTTAGAACCACGTACTTAGAGGTCATTTAGAACCAACGTACTTAGAGGTCATTTAGAACCAAACACTTAGAGGTCATCTAGAACAACGTATTTAGAGGTCATTTAGAACCACTTACTTAGATATCATTTGGAAGTACGTACCTAGAGGTCATTTAGAACCACGTACTTAGAGGTCATTTAGAACCACGTACTTAGAGGTCATTTAGAACCAACGTACTTAGAGGTCATTTAGAACCAAACACTTAGAGGTCGTTTAGAACTACGTACTTAGAGGTCATTTAGAACCCACGTACTTAGAGGTCATTTAGAAACCACGTTCTTAGAGGTTATTTAGAACCAACTTCTTAGAGGTCATTTAGAACCCACGTACTTAGAGGTAATTTAGAACCCACGTACTTAGAGGTCATTTAGAACTACGTACTTAGAGGTCATTTAGTACTACGTACTTAGGGGTCATTTAGAACTACTTACTTAGAGGTCATTTAGAACCAAGTACTTAGAGGTCATTTAGATTCACGTACTTAGAGGTCATTTAGAACTACGTACTTAAGGGTCATTTAGAACTACTTACTTTGAGGTCATTAAGAACCACGTACTTATAGGTCATTTAGAACCACGTACTTAGAAGTCATTTAGAACCACGTACTTAGAGGTCATTTAGAACCCAGTACTTAGAGGTCATTTAGAACTACGTATTAAGAAGATATTTAGAACCACGTACTTAGAGGTCATTTAGAACCAACTTTTTAGAGGTCATTTAGAACTACGTACCTAGAGGTCATTTAGAACCACGTACTTAGAGGTCATTTAGAACCACGTACTTAGAGGTCATTTAGAACCAACGTACTTAGAGGTCATTTAGAACCAAACACTTAGAGGTCATCTAGAACAACGTATTTAGAGGTCATTTAGAACCACTTACTTAGATGTCATTTGGAAGTACGTACCTAGAGGTCATTTAGAACCACGTACTTAGAGGTCATTTTGAACCACGTACTTAGAGGTCATTTAGAACCAACGTACTTAGAGGTCATTTAGAACCAAACACTTAGAGGTCGTTTAGAACTACGTACTTAGAGGTCATTTAGAACCCACGTACTTAGAGGTCATTTAGAAACCACGTTCTTAGAGGTTATTTAGAACCAACTTCTTAGAGGTCATTTAGAACCCACGTACTTAGAGGTAATTTAGAACCCACGTACTTAGAGGTCATTTAGAACTACGTACTTAGAGGTCATTTAGTACTACGTACTTAGGGGTCATTTAGAACTACTTACTTAGAGGTCATTTAGAACCAAGTACTTAGAGGTCATTTAGATTCACGTACTTAGAGGTCATTTAGAACTACGTACTTAGGGGTCATTTAGAACTACCTACTTTGAGGTCATTAAGAACCACGTACTTATAGGTCATTTAGAACCACGTACTTAGAGGTCATTTAGAACCACGTACATAGAGGTCATTTAGAACCCAGTACTTAGAGGTCATTTAGAACTACGTACTTAGAAGATATTTAGAACCACGTACTTAGAGGTCATTTAGAACCAACTTTTTAGAGGTCATTTAGAACTACGTACTTAGAGGTCCTTTAGAACCACGTACATAGAGGTCATTTAGAACTACGTACTTAGAGGTCATTTAGAACTACGTATTTATAGGTCGTTTAGAACTACGAACTTAGGGGTCATTTAGAACCCACGTACTTAGAGGTCATTTAGAACTACGTATATGAAGTCATTTAGAACCACGTACTTAGAGGACATTTAGAACCACGTACTTAGGGGTAATTTAGAACCACTTACTTAGATGTCATTTGGAAGTACGTACCTAGAGGTCATTTAGAAATACGTACTTAGGGGTCATTTAGAACTAGTTACTTAGAGGTCATTTAGAAGCACGTACTTAGAGGTCATTTAGTACCACGAAGTGAGAGGTCATTTAGAACCACGTACTTAAAGGTCATTTAGAACCAACTTTTTAGATGTCATTTAGAACTACGTACTTAGAGGTCAATTAGAACTACGTACTTAGAGGTCTTTTAGAACTTACGTACTTAGAGGTCATTTAGAACTACGTACTTAGAGGTAATTTAGTACTACGTACTTAGGTGTCATTTAGAACTACGTACTCTGAGGTCATTTAGAACCACGTACTTAGAAGTCATTTAGAACCACGTACTTAGAGGTCATTTAGAACAACGTATTTAGAGGTCATTTTGAACCACGTACTTAGATGTCATTTAGAACCAACGTACTTAGAGGTCATTTTGAACCAAACACTTAGAGGTCGTTTAGAACTACGTACTTAGAAGTCATTTAGAACCCACGTACTTAGAGGTCATTTAGAAACCACGTTCTTAGAGGTTATTTAGAACCAATTTCTTAGAGGTCATTTAGAACTACGTACTTAGAGGTCAGTTAGTACTACGTATTTAGGGGTCATTTAGAACTACTTACTTAGAGATCATTTAGAACCAAGTACTTAGAGGTCATTTAGAACCACGTACTTAGAGGTCATTTAGAACCTCGTACTTAGAGGTCATTTAGAACCACGTACTTAGAGGATATTTAGAACCATGTAATTAGAGGTCAGTTAGAACTACGTTCTAAGAGGTCATTTAGAACCCACGAACTTAGAGGTCATTCAGAACCACGTACTTAGAGGTCATTTAGAACCACGTACTTAGAGGTGATTTAGAACCACGTACTTAGAGGTTATTTAGCACTACGTATATAAGGTCATTTAGAACCACGTACTTAGAGGACATTTAGAACCACGTACTTAGAAGTCATTAGAAGAACCCACGTACTTAGAGGTCATTTAGAACCACGTACTAAGAGGTCATATAGAACCACGTACTTAGAGGTCATTTAGAACTACGAACTTAGGGGTCATTTAGAACCCACGTACTTAGAGGTCATTTAGTACCCACGTACTTAGAGGTCATATAGAACCTCGTACTTAGAGGTCATTTAGAACCACTTACTTAGATGTCATTTGGAAGTACGTACCTAGAGGTCATTTAGAACTACGTACTTACGGGTCATTTAGAACTACTTACTTAGAGGTCATTTAGAAGCACGTACTTAGAGGTCATTTAGAACCACGTACTTAGAGGTCATTTAGAACCACGTACTTAGAGGTCATTTAGAACCAACGTACTTAGAGGTCATTTAGAACCAAACACTTAGAGGACGTTTAGAACTACGTACTTAGAGGTCATTTAGAACCCACGTACTTAGAGGTCATTTAGAAACCACGTTCTTAGAGGTTATTTAGAACCAACTTCTTAGAGGTCATTTAGAACCCACGTACTTAGAGGTAATTTAGAACCCACGTACTTAGAGGTCATTTAGAACTACGTACTTAGAGGTCATTTAGAACTACGTACTTAGAGGTCATTTAGTACTACGTACTTAGGGGTCATTTAGAACTACTTACTTAGAGGTCATTTAGAACCAAGTACTTAGAGGTCATTTAGATTCACGTACTTAGAGGTCATTTAGAACTACGTACTTAGGGGTCATTTAGAACTACTTACTTAGAGGTCATTAAGAACCACGTACTTATAGGTCATTTAGAACCACGTACTTAGAGGTCATTTAGAACCACGTACTTAGAGGTCATTTAGAACCCAGTACTTAGAGGTCATTTAGAACTACGTACTTAGAAGATATTTAGAACCACGTACTTAGAGGTCATTTAGAACCAACTTTTTAGAGGTCATTTAGAACTACGTACTTAGAGGTCCTTTAAAACCACGTACATAGAGGTCATTTAGAACTACGTACTTAGAGGTCATTTAGAACTACGTATTTATAGGTCGTTTAGAACTACGAACTTAGGGGTCATTTAGAACCCACGTACTTAGAGGTCATTTAGAACTACGTATATGAGGTCATTTAGAACCACGTACTTAGAGGACATTTAGAACCACGTACTTAGAGGTAATTTAGAACCGCTTACTTAGATGTCATTTGGAAGTACGTACCTAGAGGTCATTTAGAAATACGTACTTAGGGGTCATTTAGAACTATTTACTTAGAGGTCATTTAGAAGCACGTACTTAGAGGTCATTTAGTACCACGAAGTGAGAGGTCATTTAGAACCACGTACTTAAAGGTCATTTAGAACCAACTTTTTAGATGTCATTTAGAACTACGTACTTAGAGGTCAATTAGAACCACGTACTTAGAGGTCTTTTAGAACTTACGTACTTAGAGGTCATTTAGAACTACGTACTTAGAGGTAATTTAGTACTACGTACTTAGGTGTCATTTAGAACTACGTACTCTGAGGTCATTTAGAACCACGTACTTAGAAGTCATTTAGAACCACGTACTTAGAGGTCATTTAGAACAACGTACTTAGAGGTCATTTTGAACCAAACACTTAGAGGTCGTTTAGAACTACGTACTTAGAAGTCATTTAGAACCCACGTACATAGAGGTTTATTTAGAAACCACGTTCTTAGAGGTTATTTAGAACCAATTTCTTAGAGGTTTTAGAACTACGTACTTAGAGGTCAGTTAGTACTACGTACTTAGGGGTCATTTATAACTACTTACTTAGAGGTCATTTAGAACCAAGTACTTAGAGGTCATTTAGAACCACGTACTTAGAGGTCATTTAGAACCTCGTACTTAGAGGTCATTTAGAACCACGTACTTAGAGGATAGTTAGAACCATGTAATTAGAGGTCAGTTAGAACTACGTTCTAAGAGGTCATTTAGAACCCACGAACTTAGAGGTCATTCAGAACCACGTACTTAGAGGTCATTTAGAACCACGTACTTAGAGGTGATTTAGAACCACGTACTTAGAGGTTATTTAGCACTACGTATCTAGAGGTATTGAGAACTACGTACTAAGACGTCATTTAGAACTACGTACTTAGAAGATATTTAGAACCACGTACTTAGAGGTCAAATCTAACCAACAACTTAGCGGTCATTTAGAACTACGTACTTAGAGGTCATTTAGAACCACGTACTCAGATGTCATTTTAGAACCCACGTACTTAGAGGTCATATAGAACCACGTACATAGAGGTCATTTAGAACTACGTACTTAGGGGTCATTTAGAACCACTTACTTAGAGGTCATTTAGAAGCACGTACTTAGAGGTCATTTAGAACCACGTAGTTAGAGGTCATTTAGAACCACGTACTTAGAGGTCATTTAGAACTACGTATATGAGGTCATTTAGAACCACGTACTTAGAGGACATTAAGAACCACGTACTTAGAGGGCATTTGAACTAAGTATTCAGAGGTCATTTAGAACCACGTACTTAGAGGTCATTTAGAACCACATACTTAGAGGTCATTTAGAACTACGTACTTAGAGGTCATTTCGAACTACGTACTTTAAGGTCATTTAAATCCACGTACTTATGGTCATTTAGAACTACGTACTTAGAGGTCATTTAGAAGCACGTACATAGAGGTCATTTAGAACCACGTACTTAGAGGTCATCTAGAACAACGTATTTAGAGGTCATTTAGAACCACTTACTTAGATGTCATTTGGAAGTACGTACCTAGAGGTCATTTAGAACCACGTACTTAGAGGTCATTTAGAACCACGTACTTCGAGGTCATTTAGAACCAACGTACTTAGAGGTCATTTAGAACCAAACATTTAGAGGTCGTTTAGAACTACGTACTTAGAGGTCATTTAGAACCCACGTACTTAGAGGTCATTTAGAAACCACGTTCTTAGAGGTTATTTAGAACCAACTTCTTAGAGGTCATTTAGAACCCACGTACTTAGAGGTAATTTAGAACCCACGTACTTAGAAGATATTTAGAACCACGTACTTAGAGGTCAAATCTAACCAACAACTTAGCGGTCATTTAGAACTACGTACTTAGAGGTCATTTAGAACCACGTACTCAGATGTCATTTTAGAACCCACGTACTTAGAGGTCATATAGAACCACGTACATAGAGGTCATTTAGAACTACGTACTTAGGGGTCATTTAGAACCACTTACTTAGGGGTCATTTAGAAGCACGTACTTAGAGGTCATTTAGAACCACGTACTTAGAGGTCATTTAGAACTACGTATATGAGGTCATTTAGAACCACCTACTTAGAGGACATTAAGAACCACGTACTTAGAGGGCATTTGAACTAAGTATTTAGAGGTCATTTAGAACCACGTACTTAGAGGTCATTTAGAACCACATACTTAGAGGTCATTTAGAACTACGTACTTAGAGGTCATTTAGAACTAAGTACTTTAAGGTCATTTAAATCCACGTACTTATGGTCATTTAGAACTACGTACTTAGAGGTCATTTAGAAGCACGTACATAGAGGTCATTTAGAACCACGTACTTAGAGGTCATCTAGAACAACGTATTTAGAGGTCATTTAGAACCACTTACTTAGATGTCATTTGGAAGTACGTACCTAGAGGTCATTTAGAACCACGTACTTAGAGGTCATTTAGAACCACGTACTTAGAGGTCATTTAGAACCAACGTACTTAGAGGTCATTTAGAACCAAACACTTAGAGGTCATCTAGAACAACGTATTTAGAGGTCATTTAGAACCACTTACTTAGATATCATTTGGAAGTACGTACCTAGAGGTCATTTAGAACCACGTACTTAGAGGTCATTTAGAACCACGTACTTAGAGGTCATTTAGAACCAACGTACTTAGAGGTCATTTAGAACCAAACACTTAGAGGTCGTTTAGAACTACGTACTTAGAGGTCATTTAGAACCCACGTACTTAGAGGTCATTTAGAAACCACGTTCTTAGAGGTTATTTAGAACCAACTTCTTAGAGGTCATTTAGAACCCACGTACTTAGAGGTAATTTAGAACCCACGTACTTAGAGGTCATTTAGAACTACGTACTTAGAGGTCATTTAGTACTACGTACTTAGGGGTCATTTAGAACTACTTACTTAGAGGTCATTTAGAACCAAGTACTTAGAGGTCATTTAGATTCACGTACTTAGAGGTCATTTAGAACTACGTACTTAAGGGTCATTTAGAACTACTTACTTTGAGGTCATTAAGAACCACGTACTTATAGGTCATTTAGAACCACGTACTTAGAGGTCATTTAGAACCACGTACTTAGAGGTCATTTAGAACCCAGTACTTAGAGGTCATTTAGAACTACGTATTAAGAAGATATTTAGAACCACGTACTTAGAGGTCATTTAGAACCAACTTTTTAGAGGTCATTTAGAACTACGTACCTAGAGGTCATTTAGAACCACGTATTTAGAGGTCATTTAGAACCACGTACTTAGAGGTCATTTAGAACCAACGTACTTAGAGGTCATTTAGAACCAAACACTTAGAGGTCATCTAGAACAACGTATTTAGAGGTCATTTAGAACCACTTACTTAGATGTCATTTGGAAGTACGTACCTAGAGGTCATTTAGAACCACGTACTTAGAGGTCATTTTGAACCACGTACTTAGAGGTCATTTAGAACCAACGTACTTAGAGGTCATTTAGAACCAAACACTTAGAGGTCGTTTAGAACTACGTACTTAGAGGTCATTTAGAACCCACGTACTTAGAGGTCATTTAGAAACCACGTTCTTAGAGGTTATTTAGAACCAACTTCTTAGAGGTCATTTAGAACCCACGTACTTAGAGGTAATTTAGAACCCACGTACTTAGAGGTCATTTAGAACTACGTACTTAGAGGTCATTTAGTACTACGTACTTAGGGGTCATTTAGAACTACTTACTTAGAGGTCATTTAGAACCAAGTACTTAGAGGTCATTTAGATTCACGTACTTAGAGGTCATTTAGAACTACGTACTTAGGGGTCATTTAGAACTACCTACTTTGAGGTCATTAAGAACCACGTACTTATAGGTCATTTAGAACCACGTACTTAGAGGTCATTTAGAACCACGTACATAGAGGTCATTTAGAACCCAGTACTTAGAGGTCATTTAGAACTACGTACTTAGAAGATATTTAGAACCACGTACTTAGAGGTCATTTAGAACCAACTTTTTAGAGGTCATTTAGAACTACGTACTTAGAGGTCCTTTAGAACCACGTACATAGAGGTCATTTAGAACTACGTACTTAGAGGTCATTTAGAACTACGTATTTATAGGTCGTTTAGAACTACGAACTTAGGGGTCATTTAGAACCCACGTACTTAGAGGTCATTTAGAACTACGTATATGAAGTCATTTAGAACCACGTACTTAGAGGACATTTAGAACCACGTACTTAGGGGTAATTTAGAACCACTTACTTAGATGTCATTTGGAAGTACGTACCTAGAGGTCATTTAGAAATACGTACTTAGGGGTCATTTAGAACTAGTTACTTAGAGGTCATTTAGAAGCACGTACTTAGAGGTCATTTAGTACCACGAAGTGAGAGGTCATTTAGAACCACGTACTTAAAGGTCATTTAGAACCAACTTTTTAGATGTCATTTAGAACTACGTACTTAGAGGTCAATTAGAACTACGTACTTAGAGGTCTTTTAGAACTTACGTACTTAGAGGTCATTTAGAACTACGTACTTAGAGGTAATTTAGTACTACGTACTTAGGTGTCATTTAGAACTACGTACTCTGAGGTCATTTAGAACCACGTACTTAGAAGTCATTTAGAACCACGTACTTAGAGGTCATTTAGAACAACGTATTTAGAGGTCATTTTGAACCACGTACTTAGATGTCATTTAGAACCAACGTACTTAGAGGTCATTTTGAACCAAACACTTAGAGGTCGTTTAGAACTACGTACTTAGAAGTCATTTAGAACCACGTACTTAGAGGTCATTTAGAAACCACGTTCTTAGAGGTTATTTAGAACCAATTTCTTAGAGGTCATTTAGAACTACGTACTTAGAGGTCAGTTAGTACTACGTATTTAGGGGTCATTTAGAACTACTTACTTAGAGATCATTTAGAACCAAGTACTTAGAGGTCATTTAGAACCACGTACTTAGAGGTCATTTAGAACCTCGTACTTAGAGGTCATTTAGAACCACGTACTTAGAGGATATTTAGAACCATGTAATTAGAGGTCAGTTAGAACTACGTTCTAAGAGGTCATTTAGAACCCACGAACTTAGAGGTCATTCAGAACCACGTACTTAGAGGTCATTTAGAACCACGTACTTAGAGGTGATTTAGAACCACGTACTTAGAGGTTATTTAGCACTACGTATATAAGGTCATTTAGAACCACGTACTTAAAGGACATTTAGAACCACGTACTTAGAAGTCATTAGAAGAACCCACGTACTTAGAGGTCATTTAGAACCACGTACTAAGAGGTCATATAGAACCACGTACTTAGAGGTCATTTAGAACTACGAACTTAGGGGTCATTTAGAACCCACGTACTTAGAGGTCATTTAGTACCCACGTACTTAGAGGTCATATAGAACCTCGTACTTAGAGGTCATTTAGAACCACTTACTTAGATGTCATTTGGAAGTACGTACCTAGAGGTCATTTAGAACTACGTACTTACGGGTCATTTAGAACTACTTACTTAGAGGTCATTTAGAAGCACGTACTTAGAGGTCATTTAGAACCACGTACTTAGAGGTCATTTAGAACCACGTACTTAGAGGTCATTTAGAACCAACGTACTTAGAGGTCATTTAGAACCAAACACTTAGAGGACGTTTAGAACTACGTACTTAGAGGTCATTTAGAACCCACGTACTTAGAGGTCATTTAGAAACCACGTTCTTAGAGGTTATTTAGAACCAACTTCTTAGAGGTCATTTAGAACCCACGTACTTAGAGGTAATTTAGAACCCACGTACTTAGAGGTCATTTAGAACTACGTACTTAGAGGTCATTTAGAACTACGTACTTAGAGGTCATTTAGTACTACGTACTTAGGGGTCATTTAGAACTACTTACTTAGAGGTCATTTAGAACCAAGTACTTAGAGGTCATTTAGATTCACGTACTTAGAGGTCATTTAGAACTACGTACTTAGGGGTCATTTAGAACTACTTACTTAGAGGTCATTAAGAACCACGTACTTATAGGTCATTTAGAACCACGTACTTAGAGGTCATTTAGAACCACGTACTTAGAGGTCATTTAGAACCCAGTACTTAGAGGTCATTTAGAACTACGTACTTAGAAGATATTTAGAACCACGTACTTAGAGGTCATTTAGAACCAACTTTTTAGAGGTCATTTAGAACTACGTACTTAGAGGTCCTTTAAAACCACGTACATAGAGGTCATTTAGAACTACGTACTTAGAGGTCATTTAGAACTACGTATTTATAGGTCGTTTAGAACTACGAACTTAGGGGTCATTTAGAACCCACGTACTTAGAGGTCATTTAGAACTACGTATATGAGGTCATTTAGAACCACGTACTTAGAGGACATTTAGAACCACGTACTTAGAGGTAATTTAGAACCACTTACTTAGATGTCATTTGGAAGTACGTACCTAGAGGTCATTTAGAAATACGTACTTAGGGGTCATTTAGAACTATTTACTTAGAGGTCATTTAGAAGCACGTACTTAGAGGTCATTTAGTACCACGAAGTGAGAGGTCATTTAGAACCACGTACTTAAAGGTCATTTAGAACCAACTTTTTAGATGTCATTTAGAACTACGTACTTAGAGGTCAATTAGAACCACGTACTTAGAGGTCTTTTAGAACTTACGTACTTAGAGGTCATTTAGAACTACGTACTTAGAGGTAATTTAGTACTACGTACTTAGGTGTCATTTAGAACTACGTACTCTGAGGTCATTTAGAACCACGTACTTAGAAGTCATTTAGAACCACGTACTTAGAGGTCATTTAGAACAACGTACTTAGAGGTCATTTTGAACCAAACACTTAGAGGTCGTTTAGAACTACGTACTTAGAAGTCATTTAGAACCCACGTACTTAGAGGTCATTTAGAAACCACGTTCTTAGAGGTTATTTAGAACCAATTTCTTAGAGGTTTTAGAACTACGTACTTAGAGGTCAGTTAGTACTACGTACTTAGGGGTCATTTAGAACTACTTACTTAGAGGTCATTTAGAACCAAGTACTTAGAGGTCATTTAGAACCACGTACTTAGAGGTCATTTAGAACCTCGTACTTAGAGGTCATTTAGAACCACGTACTTAGAGGATAGTTAGAACCATGTAATTAGAGGTCAGTTAGAACTACGTTCTAAGAGGTCATTTAGAACCCACGAACTTAGAGGTCATTCAGAACCACGTACTTAGAGGTCATTTAGAACCACGTACTTAGAGGTGATTTAGAACCACGTACTTAGAGGTTATTTAGCACTACGTATCTAGAGGTATTGAGAACTACGTACTAAGACGTCATTTAGAACTACGTACTTAGAAGATATTTAGAACTACGTATATGAGGTCATTTAGAACCACGTACTTAGAGGACATTAAGAACCACGTACTTAGAGGGCATTTGAACTAAGTATTTAGAGGTCATTTAGAACCACGTACTTAGAGGTCATTTAGAACCACATACTTAGAGGTCATTTAGAACTACGTACTTAGAGGTCATTTAGAACTACGTACTTTAAGGTCATTTAAATCCACGTACTTATGGTCATTTAGAACTACGTACTTAGAGGTCATTTAGAAGCACGTACATAGAGGTCATTTAGAACCACGTACTTAGAGGTCATCTAGAACAACGTATTTAGAGGTCATTTAGAACCACTTACTTAGATGTCATTTGGAAGTACGTACCTAGAGGTCATTTAGAACCACGTACTTAGAGGTCATTTAGAACCACGTACTTAGAGGTCATTTAGAACCAACGTACTTAGAGGTAATTTAGAACCAAACACTTAGAGGTCGTTTAGAACTACGTACTTAGAGGTCATTTAGAACCCACGTACTTAGAGGTCATTTAGAAACCACGTTCTTAGAGGTTATTTAGAACCAACTTCTTAGAGGTCATTTAGAACCCACGTACTTAGAGGTAATTTAGAACCCACGTACTTAGAAGATATTTAGAACCACGTACTTAGAGGTCAAATCTAACCAACAACTTAGCGGTCATTTAGAACCTCGTACTTAGAGGTCATTTAGAACCACGTACTTAGAGGATAGTTAGAACCATGTAATTAGAGGTCAGTTAGAACTACGTTCTAAGAGGTCATTTAGAACCCACGAACTTAGAGGTCATTCAGAACCACGTACTTAGAGGTCATTTAGAACCACGTACTTAGAGGTGATTTAGAACCACGTACTTAGAGGTTATTTAGCACTACGTATCTAGAGGTATTGAGAACTACGTACTAAGACGTCATTTAGAACTACGTACTTAGAAGATATTTAGAACTACGTATATGAGGTCATTTAGAACCACGTACTTAGAGGACATTAAGAACCACGTACTTAGAGGGCATTTGAACTAAGTATTTAGAGGTCATTTAGAACCACGTACTTAGAGGTCATTTAGAACCACATACTTAGAGGTCATTTAGAACTACGTACTTAGAGGTCATTTAGAACTACGTACTTTAAGGTCATTTAAATCCACGTACTTATGGTCATTTAGAACTACGTACTTAGAGGTCATTTAGAAGCACGTACATAGAGGTCATTTAGAACCACGTACTTAGAGGTCATCTAGAACAACGTATTTAGAGGTCATTTAGAACCACTTACTTAGATGTCATTTGGAAGTACGTACCTAGAGGTCATTTAGAACCACGTACTTAGAGGTCATTTAGAACCACGTACTTAGAGGTCATTTAGAACCAACGTACTTAGAGGTCATTTAGAACCAAACACTTAGAGGTCGTTTAGAACTACGTACTTAGAGGTCATTTAGAACCCACGTACTTAGAGGTCATTTAGAAACCACGTTCTTAGAGGTTATTTAGAACCAACTTCTTAGAGGTCATTTAGAACCCACGTACTTAGAGGTAATTTAGAACCCACGTACTTAGAAGATATTTAGAACCACGTACTTAGAGGTCAAATCTAACCAACAACTTAGCGGTCATTTAGAACTACGTACTTAGAGGTCATTTAGAACCACGTACTCAGATGTCATTTTAGAACCCACGTACTTAGAGGTCATATAGAACCACGTACATAGAGGTCATTTAGAACTACGTACTTAGGGGTCATTTAGAACCACTTACTTAGGGGTCATTTAGAAGCACGTACTTAGAGGTCATTTAGAACCACGTACTTAGAGGTCATTTAGAACTACGTATATGAGGTCATTTAGAACCACGTACTTAGAGGACATTAAGAACCACGTACTTAGAGGGCATTTGAACTAAGTATTTAGAGGTCATTTAGAACCACGTACTTAGAGGTCATTTAGAACCACATACTTAGAGGTCATTTAGAACTACGTACTTAGAGGTCATTTAGAACTAAGTACTTTAAGGTCATTTAAATCCACGTACTTATGGTCATTTAGAACTACGTACTTAGAGGTCATTTAGAAGCACGTACATAGAGGTCATTTAGAACCACGTACTTAGAGGTCATCTAGAACAACGTATTTAGAGGTCATTTAGAACCACTTACTTAGATGTCATTTGGAAGTACGTACCTAGAGGTCATTTAGAACCACGTACTTAGAGGTCATTTAGAACCACGTACTTAGAGGTCATTTAGAACCAACGTACTTAGAGGTCATTTAGAACCAAACACTTAGAGGTCATCTAGAACAACGTATTTAGAGGTCATTTAGAACCACTTACTTAGATGTCATTTGGAAGTACGTACCTAGAGGTCATTTAGAACCACGTACTTAGAGGTCATTTAGAACCACGTACTTAGAGGTCATTTAGAACCAACGTACTTAGAGGTCATTTAGAACCAAACACTTAGAGGTCGTTTAGAACTACGTACTTAGAGGTCATTTAGAACCCACGTACTTAGAGGTCATTTAGAAACCACGTTCTTAGCCCTGGATTTGGCACATGTTAATTTGTTTTTAAATTCTTCGTTTGTTTAAAAATTAATAAAATATATTAATATATAACAAAACCTAACTTATAAGACATCATTTTTCTCAGAAAGATGCATAGAATTTATCTATGTAATAAAAAAAAAAAATTTTGAAACGGTTTTGGAGTAAGTATGTTACATGTCAAAAATATCATGTTATCATTTTTCAGAAATACCTATATCACCAAAATCAAAAGCTTACAACCTTTTTCTAAGATGTACAAAATTTTAGTGATATATTTGTGAATACATTTCCGAAAAAATATATCAAAATTTGTTACATTTTGAATATTTAAAAAATTGTTTTACAAAAAAAGAGGAATGGTCCAGCTTATTTTCAATAAATCACCAAAAATTGTAATATTTATGGAAAACCAACTTCTAAATATAATTATGTTCAGAAATGTGCATAGAATTTATTAGTGTAATTTAAAAAAAATTTGAAAAATAATTTTGGAGTCAGTATTACAACGAACAAAAAAAAACACGAAAATCAAAGGCCAAATTTCACTTCAAAGTCCAATTGAGCGTAGAAAATGTATTTTTACATTTTTTACGAGTATTACAAAAGTTTTCTAGTATAAATATGAATAACAATTGGTAAAAAAAAAAATCAAATTCTAATATTTTCAAAATAAAATAACCATTTACCTGTAATAAGTTATAAATGCAAGTCTTACGCACTAACGCCTTGGTAGCAATGTTTTGTACACCTAAATCAACATTCACTAGATTTCAATATTACAATAAGACACAATAGATTCTACAAAGAATAACACATATATAAACTTATATAATACACTTTTATAATCAATCAAAACACTCGATTTATCACAACAAATATGTTGAAAATGAACACAAACGCGCGCCATATTGGTTTGGCTCGCAACGTACACTTTGAAACTCAGTTCTAAATCCTACACATGACTGACTAAAACTTGATGGTTTATATCATTGGAAAGGTCTGTATTTTGTCTATACAAAGAGATAAACATCTGTCAGCTAGGGGAGATATAAATCTATTTATAGACTAAAGAAGAAAGGATGTAGGTCACAGATTTATTAGCCGTCGAGTGATGATATCTGCCGAGGAAAACGTAAACTTCCAATAATTATTGAATTTTGTCTAAATGTAGCAAGATAATCAAATTTCATAACTCTAAAAGCTTGAAATATGAGCTTTTCAATGGTGTATAATTCATTTTTCTAAGAATTCATTTACTAGGGTAAAGTGGACTTGAAGAAAACAACTTGTTTTTTGCTCTAAAAATGTTTTTTTGTGTTGCCCACAATCTAAAATGAAAACGATTTGTCTTTCTGACATGTGGCGAACTCTGTTGGGTAGGTAAAGATTTGTACTAAGAACAGTATAATTTTCAAGGAAAATGGTTGATAAACGAATAGCCTCACAAAGTGCTAAAGGAAGACTCCATTTTGTTTCCTTTGCCAACCGTCATGTTTCTGTCTAAAACACGCCAAACTTTACCAATTAATTAAATATTTTTATAGCGTTTTATGAACTTTTGATTACATGTATATGCATCTACGAAACGTCAGCTTTACAATGGTATAACATTTATTTCGATAGGATGGTTTTAAGTAACCCTAGTGACGAGTTGCAAAATTAGAGTTTTTTACAGTGGTCTGTCTGGTTCAGTTGCCGTCATCGACTCATTTTGAGCCTCGTGCCACTAAATGAGCTAAGAGGTTATTTAGAACCAACTTCTTAGAGGTCATTTAGAACCCACGTACTTAGAGGTAATTTAGAACCCACGTACTTAGAGGTCATTTAGAACTACGTACTTAGAGGTCATTTAGTACTACGTACTTAGGGGTCATTTAGAACTACTTACTTAGAGGTCATTTAGAACCAAGTACTTAGAGGTCATTTAGATTCACGTACTTAGAGGTCATTTAGAACTACGTACTTAGGGGTCATTTAGAACTACCTACTTTGAGGTCATTAAGAACCACGTACTTATAGGTCATTTAGAACCACGTACTTAGAGGTCATTTAGAACCACGTACATAGAGGTCATTTAGAACCCAGTACTTAGAGGTCATTTAGAACTACGTACTTAGAAGATATTTAGAACCACGTACTTAGAGGTCATTTAGAAACAACTTTTTAGAGGTCATTTAGAACTACGTACTTAGAGGTCCTTTAGAACCACGTACATAGAGGTCATTTAGAACTACGTACTTAGAGGTCATTTAGAACTACGTATTTATAGGTCGTTTAGAACTACGAACTTAGGGGTCATTTAAAACCCACGTACTTAGAGGTCATTTAGAACTACGTATATGAGGTCATTTAGAACCACGTACTTAGAGGACATTTAGAACCACGTACTTAGGGGTAATTTAGAACCACTTACTTAGATGTCATTTGGAAGTACGTACCTAGAGGTCATTTAGAAATACGTACTTAGGGGTCATTTAGAACTAGTTACTTAGAGGTCATTTAGAAGCACGTACTTAGAGGTCATTTAGTACCACGAAGTGAGAGGTCATTTAGAACCACGTACTTAAAGGTCATTTAGAACCAACTTTTTAGATGTCATTTAGAACTACGTACTTAGAGGTCAATTAGAACTACGTACTTAGAGGTCTTTTAGAACTTACGTACTTAGAGGTCATTTAGAACTACGTACTTAGAGGTAATTTAGTACTACGTACTTAGGTGTCATTTAGAACTACGTACTCTGAGGTCATTTAGAACCACGTACTTAGAAGTCATTTAGAACCACGTACTTAGAGGTCATTTAGAACAACGTATTTAGAGGTCATTTTGAACCACGTACTTAGATGTCATTTAGAACCAACGTACTTAGAGGTCATTTTGAACCAAACACTTAGAGGTCGTTTAGAACTACGTACTTAGAAGTCATTTAGAACCCACGTACTTAGAGGTCATTTAGAAACCACGTTCTTAGAGGTTATTTAGAACCAATTTCTTAGAGGTCATTTAGAACTACGTACTTAGAGGTCAGTTAGTACTACGTACTTAGGGGTCATTTAGAACTACTTAATTAGAGGTCATTTAGAACCAAGTACTTAGAGGTCATTTAGAACCACGTACTTAGAGGTCATTTAGAACCTCGTACTTAGAGGTCATTTAGAACCACGTACTTAGAGGATAGTTAGAACCATGTAATTAGAGGTCAGTTAGAACTACGTTCTAAGAGGTCATTTAGAACCCACGAACTTAGAGGTCATTCAGAACCACGTACTTAGAGGTCATTTAGAACCACGTACTTAGAGGTGATTTAGAACCACGTACTTAGAGGTTATTTAGCACTACGTATATAAGGTCATTTAGAACCACGTACTTAGAGGACATTTTGAACCACGTACTTAGAAGTCATTAGAAGAACCCACGTACTTAGATGTCATTTAGAACCACGTACTAAGAGGTCATATAGAACCACGTACTTAGAGGTCATTTAGAACTACGAACTTAGGGGTCATTTAGAACCCACGTACTTAGAGGTCATTTAGTACCCACGTACTTAGAGGTCATATAGAACCTCGTACTTAGAGGTCATTTAGAACCACTTACTTAGATGTCATTTGGAAGTACGTACCTAGAGGTCATTTAGAACTACGTACTTAGGGGTCATTTAGAACTACTTACTTAGAGGTCATTTAGAAGCACGTACTTAGAGGTCATTTAGAACCACGTACTTAGAGGTCATTTAGAACCACGTACTTAGAGGTAATTTAGAACCAACGTACATAGAGGTCATTTAGAACCAAACACTTAGAGGTCGTTTAGAACTACGTACTTAGAGGTCATTTAGAACCCACGTACTTAGAGGTCATTTAGAAACCACGTTCTTAGAGGTTATTTAGAACCAACTTCTTAGAGGTCATTTAGAACCCACGTACTTAGAGGTAATTTAGAACCCACGTACTTAGAGGTCATTTAGAACTACGTACTTAGATTTCATTTAGAACTACGTACTTAGAGGTCTTTTAGTACTACGTACTTAGGGGTCATTTAGAACTACTTACTTAGAGGTCATTTAGAACCAAGTACTTAGAGGTCATTTAGATTCACGTACTTAGAGGTCATTTAGAACTACGTACTTAGGGGTCATTTAGAACTACTTACTTAGAGGTCATTAAGAACCACGTACTTATAGGTCATTTAGAACCACGTACTTAGAGGTCATTTAGAAGCACGTACTTAGAGGTCATTTAGAACCCAGTACTTAGAGGTCATTTAGAACTACGTACTTAGAAGGTATTTAGAACCACGTACTTAGAGGTCATTTAGAACCAACTTTTTAGAGGTCATTTAGAACTACGTACTTATAGGTCCTTTAGAACCACGTACATAGAGGTCATTTAGAACTACGTACTTAGAGGTCATTTAGAACTACGTATTTATAGGTCGTTTAGAACTACGAACTTAGGGGTCATTTAGAACCCACGTACTTAGAGGTCATTTAGAACTACGTATATGAGGTCATTTAGAACCACGTACTTAGAGGACATTTAGAACCACGTATTTAGAGGTCATTTAGAACCACTTACTTAGATGTCATTTGGAAGTACGTACCTAGAGGTCATTTAGAACCACGTACTTAGAGGTCATTTAGAACCACGAACTTAGAGGTCATTTAGAACCAACGTACTTAGAGGTCATTTAGAACCAAACACTTAGAGGTCGTTTAGAACTACGTACTTAGAGGTCATTTAGAACCCACGTACTTAGAGGTCATTTAGAAACCACGTTCTTAGAGGTTATTTAGAACCAACTTCTTAGAGGTCATTTAGAACCCACGTACTTAGAGGTAATTTAGAACCCACGTACTTAGAGGTCATTTAGAACTACGTACTTAGATTTCATTTAGTACTACGTACTTAGGGGTCATTTAGAACTACTTACTTAGAGGTCATTTAGAACCAAGTACTTAGAGGTCATTTAGATTCACGTACTTAGAGGTCATTTAGAACTACGTACTTAGGGGTCATTTAGAACTACTTACTTTGAGGTCATTAAGAACCACGTACTTATAGGTCATTTAGAACCACGTACTTAGAGGTCATTTAGAACCACGTACTTAGAGGTCATTTAGAACCCAGTACTTAGAGGTCATTTAGAACTACGTACTTAGAAGATATTTAGAACCACGTACTTAGAGGTCATTTAGAACCAACTTTTTAGAGGTCATTTAGAACTACGTACCTAGAGGTCATTTAGAACCACGTACTTAGAGGTCATTTAGAACCACGAACTTAGAGGTCATTTAGAACCAACGTACTTAGAGGTCATTTAGAACCAAACACTTAGAGGTCATCTAGAACAACGTATTTAGAGGTCATTTAGAACCACTTACTTAGATGTCATTTGGAAGTACGTACCTAGAGGTCATTTAGAACCACGTACTTAGAGGTCATTTAGAACCACGTACTTAGAGGTCATTTAGAACCAACGTACTTAGAGGTCATTTAGAACCAAACACTTAGAGGTCGTTTAGAACTACGTACTTAGAGGTCATTTAGAACCCACGTACTTAGAGGTCATTTAGAAACCACGTTCTTAGAGGTTATTTAGAACCAACTTCTTAGAGGTCATTTAGAACCCACGTACTTAGAGGTAATTTAGAACCCACGTACTTAGAGGTCATTTAGAACTACGTACTTAGAGGTCATTTAGTACTACGTACTTAGGGGTCATTTAGAACTACTTACTTAGAGGTCATTTAGAACCAAGTACTTAGAGGTCATTTAGATTCACGTACTTAGAGGTCATTTAGAACTACGTACTTAGGGGTCATTTAGAACTACTTACTTTGAGGTCATTAAGAACCACGTACTTATAGGTCATTTAGAACCACGTACTTAGAGGTCATTTAGAACCACGTACTTAGAGGTCATTTAGAACCCAGTACTTAGAGGTCATTTAGAACTACGTACTTAGAAGATATTTAGAACCACGTACTTAGAGGTCATTTAGAACCAACTTTTTAGAGGTCATTTAGAACTACGTACTTAGAGGTCCTTTAGAACCACGTACATAGAGGTCATTTAGAACTACGTACTTAGAGGTCATTTAGAACTACGTATTTATAGGTCGTTTAGAACTACGAACTTAGGGGTCATTTAGAACCCACGTACTTAGAGGTCATTTAGAACTACGTATATGAGGTCATTTAGAACCACGTACTTAGAGGACATTTAGAACCACGTACTTAGGGGTAATTTAGAACCACTTACTTAGATGTCATTTGGAAGTACGTACCTAGAGGTCATTTAGAAATACGTACTTAGGGGTCATTTAGAACTAGTTACTTAGAGGTCATTTAGAAGCACGTACTTAGAGGTCATTTAGTACCACGAAGTGAGAGGTCATTTAGAACCACGTACTTAAAGGTCATTTAGAACCAACTTTTTAGATGTCATTTAGAACTACGTACTTAGAGGTCAATTAGAACCACGTACTTAGAGGTCTTTTAGAACTTACGTACTTAGAGGTCATTTAGAACTACGTACTTAGAGGTAATTTAGTACTACGTACTTAGGTGTCATTTAGAACTACGTACTCTGAGGTCATTTAGAACCACGTACTTAGAAGTCATTTAGAACCACGTACTTAGAGGTCATTTAGAACAACGTACTTAGAGGTCATTTTGAACCACGTACTTAGATGTCATTTAGAACCAACGTACTTAGAGGTCATTTTGAACCAAACACTTAGAGGTCGTTTAGAACTACGTACTTAGAAGTCATTTAGAACCCACGTACTTAGAGGTCATTTAGAAACCACGTTCTTAGAGGTTATTTAGAACCAATTTCTTAGAGGTCATTTAGAACTACGTACTTAGAGGTCAGTTAGTACTACGTACTTAGGGGTCATTTAGAACTACTTACTTAGAGGTCATTTAGAACCAAGTACTTAGAGGTCATTTAGAACCACGTACTTAGAGGTCATTTAGAACCTCGTACTTAGAGGTCATTTAGAACCACGTACTTAGAGGATAGTTAGAACCATGTAATTAGAGGTCAGTTAGAACTACGTTCTAAGAGGTCATTTAGAACCCACGAACTTAGAGGTCATTCAGAACCACGTACTTAGAGGTCATTTAGAACCACGTACTTAGAGGTGATTTAGAACCACGTACTTAGAGGTTATTTAGCACTACGTATATAAGGTCATTTAGAACCACGTACTTAGAGGACATTTTGAACCACGTACTTAGAAGTCATTAGAAGAACCCACGTACTTAGATGTCATTTAGAACCACGTACTAAGAGGTCATATAGAACCACGTACTTAGAGGTCATTTAGAACTACGAACTTAGGGGTCATTTAGAACCCACGTACTTAGAGGTCATTTAGTACCCACGTACTTAGAGGTCATATAGAACCTCGTACTTAGAGGTCATTTAGAACCAAACACTTAGAGGTCATCTAGAACAACGTATTTAGAGGTCATTTAGAACCACTTACTTAGATGTCATTTGGAAGTACGTACCTAGAGGTCATTTAGAACCACGTACTTAGAGGTCATTTAGAACCACGTACTTAGAGGTCATTTAGAACCAACGTACTTAGAGGTCATTTAGAACCAAACACTTAGAGGTCGTTTAGAACTACGTACTTAGAGGTCATTTAGAACCCACGTACTTAGAGGTCATTTAGAAACCACGTTCTTAGAGGTTATTTAGAACCAACTTCTTAGAGGTCATTTAGAACCCACGTACTTAGAGGTAATTTAGAACCCACGTACTTAGAGGTCATTTAGAACTACGTACTTAGAGGTCATTTAGTACTACGTACTTAGGGGTCATTTAGAACTACTTACTTAGAGGTCATTTAGAACCAAGTACTTAGAGGTCATTTAGATTCACGTACTTAGAGGTCATTTAGAACTACGTACTTAGGGGTCATTTAGAACTACTTACTTTGAGGTCATTAAGAACCACGTACTTATAGGTCATTTAGAACCACGTACTTAGAGGTCATTTAGAACCACGTACTTAGAGGTCATTTAGAACCCAGTACTTAGAGGTCATTTAGAACTACGTACTTAGAAGATATTTAGAACCACGTACTTAGAGGTCATTTAGAACCAACTTTTTAGAGGTCATTTAGAACTACGTACTTAGAGGTCCTTTAGAACCACGTACATAGAGGTCATTTAGAACTACGTACTTAGAGGTCATTTAGAACTACGTATTTATAGGTCGTTTAGAACTACGAACTTAGGGGTCATTTAGAACCCACGTACTTAGAGGTCATTTAGAACTACGTATATGAGGTCATTTAGAACCACGTACTTAGAGGACATTTAGAACCACGTACTTAGGGGTAATTTAGAACCACTTACTTAGATGTCATTTGGAAGTACGTACCTAGAGGTCATTTAGAAATACGTACTTAGGGGTCATTTAGAACTAGTTACTTAGAGGTCATTTAGAAGCACATACTTAGAGGTCATTTAGTACCACGAAGTGAGAGGTCATTTAGAACCACGTACTTAAAGGTCATTTAGAACCAACTTTTTAGATGTCATTTAGAACTACGTACTTAGAGGTCAATTAGAACCACGTACTTAGAGGTCTTTTAGAACTTACGTACTTAGAGGTCATTTAGAACTACGTACTTAGAGGTAATTTAGTACTACGTACTTAGGTGTCATTTAGAACTACGTACTCTGAGGTCATTTAGAACCACGTACTTAGAAGTCATTTAGAACCACGTACTTAGAGGTCATTTAGAACAACGTACTTAGAGGTCATTTTGAACCACGTACTTAGATGTCATTTAGAACCAACGTACTTAGAGGTCATTTTGAACCAAACACTTAGAGGTCGTTTAGAACTACGTACTTAGAAGTCATTTAGAACCCACGTACTTAGAGGTCATTTAGAAACCACGTTCTTAGAGGTTATTTAGAACCAATTTCTTAGAGGTCATTTAGAACTACGTACTTAGAGGTCAGTTAGTACTACGTACTTAGGGGTCATTTAGAACTACTTACTTAGAGGTCATTTAGAACCAAGTACTTAGAGGTCATTTAGAACCACGTACTTAGAGGTCATTTAGAACCTCGTACTTAGAGGTCATTTAGAACCACGTACTTAGAGGATAGTTAGAACCATGTAATTAGAGGTCAGTTAGAACTACGTTCTAAGAGGTCATTTAGAACCCACGAACTTAGAGGTCATTCAGAACCACGTACTTAGAGGTCATTTAGAACCACGTACTTAGAGGTGATTTAGAACCACGTACTTAGAGGTTATTTAGCACTACGTATATAAGGTCATTTAGAACCACGTACTTAGAGGACATTTTGAACCACGTACTTAGAAGTCATTAGAAGAACCCACGTACTTAGATGTCATTTAGAACCACGTACTAAGAGGTCATATAGAACCACGTACTTAGAGGTCATTTAGAACTACGAACTTAGGGGTCATTTAGAACCCACGTACTTAGAGGTCATTTAGTACCCACGTACTTAGAGGTCATATAGAACCTCGTACTTAGAGGTCATTTAGAACCACTTACTTAGATGTCATTTGGAAGTACGTACCTAGAGGTCATTTAGAACTACGTACTTAGGGGTCATTTAGAACTACTTACTTAGAGGTCATTTAGAAGCACGTACTTAGAGGTCATTTAGAACCACGTACTTAGAGGTCATTTAGAACCACGTACTTAGAGGTCATTTAGAACCAACGTACATAGAGGTCATTTAGAACCAAACACTTAGAGGTCGTTTAGAACTACGTACTTAGAGGTCATTTAGAACCCACGTACTTAGAGGTCATTTAGAAACCACGTTCTTAGAGGTTATTTAGAACCAACTTCTTAGAGGTCATTTAGAACCCACGTACTTAGAGGTAATTTAGAACCCACGTACTTAGAGGTCATTTAGAACTACGTACTTAGAGGTCATTTAGAACTACGTACTTAGAGGTCATTTAGTACTACGTACTTAGGGGTCATTTAGAACTACTTACTTAGAGGACATTTAGAACCACGTACTTAGGGGTAATTTAGAACCACTTACTTAGATGTCATTTGGAAGTACGTACCTAGAGGTCATTTAGAAATACGTACTTAGGGGTCATTTAGAACTAGTTACTTAGAGGTCATTTAGAAGCACGTACTTAGAGGTCATTTAGTACCACGAAGTGAGAGGTCATTTAGAACCACGTACTTAAAGGTCATTTAGAACCAACTTTTTAGATGTCATTTAGAACTACGTACTTAGAGGTCAATTAGAACCACGTACTTAGAGGTCTTTTAGAACTTACGTACTTAGAGGTCATTTAGAACTACGTACTTAGAGGTAATTTAGTACTACGTACTTAGGTGTCATTTAGAACTACGTACTCTGAGGTCATTTAGAACCACGTACTTAGAAGTCATTTAGAACCACGTACTTAGAGGTCATTTAGAACAACGTACTTAGAGGTCATTTTGAACCACGTACTTAGATGTCATTTAGAACCAACGTACTTAGAGGTCATTTTGAACCAAACACTTAGAGGTCGTTTAGAACTACGTACTTAGAAGTCATTTAGAACCCACGTACTTAGAGGTCATTTAGAAACCACGTTCTTAGAGGTTATTTAGAACCAATTTCTTAGAGGTCATTTAGAACTACGTACTTAGAGGTCAGTTAGTACTACGTACTTAGGGGTCATTTAGAACTACTTACTTAGAGGTCATTTAGAACCAAGTACTTAGAGGTCATTTAGAACCACGTACTTAGAGGTCATTTAGAACCTCGTACTTAGAGGTCATTTAGAACCACGTACTTAGAGGATAGTTAGAACCATGTAATTAGAGGTCAGTTAGAACTACGTTCTAAGAGGTCATTTAGAACCCACGAACTTAGAGGTCATTCAGAACCACGTACTTAGAGGTCATTTAGAACCACGTACTTAGAGGTGATTTAGAACCACGTACTTAGAGGTTATTTAGCACTACGTATATAAGGTCATTTAGAACCACGTACTTAGAGGACATTTTGAACCACGTACTTAGAAGTCATTAGAAGAACCCACGTACTTAGATGTCATTTAGAACCACGTACTAAGAGGTCATATAGAACCACGTACTTAGAGGTCATTTAGAACTACGAACTTAGGGGTCATTTAGAACCCACGTACTTAGAGGTCATTTAGTACTTACGTACTTAGAGGTCATATAGAACCTCGTACTTAGAGGTCATTTAGAACCACTTACTTAGATGTCATTTGGAAGTACGTACCTAGAGGTCATTTAGAACTACGTACTTAGGGGTCATTTAGAACTACTTACTTAGAGGTCATTTAGAAGCACGTACTTAGAGGTCATTTAGAACCACGTACTTAGAGGTCATTTAGAACCACGTACTTAGAGGTCATTTAGAACCAACGTACATAGAGGTCATTTAGAACCAAACACTTAGAGGTCGTTTAGAACTACGTACTTAGAGGTCATTTAGAACCCACGTACTTAGAGGTCATTTAGAAACCACGTTCTTAGAGGTTATTTAGAACCAACTTCTTAGAGGTCATTTAGAACCCACGTACTTAGAGGTAATTTAGAACCCACGTACTTAGAGGTCATTTAGAACTACGTACTTAGAGGTCATTTAGAACTACGTACTTAGAGGTCATTTAGTACTACGTACTTAGGGGTCATTTAGAACTACTTACTTAGAGGTCAATTAGAACCAAGTACTTAGAGGTCATTTAGATTCACGTACTTAGAGGTCATTTAGAACTACGTACTTAGGGGTCATTTAGAACTACTTACTTAGAGGTCATTAAGAACCACGTACTTATAGGTCATTTAGAACCACGTACTTAGAGGTCATTTAGAAGCACGTACTTAGAGGTCATTTAGAACCCAGTACTTAGAGGTCATTTAGAACTACGTACTTAGAAGATATTTAGAACCACGTACTTAGAGGTCATTTAGAACCAACTTTTTAGAGGTCATTTAAGAACTACGTACTTAGAGGTCCTTTAGAACCACGTACATAGAGGTCATTTAGAACTACGTACTTAGAGGTCATTTAGAACTACGTATTTATAGGTCGTTTAGAACTACGAACTTAGGGGTCATTTAGAACCCACGTACTTAGAGGTCATTTAGAACTACGTATATGAGGTCATTTAGAACCACGTACTTAGAGGACATTTAGAACCACGTACTTAGAGGTAATTTAGAACCACTTACTTAGATGTCATTTGGAAGTACGTACCTAGAGGTCATTTAGAAATACGTACTTAGGGGTCATTTAGAACTATTTACTTAGAGGTCATTTAGAAGCACGTACTTAGAGGTCATTTAGTACCACGAAGTGAGAGGTCATTTAGAACCACGTACTTAAAGGTCATTTAGAACCAACTTTTTAGATGTCATTTAGAACTACGTACTTAGAGGTCAATTAGAACTACGTACTTAGAGGTCTTTTAGAACTTACGTACTTAGAGGTCATTTAGAACTACGTACTTAGAGGTAATTTAGTACTACGTACTTAGGTGTCATTTAGAACTACGTACTCTGAGGTCATTTAGAACCACGTACTTAGAAGTCATTTAGAACCACGTACTTAGAGGTCATTTAGAACAACGTATTTAGAGGTCATTTTGAACCACGTACTTAGATGTCATTTAGAACCAACGTACTTAGAGGTCATTTTGAACCAAACACTTAGAGGTCGTTTAGAACTACGTACTTAGAAGTCATTTAGAACCCACGTACTTAGAGGTCATTTAGAAACCACGTTCTTAGAGGTTATTTAGAACCAATTTCTTAGAGGTCATTTAGAACTACGTACTTAGAGGTCAGTTAGTACTACGTACTTAGGGGTCATTTAGAACTACTTAATTAGAGGTCATTTAGAACCAAGTACTTAGAGGTCATTTAGAACCACGTACTTAGAGGTCATTTAGAACCTCGTACTTAGAGGTCATTTAGAACCACGTACTTAGAGGATAGTTAGAACCATGTAATTAGAGGTCAGTTAGAACTACGTTCTAAGAGGTCATTTAGAACCCACGAACTTAGAGGTCATTCAGAACCACGTACTTAGAGGTCATTTAGAACCACGTACTTAGAGGTGATTTAGAACCACGTACTTAGAGGTTATTTAGCACTACGTATATAAGGTCATTTAGAACCACGTACTTAGAGGACATTTTGAACCACGTACTTAGAAGTCATTAGAAGAACCCACGTACTTAGATGTCATTTAGAACCACGTACTAAGAGGTCATATAGAACCACGTACTTAGAGGTCATTTAGAACTACGAACTTAGGGGTCATTTAGAACCCACGTACTTAGAGGTCATTTAGTACCCACGTACTTAGAGGTCATATAGAACCTCGTACTTAGAGGTCATTTAGAACCACTTACTTAGATGTCATTTGGAAGTACGTACCTAGAGGTCATTTAGAACTACGTACTTAGGGGTCATTTAGAACTACTTACTTAGAGGTCATTTAGAAGCACGTACTTAGAGGTCATTTAGAACCACGTACTTAGAGGTCATTTAGAACCACGTACTTAGAGGTAATTTAGAACCAACGTACATAGAGGTCATTTAGAACCAAACACTTAGAGGTCGTTTAGAACTACGTACTTAGAGGTCATTTAGAACCCACGTACTTAGAGGTCATTTAGAAACCACGTTCTTAGAGGTTATTTAGAACCAACTTCTTAGAGGTCATTTAGAACCCACGTACTTAGAGGTAATTTAGAACCCACGTACTTAGAGGTCATTTAGAACTACGTACTTAGATTTCATTTAGAACTACGTACTTAGAGGTCTTTTAGTACTACGTACTTAGGGGTCATTTAGAACTACTTACTTAGAGGTCATTTAGAACCAAGTACTTAGAGGTCATTTAGATTCACGTACTTAGAGGTCATTTAGAACTACGTACTTAGGGGTCATTTAGAACTACTTACTTAGAGGTCATTAAGAACCACGTACTTATAGGTCATTTAGAACCACGTACTTAGAGGTCATTTAGAAGCACGTACTTAGAGGTCATTTAGAACCCAGTACTTAGAGGTCATTTAGAACTACGTACTTAGAAGATATTTAGAACCACGTACTTAGAGGTCATTTAGAACCAACTTTTTAGAGGTCATTTAGAACTACGTACTTATAGGTCCTTTAGAACCACGTACATAGAGGTCATTTAGAACTACGTACTTAGAGGTCATTTAGAACTACGTATTTATAGGTCGTTTAGAACTACGAACTTAGGGGTCATTTAGAACCCACGTACTTAGAGGTCATTTAGAACTACGTATATGAGGTCATTTAGAACCACGTACTTAGAGGACATTTAGAACCACGTATTTAGAGGTCATTTAGAACCACTTACTTAGATGTCATTTGGAAGTACGTACCTAGAGGTCATTTAGAACCACGTACTTAGAGGTCATTTAGAACCACGAACTTAGAGGTCATTTAGAACCAACGTACTTAGAGGTCATTTAGAACCAAACACTTAGAGGTCGTTTAGAACTACGTACTTAGAGGTCATTTAGAACCCACGTACTTAGAGGTCATTTAGAAACCACGTTCTTAGAGGTTATTTAGAACCAACTTCTTAGAGGTCATTTAGAACCCACGTACTTAGAGGTAATTTAGAACCCACGTACTTAGAGGTCATTTAGAACTACGTACTTAGATTTCATTTAGTACTACGTACTTAGGGGTCATTTAGAACTACTTACTTAGAGGTCATTTAGAACCAAGTACTTAGAGGTCATTTAGATTCACGTACTTAGAGGTCATTTAGAACTACGTACTTAGGGGTCATTTAGAACTACTTACTTTGAGGTCATTAAGAACCACGTACTTATAGGTCATTTAAAACCACGTACTTAGAGGTCATTTAGAACCACGTACTTAGAGGTCATTTAGAACCCAGTACTTAGAGGTCATTTAGAACTACGTACTTAGAAGATATTTAGAACCACGTACTTAGAGGTCATTTAGAACCAACTTTTTAGAGGTCATTTAGAACTACGTACCTAGAGGTCATTTAGAACCACGTACTTAGACGTCATTTAGAACCACGAACTTAGAGGTCATTTAGAACCAACGTACTTAGAGGTCATTTAGAACCAAACACTTAGAGGTCATCTAGAACAACGTATTTAGAGGTCATTTAGAACCACTTACTTAGATGTCATTTGGAAGTACGTACCTAGAGGTCATTTAGAACCACGTACTTAGAGGTCATTTAGAACCACGTACTTAGAGGTCATTTAGAACCAACGTACTTAGAGGTCATTTAGAACCAAACACTTAGAGGTCGTTTAGAACTACGTACTTAGAGGTCATTTAGAACCCACGTACTTAGAGGTCATTTAGAAACCACGTTCTTAGAGGTTATTTAGAACCAACTTCTTAGAGGTCATTTAGAACCCACGTACTTAGAGGTAATTTAGAACCCACGTACTTAGAGGTCATTTAGAACTACGTACTTAGAGGTCATTTAGTACTACGTACTTAGGGGTCATTTAGAACTACTTACTTAGAGGTCATACAGAACCAAGTACTTAGAGGTCATTTAGATTCACGTACTTAGAGGTCATTTAGAACTACGTACTTAGGGGTCATTTAGAACTACTTACTTTGAGGTCATTAAGAACCACGTACTTATAGGTCATTTAGAACCACGTACTTAGAGGTCATTTAGAACCACGTACTTAGAGGTCATTTAGAACCCAGTACTTAGAGGTCATTTAGAACTACGTACTTAGAAGATATTTAGAACCACGTACTTAGAGGTCATTTAGAACCAACTTTTTAGAGGTCATTTAGAACTACGTACTTAGAGGTCCTTTAGAACCACGTACATAGAGGTCATTTAGAACTACGTACTTAGAGGTCATTTAGAACTACGTATTTATAGGTCGTTTAGAACTACGAACTTAGGGGTCATTTAGAACCCACGTACTTAGAGGTCATTTAGAACTACGTATATGAGGTCATTTAGAACCACGTACTTAGAGGACATTTAGAACCACGTACTTAGGGGTAATTTAGAACCACTTACTTAGATGTCATTTGGAAGTACGTACCTAGAGGTCATTTAGAAATACGTACTTAGGGGTCATTTAGAACTAGTTACTTAGAGGTCATTTAGAAGCACGTACTTAGAGGTCATTTAGTACCACGAAGTGAGAGGTCATTTAGAACCACGTACTTAAAGGTCATTTAGAACCAACTTTTTAGATGTCATTTAGAACTACGTACTTAGAGGTCAATTAGAACCACGTACTTAGAGGTCTTTTAGAACTTACGTACTTAGAGGTCATTTAGAACTACGTACTTAGAGGTAATTTAGTACTACGTACTTAGGTGTCATTTAGAACTACGTACTCTGAGGTCATTTAGAACCACGTACTTAGAAGTCATTTAGAACCACGTACTTAGAGGTCATTTAGAACAACGTACTTAGAGGTCATTTTGAACCACGTACTTAGATGTCATTTAGAACCAACGTACTTAGAGGTCATTTTGAACCAAACACTTAGAGGTCGTTTAGAACTACGTACTTAGAAGTCATTTAGAACCCACGTACTTAGAGGTCATTTAGAAACCACGTTCTTAGAGGTTATTTAGAACCAATTTCTTAGAGGTCATTTAGAACTACGTACTTAGAGGTCAGTTAGTACTACGTACTTAGGGGTCATTTAGAACTACTTACTTAGAGGTCATTTAGAACCAAGTACTTAGAGGTCATTTAGAACCACGTACTTAGAGGTCATTTAGAACCTCGTACTTAGAGGTCATTTAGAACCACGTACTTAGAGGATAGTTAGAACCATGTAATTAGAGGTCAGTTAGAACTACGTTCTAAGAGGTCATTTAGAACCCACGAACTTAGAGGTCATTCAGAACCACGTACTTAGAGGTCATTTAGAACCACGTACTTAGAGGTGATTTAGAACCACGTACTTAGAGGTTATTTAGCACTACGTATATAAGGTCATTTAGAACCACGTACTTAGAGGACATTTTGAACCACGTACTTAGAAGTCATTAGAAGAACCCACGTACTTAGATGTCATTTAGAACCACGTACTAAGAGGTCATATAGAACCACGTACTTAGAGGTCATTTAGAACTACGAACTTAGGGGTCATTTAGAACCCACGTACTTAGAGGTCATTTAGTACCCACGTACTTAGAGGTCATATAGAACCTCGTACTTAGAGGTCATTTAGAACCAAACACTTAGAGGTCATCTAGAACAACGTATTTAGAGGTCATTTAGAACCACTTACTTAGATGTCATTTGGAAGTACGTACCTAGAGGTCATTTAGAACCACGTACTTAGAGGTCATTTAGAACCACGTACTTAGAGGTCATTTAGAACCAACGTACTTAGAGGTCATTTAGAACCAAACACTTAGAGGTCGTTTAGAACTACGTACTTAGAGGTCATTTAGAACCCACGTACTTAGAGGTCATTTAGAAACCACGTTCTTAGAGGTTATTTAGAACCAACTTCTTAGAGGTCATTTAGAACCCACGTACTTAGAGGTAATCTAGAACCCACGTACTTAGAGGTCATTTAGAACTACGTACTTAGAGGTCATTTAGTACTACGTACTTAGGGGTCATTTAGAACTACTTACTTAGAGGTCATTTAGAACCAAGTACTTAGAGGTCATTTAGATTCACGTACTTAGAGGTCATTTAGAACTACGTACTTAGGGGTCATTTAGAACTACTTACTTTGAGGTCATTAAGAACCACGTACTTATAGGTCATTTAGAACCACGTACTTAGAGGTCATTTAGAACCACGTACTTAGAGGTCATTTAGAACCCAGTACTTAGAGGTCATTTAGAACTACGTACTTAGAAGATATTTAGAACCACGTACTTAGAGGTCATTTAGAACCAACTTTTTAGAGGTCATTTAGAACTACGTACTTAGAGGTCCTTTAGAACCACGTACATAGAGGTAATTTAGAACTACGTACTTAGAGGTCATTTAGAACTACGTATTTATAGGTCGTTTAGAACTACGAACTTAGGGGTCATTTAGAACCCACGTACTTAGAGGTCATTTAGAACTACGTATATGAGGTCATTTAGAACCACGTACTTAGAGGACATTTAGAACCACGTACTTAGGGGTAATTTAGAACCACTTACTTAGATGTCATTTGGAAGTACGTACCTAGAGGTCATTTAGAAATACGTACTTAGGGGTCATTTAGAACTAGTTACTTAGAGGTCATTTAGAAGCACGTACTTAGAGGTCATTTAGTACCACGAAGTGAGAGGTCATTTAGAACCACGTACTTAAAGGTCATTTAGAACCAACTTTTTAGATGTCATTTAGAACTACGTACTTAGAGGTCAATTAGAACCACGTACTTAGAGGTCTTTTAGAACTTACGTACTTAAAGGTCATTTAGAACTACGTACTTAGAGGTAATTTAGTACTACGTACTTAGGTGTCATTTAGAACTACGTACTCTGAGGTCATTTAGAACCACGTACTTAGAAGTCATTTAGAACCACGTACTTAGAGGTCATTTAGAACAACGTACTTAGAGGTCATTTTGAACCACGTACTTAGATGTCATTTAGAACCAACGTACTTAGAGGTCATTTTGAACCAAACACTTAGAGGTCGTTTAGAACTACGTACTTAGAAGTCATTTAGAACCCACGTACTTAGAGGTCATTTAGAAACCACGTTCTTAGAGGTTATTTAGAACCAATTTCTTAGAGGTCATTTAGAACTACGTACTTAGAGGTCAGTTAGTACTACGTACTTAGGGGTCATTTAGAACTACTTACTTAGAGGTCATTTAGAACCAAGTACTTAGAGGTCATTTAGAACCACGTACTTAGAGGTCATTTAGAACCTCGTACTTAGAGGTCATTTAGAACCACGTACTTAGAGGATAGTTAGAACCATGTAATTAGAGGTCAGTTAGAACTACGTTCTAAGAGGTCATTTAGAACCCACGAACTTAGAGGTCATTCAGAACCACGTACTTAGAGGTCATTTAGAACCACGTACTTAGAGGTGATTTAGAACCACGTACTTAGAGGTTATTTAGCACTACGTATATAAGGTCATTTAGAACCACGTACTTAGAGGACATTTTGAACCACGTACTTAGAAGTCATTAGAAGAACCCACGTACTTAGATGTCATTTAGAACCACGTACTAAGAGGTCATATAGAACCACGTACTTAGAGGTCATTTAGAACTACGAACTTAGGGGTCATTTAGAACCCACGTACTTAGAGGTCATTTAGTACCCACGTACTTAGAGGTCATATAGAACCTCGTACTTAGAGGTCATTTAGAACCACTTACTTAGATGTCATTTGGAAGTACGTACCTAGAGGTCATTTAGAACTACGTACTTAGGGGTCATTTAGAACTACTTACTTAGAGGTCATTTAGAAGCACGTACTTAGAGGTCATTTAGAACCACGTACTTAGAGGTCATTTAGAACCACGTACTTAGAGGTCATTTAGAACCAACGTACATAGAGGTCATTTAGAACCAAACACTTAGAGGTCGTTTAGAACTACGTACTTAGAGGTCATTTAGAACCCACGTACTTAGAGGTCATTTAGAAACCACGTTCTTAGAGGTTATTTAGAACCAACTTCTTAGAGGTCATTTAGAACCCACGTACTTAGAGGTAATTTAGAACCCACGTACTTAGAGGTCATTTAGAACTACGTACTTAGAGGTCATTTAGAACTACGTACTTAGAGGTCATTTAGTACTACGTACTTAGGGGTCATTTAGAACTACTTACTTAGAGGACATTTAGAACCACGTACTTAGGGGTAATTTAGAACCACTTACTTAGATGTCATTTGGAAGTACGTACCTAGAGGTCATTTAGAAATACGTACTTAGGGGTCATTTAGAACTAGTTACTTAGAGGTCATTTAGAAGCACGTACTTAGAGGTCATTTAGTACCACGAAGTGAGAGGTCATTTAGAACCACGTACTTAAAGGTCATTTAGAACCAACTTTTTAGATGTCATTTAGAACTACGTACTTAGAGGTCAATTAGAACCACGTACTTAGAGGTCTTTTAGAACTTACGTACTTAGAGGTCATTTAGAACTACGTACTTAGAGGTAATTTAGTACTACGTACTTAGGTGTCATTTAGAACTACGTACTCTGAGGTCATTTAGAACCACGTACTTAGAAGTCATTTAGAACCACGTACTTAGAGGTCATTTAGAACAACGTACTTAGAGGTCATTTTGAACCACGTACTTAGATGTCATTTAGAACCAACGTACTTAGAGGTCATTTTGAACCAAACACTTAGAGGTCGTTTAGAACTACGTACTTAGAAGTCATTTAGAACCCACGTACTTAGAGGTCATTTAGAAACCACGTTCTTAGAGGTTATTTAGAACCAATTTCTTAGAGGTCATTTAGAACTACGTACTTAGAGGTCAGTTAGTACTACGTACTTAGGGGTCATTTAGAACTACTTACTTAGAGGTCATTTAGAACCAAGTACTTAGAGGTCATTTAGAACCACGTACTTAGAGGTCATTTAGAACCTCGTACTTAGAGGTCATTTAGAACCACGTACTTAGAGGATAGTTAGAACCATGTAATTAGAGGTCAGTTAGAACTACGTTCTAAGAGGTCATTTAGAACCCACGAACTTAGAGGTCATTCAGAACCACGTACTTAGAGGTCATTTAGAACCACTTACTTAGAGGTGATTTAGAACCACGTACTTAGAGGTTATTTAGCACTACGTATATAAGGTCATTTAGAACCACGTACTTAGAGGACATTTTGAACCACGTACTTAGAAGTCATTAGAAGAACCCACGTACTTAGATGTCATTTAGAACCACGTACTAAGAGGTCATATAGAACCACGTACTTAGAGGTCATTTAGAACTACGAACTTAGGGGTCATTTAGAACCCACGTACTTAGAGGTCATTTAGTACCCACGTACTTAGAGGTCATATAGAACCTCGTACTTAGAGGTCATTTAGAACCACTTACTTAGATGTCATTTGGAAGTACGTACCTAGAGGTCATTTAGAACTACGTACTTAGGGGTCATTTAGAACTACTTACTTAGAGGTCATTTAGAAGCACGTACTTAGAGGTCATTTAGAACCACGTACTTAGAGGTCATTTAGAACCACGTACTTAGAGGTCATTTAGAACCAACGTACATAGAGGTCATTTAGAACCAAACACTTAGAGGTCGTTTAGAACTACGTACTTAGAGGTCATTTAGAACCCACGTACTTAGAGGTCATTTAGAAACCACGTTCTTAGAGGTTATTTAGAACCAACTTCTTAGAGGTCATTTAGAACCCACGTACTTAGAGGTAATTTAGAACCCACGTACTTAGAGGTCATTTAGAACTACGTACTTAGAGGTCATTTAGAACTACGTACTTAGAGGTCATTTAGTACTACGTACTTAGGGGTCATTTAGAACTACTTACTTAGAGGTCAATTAGAACCAAGTACTTAGAGGTCATTTAGATTCACGTACTTAGAGGTCATTTAGAACTACGTACTTAGGGGTCATTTAGAACTACTTACTTAGAGGTCATTAAGAACCACGTACTTATAGGTCATTTAGAACCACGTACTTAGAGGTCATTTAGAAGCACGTACTTAGAGGTCATTTAGAACCCAGTACTTAGAGGTCATTTAGAACTACGTACTTAGAAGATATTTAGAACCACGTACTTAGAGGTCATTTAGAACCAACTTTTTAGAGGTCATTTAGAACTACGTACTTAGAGGTCCTTTAGAACCACGTACATAGAGGTAAATTAGAACTACGTACTTAGAGGTCATTTAGAACTACGTATTTATAGGTCGTTTAGAACTACGAACTTAGGGGTCATTTAGAACCCACGTACTTAGAGGTCATTTAGAACTACGTATATGAGGTCATTTAGAACCACGTACTTAGAGGACATTTAGAACCACGTACTTAGAGGTAATTTAGAACCACTTACTTAGATGTCATTTGGAAGTACGTACCTAGAGGTCATTTAGAAATACGTACTTAGGGGTCATTTAGAACTATTTACTTAGAGGTCATTTAGAAGCACGTACTTAGAGGTCATTTAGTACCACGAAGTGAGAGGTCATTTAGAACCACGTACTTAAAGGTCATTTAGAACCAACTTTTTAGATGTCATTTAGAACTACGTACTTAGAGGTCAATTAGAACCACGTACTTAGAGGTCTTTTAGAACTTACGTACTTAGAGGTCATTTAGAACTACGTACTTAGAGGTAATTTAGTACTACGTACTTAGGTGTCATTTAGAACTACGTACTCTGAGGTCATTTAGAACCACGTACTTAGAAGTCATTTAGAACCACGTACTTAGAGGTCATTTAGAACAACGTACTTAGAGGTCATTTTGAACCACGTACTTAGATGTCATTTAGAACCAACGTACTTAGAGGTCATTTTGAACCAAACACTTAGAGGTCGTTTAGAACTACGTACTTAGAAGTCATTTAGAACCCACGTACTTAGAGGTCATTTAGAAACCACGTTCTTAGAGGTTATTTAGAACCAATTTCTTAGAGGTTTTAGAACTACGTACTTAGAGGTCAGTTAGTACTACGTACTTAGGGGTCATTTAGAACTACTTACTTAGAGGTCATTTAGAACCAAGTACTTAGAGGTCATTTAGAACCACGTACTTAGAGGTCATTTAGAACCTCGTACTTAGAGGTCATTTAGAACCACGTACTTAGAGGATAGTTAGAACCATGTAATTAGAGGTCAGTTAGAACTACGTTCTAAGAGGTCATTTAGAACCCACGAACTTAGAGGTCATTCAGAACCACGTACTTAGAGGTCATTTAGAACCACGTACTTAGAGGTGATTTAGAACCACGTACTTAGAGGTTATTTAGCACTACGTATATAAGGTCATTTAGAACCACGTACTTAGAGGACATTTAGAACCATGTACTTAGAAGTCATTAGAAGAACCCACGTACTTAGAGGTCATTTAGAACCACGTACTAAGAGGTCATATAGAACCACGTACTTAGAGGTCATTTAGAACTACGTACTTAGCAGTCATTTAGAACTACTTACTTAGAGGTCATTTAGAACCACGTACTTAGAGGTCATTTAGAACTACGAACTTAGGGGTCATTTAGAACCTACGTACTTAGAGGTCATTTAGTACCCACGTACTTAGAGGTCATATAGAACCTCGTACTTAGAGGTCATTTAGAACCACTTACTTAGATGTCATTTGGAAGTACGTACCTAGAGGTCATTTAGAACTACGTACTTAGGGGTCATTTAGAACTACTTACTTAGAGGTCATTTAGAAGCACGTACTTAGAGGTCATTTAGAACCACGTACTTAGAGGTCATTTAGAATCACGTACTTAGAGGTTATTTAGCACTACGTATATAAGGTCATTTAGAACCACGTACTTAGAGGACATTTTGAACCACGTACTTAGAAGTCATTTAGAAGAACCCACGTACTTAGAGGTCATTTAGAACCACGTACTAAGAGACCATATAGAACCACGTACTTAGAGGTCATTTAGAACCACTTACTTAGAGGTCATTTAGAACCACATACTTAGAGGTCATTTAGAACTACGTACCTAGAGGTCAATTAGAACTACGTACTTAGAGGTCATTTAGAACTATGTACTTAGAGGTAATATAGAACTACGTTCTTAGAGGTCATTTAGGACTTCGTATTTAGAGGTCATTTAGAACTACGTACTTATAGGTCATTTAGAACCACGTACTTAGACGTCATTTAGAACCACTTACTTGGAGGTCATTTGGAACTACGTACCTTGAGGTCATTTAGAACCTCGTACTTAGAGGTCATTTAGAACCACATACTTAAAGGTCATTTAGAACTACTTACTTAGAGGTCATTTAGAACTACGTACCTAGAGGTCATTAAGGACCACGTACTTAGAGGTCATTTAGAACCACTTACTTAGAGGTCATTTGGAACTACGTATCTAGAGGTATTGAGAACTACGTACTAAGACGTCATTTAGAACTACGTACTTAGAAGTTATTTAGAACCACGTACTTAGAGGTCAAATCTAACCAACAACTTAGCGGTCATTTAGAACTACGTACTTAGAGGTCATTTAGAACCACGTACTCAGATGTCATTTTAGAACCCACGTACTTAGAGGTCATATAGAACCACGTACATAGAGGTCATTTAGAACTACGTACTTAGGGGTCATTTAGAACCACTTACTTAGAGGTCATTTAGAAGCACGTACTTAGAGGTCATTTAGAACCACGTAGTTAGAGGTCATTTAGAACCACGTACTTAGAGGTCATTTAGAACTACGTATATGAGGTCATTTAGAACCACGTACTTAGAGGACATTAAGAACCACGTACTTAGAGGGCATTTGAACTAAGTATTTAGAGGTCATTTAGAACCACGTACTTAGAGGTCATTTAGAACCACATACTTAGAGGTCATTTAGAACTACGTACTTAGAGGTCATTTAGAACTACGTACTTTAAGGTCATTTAAATCCACGTACTTATGGTCATTTAGAACTACGTACTTAGAGGTCATTTAGAAGCACGTACATAGAGGTCATTTAGAACCACGTACTTAGAGGTCATCTAGAACAACGTATTTAGAGTTAATTTAGAACCACTTACTTAGATGTCATTTGGAAGTACGTACCTAGAGGTCATTTAGAACCACGTACTTAGAGGTCATTTAGAACCACGTACTTAGAGGTCATTTAGAACCAACGTACTTAGAGGTCATTTAGAACCAAACACTTAGAGGTCGTTTAGAACTACGTACTTAGAGGTCATTTAGAACCCACGTACTTAGAGGTCATTTAGAAACCACGTTCTTAGAGGTTATTTAGAACCAACTTCTTAGAGGTCATTTAGAACCCACGTACTTAGAGGTAATTTAGAACCCACGTACTTAGAAGATATTTAGAACCACGTACTTAGAGGTCAAATCTAACCAACAACTTAGCGGTCATTTAGAACTACGTACTTAGAGGTCATTTAGAACCACGTACTCAGATGTCATTTTAGAACCCACGTACTTAGAGGTCATATAGAACCACGTACATAGAGGTCATTTAGAACTACGTACTTAGGGGTCATTTAGAACCACTTACTTAGAGGTCATTTAGAAGCACGTACTTAGAGGTCATTTAGAACCACGTAGTTAGAGGTCATTTAGAACCACGTACTTAGAGGTCATTTAGAACTACGTATATGAGGTAATTTAGAACCACGTACTTAGAGGACATTAAGAACCACGTACTTAGAGGGCATTTGAACTAAGTATTTAGAGGTCATTTAGAACCACGTACTTAGAGGTCATTTAGAACCACATACTTAGAGGTCATTTAGAACTACGTACTTAGAGGTCATTTAGAACTACGTACTTTAAGGTCATTTAAATCCACGTACTTATGGTCATTTAGAACTACGTACTTAGAGGTCATTTAGAAGCACGTACATAGAGGTCATTTAGAACCACGTACTTAGAGGTCATCTAGAACAACGTATTTAGAGGTCATTTAGAACCACTTACTTAGATGTCATTTGGAAGTACGTACCTAGAGGTCATTTAGAACCACGTACTTAGAGGTCATTTAGAACCACGTACTTAGAGGTCATTTAGAACCAACGTACTTAGAGGTCATTTAGAACCAAACACTTAGAGGTCATCTAGAACAACGTATTTAGAGGTCATTTAGAACCACTTACTTAGATGTCATTTGGAAGTACGTACCTAGAGGTCATTTAGAACCACGTACTTAGATGTCATTTAGAACCACGTACTTAGAGGTCATTTAGAACCAACGTACTTAGAGGTCATTTAGAACCAAACACTTAGAGGTCGTTTAGAACTACGTACTTAGAGGTCATTTAGAACCCACGTACTTAGAGGTCATTTAGAAACCACGTTCTTAGAGGTTATTTAGAACCAACTTCTTAGAGGTCATTTAGAACCCACGTACTTAGAGGTAATTTAGAACCCACGTACTTAGAGGTCATTTAGAACTACGTACTTAGAGGTCATTTAGTACTACGTACTTAGGGGTCATTTAGAACTACTTACTTAGAGGTCATTTAGAACCAAGTACTTAGAGGTCATTTAGAACTACGTACTTAGGGGTCATTTAGAACTACTTACTTTGAGGTCATTAAGAACCACGTACTTATAGGTCATTTAGAACCACGTACTTAAAGGTCATTTAGAACCACGTACTTAGAGGTCATTTAGAACCCAGTACTTAGAGGTCATTTAGAACTACGTACTTAGAAGATATTTAGAACCACGTACTTAGAGGTCATTTAGAACCAACTTTTTAGAGGTCATTTAGAACTACGTACTTAGAGGTCCTTTAGAACCACGTACATAGAGGTCATTTAGAACTACGTACTTAGAGGTCATTTAGAACTACGTATTTATAGGTCGTTTAGAACTACGAACTTAGGGGTCATTTAGAACCCACGTATTTAGAGGTCATTTAGAACTACGTATATGAGGTCATTTAGAACCACGTACTTAGAGGACATTTAGAACCACGTACTTAGAGGTAATTTAGAACCACTTACTTAGATGTCATTTGGAAGTACGTACCAAGAGGTCATTTAGAAATACGGTACGTACTTAGGGGTCATTTAGAACCACTTACTTAGAGGTCATTTAGAAGCACGTACTTAGAGGTCATTTAGAACCACGTAGTTAGAGGTCATTTAGAACCACGTACTTAGAGGTCATTTAGAACTACGTATATGAGGTCATTTAGAACCACGTACTTAGAGGACATTAAGAACCACGTACTTAGAGTGCATTTGAACTAAGTATTTAGAGGTCATTTAGAACCACGTACTTAGAGGTCATTTAGAACCACATACTTAGAGGTCATTTAGAACTACGTACTTAGAGGTCAATTAGAACTACTTACTTTAAGGTCATTTAAATCCACGTACTTATGGTCATTTAGAACTACGTACTTAGAGGTCATTTAGAAGCACGTACATAGAGGTCATTTAGAACCACGTACTTAGAGGTCATCTAGAACAACGTATTTAGAGGTCATTTAGAACCACTTACTTAGATGTCATTTGGAAGTACGTACCTAGAGGTCATTTAGAACCACGTACTTAGAGGTCATTTAGAACCACGTACTTAGAGGTCATTTAGAACCAACGTACTTAGAGGTCATTTAGAACCAAACACTTAGAGGTCGTTTAGAACTACGTACTTAGAGGTCATTTAGAACCCACGTACTTAGAGGTCATTTAGAAACCACGTTCTTAGAGGTTATTTAGAACCAACTTCTTAGAGGTCATTTAGAACCCACGTACTTAGAGGTAATTTAGAACCCACGTACTTAGAAGATATTTAGAACCACGTACTTAGAGGTCAAATCTAATCAACAACTTAGCGGTCATTTAGAACTACGTACTTAGAGGTCATTTAGAACCACGTACTCAGATGTCATTTTAGAACCCACGTACTTAGAGGTAATATAGAACCACGTACATAGAGGTCATTTAGAACTACGTACTTAGGGGTCATTTAGAACCACTTTCTTAGAGGTCATTTAGAAGCACGTACTTAGAGGTCATTTAGAACCACGTACTTAGAGGTCATCTAGAACAACGTATTTAGAGGTCATTTAGAACCACTTACTTAGATGTCATTTGGAAGTACGTACCTAGAGGTCATTTAGAACCACGTACTTAGAGGTCATTTAGAACTACGTACTTAGGGGTCATTTAGAACCACTTTCTTAGAGGTCATTTAGAAGCACGTACTTAGAGGTCATTTAGAACCACGTACTTAGAGGTCATTTAGAACTACGTATATGAGGTCATTTAGAACCACGTACTTAGAGGACATTAAGAACCACCTACTTAGAGGGCATTTAAACTAAGTATTTAGAGGTCATTTAGAACCACGTACTTAGAGGTCATTTAGAACCACATACTTAGAGGTCATTTAGAACTACGTACTTAGAGGTCATTTAGAACTACGTACTTTAAGGTCATTTAAATCCACGTACTTATGGTCATTTAGAACTACGTACTTAGAGGTCATTTAGAAGCACGTACATAGAGGTCATTTAGAACCACGTACTTAGAGGTCATCTAGAACAACGTATTTAGAGGTCATTTAGAACCACTTACTTAGATGTCATTTGGAAGTACGTACCTAGAGGTCATTTAGAACCACGTACTTAGAGGTCATTTAGAACCACGTACTTAGAGGTCATTTAGAACCAACGTACTTAGAGGTCATTTAGAACCAAACACTTAGAGGTCATCTAGAACAACGTATTTAGAGGTCATTTAGAACCACTTACTTAGATGTCATTTGGAAGTACGTACCTAGAGGTCATTTAGAACCACGTACTTAAAGGTCATTTAGAACCACGTACTTAGAGGTCATTTAGAACCAACGTACTTAGAGGTCATTTAGAACCAAACACTTAGAGGTCGTTTAGAACTACGTACTTAGAGGTCATTTAGAACCCACGTACTTAGAGGTCATTTAGAAACCACGTTCTTAGAGGTTATTTAGAACCAACTTCTTAGAGGTCATTTAGAACCCACGTACTTAGAGGTAATTTAGAACCCACGTACTTAGAGGTCATTTAGAACTACGTACTTAGAGGTCATTTAGTACTACGTACTTAGGGGTCATTTAGAACTACTTACTTAGAGGTCATTTAGAACCAAGTACTTAGAGGTCATTTAGAACTACGTACTTAGGGGTCATTTAGAACTACTTACTTTGAGGTCATTAAGAACCACGTACTTATAGGTCATTTAGAACCACGTACTTAGAGGTCATTTAGAACCACGTACTTAGAGGTCATTTAGAACCCAGTACTTAGAGGTCATTTAGAACTACGTACTTAGAAGATATTTAGAACCACGTACTTAGAGGTCATTTAGAACCAACTTTTTAGAGGTCATTTAGAACTACGTACTTAGAGGTCCTTTAGAACCACGTACATGAAGGTCATTTAGAACTACGTACTTAGAGGTCATTTAGAACTACGTATTTATAGGTCGTTTAGAACTACGAACTTAGGGGTCATTTAGAACCCACGTACTTAGAGGTCATTTAGAACTACGTATATGAGGTCATTTAGAACCACGTACTTAGAGGACATTTAGAACCACGTACTTAGAGGTAATTTAGAACCACTTACTTAGATGTCATTTGGAAGTACGTACCTAGAGGTCATTTAGAAATACGTACTTAGGGGTCATTTAGAACTAGTTACTTAGAGGTCATTTAGAAGCACGTACTTAGAGGTCATTTAGTACCACGAAGTGAGAGGTCATTTAGAACTACGTACTTAGGTGTCATTTAGAACTACGTACTCTGAGGTCTTTTAGAACCACGTACTTAGAAGTCATTTAGAACCACGTACTTAGAGGTCATTTAGAACAACGTACTTAGAGGTCATTTTGAACCACGTACTTAGATGTCATTTAGAACCAAGGTACTTAGAGGTCATTTTGAACCAAACACTTAGAGGTCGTTTAGAACTACGTACTTAGAAGTCATTTAGAACCCACGTACTTAGAGGTCATTTAGAAACCACGTTCTTAGAGGTTATTTAGAACCAATTTCTTAGAGGTCATTTAGAACTACGTACTTAGAGGTCAGTTAGTACTATGTACTTAGGGGTCATTTAGAACTACTTACTTAGAGGTCATTTAGAACCAAGTACTTAGAGGTCATTTAGAACCACGTACTTAGAGGTCATTTAGAACCTCGTACTTAGAGGTCATTTAGAACCACGTACTTAGAGGATAGTTAGAACCATGTAATTAGAGGTCAGTTAGAACTACGTTCTAAGAGGTCATTTAGAACCCACGAACTTAGAGGTCATTCAGAACCACGTACTTAGAGGTCATTTAGAACCACGTACTTAGAGGTGATTTAGAACTACGAACTTAGAGGTCATTTAGAACCACGTACTTAGAGGTCATTTAGAACCAACGTACTTAGAGGTCATTTAGAACCAAACACTTAGAGGTCGTTTAGAACTACGTACTTAGAGGTCATTTAGAACCCACGTACTTAGAGGTCATTTAGAAACCACGTTCTTAGAGGTTATTTAGAACCAACTTCTTAGAGGTCATTTAGAACCCACGTACTTAGAGGTAATTTAGAACCCACGTACTTAGAAGATATTTAGAACCACGTACTTAGAGGTCAAATCTAACCAACAACTTAGCGGTCATTTAGAACTACGTACTTAGAGGTCATTTAGAACCACGTACTCAGATGTCATTTTAGAACCCACGTACTTAGAGGTCATATAGAACCACGTACATAGAGGTCATTTAGAACTACGTACTTAGGGGTCATTTAGAACCACTTACTTAGAGGTCATTTAGAAGCACGTACTTAGAGGTCATTTAGAACCACGTAGTTAGAGGTCATTTAGAACCACGTACTTAGAGGTCATTTAGAACTACGTATATGAGGTCATTTAGAACCACGTACTTAGAGGACATTAAGAACCACGTACTTAGAGTGCATTTGAACTAATTATTTAGAGGTCATTTAGAACCACGTACTTAGAGGTCATTTAGAACCACATACTTAGAGGTCATTTAGAACTACGTACTTAGAGGTCAATTAGAACTACTTACTTTAAGGTCATTTAAATCCACGTACTTATGGTCATTTAGAACTACGTACTTAGAGGTCATTTAGAAGCACGTACATAGAGGTCATTTAGAACCACGTACTTAGAGGTCATCTAGAACAACGTATTTAGAGGTCATTTAGAACCACTTACTTAGATGTCATTTGGAAGTACGTACCTAGAGGTCATTTAGAACCACGTACTTAGAGGTCATTTAGAACCACGTACTTAGAGGTCATTTAGAACCAACGTACTTAGAGGTCATTTAGAACCAAACACTTAGAGGTCGTTTAGAACTACGTACTTAGAGGTCATTTAGAACCCACGTACTTAGAGGTCATTTAGAAACCACGTTCTTAGAGGTTATTTAGAACCAACTTCTTAGAGGTCATTTAGAACCCACGTACTTAGAGGTAATTTAGAACCCACGTACTTAGAAGATATTTAGAACCACGTACTTAGAGGTCAAATCTAATCAACAACTTAGCGGTCATTTAGAACTACGTACTTAGAGGTCATTTAGAACCACGTACTCAGATGTCATTTTAGAACCCACGTACTTAGAGGTCATATAGAACCACGTACATAGAGGTCATTTAGAACTACGTACTTAGGGGTCATTTAGAACCACTTACTTAGAGGTCATTTAGAAGCACGTACTTAGAGGTCATTTAGAACCACGTACTTAGAGGTCATTTAGAACTACGTATATGAGGTCATTTAGAACCACGTACTTAGAGGACATTAAGAACCACCTACTTAGAGGGCATTTAAACTAAGTATTTAGAGGTCATTTAGAACCACGTACTTAGAGGTCATTTAGAACCACATACTTAGAGGTCATTTAGAACTACGTACTTAGAGGTCATTTAGAACTACGTACTTTAAGGTCATTTAAATCCACGTACTTATGGTCATTTAGAACTACGTACTTAGAGGTCATTTAGAAGCACGTACATAGAGGTCATTTAGAACCACGTACTTAGAGGTCATCTAGAACAACGTATTTAGAGGTCATTTAGAACCACTTACTTAGATGTCATTTGGAAGTACGTACCTAGAGGTCATTTAGAACCACGTACTTAGAGGTCATTTAGAACCACGTACTTAGAGGTCATTTAGAACCAACGTACTTAGAGGTCATTTAGAACCAAACACTTAGAGGTCATCTAGAACAACGTATTTAGAGGTCATTTAGAACCACTTACTTAGATGTCATTTGGAAGTACGTACCTAGAGGTCATTTAGAACCACGTACTTAAAGGTCATTTAGAACCACGTACTTAGAGGTCATTTATAACCAACGTACTTAGAGGTCATTTAGAACCAAACACTTAGAGGTCGTTTAGAACCAAACACTTAGAGGTCGTTTAGAACTACGTACTTAGAGGTCATTTAGAACCCACGTACTTAGAGGTCATTTAGAAACCACGTTCTTAGAGGTTATTTAGAACCAACTTCTTAGAGGTCATTTAGAACCCACGTACTTAGAGGTAATTTAGAACCCACGTACTTAGAGGTCATTTAGAACTACGTACTTAGAGGTCATTTAGTACTACGTACTTAGGGGTCATTTAGAACTACTTACTTAGAGGTCATTTAGAACCAAGTACTTAGAGGTCATTTAGATTCACGTACTTAGAGGTCATTTAGAACTACGTACTTAGGGGTCATTTAGAACTACTTACTTTGAGGTCATTAAGAACCACGTACTTATAGGTCATTTAGAACCACGTACTTAGAGGTCATTTAGAACCACGTACTTAGAGGTCATTTAGAACCCAGTACTTAGAGGTCATTTAGAACTACGTACTTAGAAGATATTTAGAACCACGTACTTAGAGGTCATTTAGAACCAACTTTTTAGAGGTCATTTAGAACTACGTACTTAGAGGTCCTTTAGAACCACGTACATGAAGGTCATTTAGAACTACGTACTTAGAGGTCATTTAGAACTACGTATTTATAGGTCGTTTAGAACTACGAACTTAGGGGTCATTTAGAACCCACGTACTTAGAGGTCATTTAGAACTACGTATATGAGGTCATTTAGAACCACGTACTTAGAGGACATTTAGAACCACGTACTTAGAGGTAATTTAGAACCACTTACTTAGATGTCATTTGGAAGTACGTACCTAGAGGTCATTTAGAAATACGTACTTAGGGGTCATTTAGAACTAGTTACTTAGAGGTCATTTAGAAGCACGTACTTAGAGGTCATTTAGTACCACGAAGTGAGAGGTCATTTAGAACTACGTACTTAGGTGTCATTTAGAACTACGTACTCTGAGGTCTTTTAGAACCACGTACTTAGAAGTCATTTAGAACCACGTACTTAGAGGTCATTTAGAACAACGTACTTAGAGGTCATTTTGAACCACGTACTTAGATGTCATTTAGAACCAAGGTACTTAGAGGTCATTTTGAACCAAACACTTAGAGGTCGTTTAGAACTACGTACTTAGAAGTCATTTAGAACCCACGTACTTAGACTTCATTTAGAAACCACGTTCTTAGAGGTTATTTAGAACCAATTTCTTAGAGGTCATTTAGAACTACGTACTTAGAGGTCAGTTAGTACTATGTACTTAGGGGTCATTTAGAACTACTTACTTAGAGGTCATTTAGAACCAAGTACTTAGAGGTCATTTAGAACCACGTACTTAGAGGTCATTTAGAACCTCGTACTTAGAGGTCATTTAGAACCACGTACTTAGAGGATAGTTAGAACCATGTAATTAGAGGTCAGTTAGAACTACGTTCTAAGAGGTCATTTAGAACCCACGAACTTAGAGGTCATTCAGAACCACGTACTTAGAGGTCATTTAGAACCACGTACTTAGAGGTGATTTAGAACTACGAACTTAGGGGTCATTTAGAACCCACGTACTTAGAGGTCATTTAGTACCCACGTACTTAGAGGTCATATAGAACCTCGTACTTAGAGGTCATTTAGAACCACTTACTTAGATGTCATTTGGAAGTACGTACCTAGAGGTCATTTAGAACTACGTACTTAGGGGTCATTTAGAACTACTTACTTAGAGGTCATTTAGAAGCACGTACTTAGAGGTCATTTAGAACCACGTACTTAGAGGTCATTTAGAACCACGTACTTAGAGGTCATTTAGAACCAACGTACTTAGAGGTCATTTAGAACCAAACACTTAGAGGTCGTTTAGAACTACGTACTTAGAGGTCATTTAGAACCCACGTACTTAGAGGTCATTTAGAAACCACTTTCTTAGAGGTTATTTAGAACCAACTTCTTAGAGGTCAATTAGAACCCACGTACTTAGAGGTAATTTAGAACCCACGTACTTAGAGGTCATTTAGAACTACGTACTTAGAGGTCATTTAGAACTACGTACTTAGAGGTCATTTAGTACTACGTACTTAGGGGTCATTTAGAACTACTTACTTAGAGGTCATTTAGAACCAAGTACTTAGAGGTCATTTAGATTCACGTACTTAGAGGTCATTTAGAACTACGTACTTAGGGGTCATTTAGAACTACTTACTTAGAGGTCATTAAGAACCACGTACTTATAGGTCATTTAGAACCACGTACTTAGAGGTCATTTAGAACCACGTACTTAGAGGTCATTTAGAACCCAGTACTTAGAGGTCATTTAGAACTACGTACTTAGAAGATATTTAGAACCACGTACTTAGAGGTCATTTAGAACCAACTTTTTAGAGGTCATTTAGAACTACGTACTTAGAGGTCCTTTAGAACCACGTACATAGAGGTCATTTAGAACTACGTACTTAGAGGTCATTTAGAACTACTTACTTAGAGGTCATTTAGAACTACGTACCTAGAGGTCATTTAGGACCACGTACTTAGAGGTCATTTAGAACCACTTACTTAGAGGTCATTTGGAACTACGTATCTAGAGGTATTGAGAACTACGTACTAAGACGTCATTTAGAACTACGTACTTAGAAGATATTTAGAACCACGTACTTAGAGGTCAAATCTAACCAACAACTTAGCGGTCATTTAGAACTACGTACTTAGAGGTCATTTAGAACCACGTACTCAGATGTCATTTTAGAACCCACGTACTTAGAGGTCATATAGAACCACGTACATAGAGGTCATTTAGAACTACGTACTTAGGGGTCATTTAGAACCACTTACTTAGAGGTCATTTAGAAGCACGTACTTAGAGGTCATTTAGAACCACGTAGTTAGAGGTCATTTAGAACCACGTACTTAGAGGTCATTTAGAACTACGTATATGAGGTCATTTAGAACCACGTACTTAGAGGACATTAAGAACCACGTACTTAGAGGGCATTTGAACTAAGTATTTAGAGGTCATTTAGAACCACGTACTTAGAGGTCATTTAGAACCACATACTTAGAGGTCATTTAGAACTACGTACTTAGAGGTCATTTAGAACTACGTACTTTAAGGTCATTTAAATCCACGTACTTATGGTCATTTAGAACTACGTACTTAGAGGTCATTTAGAAGCACGTACATAGAGGTCATTTAGAACCACGTACTTAGAGGTCATCTAGAACAACGTATTTAGAGGTCATTTAGAACCACTTACTTAGATGTCATTTGGAAGTACGTACCTAGAGGTCATTTAGAACCACGTACTTAGAGGTCATTTAGAAACCACGTTCTTAGAGGTTATTTAGAACCAACTTCTTAGAGGTCATTTAGAACCCACGTACTTAGAGGTAATTTAGAACCCACGTACTTAGAAGATATTTAGAACCACGTACTTAGAGGTCAAATCTAACCAACAACTTAGCGGTCATTTAGAACTACGTACTTAGAGGTCATTTAGAACCACGTACTCAGATGTCATTTTAGAACCCACGTACTTAGAGGTCATATAGAACCACGTACATAGAGGTCATTTAGAACTACGTACTTAGGGGTCATTTAGAACCACTTACTTAGAGGTCATTTAGAAGCACGTACTTAGAGGTCATTTAGAACCACGTAGTTAGAGGTCATTTAGAACCACGTACTTAGAGGTCATTTAGAACTACGTATATGAGGTCATTTAGAACCACGTACTTAGAGGACATTAAGAACCACGTACTTAGAGGGCATTTGAACTAAGTATTTAGAGGTCATTTAGAACCACGTACTTAGAGGTCATTTAGAACCACATACTTAGAGGTCATTTAGAACTACGTACTTAGAGGTCATTTAGAACTACGTACTTCAAGGTCATTTAAATCCACGTACTTATGGTCATTTAGAACTACGTACTTAGAGGTCATTTAGAAGCACGTACATAGAGGTCATTTAGAACCACGTACTTAGAGGTCATCTAGAACAACGTATTTAGAGGTCATTTAGAACCACTTACTTAGATGTCATTTGGAAGTACGTACCTAGAGGTCATTTAGAACCACGTACTTAGAGGTCATTTAGAACCACGTACTTAGAGGTCATTTAGAACCAACGTACTTAGAGGTCATTTAGAACCAAACACTTAGAGGTCGTTTAGAACTACGTACTTAGAGGTCATTTAGAACCCACGTACTTAGAGGTCATTTAGAAACCACGTTCTTAGAGGTTATTTAGAACCAACTTCTTAGAGGTCATTTAGAACCCACGTACTTAGAGGTAATTTAGAACCCACGTACTTAGAGGTCATTTAGAACTACGTACTTAGAGGTCATTTAGTACTACGTACTTAGTGGTCATTTAGAACTACTTACTTAGAGGTCATTTAGAACCAAGTACTTAGAGGTCATTTAGATTCACGTACTTAGAGGTCATTTAGAACTACGTACTTAGGGGTCATTTAGAACTACTTACTTTGAGGTCATTAAGAACCACGTACTTATAGGTCATTTAGAACCACGTACTTAAAGGTCATTTAGAACCACGTACTTAGAGGTCATTTAGAACCCAGTACTTAGAGGTCATTTAGAACTACGTACTTAGAAGATATTTAGAACCACGTACTTAGAGGTCATTTAGAACCAACTTTTTAGAGGTCATTTAGAACTACGTACTTAGAGGTCCTTTAGAACCACGTACATAGAGGTCATTTAGAACTACGTACTTAGAGGTCATTTAGAACTACGTATTTATAGGTCGTTTAGAACTACGAACTTAGGGGTCATTTAGAACCCACGTACTTAGAGGTCATTTAGAACTACGTATATGAGGTCATTTAGAACCACGTACTTAGAGGACATTTAGAACCACGTACTTAGAGGTAATTTAGAACCACTTACTTAGATGTCATTTGGAAGTACGTACCAAGAGGTCATTTAGAAATACGTACTTAGGGGTCATTTAGAACCACTTACTTAGAGGTCATTTAGAAGCACGTACTTAGAGGTCATTTAGAACCACGTAGTTAGAGGTCATTTAGAACCACGTACTTAGAGGTCATTTAGAACTACGTATATGAGGTCATTTAGAACCACGTACTTAGAGGACATTAAGAACCACGTACTTAGAGTGCATTTGAACTAAGTATTTAGAGGTCATTTAGAACCACGTACTTAGAGGTCATTTAGAACCACATACTTAGAGGTCATTTAGAACTACGTACTTAGAGGTCATTTAAAACTACTTACTTTAAGGTCATTTAAATCCACGTACTTATGGTCATTTAGAACTACGTACTTAGAGGTCATTTAGAAGCACGTACATAGAGGTCATTTAGAACCACGTACTTAGAGGTCATCTAGAACAACGTATTTAGAGGTCATTTAGAACCACTTACTTAGATGTCATTTGGAAGTACGTACCTAGAGGTCATTTAGAACCACGTACTTAGAGGTCATTTAGAACCACGTACTTAGAGGTCATTTAGAACCAACGTACTTAGAGGTCATTTAGAACCAAACACTTAGAGGTCGTTTAGAACTACGTACTTAGAGGTCATTTAGAACCCACGTACTTAGAGGTCATTTAGAAACCACGTTCTTAGAGGTTATTTAGAACCAACTTCTTAGAGGTCATTTAGAACCCACGTACTTAGAGGTAATTTAGAACCCACGTACTTAGAAGATATTTAGAACCACGTACTTAGAGGTCAAATCTAATCAACAACTTAGCGGTCATTTAGAACTACGTACTTAGAGGTCATTTAGAACCACGTACTCAGATGTCATTTTAGAACCCACGTACTTAGAGGTCATATAGAACCACGTACATAGAGGTCATTTAGAACTACGTACTTAGGGGTCATTTAGAACCACTTACTTAGAGGTCATTTAGAAGCACGTACTTAGAGGTCATTTAGAACCACGTACTTAGAGGTCATTTAGAACTACGTATATGAGGTCATTTAGAACCACGTACTTAGAGGACATTAAGAACCACCTACTTAGAGGGCATTTAAACTAAGTATTTAGAGGTCATTTAGAACCACGTACTTAGAGGTCATTTAGAACCACATACTTAGAGGTCATTTAGAACTACGTACTTAGAGGTCATTTAGAACTACGTACTTTAAGGTCATTTAAATCCACGTACTTATGGTCATTTAGAACTACGTACTTAGAGGTCATTTAGAAGCACGTACATAGAGGTCATTTAGAACCACGTACTTAGAGGTCATCTAGAACAACGTATTTAGAAGTCATTTAGAACCACTTACTTAGATGTCATTTGGAAGTACGTACCTAGAGGTCATTTAGAACCACGTACTTAAAGGTCATTTAGAACCACGTACTTAGAGGTCATTTAGAACCAACGTACTTAGAGGTCATTTAGAACCAAACACTTAGAGGTCGTTTAGAACTACGTACTTAGAGGTCATTTAGAACCCACGTACTTAGAGTTCATTTAGAAACCACGTTCTTAGAGGTTATTTAGAACCAACTTCTTAGAGGTCATTTAGAACCCACGTACTTAGAGGTAATTTAGAACCCACGTACTTAGAGGTCATTTAGAACTACGTACTTAGAGGTCATTTAGTACTACGTACTTAGGGGTCATTTAGAACTACTTACTTAGAGGTCATTTAGAACCAAGTACTTAGAGGTCATTTAGATTCACGTACTTAGAGGTCATTATAACTACGTACTTAGGGGTCATTTAGAACTACTTACTTTGAGGTCATTAAGAACCACGTACTTATAGGTCATTTAGAACCACGTACTTAGAGGTCATTTAGAACCACGTACTTAGAGGTCATTTAGAACCCAGTACTTAGAGGTCATTTAGAACTACGTACTTAGAAGATATTTAGAACCACGTACTTAGAGGTCATTTAGAACCAACTTTTTAGAGGTCATTTAGAACTACGTACTTAGAGGTCCTTTAGAACCACGTACATGAAGGTCATTTAGAACTACGTACTTAGAGGTCATTTAGAACTACGTATTTATAGGTCGTACAGAACTACGAACTTAGGGGTCATTTAGAACCCACGTACTTAGAGGTCATTTAGAACTACGTATATGAGGTCATTTAGAACCACGTACTTAGAGGACATTTAGTACCACGTACTTAGAGGTAATTTAGAACCACTTACTTAGATGTCATTTGGAAGTACGTACCTAGAGGTCATTTAGAAATACGTACTTAGGGGTCATTTAGAACTAGTTACTTAGAGGTCATTTAGAAGCACGTACTTAGAGGTCATTTAGTACCACGAAGTGAGAGGTCATTTAGAACTACGTACTTAGGTGTCATTTAGAACTACGTACTCTGAGGTCTTTTAGAACCACGTACTTAGAAGTCATTTAGAACCACGTACTTAGAGGTCATTTAGAACAACGTACTTAGAGGTCATTTTGAACCACGTACTTAGATGTCATTTAGAACCAAGGTACTTAGAGGTCATTTTGAACCAAACACTTAGAGGTCGTTTAGAACTACGTACTTAGAAGTCATTTAGAACCCACGTACTTAGAGGTCATTTAGAAACCACGTTCTTAGAGGTTATTTAGAACCAATTTCTTAGAGGTCATTTAGAACTACGTACTTAGAGGTCAGTTAGTACTACGTACTTAGGGGTCATTTAGAACTACTTACTTAGAGGTCATTTAGAACCAAGTACTTAGAGGTCATTTAGAACCACGTACTTAGAGGTCATTTAGAACCTCGTACTTAGAGGTCATTTAGAACCACGTACTTAGAGGATAGTTAGAACCATGTAATTAGAGGTCAGTTAGAACTACGTTCTAAGAGGTCATTTAGAACCCACGAACTTAGAGGTCATTCAGAACCACGTACTTAGAGGTCATTTAGAACCACGTACTTAGTTGTGATTTAGAACTACGAACTTAGGGGTCATTTAGAACCCACGTACTTAGAGGTCATTTAGTACCCACGTACTTAGAGGTCATATAGAACCTCGTACTTAGAGGTCTTTTAGAACCACTTACTTAGATGTCATTTGGAAGTACGTACCTAGAGGTCATTTAGAACTACGTACTTAGGGGTCATTTAGAACTACTTACTTAGAGGTCATTTAGAAGCACGTACTTAGAGGTCATTTAGAACCACGTAGTTAGAGGTCATTTAGAACCACGTACTTAGAGGTCATTTAGAACCAACGTACTTAGAGGTCATTTAGAACCAAACACTTAGAGGTCGTTTAGAAATACGTACTTAGAGGTCATTTAGAACCCACGTACTTAGAGGTCATTTAGAAACCACGTTCTTAGAGGTTATTTAGAACCAACTTCTTATAGGTCAATTAGAACCCACGTACTTAGAGGTAATTTAGAACCCACGTACTTAGAGGTCATTTAGAACTACGTACTTAGAGGTCATTTAGAACTAAGTACTTAGAGGTCATTTAGTACTACGTACTTAGGGGTCATTTAGAACTACTTACTTAGAGGTCATTTAGAACCAAGTACTTAGAGGTCATTTAGATTCACGTACTTAGAGGTCATTTAGAACTACGTACTTAGGGGTCATTTAGAACTACTTACTTAGAGGTCATTAAGAACCACGTACTTATAGGTCATTTAGAACCACGTACTTAGAGGTCATTTAGAACCACGTACTTAGAGGTCATTTAGAACCCAGTACTTAGAGGTCATTTAGAACTACGTACTTAGAAGATATTTAGAACCACGTACTTAGAGGTCATTTAGAACCAACTTTTTAGAGGTCATTTAGAACTACGTACTTAGAGGTCCTTTAGAACCACGTACATAGAGGTCATTTAGAACTACGTACTTAGAGGTCATTTAGAACTACGTATTTATAGGTCGTTTAGAACTACGAACTTAGGGGTCATTTAGAACCCACGTACTTAGAGGTCATTTAGAACTACGTATATGAGGTCATTTAGAACCACGTACTTAGAGGACATTTAGAACCACGTACTTAGAGGTAATTTAGAACCACTTACTTAGATGTCATTTGGAAGTACGTACCTAGAGGTCATTTAGAAATACGTACTTAGGGGTCATTTAGAACTATTTACTTAGAGGTCATTTAGAAGCACGTACTTAGAGGTCATTTAGTACTACGAAGTGAGAGGTCATTTAGAACCACGTACTTAAAGGTCATTTAGAACCAACTTTTTAGATGTCATTTAGAACTACGTACTTAGAGGTCAATTAGAACCACGTACTTAGAGGTCTTTTAGAACTTACGTACTTAGAGGTCATTTAGAACTACGTACTTAGAGGTAATTTAGTACTACGTATTCAGGTGTCATTTAGAACTACGTACTCTGAGGTCATTTAGAACCACGTACTTAGAAGTCATTTAGAACCACGTACTTAGAGGTCATTTAGAACAACGTACTTAGAGGTCATTTTGAACCACGTACTTAGATGTCATTTAGAACCAACGTACTTAGAGGTCATTTTGAACCAAACACTTAGAGGTCGTTTAGAACTACGTACTTAGAAGTCATTTAGAACCCACGTACTTAGAGGTCATTTAGAAACCACGTTCTTAGAGGTTATTTAGAACCAATTTCTTAGAGGTTTTAGAACTACGTACTTAGAGGTCAGTTAGTACTACGTACTTAGGGGTCATTTAGAACTACTTACTTAGAGGTCATTTAGAACCAAGTACTTAGAGGTCATTTAGAACCACGTACTTAGAGGTCATTTAGAACCTCGTACTTAGAGGTCATTTAGAACCACGTACTTAGAGGATAGTTAGAACCATGTAATTAGAGGTCAGTTAGAACTACGTTCTAAGAGGTCATTTAGAACCCACGAACTTAGAGGTCATTCAGAACCACGTACTTAGAGGTCATTTAGAACCACGTATGTAGAGGTGATTTAGAACCACGTACTTAGAGGTTATTTAGCACTACGTATATAAGGTCATTTAGAACCACGTACTTAGAGGACATTTAGAACCACGTACTTAGAAGTCATTAGAAGAACCCACGTACTTAGAGGTCATTTAGAACCACGTACTAAGAGGTCATATAGAACCACGTACTTAGAGGTCATTTAGAACTACGTACTTAGCAGTCATTTAGAACTACTTACTTAGAGGTCATTTAGAACCACGTACTTAGAGGTCATTTAGAACTACGAACTTTGGGGTCATTTAGAACCCACGTACTTAGAGGTCATTTAGTACCCACGTACTTAGAGGTCATATAGAACCTCGTACTTAGAGGTCATTTAGAACCACTTACTTAGATGTCATTTGGAAGTACGTACCTAGAGGTCATTTAGAACTACGTACTTAGGGGTCATTTAGAACTACTTACTTAGAGGTCATTTAGAAGCACGTACTTAGAGGTCATTTAGAACCACGTACTTAGAGGTCATTTAGAATCACGTACTTAGAGGTTATTTAGCACTACGTATATAAGGTCATTTAGAACCACGTACTTAGAGGACATTTTGAACCACGTACTTAGAAGTCATTTAGAAGAACCCACGTACTTAGAGGTCATTTAAAACCACGTACTAAGAGATCATATAGAACCACGTACTTAGAGGTCATTTAGAACCACTTACTTAGAGGTCATTTAGAACCACATACTTAGAGGTCATTTAGAACTACGTACCTAGAGGTCAATTAGAACTACGTACTTAGAGGTCATTTAGAACTACGTACTTAAAGGTAATATAGAACTACGTTCTTAGAGGTCATTTAGGACTTCGTACTTAGAGGTCATTTAGAACTACGTACTTATAGGTCATTTAGAACCACGTACTTAGACGTCATTTAGAACCACTTACTTGGAGGTCATTTGGAACTACGTACCTTGAGGTCATTTAGAACCTCGTACTTAGAGGTCATTTAGAACCACATACTTAAAGGTCATTTAGAACTACTTACTTAGAGGTCATTTAGAACTACGTACCTAGAGGTCATTTAGGACCACGTACTTAGAGGTCATTTAGAACCACTTACTTAGAGGTAATTTGGAACTACGTACTTAGACGTCATTTAGAACTACGTACTTAGAAGATATTTAGAACCACGTACTTAGAGGTCATTTAGAACGAACTATTTAGAGGTCATTTAGAACTACGTACTTAGATGTCATTTAGAACCACGTACTTAGAGGTCAATTCGAACCAACAACTTAGCGGTCATTTAGAACTACGTACTTAGAGGTCATTTACAACCACGTACTCAGATGTCATTTAGAACCCACGTACTTAGAGGTCATATAGAACCACGTACATAGAGGTCATTTAGAACCACGTACTTAGAGGTCATTTAGAACCACATACTTAGAGGTCATTTAGAACTACGTACTTAGAGGTCATTTAGAACTACGTAGTTAGAGGTCATCTAGAACAACGTACTTAGAGGTCATTTAGAACCACTTACTTAGATGTCATTTGGAAGTACGTACCTAGAGGTCATTTAGAAGCACGTACTTAGAGGTCATTTAGAACCACGTAGTTAGAGGTCATTTAGAACCACGTACTTAGAGGTCATTTAGAACTACGTATATGAGGTCATTTAGAACCACGTACTTAGAGGACATTTAGAACCACGTACTTAGGTGTCATTTAGAACTACTGACTTAGATGTCATTTAGAACCAAGTACTTAGAGGTCATTTAGAACCACGTACTTAGAGGTCATTTAGAACCTCGTACTTAGAGGTCAATTAGAATTACGAACTTAGGGGTCATTTAGAACTACGTACTTAGAGGTGTTATAGAACTACGTTCTTAGAGGTCATTTAGGACTACGTACTTAGAGGTCATTTAGAACTACTTACTTAGAGGTCATTTAGAACTACGTACCTAGAGGTCAATTAGGACCACGTACTTAGAGGTCATTTAGAACCACTTACTTAGAGGTCATTTGGAACTTCGTATCTAGAGGTATTTAGAACTACGTACTTAGACGTCATTTAGAACTACGTACTTAGAAGATATTTAGAACCACGTACTTAGAGGTCATTTAGAACCAACTATTTAGAGGTCATTTAGAACTACGTACTTAGATGTCATTTAGAGCCACGTACTTAGAGGTCATTTAGAACCACGTACTGAGAGGTCATTAAGAAACACGTACTTAGAGGTCATTTAGAACCAACAACTTAGAGATCATTTAGAACTACGTACTTAGAGGTCATTTAGAACCACGTACTCAGATGTCATTTAGAGCCCACGTACTTAGAGGTCCTATAGAACCACGTACATAGAGGTCATTTAGAACTACGTACTTAGAGGTCATTTAGAACTACGTATATGAGGTCTTTTAGAACCACGTACTTAGAGGACATTGAGAACCACGTACTTAGAGGTCATTTAGAACCACTTACTTAGAAGTCATTTGGAAGTACGTACTTAGAGGTCATTTAGAACTACGTACTTACGGGTCATTTAGAACTACTTACTTAGAGGTTATTTAGCACTACGTATATAAGGTCATTTAGAACCACGTACTTAGAGGACATTTTGAACCACGTACTTTGAAGCCATTTAGAAGAACCCACGTACCTAGAGGTCATTTAGAACCACGTACTAAGAGATCATATTGAACCACGTACTTAGAGGTCATTTAGAACCACTTACTTAGAGGTCATTTAGAACCACATACTTAGAGGTCATTTAGAAATACTTACTTTGAGGTCATTTAGAACTACGTACCTAGAGGTCAATTAGAACTACGTACTTAGAGGTCATTAAAAACTACGTACTTAGAGGTAATATAGAACTACGTTCTTAGAGGTCATTTAGGACTTCGTACTTAGATGTCATTTAGAACTACGTACTTAGAGGTCTTTTAGAACCACATACTTAGAGGTCGTTTAGAACTATTTACTTAGGGGTCATTTAGAACCACGTACTCTGAGGTCATTTAGAACCACGTACTTAGAAGTCATTTAGAACCACTACTTAGACGTCATTTAGAACAACGTACTTAGAGGTCATTTTGAACCACGTACTTAGAGGTCATTTAGAACCAACGTACTTAGAGGTCATTTTGAACCAAACACTTAGAGGTCGTTTAGAACTACGTACTTAGAAGTCATTTAGAACCCACGTACTTAGAGGTCATTTAGAAACCACGTTCTTAGAGGTTATTTAGAACCAATTTCTTAGAGGTCATTTAGAACCCACGTACTTAGAGGTAATTTAGAACCCACGTACTTAGAGGTCATTTAGAACTACGTACTTAGAGGTCATTTAGTACTACGTACTTAGGGGTCATTTAGAACTACTTACTTAGAGGTCATTTAGAACCAAGTACTTAGAGGTCATTTAGATTCACGTACTTAGAGGTCATTTAGAACTACGTACTTGGGGGTCATTTAGAACTACTAACTTAGAGGTCATTTAGAACCACGTACTTATAGGTCATTTAGAACCACGTACTTAGAGGTCATTTAGAACCAGCAACTTAGAGGTCATTTAGAACTACGTACTTAGAGGTCATTTAGAACCAAGTACTTAGAGGTCATTTAGAACCACGTACTTAGAGGTCATTTAGAACCAAGTACTTAGAGGTCATTTAGAACCAAGTACTTAGAGGTCATTTAGAACTACGTACTTAGAAGATATTTAGAACCACGTACTTAGAGGTCATTTAGAACCAACTTTTTAGAGGTCATTTAGAACTACGTACTTAGAGGTCCTTTAGAACCACGTACATAGAGGTCATTTAGAACTACGTACTTAGAGGTCATTTAGAACTACGTATTTAGAGGTCATTTAGAACCACGTACTTAGAGGACATTTAGAACCACGTACTTAGAGGTAATTTAGAACCACTTACTTAGATGTCATTTGGAAGTACGTACCTAGAGGTCATTTAGAAATACGTACTTAGGGGTCATTTAGAACTACTTACTTAGAGGTCATTTAGAAGCACGTACTTAGAGGTCATTTAGAACCACGTACTTAGAGGTCATTTAGAACCACGTACTTAGAGGTCATTTAGAACCAACAACTTAGAGGTCATTTAGAACTACATACTTAGAGGTCATTTATAACGACTTACTCAGAGGTCATTTAGAACCTACGTACTTAGAGGTCATTTAGAACCACGTACTTAGAGGTCATTTAGAACCACATACTTAGAGGTCGTTTAGAACTACTTACTTAGGGGTCATTTAGAACCACGTTCTCTGAGGTCATTAATTTAGAACCAAGTACTTAGAGGTCACTTAGAACCACATATTTGAGATCGTTTAGAATTACGTACTTTGAGGTCACTTAGAACTTACATACTTAGAGGTCATTTAGAACTATCTACTTAGAGGTAATTTAGTACTACGTACTTAGGTGTCATTTAGAACTACTGATTTAGAGGTCATTTAGAACTACTGATTTAGACGTCATTGAGAACCAAGTACTTAGAGGTCATTTAGAACCACGTACTTAGAGGTCATTTAGAACCTCGTACTTAGAGGTCATTTAGAACCACGTACTTAGAGGATAGTTAGAACCATGTAATTAGAGGTCAGTTAGAACTACGTTCTAAGAGGTCATTTAGAACCCACGAACTTAGAGGTCATTCAGAACCACGTACTTAGAGGTCATTTAGAACCACGTACTTAGAAGTGATTTAGAACCACGTACTTAGAGGTTATTTAGCACTACGTATATAAGGTCATTTAGAACCACGTACTTAGAGGACATTTAGAACCACGTACTTAGAAGTCATTAGAAGAACCCACGTACTTAGAGGTCATTTAGAACCACGTACTAAGAGGTCATATAGAACCACGTACTTAGAGGTCATTTAGAACTACGTACTTAGCAGTCATTTAGAACTACTTACTTAGAGGTCATTTAGAACCACGTACTTAGAGGTCATTTAGAACTACGAACTTAGGGGTCATTTAGAACCCACGTACTTAGAGGTCATTTTGTACCCACGTACTTTGAGGTCATATAGAACCTCGTACTTAGAGGTCATTTAGAACCACTTACTTAGATGTCATTTGGAAGTACGTACCTAGAGGTCATTTAGAACTACGTACTTAGGGGTCATTTAGAACTACTTACTTAGAGGTCATTTAGAAGCACGTACTTAGAGGTTATTTAGAACCACGTACTTAGAGGTCATTTAGAACCACGTACTTAGAAGTTATTTAGCACTACGTATATAAGGTCATTTAGAACCACGTACTTAGAGGACATTTTGAACCACGTACTTAGAAGTCATTTAGAAGAACCCACGTACTTAGAGGTCATTTAGAACCACGTACTAAGAGACCATATAGAACCACGTACTTAGAGGTCATTTAGAACCACTTACTTAGAGGTCATTTAGAACCACATACTTAGAGGTCATTTAGAACTACGTACCTAGAGGTTAATTAGAACTACGTACTTAGAGGTCATTTAGGACTACGTACTTAGAGGTAATATAGAACTACGTTCTTAGAGGTCATTTAGGACTTCGTACTTAGAGGTCATTTAGAACTACGTACTTATAGGTCATTTAGAACCACGTACTTAGACGTCATTTAGAACCACTTACTTGGAGGTCATTTGGAACTACGTACCTTGAGGTCATTTAGAACCTAGTACTTAGAGGTCATTTAGAACCACATACTTAAAGGTCATTTAGAACTACTTACTTAGAGGTCATTTAGAATTACGTACCTAGAGGTCATTTAGGACCACGTACTTAGAGGTCATTTAGAACCACTTACTTAGAGGTCATTTGGAACTACGTATCTAGAGGTATTGAGAACTACGTACTAAGACGTCATTTAGAACTACGTACTTAGAGGTCATTTAGAACTACGTATTTATAGGTCGTTTAGAACTACGAACTTAGGGGTCATATAGAACCCACATACTTAGAGGTCATTTAGAACTACGTATATGAGGTCATTTAGAACCACGTACTTAGAGGACATTTAGAACCACGTACTTAGAGGTAATTTAGAATAACTTACTTAGATGTCATTTGGAAGTACGTACCTAGAGGTCATTTAGAAATACGTACTTAGGGGTCATTTAGAACTATTTACTTAGAGGTAATTTAGAAGCAGGTACTTAGAGGTCATTTAGTACCACGAAGTGAGAGGTCATTTAGAACCACGTACTTAAAGGTCATTTAGAACCAACTTTTTAGATGTCATTTAGAACTACGTACTTAGAGGTCAATTAGAACCACGTACTTAGAGGTCTTTTAGAACTTACGTACTTAGAGGTCATTTAGAACTACGTACTTAGAGGTAATTTAGTACTACGTACTTAGGTGTCATTTAGAACTACGTACTCTGAGGTCATTTAGAACCACGTACTTAGAAGTCATTTAGAACCACGTACTTAGAGGTCATTTAGAACAACGTACTTAGAGGTCATTTTGAACCACGTACTTAGATGTCATTTAGAACCAACGTACTTAGAGGTCATTTTGAACCAAACACTTAGAGGTCGTTTAGAACTACGTACTTAGAAGTCATTTAGAACCCACGTACTTAGAGGTCATTTAGAAACCACGTTCTTAGAGGTTATTTAGAACCAATTTCTTAGAGGTTTTAGAACTACGTACTTAGAGGTCAGTTAGTACTACGTACTTAGGGGTCATTTAGAACTACTTACTTAGAGGTCATTTAGAACCAAGTACTTAGAGGTCATTTAGAACCACGTACTTAGAGGTCATTTAGAACCTCGTACTTAGAGGTCATTTAGAACCACGTACTTAGAGGATAGTTAGAACCATGTAATTAGAGCTCAGTTAGAACTACGTTCTAAGAGGTCATTTAGAACCCACGAACTTAGAGGTCATTCAGAACCACGTACTTAGAGGTCATTTAGAACCACGTACTTAGAGGTGATTTAGAACCACGTACTTAGAGGTTATTTAGCACTACGTATCTAGAGGTATTGAGAACTACGTACTAAGACGTCATTTAGAACTACGTACTTAGAAGATATTTAGAACCACGTACTAAGAGGTCAAATCTAACCAACAACTTAGCGGTCATTTAGAACTACGTACTTAGAGGTCATTTAGAACCACGTACTCAGATGTCATTTTAGAACCCACGTACTTAGAGGTCATATAGAACCACGTACATAGAGGTCATTTAGAACTACGTACTTAGGGGTCATTTAGAACCACTTACTTAGAGGTCATTTAGAAGCACGTACTTAGAGGTCATTTAGAACCACGTAGTTAGAGGTCATTTAGAACCACGTACTTAGAGGTCATTTAGAACTACGTATATGAGGTCATTTAGAACCACGTACTTAGAGGACATTAAGAACCACGTACTTAGAGGGCATTTGAACTAAGTATTTAGAGGTCATTTAGAACCACGTACTTAGAGGTCATTTAGAACCACATACTTAGAGGTCATTTAGAACTACGTACTTAGAGGTCATTTAGAACTACGTACTTTAAGGTCATTTAAATCCACGTACTTATGGTCATTTAGAACTACGTACTTAGAGGTCATTTAGAAGCACGTACATAGAGGTCATTTAGAACCACGTACTTAGAGGTCATCTAGAACAACGTATTTAGAGGTCATTTAGAACCACTTACTTAGATGTCATTTGGAAGTACGTACCTAGAGGTCATTTAGAACCACGTACTTAGAGGTCATTTAGAACCACGTACTTAGAGGTCATTTAGAACCAACGTACTTAGAGGTCATTTAGAACCAAACACTTAGAGGTCGTTTAGAACTACGTACTTAGAGGTCATTTAGAACCCACGTACTTAGAGGTCATTTAGAAACCACGTTCTTAGAGGTTATTTAGAACCAACTTCTTAGAGGTCATTTAGAACCCACGTACTTAGAGGTAATTTAGAACCCACGTACTTAGAAGATATTTAGAACCACGTACTTAGAGGTCAAATCTAACCAACAACTTAGCGGTTATTTAGAACTACGTACTTAGAGGTCATTTAGAACCACGTACTCAGATGTCATTTTAGAACCCACGTACTTAGAGGTCATATAGAACCACGTACATAGAGGTCATTTAGAACTACGTACTTAGGGGTCATTTAGAACCACTTACTTAGAGGACATTAAGAACCACGTACTTAGAGGGCATTTGAACTAAGTATTTAGAGGTCATTTAGAACCACGTACTTAGAGGTCATTTAGAACCACATACTTAGATGTCATTTGGAAGTACGTACCTAGAGGTCATTTAGAACCACGTACTTAGAGGTCATTTAGAACCACGTACTTAAAGGTCATTTAGAACCAACGTACTTAGAGGTCATTTCGAACCAAACACTTAGAGGTCATCTAGAACAACGTATTTAGAGGTCATTTAGAACCACTTACTTAGATGTCATTTGGAAGTACGTACCTAGAGGTCATTTAAAACCACGTACTTAGAGGTCATTTAGAACCACGTACTTAGAGGTCATTTAGAACCAACGTACTTAGAGGTCATTTAGAACCAAACACTTAGAGGTCGTTTAGAACTACGTACTTAGAGGTCATTTAGAACCCACGTACTTAGAGGTCATTTAGAAACCACGTTCTTAGAGGTTATTTAGAACCAACTTCTTAGAGGTCATTTAGAACCCACGTACTTAGAGGTAATTTAGAACCCACGTACTTAGAGGTCATTTAGAACTACGTACTTAGAGGTCATTTAGTACTACGTACTTAGGGGTCATTTAGAACTACTTACTTAGAGGTCATTTAGAACCAAGTACTTAGAGGTCATTTAGATTCACGTACTTAGAGGTCATTTAGAACTACGTACTTCGGGGTCATTTAGAACTACTTACTTTGAGGTCATTAAGAACCACGTACTTATAGGTCATATAGAACCACGTACTTAGAGGTCATTTAGAACCACGTACTTAGAGGTCATTTAGAACCCAGTACTTAGAGGTCATTTAGAACTACGTACTTAGAAGATATTTAGAAGCACGTACTTAGAGGTCATTTAGAACCAACTTTTTAGAGGTCATTTAGAACTACGTACTTAGAGGTCCTTTAGAACCACGTACATAGAGGTCATTTAGAACTACGTACTTAGAGGTCATTTAGAACTACGTATTTATAGGTCGTTTAGAACTACGAACTTAGGGGTCATTTAGAACCCACGTACTTAGAGGTCATTTAGAACTACGTATATGAGGTCATTTAGAACCACGTACTTAGAGGACATTTAGAACCACGTACTTAGAGGTAATTTAGAACCACTTACTTAGATGTCATTTGGAAGTACGTACCTAGAGGTCATTTAGAAATACGTACTTAGGGGTCATTTAGAACTAGTTACTTAGAGGTCATTTAGAAGAACGTACTTAGAGGTCATTTAGTACCACGAAGTGAGAGGTCATTTAGAACCACGTACTTAAAGGTCATTTAGAACCAACTTTTTAGATGTCATTTAGAACTACGTACTTAGAGGTCAATTAGAACCACGTACTTAGAGGTCTTTTAGAACTTACGTACTTAGAGGTCATTTAGAACTACGTACTTAGAGGTAATTTAGTACTACGTACTTAGGTGTCATTTAGAACTACGTACTCTGAGGTCATTTAGAACCACGTACTTAGAAGTCATTTAGAACCACGTACTTAGAGGTCATTTAGAACAACGTACTTAGAGGTCATTTTGAACCACGTACTTAGATGTCATTTAGAACCAACGTACTTAGAGGTCATTTTGAACCAAACACTTAGAGGTCGTTTAGAACTACGTACTTAGAAGTCATTTAGAACCCACGTACTTAGAGGTCATTTAGAAACCACGTTCTTAGAGGTTATTTAGAACCAATTTCTTAGAGGTCATTTAGAACTACGTACTTAGAGGTCAGTTAGTACTACGTACTTAGGGGTCATTTAGAACTACTTACTTAGAGGTCATTTAGAACCAAGTACTTAGAGGTCATTTAGAACCATGTACTTAGAGGTCATTTAGAACCTCGTACTTAGAGGTCATTTAGAACCACGTACTTAGAGGATAGTTAGAACCATGTAATTAGAGGTCAGTTAGAACTACGTTCTAAGAGGTCATTTAGAACCCACGAACTTAGAGGTCATTCAGAACCACGTACTTAGAGGTCATTTAGAACCACGTACTTAGAGGTGATTTAGAACCACGTACTTAGAGGTTATTTAGCACTACGTATATAAGGTCATTTAGAACCACGTACTTAGAGGACATTTAGAACCACGTACTTAGAAGTCATTAGAAGAACCCACGTACTTAGAGGTCATTTAGAACCACGTACTAAGAGGTCATATAGAACCACGTACTTAGAGGTCATTTAGAACTACGAACTTAGGGGTCATTTAGAACCCACGTACTTAGAGGTCATTTAGTACCCACGTACTTAGAGGTCATATAGAACCTCGTACTTAGAGGTCATTTAGAACCACTTACTTAGATGTCATTTGGAAGTACATACCTAGAGGTCATTTAGAACTACGTACTTAGGGGTCATTTAGAACTACTTACTTAGAGGTCATTTAGAAGCACGTACTTAGAGGTCATTTAGAACCACGTACTTAGAGGTCATTTAGAACCACGTACTTAGAGGTCATTTAGAACCAACGTACTTAGAGGTCATTTAGAACCAAACACTTAGAGGTCGTTTAGAACTACGTACTTAGAGGTCATTTAGAACCCACGTACTTAGAGGTCATTTAGAAACCACGTTCTTAGAGGTTATTTAGAACCAACTTCTTAGAGGTCATTTAGAAAAACGTACTTAGAGATCATTTTGAACCACGTACTTAGAGGTCATTTAGAACCACGTAGTTAGAGGTCATTTTGAACCAAACACTTAGAGGTCGTTTAGAACTACGTACTTAGAAGTCATTTAGAACCCACGTACTTAGAGGTCATTTAGAAACCACGTTCTTAGAGGTTATTTAGAACCAATTTCTTAGAGGTCATTTAGAACCCACGTACTTAGATTTAATTTAGAACCCACGTACTTAGAGGTCATTTAGAACTACGTACTTAGAGGTCATTTAGTACTACGTACTTAGGGGTCATTTAGAACTACTTACGTAGAGGTCATTTAGAACCAAGTATTTAGAGGTCATTTAGATTCACGTACTTAGAGGTCATTTGGAACCAGCAACTTAGAGGTCATTTAGAACTACGTACTTAGAGGTCATTTAGAACCAAGTACTTAGAGGTCATTTAGAACCAAATACTTAGAGGTCATTTAGAACCAAGTACTTAGAGGTCATTTAGAACCAAGTACTTAGAGGTCATTTAGAACTACGTACTTAGAAGATATTTAGAACCACGTACTTAGAGGTCATTTAGAACCAACTTTTTAGAGGTCATTTAGAACTACGTACTTAGAGGTCCTTTAGAACCACGTACATAGAGGTCATTTAGAACTACGTACTTAGAGGTCATTTAGAACTACGTATTTAGAGGTCATTTAGAACCACGTACTTAGAGGACATTTAGAACCACGTACTTAGAGGTAATTTAGAACCACTTACTTAGATGTCATTTGGAAGTACGTACCTAGAGGTCATTTAGAAATACGTACTTTTGGGTCATTTAGAACTACTTACTTAGAGGTCATTTAGAACCACATATTTGAGGTCGTTTAGAATTACGTACTTTGAGGTCACTTAGAACTTACGTACTTAGAGGACATTTAGAACTACGTACTTAGAGGTAATTTAGTACTACGTACTTAGGTGTCATTTAGAACTACTGATTTAGAGGTCATTTAGAACTACTGATTTAGAGGTCATTTAGAACCAAGTACTTAGAGGTCATTTAGAACCACGTACTTAGAGGTCATTTAGAACCTCGTACTTAGAGGTCATTTAGAACCACGTACTTAGAGGATAGTTGGAACCATGTAATTAGAGGTCAGTTAGAACTACGTTCTAAGAGGTCATTTAAGAACCCACGAACTTAGAGGTCATTCAGAACCACGTACTTAGAGGTCATTTAGAACCACGTACTTAGAGGTCATTTAGAACCACGTACTTAGAGGTTATTTAGCACTACGTATATTAGGTCATTTAGAACCACGTACTTAGAGGACATTTAGAACCACGTACTTAGAAGTCATTAGAAGAACCCACGTACTTAGAGGTCATTTAGAACCGCGTACTAAGAGGTCATATAGAACCACGTACTTAGAGGTCATTTAGAACTACGTACTTAGCAGTCATTTAGAACTACTTACTTAGAGGTCATTTAGAACCACGTACTTAGAGGTCATTTTGAACTACGAACTTAGGGGTCATTTAGAACCCACGTACTTAGAGGTCATTTAGTACCCACGTACTTAGAGGTCATATAGAACCTCGTACTTAGAGGTCATTTAGAACCACTTACTTAGATGTCATTTGGAAGTACGTACCTAGAGGTCATTTAGAACTACGTACTTAGGGGTCATTTAGAACTACTTACTTAGAGGTCATTTAGAAGCACGTACTTAGAGGTCATTTAGAACCACGTACTTAGAGGTTATTTAGCACTACGTATATAAGGTCATTTAGAACCACGTACTTAGAGGACATTTTGAACGACTTACTTGGAGGTCATTTGGAACTACGTACCTTGAGGTCATTTAGAACTACGTACCTAGAGGTCATTTAGGACCACGTACTTAGAGGTCATTTAGAACCACTTACTTAGAGGTCATTTAGAACCACGTTTTCAGATGTCATTTAGAACCCACGTACTTAGAGGTCATATAGAACCACGTACATAGAGGTCATTTAGAACTACGTACTTAGTTTTCATTTAGAGCTACGTACTTAGAGGTCATTTAGAACTACGAACTTAGGGGTCATTTAGAACCCACGTACTTAGAGGTCATTTAGAACTACGTATATGAGGTCTTTTAGAACCACGTACTTAGAGGACATTTAGAACCACGTACTTAGAGGCCATTTAGAACCACTTACTTAGAAGTCATTTGGAAGTACGTACTTAGAGGTCATTTAGAACTACGTACTTAGGGGTCATTTAGAACCACTTACTTAGAGGTCATTTAGAAGCACGTACTTAGAGGTCATTTAGAACCACGTAGTTAGAGGTCATTTAGAACCACGTACTTAGAGGTCATTTAGAACTACGTATATGAGGTCATTTAGAACCACGTACTTAGAGGACATTTAGAACCACGTACTTAGAGGGCATTTGAACTAAGTATTTAGAGGTCATTTAGAACCACGTACTTAGAGGTCATTTAGAACCACATACTTAGAGGTCATTTAGAACTACGTACTTAGAGGTCATTTAGAACTACGTACTTTAAGGTCATTTAAATCCACGTACTTATGGTCATTTAGAACTACGTACTTAGAGGTCATTTAGAAGCACGTACATAGAGGTCATTTAGAACCACGTACTTAGAGGTCATCTAGAACAACGTATTTAGAGGTCATTTAGAACCACTTACTTAGATGTCATTTGGAAGTACGTACCTAGAGGTCATTTAGAACCACGTACTTAGAGGTCATTTAGAACCACGTACTTAGAGGTCATTTAGAACCAACGTACTTAAAGGTCATTTTGAACCAAACACTTAGAGGTCGTTTAGAACTACGTACTTAGAGGTCATTTAGAACCCACGTACTTAGAGGTCATTTAGAAACCACGTTCTTAGAGGTTATTTAGAACCAACTTCTTAGAGGTCATTTAGAACCCACGTACTTAGAGGTAATTTAGAACCCACGTACTTAGAGGTCATTTAGAACTACGTACTTAGAGGTCATTTAGAAGTACGTACTTAGAGGTCATTTAGTACTACGTACTTAGGGGTCATTTAGAACTACTTACTTAGAGGTCATTTAGAACCAAGTACTTAGAGGTCATTTAGATTCACGTACTTAGAGGTCATTTAGAACTACGTACTTAGGGGTCATTTAGAACTACTTACTTAGAGGTCATTTAGAACCACGTACTTATAGGTCATTTAGAACCACGTACTTAGAGATCATTTAGAACCACGTACTTAGAGGTCATTTAGAACCCAGTACTTAGAGGTCATTTAGAACTACGTACTTAGAAGATATTTAGAACCACGTACTTAGAGGTCATTTAGAACCAACTTTTTAGAGGTCATTTAGAACTACGTACTTAGAGGTCCTTTAGAATCACGTACATAGAGGTCATTTAGAACTACGTACTTAGAGGTCATTTAGAACTACGTATTTATAGGTCGTTTAGAACTACGAACTTAGGTGTCATTTAGAACCCACGTACTTAGAGGTCATTTAGAACTACGTATATGAGGACATTTAGAACCACGTACTTAGAGGACATTTAGAACCACGTACCTAGAGGTAATTTAGAACCACTTACTTAGATGTCATTTGGAAGTACGTACCTAGAGGTCATTTAGAAATACGTACTTAGGGGTCATTTAGAACTATTTACTTAGAGGTCATTTAGAAGCACGTACTTAGAGGTCATTTAGTACCACGAAGTGAGAGGTCATTTAGAACCACGTACTTAAAGGTCATTTAGAACCAACTTTTTAGATGTCATTTAGAACTATGTACTTAGAGGTCAATTAGAACCACGTACTTAGAGGTCATTTAGAACTTACGTACTTAGAGGTCATTTAGAACTACGTACTTAGAGGTAATTTAGTACTACGTACTTAGGTGTCATTTAGAACTACGTACTTAGAGGTCATTTAGAAACCACGTTCTTAGAGGATATTTAGAACCAATTTCTTAGAGGTCATTTAGAACTACGTACTTAGAGGTCAGTTAGTACTACGTACTTAGGGGTCATTTAGAACTACTTACTTAGAGGTCATTTAGAACCAAGTACTTTGAGGTCATTTAGAACCACGTACTTAGAGGTCATTTAGAACCTCGTACTTAGAGGTCATTTAGAACCACGTACTTAGAGGTGATTTAGAACCACGTACTTAGAGGTTATTTAGCACTATGTATATAAGGTCATTTAGAACCACGTACTTAGAGGACATTTAGAACCACGTACTTAGAAGTCATTAGAAGAACCCACGTACTTAGAGGTCATTTAGAACCACGTACTAAGAGGTCATATAGAACCACGTACTTAGAGGTCATTTAGAACTACGTACTTAGCAGTCATTTAGAACTACTTACAAAGAGGTCATTTAGAATCACGTACTTAGAGGTCATTTAGAACTACGAACTTAGGGGTCATTTAGAACCCACGTACTTAGAGGTCATTTAGTACCCACGTACTTAGAGGTCATATAGAACCTCGTACTTAGAGGTCATTTAGAACCACTTACTTAGATGTCATTTGGAAGTACGTACCTAGAGGTCATTTAGAACTACGTACTTAGGGGTCATTTAGAACTACTTACTTAGAGGTCAATTAGAAGCACGTACTTAGAGGTCATTTAGAACCACGTACTTAGAGGTCATTTAGAACCACGTACTTAGAGGTTATTTAGCACTACGTATATAAGGTCATTTAGAACCACGTACTTAGAGGACATTTTGAACCACGTACTTAGAAGTCATTTAGAAGAACCCACGTACTTAGAGGTCATTTAGAACCACGTACTAAGAGATCATATAGAACCACGTACTTAGAGGTCATTTAGAACCACTTACTTAGAGGTCATTTAGAACCACATACTTAAAGGTCATTTAGAACTACGTACCTAGAGGTCAATTAGAACTACGTACTTAGAGGTCATTTAGAACTACGTACTTATAGGTCATTTAGAACCACGTACTTAGACGTCATTTAGAACCACTTACTTGGAGGTCATTTGGAACTACGTACCTTGAGGTCATTTAGAACCTCGTACTTAGAGGTCATTTAGAACCACATACTTAAAGGTCATTTAGAACTACTTACTTAGAGGTCATTTAGAACTACGTACCTAGAGGTAATTTAAGACCACGTACTTAGAGGTCATTTAGAACCACTTACTTAGAGGTAATTTGGAACTACGTACTTAGTGGTCATTTAGAACCAACGTACTTAGAGGACATTTAGAACCACGTACCTAGAGGTAATTTAGAACCACTACTTAGATGTCATTTGGAAGTACGTACCTAGAGGTCATTTAGAAATACGTACTTAGGGGTCATTTAGAACTATTTACTTAGAGGTCATTTATAAGCACGTACTTAGAGGTCATTTAGTACCACGAAGTGAGAGGTCATTTAGAACCACGTACTTAAAGGTCATTTAGAACCAACTTTTTAGATGTCATTTAGAACTATGTACTTAGAGGTCAATTAGAACCACGTACTTAGAGGTCATTTAGAACTTACGTACTTAGAGGTCATTTAGAACTACGTACTTAGAGGTAATTTAGTACTACGTACTTAGGTGTCATTTAGAACTACGTACTTAGAGGTCATTTAGAACGACGTACTCTGAGGTCATTTAGAACCACGTACTTAGAAGTCATTTAGAACCACGTACTTAGAGGTCATTTAGAACAACGTACTTAGAGGTCATTTTGAACCACGTACTTAGATGTCATTTAGAACCAACGTACTTAGAGGTCATTTTGAACCAAACACTTAGAGGTCGTTTAGAACTATGTACTTAAAAGTCATTTAGAACCCACGTACTTAGAGGTCATTTAGAAACCACGTTCTTAGAGGATATTTAGAACCAATTTCTTAGAGGTCATTTAGAACTACGTACTTAGAGGTCAGTTAGTACTACGTACTTAGGGGTCATTTAGAACTACTTACTTAGAGGTCATTTAGAACCAAGTACTTAGAGGTCATTTAGAACCACGTACTTAGAGGTCATTTAGAACCTCGTACTTAGAGGTCATTTAGAACCACGTACTTAGAGGATAGTTAGAACCATGTAATTAGAGGTCAGTTAGAACTACGTTCTAAGAGGTCATTTAGAACCCACGAACTTAGAGGTCATTCAGAACCACGTACTTAGAGGTCATTTAGAACCACGTACTTAGAGGTGATTTAGAACCACGTACTTAGAGGTTATTTAGCACTACGTATATAAGGTCATTTAGAACCACGTACTTAGAGGACATTTAGAACCACGTATTTAGAAGTCATTAGAAGAACCCACGTACTTAGAGGTCATTTAGAACCACGTACTAAGAGGTCATATAGAACCACGTACTTAGAGGTCATTTAGAACTACGTACTTAGCAGTCATTTAGAACTACTTACAAAGAGGTTATTTAGAACCACGTACTTAGAGGTCATTTAGAACTACGAACTTAGGGGTCATTTAGAACCCACGTACTTAGAGGTCATTTAGTACCCACGTACTTAGAGGTCATATAGAACCTCGTACTTATAGGTCATTTAGAACCACTTACTTAGATGTCATTTGGAAGTACGTACCTATAGGTCATTTAGAACTACGTACTTAGGGGTCATTTAGAACTACTTACTTAGAGGTCATTTAGAAGCACGTACTTAGAGGTCATTTAGAACCACGTACTTAGAGGTCATTTAGAACCACGTACTTAGAGGTTATTTAGCACTACGTATATAAGGTCATTTAGAACCACGTACTTAGAGGACATTTTGAACCACGTACTTAGAAGTCATTTAGAAGAACCCACGTACTTAGAGGTCATTTAGAACCACGATCTAAGAGATCATATAGAACCACGTACTTAGAGGTCATTTAGAACCACTTACTTAGAGGTCATTTAGAACCACATACTTAAAGGTCATTTAGAACTACGTACCTAGAGGTCAATTAGAACTACGTACTTAGAGGTCATTTAGAACTACGTACTTAGAGGTAATATAGAACTACGTTCTTAGAGGTCATTTAGGACTTCGTACTTAGAGGTCATTTAGAACTACGTACTTATAGGTCATTTAGAACCACGTACTTAGACGTCATTTAGAACCACTTACTTGGAGGTCATTTGGAACTACGTACCTTGAGGTCATTTAGAACCTCGTACTTAGAGGTCATTTAGAACCACATACTTAAAGGTCATTTAGAACTACTTACTTAGAGGTCATTTAGAACTACGTACCTAGAGGTAATTTAAGACCACGTACTTAGAGGTCATTTAGAACCACTTACTTAGAGGTAATTTGGAACTACGTACTTAGTGGTCATTTAGAACCAACGTACTTAGAGGTCATTTAGAACCACGTACTTAGTGGTCATTTAGAACCAACGTACTTAGAGGTCATTTAGAACCAAACACTTAGAGGTCGTTTAGAACTACGTACTTAGAGGTCATTTAGAACCCACGTACTTAGAGGTCATTTAGAAACCACGTTCTTAGAGGTTATTTAGAACCAACTTCTTAGAGGTCATTTAGAACCCACGTACTTAGAGGTAATTTAGAACCCACGTACTTAGAGGTCATTTAGAACTACGTACTTAGAGGTCATTTAGAACTACGTACTTAGAGGTCATTTAGTACTACGTACTAAGGGGTCATTTAGAACTACTTACTTAGAGGTCATTTAGAACCAAGTACTTAGAGGTCATTTAGATTCACGTACTTAGAGGTCATTTAGAACTACGTACTTAGGGGTCATTTAGAACTACTTACTTAGAGGTCATTTAGAACCAACTTTTTAGAGGTCATTTAGAACTACGTACTTAGAGGTCCTTTAGAACCACGTACATAGAGGTCATTTAGAACTACGTACTTAGAGGTCATTTAGAACTACGTATTTATAGGTCGTTTAGAACTACGAACTTAGGGGTCATTTAGAACCCACGTACTTAGAGGTCATTTAGAACTACGTATATGAGGTCATTCAGAACCACGTACTTAGAGGACATTTAGAACCACGTACTTAGAGGTAATTTAGAACCACTTACTTAGATGTCATTTGGAAGTACGTACCTAGAGGTCATTTAGAAATACGTACTTATGGGTCATTTAGAACTATTTACTTAGAGGTCATTTAGAAGCACGTACTTAGAGGTCATTTAGTACCACGAAGTTAGAGGTCATTTAGAACCACGTACTTAAATGTCATTTAGAACCAACCTTTTATATGTCATTTAGAACTACGTACTTAGAAGTCAATTAGAACCACGTACTTAGAGGTCATTTAGAACTTACGTACTTAGAGGTCATTTAGAACTACGTACTTAGAGGTAATTTAGTACTACGTACTTAGGTGTCATTTAGAACTACGTACTTAGAGGTCATTTAGAACGACGTACTCAGAGGTCATTTGGAACCTACGTACTTAGAGGTCATTTAGAACCACTTACTTAGAGGTCATTTAGAACCACATACTTAGAGGTCGTTTAGAACTACTTACTTAGGGGTCATTTAGAACCACGTACTCTGAGGTCATTTAGAACCACGTACTTAGAAGTCATTTAGAACCACGTACTTAGAGGTCATTTTGAACAACGTACTTAGAGGTCATTTTGAACCACGTACTTAGAGGTCATTTAGAACCAACGTACTTAGAGGTCATTTTGAACCAAACACTTAGAGGTCGTTTAGAACTACGTACTTAGAAGTCATTTAGAACCCACGTACTTAGAGGTCATTTAGAAACCACGTTCTTAGAGGTTATTTAGAACCAATTTCTTAGAGGTCATTTAGAACCCACGTACTTAGAGGTAATTTAGAACCCACGTACTTAGAGGTCATTTAGAACTACGTACTTAGAGGTCATTTAGTACTACGTACTTAGGGGTCATTTAGAACTACTTACTTAGAGGTCATTTAGAACCAAGTACTTAGAGGTCATTTAGATTCACGTACTTAGAGGTCATTTGGAACTACGTACTTAGGGGTCATTTAGAACTACTTACTTAGAGGTCATTTAGAACCACGTACTTATAGGTCATTTAGAACCACGTACTTAGAGGTCATTTAGAACCAGCAACTTAGAGGTCATTTAGAACTACGTACTTAGAGGTCATTTAGAACCAAGTACTTAGAGGTCATTTAGAACCACGTACTTAGAGGTCATTTAGAACCAAGTACTTAGAGGTCATTTAGAACCAAGTACTTAGAGGTCATTTAGAACTACGTACTTAGAAGATATTTAGAACCACGTACTTAGAGGTCATTTAGAACCAACTTTTTAGAGGTCATTTAGAACTACGTACATAGAGGTCATTTAGAACTACGTACTTAGAGGTCATTTAGAACTACGTATTTAGAGGTCATTTAGAACCACGTACTTAGAGGACATTTAGAACCACGTACTTAGAGGTAATTTAGAACCACTTACTTAGATGTCATTTGGAAGTACGTACCTAGAGGTCATTTAGAAATACGTACTTAGGGGTCATTTAGAACTACTTACTTAGAGGTCATTTAGAACCACATATTTGAGGTCGTTTAGAATTACGTACTTTGAGGTCACTTAGAACTTACGTACTTAGAGGTCATTTAGAACTACGTACTTAGAGGTAATTTAGTACTACGTACTTAGGTGTCATTTAGAACTACTGATTTAGAGGTCATTTAGAACTACTGATTTAGGTCATTTAGAACCAAGTACTTAGAGGTCATTTAGAACCACGTACTTAGAGGTCATTTAGAACCTCGTACTTAGAGGTCATTTAGAACCACGTACTTAGAGGATAGTTGGAACCATGTAATTAGAGGTCAGTTAGAACTACGTTCTAAGAGGTCATTTAAGAACCCACGAACTTAGAGGTCATTCAGAACCACGTACTTAGAGGTCATTTAGAACCACGTACTTAGAGGTCATTTAGAACCACGTACTTAGAGGTTTTTAGCACTACGTATATGAGGTCATTTAGAACCACGTACTTAGAGGACATTTAGAACCACGTACTTAGAAGTCATTAGAAGAACCCACGTACTTAGAGGTCATTTAGAACCACGTACTAAGAGGTCATATAGAACCACGTACTTAGAGGTCATTTAGAACTACGTACTTAGCAGTCATTTAGAACTACTTACTTAGAGGTCATTTAGAACCACGTACTTAGAGGTCATTTGGAACTACGAACTTAGGGGTCATTTAGAACCCACGTACTTAGAGGTCATTTAGTACCCACGTACTTAGAGGTCATATAGAACCTCGTACTTAGAGGTCATTTAGAACCACTTACTTAGATGTCATTTGGAAGTACGTACCTAGAGGTCATTTAGAACTACGTACTTAGGGGTCATTTAGAACTACTTACTTAGAGGTCATTTAGAAGCACGTACTTAGAGGTCATTTAGAACCACGTACTTAGAGGTCATTTAGAACCACGTACTTAGAGGTTATTTAGCACTACGTATATAAGGTCATTTAGAACCACGTACTTAGAGGACATTTTGAACCACGTACTTAGAAGTCATTTAGAAGAACCCACGTACTTAGAGGTCATTTAGAACCACGTACTAAGAGATCATATAGAACCACGTACTTAGAGGTCATTTAGAACTACTTACTTAGAGGTCATTTAGAACCACATACTTAAAGGTCATTTAGAACTACGTACCTAGAGGTCAATTAGAACTACGTACTTAGAGGTCATTTAGAACTACGTACTTAGAGGTAATATAGAACTACGTTCTTAGAGGTCATTTAGGACTTCGTACTTAGAGGTCATTTAGAACTACGTACTTATAGGTCATTTAGAACCACGTACTTAGACGTCATTTAGAACCACTTACTTGGAGGTCATTTAGAACCACGTACTTAGTGGTCATTTAGAACCAACGTACTTAGAGGTCATTTAGAACCAAACACTTAGAGGTCGTTTAGAACTACGTACTTAGAGGTCATTTAGAACCCACGTACTTAGAGGTCATTTAGAAACCACGTTCTTAGAGGTTATTTAGAACCAACTTCTTAGAGGTCATTTAGAACCCACGTACTTAGAGGTAATTTAGAACCCACGTACTTAGAGGTCATTTAGAACTACGTACTTAGAGGTCATTTAGAACTACTTACTTAGAGGTCATTTAGAACCAAGTACTTAGAGGTCATTTAGATTCACGTACTTAGAGGTCATTTAGAACTACGTACTTAGGGGTCATTTAGAACTACGTACTTAGAGGTCATTTAGAACCCACGTACTTAGAGGTCATTTAGAAACCACGTTCTTAGAGGATTTAGAACCAACTTCTTAGAGGTCATTTAGAACCCACGTACTTAGAGGTAATTTAGAACCCACGTACTTAGAGGTCATTTAGTACTACGTACTAAGGGGTCATTTAGAACTACTTACTTAGAGGTCATTTAGAACCAAGTACTTAGAGGTCATTTAGATTCACGTACTTAGAGGTCATTTAGAACTACGTACTTAGGGGTCATTTAGAACTACTTACTTAGAGGTCATTTAGAACCAACTTTTTAGAGGTCATTTAGAACTACGTACTTAGAGGTCCTTTAGAACCACGTACATAGAGGTCATTTAGAACTACGTACTTAGAGGTCATTTAGAACTACGTATTTATAGGTCGTTTAGAACTACGAACTTAGGGGTCATTTAGAACCCACGTACTTAGAGGTCATTTAGAACTACGTATATGAGGTCATTCAGAACCACGTACTTAGAGGACATTTAGAACCACGTACTTAGAGGTAATTTAGAACCACTTACTTAGATGTCATTTCGAAGTACGTACCTAGAGGTCATTTAGAAATACGTACTTATGGGTCATTTAGAACTATTTACTTAGAGGTCATTTAGAAGCACGTACTTAGAGGTCATTTAGTACCACGAAGTTAGAGGTCATTTAGAACCACGTACTTAAAGGTCATTTAGAACCAACTTTTTAGATGTCATTTAGAACTACGTACTTAGAAGTCAATTAGAACCACGTACTTAGAGGTCATTTAGAACTTACGTACTTAGAGGTCATTTAGAACTACGTACTTAGAGGTAATTTAGTACTACGTACTTAGGTGTCATTTAGAACTACGTACTTAGAGGTCATTTAGAACGACGTACTCAGAGGTCATTTGGAACCTACGTACTTAGAGGTCATTTAGAACCACTTACTTAGAGGTCATTTAGAACCACATACTTAGAGGTCGTTTAGAACTACTTACTTAGGGGTCATTTAGAACCACGTACTCTGAGGTCATTTAGAACCACGTACTTAGAAGTCATTTAGAACCACGTACTTAGAGGTCATTTAGAACAACGTACTTAGAGGTCATTTTGAACCACGTACTTAGAGGTCATTTAGAACCAACGTACTTAGAGGTCATTTTGAACCAAACACTTAGAGGTCGTTTAGAACTACGTACTTAGAAGTCATTTAGAACCCACGTACTTAGAGGTCATTTAGAAACCACGTTCTTAGAGGTTATTTAGAACCAATTTCTTAGAGGTCATTTAGAACCCACGTACTTAGAGGTAATTTAGAACCCACGTACTTAGAGGTCATTTAGAACTACGTACTTAGAGGTCATTTAGTACTACGTACTTAGGGGTCATTTAGAACTACTTACTTAGAGGTCATTTAGAACCAAGTACTTAGAGGTCATTTAGATTCACGTACTTAGAGGTCATTTGGAACTACGTACTTAGGGGTCATTTAGAACTACTTACTCAGAGGTCATTTAGAACCACGTACTTATAGGTCATTTAGAACCACGTACTTAGAGGTCATTTAGAACCAGCAACTTAGAGGTCATTTAGAACTACGTACTTAGAGGTCATTTAGAACCAAGTACTTAGAGGTCATTTAGAACCACGTACTTAGAGGTCATTTAGAACCAAGTACTTAGAGGTCATTTAGAACCAAGTACTTAGAGGTCATTTAGAACTACGTACTTAGAAGATATTTAGAACCACGTACTTAGAGGTCATTTAGAACCAACTTTTTAGAGGTCATTTAGAACTACGTACTTAGAGGTCCTTTAGAACCACGTACATAGAGGTCATTTAGAACTACGTACTTAGAGGTCATTTAGAACTACGTATTTAGAGGTCATTTAGAACCACGTACTTAGAGGACATTTAGAACCACGTACTTAGAGGTAATTTAGAACCACTTACTTAGATGTCATTTGGAAGTACGTACCTAGAGGTCATTTAGAAATACGTACTTAGGGGTCATTTAGAACTACTTACTTAGAGGTCATTTAGAACCACATATTTGAGGTCGTTTAGAATTACGTACTTTGAGGTCACTTAGAACTTACGTACTTAGAGGTCATTTAGAACTACGTACTTAGAGGTAATTTAGTAGTACGTACTTAGGTGTCATTTAGAACTACTGATTTAGAGGTCATTTAGAACTACTGATTTAGGTCATTTAGAACCAAGTACTTAGAGGTCATTTAGAACCACGTACTTAGAGGTCATTTAGAACCTCGTACTTAGAGGTCATTTAGAACCACGTACTTAGAGGATAGTTGGAACCATGTAATTAGAGGTCAGTTAGAACTACGTTCTAAGAGGTCATTTAGAACCCACGAACTTAGAGGTCATTCAGAACCACGTACTTAGAGGTCATTTAGAACCACGTACTTAGAGGTGATTTAGAACCACGTACTTAGAGGTTATTTAGCACTACGTATATAAGGTCATTTAGAACCACGTACTTAGAGGACATTTAGAACCACGTATTTAGAAGCCATTAGAAGAACCCACGTACTTAGAGGTCATTTAGAACCACGTACTAAGAGGTCATATAGAACCACGTACTTAGAGGTCATTTAGAACTACGTACTTAGCAGTCATTTAGAACTACTTACAAAGAGGTTATTTAGAACCACGTACTTAGAGGTCATTTAGAACTACGAACTTAGGGGTCATTTAGAACCCACGTACTTAGAGGTCATTTAGTACCCACGTACTTAGAGGTCATATAGAACCTCGTACTTATAGGTCATTTAGAACCACTTACTTAGATGTCATTTGGAAGTACGTACCTATAGGTCATTTAGAACTACGTACTTAGGGGTCATTTAGAACTACTTACTTAGAGGTCATTTAGAAGCACGTACTTAGAGGTCATTTAGAACCACGTACTTAGAGGTCATTTAGAACCACGTACTTAGAGGTTATTTAGCACTACGTATATAAGGTCATTTAGAACCACGTACTTAGAGGACATTTTGAACCACGTACTTAGAAGTCATTTAGAAGAACCCACGTACTTAGAGGTCATTTAGAACCACGATCTAAGAGATCATATAGAACCACGTACTTAGAGGTCATTTAGAACCACTTACTTAGAGGTCATTTAGAACCACATACTTAAAGGTCATTTAGAACTACGTACCTAGAGGTCAATTAGAACTACGTACTTAGAGGTCATTTAGAACTACGTACTTAGAGGTAATATAGAACTACGTTCTTAGAGGTCATTTAGGACTTCGTACTTAGAGGTCATTTAGAACTACGTACTTATAGGTCATTTAGAACCACGTACTTAGACGTCATTTAGAACCACTTACTTGGAGGTCATTTGGAACTACGTACCTTGAGGTCATTTAGAACCTCGTACTTAGAGGTCATTTAGAACCACATACTTAAAGGTCATTTAGAACTACTTACTTAGAGGTCATTTAGAACTACGTACCTAGAGGTAATTTAAGACCACGTACTTAGAGGTCATTTAGAACCACTTACTTAGAGGTAATTTGGAACTACGTACTTAGTGGTCATTTAGAACCAACGTACTTAGAGGTCATTTAGAACCACGTACTTAGTGGTCATTTAGAACCAACGTACTTAGAGGTCATTTAGAACCAAACACTTAGAGGTCGTTTAGAACTACGTACTTAGAGGTCATTTAGAACCCACGTACTTAGAGGTCATTTAGAAACCACGTTCTTAGAGGTTATTTAGAACCAACTTCTTAGAGGTCATTTAGAACCCACGTACTTAGAGGTAATTTAGAACCCACGTACTTAGAGGTCATTTAGAACTACGTACTTAGAGGTCATTTAGAACTACGTACTTAGAGGTCATTTAGTACTACGTACTAAGGGGTCATTTAGAACTACTTACTTAGAGGTCATTTAGAACCAAGTACTTAGAGGTCATTTAGATTCACGTACTTAGAGGTCATTTAGAACTACGTACTTAGGGGTCATTTAGAACTACTTACTTAGAGGTCATTTAGAACCAACTTTTTAGAGGTCATTTAGAACTACGTACTTAGAGGTCCTTTAGAACCACGTACATAGAGGTCATTTAGAACTACGTACTTAGAGGTCATTTAGAACTACGTATTTATAGGTCGTTTAGAACTACGAACTTAGGGGTCATTTAGAACCCACGTACTTAGAGGTCATTTAGAACTACGTATATGAGGTCATTCAGAACCACGTACTTAGAGGACATTTAGAACCACGTACTTAGAGGTAATTTAGAACCACTTACTTAGATGTCATTTGGAAGTACGTACCTAGAGGTCATTTAGAAATACGTACTTATGGGTCATTTAGAACTATTTACTTAGAGGTCATTTAGAAGCACGTACTTAGAGGTCATTTAGTACCACGAAGTTAGAGGTCATTTAGAACCACGTACTTAAATGTCATTTAGAACCAACCTTTTATATGTCATTTAGAACTACGTACTTAGAAGTCAATTAGAACCACGTACTTAGAGGTCATTTAGAACTTACGTACTTAGAGGTCATTTAGAACTACGTACTTAGAGGTAATTTAGTACTACGTACTTAGGTGTCATTTAGAACTACGTACTTAGAGGTCATTTAGAACGACGTACTCAGAGGTCATTTGGAACCTACGTACTTAGAGGTCATTTAGAACCACTTACTTAGAGGTCATTTAGAACCACATACTTAGAGGTCGTTTAGAACTACTTACTTAGGGGTCATTTAGAACCACGTACTCTGAGGTCATTTAGAACCACGTACTTAGAAGTCATTTAGAACCACGTACTTAGAGGTCATTTTGAACAACGTACTTAGAGGTCATTTTGAACCACGTACTTAGAGGTCATTTAGAACCAACGTACTTAGAGGTCATTTTGAACCAAACACTTAGAGGTCGTTTAGAACTACGTACTTAGAAGTCATTTAGAACCCACGTACTTAGAGGTCATTTAGAAACCACGTTCTTAGAGGTTATTTAGAACCAATTTCTTAGAGGTCATTTAGAACCAAGTACTTAGAGGTCATTTAGAACTACGTACTTAGAAGATATTTAGAACCACGTACTTAGAGGTCATTTAGAACCAACTTTTTAGAGGTCATTTAGAACTACGTACATAGAGGTCATTTAGAACTACGTACTTAGAGGTCATTTAGAACTACGTATTTAGAGGTCATTTAGAACCACGTACTTAGAGGACATTTAGAACCACGTACTTAGAGGTAATTTAGAACCACTTACTTAGATGTCATTTGGAAGTACGTACCTAGAGGTCATTTAGAAATACGTACTTAGGGGTCATTTAGAACTACTTACTTAGAGGTCATTTAGAACCACATATTTGAGGTCGTTTAGAATTACGTACTTTGAGGTCACTTAGAACTTACGTACTTAGAGGTCATTTAGAACTACGTACTTAGAGGTAATTTAGTACTACGTACTTAGGTGTCATTTAGAACTACTGATTTAGAGGTCATTTAGAACTACTGATTTAGGTCATTTAGAACCAAGTACTTAGAGGTCATTTAGAACCACGTACTTAGAGGTCATTTAGAACCTCGTACTTAGAGGTCATTTAGAACCACGTACTTAGAGGATAGTTGGAACCATGTAATTAGAGGTCAGTTAGAACTACGTTCTAAGAGGTCATTTAAGAACCCACGAACTTAGAGGTCATTCAGAACCACGTACTTAGAGGTCATTTAGAACCACGTACTTAGAGGTCATTTAGAACCACGTACTTAGAGGTTTTTAGCACTACGTATATGAGGTCATTTAGAACCACGTACTTAGAGGACATTTAGAACCACGTACTTAGAAGTCATTAGAAGAACCCACGTACTTAGAGGTCATTTAGAACCACGTACTAAAAGGTCATATAGAACCACGTACTTAGAGGTCATTTAGAACTACGTACTTAGCAGTCATTTAGAACTACTTACTTAGAGGTCATTTAGAACCACGTACTTAGAGGTCATTTAGAACTACGAACTTAGGGGTCATTTAGAACCCACGTACTTAGAGGTCATTTAGTACCCACGTACTTAGAGGTCATATAGAACCTCGTACTTAGAGGTCATTTAGAACCACTTACTTAGATGTCATTTGGAAGTACGTACCTAGAGGTCATTTAGAACTACGTACTTAGGGGTCATTTAGAACTACTTACTTAGAGGTCATTTAGAAGCACGTACTTAGAGGTCATTTAGAACCACGTACTTAGAGGTCATTTAGAACCACGTACTTAGAGGTTATTTAGCACTACGTATATAAGGTCATTTAGAACCACGTACTTAGAGGACATTTTGAACCACGTACTTAGAAGTCATTTAGAAGAACCCACGTACTTAGAGGTCATTTAGAACCACGTACTAAGAGATCATATAGAACCACGTACTTAGAGGTCATTTAGAACTACTTACTTAGAGGTCATTTAGAACCACATACTTAAAGGTCATTTAGAACTACGTACCTAGAGGTCAATTAGAACTACGTACTTAGAGGTCATTTAGAACTACGTACTTAGAGGTAATATAGAACTACGTTCTTAGAGGTCATTTAGGACTTCGTACTTAGAGGTCATTTAGAACTACGTACTTATAGGTCATTTAGAACCACGTACTTAGACGTCATTTAGAACCACTTACTTGGAGGTCATTTAGAACCACGTACTTAGTGGTCATTTAGAACCAACGTACTTAGAGGTCATTTAGAACCAAACACTTAGAGGTCGTTTAGAACTACGTACTTAGAGGTCATTTAGAACCCACGTACTTAGAGGTCATTTAGAAACCACGTTCTAAGAGGTTATTTAGAACCAACTTCTTAGAGGTCATTTAGAACCCACGTACTTAGAGGTAATTTAGAACCCACGTACTTAGAGGTCATTTAGAACTACGTACTTAGAGGTCATTTAGAACTACTTACTTAGAGGTCATTTAGAACCAAGTACTTAGAGGTCATTTAGATTCACGTACTTAGAGGTCATTTAGAACTACGTACTTAGGGGTCATTTAGAACTACGTACTTAGAGGTCATTTAGAACCCACGTACTTAGAGGTCATTTAGAAACCACGTTCTTAGAGGATTTAGAACCAACTTCTTAGAGGTCATTTAGAACCCACGTACTTAGAGGTAATTTAGAACCCACGTACTTAGAGGTCATTTAGTACTACGTACTAAGGGGTCATTTAGAACTACTTACTTAGAGGTCATTTAGAACCAAGTACTTAGAGGTCATTTAGATTCACGTACTTAGAGGTCATTTAGAACTACGTACTTAGGGGTCATTTAGAACTACTTACTTAGAGGTCATTTAGAACCAACTTTTTAGAGGTCATTTAGAACTACGTACTTAGAGGTCCTTTAGAACCACGTACATAGAGGTCATTTAGAACTACGTACTTAGAGGTCATTTAGAACTACGTATTTATAGGTCGTTTAGAACTACGAACTTAGGGGTCATTTAGAACCCACGTACTTAGAGGTCATTTAGAACTACGTATATGAGGTCATTCAGAACCACGTACTTAGAGGACATTTAGAACCACGTACTTAGAGGTAATTTAGAACCACTTACTTAGATGTCATTTCGAAGTACGTACCTAGAGGTCATTTAGAAATACGTACTTATGGGTCATTTAGAACTATTTACTTAGAGGTCATTTAGAAGCACGTACTTAGAGGTCATTTAGTACCACGAAGTTAGAGGTCATTTAGAACCAAGTACTTAAAGGTCATTTAGAACCAACTTTTTAGATGTCATTTAGAACTACGTACTTAGAAGTCAATTAGAACCACGTACTTAGAGGTCATTTAGAACTTACGTACTTAGAGGTCATTTAGAACTACGTACTTAGAGGTAATTTAGTACTACGTACTTAGGTGTCATTTAGAACTACGTACTTAGAGGTCATTTAGAACGACGTACTCAGAGGTCATTTGGAACCTACGTACTTAGAGGTCATTTAGAACCACTTACTTAGAGGTCATTTAGAACCACATACTTAGAGGTCGTTTAGAACTACTTACTTAGGGGTCATTTAGAACCACGTACTCTGAGGTCATTTAGAACCACGTACTTAGAAGTCATTTAGAACCACGTACTTAGAGGTCATTTAGAACAACGTACTTAGAGGTCATTTTGAACCACGTACTTAGAGGTCATTTAGAACCAACGTACTTAGAGGTCATTTTGAACCAAACACTTAGAGGTCGTTTAGAACTACGTACTTAGAAGTCATTTAGAACCCACGTACTTAGAGGTCATTTAGAAACCACGTTCTTAGAGGTTATTTAGAACCAATTTCTTAGAGGTCATTTAGAACCCACGTACTTAGAGGTAATTTAGAACCCACGTACTTAGAGGTCATTTAGAACTACGTACTTAGAGGTTATTTAGTACTACGTACTTAGGGGTCATTTAGAACTACTTACTTAGAGGTCATTTAGAACCAAGTACTTAGAGGTCATTTAGATTCACGTACTTAGAGGTCATTTGGAACTACGTACTTAGGGGTCATTTAGAACTACTTACTCAGAGGTCATTTAGAACCACGTACTTATAGGTCATTTAGAACCACGTACTTAGAGGTCATTTAGAACCAGCAACTTAGAGGTCATTTAGAACTACGTACTTAGAGGTCATTTAGAACCAAGTACTTAGAGGTCATTTAGAACCACGTACTTAGAGGTCATTTAGAACCAAGTACTTAGAGGTCATTTAGAACCAAGTACTTAGAGGTCATTTAGAACTACGTACTTAGAAGATATTTAGAACCACGTACTTAGAGGTCATTTAGAACCAACTTTTTAGAGGTCATTTAGAACTACGTACTTAGAGGTCCTTTAGAACCACGTACATAGAGGTCATTTAGAACTACGTACTTAGAGGTCATTTAGAACTACGTATTTAGAGGTCATTTAGAACCACGTACTTAGAGGACATTTAGAACCACGTACTTAGAGGTAATTTAGAACCACTTACTTAGATGTCATTTGGAAGTACGTACCTAGAGGTCATTTAGAAATACGTACTTAGGGGTCATTTAGAACTACTTACTTAGAGGTCATTTAGAACCACATATTTGAGGTCGTTTAGAATTACGTACTTTGAGGTCACTTAGAACTTACGTACTTAGAGGTCATTTAGAACTACGTACTTAGAGGTAATTTAGTACTACGTACTTAGGTGTCATTTAGAACTACTGATTTAGAGGTCATTTAGAACTACTGATTTAGGTCATTTAGAACCAAGTACTTAGAGGTCATTTAGAACCACGTACTTAGAGGTCATTTAGAACCTCGTACTTAGAGGTCATTTAGAACCACGTACTTAGAGGATAGTTGGAACCATGTAATTAGAGGTCAGTTAGAACTACGTTCTAAGAGGTCATTTAAGAACCCACGAATTTAGAGGTCATTCAGAACCACGTACTTAGAGGTCATTTAGAACCACGTACTTAGAGGTCATTTAGAACCACGTACTTAGAGGTTATTTAGCACTACGTATATGAGGTCATTTAGAACCACGTACTTAGAGGACATTTAGAACCACGTACTTAGAAGTCATTAGAAGAACCCACGTACTTAGAGGTCATTTAGAACCACGTACTAAGAGGTCATATAGAACCACGTACTTAGAGGTCATTTAGAACTACGTACTTAGCAGTCATTTAGAACTACTTACTTAGAGGTCATTTAGAACCACGTACTTAGAGGTCATTTAGAACTACGAACTTAGGGGTCATTTAGAACCCACGTACTTAGAGGTCATTTAGTACCCACGTACTTAGAGGTCATATAGAACCTCGTACTTAGAGGTCATTTAGAACCATTTACTTAGATGTCATTTGGAAGTACGTACCTAGAAGTCATTTAGAACTACGTACTTAGGGGTCATTTAGAACTACTTACTTAGAGGTCATTTAGAAGCACGTACTTAGAGGTCATTTAGAACCACGTACTTAGAGGTTATTTAGCACTACGTATATAAGGTCATTTAGAACCACGTACTTAGAGGACATTTTGAACCACTTACTTGGAGGTCATTTGGAACTACGTACCTTGAGGTCATTTAGAACCTCGTACTTAGAGGTCATTTAGAACCACATACTTAAAGGTCATTTAGAACTACTTACTTAGAGGTCATTTAGAACTACGTACCTAGAGGTCATTTAGGACCACGTACTTAGAGGTCATTTAGAACCACTTACTTAGAGGTCATTTAGAACCACGTTTTCAGATGTCATTTAGAACCCACGTACTTAGAGGTCATATAGAACCACGTACATAGAGGTCATTTAGAACTACGTACTTAGATTTCATTTAGAGCTACGTACTTAGAGGTCATTTAGAACTACGAACTTAGGGGTCATTTAGAACCCACGTACTTAGAGGTCATTTAGAACTACGTATATGAGGTCTTTTAGAACCACGTACTTAGAGGACATTTAGAACCACGTACTTAGAGGTCATTTAGAACCACTTACTTAGAAGTCATTTGGAAGTACGTACTTAGAGGTCATTTAGAACTACGTACTTAGGGGTCATTTAGAACCACTTACTTAGAGGTCATTTAGAAGCACGTACTTAGAGGTCATTTAGAACCACGTAGTTAGAGGTCATTTAGAACCACGTACTTAGAGGTTATTTAGCACTACGTATATGAGGTCATTTAGAACCACGTACTTAGAGGACATTTAGAACCACGTACTTAGAAGTCATTAGAAGAACCCACGTACTTAGAGGTCATTTAGAACCACGTACTAAGAGGTCATATAGAACCACGTACTTAGAGGTCATTTAGAACTACGTACTTAGCAGTCATTTAGAACTACGTATATGAGGTCATTTAGAACCACGTACTTAGAGGACATTTAGAACCACGTACTTAGAGGGCATTTGAACTAAGTATTTAGAGGTCATTTAGAACCACGTACTTAGAGGTCATTTAGAACCACATACTTAGAGGTCATTTAGAACTACGTACTTAGAGGTCATTTAGAACTACGTACTTTAAGGTCATTTAAATCCACGTACTTATGGTCATTTAGAACTACGTACTTAGAGGTCATTTAGAAGCACGTACATAGAGGTCATTTAGAACCACGTACTTAGAGGTCATCTAGAACAACGTATTTAGAGGTCATTTAGAACCACTTACTTAGATGTCATTTGGAAGTACGTACCTAGAGGTCATTTAGAACCACGTACTTAGAGGTCATTTAGAACCACGTACTTAGAGGTCATTTAGAACCAACGTACTTAAAGGTCATTTAGAACCAAACACTTAGAGGTCGTTTAGAACTACGTACTTAGAGGTCATTTAGAACCCACGTACTTAGAGGTCATTTAGAAACCACGTTCTTAGAGGTTATTTAGAACCAACTTCTTAGAGGTCATTTAGAACCCACGTGCTTAGAGGTAATTTAGAACCCACGTACTTAGAGGTCATTTAGAACTACGTACTTAGAGGTCATTTAGAAGTACGTACTTAGAGGTCATTTAGTACTACGTACTTAGGGGTCATTTAGAACTACTTACTTAGAGGTCATTTAGAACCAAGTACTTAGAGGTCATTTAGATTCACGTACTTGGAGGTCATTTAGAACTACGTACTTAGGGGTCATTTAGAACTACTTACTTAGAGGTCATTTAGAACCACGTACTTATAGGTCATTTAGAACCACGTACTTAGAGATCATTTAGAACCACGTACTTAGAGGTCATTTAGAACCCAGTACTTAGAGGTCATTTAGAACTACGTACTTAGAAGATATTTAGAACCACGTACTTAGAGGTCATTTAAAACCAACTTTTTAGAGGTCATTTAGAACTACGTACTTAGAATTCCTTTAGAACCACGTACATAGAGGTCATTTAGAACTACGTACTTAGAGGTCATTTAGAACTAAGTATTTATAGGTCGTTTAGAACTACGAACTTAGGTGTCATTTAGAACCCACGTACTTAGAGGTCATTTAGAACTACGTATATGAGGTCATTTAGAACCTCGTACTTAGAGGACATTTAGAACCACGTACCTAGAGGTAATTTAGAACCACTTACTTAGATGTCATTTGGAAGTACGTACCTAGAGGTCATTTAGAAATACGTACTTAGGGGTCATTTAGAACTATTTACTTAGAGGTCATTTAGAAGCACGTACTTAGAGGTCATTTAGTACCACGAAGTGAGAGGTCATTTAGAACCACGTACTTAAAGGTCATTTAGAACCAACTTTTTAGATGTCATTTAGAACTACGTACTTAGAGGTCAATTAGAACCACGTACTTAGAGGTCATTTAGAACTTACGTACTTAGAGGTCATTTAGAACTACGTACTTAGAGGTAATTTAGTACTACGTACTTAGGTGTCATTTAGAACTACGTACTCTGAGGTCATTTAGAACCACGTACTTAGAAGTCATTTAGAACCACGTACTTAGAGGTCATTTAGAACCCACGTACTTAGAGGTCATTTTGAACCACGTACTTAGATGTCATTTAGAACCAACGTACTTAGAGGTCATTTTGAACCAAACACTTAGAGGTCGTTTAGAACCACGTACTTAGAGGTCATTTAGAACCCAGTACTTAGAGGTCATTTAGAACTACGTACTTAGAAGATATTTAGAACCACGTACTTAGAGGTCATTTAGAACCAACTTTTTAGAGGTCATTTAGAATTACGTACTTAGAGGTCCTTTAGAACCACGTACATAGAGGCCATTTAGAACTACGTATTTATAGGTCGTTTAGAACTACGAACTTAGGGGTCATTTAGAACCCACGTACTTAGAGGTCATTTAGAACTACGTATATGAGGTCATTTAGAACCACGTACTTAGAGGACATTTAGAACCACGTACTTAGAGGTAATTTAGAACCACTTACTTAGATGTCATTTGGAAGTACGTACCTAGAGGTCATTTAGAAATACGTACTTAGGGGTCATTTAGAACTATTTACTTAGAGGTCATTTAGAAGCACGTACTTAGAGGTCATTTAGTACCACGAAGTGAGAGGTCATTTAGAACCACGTACTTAAAGGTCATTTAGAACCAACTTTTTAGATGTCATTTAGAACTACGTACTTAGAGGTCAATTAGAACCACGTACTTAGAGGTCATTTAGAACTTACGTACTTAGAGGTCATTTAGAACTACGTACTTAGAGGTAATTTAGTACTACGTACTTAGGTGTCATTTAGAACTACGTACTCTGAGGTCATTTAGAACCACGTACTTAGAAGTCATTTAGAACCAAGTACTTAGAGGTCATTTAGAACAACGTACTTAGAGGTCATTTTGAACCACGTACTTAGATGTCATTTAGAACCAACGTACTTAGAGGTCATTTTGAACCAAACACTTAGAGGTCGTTTAGAACTACGTACTTAGAAGTCATTTAGAACCCACGTACTTAGAGGTCATTTAGAAACCACGTTCTTAGAGGTTATTTAGAACCAATTTCTTAGAGGTCATTTAGAACTACGTACTTAGAGGTCAGTTAGTACTACGTACTTAGGGGTCATTTAGAACTACTTACTTAGAGGTCATTTAGAACCAAGTACTTAGAGGTCATTTAGAACCACGTACTTAGAGGTCATTTAGAACCTCGTACTCAGAGGTCATTTAGAACCACGTACTTAGAGGATAGTTAGAACCATGTAATTAGAGGTCAGTTAGAACTACGTTCTAAGAGGTCATTTAGAACCCACGAACTTAGAGGTCATTCAGAACCACGTACTTAGAGGTCATTTAGAACCACGTACTTAGAGGTGATTTAGAACCACGTACTTAGAGGTTATTTAGCACTACGTATATAAGGTCATTTAGAACCACGTACTTAGAGGACATTTAGAACCACGTACTTAGAAGTCATTAGAAGAACCCACGTACTTAGAGGTCATTTAGAACCACGTACTAAGAGGTCATATAGAACCACGTACTTAGAGGTCATTTAGAACTACGTACTTAGCAGTCATTTAGAACTACTTACTTAGAGGTCATTTATAACCACGTACTTAGAGGTCATTTAGAACTATAAACTTAGGGGTCATTTAGAACCCACGTACTTAGAGGTCATTTAGTACCCACGTACTTAGAGGTCATATAGAACCTCGTACTTAGTGGTCATTTAGAACCACTTACTTAGATGTCATTTGGAAGTACGTACCTAGAGGTCATTTAGAACTACGTACTTAGGGGTCATTTAGAACTACTTACTTAGAGGTCATTTAGAAGCACGTACTTAGAGGTCATTTAGAACCACGTACTTAGAGGTCATTTAGAACCACGTACTAAGAGGTTATTTAGCACTACGTATATAAGGTCATTTAGAACCACGTACTTAGAGGACATTTTGAACCACGTACTTAGAAGTCATTTAGAAGAACCCACGTACTTAGAGGTCATTTAGAACCACGTACTAAGAGATCATATAGAACCACGTACTTAGAGGTCATTTAGATCCACTTACTTAGAGTTAATTTAGAACCACATACTTAGAGGTCATTTAGAACTACGTACTTAGTGGTCAATTAGAACCACGTACTTAGAGGTCATTTAGAACTACGTACTTAGAGGTAATATAGAACTACGTTCTTAGAGGTCATTTAGGACTTCGTACTTAGAGGTCATTTAGAACTACGTACTTATAGGTCATTTAGAACCACGTACTTAGACGTCATTTAGAACCACTTACTTGGAGGTCATTTGGAACTACGTACCTTGAGGTCATTTAGAACCTCGTACTTAGAGGTCATTTAGAACCACATACTTAAAGGTCATTTAGAACTACATACTTAGAGGTCATTTAGAACTACGTACCTAGAGGTCATTTAAGACCACGTACTTAGAGGTCATTTAGAACCACTTACTTAGAGGTAATTTGGTACTACGTATCTAGAGGTATTGAGAACTACGTACTTAGACGTCATTTAGAACTACGTACTTAGGGGTCATTTAGAACTACTTACTTAGAGGTCATTTAGAACCAAGTACTTAGAGGTCATTTAGATTCACGTACTTGGAGGTCATTTAGAACTACGTACTTAGGGGTCATTTAGAACTACTTACTTAGAGGTCATTTAGAACCACGTACTTATAGGTCATTTAGAACCACGTACTTAGAGATCATTTAGAACCACGTACTTAGAGGTCATTTAGAACCCAGTACTTAGAGGTCATTTAGAACTACGTACTTAGAAGATATTTAGAACCACGTACTTAGAGGTCATTTAAAACCAACTTTTTAGAGGTCATTTAGAACTACGTACTTAGAATTCCTTTAGAACCACGTACATAGAGGTCATTTAGAACTACGTACTTAGAGGTCATTTAGAACTAAGTATTTATAGGTCGTTTAGAACTACGAACTTAGGTGTCATTTAGAACCCACGTACTTAGAGGTCATTTAGAACTACGTATATGAGGTCATTTAGAACCTCGTACTTAGAGGACATTTAGAACCACGTACCTAGAGGTAATTTAGAACCACTTACTTAGATGTCATTTGGAAGTACGTACCTAGAGGTCATTTAGAAATACGTACTTAGGGGTCATTTAGAACTATTTACTTAGAGGTCATTTAGAAGCACGTACTTAGAGGTCATTTAGTACCACGAAGTGAGAGGTCATTTAGAACCACGTACTTAAAGGTCATTTAGAACCAACTTTTTAGATGTCATTTAGAACTACGTACTTAGAGGTCAATTAGAACCACGTACTTAGAGGTCATTTAGAACTTACGTACTTAGAGGTCATTTAGAACTACGTACTTAGAGGTAATTTAGTACTACGTACTTAGGTGTCATTTAGAACTACGTACTCTGAGGTCATTTAGAACCACGTACTTAGAAGTCATTTAGAACCACGTACTTAGAGGTCATTTAGAACCCACGTACTTAGAGGTCATTTTGAACCACGTACTTAGATGTCATTTAGAACCAACGTACTTAGAGGTCATTTTGAACCAAACACTTAGAGGTCGTTTAGAACCACGTACTTAGAGGTCATTTAGAACCCAGTACTTAGAGGTCATTTAGAACTACGTACTTAGAAGATATTTAGAACCACGTACTTAGAGGTCATTTAGAACCAACTTTTTAGAGGTCATTTAGAATTACGTACTTAGAGGTCCTTTAGAACCACGTACATAGAGGCCATTTAGAACTACGTATTTATAGGTCGTTTAGAACTACGAACTTAGGGGTCATTTAGAACCCACGTACTTAGAGGTCATTTAGAACTACGTATATGAGGTCATTTAGAACCACGTACTTAGAGGACATTTAGAACCACGTACTTAGAGGTAATTTAGAACCACTTACTTAGATGTCATTTGGAAGTACGTACCTAGAGGTCATTTAGAAATACGTACTTAGGGGTCATTTAGAACTATTTACTTAGAGGTCATTTAGAAGCACGTACTTAGAGGTCATTTAGTACCACGAAGTGAGAGGTCATTTAGAACCACGTACTTAAAGGTCATTTAGAACCAACTTTTTAGATGTCATTTAGAACTACGTACTTAGAGGTCAATTAGAACCACGTACTTAGAGGTCATTTAGAACTTACGTACTTAGAGGTCATTTAGAACTACGTACTTAGAGGTAATTTAGTACTACGTACTTAGGTGTCATTTAGAACTACGTACTCTGAGGTCATTTAGAACCACGTACTTAGAAGTCATTTAGAACCAAGTACTTAGAGGTCATTTAGAACAACGTACTTAGAGGTCATTTTGAACCACGTACTTAGATGTCATTTAGAACCAACGTACTTAGAGGTCATTTTGAACCAAACACTTAGAGGTCGTTTAGAACTACGTACTTAGAAGTCATTTAGAACCCACGTACTTAGAGGTCATTTAGAAACCACGTTCTTAGAGGTTATTTAGAACCAATTTCTTAGAGGTCATTTAGAACTACGTACTTAGAGGTCAGTTAGTACTACGTACTTAGGGGTCATTTAGAACTACTTACTTAGAGGTCATTTAGAACCAAGTACTTAGAGGTCATTTAGAACCACGTACTTAGAGGTCATTTAGAACCTCGTACTCAGAGGTCATTTAGAACCACGTACTTAGAGGATAGTTAGAACCATGTAATTAGAGGTCAGTTAGAACTACGTTCTAAGAGGTCATTTAGAACCCACGAACTTAGAGGTCATTCAGAACCACGTACTTAGAGGTCATTTAGAACCACGTACTTAGAGGTGATTTAGAACCACGTACTTAGAGGTTATTTAGCACTACGTATATAAGGTCATTTAGAACCACGTACTTAGAGGACATTTAGAACCACGTACTTAGAAGTCATTAGAAGAACCCACGTACTTAGAGGTCATTTAGAACCACGTACTAAGAGGTCATATAGAACCACGTACTTAGAGGTCATTTAGAACTACGTACTTAGCAGTCATTTAGAACTACTTACTTAGAGGTCATTTATAACCACGTACTTAGAGGTCATTTAGAACTATAAACTTAGGGGTCATTTAGAACCCACGTACTTAGAGGTCATTTAGTACCCACGTACTTAGAGGTCATATAGAACCTCGTACTTAGTGGTCATTTAGAACCACTTACTTAGATGTCATTTGGAAGTACGTACCTAGAGGTCATTTAGAACTACGTACTTAGGGGTCATTTAGAACTACTTACTTAGAGGTCATTTAGAAGCACGTACTTAGAGGTCATTTAGAACCACGTACTTAGAGGTCATTTAGAACCACGTACTAAGAGGTTATTTAGCACTACGTATATAAGGTCATTTAGAACCACGTACTTAGAGGACATTTTGAACCACGTACTTAGAAGTCATTTAGAAGAACCCACGTACTTAGAGGTCATTTAGAACCACGTACTAAGAGATCATATAGAACCACGTACTTAGAGGTCATTTAGATCCACTTACTTAGAGTTAATTTAGAACCACATACTTAGAGGTCATTTAGAACTACGTACTTAGTGGTCAATTAGAACCACGTACTTAGAGGTCATTTAGAACTACGTACTTAGAGGTAATATAGAACTACGTTCTTAGAGGTCATTTAGGACTTCGTACTTAGAGGTCATTTAGAACTACGTACTTATAGGTCATTTAGAACCACGTACTTAGACGTCATTTAGAACCACTTACTTGGAGGTCATTTGGAACTACGTACCTTGAGGTCATTTAGAACCTCGTACTTAGAGGTCATTTAGAACCACATACTTAAAGGTCATTTAGAACTACATACTTAGAGGTCATTTAGAACTACGTACCTAGAGGTCATTTAAGACCACGTACTTAGAGGTCATTTAGAACCACTTACTTAGAGGTAATTTGGTACTACGTATCTAGAGGTATTGAGAACTACGTACTTAGACGTCATTTAGAACTACGTACTTAGAAGATATTTAGAACCACGTACTTAGAGGTCATTTAGAACCAACTATTTAGAGGTCATTTAGAACTACGTACTTAGATGTCATTTAGAACCACGTACTTAGAGGTCAATTCGAACCAACAACTTAGCGGTCATTTAGAACTACGTACTTAGAGGTCATTTAGAACCACGTACTCAGATGTCATTTAGAACCCACGTACTTAGAGGTCATATAGAACCACGTACATAGAGGTCATTTAGAACCACGTACTTAGAGGTCATTTAGAACCACATACTTAGAGGTCATTTAGAAGCACGTACATAGAGGTCATTTAGAACCACGTAGTTAGAGGTCATCTAGAACAACGTACTTAGAGGTCATTTAGAACCACTTACTTAGATGTCATTTGGAAGTACGTACCTAGAGGTCATTTAGAAGCACGTACTTAGAGGTCATTTAGAACCACGTAGTTAGAGGTCATTTAGAACCACTTACTTAGATGTCATTTGGAAGTACGTACCTAGAGGTCATTTAGAACCACGTACTTAGAGGTCATTTAGAACCACGTACTTAGAGGTCATTTAGAACCACGTAGTTAGAGGTCATTTAGAACCAAGTACTTAGAGGTTATTTAGAACTACGTACTTAGAAGATATTTAGAACCACGTACTTAGAGGTCATTTAGAACCAACTTTTTAGAGGTCATTTAGAACTACGTACTTAGAGGTCCTTTAGAACCACGTACATAGAGGTCATTTAGAACTACGTACTTAGAGGTCATTTAGAACTACGTATTTATAGGTCGTTTAGAACTACGAACTTAGGGGTCATTTAGAACCCACGTACTTAGAGGTCATTTAGAACTACGTATATGAGGTCATTCAGAACCACGTACTTAGAGGACATTTAGAAACACGTACTTAGAGGTAATTTAGAACCACTTACTTAGATGTCATTTCGAAGTACGTACCTAGAGGTCATTTAGAAATACGTACTTATGGGTCATTTAGAACTATTTACTTAGAGGTCACTTAGAAGCACGTACTTAGAGGTCATTTAGTACCACGAAGTTAGAGGTCATTTAGAACCACGTACTTAAAGGTCATTTAGAACCAACTTTTTAGATGTCATTTAGAACTACGTACTTAGAAGTCAATTAGAACCACGTACTTAGAGGTCATTTAGAACTTACGTACTTAGAGGTCATTTAGAACTACGTACTTAGAGGTAATTTAGTACTACGTACTTAGGTGTCATTTAGAACTTTGTACTTAGAGGTCATTTAGAACGACGTACTCAGAGGTCATTTGGAACCTACGTACTTAGAGGTCATTTAGAACCACTTACTTAGAGGTCATTTAGAACCACATACTTAGAGGTCGTTTAGAACTACTTACTTAGGGGTCATTTAGAACCACGTACTCTGAGGTCATTTAGAACCACGTACTTAGAAGTCATTTAGAACCACGTACTTAGAGGTCATTTAGAACAACGTACTTAGAGGTCATTTTGAACCACGTACTTAGAGGTCATTTAGAACCAACGTACTTAGAGGTCATTTTGAACCAAACACTTAGAGGTCGTTTAGAACTACGTACTTAGAAGTCATTTAGAACCCACGTACTTAGAGGTCATTTAGAAACCACGTTCTTAGAGGTTATTTAGAACCAATTTCTTAGAGGTCATTTAGAACCCACGTACTTAGAGGTAATTTAGAACCCACGTACTTAGAGGTCATTTAGAACTACGTACTTAGAGGTCATTTAGTACTACGTACTTAGGGGTCATTTAAACCTACTTACTTAGAGGTCATTTAGAACCAAGTACTTAGAGGTCATTTAGATTCACGTACTTAGAGGTCATTTGGAACTACGTACTTAGGGGTCATTTAGAACTACTTACTTAGAGGTCATTTAGAACCACGTACTTATAGGTCATTTAGAACCACGTACTTAGAGGTCATTTAGAACCAGCAACTTAGAGGTCATTTAGAACTACGTACTTAGAGGTCATTTAGAACCAAGTACTTAGAGGTCATTTAGAACCACGTACTTAGAGGTCATTTAGAACCAAGTACTTAGAGGTCATTTAGAACCAAGTACTTAGAGGTCATTTAGAACTACGTACTTAGAAGATATTTAGAACCACGTACTTAGAGGTCATTTAGAACCAACTTTTTAGAGGTCATTTAGAACTACGTACTTAGAGGTCCTTTAGAACCACGTACATAGAGGTCATTTAGAACTACGTACTTAGAGGTCATTTAGAACTACGTATTTAGAGGTCATTTAGAACCACGTACTTAGAGGACATTTAGAACCACGTACTTAGAGGTAATTTAGAACCACTTACTTAGATGTCATTTGGAAGTACGTACCTAGAGGTCATTTAGAAATACGTACTTAGGGGTCATTTAGAACTACTTACTTAGAGGTCATTTAGAACCACATATTTGAGGTCGTTTAGAATTACGTACTTTGAGGTCACTTAGAACTTACGTACTTAGAGGTCATTTAGAACTACGTACTTAGAGGTAATTTAGTACTACGTACTTAGGTGTCATTTAGAACTACTGATTTAGAGGTCATTTAGAACTACTGATTTAGGTCATTTAGAACCAAGTACTTAGAGGTCATTTAGAACCACGTACTTAGAGGTCATTTAGAACCTCGTACTTAGAGGTCATTTAGAACCACGTACTTAGAGGATAGTTGGAACCATGTAATTAGAGGTCAGTTAGAACTACGTTCTAAGAGGTCATTTAAGAACCCACGAACTTAGAGGTCATTCAGAACCACGTACTTAGAGGTCATTTAGAACCACGTACTTAGAGGTCATTTAGAACCACGTACTTAGAGGTTATTTAGCACTACGTATATGAGGTCATTTAGAACCACGTACTTAGAGGACATTTAGAACCACGTACTTAGAAGTCATTAGAAGAACCCACGTACTTAGAGGTCATTTAGAACCACGTACTAAGAGGTCATATAGAACCACGTACTTAGAGGTCATTTAGAACTACGTACTTAGCAGTCATTTAGAACTACTTACTTAGAGGTCATTTAGAACCACGTACTTAGAGGTCATTTAGAACTACGAACTTAGGGGTCATTTAGATTCCACGTACTTAGAGGTCATTTAGTACCCACGTACTTAGAGGTCATATAGAACCTCGTACTTAGAGGTCATTTAGAACCATTTACTTAGATGTCATTTGGAAGTACGTACCTAGAAGTCATTTAGAACTACGTACTTAGGGGTCATTTAGAACTACTTACTTAGAGGTCATTTAGAAGCACGTACTTAGAGGTCATTTAGAACCACGTACTTAGAGGTTATTTAGCACTACGTATATAAGGTCATTTAGAACCACGTACTTAGAGGACATTTTGAACCACTTACTTGGAGGTCATTTGGAACTACGTACCTTGAGGTCATTTAGAACCTCGTACTTAGAGGTCATTTAGAACCACATACTTAAAGGTCATTTAGAACTACTTACTTAGAGGTCATTTAGAACTACGTACCTAGAGGTCATTTAGGACCACGTACTTAGAGGTCATTTAGAACTACGTACTTAGAAGATATTTAGAACCACGTACTTAGAGGTCATTTAGAACCAACTTTTTAGAGGTCATTTAGAATTACGTACTTAGAGGTCCTTTAGAACCACGTACATAGAGGTCATTTAGGACTTCGTACTTAGAGGTCATTTAGAACTACGTACTTATAGGTCATTTAGAACCACGTACTTAGACGTCATTTAGAACCACTTACTTGGAGGTCATTTAGAACCACGTACTTAGTGGTCATTTAGAACCAACGTACTTAGAGGTCATTTAGAACCAAACACTTAGAGGTCGTTTAGAACTACGTACTTAGAGGTCATTTAGAACCCACGTACTTAGAGGTCATTTAGAAACCACGTTCTTAGAGGTTATTTAGAACCAACTTCTTAGAGGTCATTTAGAACCCACGTACTTAGAGGTAATTTAGAACCCACGTACTTAGAGGTCATTTAGAACTACGTACTTAGAGGTCATTTAGAACTACTTACTTAGAGGTCATTTAGAACCAAGTACTTAGAGGTCATTTAGATTTACGTACTTAGAGGTCATTTAGAACTACGTACTTAGGGGTCATTTAGAACTACGTACTTAGAGGTCATTTAGAACCCACGTACTTAGAGGTCATTTAGAAACAACGTTCTTAGAGGTTATTTAGAACCAACTTCTTAGAGGTCATTTAGAACCCACGTACTTAGAGGTAATTTAGAACCCACGTACTTAGAGGTCATTTAGTACTACGTACTAAGGGGTCATTTAGAACTACTTACTTAGAGGTCATTTAGAACCAAGTACTTAGAGGTCATTTAGATTCACGTACTTAGAGGTCATTTAGAACTACGTACTTAGGGGTCATTTAGAACTACTTACTTAGAGGTCATTTAGAACCAACTTTTTAGAGGTCATTTAGAACTACGTACTTAGAGGTCCTTTAGAACCACGTACATAGAGGTCATTTAGAACTACGTACTTAGAGGTCATTTAGAACTACGTATTTATAGGTCGTTTAGAACTACGAACTTAGGGGTCATTTAGAACCCACGTACTTAGAGGTCATTTAGAACTACGTATATGAGGTCATTCAGAACCACGTACTTAGAGGACATTTAGAACCACGTACTTAGAGGTAATTTAGAACCACTTACTTAGATGTCATTTCGAAGTACGTACCTAGAGGTCATTTAGAAATACGTACTTATGGGTCATTTAGAACTATTTACTTAGAGGTCATTTAGAAGCACGTACTTAGAGGTCATTTAGTACCACGAAGTTAGAGGTCATTTAGAACCACGTACTTAAAGGTCATTTAGAACCAACTTTTTAGATGTCATTTAGAACTACGTACTTAGAAGTCAATTAGAACCACGTACTTAGAGGTCATTTAGAACTTACGTACTTAGAGGTCATTTAGAACTACGTACTTAGAGGTAATTTAGTACTACGTACTTAGGTGTCATTTAGAACTACGTACTTAGAGGTCATTTAGAACGACGTACTCAGAGGTCATTTGGAACCTACGTACTTAGAGGTCATTTAGAACCACTTACTTAGAGGTCATTTAGAACCACATACTTAGAGGTCGTTTAGAACTACTTACTTACGGGTCATTTAGAACCACGTACTCTGAGGTCATTTAGAACCACGTACTTAGAAGTCATTTAGAACCACGTACTTAGAGGTCATTTAGAACAACGTACTTAGAGGTCATTTTGAACCACGTACTTAGAGGTCATTTAGAACCAACGTACTTAGAGGTCATTTTGAACCAAACACTTAGAGGTCGTTTAGTACTACGTACTTAGAAGTCATTTAGAACCCACGTACTTAGAGGTCATTTAGAAACCACGTTCTTAGAGGTTATTTAGAACCAATTTCTTAGAGGTCATTTAGAACCCACGTACTTAGAGGTAATTTAGAACCCACGTACTTAGAGGTCATTTAGAACTACGTACTTAGAGGTCATTTAGTACTACGTACTTAGGGGTCATTTAGAACTACTTACTTAGAGGTCATTTAGAACCAAGTACTTAGAGGTCATTTAGATTCACGTACTTAGAGGTCATTTGGAACTACGTACTTAGGGGTCATTTAGAACTACTTACTCAGAGGTCATTTAGAACCACGTACTTATAGGTCATTTAGAACCACGTACTTAGAGGTCATTTAGAACCAGCAACTTAGAGGTCATTTAGAACTACGTACTTAGAGGTCATTTATAACCAAGTACTTAGAGGTCATTTAGAACCACGTACTTAGAGGTCATTTAGAACCAAGTACTTAGAGGTCATTTAGAACCAAGTACTTAGAGGTCATTTAGAACTACGTACTTAGAAGATATTTAGAACCACGTACTTAGAGGTCATTTAGAACCAACTTTTTAGAGGTCATTTAGAACTACGTACTTAGAGGTCCTTTAGAACCACGTACATAGAGGTCATTTAGAACTACGTACTTAGAGGTCATTTAGAACTACGTATTTAGAGGTCATTTAGAACCACGTACTTAGAGGACATTTAGAACCACGTACTTAGAGGTAATTTAGAACCACTTACTTAGATGTCATTTGGAAGTACGTACCTAGAGGTCATTTAGAAATACGTACTTAGGGGTCATTTAGAACTACTTACTTAGAGGTCATTTAGAACCACATATTTGAGGTCGTTTAGAATTACGTACTTTGAGGTCACTTAGAACTTACGTACTTAGAGGTCATTTAGAACTACGTACTTAGAGGTAATTTAGTACTACGTACTTAGGTGTCATTTAGAACTACTGATTTAGAGGTCATTTAGAACTACTGATTTAGGTCATTTAGAACCAAGTACTTAGAGGTCATTTAGAACCACGTACTTAGAGGTCATTTAGAACCTCGTACTTAGAGGTCATTTAGAACCACGTACTTAGAGGATAGTTGGAACCATGTAATTAGAGGTCAGTTAGAACTACGTTCTAAGAGGTCATTTAAGAACCCACGAATTTAGAGGTCATTCAGAACCACGTACTTAGAGGTCATTTAGAACCACGTACTTAGAGGTCATTTAGAACCACGTACTTAGAGGTTATTTAGCACTACGTATATGAGGTCATTTAGAACCACGTACTTAGAGGACATTTAGAACCACGTACTTAGAAGTCATTAGAAGAACCCACGTACTTAGAGGTCATTTAGAACCACGTACTAAGAGGTCATATAGAACCACGTACTTAGAGGTCATTTAGAACTACGTACTTAGCAGTCATTTAGAACTACTTACTTAGAGGTCATTTAGAACCACGTACTTAGAGGTCATTTAGAACTACGAACTTAGGGGTCATTTAGAACCCACGTACTTAGAGGTCATTTAGTACCCACGTACTTAGAGGTCATATAGAACCTCGTACTTAGAGGTCATTTAGAACCATTTACTTAGATGTCATTTGGAAGTACGTACCTAGAAGTCATTTAGAACTATGTACTTAGGGGTCATTTAGAACTACTTACTTAGAGGTCATTTAGAAGCACGTACTTAGAGGTCATTTAGAACCACGTACTTAGAGGTTATTTAGCACTACGTATATAAGGTCATTTAGAACCACGTACTTAGAGGACATTTTGAACCACTTACTTGGAGGTCATTTGGAACTACGTACCTTGAGGTCATTTAGAACCTCGTACTTAAAGGTCATTTAGAACCACATACTTAAAGGTAATTTAGAACTACTTACTTAGAGGTCATTTAGAACTACGTACCTAGAGGTCATTTAGGACCACGTACTTAGAGGTCATTTAGAACCACTTACTTAGAGGTCATTTAGAACCACGTTTTCAGATGTCATTTAGAACCCACGTACTTAGAGGTCATATAGAACCACGTACATAGAGGTCATTTAGAACTACGTACTTAGATTTCATTTAGAGCTACGTACTTAGAGGTCATTTAGAACTACGAACTTAGGGGTCATTTAGAACCCACGTACTTAGAGGTCATTTAGAACTACGTATATGAGGTCTTTTAGAACCACGTACTTAGAGGACATTTAGAACCACGTACTTAGAGGTCATTTAGAACCACTTACTTAGAAGTCATTTGGAAGTACGTACTTAGAGGTCATTTAGAACTACGTACTTAGGGGTCATTTAGAACCACTTACTTAGAGGTCATTTAGAAGCACGTACTTAGAGGTCATTTAGAACCACGTAGTTAGAGGTCATTTAGAACCACGTACTTAGAGGTTATTTAGCACTACGTATATGAGGTCATTTAGAACCACGTACTTAGAGGACATTTAGAACCACGTACTTAGAAGTCATTAGAAGAACCCACGTACTTAGAGGTCATTTAGAACCACGTACTAAGAGGTCATATAGAACCACGTACTTAGAGGTCATTTAGAACTACGTACTTAGCAGTCATTTAGAACTACGTATATGAGGTCATTTAGAACCACGTACTTAGAGGACATTTAGAACCACGTACTTAGAGGGCATTTGAACTAAGTATTTAGAGGTCATTTAGAACCACGTACTTAGAGGTCATTTAGAACCACATACTTAGAGGTCATTTAGAACTACGTACTTAGAGGTCATTTAGAACTACGTACTTTAAGGTCATTTAAATCCACGTACTTATGGTCATTTAGAACTACGTACTTAGAGGTCATTTAGAAGCACGTACATAGAGGTCATTTAGAACCACGTACTTAGAGGTCATCTAGAACAACGTATTTAGAGGTCATTTAGAACCACTTACTTAGATGTCATTTGGAAGTACGTACCTAGAGGTCATTTAGAACCACGTACTTAGAGGTCATTTAGAACCACGTACTTAGAGGTCATTTAGAACCAACGTACTTAAAGGTCATTTAGAACCAAACACTTAGAGGTCGTTTAGAACTACGTACTTAGAGGTCATTTAGAACCCACGTACTTAGAGGTCATTTAGAAACCACGTTCTTAGAGGTTATTTAGAACCAACTTCTTAGAGGTCATTTAGAACCCACGTACTTAGAGGTAATTTAGAACCCACGTACTTAGAGGTCATTTAGAACTACGTACTTAGAGGTCATTTAGAAGTACGTACTTAGAGGTCATTTAGTACTACGTACTTAGGGGTCATTTAGAACTACTTACTTAGAGGTCATTTAGAACCAAGTACTTAGAGGTCATTTAGATTCACGTACTTAGAGGTCATTTAGAACTACGTACTTAGGGGTCATTTAGAACTACTTACTTAGAGGTCATTTAGAACCACGTACTTATAGGTCATTTAGAACCACGTACTTAGAGATCATTTAGAACCACGTACTTAGAGGTCATTTAGAACCCAGTACTTAGAGGTCATTTAGAACTACGTACTTAGAAGATATTTAGAACCACGTACTTAGAGGTCATTTAAAACCAACTTTTTAGAGGTCATTTAGAACTACGTACTTAGAATTCCTTTAGAACCACGTACATAGAGGTCATTTAGAACTACGTACTTAGAGGTCATTTAGAACTACGTATTTATAGGTCGTTTAGAACTACGAACTTAGGTGTCATTTAGAACCCACGTACTTAGAGGTCATTTAGAACTACGTATATGAGGTCATTTAGAACCTCGTACTTAGAGGACATTTAGAACCACGTACCTAGAGGTAATTTAGAACCACTTACTTAGATGTCATTTGGAAGTACGTACCTAGAGGTCATTTAGAAATACGTACTTAGGGGTCATTTAGAACTATTTACTTAGAGGTCATTTAGAAGCACGTACTTAGAGGTCATTTAGTACTACGAAGTGAGAGGTCATTTAGAACCACGTACTTAAAGGTCATTTAGAACCAACTTTTTAGATGTCATTTAGAACTACGTACTTAGAGGTCAATTAGAACCACGTACTTAGAGGTCATTTAGAACTTACGTACTTAGAGGTCATTTAGAACTACGTACTTAGAGGTAATTTAGTACTACGTACTTAGGTGTCATTTAGAACTACGTACTCTGAGGTCATTTAGAACCACGTACTTAGAAGTCATTTAGAACCACGTACTTAGAGGTCATTTAGAACAACGTACTTAGAGGTCATTTTGAACCACGTACTTAGATGTCATTTAGAACCAACGTACTTAGAGGTCATTTTGAACCAAACACTTAGAGGTCGTTTAGAACCACGTACTTAGAGGTCATTTAGAACCCAGTACTTAGAGGTCATTTAGAACTACGTACTTAGAAGATATTTAGAACCACGTACTTAGAGGTCATTTAGAACCAACTTTTTAGAGGTCATTTAGAATTACGTACTTAGAGGTCCTTTAGAACCACGTACATAGAGGTCATTTAGAACTACGTACTTAGAGGTCATTTAGAACTACGTATTTATAGGTCGTTTAGAACTACGAACTTAGGGGTCATTTAGAACCCACGTACTTAGAGGTCATTTAGAACTACGTATATGAGGTCATTTAGAACCACGTACTTAGAGGACATTTAGAACCACGTACTTAGAGGTAATTTAGAACCACTTACTTAGATGTCATTTGGAAGTACGTACCTAGAGGTCATTTAGAAATACGTACTTAGGGGTCATTTAGAACTATTTACTTAGAGGTCATTTAGAAGCACGTACTTAGAGGTCATTTAGTACCACGAAGTGAGAGGTCATTTAGAACCACGTACTTAAAGGTCATTTAGAACCAACTTTTTAGATGTCATTTAGAACTACGTACTTAGAGGTCAATTAGAACCACGTACTTAGAGGTCATTTAGAACTTACGTACTTAGAGGTCATTTAGAACTACGTACTTAGAGGTAATTTAGTACTACGTACTTAGGTGTCATTTAGAACTACGTACTCTGAGGTCATTTAGAACCACGTACTTAGAAGTCATTTAGAACCAAGTACTTAGAGGTCATTTAGAACAACGTACTTAGAGGTCATTTTGAACCACGTACTTAGATGTCATTTAGAACCAACGTACTTAGAGGTCATTTTGAACCAAACACTTAGAGGTCGTTTAGAACTACGTACTTAGAAGTCATTTAGAACCCACGTACTTAGAGGTCATTTAGAAACCACGTTCTTAGAGGTTATTTAGAACCAATTTCTTAGAGGTCATTTAGAACTACGTACTTAGAGGTCAGTTAGTACTACGTACTTAGGGGTCATTTAGAACTACTTACTTAGAGGTCATTTAGAACCAAGTACTTAGAGGTCATTTAGAACCACGTACTTAGAGGTCATTTAGAACCTCGTACTCAGAGGTCATTTAGAACCACGTACTTAGAGGATAGTTAGAACCATGTAATTAGAGGTCAGTTAGAACTACGTTCTAAGAGGTCATTTAGAACCCACGAACTTAGAGGTCATTCAGAACCACGTACTTAGAGGTCATTTAGAACCACGTACTTAGAGGTGATTTAGAACCACGTACTTAGAGGTTATTTAGCACTACGTATATAAGGTCATTTAGAACCACGTACTTAGAGGACATTTAGAACCACGTACTTAGAAGTCATTAGAAGAACCCACGTACTTAGAGGTCATTTAGAACCACGTACTAAGAGGTCATATAGAACCACGTACTTAGAGGTCATTTAGAACTACGTACTTAGCAGTCATTTAGAACTACTTACTTAGAGGTCATTTATAACCACGTACTTAGAGGTCATTTAGAACTATGAACTTAGGGGTCATTTAGAACCCACGTACTTAGAGGTCATTTAGTACCCACGTACTTAGAGGTCATATAGAACCTCGTACTTAGTGGTCATTTAGAACCACTTACTTAGATGTCATTTGGAAGTACGTACCTAGAGGTCATTTAGAACTACGTACTTAGGGGTCATTTAGAACTACTTACTTAGAGGTCATTTAGAAGCACGTACTTAGAGGTCATTTAGAACCACGTACTTAGAGGTCATTTAGAACCACGTACTAAGAGGTTATTTAGCACTACGTATATAAGGTCATTTAGAACCACGTACTTAGAGGACATTTTGAACCACGTACTTAGAAGTCATTTAGAAGAACCCACGTACTTAGAGGTCATTTAGAACCACGTACTAAGAGATCATATAGAACCACGTACTTAGAGGTCATTTAGATCCACTTACTTAGAGTTAATTTAGAACCACATACTTAGAGGTCATTTAGAACTACGTACTTAGTGGTCAATTAGAACCACGTACTTAGAGGTCATTTAGAACTACGTACTTAGAGGTAATATAGAACTACGTTCTTAGAGGTCATTTAGGACTTCGTACTTAGAGGTCATTTAGAACTACGTACTTATAGGTCATTTAGAACCACGTACTTAGACGTCATTTAGAACCACTTACTTGGAGGTCATTTGGAACTACGTACCTTGAGGTCATTTAGAACCTCGTACTTAGAGGTCATTTAGAACCACATACTTAAAGGTCATTTAGAACTACATACTTAGAGGTCATTTAGAACTACGTACCTAGAGGTCATTTAAGACCACGTACTTAGAGGTCATTTAGAACCACTTACTTAGAGGTAATTTGGAACTACGTATCTAGAGGTATTGAGAACTACGTACTTAGACGTCATTTAGAACTACGTACTTAGAAGATATTTAGAACCACGTACTTAGAGGTCATTTAGAACCAACTATTTAGAGGTCATTTAGAACTACGTACTTAGATGTCATTTAGAACCACGTACTTAGAGGTCAATTCGAACCAACAACTTAGCGGTCATTTAGAACTACGTACTTAGAGGTCATTTAGAACCACGTACTCAGATGTCATTTAGAACCCACGTACTTAGAGGTCATATAGAACCACGTACATAGAGGTCATTTAGAACCACGTACTTAGAGGTCATTTAGAACCACATACTTAGAGGTCATTTAGAAGCACGTACATAGAGGTCATTTAGAACCACGTAGTTAGAGGTCATCTAGAACAACGTACTTAGAGGTCATTTAGAACCACTTACTTAGATGTCATTTGGAAGTACGTACCTAGAGGTCATTTAGAAGCACGTACTTAGAGGTCATTTAGAACCACGTAGTTAGAGGTCATTTAGAACCACGTACTTAGAGGTCATTTAGAACTACGTATATGAGGTCATTTAGAACCACGTACTTTAAGGTCATTTAAATCCACGTACTTATGGTCATTTAGAACTACGTACTTAGAGGTCATTTAGAAGCACGTACATAGAGGTCATTTAGAACCACGTACTTAGAGGTCATCTAGAACAACGTACTTAGAGGTCATTTAGAACCACTTACTTAGATGTCATTTGGAAGTACGTACCTAGAGGTCATTTAGAACCACGTACTTAGAGGTCATTTAGAACCACGTACTTAGAGGTCATTTAGAACCACGTAGTTAGAGGTCATTTAGAACCAAGTACTTAGAGGTCATTTAGAACTACGTACTTAGAAGATATTTAGAACCACGTACTTAGAGGTCATTTAGAACCAACTTTTTAGAGGTCATTTAGAACTACGTACTTAGAGGTCCTTTAGAACCACGTACATAGAGGTCATTTAGAACTACGTACTTAGAGGTCATTTAGAACTACGTATTTATAGGTCGTTTAGAACTACGAACTTAGGGGTCATTTAGAACCCACGTACTTAGAGGTCATTTAGAACTACGTATATGAGGTCATTCAGAACCACGTACTTAGAGGACATTTAGAACCACGTACTTAGAGGTAATTTAGAACCACTTACTTAGATGTCATTTCGAAGTACGTACCTAGAGGTCATTTAGAAATACGTACTTATGGGTCATTTAGAACTATTTACTTAGAGGTCATTTAGAAGCACGTACTTAGAGGTCATTTAGTACCACGAAGTTAGAGGTCATTTAGAACCACGTACTTAAAGGTCATTTAGAACCAACTTTTTAGATGTCATTTAGAACTACGTACTTAGAAGTCAATTAGAACCACGTACTTAGAGGTCATTTAGAACTTACGTACTTAGAGGTCATTTAGAACTACGTACTTAGAGGTAATTTAGTACTACGTACTTAGGTGTCATTTAGAACTACGTACTTAGAGGTCATTTAGAACGACGTACTCAGAGGTCATTTGGAACCTACGTACTTAGAGGTCATTTAGAACCACTTACTTAGAGGTCATTTAGAACCACATACTTAGAGGTCGTTTAGAACTACTTACTTAGGGGTCATTTAGAACCACGTACTCTGAGGTCATTTAGAACCACGTACTTAGAAGTCATTTAGAACCACGTACTTAGAGGTCATTTAGAACAACGTACTTAGAGGTCATTTTGAACCACGTACTTAGAGGTCATTTAGAACCAACGTACTTAGAGGTCATTTTGAACCAAACACTTAGAGGTCGTTTAGAACTACGTACTTAGAAGTCATTTAGAACCCACGTACTTAGAGGTCATTTAGAAACCACGTTCTTAGAGGTTATTTAGAACCAATTTCTTAGAGGTCATTTAGAACCCACGTACTTAGAGGTAATTTAGAACCCACGTACTTAGAGGTCATTTAGAACTACGTACTTAGAGGTCATTTAGTACTACGTACTTAGGGGTCATTTAGAACTACTTACTTAGAGGTCATTTAGAACTAAGTACTTAGAGGTCATTTAGATTCACGTACTTAGAGGTCATTTGGAACTACGTACTTAGGGGTCATTTAGAACTACTTACTTAGAGGTCATTTAGAACCACGTACTTATAGGTCATTTAGAACCACGTACTTAGAGGTCATTTAGAACCAGCAACTTAGAGGTCATTTAGAACTACGTACTTAGAGGTCATTTAGAACCAAGTACTTAGAGGTCATTTAGAACCACGTACTTAGAGGTCATTTAGAACCAAGTACTTAGAGGTCATTTAGAACCAAGTACTTAGAGGTCATTTAGAACTACGTACTTAGAAGATATTTAGAACCACGTACTTAGAGGTCATTTAGAACCAACTTTTTAGAGGTCATTTAGAACTACGTACTTAGAGGTCCTTTAGAACCACGTACATAGAGGTCATTTAGAACTACGTACTTAGAGGTCATTTAGAACTACGTATTTAGAGGTCATTTAGAACCACGTACTTAGAGGACATTTAGAACCACGTACTTAGAGGTAATTTAGAACCACTTACTTAGATGTCATTTGGAAGTACGTACCTAGAGGTCATTTAGAAATACGTACTTAGGGGTCATTTAGAACTACTTACTTAGAGGTCATTTAGAACCACATATTTGAGGTCGTTTAGAATTACGTACTTTGAGGTCACTTAGAACTTACGTACTTAGAGGTCATTTAGAACTACGTACTTAGAGGTAATTTAGTACTACGTACTTAGGTGTCATTTAGAACTACTGATTTAGAGGTCATTTAGAACTACTGATTTAGGTCATTTAGAACCAAGTACTTAGAGGTCATTTAGAACCATGTACTTAGAGGTCATTTAGAACCTCGTACTTAGAGGTCATTTAGAACCACGTACTTAGAGGATAGTTGGAACCATGTAATTAGAGGTCAGTTAGAACTACGTTCTAAGAGGTCATTTAAGAACCCACGAACTTAGAGGTCATTCAGAACCACGTACTTAGAGGTTATTTAGCACTACGTATATGAGGTCATTTAGAACCACGTACTTAGAGGACATTTAGAACCACGTACTTAGAAGTCATTAGAAGAACCCACGTACTTAGAGGTCATTTAGAACCACGTACTAAGAGGTCATATAGAACCACGTACTTAGAGGTCATTTAGAACTACGTACTTAGCAGTCATTTAGAACTACTTACTTAGAGGTCATTTAGAACCACGTACTTAGAGGTCATCTAGAACTACGAACTTAGGGGTCATTTAGAACCCACGTACTTAGAGGTCATTTAGTACCCACGTACTTAGAGGTCATATAGAACCTCGTACTTAGAGGTCATTTAGAACCATTTACTTAGATGTCATTTGGAAGTACGTACCTAGAAGTCATTTAGAACTACGTACTTAGGGGTCATTTAGAACTACTCACTTAGAGGTCATTTAGAAGCACGTACTTAGAGGTCATTTAGAACCACGTACTTAGAGGTTATTTAGCACTACGTATATAAGGTCATTTAGAACCACGTACTTAGAGGACATTTTGAACCACTTACTTGGAGGTCATTTGGAACTACGTACCTTGAGGTCATTTAGAACCTCGTACTTAGAGGTCATTTAGAACCACATACTTAAAGGTCATTTAGAACTACTTACTTAGAGGTCATTTAGAACTACGTACCTAGAGGTCATTTAGGACCACGTACTTAGAGGTCATTTAGAACCACTTACTTAGAGGTCATTTAGAACCACGTTTTCAGATGTCATTTAGAACCCACGTACTTAGAGGTCATATAGAACCACGTACATAGAGGTCATTTAGAACTACGTACTTAGATTTCATTTAGAGCTACGTACTTAGAGGTCATTTAGAACTACGAACTTAGGGGTCATTTAGAACCCACGTACTTAGAGGTCATTTAGAACTACGTATATGAGGTCTTTTAGAACCACGTACTTAGAGGACATTTAGAACCACGTACTTAGAGGTCATTTAGAACCACTTACTTAGAAGTCATTTGGAAGTACGTACTTAGAGGTCATTTAGAACTACGTACTTAGGGGTCATTTAGAACCACTTACTTAGAGGTCATTTAGAAGCACGTACTTAGAGGTCATTTAGAACCACGTAGTTAGAGGTCATTTAGAACCACGTACTTAGAGGTTATTTAGCACTACGTATATGAGGTCATTTAGAACCACGTACTTAGAGGACATTTAGAACCACGTACTTAGAAGTCATTAGAAGAACCCACGTACTTAGAGGTCATTTAGAACCACGTACTAAGAGGTCATATAGAACCACGTACTTAGAGGTCATTTAGAACTACGTACTTAGCAGTCATTTAGAACTACGTATATGAGGTCATTTAGAACCACGTACTTAGAGGACATTTAGAACCACGTACTTAGAGGGCATTTGAACTAAGTATTTAGAGGTCATTTAGAACCACGTACTTAGAGGTCATTTAGAACCACATACTTAGAGGTCATTTAGAACTACGTACTTAGAGGTCATTTAGAACTACGTACTTTAAGGTCATTTAAATCCACGTACTTATGGTCATTTAGAACTACGTACTTAGAGGTCATTTAGAAGCACGTACATAGAGGTCATTTAGAACCACGTACTTAGAGGTCATTTAGAACAACGTACTTAGAGGTCATTTAGAACCACGTACTAAGAGGTCATATAGAACCACGTACTTAGAGGTCATTTAGAACTACGTACTTAGCAGTCATTTAGAACTACGTATATGAGGTCATTTAGAACCACGTACTTAGAGGACATTTAGAACCACGTACTTAGAGGGCATTTGAACTAAGTATTTAGAGGTCATTTAGAACCACGTACTTAGAGGTCATTTAGAACCACATACTTAGAGGTCATTTAGAACTACGTACTTAGAGGTCATTTAGAACTACGTACTTTAAGGTCATTTAAATCCACGTACTTATGGTCATTTAGAACTACGTACTTAGAGGTCATTTAGAAGCACGTACATAGAGGTCATTTAGAACCACGTACTTAGAGGTCATTTAGAACAACGTATTTAGAGGTCATTTAGAACCACTTACTTAGATGTCATTTGGAAGTAAGTACCTAGAGGTCATTTAGAACCACGTACTTAGAGGTCATTTAGAACCGCGTACTTAGAGGTCATTTAGAACCAACGTACTTAAAGGTCATTTAGAACCAAACACTTAGAGGTCGTTTAGAACTACGTACTTAGAGGTCATTTAGAACCCACGTACTTAGAGGTCATTTAGAAACCACGTTCTTAGAGGTTATTTAGAACCAACTTCTTAGAGGTCATTTAGAACCCACGTACTTAGAGGTAATTTAGAACCCACGTACTTAGAGGTCATTTAGAACTACGTACTTAGAGGTCATTTAGAAGTACGTACTTAGAGGTCATTTAGTACTACGTACTTAGGGGTCATTTAGAACTACTTACTTAGAGGTCATTTAGAACCAAGTACTTAGAGGTCATTTAGATTCACGTACTTAGAGGTCATTTAGAACTACGTACTTAGGGGTCATTTAGAACTACTTACTTAGAGGTCATTTAGAACCACGTACTTATAGGTCATTTAGAACCACGTACTTAGAGATCATTTAGAACCACGTACTTAGAGGTCATTTAGAACCCAGTACTTAGAGGTCATTTAGAACTACGTACTTAGAAGATATTTAGAACCACGTACTTAGAGGTCATTTAGAACCAACTTTTTAGAGGTCATTTAGAACTACGTACTTAGAATTCCTTTAGAACCACGTACATAGAGGTCATTTAGAACTACGTACTTAGAGGTCATTTAGAACTACGTATTTATAGGTCGTTTAGAACTACGAACTTAGGTGTCATTTAGAACCCACGTACTTAGAGGTCATTTAGAACTACGTATATGAGGTCATTTAGAACCTCGTACTTAGAGGACATTTAGAACCACGTACCTAGAGGTAATTTAGAACCACTTACTTAGATGTCATTTGGAAGTACGTACCTAGAGGTCATTTAGAAATACGTACTTAGGGGTCATTTAGAACTATTTACTTAGAGGTCATTTAGAAGCACGTACTTAGAGGTCATTTAGTACCACGAAGTGAGAGGTCATTTAGAACCACGTACTTAAAGGTCATTTAGAACCAACTTTTTAGATGTCATTTAGAACTACGTACTTAGAGGTCAATTAGAACCACGTACTTAGAGGTCATTTAGAACTTACGTACTTAGAGGTCATTTAGAACTACGTACTTAGAGGTAATTTAGTACTACGTACTTAGGTGTCATTTAGAACTACGTACTCTGAGGTCATTTAGAACCACGTACTTAGAAGTCATTTAGAACCACGTACTTAGAGGTCATTTAGAACAACGTACTTAGAGGTCATTTTGAACCACGTACTTAGATGTCATTTAGAACCAACGTACTTAGAGGTCATTTTGAACCAAACACTTAGAGGTCGTTTAGAACTACGTACTTAGAAGTCATTTAGAACCCACGTACTTAGAGGTCATTTAGAAACCACGTTCTTAGAGGTTATTTAGAACCAATTTCTTAGAGGTCATTTAGAACTACGTATTTAGAGGTCAGTTAGTACTACGTACTTAGGGGTCATTTAGAACTACTTACTTAGAGGTCATTTAGAACCAAGTACTTAGAGGTCATTTAGAACCACGTACTTAGAGGTCATTTAGAACCTCGTACTCAGAGGTCATTTAGAACCACGTACTTAGAGGATAGTTAGAACCATGTAATTAGAGGTCAGTTAGAACTACGTTCTAAGAGGTCATTTAGAACCCACGAACTTAGAGGTCATTCAGAACCACGTACTTAGAGGTCATTTAGAACCACGTACTTAGAGGTGATTTAGAACCACGTACTTAGAGGTTATTTAGCACTACGTATATAAGGTCATTTAGAACCACGTACTTAGAGGACATTTAGAACCACGTACTTAGAAGTCATTAGAAGAACCCACGTACTTAGAGGTCATTTAGAACCACGTACTAAGAGGTCATATAGAACCACGTACTTAGAGGTCATTTAGAACTACGTACTTAGCAGTCATTTAGAACTACTTACTTAGAGGTCATTTATAACCACGTACTTAGAGGTCATTTAGAACTATGAACTTAGGGGTCATTTAGAACCCACGTACTTAGAGGTCATTTAGTACCCACGTACTTAGAGGTCATATAGAACCTCGTACTTAGTGGTCATTTAGAACCACTTACTTAGATGTCATTTGGAAGTACGTACCTAGAGGTCATTTAGAACTACGTACTTAGGGGTCATTTAGAACTACTTACTTAGAGGTCATTTAGAAGCACGTACTTAGAGGTCATTTAGAACCACGTACTTAGAGGTCATTTAGAACCACGTACTAAGAGGTTATTTAGCACTACGTATATAAGGTCATTTAGAACCACGTACTTAAAGGACATTTTGAACCACGTACTTAGAAGTCATTTAGAAGAACCCACGTACTTAGAGGTCATTTAGAACCACGTACTAAGAGATCATATAGAACCACGTACTTAGAGGTCATTTAGATCCACTTACTTAGAGGTAATTTAGAACCACATACTTAGAGGTCATTTAGAACTACGTACTTAGTGGTCAATTAGAACCACGTACTTAGAGGTCATTTAGAACTACGTACTTAGAGGTAATATAGAACTACGTTCTTAGAGGTCATTTAGGACTTCGTACTTAGAGGTCATTTAGAACTACGTACTTATAGGTCATTTAGAACCACGTACTTAGACGTCATTTAGAACCACTTACTTGGAGGTCATTTGGAACTACGTACCTTGAGGTCATTTAGAACCTCGTACTTAGAGGTCATTTAGAACCACATACTTAAAGGTCATTTAGAACTACTTACTTAGAGGTCATTTAGAACTACGTACCTAGAGGTCATTTAAGACCACGTACTTAGAGGTCATTTAGAACCACTTACTTAGAGGTAATTTGGAACTACGTATCTAGAGGTATTGAGAACTACGTACTTAGACGTCATTTAGAACTACGTACTTAGAAGATATTTAGAACCACGTACTTAGAGGTCATTTAGAACCAACTATTTAGAGGTCATTTAGAACTACGTACTTAGATGTCATTTAGAACCACGTACTTAGAGGTCAATTCGAACCAACAACTTAGCGGTCATTTAGAACTACGTACTTAGAGGTCATTTAGAACCACGTACTCAGATGTCATTTAGAACCCACGTACTTAGAGGTCATATAGAACCACGTACATAGAGGTCATTTAGAACCACGTACTTAGAGGTCATTTAGAACCACATACTTAGAGGTCATTTAGAAGCACGTACATAGAGGTCATTTAGAACCACGTAGTTAGAGGTCATCTAGAACAACGTACTTAGAGGTCATTTAGAACCACTTACTTAGATGTCATTTGGAAGTACGTACCTAGAGGTCATTTAGAAGCACGTACTTAGAGGTCATTTAGAACCACGTAGTTAGAGGTCATTTAGAACCACGTACTTAGAGGTCATTTAGAACTACGTATATGAGGTCATTTAGAACCACGTACTTTAAGGTCATTTAAATCCACGTACTTATGGTCATTTAGAACTACGTACTTAGAGGTCATTTAGAAGCACGTACATAGAGGTCATTTAGAACCACGTACTTAGAGGTCATCTAGAACAACGTACTTAGAGGTCATTTAGAACCACTTACTTAGATGTCATTTGGAAGTACGTACCTAGAGGTCATTTAGAACCACATACTTAGAGGTCATTTAGAACCACGTACTTAGAGGTCATTTAGAACCACGTAGTTAGAGGTCATTTAGAACCAAGTACTTAGAGGTCATTTAGAACTACGTACTTAGAAGATATTTAGAACCACGTACTTAGAGGTCATTTAGAACCAACTTTTTAGAGGTCATTTAGAACTACGTACTTAGAGGTCCATTAGAACCACGTACATAGTGGTCATTTAGAACTACGTACTTAGAGGTCATTTAGAACTACGTATTTAGAGGTCATTTAGAACCACGTACTTAGAGGACATTTAGAACCACGTACTTAGAGGTAATTTAGAACCACTTACTTAGATGTCATTTGGAAGTACGTACCTAGAGGTCATTTAGAAATACGTACTTAGGGGTCATTTAGAACTACTTACTTAGAGGTCATTTAGAACCACATATTTGAGGTCGTTTAGAATTACGTACTTTGAGGTCACTTAGAACTTACGTACTTAGAGGTCATTTAGAACTACGTACTTAGAGGTAATTTAGTACTACGTACTTAGGTGTCATTTAGAACTACTGATTTAGAGGTCATTTAGAACTACTGATTTAGAGGTCATTTAGAACCAAGTACTTAGAGGTCATTTAGAACCACGTACTTAGAGGTCATTTAGAACCTCGTACTTAGAGGTCATTTAGAACCACGTACTTAGAGGATAGTTGGAACCATGTAATTAGAGGTCAGTTAGAACTACGTTCTAAGAGGTCATTTAAGAACCCACGAACTTAGAGGTCATTCAGAACCACGAACTTAGAGGTCATTTAGAACCACGTACTTAGAGGTCATTTAGAACCACGTACTTAGAGGTTATTTAGCACTACGTATATAAGGTCATTTAGAACCACGTACTTAGAGGACATTTAGAACCACGTACTTAGAAGTCATTAGAAGAACCCACGTACTTAGAGGTCATTTAGAACCACGTACTAAGAGGTCATATAGAACCACGTACTTAGAGGTCATTTAAAACTACGTACTTAGCAGTCATTTAGAACTACTTACTTAGAGGTCATTTAGAACCACGTACTTAGAGGTCATTTAGAACTACGAACTTAGGGGTCATTTAGAACCCACGTACTTAGAGGTCATTTAGTACCCACGTACTTAGAGGTCATATAGAACCTCGTACTTAGAGGTCATTTAGAACCACTTACTTAGATGTCATTTGGAAGTACGTACCTAGAGGTCATTTAGAACTACGTACTTAGGGGTCATTTAGAACTACTTACTTAGAGGTCATTTAGAAGCACGTACTTAGAGGTCATTTAGAACCACGTACTTAGAGGTTATTTAGCACTACGTATATAAGGTCATTTAGAACCACGTACTTAGAGGACATTTTGAACCACTTACTTGGAGGTCATTTGGAACTACGTACCTTGAGGTCATTTAGAACCTCGTACTTAGAGGTCATTTAGAACCACATACTTAAAGGTCATTTAGAACTACTTACTTAGAGGTCATTTAGAACTACGTACCTAGAGGTCATTTAGGACTACGTACTTAGAGGTCATTTAGAACCACTTACTTAGAGGTCATTTAGAACCACGTTTTCAGATGTCATTTAGAACCCACGTACTTAGAGGTCATATAGAACCACGTACATAGAGGTCATTTAGAACTACGTACTTAGATTTCATTTAGAGCTACGTACTTAGAGGTCATTTAGAACTACGAACTTAGGGGTCATTTAGAACCCACGTACTTAGAGGTCATTTAGAACTACGTATATGAGGTCTTTTAGAACCACGTACTTAGAGGACATTTAGAACCACGTACTTAAAGGTCATTTAGAACCACTTACTTAGAAGTCATTTGGAAGTACGTACTTAGAGGTCATTTAGAACTACGTACTTAGGGGTCATTTAGAACCACTTACTTAGAGGTCATTTAGAAGCACGTACTTAGAGGTCATTTAGAACCACGTAGTTAGAGGTCATTTAGAACCACGTACTTAGAGGTCATTTAGAACTACGTATATGAGGTCATTTAGAACCACGTACTTAGAGGACATTTAGAACCACGTACTTAGAGGGCATTTGAACTAAGTATTTAGAGGTCATTTAGAACCACGTACTTAGAGGTCATTTAGAACCACATACTTAGAGGTCATTTAGAACTACGTACTTAGAGGTCATTTAGAACTACGTACTTTAAGGTCATTTAAATCCACGTACTTATGGTCATTTAGAACTACGTACTTAGAGGTCATTTAGAAGCACGTACATAGAGGTCATTTAGAACCACGTACTTAGAATTCATCTAGAACAACGTATTTAGAGGTCATTTAGAACCACTTACTTAGATATCATTTGGAAGTACGTACCTAGAGGTCATTTAGAACCACGTACTTAGAGGTCATTTAGAACCACGTACATAGAGGTCATTTAGAACCAACGTACTTAAAGGTCATTTAGAACCAAACACTTAGAGGTCGTTTAGAACTACGTACTTAGAGGTCATTTAGAACCCACGTACTTAGAGGTCATTTAGAAACCACGTTCTTAGAGGTTATTTAGAACCAACTTCTTAGAGGTCATTTAGAACCCACGTACTTAGAGGTAATTTAGAACCCACGTACTTAGAGGTCATTTAGAAATACGTACTTAGAGGTCATTTAGAAGTACGTACTTAGAGGTCATTTAGTACTACGTACTTAGGGGTCATTTAGAACTACTTACTTAAAGGTCATTTAGAACCAAGTACTTAGAGGTCATTTAGATTCACGTACTTAGAGGTCATTTAGAACTACGTACTTAGGGGTCATTTAGAACTACTTACTTAGAGGTCATTTAGAACCACGTACTTATAGGTCATTTAGAACCACGTACTTAGAGATCATTTAGAACCACGTACTTAGAGGTCATTTAGAACCCAGTACTTAGAGGTCATTTAGAACTACGTACTTAGACGATATTTAGAACCACGTACTTAGAGGTCATTTAGAACCAACTTTTTAGAGGTCATTTAGAACTACGTACTTAGAGGTCCTTTAGAACCACGTACATAGAGGTCATTTAGAACTACGTACTTAGAGGTCATTTAGAACTACGTATTTATAGGTCGTTTAGAACTACGAACTTAGGTGTCATTTAGAACCCACGTACTTAGAGGTCATTTAGAACTACGTATATGAGGTCATTTAGAACCACGTACTTAGAGGACATTTAGAACCACGTACCTAGAGGTAATTTAGAACCACTTACTTAGATGTCATTTGGAAGTACGTACCTAGAGGTCATTTAGAAATACGTACTTAGGGGTCATTTAGAACTATTTACTTAGAGGTCATTTAGAAGCACGTACTTAGAGGTCATTTAGTACCACGAAGTGAGAGGTCATTTAGAACCACGTACTTAAAGGTCATTTAGAACCAACTTTTTAGATGTCATTTAGAACTACGTACTTAGAGGTCAATTAGAACCACGTACTTAGAGGTCATTTAGAACTTACGTACTTAGAGGTCATTTAGAACTACGTACTTAGAGGTAATTTAGTACTACGTACTTAGGTGTCATTTAGAACTACGTACTCTGAGGTCATTTAGAACCACGTACTTAGAAGTCATTTAGAACCACGTACTTAGAGGTCATTTAGAACAACGTACTTAGAGGTCATTTTGAACCACGTACTTAGATGTCATTTAGAACCAACGTACTTAGAGGTCATTTTGAACCAAACACTTAGAGGTCGTTTAGAACCACGTACTTAGAGGTCATTTAGAACCCAGTACTTAGAGGTCATTTAGAACTACGTACTTAGAAGATATTTAGAACCACGTACTTAGAGGTCATTTAGAACCAACTTTTTAGAGGTCATTTAGAATTACGTACTTAGAGGTCCTTTAGAACCACGTACATAGAGGTCATTTAGAACTACGTACTTAGAGGTCATTTAGAACTACGTATTTATAGGTCATTTAGAACTACGAACTTAGGGGTCATTTAGAACCCACGTACTTAGAGGTCATTTAGAACTACGTTAATGAGGTCATTTAGAACCACGTACTTAGAGGACATTTAGAACCACGTACTTAGAGATAATTTAGAACCACTTACTTAGATGTCATTTGGAAGTACGTACCTAGAGGTCATTTAGAAATACGTACTTAGGGGTCATTTCGAACTATTTACTTAGAGGTCATTTAGAAGCACGTACTTAGAGGTCATTTAGTACCACGAAGTGAGAGGTCATTTAGAACCACGTACTTAAAGGTCATTTAGAACCAACTTTTTAGATGTCATTTAGAACTACGTACTTAGAGGTCAATTAGAACCACGTACTTAGAGGTCATTTAGAACTTACGTACTTAGAGGTCATTTAGAACTACGTACTTAGAGGTAATTTAGTACTACGTACTTAGGTGTCATTTAGAACTACGTACTCTGAGGTCATTTAGAACCACGTACTTAGAGGATAGTTAGAACCATGTAATTAGAGGTCAGTTAGAACTACGTTCTAAGAGGTCATTTAGAACCCACGAACTTAGAGGTCATTCAGAACCACGTACTTAGAGGTCATTTAGAACCACGGACTTAGAGGTGATTTAGAACCACGTACTTAGAGGTTATTTAGCACTACGTATATAAGGTCATTTAGAACCACGTACTTAGAGGACATTTAGAACCACGTACTTAGAAGTCATTAGAAGAACCCACGTACTTAGAGGTCATTTAGAACAACGTACTAAGAGGTCATATAGAACCACGTACTTAGAGGTCATTTAGAACTACGTACTTAGCAGTCATTTAGAACTACTTACTTAGAGGTCATTTAGAACCACGTACTTAGAGGTCATTTAGAACTATGAACTTAGGGGTCATTTAGAACCCACGTACTTAGAGGTCATTTAGTACCCACGTACTTAGAGGTCATATAGAACCTCGTACTTAGAGGTCATTTAGAACCACTTACTTAGATGTCATTTGGAAGTACGTACCTAGAGGTCATTTAGAACTACGTACTTAGGGGTCATTTAGAACTACTTACTTAGAGGTCGTTTAGAAGCACGTACTTAGAGGTCATTTAGAACCACGTACTTAGAGGTCATTTAGAACCACGTACTAAGAGGTTATTTAGCACTACGTATATAAGGTCATTTAGAACCACGTACTTAGAGGACATTTTGAACCACGTACTTAGAAGTCATTTAGAAGAACCCACGTACTTAGAGGTCATTTAGAACCACGTACTAAGAGATCATATAGAACCACGTACTTAGAGGTCATTTAGAACCACTTACTTAGAGGTCATTTAGAACCACATACTTAGAGGTCATTTAGAACTACGTACTTAGTGGTCAATTAGAACCTCTTACTTAGAGGTCATTTAGAACTACGTACTTAGAGGTAATATAGAACTACGTTCTTAGAGGTCATTTAGGACTTCGTACTTAGAGGTCATTTAGAACTACGTACTTATAGGTCATTTAGAACCACGTACTTAGACGTCATTTAGAACCACTTACTTGGAGGTCATTTGGAACTACGTACCTTGAGGTCATTTAGAACCTCGTACTTAGAGGTCATTTAGAACCACTTACTTAGAGGTAATTTGGAACTACGTATCTAGAGGTATTGAGAACTACGTACTTAGACGTCATTTAGAACTACGTACTTAGAAGATATTTAGAACCACGTACTTAGAGGTCATTTAGAACCAACTATTTAGAGGTCATTTAGAACTACGTACTTAGATGTCATTTAGAACCACGTACTTAGAGGTCAATTCGAACCAACAACTTAGCGGTCATTTAGAACTACGTACTTAGAGGTCATTTAGAACCACGTACTCAGATGTCATTTAGAACCCACGTACTTAGAGGTCATATAGAACCACGTACATAGAGGTCATTTAGAACCACGTACTTAGAGGTCATTTAGAACCACATACTTAGAGGTCATTTAGAAGCACGTACATAGAGGTCATTTAGAACCACGTAGTTAGAGGTCATCTAGAACAACGTACTTAGAGGTCATTTAGAACCACTTACTTAGATGTCATTTGGAAGTACGTACCTAGAGGTCATTTAGAAGCACGTACTTAGAGGTCATTTAGAACCACGTAGTTAGAGGTCATTTAGAACCACGTACTAAGAGGTCATTTAGAACTACGTATATGAGGTCATTTAGAACCACGTACTTAGAGGACATTTAGAACCACGTACTTAGGTGTCATTTAGAACTACTGACTTAGATGTCATTTAGAACCAAGTACTTAGAGGTCATTTAGAACTACGTACTTAGAGGTCATTTAGAACCTCGTACTTAGAGGTCAATTAGAACTACGAACTTAGGGGTCATTTAGAACTACGTACTTAGAGGTGTTATAGAACTACGTTCTTAGAGGTCATTTAGGACTACGTACTTAGAGGTCATTTAGAACCTCATACTTAGAGGTCATTTAGAACTACTTACTTAGAGGTCATTTAGAACTACGTACTTTAAGGTCATTTAAATCCACGTACTTATGGTCATTTAGAACTACGTACTTAGAGGTCATTTAGAAGCACGTACATAGAGGTCATTTAGAACCACGTACTTAGAGGTCATCTAGAACAACGTACTTAGAGGTCATTTAGAACCACTTACTTAGATGTCATTTGGAAGTACGTACCTAGAGGTCATTTAGAACCACGTACTTAGAGGTCATTTAGAACCACGTACTTAGAGGTCATTTAGAACTACGTACTTAGAAGATATTTAGAACCACGTACTTAGAGGTCATTTAGAACCAACTTTTTAGACGTCATTTAAAACTACGTACTTTGAGGTCCTTTAGAACCACGTACATAGAGGTCATTTAGAACTACGTACTTAGAGGTCATTTAGAACTACGTATTTAGAGGTCATTTAGAACCACGTACTTATAGGTCATTTAGAACCACGTACTTAGACGTCATTTAGAACCACTTACTTGGAGGTCATTTGGAACTACGTACCTTGAGGTCATTTAGAACCTCGTACTTAGAGGTCATTTAGAACCACATACTTAAAGGTCATTTAGAACTACTTACTTAGAGGTCATTTAAAACTACGTACCTAGAGGTCATTTAGGACCACGTACTTAGAGGTCATTTAGAACCACTTACTTAGAGGTCATTTGGAACTACGTATCTAGAGGTATTGAGAACTACGTACTAAGACGTCATTTAGAACTACGTACTTAGAAGATATTTAGAACCACGTACTTAGAGGTCAATTCGAACCAACAACTTAGCGGTCATTTAGAACTACGTACTTAGAGGTCATTTAGAACCACGTTTTCAGATGTCATTTAGAACCCACGTACTTAGAGGTCATATAGAACAACGTACATAGAGATCATTTAGAACTACGTACTTAGATTTCATTTAGAGCTACGTACTTAGAGGTCATTTAGAACTACGAACTTAGGGGTCATTTAGAACCCACGTACTTAGAGGTCATTTAGAACTACGTATATGAGGTCTTTTAGAACCACGTACTTAGAGGACATTTAGAACCACGTACTTAGAGGTCATTTAGAACCACTTACTTAGAAGTCATTTGGAAGTACGTACTTAGAGGTCATTTAGAACTACGTACTTAGGGGTCATTTAGAACCACTAACTTAGAGGTCATTTAGAAGCACGTACTTAGAGGTCATTTAGAACCACGTAGTTAGAGGTCATTTAGAACCACGTACTTAGAGGTCATTTAGAACTACGTATATGAGGTCATTTAGAACCACGTACTTAGAGGACATTTAGAACCACGTACTTAGAGGGCATTTGAACTAAGTATTCAGAGGTCATTTAGAACCACGTACTTAGAGGTCATTTAGAACCACATACTTAGAGGTCATTTAGAACTACGTACTTAGAGGTCATTTAGAACTACGTACTTTAAGGTCATTTAAATCCACGTACTTATGGTCATTTAGAACTACGTACTTAGAGGTCATTTAGAAGCACGTACATAGAGGTCATTTAGAACCACGTACTTAGAGGTCATCTAGAACAACGTATTTAGATGTCATTTAGAACCACTTACTTAGATGTCATTTGGAAGTACGTACCTAGAGGTCATTTAGAACCACGTACTTAGAGGTCATTTAGAACCACGTACTTAGAGGTCATTTAGAACCAACGTACTTAGAGGTCATTTAGAACCAAACACCTAGAGGTCGTTTAGAACTACGTACTTAGAGGTCATTTAGAACCCACGTACTTAGAGGTCATTTAGAAACCACGTTCTTAGAGGTTATTTAGAACCAACTTCTTAGAGGTCATTTAGAACCCACGTACTTAGAGGTAATTTGGAACCCACGTACTTAGAGGTCATTTAGAACTACGTACTTAGAGGTCATTTAGAGGTACGTACTTAGAGGTCATTTAGTACTACGTACTTAGGGGTCATTTAGAACTACTTACTTAGAGGTCATTTAGAACCAAGTACTTAGAGGTCATTTAGATTCACGTACTTAGAGGTCATTTAGAACTACGTACTTAGGGGTCATTTAGAACTACTTACTTAGAGGTCATTTAGAACCACGTACTTATAGGTCATTTAGAACCACGTACTTAGAGATCATTTAGAACCACGTACTTAGAGGTCATTTAGAACCCAGTACTTAGAGGTCATTTAGAACTACGTACTTAGAAGATATTTAGAACCACGTACTTAGAGGTCATTTAGAACCAACTTTTTAGAGGTCATTTAGAACTACGTACTTAGAGGTCCTTTAGAACCACGTACATAGAGGTCATTTAGAACTACGTACTTAGAGGTCATTTAGAAATACGTATTTATAGGTCGTTCAGAACTACGAACTTAGGGGTCATTTAGAACCCACGTACTTAGAGGTCATTTAGAACTACGTATATGAGGTCATTTAGAACCACGTACTTAGAGGACATTTAGAACCACGTACTTAGAGGTAATATAGAACCACTTACTTAGATGTCATTTGGAAGTACGTACCTAGAGGTCATTTAGAAATACGTACTTAGGGGTCATTTAGAACTATTTACTTAGAGGTCATTTAGAAGCACGTACTTAGAGGTCATTTAGTACTACGAAGTGAGAGGTCATTTAGAACCACGTACTTAAAGGTCATTTAGAACCAACTTTTTAGATGTCATTTAGAACTACGTACTTAGAGGTCAATTAGAACCACGTACTTAGAGGTCATTTAGAACTTACGTACTTAGAGGTCATTTTGAACTACGTACTTAGAGGTAATTTAGTACTACGTACTTAGGTGTCATTTAGAACTACGTACTCTGAGGTCATTTAGAACCACGTACTTAGAAGTCATTTAGAACCACGTACTTAGAGGTCATTTAGAACAACGTACTTAGAGGTCATTTTGAACCACGTACTTAGATGTCATTTAGAACCAACGTACTTAGAGGTCATTTTGAACCAAACACTTAGAGGTCGTTTAGAACCACGTACTTACAGGTCATTTAGAACCCAGTACTTAGAGGTCATTTAGAACTACGTACTTAGAAGATATTTAGAACCACGTACTTAGAGGTCATTTAGAACCAACTTTTTAGAGATCATTTAGAACTACGTACTTAGAGGTCCTTTAGAACCACGTACATAGAGGTCATTTAGAACTACGTACTTAGAGGTCATTTAGAACTACGTATTTATAGGTCGTTTAGAACTACGAACTTAGGGGTCATTTAGAACCCACGTACTTAGAGGTCATTTAGAACTACGTATATGAGGTCATTTAGAACCACGTACTTAGAGGACATTTAGAACCACGTACTTAGAGGTAATTTAGAACCACTTACTTAGATGTCATTTGGAAGTACGTACCTAGAGGTCATTTAGAAATACGTACTTAGGGGTCATTTAGAACTATTTACTTAGAGGTCATTTAGAAGCACGTACTTAGAGGTCATTTAGTACCACGAAGTGAGAGGTCATTTAGAACCACGTACTTAAAGGTCATTTAGAACCAACTTTTAAGATGTCATTTAGAACTACGTACTTAGAGGTCAATTAGAACCACGTACTTAGAGGTCATTTAGAACTTACGTACTTAGAGGTCGTTTAGAACTACGTACTTAGAAGTCATTTAGAACCCACGTACTTAGAGGTCATTTAGAAACCACGTTCTTAGAGGTTATTTAGAACCAATTTCTTAGAGGTCATTAGAACTACGTACTTAGAGGTCAGTTAGTACTACGTACTTAGGGGTCATTTAGAACTACTTACTTAGAGGTCATTTAGAACCAAGTACTTAGAGGTCATTTAGAACCACGTACTTAGAGGTCATTTAGAACCTCGTACTCAGAGGTCATTTAGAACCACGTACTTAGAGGATAGTTAGAACCATGTAATTAGAGGTCAGTTAGAACTACGTTCTAAGAGGTCATTTAGAACCCACGAACTTAGAGGTCATTCAGAACCACGTACTTAGAGGTCATTTAGAACCACGTACTTAGAGGTGATTTAGAACCACGTACTTAGAGATTATTTAGCACTACGTATATAAGGTCATTTAGAACCACGTACTTAGAGGACATTTAGAACCACGTACTTAGAAGTCATTAGAAGAACCCACGTACTTAGAGGTCATTTAGAACCACGTACTAAGAGGTCATATAGAACCACGTACTTAGAGGTCATTTAGAACTACGTACTTAGCAGTCATTTAGAACTACTTACTTAGAGGTCATTTAGAACCACGTACTTAGAGGTCATTTAGAACTACGAACATAGGGGTCATTTAGAACCCACGTACTTAGAGGTCATTTAGTACCCACGTACTTAGAGGTCATATAGAACCTCGTACTTAGAGGTCATTTAGAACCACTTACTTAGATGTCATTTGGAAGTACGTACCTAGAGGTCATTTAGAACTACGTACTTAGGGGTCATTTAGAACTAGTTACTTAGAGGTCATTTAGAAGCACGTACTTAGAGGTCATTTAGAACCACGTACTTGGAGGTCATTTAGAACCACGTACTAAGAGGTTATTTAGCACTACGTATATAAGGTCATTTAGAACCACGTACTTAGAGGACATTTAGAACCACGTACTTAGGTGTCATTTAGAACTACTGACTTAGATGTCATTAAGAACCAAGTACTTAGAGGTCATTTAGAACCACGTACTAAGAGATCATATAGAACCACGTACTTAGAGGTCATTTAGAACCTCTTACCTAGAGGTCATTTAGAACCACATACTTAGAGGTCATTTAGAACTACGTACCTAGTGGTCAATTAGAACCACGTACTTAGAGGTCATTTAGAACTACGTACTTAGAGGTAATATAGAACTACGTTCTTAGAGGTCATTTAGGACTTCGTACTTAGAGGTCATTTAGAACTACGTACTTATAGGTCATTTAGAACCACGTACTTAGACGTCATTTAGAACCACTTACTTGGAGGTCATTTGGAAATACGTACCTTGAGGTCATTTAGAACCTCGTACTTAGAGGTCATTTAGAACCACATACTTAAAGGTCATTTAGAACTACTTACTTAGAGGTCATTTAGAACTACGTACCTAGAAGTCATTTAAGACCACGTACTTAGAGGTCATTTAGAACCACTTACTTAGAGGTAATTTGGAACTACGTATCTAGAGGTATTGAGAACTACGTACTTAGACGTCATTTAGAACTACGTACTTAGAAGATATTTAGAACCACGTACTTAGAGGTCATTTAGAACCAACTATTTAGAGGTCATTTAGAACTACGTACTTAGATGTCATTTAGAACCACGTACTTAGAGGTCAATTCGAACCAACAACTTAGCGGTCATTTAGAACTACGTACTTAGAGGTCATTTAGAACCACGTACTCAGATGTCATTTAGAACCCACGTACTTAGAGGTCATATAGAACCACGTACATAGAGGTCATTTAGAACCACGTACTTAGAGGTCATTTAGAACCACGTACTTAGAGGTCATTTATAACTACGTACTTAGAGGTCATTTAGAACTACGTACTTTAAGGTCATTTAAATCCACGTACTTATGGTCATTTAGTACTACGTACTTAGAGGTCATTTAGAAGCACGTACATAGAGGTCATTTAGAACCACGTATTTAGAGGTCATCTAGAACAACGTACTTAGAGGTCATTTAGAACCACTTACTTAGATGTCATTTGGAAGTACGTACCTAGAGGTCATTTAGAAGCACGTACTTAGAGGTCCTTTAGAACCACGTAGTTAGAGGTCATTTAGAACCACGTACTTAGAGGTCATTTAGAACTACGTATATGAGGTCATTTAGAACCACGTACTTAGAGGACATTTAGAACCACGTACTTAGGTGTCATTTAGAACTACTGACTTAGATGTCATTTAGAACCAAGTACTTAGAGGTCATTTAGAACTACGTACTTAGAGGTCATTTAGAACCTCGTACTTAGAGGTCAATTAGAACTACGAACTTAGGGGTCATTTAGAACTACGTACTTAGAGGTGTTATAGAACTACGTTCTTAGAGGTCATTTAGGACTACGTACTTAGAGGTCATTTAGAACCTCATACTTAGAGGTCATTTAGAACTACTTACTTAGAGGTCATTTAGAACTTCGTACTTTAAGGTCATTTAAATCCACGTACTTATGGTCATTTAGAACTACGTACTTAGAGGTCATTTAGAAGCACGTACATAGAGGTCATTTAGAACCACGTACTTAGAGGTCATCTAGAACAACGTACTTAGAGGTCATTTAGAACCACTTACTTAGATGTCGTTTGGAAGTACGTACCTAGAGGTCATTTAGAACCACGTACTTAGAGGTCATTTAGAACCACGTACTTAGAGGTCATTTAGAACCAACGTACTTAGAGGTCATTTAGAACCAAACACTTAGAGGTCGTTTAGAACTACGTACTTAGAGGTCATTTAGAACCCACGTACTTAGAGGTCATTTAGAAACCACGTTCTTAGAGGTTATTTAGAACCAACTTCTTAGAGGTCATTTAGAACCCACGTACTTAGAGGTAATTTAGAACCCACGTACTTAGAGGTCATTTAGAACTACGTACTTAGAGGTCATTTAGAACTACGTACTTAGAGGTCATTTAGTACTACGTACTTAGGGGTCATTTAGAACTACTTACTTAGAGGTCATTTAGAACCAAGTACTTAGAGGTCATTTAGATTCACGTACTTAGAGGTCATTTAGAACTATGTACTTAGGGGTCATTTAGAACTACTTACTTAGAGGTCATTTAGAACCACGTACTTATAGGTTATTTAGAACCACGTACTTAGAGGTCATTTAGAACCACGTACTTAGAGGTCATTTAGAACCCAGTACTTAGATGTCATTTAGAACCAACGTACTTAGAGGTCATTTTGAACCAAACACTTAGAGGTCGTTTAGAACTACGTACTTAGAAGTCATTTAGAACCCACGTACTTAGAGGTCATTTAGAAACCACGTTCTTAGAGGTTATATAGAACCAATTTCTTAGAGGTCATTTAGAACTACGTACTTAGAGGTCAGTTAGTACTACGTACTTAGGGGTCATTTAGAACTACTTACTTAGAGGTCATTTAGAACCAAGTACTTAGAGGTCATTTAGAACCACGTACTTAGAGGTCATTTAGAACCTCGTACTCAGAGGTCATTTAGAACCACGTACTTAGAGGATAGTTAGAACCATGTAATTAGAGGTCAGTTAGAACTACGTTCTAAGAGGTCATTTAGAACCCACAAACTTAGAGGTCATTCAGAACCACGTACTTAGAGGTCATTTAGAACCACGTACTTAGAGGTGATTTAGAACCACGTACTTAGAGGTTATTTAGCACTACGTATATAAGGTCATTTAGAACCACGTACTTAGAGGACATTTAGAACCACGTACTTAGAAGTCATTAGAAGAACCCACGTACTTAGAGGTCATTTAGAACCACGTACTAAGAGGTCATATAGAACCACGTACTTAGAGGTCATTTAGAACTACGTACTTAGCAGTCATTTAGAACTACTTACTTAGAGGTCATTTAGAACCACGTACTTAGAGGTCATTTAGAACTACGAACATAGGGGTCATTTAGAACCCACGTACTTAGAGGTCATTTAGTACCCACGTACTTAGAGGTCATATAGAACCTCGTACTTAGAGGTCATTTAGAACCACTTACTTAGATGTCATTTGGAAGTACGTACCTAGAGGTCATTTAGAACTACGTACTTAGGGGTCATTTAGAACTAGTTACTTAGAGGTCATTTAGAAGCACGTACTTAGAGGTCATTTAGAACCACGTACTTAGAGGTCATTTAGAACCACGTACTAAGAGGTTATTTAGCACTACGTATATAAGGTCATTTAGAACCACGTACTTAGAGGACATTTAGAACCACGTACTTAGGTGTCATTTAGAACTACTGACTTAGATGTCATTTAGAACCAAGTACTTAGAGGTCATTTAGAACCACGTACTAAGAGATCATATAGAACCACGTACTTAGAGGTCATTTAGAACCACTTACTTAGAGGTCATTTAGAACCACATACTTAGAGGTCATTTAGAACTACGTACCTAGTGGTCAATTAGAACCACGTACTTAGAGGTCATTTAGAACTACGTACTTAGAGGTAATATAGAACTACGTTCTTAGAGGTCATTTAGGACTTCGTACTTAGAGGTCATTTAGAACTACGTACTTATAGGTCATTTAGAACCACGTACTTAGACGTCATTTAGAACCACTTACTTGGAGGTCATTTGGAAATACGTACCTTGAGGTCATTTAGAACCACTTACCTAGAGGTCATTTAGAACCACATACTTAGAGGTCATTTAGAACTACGTACCTAGTGGTCAATTAGAACCACGTACTTAGAGGTCATTTAGAACTACGTACTTAGAGGTAATATAGAACTACGTTCTTAGAGGTCATTTAGGACTTCGTACTTAGAGGTCATTTAGAACTACGTACTTATAGGTCATTTAGAACCACGTACTTAGACGTCATTTAGAACCACTTACTTGGAGGTCATTTGGAAATACGTACCTTGAGGTCATTTAGAACCTCGTACTTAGAGGTCATTTAGAACCACATACTTAAAGGTCATTTAGAACTACTTACTTAGAGGTCATTTAGAACTACGTACCTAGAAGTCATTTAAGACCACGTACTTAGAGGTCATTTAGAACCACTTACTTAGAGGTAATTTGGAACTACGTATCTAGAGGTATTGAGAACTACGTACTTAGACGTCATTAAGAACTACGTACTTAGAAGATATTTAGAACCACGTACTTAGAGGTCATTTAGAACCAACTATTTAGAGGTCATTTAGAACTACGTACTTAGATGTCATTTAGAACCACGTACTTAGAGGTCAATTCGAACCAACAACTTAGCGGTCATTTAGAACTACGTACTTAGAGGTCATTTAGAACCACGTACTCAGATGTCATTTAGAACCCACGTACTTAGAGGTCATATAGAACCACGTACATAGAGGTCATTTAGAACCACGTACTTAGAGGTCATTTAGAACCACATACTTAGAGGTCATTTATAACTACGTACTTAGAGGTCATTTAGAACTACGTACTTTAAGGTCATTTAAATCCACGTACTTATGGTCATTTAGTACTACGTACTTAGAGGTTATTTAGAAGCACGTACATAGAGGTCATTTAGAACCACGTATTTAGAGGTCATCTAGAACAACGTACTTAGAGGTCATTTAGAACCACTTACTTAGATGTCATTTGGAAGTACGTACCTAGAGGTCATTTAGAAGCACGTACTTAGAGGTCCTTTAGAACCACGTAGTTAGAGGTCATTTAGAACCACGTACTTAGAGGTCATTTAGAACTACGTATATGAGGTCATTTAGAACCACGTACTTAGAGGACATTTAGAACCACGTACTTAGGTGTCATTTAGAACTACTGACTTAGATGTCATTTAGAACCAAGTACTTAGAGGTCATTTAGAACTACGTACTTAGAGGTCATTTAGAACCTCGTACTTAGAGGTCAATTAGAACTACGAACTTAGGGGTCATTTAGAACTACGTACTTAGAGGTGTTATAGAACTACGTTCTTAGAGGTCATTTAGGACTACGTACTTAGAGGTCATTTAGAACCTCATACTTAGAGGTCATTTAGAACTACTTACTTAGAGGTCATTTAGAACTTCGTACTTTAAGGTCATTTAAATCCACGTACTTATGGTCATTTAGAACTACGTACTTAGAGGTCATTTAGAAGCACGTACATAGAGGTCATTTAGAACCACGTACTTAGAGGTCATCTAGAACAACGTACTTAGAGGTCATTTAGAACCACTTACTTAGATGTCGTTTGGAAGTACGTACCTAGAGGTCATTTAGAACCACGTACTTAGAGGTCATTTAGAACCACGTACTTAGAGGTCATTTAGAACCAACGTACTTAGAGGTCATTTAGAACCAAACACTTAGAGTTCGTTTAGAACTACGTACTTAGAGGTCATTTAGAACCCACGTACTTAGAGGTCATTTAGAAACCACGTTCTTAGAGGTTATTTAGAACCAACTTCTTAGAGGTCATTTAGAACCCACGTACTTAGAGGTAATTTAGAACCCACGTACTTAGAGGTCATTTAGAACTACGTACTTAGAGGTCATTTAGAACTACGTACTTAGAGGTCATTTAGTACTACGTACTTAGAGGTCATTTAGAACCACTTACTTAGAGGTAATTTGGAACTACGTATCTAGAGGTATTGAGAACTACGTACTTAGACGTCATTTAGAACTACGTACTTAGAAGATATTTAGAACCACGTACTTAGAGGTCATTTAGAACCAACTATTTAGAGGTCATTTAGAACTACGTACTTAGATGTCATTTAGAACCACGTACTTAGAGGTCAATTCGAACCAACAACTTAGCGGTCATTTAGAACTACGTACTTAGAGGTCATTTAGAACCACGTACTCAGATGTCATTTAGAACCCACGTACTTAGAGGTCATATAGAACCACGTACATAGAGGTCATTTAGAACCACGTACTTAGAGGTCATTTAGAACCACATACTTAGAGGTCATTTAGAAGCACGTACATAGAGGTCATTTAGAACCACGTAGTTAGAGGTCATCTAGAACAACGTACTTAGAGGTCATTTAGAACCACTTACTTAGATGTCATTTGGAAGTACGTACCTAGAGGTCATTTAGAAGCACGTACTTAGAGGTCATTTAGAACCACGTAGTTAGAGGTCATTTAGAACCACGTACTTAGAGGTCATTTAGAACTACGTATATGAGGTCATTTAGAACCACGTACTTTAAGGTCATTTAAATCCACGTACTTATGGTCATTTAGAACTACGTACTTAGAGGTCATTTAGAAGCACGTACATAGAGGTCATTTAGAACCACGTACTTAGAGGTCATCTAGAACAACGTACTTAGAGGTCATTTAGAACCACTTACTTAGATGTCATTTGGAAGTACGTACCTAGAGGTCATTTAGAACCACGTACTTAGAGGTCATTTAGAACCACGTACTTAGAGGTCATTTAGAACCACGTAGTTAGAGGTCATTTAGAACCAAGTACTTAGAGGTCATTTAGAACTACGTACTTAGAAGATATTTAGAACCACGTACTTAGAGGTCATTTAGAACCAACTTTTTAGAGGTCATTTAGAACTACGTACTTAGAGGTCCATTAGAACCACGTACATAGTGGTCATTTAGAACTACGTACTTAGAGGTCATTTAGAACTACGTATTTAGAGGTCATTTAGAACCACGTACTTAGAGGACATTTAGAACCACGTACTTAGAGGTAATTTAGAACCACTTACTTAGATGTCATTTGGAAGTACGTACCTAGAGGTCATTTAGAAATACGTACTTAGGGGTCATTTAGAACTACTTACTTAGAGGTCATTTAGAACCACATATTTGAGGTCGTTTAGAATTACGTACTTTGAGGTCACTTAGAACTTACGTACTTAGAGGTCATTTAGAACTACGTACTTAGAGGTAATTTAGTACTACGTACTTAGGTGTCATTTAGAACTACTGATTTAGAGGTCATTTAGAACTACTGATTTAGAGGTCATTTAGAACCAAGTACTTAGAGGTCATTTAGAACCACGTACTTAGAGGTCATTTAGAACCTCGTACTTAGAGGTCATTTAGAACCACGTACTTAGAGGATAGTTGGAACCATGTAATTAGAGGTCAGTTAGAACTACGTTCTAAGAGGTCATTTAAGAACCCACGAACTTAGAGGTCATTCAGAACCACGAACTTAGAGGTCATTTAGAACCACGTACTTAGAGGTCATTTAGAACCACGTACTTAGAGGTTATTTAGCACTACGTATATAAGGTCATTTAGAACCACGTACTTAGAGGACATTTAGAACCACGTACTTAGAAGTCATTAGAAGAACCCACGTACTTAGAGGTCATTTAGAACCACGTACTAAGAGGTCATATAGAACCACGTACTTAGAGGTCATTTAAAACTACGTACTTAGCAGTCATTTAGAACTACTTACTTAGAGGTCATTTAGAACCACGTACTTAGAGGTCATTTAGAACTACGAACTTAGGGGTCATTTAGAACCCACGTACTTAGAGGTCATTTAGTACCCACGTACTTAGAGGTCATATAGAACCTCGTACTTAGAGGTCATTTAGAACCACTTACTTAGATGTCATTTGGAAGTACGTACCTAGAGGTCATTTAGAACTACGTACTTAGGGGTCATTTAGAACTACTTACTTAGAGGTCATTTAGAAGCACGTACTTAGAGGTCATTTAGAACCACGTACTTAGAGGTTATTTAGCACTACGTATATAAGGTCATTTAGAACCTCGTACTTAGAGGTCATTTAGAACCACATACTTAAAGGTCATTTAGAACTACTTACTTAGAGGTCATTTAGAACTACGTACCTAGAGGTCATTTAGGACTACGTACTTAGAGGTCATTTAGAACCACTTACTTAGAGGTCATTTAGAACCACGTTTTCAGATGTCATTTAGAACCCACGTACTTAGAGGTCATATAGAACCACGTACATAGAGGTCATTTAGAACTACGTACTTAGATTTCATTTAGAGCTACGTACTTAGAGGTCATTTAGAACTACGAACTTAGGGGTCATTTAGAACCCACGTACTTAGAGGTCATTTAGAACTACGTATATGAGGTCTTTTAGAACCACGTACTTAGAGGACATTTAGAACCACGTACTTAAAGGTCATTTAGAACCACTTACTTAGAAGTCATTTGGAAGTACGTACTTAGAGGTCATTTAGAACTACGTACTTAGGGGTCATTTAGAACCACTTACTTAGAGGTCATTTAGAAGCACGTACTTAGAGGTCATTTAGAACCACGTAGTTAGAGGTCATTTAGAACCACGTACTTAGAGGTCATTTAGAACTACGTATATGAGGTCATTTAGAACCACGTACTTAGAGGACATTTAGAACCACGTACTTAGAGGGCATTTGAACTAAGTATTTAGAGGTCATTTAGAACCACGTACTTAGAGGTCATTTAGAACCACATACTTAGAGGTCATTTAGAACTACGTACTTAGAGGTCATTTAGAACTACGTACTTTAAGGTCATTTAAATCCACGTACTTATGGTCATTTAGAACTACGTACTTAGAGGTCATTTAGAAGCACGTACATAGAGGTCATTTAGAACCACGTACTTAGAATTCATCTAGAACAACGTATTTAGAGGTCATTTAGAACCACTTACTTAGATATCATTTGGAAGTACGTACCTAGAGGTCATTTAGAACCACGTACTTAGAGGTCATTTAGAACCACGTACATAGAGGTCATTTAGAACCAACGTACTTAAAGGTCATTTAGAACCAAACACTTAGAGGTCGTTTAGAACTACGTACTTAGAGGTCATTTAGAACCCACGTACTTAGAGGTCATTTAGAAACCACGTTCTTAGAGGTTATTTAGAACCAACTTCTTAGAGGTCATTTAGAACCCACGTACTTAGAGGTAATTTAGAACCCACGTACTTAGAGGTCATTTAGAAATACGTACTTAGAGGTCATTTAGAAGTACGTACTTAGAGGTCATTTAGTACTACGTACTTAGGGGTCATTTAGAACTACTTACTTAAAGGTCATTTAGAACCAAGTACTTAGAGGTCATTTAGATTCACGTACTTAGAGGTCATTTAGAACTACGTACTTAGGGGTCATTTAGAACTACTTACTTAGAGGTCATTTAGAACCACGTACTTATAGGTCATTTAGAACCACGTACTTAGAGATCATTTAGAACCACGTACTTAGAGGTCATTTAGAACCCAGTACTTAGAGGTCATTTAGAACTACGTACTTAGACGATATTTAGAACCACGTACTTAGAGGTCATTTAGAACCAACTTTTTAGAGGTCATTTAGAACTACGTACTTAGAGGTCCTTTAGAACCACGTACATAGAGGTCATTTAGAACTACGTACTTAGAGGTCATTTAGAACTACGTATTTATAGGTCGTTTAGAACTACGAACTTAGGTGTCATTTAGAACCCACGTACTTAGAGGTCATTTAGAACTACGTATATGAGGTCATTTAGAACCACGTACTTAGAGGACATTTAGAACCACGTACCTAGAGGTAATTTAGAACCACTTACTTAGATGTCATTTGGAAGTACGTACCTAGAGGTCATTTAGAAATACGTACTTAGGGGTCATTTAGAACTATTTACTTAGAGGTCATTTAGAAGCACGTACTTAGAGGTCATTTAGTACCACGAAGTGAGAGGTCATTTAGAACCACGTACTTAAAGGTCATTTAGAACCAACTTTTTAGATGTCATTTAGAACTACGTACTTAGAGGTCAATTAGAACCACGTACTTAGAGGTCATTTAGAACTTACGTACTTAGAGGTCATTTAGAACTACGTACTTAGAGGTAATTTAGTACTACGTACTTAGGTGTCATTTAGAACTACGTACTCTGAGGTCATTTAGAACCACGTACTTAGAAGTCATTTAGAACCACGTACTTAGAGGTCATTTAGAACAACGTACTTAGAGGTCATTTTGAACCACGTACTTAGATGTCATTTAGAACCAACGTACTTAGAGGTCATTTTGAACCAAACACTTAGAGGTCGTTTAGAACCACGTACTTAGAGGTCATTTAGAACCCAGTACTTAGAGGTCATTTAGAACTACGTACTTAGAAGATATTTAGAACCACGTACTTAGAGGTCATTTAGAACCAACTTTTTAGAGGTCATTTAGAATTACGTACTTAGAGGTCCTTTAGAACCACGTACATAGAGGTCATTTAGAACTACGTACTTAGAGGTCATTTAGAACTACGTATTTATAGGTCATTTAGAACTACGAACTTAGGGGTCATTTAGAACCCACGTACTTAGAGGTCATTTAGAACTACGTTAATGAGGTCATTTAGAACCACGTACTTAGAGGACATTTAGAACCACGTACTTAGAGGTAATTTAGAACCACTTACTTAGATGTCATTTGGAAGTACGTACCTAGAGGTCATTTAGAAATACGTACTTAGGGGTCATTTCGAACTATTTACTTAGAGGTCATTTAGAAGCACGTACTTAGAGGTCATTTAGTACCACGAAGTGAGAGGTCATTTAGAACCACGTACTTAAAGGTCATTTAGAACCAACTTTTTAGATGTCATTTAGAACTACGTACTTAGAGGTCAATTAGAACCACGTACTTAGAGGTCATTTAGAACTTACGTACTTAGAGGTCATTTAGAACTACGTACTTAGAGGTAATTTAGTACTACGTACTTAGGTGTCATTTAGAACTACGTACTCTGAGGTCATTTAGAACCACGTACTTAGAGGATAGTTAGAACCATGTAATTAGAGGTCAGTTAGAACTACGTTCTAAGAGGTCATTTAGAACCCACGAACTTAGAGGTCATTCAGAACCACGTACTTAGAGGTCATTTAGAACCACGGACTTAGAGGTGATTTAGAACCACGTACTTAGAGGTTATTTAGCACTACGTATATAAGGTCATTTAGAACCACGTACTTAGAGGACATTTAGAACCACGTACTTAGAAGTCATTAGAAGAACCCACGTACTTAGAGGTCATTTAGAACAACGTACTAAGAGGTCATATAGAACCACGTACTTAGAGGTCATTTAGAACTACGTACTTAGCAGTCATTTAGAACTACTTACTTAGAGGTCATTTAGAACCACGTACTTAGAGGTCATTTAGAACTATGAACTTAGGGGTCATTTAGAACCCACGTACTTAGAGGTCATTTAGTACCCACGTACTTAGAGGTCATATAGAACCTCGTACTTAGAGGTCATTTAGAACCACTTACTTAGATGTCATTTGGAAGTACGTACCTAGAGGTCATTTAGAACTACGTACTTAGGGGTCATTTAGAACTACTTACTTAGAGGTCGTTTAGAAGCACGTACTTAGAGGTCATTTAGAACCACGTACTTAGAGGTCATTTAGAACCACGTACTAAGAGGTTATTTAGCACTACGTATATAAGGTCATTTAGAACCACGTACTTAGAGGACATTTTGAACCACGTACTTAGAAGTCATTTAGAAGAACCCACGTACTTAGAGGTCATTTAGAACCACGTACTAAGAGATCATATAGAACCACGTACTTAGAGGTCATTTAGAACCACTTACTTAGAGGTCATTTAGAACCACATACTTAGAGGTCATTTAGAACTACGTACTTAGTGGTCAATTAGAACCTCTTACTTAGAGGTCATTTAGAACTACGTACTTAGAGGTAATATAGAACTACGTTCTTAGAGGTCATTTAGGACTTCGTACTTAGAGGTCATTTAGAACTACGTACTTATAGGTCATTTAGAACCACGTACTTAGACGTCATTTAGAACCACTTACTTGGAGGTCATTTGGAACTACGTACCTTGAGGTCATTTAGAACCTCGTACTTAGAGGTCATTTAGAACCACTTACTTAGAGGTAATTTGGAACTACGTATCTAGAGGTATTGAGAACTACGTACTTAGACGTCATTTAGAACTACGTACTTAGAAGATATTTAGAACCACGTACTTAGAGGTCATTTAGAACCAACTATTTAGAGGTCATTTAGAACTACGTACTTAGATGTCATTTAGAACCACGTACTTAGAGGTCAATTCGAACCAACAACTTAGCGGTCATTTAGAACTACGTACTTAGAGGTCATTTAGAACCACGTACTCAGATGTCATTTAGAACCCACGTACTTAGAGGTCATATAGAACCACGTACATAGAGGTCATTTAGAACCACGTACTTAGAGGTCATTTAGAACCACATACTTAGAGGTCATTTAGAAGCACGTACATAGAGGTCATTTAGAACCACGTAGTTAGAGGTCATCTAGAACAACGTACTTAGAGGTCATTTAGAACCACTTACTTAGATGTCATTTGGAAGTACGTACCTAGAGGTCATTTAGAAGCACGTACTTAGAGGTCATTTAGAACCACGTAGTTAGAGGTCATTTAGAACCACGTACTAAGAGGTCATTTAGAACTACGTATATGAGGTCATTTAGAACCACGTACTTAGAGGACATTTAGAACCACGTACTTAGGTGTCATTTAGAACTACTGACTTAGATGTCATTTAGAACCAAGTACTTAGAGGTCATTTAGAACTACGTACTTAGAGGTCATTTAGAACCTCGTACTTAGAGGTCAATTAGAACTACGAACTTAGGGGTCATTTAGAACTACGTACTTAGAGGTGTTATAGAACTACGTTCTTAGAGGTCATTTAGGACTACGTACTTAGAGGTCATTTAGAACCTCATACTTAGAGGTCATTTAGAACTACTTACTTAGAGGTCATTTAGAACTACGTACTTTAAGGTCATTTAAATCCACGTACTTATGGTCATTTAGAACTACGTACTTAGAGGTCATTTAGAAGCACGTACATAGAGGTCATTTAGAACCACGTACTTAGAGGTCATCTAGAACAACGTACTTAGAGGTCATTTAGAACCACTTACTTAGATGTCATTTGGAAGTACGTACCTAGAGGTCATTTAGAACCACGTACTTAGAGGTCATTTAGAACCACGTACTTAGAGGTCATTTAGAACTACGTACTTAGAAGATATTTAGAACCACGTACTTAGAGGTCATTTAGAACCAACTTTTTAGACGTCATTTAAAACTACGTACTTTGAGGTCCTTTAGAACCACGTACATAGAGGTCATTTAGAACTACGTACTTAGAGGTCATTTAGAACTACGTATTTAGAGGTCATTTAGAACCACGTACTTATAGGTCATTTAGAACCACGTACTTAGACGTCATTTAGAACCACTTACTTGGAGGTCATTTGGAACTACGTACCTTGAGGTCATTTAGAACCTCGTACTTAGAGGTCATTTAGAACCACATACTTAAAGGTCATTTAGAACTACTTACTTAGAGGTCATTTAAAACTACGTACCTAGAGGTCATTTAGGACCACGTACTTAGAGGTCATTTAGAACCACTTACTTAGAGGTCATTTGGAACTACGTATCTAGAGGTATTGAGAACTACGTACTAAGACGTCATTTAGAACTACGTACTTAGAAGATATTTAGAACCACGTACTTAGAGGTCAATTCGAACCAACAACTTAGCGGTCATTTAGAACTACGTACTTAGAGGTCATTTAGAACCACGTTTTCAGATGTCATTTAGAACCCACGTACTTAGAGGTCATATAGAACAACGTACATAGAGATCATTTAGAACTACGTACTTAGATTTCATTTAGAGCTACGTACTTAGAGGTCATTTAGAACTACGAACTTAGGGGTCATTTAGAACCCACGTACTTAGAGGTCATTTAGAACTACGTATATGAGGTCTTTTAGAACCACGTACTTAGAGGACATTTAGAACCACGTACTTAGAGGTCATTTAGAACCACTTACTTAGAAGTCATTTGGAAGTACGTACTTAGAGGTCATTTAGAACTACGTACTTAGGGGTCATTTAGAACCACTAACTTAGAGGTCATTTAGAAGCACGTACTTAGAGGTCATTTAGAACCACGTAGTTAGAGGTCATTTAGAACCACGTACTTAGAGGTCATTTAGAACTACGTATATGAGGTCATTTAGAACCACGTACTTAGAGGACATTTAGAACCACGTACTTAGAGGGCATTTGAACTAAGTATTCAGAGGTCATTTAGAACCACGTACTTAGAGGTCATTTAGAACCACATACTTAGAGGTCATTTAGAACTACGTACTTAGAGGTCATTTAGAACTACGTACTTTAAGGTCATTTAAATCCACGTACTTATGGTCATTTAGAACTACGTACTTAGAGGTCATTTAGAAGCACGTACATAGAGGTCATTTAGAACCACGTACTTAGAGGTCATCTAGAACAACGTATTTAGATGTCATTTAGAACCACTTACTTAGATGTCATTTGGAAGTACGTACCTAGAGGTCATTTAGAACCACGTACTTAGAGGTCATTTAGAACCACGTACTTAGAGGTCATTTAGAACCAACGTACTTAGAGGTCATTTAGAACCAAACACCTAGAGGTCGTTTAGAACTACGTACTTAGAGGTCATTTAGAACCCACGTACTTAGAGGTCATTTAGAAACCACGTTCTTAGAGGTTATTTAGAACCAACTTCTTAGAGGTCATTTAGAACCCACGTACTTAGAGGTAATTTGGAACCCACGTACTTAGAGGTCATTTAGAACTACGTACTTAGAGGTCATTTAGAGGTACGTACTTAGAGGTCATTTAGTACTACGTACTTAGGGGTCATTTAGAACTACTTACTTAGAGGTCATTTAGAACCAAGTACTTAGAGGTCATTTAGATTCACGTACTTAGAGGTCATTTAGAACTACGTACTTAGGGGTCATTTAGAACTACTTACTTAGAGGTCATTTAGAACCACGTACTTATAGGTCATTTAGAACCACGTACTTAGAGATCATTTAGAACCACGTACTTAGAGGTCATTTAGAACCCAGTACTTAGAGGTCATTTAGAACTACGTACTTAGAAGATATTTAGAACCACGTACTTAGAGGTCATTTAGAACCAACTTTTTAGAGGTCATTTAGAACTACGTACTTAGAGGTCCTTTAGAACCACGTACATAGAGGTCATTTAGAACTACGTACTTAGAGGTCATTTAGAAATACGTATTTATAGGTCGTTCAGAACTACGAACTTAGGGGTCATTTAGAACCCACGTACTTAGAGGTCATTTAGAACTACGTATATGAGGTCATTTAGAACCACGTACTTAGAGGACATTTAGAACCACGTACTTAGAGGTAATATAGAACCACTTACTTAGATGTCATTTGGAAGTACGTACCTAGAGGTCATTTAGAAATACGTACTTAGGGGTCATTTAGAACTATTTACTTAGAGGTCATTTAGAAGCACGTACTTAGAGGTCATTTAGTACTACGAAGTGAGAGGTCATTTAGAACCACGTACTTAAAGGTCATTTAGAACCAACTTTTTAGATGTCATTTAGAACTACGTACTTAGAGGTCAATTAGAACCACGTACTTAGAGGTCATTTAGAACTTACGTACTTAGAGGTCATTTTGAACTACGTACTTAGAGGTAATTTAGTACTACGTACTTAGGTGTCATTTAGAACTACGTACTCTGAGGTCATTTAGAACCACGTACTTAGAAGTCATTTAGAACCACGTACTTAGAGGTCATTTAGAACAACGTACTTAGAGGTCATTTTGAACCACGTACTTAGATGTCATTTAGAACCAACGTACTTAGAGGTCATTTTGAACCAAACACTTAGAGGTCGTTTAGAACCACGTACTTACAGGTCATTTAGAACCCAGTACTTAGAGGTCATTTAGAACTACGTACTTAGAAGATATTTAGAACCACGTACTTAGAGGTCATTTAGAACCAACTTTTTAGAGATCATTTAGAACTACGTACTTAGAGGTCCTTTAGAACCACGTACATAGAGGTCATTTAGAACTACGTACTTAGAGGTCATTTAGAACTACGTATTTATAGGTCGTTTAGAACTACGAACTTAGGGGTCATTTAGAACCCACGTACTTAGAGGTCATTTAGAACTACGTATATGAGGTCATTTAGAACCACGTACTTAGAGGACATTTAGAACCACGTACTTAGAGGTAATTTAGAACCACTTACTTAGATGTCATTTGGAAGTACGTACCTAGAGGTCATTTAGAAATACGTACTTAGGGGTCATTTAGAACTATTTACTTAGAGGTCATTTAGAAGCACGTACTTAGAGGTCATTTAGTACCACGAAGTGAGAGGTCATTTAGAACCACGTACTTAAAGGTCATTTAGAACCAACTTTTAAGATGTCATTTAGAACTACGTACTTAGAGGTCAATTAGAACCACGTACTTAGAGGTCATTTAGAACTTACGTACTTAGAGGTCGTTTAGAACTACGTACTTAGAAGTCATTTAGAACCCACGTACTTAGAGGTCATTTAGAAACCACGTTCTTAGAGGTTATTTAGAACCAATTTCTTAGAGGTCATTAGAACTACGTACTTAGAGGTCAGTTAGTACTACGTACTTAGGGGTCATTTAGAACTACTTACTTAGAGGTCATTTAGAACCAAGTACTTAGAGGTCATTTAGAACCACGTACTTAGAGGTCATTTAGAACCTCGTACTCAGAGGTCATTTAGAACCACGTACTTAGAGGATAGTTAGAACCATGTAATTAGAGGTCAGTTAGAACTACGTTCTAAGAGGTCATTTAGAACCCACGAACTTAGAGGTCATTCAGAACCACGTACTTAGAGGTCATTTAGAACCACGTACTTAGAGGTGATTTAGAACCACGTACTTAGAGATTATTTAGCACTACGTATATAAGGTCATTTAGAACCACGTACTTAGAGGACATTTAGAACCACGTACTTAGAAGTCATTAGAAGAACCCACGTACTTAGAGGTCATTTAGAACCACGTACTAAGAGGTCATATAGAACCACGTACTTAGAGGTCATTTAGAACTACGTACTTAGCAGTCATTTAGAACTACTTACTTAGAGGTCATTTAGAACCACGTACTTAGAGGTCATTTAGAACTACGAACATAGGGGTCATTTAGAACCCACGTACTTAGAGGTCATTTAGTACCCACGTACTTAGAGGTCATATAGAACCTCGTACTTAGAGGTCATTTAGAACCACTTACTTAGATGTCATTTGGAAGTACGTACCTAGAGGTCATTTAGAACTACGTACTTAGGGGTCATTTAGAACTAGTTACTTAGAGGTCATTTAGAAGCACGTACTTAGAGGTCATTTAGAACCACGTACTTGGAGGTCATTTAGAACCACGTACTAAGAGGTTATTTAGCACTACGTATATAAGGTCATTTAGAACCACGTACTTAGAGGACATTTAGAACCACGTACTTAGGTGTCATTTAGAACTACTGACTTAGATGTCATTAAGAACCAAGTACTTAGAGGTCATTTAGAACCACGTACTAAGAGATCATATAGAACCACGTACTTAGAGGTCATTTAGAACCTCTTACCTAGAGGTCATTTAGAACCACATACTTAGAGGTCATTTAGAACTACGTACCTAGTGGTCAATTAGAACCACGTACTTAGAGGTCATTTAGAACTACGTACTTAGAGGTAATATAGAACTACGTTCTTAGAGGTCATTTAGGACTTCGTACTTAGAGGTCATTTAGAACTACGTACTTATAGGTCATTTAGAACCACGTACTTAGACGTCATTTAGAACCACTTACTTGGAGGTCATTTGGAAATACGTACCTTGAGGTCATTTAGAACCTCGTACTTAGAGGTCATTTAGAACCACATACTTAAAGGTCATTTAGAACTACTTACTTAGAGGTCATTTAGAACTACGTACCTAGAAGTCATTTAAGACCACGTACTTAGAGGTCATTTAGAACCACTTACTTAGAGGTAATTTGGAACTACGTATCTAGAGGTATTGAGAACTACGTACTTAGACGTCATTTAGAACTACGTACTTAGAAGATATTTAGAACCACGTACTTAGAGGTCATTTAGAACCAACTATTTAGAGGTCATTTAGAACTACGTACTTAGATGTCATTTAGAACCACGTACTTAGAGGTCAATTCGAACCAACAACTTAGCGGTCATTTAGAACTACGTACTTAGAGGTCATTTAGAACCACGTACTCAGATGTCATTTAGAACCCACGTACTTAGAGGTCATATAGAACCACGTACATAGAGGTCATTTAGAACCACGTACTTAGAGGTCATTTAGAACCACGTACTTAGAGGTCATTTATAACTACGTACTTAGAGGTCATTTAGAACTACGTACTTTAAGGTCATTTAAATCCACGTACTTATGGTCATTTAGTACTACGTACTTAGAGGTCATTTAGAAGCACGTACATAGAGGTCATTTAGAACCACGTATTTAGAGGTCATCTAGAACAACGTACTTAGAGGTCATTTAGAACCACTTACTTAGATGTCATTTGGAAGTACGTACCTAGAGGTCATTTAGAAGCACGTACTTAGAGGTCCTTTAGAACCACGTAGTTAGAGGTCATTTAGAACCACGTACTTAGAGGTCATTTAGAACTACGTATATGAGGTCATTTAGAACCACGTACTTAGAGGACATTTAGAACCACGTACTTAGGTGTCATTTAGAACTACTGACTTAGATGTCATTTAGAACCAAGTACTTAGAGGTCATTTAGAACTACGTACTTAGAGGTCATTTAGAACCTCGTACTTAGAGGTCAATTAGAACTACGAACTTAGGGGTCATTTAGAACTACGTACTTAGAGGTGTTATAGAACTACGTTCTTAGAGGTCATTTAGGACTACGTACTTAGAGGTCATTTAGAACCTCATACTTAGAGGTCATTTAGAACTACTTACTTAGAGGTCATTTAGAACTTCGTACTTTAAGGTCATTTAAATCCACGTACTTATGGTCATTTAGAACTACGTACTTAGAGGTCATTTAGAAGCACGTACATAGAGGTCATTTAGAACCACGTACTTAGAGGTCATCTAGAACAACGTACTTAGAGGTCATTTAGAACCACTTACTTAGATGTCGTTTGGAAGTACGTACCTAGAGGTCATTTAGAACCACGTACTTAGAGGTCATTTAGAACCACGTACTTAGAGGTCATTTAGAACCAACGTACTTAGAGGTCATTTAGAACCAAACACTTAGAGGTCGTTTAGAACTACGTACTTAGAGGTCATTTAGAACCCACGTACTTAGAGGTCATTTAGAAACCACGTTCTTAGAGGTTATTTAGAACCAACTTCTTAGAGGTCATTTAGAACCCACGTACTTAGAGGTAATTTAGAACCCACGTACTTAGAGGTCATTTAGAACTACGTACTTAGAGGTCATTTAGAACTACGTACTTAGAGGTCATTTAGTACTACGTACTTAGGGGTCATTTAGAACTACTTACTTAGAGGTCATTTAGAACCAAGTACTTAGAGGTCATTTAGATTCACGTACTTAGAGGTCATTTAGAACTATGTACTTAGGGGTCATTTAGAACTACTTACTTAGAGGTCATTTAGAACCACGTACTTATAGGTTATTTAGAACCACGTACTTAGAGGTCATTTAGAACCACGTACTTAGAGGTCATTTAGAACCCAGTACTTAGATGTCATTTAGAACCAACGTACTTAGAGGTCATTTTGAACCAAACACTTAGAGGTCGTTTAGAACTACGTACTTAGAAGTCATTTAGAACCCACGTACTTAGAGGTCATTTAGAAACCACGTTCTTAGAGGTTATATAGAACCAATTTCTTAGAGGTCATTTAGAACTACGTACTTAGAGGTCAGTTAGTACTACGTACTTAGGGGTCATTTAGAACTACTTACTTAGAGGTCATTTAGAACCAAGTACTTAGAGGTCATTTAGAACCACGTACTTAGAGGTCATTTAGAACCTCGTACTCAGAGGTCATTTAGAACCACGTACTTAGAGGATAGTTAGAACCATGTAATTAGAGGTCAGTTAGAACTACGTTCTAAGAGGTCATTTAGAACCCACAAACTTAGAGGTCATTCAGAACCACGTACTTAGAGGTCATTTAGAACCACGTACTTAGAGGTGATTTAGAACCACGTACTTAGAGGTTATTTAGCACTACGTATATAAGGTCATTTAGAACCACGTACTTAGAGGACATTTAGAACCACGTACTTAGAAGTCATTAGAAGAACCCACGTACTTAGAGGTCATTTAGAACCACGTACTAAGAGGTCATATAGAACCACGTACTTAGAGGTCATTTAGAACTACGTACTTAGCAGTCATTTAGAACTACTTACTTAGAGGTCATTTAGAACCACGTACTTAGAGGTCATTTAGAACTACGAACATAGGGGTCATTTAGAACCCACGTACTTAGAGGTCATTTAGTACCCACGTACTTAGAGGTCATATAGAACCTCGTACTTAGAGGTCATTTAGAACCACTTACTTAGATGTCATTTGGAAGTACGTACCTAGAGGTCATTTAGAACTACGTACTTAGGGGTCATTTAGAACTAGTTACTTAGAGGTCATTTAGAAGCACGTACTTAGAGGTCATTTAGAACCACGTACTTAGAGGTCATTTAGAACCACGTACTAAGAGGTTATTTAGCACTACGTATATAAGGTCATTTAGAACCACGTACTTAGAGGACATTTAGAACCACGTACTTAGGTGTCATTTAGAACTACTGACTTAGATGTCATTTAGAACCAAGTACTTAGAGGTCATTTAGAACCACGTACTAAGAGATCATATAGAACCACGTACTTAGAGGTCATTTAGAACCACTTACTTAGAGGTCATTTAGAACCACATACTTAGAGGTCATTTAGAACTACGTACCTAGTGGTCAATTAGAACCACGTACTTAGAGGTCATTTAGAACTACGTACTTAGAGGTAATATAGAACTACGTTCTTAGAGGTCATTTAGGACTTCGTACTTAGAGGTCATTTAGAACTACGTACTTATAGGTCATTTAGAACCACGTACTTAGACGTCATTTAGAACCACTTACTTGGAGGTCATTTGGAAATACGTACCTTGAGGTCATTTAGAACCACTTACCTAGAGGTCATTTAGAACCACATACTTAGAGGTCATTTAGAACTACGTACCTAGTGGTCAATTAGAACCACGTACTTAGAGGTCATTTAGAACTACGTACTTAGAGGTAATATAGAACTACGTTCTTAGAGGTCATTTAGGACTTCGTACTTAGAGGTCATTTAGAACTACGTACTTATAGGTCATTTAGAACCACGTACTTAGACGTCATTTAGAACCACTTACTTGGAGGTCATTTGGAAATACGTACCTTGAGGTCATTTAGAACCTCGTACTTAGAGGTCATTTAGAACCACATACTTAAAGGTCATTTAGAACTACTTACTTAGAGGTCATTTAGAACTACGTACCTAGAAGTCATTTAAGACCACGTACTTAGAGGTCATTTAGAACCACTTACTTAGAGGTAATTTGGAACTACGTATCTAGAGGTATTGAGAACTACGTACTTAGACGTCATTAAGAACTACGTACTTAGAAGATATTTAGAACCACGTACTTAGAGGTCATTTAGAACCAACTATTTAGAGGTCATTTAGAACTACGTACTTAGATGTCATTTAGAACCACGTACTTAGAGGTCAATTCGAACCAACAACTTAGCGGTCATTTAGAACTACGTACTTAGAGGTCATTTAGAACCACGTACTCAGATGTCATTTAGAACCCACGTACTTAGAGGTCATATAGAACCACGTACATAGAGGTCATTTAGAACCACGTACTTAGAGGTCATTTAGAACCACATACTTAGAGGTCATTTATAACTACGTACTTAGAGGTCATTTAGAACTACGTACTTTAAGGTCATTTAAATCCACGTACTTATGGTCATTTAGTACTACGTACTTAGAGGTTATTTAGAAGCACGTACATAGAGGTCATTTAGAACCACGTATTTAGAGGTCATCTAGAACAACGTACTTAGAGGTCATTTAGAACCACTTACTTAGATGTCATTTGGAAGTACGTACCTAGAGGTCATTTAGAAGCACGTACTTAGAGGTCCTTTAGAACCACGTAGTTAGAGGTCATTTAGAACCACGTACTTAGAGGTCATTTAGAACTACGTATATGAGGTCATTTAGAACCACGTACTTAGAGGACATTTAGAACCACGTACTTAGGTGTCATTTAGAACTACTGACTTAGATGTCATTTAGAACCAAGTACTTAGAGGTCATTTAGAACTACGTACTTAGAGGTCATTTAGAACCTCGTACTTAGAGGTCAATTAGAACTACGAACTTAGGGGTCATTTAGAACTACGTACTTAGAGGTGTTATAGAACTACGTTCTTAGAGGTCATTTAGGACTACGTACTTAGAGGTCATTTAGAACCTCATACTTAGAGGTCATTTAGAACTACTTACTTAGAGGTCATTTAGAACTTCGTACTTTAAGGTCATTTAAATCCACGTACTTATGGTCATTTAGAACTACGTACTTAGAGGTCATTTAGAAGCACGTACATAGAGGTCATTTAGAACCACGTACTTAGAGGTCATCTAGAACAACGTACTTAGAGGTCATTTAGAACCACTTACTTAGATGTCGTTTGGAAGTACGTACCTAGAGGTCATTTAGAACCACGTACTTAGAGGTCATTTAGAACCACGTACTTAGAGGTCATTTAGAACCAACGTACTTAGAGGTCATTTAGAACCAAACACTTAGAGGTCGTTTAGAACTACGTACTTAGAGGTCATTTAGAACCCACGTACTTAGAGGTCATTTAGAAACCACGTTCTTAGAGGTTATTTAGAACCAACTTCTTAGAGGTCATTTAGAACCCACGTACTTAGAGGTAATTTAGAACCCACGTACTTAGAGGTCATTTAGAACTACGTACTTAGAGGTCATTTAGAACTACGTACTTAGAGGTCATTTAGTACTACGTACTTAGGGGTCATTTAGAACTACTTACTTAGAGGTCATTTAGAACCAAGTACTTAGAGGTCATTTAGATTCACGTACTTAGAGGTCATTTAGAACTATGTACTTAGGGGTCATTTAGAACTACTTACTTAGAGGTCATTTAGAACCACGTACTTATAGGTTATTTAGAACCACGTACTTAGAGGTCATTTAGAACCACGTACTTAGAGGTCATTTAGAACCCAGTACTTAGATGTCATTTAGAACCAACGTACTTAGAGGTAATTTTGAACCAAACACTTAGAGGTCGTTTAGAACTACGTACTTAGAAGTCATTTAGAACCCACGTACTTAGAGGTCATTTAGAAACCACGTTCTTAGAGGTTATTTAGAACCAATTTCTTAGAGGTCATTTAGAACTACGTACTTAGAGGTCAGTTAGTACTACGTACTTAGGGGTCATTTAGAACTACTTACTTAGAGGTCATTTAGAACCAAGTACTTAGAGGTCATTTAGAACCACGTACTTAGAGGTCATTTAGAACCTCGTACTCAGAGGTCATTTAGAACCACGTACTTAGAGGATAGTTAGAACCATGTAATTAGAGGTCAGTTAGAACTACGTTCTAAGAGGTCATTTAGAACCCACGAACTTAGAGGTCATTCAGAACCACGTACTTAGAGGTCATTTAGAACCACGTACTTAGAGGTGATTTAGAACCACGTACTTAGAGGTTATTTAGCACTACGTATATAAGGTCATTTAGAACCACGTACTTAGAGGACATTTAGAACCACGTACTTAGAAGTCATTAGAAGAACCCACGTACTTAGAGGTCATTTAGAACCACGTACTAAGAGGTCATATAGAACCACGTACTTAGAGGTCATTTAGAACTACGTACTTAGCAGTCATTTAGAACTACTTACTTAGAGGTCATTTAGAACCACGTACTTAGAGGTCATTTAGAACTACGAACATAGGGGTCATTTAGAACCCACGTACTTAGAGGTCATTTAGTACCCACGTACTTAGAGGTCATATAGAACCTCGTACTTAGAGGTCATTTAGAACCACTTACTTAGATGTCATTTGGAAGTACGTACCTAGAGGTCATTTAGAACTACGTACTTAGGGGTCATTTAGAACTAGTTACTTAGAGGTCATTTAGAAGCACGTACTTAGAGGTCATTTAGAACCACGTACTTAGAGGTCATTTAGAACCACGTACTAAGAGGTTATTTAGCACTACGTATATAAGGTCATTTAGAACCACGTACTTAGAGGACATTTAGAACCACGTACTTAGGTGTCATTTAGAACTACTGACTTAGATGTCATTTAGAACCAAGTACTTAGAGGTCATTTAGAACCACGTACTAAGAGATCATATAGAACCACGTACTTAGAGGTCATTTAGAACCACTTACTTAGAGGTCATTTAGAACCACATACTTAGAGGTCATTTAGAACTACGTACCTAGTGGTCAATTAGAACCACGTACTTAGAGGTCATTTAGAACTACGTACTTAGAGGTAATATAGAACTACGTTCTTAGAGGTCATTTAGGACTTCGTACTTAGAGGTCATTTAGAACTACGTACTTATAGGTCATTTAGAACCACGTACTTAGAGGTAATTTGGAACTACGTATCTAGAGGTATTGAGAACTACGTACTTAGACGTCATTTAGAACTACGTACTTAGAAGATATTTAGAACCACGTACTTAGAGGTCATTTAGAACCAACTATTTAGAGGTCATTTAGAACTACGTACTTAGATGTCATTTAGAACCACGTACTTAGAGGTCAATTCGAACCAACAACTTAGCGGTCATTTAGAACTACGTACTTAGAGGTCATTTAGAACCACGTACTCAGATGTCATTTAGAACCCACGTACTTAGAGGTCATATAGAACCACGTACATAGAGGTCATTTAGAACCACGTACTTAGAGGTCATTTAGAACCACATACTTAGAGGTCATTTATAACTACGTACTTAGAGGTCATTTAGAACTACGTACTTAGGGGTCATTTAGAACTACTTACTTAGAGGTCATTTAGAACCAAGTACTTAGAGGTCATTTAGATTCACGTACTTAGAGGTCATTTAGAACTACGTACTTAGGGGTCATTTAGAACTACTTACTTAGAGGTCATTAAGAACCACGTACTTATAGGTCATTTAGAACCACGTACTTAAAGGTCATTTAGAACCAACTTTTTAGATGTCATTTAGAACTACGTACTTAGAGGTCAATTAGAACCACGTACTTAGAGGTCTTCTAGAACTTACGTACTTAGAGGTCATTTAGAACTACGTACTTAGAGGTAATTTAGTACTACGTACTTAGGTGTCATATAGAACTACGTACTCTGAGGTCATTTAGAACCACGTACTTAGAAGTCATTTAGAACCACGTACTTAGAGGTCATTTAGAACAACGTACTTAGAGGTCATTTTGAACCACGTACTTAGATGTCATTTAGAACCAACGTACTTAGAGGTCATTTTGAACCAAACACTTAGAGGTCGTTTAGAACTACGTACTTAGAAGTCATTTAGAACCCACGTACTTAGAGGTCATTTAGAAACCACGTTCTTAGAGGTTATTTAGAACCAATTTCTTAGAGGTCATTTAGAACTACGTACTTAGAGGTCAGTTAGTACTACGTATTTAGGGGTCATTTAGAACTACTTACTTAGAGATCATTTAGAACCAAGTACTTAGAGGTCATTTAGAACCACGTACTTAGAGGTCATTTAGAACCTCGTACTTAGAGGTCATTTAGAACCACGTACTTAGAGGATATTTAGAACCATGTAATTAGAGGTCAGTTAGAACTACGTTCTAAGAGGTCATTTAGAACCCACGAACTTAGAGGTCATTCAGAACCACGTACTTAGAGGTCATTTAGAACCACGTACTTAGAGGTGATTTAGAACCACGTACTTAGAGGTTATTTAGCACTACGTATATAAGGTCATTTAGAACCACGTACTTAGAGGACATTTAGAACCACGTACTTAGAAGTCATTAGAAGAACCCACGTACTTAGAGGTCATTTAGAACCACGTACTAAGAGGTCATATAGAACCACGTACTTAGAGGTCATTTAGAACTACGAACTTAGGGGTCATTTAGAACCCACGTACTTAGAGGTCATTTAGTACCCACGTACTTAGAGGTCATATAGAACCTCGTACTTAGAGGTCATTTAGAACCACTTACTTAGATGTCATTTGGAAGTACGTACCTAGAGGTCATTTAGAACTACGTACTTACGGGTCATTTAGAACTACTTACTTAGAGGTCATTTAGAAGCACGTACTTAGAGGTCATTTAGAACCACGTACTTAGAGGTCATTTAGAACCACGTACTTAGAGGTCATTTAGAACCAACGTACTTAGAGGTCATTTAGAACCAAACACTTAGAGGACGTTTAGAACTACGTACTTAGAGGTCATTTAGAACCCACGTACTTAGAGGTCATTTAGAAACCACGTTCTTAGAGGTTATTTAGAACCAACTTCTTAGAGGTCATTTAGAACCCACGTACTTAGAGGTAATTTAGAACCCACGTACTTAGAGGTCATTTAGAACTACGTACTTAGAGGTCATTTAGAACTACGTACTTAGAGGTCATTTAGTACTACGTACTTAGGGGTCATTTAGAACTACTTACTTAGAGGTCATTTAGAACCAAGTACTTAGAGGTCATTTAGATTCACGTACTTAGAGGTCATTTAGAACTACGTACTTAGGGGTCATTTAGAACTACTTACTTAGAGGTCATTAAGAACCACGTACTTATAGGTCATTTAGAACCACGTACTTAGAGGTCATTTAGAACCACGTACTTAGAGGTCATTTAGAACCCAGTACTTAGAGGTCATTTAGAACTACGTACTTAGAAGATATTTAGAACCACGTACTTAGAGGTCATTTAGAACCAACTTTTTAGAGGTCATTTAGAACTACGTACTTAGAGGTCCTTTAAAACCACGTACATAGAGGTCATTTAGAACTACGTACTTAGAGGTCATTTAGAACTACGTATTTATAGGTCGTTTAGAACTACGAACTTAGGGGTCATTTAGAACCCACGTACTTAGAGGTCATTTAGAACTACGTATATGAGGTCATTTAGAACCACGTACTTAGAGGACATTTAGAACCACGTACTTAGAGGTAATTTAGAACCACTTACTTAGATGTCATTTGGAAGTACGTACCTAGAGGTCATTTAGAAATACGTACTTAGGGGTCATTTAGAACTATTTACTTAGAGGTCATTTAGAAGCACGTACTTAGAGGTCATTTAGTACCACGAAGTGAGAGGTCATTTAGAACCACGTACTTAAAGGTCATTTAGAACCAACTTTTTAGATGTCATTTAGAACTACGTACTTAGAGGTCAATTAGAACCACGTACTTAGAGGTCTTTTAGAACTTACGTACTTAGAGGTCATTTAGAACTACGTACTTAGAGGTAATTTAGTACTACGTACTTAGGTGTCATTTAGAACTACGTACTCTGAGGTCATTTAGAACCACGTACTTAGAAGTCATTTAGAACCACGTACTTAGAGGTCATTTAGAACAACGTACTTAGAGGTCATTTTGAACCACGTACTTAGATGTCATTTAGAACCAACGTACTTAGAGGTCATTTTGAACCAAACACTTAGAGGTCGTTTAGAACTACGTACTTAGAAGTCATTTAGAACCCACGTACTTAGAGGTCATTTAGAACAACGTATTTAGAGGTCATTTAGAACCACTTACTTAGATGTCATTTGGAAGTACGTACCTAGAGGTCATTTAGAACCACGTACTTAGAGGTCATTTAGAACCACGTACTTAGAGGTCATTTAGAACCAACGTACTTAGAGGTCATTTAGAACCAAACACTTAGAGGTCGTTTAGAACTACGTACTTAGAGGTCATTTAGAACCCACGTACTTAGAGGTCATTTAGAAACCACGTTCTTAGAGGTTATTTAGAACCAACTTCTTAGAGGTCATTTAGAACCCACGTACTTAGAGGTAATTTAGAACCCACGTACTTAGAAGATATTTAGAACCACGTACTTAGAGGTCAAATCTAACCAACAACTTAGCGGTCATTTAGAACTACGTACTTAGAGGTCATTTAGAACCACGTACTCAGATGTCATTCTAGAACCCACGTACTTAGAGGTCATATAGAACCACGTACATAGAGGTCATTTAGAACTACGTACTTAGGGGTCATTTAGAACCACTTACTTAGGGGTCATTTAGAAGCACGTACTTAGAGGTCATTTAGAACCACGTACTTAGAGGTCATTTAGAACTACGTATATGAGGTCATTTAGAACCACGTACTTAGAGGACATTAAGAACCACGTACTTAGAGGGCATTTGAACTAAGTATTTAGAGGTCATTTAGAACCACGTACTTAGAGGTCATTTAGAACCACATACTTAGAGGTCATTTAGAACTACGTACTTAGAGGTCATTTAGAACTAAGTACTTTAAGGTCATTTAAATCCACGTACTTATGGTCATTTAGAACTACGTACTTAGAGGTCATTTAGAAGCACGTACATAGAGGTCATTTAGAACCACGTACTTAGAGGTCATCTAGAACAACGTATTTAGAGGTCATTTAGAACCACTTACTTAGATGTCATTTGGAAGTACGTACCTAGAGGTCATTTAGAACCACGTACTTAGAGGTCATTTAGAACCACGTACTTAGAGGTCATTTAGAACCAACGTACTTAGAGGTCATTTAGAACCAAACACTTAGAGGTCGTTTAGAACTACGTACTTAGAGGTCATTTAGAACCCACGTACTTAGAGGTCATTTAGAAACCACGTTCTTAGAGGTTATTTAGAACCAACTTCTTAGAGGTCATTTAGAACTCACGTACTTAGAGGTAATTTAGAACCCACGTACTTAGAGGTCATTTAGAACTACGTACTTAGAGGTCATTTAGTACTACGTACTTATGGGTCATTTAGAACTACTTACTTAGAGGTCATTTAGAACCAAGTACTTAGAGGTCATTTAGATTCACGTACTTAGAGGTCATTTAGAACTACTTACTTTGAGGTCATTAAGAACCACGTACTTATAGGTCATTTAGAACCACGTACTTAGAGGTCATTTAGAACCACGTACTTAGAGGTCATTTAGAACCACGTACTTAGAGGTCATTTAGAACCCAGTACTTAGAGGTCTATTAGAACTACGTACTTAGAAGATATTTAGAACCACGTACTTAGAGGTCATTTAGAACCAACTTTTTAGAGGTCATTTAGAACTACGTACCTAGAGGTCATTTAGAACCACGTACTTAGAGGTCATTTAGAACCACGTACTTAGAGGTCATTTAGAACCAACGTACTTAGAGGTCATTTAGAACCAAACACTTAGAGGTCATCTAGAACAACGTATTTAGAGGTCATTTAGAACCACTTACTTAGATGTCATTTGGAAGTACGTACCTAGAGGTCATTTAGAACCACGTACTTAGAGGTCATTTAGAACCACGTACTTAGAGGTCATTTAGAACCAACGTACTTAGAGGTCATTTAGAACCAAACACTTAGAGGTCGTTTAGAACTACGTACTTAGAGGTCATTTAGAACCCACGTACTTAGAGGTCATTTAGAAACCACGTTCTTAGAGGTTATTTAGAACCAACTTCTTAGAGGTCATTTAGAACCCACGTACTTAGAGGTAATTTAGAACCCACGTACTTAGAGGTCATTTAGAACTACGTACTTAGAGGTCATTTAGTACTACGTACATAGGGGTCATTTAGAACTACTTACTTAGAGGTCATTTAGAACCAAGTACTTAGAGGTCATTTAGATTCACGTACTTAGAGGTCATTTAGAACTACGTACTTAGGGGTCATTTTGAACTACTTACTTTGAGGTCATTAAGAACCACGTACTTATAGGTCATTTAGAACCACGTACTTAGAGGTCATTTAGAACCACGTACTTAGAGGTCATTTAGAACCCAGTACTTAGAGGTCATTTAGAACTACGTACTTAGAAGATATTTAGAACCACGTACTTAGAGGTCATTTAGAACCAACTTTTTAGAGGTCATTTAGAACTACGTACTTAGAGGTCCTTTAGAACCACGTACATAGAGGTCATTTAGAACTACGTACTTAGAGGTCATTTAGAACTACGTATTTATAGGTCGTTTAGAACTACGAACTTAGGGGTCATTTAGAACCCACGTACTTAGAGGTCATTTAGAACTACGTATATGAGGTCATTTAGAACCACGTACTTAGAGGACATTTAGAACCACGTACTTAGGGGTAATTTAGAACCACTTACTTAGATGTCATTTGGAAGTACGTACCTAGAGGTCATTTAGAAATACGTACTTAGGGGTCATTTAGAACTAGTTACTTAGAGGTCATTTAGAAGCACGTACTTAGAGGTCATTTAGTACCACGAAGTGAGAGGTCATTTAGAACCACGTACTTAAAGGTCATTTAGAACCAACTTTTTAGATGTCATTTAGAACTACGTACTTAGAGGTCAATTAGAACCACGTACTTAGAGGTCTTTTAGAACTTACGTACTTAGAGGTCATTTAGAACTACGTACTTAGAGGTAATTTAGTACTACGTACTTAGGTGTCATTTAGAACTACGTACTCTGAGGTCATTTAGAACCACGTACTTAGAAGTCATTTAGAACCACGTACTTAGAGGTCATTTAGAACAACGTACTTAGAGGTCATTTTGAACCACGTACTTAGATGTCATTTAGAACCAACGTACTTAGAGGTCATTTTGAACCAAACACTTAGAGGTCGTTTAGAACTACGTACTTAGAAGTCATTTAGAACCCACGTACTTAGAGGTCATTTAGAAACCACGTTCTTAGAGGTTATTTAGAACCAATTTCTTAGAGGTCATTTAGAACTACGTACTTAGAGGTCAGTTAGTACTACGTACTTAGGGGTCATTTAGAACTACTTACCTAGAGGTCATTTAGAACCAAGTACTTAGAGGTCATTTAGAACCACGTACTTAGAGGTCATTTAGAACCTCGTACTTAGAGGTCATTTAGAACCACGTACTTAGAGGATAGTTAGAACCATGAAATTAGTAGTCAGTTAGAACTACGTTCTAAGAGGTCATTTAGAACCCACGAACTTAGAGGTCATTCAGAACCACGTACTTAGAGGTCATTTAGAACCACGTACTTAGAGGTGATTTAGAACCACGTACTTAGAGGTTATTTAGCACTACGTATATAAGGTCATTTAGAACCACGTACTTAGAGGACATTTTGAACCACGTACTTAGAAGTCATTAGAAGAACCCACGTACTTAGATGTCATTTAGAACCACGTACTAAGAGGTCATATAGAACCACGTACTTAGAGGTCATTTAGAACTACGAACTTAGGGGTCATTTAGAACCCACGTACTTAGAGGTCATTTAGTACCCACGTACTTAGAGGTCATATAGAACCTCGTACTTAGAGGTCATTTAGAACCACTTACTTAGATGTCATTTGGAAGTACGTACCTAGAGGTCATTTAGAACTACGTACTTAGGGGTCATTTAGAACTACTTACTTAGAGGTCATTTAGAAGCACGTACATAGAGGTCATTTAGAACCACGTACTTAGAGGTCATTTAGAACCACGTACTTAGAGGTCATTTAGAACCAACGTACATAGAGGTCATTTAGAACCAAACACTTAGAGGTCGTTTAGAACTACGTACTTAGAGGTCATTTAGAACCCACGTACTTAGAGGTCATTTAGAAACCACGTTCTTAGAGGTTATTTAGAACCAACTTCTTAGAGGTCATTTAGAACCCACGTACTTAGAGGTAATTTAGAACCCACGTACTTAGAGGTCATTTAGAACTACGTACTTAGAGGTCATTTAGAACTACGTACTTAGAGGTCATTTAGTACTACGTACTTAGGGGTCATTTAGAACTACTTACTTAGAGGTCAATTAGAACCAAGTACTTAGAGGTCATTTAGATTCACGTACTTAGAGGTCATTTAGAACTACGTACTTAGGGGTCATTTAGAACTACTTATTTAGAGGTCATTAAGAACCACGTACTTATAGGTCATTTAGAACCACGTACTTAGAGGTCATTTAGAAGCACGTACTTAGAGGTCATTTAGAACCCAGTACTTAGAGGTCATTTAGAACTACGTACTTAGAAGATATTTAGAACCACGTACTTAGAGGTCATTTAGAACCAACTTTTTAGAGGTCATTTAGAACTACGTACTTAGAGGTCCTTTAGAACCACGTACATAGAGGTCATTTAGAACTACGTACTTAGAGGTCATTTAGAACTACGTATTTATAGGTCGTTTAGAACTACGAACTTAGGGGTCATTTAGAAACCACGTACTTAGAGGTCATTTAGAACTACGTATATGAGGTCATTTAGAACCACGTACTTAGAGGACATTTAGAACCACGTACTTAGAGGTAATTTAGAACCACTTACTTAGATGTCATTTGGAAGTACGTACCTAGAGGTCATTTAGAAATACGTACTTAGGGGTCATTTAGAACTATTTACTTAGAGGTCATTTAGAAGCACGTACTTAGAGGTCATTTAGTACCACGAAGTGAGAGGTCATTTAGAACCACGTACTTAAAGGTCATTTAGAACCAACTTTTTAGATGTCATTTAGAACTACGTACTTAGAGGTCAATTAGAACCACGTACTTAGAGGTCTTTTAGAACTTACGTACTTAGAGGTCATTTAGAACTACGTACTTAGAGGTAATTTAGTACTACGTACTTAGGTGTCATTTAGAACTACGTACTCTGAGGTCATTTAGAACCACGTACTTAGAAGTCATTTAGAACCACGTACTTAGAGGTCATTTAGAACAACGTACTTAGAGGTCATTTTGAACCACGTACTTAGATGTCATTTAGAACCAACGTACTTAGAGGTCATTTTGAACCAAACACTTAGAGGTCATTCAGAGCCACGTACTTAGAGGTCATTTAGAACCACGTACTTAGAGGTGATTTAGAACCACGTACTTAGAGGTTATTTAGCACTACGTATATAAGGTCATTTAGAACCACGTACTTAGAGGACATTTAGAACCACGTACTTAGAAGTCATTAGAAGAACCCACGTACTTAGAGGTCATTTAGAACCACGTACTAAGAGGTCATATAGAACCACGTACTTGAAGGTCATTTAGAACTACGTACTTAGCAGTCATTTAGAACTACTTACTTAGAGGTCATTTAGAACCACGTACTTAGAGGTCATTTAGAACTACGAACTTAGGGGTCATTTAGAACCCACGTACTTAGAGGTCATTTAGTACCCACGTACTTAGAGGTCATATAGAACCTCGTACTTAGAGGTCATTTAGAACCACTTACTTAGATGTCATTTGGAAGTACGTACCTAGAGGTCATTTAGAACTACGTACTTAGGGGTCATTTAGAACTACTTACTTAGAGGTCATTTAGAAGCACGTACTTAGAGGTCATTTAGAACCACGTACTTAGAGGTCATTTAGAATCACGTACTTAGAGGTTATTTAGCACTACGTATATAAGGTCATTTAGAACCACGTACTTAGAGGACATTTTGAACCACGTACTTAGAAGTCATTTAGAAGAACCCACGTACTTAGAGGTCATTTAGAACCACGTACTAAGAGACCATATAGAACCACGTACTTAGAGGTCATTTAGAACCACTTACTTAGAGGTCATTTAGAACCACATACTTAGAGGTCATTTAGAACTACGTACCTAGAGGTCAATTAGAACTACGTACTTAGAGGTCATTTAGAACTATGTACTTAGAGGTAATATAGAACTACGTTCTTAGAGGTCATTTAGGACTTCGTATTTAGAGGTCATTTAGAACTACGTACTTATAGGTCATTTAGAACCACGTACTTAGAGGTCATTTAGAACCACTTACTTAGAGGTCATTTAGAAGCACGTACATAGAGGTCATTTAGAACCACGTAGTTAGAGGTCATCTAGAACAACGTACTTAGAGGTCATTTAGAACCACTTACTTAGATGTCATTTGGAAGTACGTACCTAGAGGTCATTTAGAAGCACGTACTTAGAGGTCATTTAGAACCACGTAGTTAGAGGTCATTTAGAACCACGTACTAAGAGGTCATTTAGAACTACGTATATGAGGTCATTTAGAACCACGTACTTAGAGGACATTTAGAACCACGTACTTAGGTGTCATTTAGAACTACTGACTTAGATGTCATTTAGAACCAAGTACTTAGAGGTCATTTAGAACTACGTACTTAGAGGTCATTTAGAACCTCGTACTTAGAGGTCAATTAGAACTACGAACTTAGGGGTCATTTAGAACTACGTACTTAGAGGTGTTATAGAACTACGTTCTTAGAGGTCATTTAGGACTACGTACTTAGAGGTCATTTAGAACCTCATACTTAGAGGTCATTTAGAACTACTTACTTAGAGGTCATTTAGAACTACGTACTTTAAGGTCATTTAAATCCACGTACTTATGGTCATTTAGAACTACGTACTTAGAGGTCATTTAGAAGCACGTACATAGAGGTCATTTAGAACCACGTACTTAGAGGTCATCTAGAACAACGTACTTAGAGGTCATTTAGAACCACTTACTTAGATGTCATTTGGAAGTACGTACCTAGAGGTCATTTAGAACCACGTACTTAGAGGTCATTTAGAACCACGTACTTAGAGGTCATCTAGAACAACGTATTTAGATGTCATTTAGAACCACTTACTTAGATGTCATTTGGAAGTACGTACCTAGAGGTCATTTAGAACCACGTACTTAGAGGTCATTTAGAACCACGTACTTAGAGGTCATTTAGAACCAACGTACTTAGAGGTCATTTAGAACCAAACACCTAGAGGTCGTTTAGAACTACGTACTTAGAGGTCATTTAGAACCCACGTACTTAGAGTTCATTTAGAAACCACGTTCTTAGAGGTTATTTAGAACCAACTTCTTAGAGGTCATTTAGAACCCACGTACTTAGAGGTAATTTGGAACCCACGTACTTAGAGGTCATTTAGAACTACGTACTTAGAGGTCATTTAGAAGTACGTACTTAGAGGTCATTTAGTACTACGTACTTAGGGGTCATTTAGAACTACTTACTTAGAGGTCATTTAGAACCAAGTACTTAGAGGTCATTTAGATTCACGTACTTAGAGGTCATTTAGAACTACGTACTTAGGGGTCATTTAGAACTACTCACTTAGAGGTCATTTAGAACCACGTACTTATAGGTCATTTAGAACCACGTACTTAGAGATCATTTAGAACCACGTACTTAGAGGTCATTTAGAACCCAGTACTTAGAGGTCATTTAGAACTACGTACTTAGAAGATATTTAGAACCACGTACTTAGAGGTCATTTAGAACCAACTTTTTAGAGGTCATTTAGAACTACGTACTTAGAGGTCCTTTAGAACCACGTACATAGAGGTCATTTAGAACTACGTACTTAGAGGTCATTTAGAAATACGTATTTATAGGTCGTTTAGAACTACGAACTTAGGGGTCATTTAGAACCCACGTACTTAGAGGTCATTTAGAACTACGTATATGAGGTCATTTAGAACATCGTACTTAGAGGACATTTAGAACCACGTACTTAGAGGTAATATAGAACCACTTACTTAGATGTCATTTGGAAGTACGTACCTAGAGGTCATTTAGAAATACGTACTTAGGGGTCATTTAGAACTATTTACTTAGAGGTCATTTAGAAGCACGTACTTAGAGGTCATTTAGTACTACGAAGTGAGAGGTCATTTAGAACCACGTACTTAAAGGTCATTTAGAACCAACTTTTTAGATGTCATTTAGAACTACGTACTTAGAGGTCAATTAGAACCACGTACTTAGAGGTCATTTAGAACTTACGTACTTAGAGGTCATTTTGAACTACGTACTTAGAGGTAATTTAGTACTACGTACTTAGGTGTCATTTAGAACTACGTACTCTGAGGTCATTTAGAACCACGTACTTAGAAGTCATTTAGAACCACGTACTTAGAGGTCATTTAGAACAACGTACTTAGAGGTCATTTTGAACCACGTACTTAGATGTCATTTAGAACCAACGTACTTAGAGGTCATTTTGAACCAAACACTTAGAGGTCGTTTAGAACCACGTACTTACAGGTCATTTAGAACCCAGTACTTAGAGAGGTCATTTAGAACTACGTACTTAGAAGATATTTAGAACCACGTACTTAGAGGTCATTTAGAACCAACTTTTTAGAGATCATTTAGAACTACGTACTTAGAGGTCCTTTAGAACCACGTACATAGAGGTCATTTAGAACTACGTACTTAGAGGTCATTTAGAACTACGTATTTATAGGTCGTTTAGAACTACGAACTTAGGGGTCATTTAGAACCCACGTACTTAGAGGTCATTTAGAACTACGTATATGAGGTCATTTAGAACCACGTACTTAGAGGACATTTAGAACCACGTACTTAGAGGTAATTTAGAACCACTTACTTAGATGTCATTTGGAAGTACGTACCTAGAGGTCATTTAGAAATACGTACTTAGGGGTCATTTAGAACTATTTACTTAGAGGTCATTTAGAAGCACGTACTTAGAGGTCATTTAGTACCACGAAGTGAGAGGTCATTTAGAACCACGTACTTAAAGGTCATTTAGAACCAACTTTTAAGATGTCATTTAAAACTACGTACTTAGAGGTCAATTAGAACCACGTACTTAGAGGTCATTTAGAACTTACGTACTTAGAGGTCGTTTAGAACTACGTACTTAGAAGTCATTTAGAACCCACGTACTTAGAGGTCATTTAGAAACCACGTTCTTAGAGGTTATTTAGAACCAATTTCTTAGAGGTCATTAGAACTACGTACTTAGAGGTCAGTTAGTACTACGTACTTAGGGGTCATTTAGAACTACTTACTTAGAGGTCATTTAGAACCAAGTACTTAGAGGTCATTTAGAACCACGTACTTAGAGGTCATTTAGAACCTCGTACTCAGAGGTCATTTAGAACCACGTACTTAGAGGATAGTTAGAACCATGTAATTAGAGGTCAGTTAGAACTACGTTCTAAGAGGTCATTTAGAACCCACGAACTTAGAGGTCATTCAGAACCACGTACTTAGAGGTCATTTAGAACCACGTACTTAGAGGTGATTTAGAACCACGTACTTAGAGATTATTTAGCACTACGTATATAAGGTCATTTAGAACCACGTACTTAGAGGACATTTAGAACCACGTACTTAGAAGTCATTAGAAGAACCCACGTACTTAGAGGTCATTTAGAACCACGTACTAAGAGGTCATATAGAACCACGTACTTAGAGGTCATTTAGAACTACGTACTTAGCAGTCATTTAGAACTACTTACTTAGAGGTCATTTAGAACCACGTACTTAGAGGTCATTTAGAACTACGAACATAGGGGTCATTTAGAACCCACGTACTTAGAGGTCATTTAGTACCCACGTACTTAGAGGTCATATAGAACCTCGTACTTAGAGGTCATTTAGAACCACTTACTTAGATGTCATTTGGAAGTACGTACCTAGAGGTCATTTAGAACTACGTACTTAGGGGTCATTTAGAACTAGTTACTTAGAGGTCATTTAGAAGCACGTACTTAGAGGTCATTTAGAACCACGTACTTGGAGGTCATTTAGAACCACGTACTAAGAGGTTATTTAGCACTACGTATATAAGGTCATTTAGAACCACGTACTTAGAGGACATTTAGAACCACGTACTTAGGTGTCATTTAGAACTACTGACTTAGATGTCATTAAGAACCAAGTACTTAGAGGTCATTTAGAACCACGTACTAAGAGATCATATAGAACCACGTACTTAGAGGTCATTTAGAACCACTTACCTAGAGGTCATTTAGAACCATATACTTAGAGGTCATTTAGAACTACGTACTTAGAGGTAATATAGAACTACGTTCTTAGAGGTCATTTAGGACTTCGTACTTAGAGGTCATTTAGAACTACGTACTTATAGGTCATTTAGAACCACGTACTTAGACGTCATTTAGAACCACTTACTTGGAGGTCATTTGGAAATACGTACCTTGAGGTCATTTAGAACCTCGTACTTAGAGGTCATTTAGAACCACATACTTAAAGGTCATTTAGAACTACTTACTTAGAGGTCATTTAGAACTACGTACCTAGAAGTCATTTAAGACCACGTACTTAGAGGTCATTTAGAACCACTTACTTAGAGGTAATTTGGAACTACGTATCTAGAGGTATTGAGAACTACGTACTTAGACGTCATTTAGAACTACGTACTTAGAAGATATTTAGAACCACGTACTTAGAGGTCATTTAGAACCAACTATTTAGAGGTCATTTAGAACTACGTACTTAGATGTCATTTAGAACCACGTACTTAGAGGTCAATTCGAACCAACAACTTAGCGGTCATTTAGAACTACGTACTTAGAGGTCATTTAGAACCACGTACTCAGATGTCATTTAGAACCCACGTACTTAGAGGTCATATAGAACCACGTACATAGAGGTCATTTAGAACCACGTACTTAGAGGTCATTTAGAACCACATACTTAGAGGTCATTTATAACTACGTACTTAGAGGTCATTTAGAACTACGTACTTTAAGGTCATTTAAATCCACGTACTTATGGTCATTTAGTACTACGTACTTAGAGGTCATTTAGAAGCACGTACATAGAGGTCATTTAGAACCACGTATTTAGAGGTCATCTAGAACAACGTACTTAGAGGTCATTTAGAACCACTTACTTAGATGTCATTTGGAATTACGTACCTAGAGGTCATTTAGAAGCACGTACTTAGAGGTCCTTTAGAACCACGTAGTTAGAGGTCATTTAGAACCACGTACTTAGAGGTCATTTAGAACTACGTATATGAGGTCATTTAGAACCACGTACTTAGAGGACATTTAGAACCACGTACTTAGGTGTCATTTAGAACTACTGACTTAGATGTCATTTAGAACCAAGTACTTAGAGGTCATTTAGAACTACGTACTTAGAGGTCATTTAGAACCTCGTACTTAGAGGTCAATTAGAACTACGAACTTAGGGGTCATTTAGAACTACGTACTTAGAGGTGTTATAGAACTACGTTCTTAGAGGTCATTTAGGACTACGTACTTAGAGGTCATTTAGAACCTCATACTTAGAGGTCATTTAGAACTACTTACTTAGAGGTCATTTAGAACTTCGTACTTTAAGGTCATTTAAATCCACGTACTTATGGTCATTTAGAACTACGTACTTAGAGGTCATTTAGAAGCACGTACATAGAGGTCATTTAGAACCACGTACTTAGAGGTCATCTAGAACAACGTACTTAGAGGTCATTTAGAACCACTTACTTAGATGTCGTTTGGAAGTACGTACCTAGAGGTCATTTAGAACCACGTACTTAGAGGTCATTTAGAACCACGTACTTAGAGGTCATTTAGAACCAACGTACTTAGAGGTCATTTAGAACCAAACACTTAGAGGTCGTTTAGAACTACGTACTTAGAGGTCATTTAGAACCCACGTACTTAGAGGTCATTTAGAAACCACGTTCTTAGAGGTTATTTAGAACCAACTTCTTAGAGGTCATTTAGAACCCACGTACTTAGAGGTAATTTAGAACCCACGTACTTAGAGGTCATTTAGAACTACGTACTTAGAGGTCATTTAGAACTACGTACTTAGAGGTCATTTAGTACTACGTACTTAGGGGTCATTTAGAACTACTTACTTAGAGGTCATTTAGAACCAAGTACTTAGAGGTCATTTAGATTCACGTACTTAGAGGTCATTTAGAACTATGTACTTAGGGGTCATTTAGAACTACTTACTTAGAGGTCATTTAGAACCACGTACTTATAGGTTATTTAGAACCACGTACTTAGAGGTCATTTAGAACCACGTACTTAGAGGTCATTTAGAACCCAGTACTTAGATGTCATTTAGAACCAACGTACTTAGAGGTCATTTTGAACCAAACACTTAGAGGTCGTTTAGAACTACGTACTTAGAAGTCATTTAGAACCCACGTACTTAGAGGTCATTTAGAAACCACGTTCTTAGAGGTTATTTAGAACCAATTTCTTAGAGGTCATTTAGAACTACGTACTTAGAGGTCAGTTAGTACTACGTACTTAGGGGTCATTTAGAACTACTTACTTAGAGGTCATTTAGAACCAAGTACTTAGAGGTCATTTAGAACCACGTACTTAGAGGTCATTTAGAACCTCGTACTCAGAGGTCATTTAGAACCACGTACTTAGAGGATAGTTAGAACCATGTAATTAGAGGTCAGTTAGAACTACGTTCTAAGAGGTCATTTAGAACCCACAAACTTAGAGGTCATTCAGAACCACGTACTTAGAGGTCATTTAGAACCACGTACTTAGAGGTGATTTAGAACCACGTACTTAGAGGTTATTTAGCACTACGTATATAAGGTCATTTAGAACCACGTACTTAGAGGACATTTAGAACCACGTACTTAGAAGTCATTAGAAGAACCCACGTACTTAGAGGTCATTTAGAACCACGTACTAAGAGGTCATATAGAACCACGTACTTAGAGGTCATTTAGAACTACGTACTTAGCAGTCATTTAGAACTACTTACTTAGAGGTCATTTAGAACCACGTACTTAGAGGTCATTTAGAACTACGAACATAGGGGTCATTTAGAACCCACGTACTTAGAGGTCATTTAGTACCCACGTACTTAGAGGTCATATAGAACCTCGTACTTAGAGGTCATTTAGAACCACTTACTTAGATGTCATTTGGAAGTACGTACCTAGAGGTCATTTAGAACTACGTACTTAGGGGTCATTTAGAACTAGTTACTTAGAGGTCATTTAGAAGCACGTACTTAGAGGTCATTTAGAACCACGTACTTAGAGGTCATTTAGAACCACGTACTAAGAGGTTATTTAGCACTACGTATATAAGGTCATTTAGAACCACGTACTTAGAGGACATTTAGAACCACGTACTTAGGTGTCATTTAGAACTACTGACTTAGATGTCATTTAGAACCAAGTACTTAGAGGTCATTTAGAACCACGTACTAAGAGATCATATAGAACCACGTACTTAGAGGTCATTTAGAACCACTTACTTAGAGGTCATTTAGAACCACATACTTAGAGGTCATTTAGAACTACGTACCTAGTGGTCAATTAGAACCACGTACTTAGAGGTCATTTAGAACTACGTACTTAGAGGTAATATAGAACTACGTTCTTAGAGGTCATTTAGGACTTCGTACTTAGAGGTCATTTAGAACTACGTACTTATAGGTCATTTAGAACCACGTACTGAGACGTCATTTAGAACCACTTACTTGGAGGTCATTTGGAAATACGTACCTTGAGGTCATTTAGAACCACTTACCTAGAGGTCATTTAGAACCACATACTTAGAGGTCATTTAGAACTACGTACCTAGTGGTCAATTAGAACCACGTACTTAGAGGTCATTTAGAACTACGTACTTAGAGGTAATATAGAACTACGTTCTTAGAGGTCATTTAGGACTTCGTACTTAGAGGTCATTTAGAACTACGTACTTATAGGTCATTTAGAACCACGTACTTAGACGTCATTTAGAACCACTTACTTGGAGGTCATTTGGAAATACGTACCTTGAGGTCATTTAGAACCTCGTACTTAGAGGTCATTTAGAACCACATACTTAAAGGTCATTTAGAACTACTTACTTAGAGGTCATTTAGAACTACGTACCTAGAAGTCATTTAAGACCACGTACTTAGAGGTCATTTAGAACCACTTACTTAGAGGTAATTTGGAACTACGTATCTAGAGGTATTGAGAACTACGTACTTAGACGTCATTTAGAACTACGTACTTAGAAGATATTTAGAACCACGTACTTAGAGGTCATTTAGAACCAACTATTTAGAGGTCATTTAGAACTACGTACTTAGATGTCATTTAGAACCACGTACTTAGAGGTCAATTCGAACCAACAACTTAGCGGTCATTTAGAACTACGTACTTAGAGGTCATTTAGAACCACGTACTCAGATGTCATTTAGAACCCACGTACTTAGAGGTCATATAGAACCACGTACATAGAGGTCATTTAGAACCACGTACTTAGAGGTCATTTAGAACCACATACTTAGAGGTCATTTATAACTACGTACTTAGAGGTCATTTAGAACTACGTACTTTAAGGTCATTTAAATCCACGTACTTATGGTCATTTAGTACTACGTACTTAGAGGTCATTTAGAAGCACGTACATAGAGGTCATTTAGAACCACGTATTTAGAGGTCATCTAGAACAACGTACTTAGAGGTCATTTAGAACCACTTACTTAGATGTCATTTGGAAGTACGTACCTAGAGGTCATTTAGAAGCACGTACTTAGAGGTTCTTTAGAACCACGTAGTTAGAGGTCATTTAGAACCACGTACTTAGAGGTCATTTAGAACTACGTATATGAGGTCATTTAGAACCACGTACTTAGAGGACATTTAGAACCACGTACTTAGGTGTCATTTAGAACTACTGACTTAGATGTCATTTAGAACCAAGTACTTAGAGGTCATTTAGAACTACGTACTTAGAGGTCATTTAGAACCTCGTACTTAGAGGTCAATTAGAACTACGAACTTAGGGGTCATTTAGAACTACGTACTTAGAGGTGTTATAGAACTACGTTCTTAGAGGTCATTTAGGACTACGTACTTAGAGGTCATTTAGAACCTCATACTTAGAGGTCATTTAGAACTACTTACTTAGAGGTCATTTAGAACTTCGTACTTTAAGGTCATTTAAATCCACGTACTTATGGTCATTTAGAACTACGTACTTAGAGGTCATTTAGAAGCACGTACATAGAGGTCATTTAGAACCACGTACTTAGAGGTCATCTAGAACAACGTACTTAGAGGTCATTTAGAACCACTTACTTAGATGTCGTTTGGAAGTACGTACCTAGAGGTCATTTAGAACCACGTACTTAGAGGTCATTTAGAACCACGTACTTAGAGGTCATTTAGAACCAACGTACTTAGAGGTCATTTAGAACCAAACACTTAGAGGTCGTTTAGAACTACGTACTTAGAGGTCATTTAGAACCCACGTACTTAGAGGTCATTTAGAAACCACGTTCTTAGAGGTTATTTAGAACCAACTTCTTAGAGGTCATTTAGAACCCACGTACTTAGAGGTAATTTAGAACCCACGTACTTAGAGGTCATTTAGAACTACGTACTTAGAGGTCATTTAGAACTACGTACTTAGAGGTCATTTAGTACTACGTACTTAGGGGTCATTTAGAACTACTTACTTAGAGGTCATTTAGAACCAAGTACTTAGAGGTCATTTAGATTCACGTACTTAGAGGTCATTTAGAACTATGTACTTAGGGGTCATTTAGAACTACTTACTTAGAGGTCATTTAGAACCACGTACTTATAGGTTATTTAGAACCACGTACTTAGAGGTCATTTAGAACCACGTACTTAGAGGTCATTTAGAACCCAGTACTTAGATGTCATTTAGAACCAACGTACTTAGAGGTAATTTTGAACCAAACACTTAGAGGTCGTTTAGAACTACGTACTTAGAAGTCATTTAGAACCCACGTACTTAGAGGTCATTTAGAAACCACGTTCTTAGAGGTTATTTAGAACCAATTTCTTAGAGGTCATTTAGAACTACGTACTTAGAGGTCAGTTAGTACTACGTACTTAGGGGTCATTTAGAACTACTTACTTAGAGGTCATTTAGAACCAAGTACTTAGAGGTCATTTAGAACCACGTACTTAGAGGTCATTTAGAACCTCGTACTCAGAGGTCATTTAGAACCACGTACTTAGAGGATAGTTAGAACCATGTAATTAGAGGTCAGTTAGAACTACGTTCTAAGAGGTCATTTAGAACCCACGAACTTAGAGGTCATTCAGAACCACGTACTTAGAGGTCATTTAGAACCACGTACTTAGAGGTGATTTAGAACCACGTACTTAGAGGTTATTTAGCACTACGTATATAAGGTCATTTAGAACCACGTACTTAGAGGACATTTAGAACCACGTACTTAGAAGTCATTAGAAGAACCCACGTACTTAGAGGTCATTTAGAACCACGTACTAAGAGGTCATATAGAACCACGTACTTAGAGGTCATTTAGAACTACGTACTTAGCAGTCATTTAGAACTACTTACTTAGAGGTCATTTAGAACCACGTACTTAGAGGTCATTTAGAACTACGAACATAGGGGTCATTTAGAACCCACGTACTTAGAGGTCATTTAGTACCCACGTACTTAGAGGTCATATAGAACCTCGTACTTAGAGGTCATTTAGAACCACTTACTTAGATGTCATTTGGAAGTACGTACCTAGAGGTCATTTAGAACTACGTACTTAGGGGTCATTTAGAACTAGTTACTTAGAGGTCATTTAGAAGCACGTACTTAGAGGTCATTTAGAACCACGTACTTAGAGGTCATTTAGAACCACGTACTAAGAGATCATATAGAACCACGTACTTAGAGGTCATTTAGAACCACTTACTTAGAGGTCATTTAGAACCACATACTTAGAGGTCATTTAGAACTACGTACCTAGTGGTCAATTAGAACCACGTACTTAGAGGTCATTTAGAACTACGTACTTAGAGGTAATATAGAACTACGTTCTTAGAGGTCATTTAGGACTTCGTACTTAGAGGTCATTTAGAACTACGTACTTATAGGTCATTTAGAACCACGTACTTAGAGGTAATTTGGAACTACGTATCTAGAGGTATTGAGAACTACGTACTTAGACGTCATTTAGAACTACGTACTTAGAAGATATTTAGAACCACGTACTTAGAGGTCATTTAGAACCAACTATTTAGAGGTTATTTAGAACTACGTACTTAGATGTCATTTAGAACCACGTACTTAGAGGTCAATTCGAACCAACAACTTAGCGGTCATTTAGAACTACGTACTTAGAGGTCATTTAGAACCACGTACTCAGATGTCATTTAGAACCCACGTACTTAGAGGTCATATAGAACCACGTACATAGAGGTCATTTAGAACCACGTACTTAGAGGTCATTTAGAACCACATACTTAGAGGTCATTTATAACTACGTACTTAGAGGTCATTTAGAACTACGTACTTAGGGGTCATTTAGAACTACTTACTTAGAGGTCATTTAGAACCAAGTACTTAGAGGTCATTTAGATTCACGTACTTAGAGGTCTTCTAGAACTTACGTACTTAGAGGTCATTTAGAACTACGTACTTAGAGGTAATTTAGTACTACGTACTTAGGTGTCATATAGAACTACGTACTCTGAGGTCATTTAGAACCACGTACTTAGAAGTCATTTAGAACCACGTACTTAGAGGTCATTTAGAACAACGTACTTAGAGGTCATTTTGAACCACGTACTTAGATGTCATTTAGAACCAACGTACTTAGAGGTCATTTTGAACCAAACACTTAGAGGTCGTTTAGAACTACGTACTTAGAAGTCATTTAGAACCCACGTACTTAGAGGTCATTTAGAAACCACGTTCTTAGAGGTTATTTAGAACCAATTTCTTAGAGGTCATTTAGAACTACGTACTTAGAGGTCAGTTAGTACTACGTATTTAGGGGTCATTTAGAACTACTTACTTAGAGATCATTTAGAACCAAGTACTTAGAGGTCATTTAGAACCACGTACTTAGAGGTCATTTAGAACCTCGTACTTAGAGGTCATTTAGAACCACGTACTTAGAGGATATTTAGAACCATGTAATTAGAGGTCAGTTAGAACTACGTTCTAAGAGGTCATTTAGAACCCACGAACTTAGAGGTCATTCAGAACCACGTACTTAGAGGTCATTTAGAACCACGTACTTAGAGGTGATTTAGAACCACGTACTTAGAGGTTATTTAGCACTACGTATATAAGGTCATTTAGAACCACGTACTAAGAGGTCATATAGAACCACGTACTTAGAGGTCATTTAGAACTACGAACTTAGGGGTCATTTAGAACCCACGTACTTAGAGGTCATTTAGTACCCACGTACTTAGAGGTCATATAGAACCTCGTACTTAGAGGTCATTTAGAACCACTTACTTAGATGTCATTTGGAAGTACGTACCTAGAGGTCATTTAGAACTACGTACTTACGGGTCATTTAGAACTACTTACTTAGAGGTCATTTAGAAGCACGTACTTAGAGGTCATTTAGAACCACGTACTTAGAGGTCATTTAGAACCACGTACTTAGAGGTCATTTAGAACCAACGTACTTAGAGGTCATTTAGAACCAAACACTTAGAGGACGTTTAGAACTACGTACTTAGAGGTCATTTAGAACCCACGTACTTAGAGGTCATTTAGAAACCACGTTCTTAGAGGTTATTTAGAACCAACTTCTTAGAGGTCATTTAGAACCCACGTACTTAGAGGTAATTTAGAACCCACGTACTTAGAGGTCATTTAGAACTACGTACTTAGAGGTCATTTAGAACTACGTACTTAGAGGTCATTTAGTACTACGTACTTAGGGGTCATTTAGAACTACTTACTTAGAGGTCATTTAGAACCAAGTACTTAGAGGTCATTTAGATTCACGTACTTAGAGGTCATTTAGAACTACGTACTTAGGGGTCATTTAGAACTACTTACTTAGAGGTCATTAAGAACCACGTACTTATAGGTCATTTAGAACCACGTACTTAGAGGTCATTTAGAACCACGTACTTAGAGGTCATTTAGAACCCAGTACTTAGAGGTCATTTAGAACTACGTACTTAGAAGATATTTAGAACCACGTACTTAGAGGTCATTTAGAACCAACTTTTTAGAGGTCATTTAGAACTACGTACTTAGAGGTCCTTTAAAACCACGTACATAGAGGTCATTTAGAACTACGTACTTAGAGGTCATTTAGAACTACGTATTTATAGGTCGTTTAGAACTACGAACTTAGGGGTCATTTAGAACCCACGTACTTAGAGGTCATTTAGAACTACGTATATGAGGTCATTTAGAACCACGTACTTAGAGGACATTTAGAACCACGTACTTAGAGGTAATTTAGAACCACTTACTTAGATGTCATTTGGAAGTACGTACCTAGAGGTCATTTAGAAATACGTACTTAGGGGTCATTTAGAACTATTTACTTAGAGGTCATTTAGAAGCACGTACTTAGAGGTCATTTAGTACCACGAAGTGAGAGGTCATTTAGAACCACGTACTTAAAGGTCATTTAGAACCAACTTTTTAGATGTCATTTAGAACTACGTACTTAGAGGTCAATTAGAACCACGTACTTAGAGGTCTTTTAGAACTTACGTACTTAGAGGTCATTTAGAACTACGTACTTAGAGGTAATTTAGTACTACGTACTTAGGTGTCATTTAGAACTACGTACTCTGAGGTCATTTAGAACCACGTACTTAGAAGTCATTTAGAACCACGTACTTAGAAGTCATTTAGAACCACGTACTTAGAGGTCATTTAGAACAACGTACTTAGAGGTCATTTTGAACCAAACACTTAGAGGTCGTTTAGAACTACGTACTTAGAAGTCATTTAGAACCCACGTACTTAGAGGTCATTTAGAAACCACGTTCTTAGAGGTTATTTAGAACCAATTTCTTAGAGGTTTTAGAACTACGTACTTAGAAGTCAGTTAGTACTACGTACTTAGGGGTCATTTAGAACTACTTACTTAGAGGTCATTTAGAACCAAGTACTTAGAGGTCATTTAGAACCACGTACTTAGAGGTCATTTAGAACCTCGTACTTAGAGGTCATTTAGAACCACGTACTTAGAGGATAGTTAGAACCATGTAATTAGAGGTCAGTTAGAACTACGTTCTAAGAGGTCATTTAGAACCCACGAACTTAGAGGTCATTCAGAACCACGTACTTAGAGGTCATTTAGAACCACGTACTTAGAGGTGATTTAGAACCACGTACTTAGAGGTTATTTAGCACTACGTATCTAGAGGTATTGAGAACTACGTACTAAGACGTCATTTAGAACTACGTACTTAGAAGATATTTAGAACCACGTACTTAGAGGTCAAATCTAACCAACAACTTAGCGGTCATTTAGAACTACGTACTTAGAGGTCATTTAGAACCACGTACTCAGATGTCATTTTAGAACCCACGTACTTAGAGGTCATATAGAACCACGTACATAGAGGTCATTTAGAACCACGTAGTTAGAGGTCATTTAGAACCACGTACTTAGAGGTCATTTAGAACTACGTATATGAGGTCATTTAGAACCACTTACTTAGATGTCATTTGGAAGTACGTACCTAGAGGTCATTTAGAACCACGTACTTAGAGGTCATTTAGAACCACGTACTTAGAGGTCATTTAGAACCAACGTACTTAGAGGTCATTTAGAACCAAACACTTAGAGGTCGTTTAGAACTACGTACTTAGAGGTCATTTAGAACCCACGTACTTAGAGGTCATTTAGAAACCACGTTCTTAGAGGTTATTTAGAACCAACTTCTTAGAGGTCATTTAGAACCCACGTACTTAGAGGTAATTTAGAACCCACGTACTTAGAAGATATTTAGAACCACGTACTTAGAGGTCAAATCTAACCAACAACTTAGCGGTCATTTAGAACTACGTACTTAGAGGTCATTTAGAACCACGTACTCAGATGTCATTCTAGAACCCACGTACTTAGAGGTCATATAGAACCACGTACATAGAGGTCATTTAGAACTACGTACTTAGGGGTCATTTAGAACCACTTACTTAGGGGTCATTTAGAAGCACGTACTTAGAGGTCATTTAGAACCACGTACTTAGAGGTCATTTAGAACTACGTATATGAGGTCATTTAGAACCACGTACTTAGAGGACATTAAGAACCACGTACTTAGAGGGCATTTGAACTAAGTATTTAGAGGTCATTTAGAACCACGTACTTAGAGGTCATTTAGAACCACATACTTAGAGGTCATTTAGAACTACGTACTTAGAGGTCATTTAGAACTAAGTACTTTAAGGTCATTTAAATCCACGTACTTATGGTCATTTAGAACTACGTACTTAGAGGTCATTTAGAAGCACGTACATAGAGGTCATTTAGAACCACGTACTTAGAGGTCATCTAGAACAACGTATTTAGAGGTCATTTAGAACCACTTACTTAGATGTCATTTGGAAGTACGTACCTAGAGGTCATTTAGAACCACGTACTTAGAGGTCATTTAGAACCACGTACTTAGAGGTCATTTAGAACCAACGTACTTAGAGGTCATTTAGAACCAAACACTTAGAGGTCATCTAGAACAACGTATTTAGAGGTCATTTAGAACCACTTACTTAGATGTCATTTGGAAGTACGTACCTAGAGGTCATTTAGAACCACGTACTTAGAGGTCATTTAGAACCACGTACTTAGAGGTCATTTAGAACCAACGTACTTAGAGGTCATTTAGAACCAAACACTTAGAGGTCGTTTAGAACTACGTACTTAGAGGTCATTTAGAACCCACGTACTTAGAGGTCATTTAGAAACCACGTTCTTAGAGGTTATTTAGAACCAACTTCTTAGAGGTCATTTAGAACCCACGTACTTAGAGGTAATTTAGAACCCACGTACTTAGAGGTCATTTAGAACTACGTACTTAGAGGTCATTTAGTACTACGTACTTATGGGTCATTTAGAACTACTTACTTAGAGGTCATTTAGAACCAAGTACTTAGAGGTCATTTAGATTCACGTACTTAGAGGTCATTTAGAACTACTTACTTTGAGGTCATTAAGAACCACGTACTTATAGGTCATTTAGAACCACGTACTTAGAGGTCATTTAGAACCACGTACTTAGAGGTCATTTAGAACCCAGTACTTAGAGGTCTATTAGAACTACGTACTTAGAAGATATTTAGAACCACGTACTTAGAGGTCATTTAGAACCAACTTTTTAGAGGTCATTTAGAACTACGTACCTAGAGGTCATTTAGAACCACGTACTTAGAGGTCATTTAGAACCACGTACTTAGAGGTCATTTAGAACCAACGTACTTAGAGGTCATTTAGAACCAAACACTTAGAGGTCATCTAGAACAACGTATTTAGAGGTCATTTAGAACCACTTACTTAGATGTCATTTGGAAGTACGTACCTAGAGGTCATTTAGAACCACGTACTTAGAGGTCATTTAGAACCACGTACTTAGAGGTCATTTAGAACCAACGTACTTAGAGGTCATTTAGAACCAAACACTTAGAGGTCGTTTAGAACTACGTACTTAGAGGTCATTTAGAACCCACGTACTTAGAGGTCATTTAGAAACCACGTTCTTAGAGGTTATTTAGAACCAACTTCTTAGAGGTCATTTAGAACCCACGTACTTAGAGGTAATTTAGAACCCACGTACTTAGAGGTCATTTAGAACTACGTACTTAGAGGTCATTTAGTACTACGTACTTAGGGGTCATTTAGAACTACTTACTTAGAGGTCATTTAGAACCAAGTACTTAGAGGTCATTTAGATTCACGTACTTAGAGGTCATTTAGAACTACGTACTTAGGGGTCATTTTGAACTACTTACTTTGAGGTCATTAAGAACCACGTACTTATAGGTCATTTAGAACCACGTACTTAGAGGTCATTTAGAACCACGTACTTAGAGGTCATTTAGAACCCAGTACTTAGAGGTCATTTAGAACTACGTACTTAGAAGATATTTAGAACCACGTACTTAGAGGTCATTTAGAACCAACTTTTTAGAGGTCATTTAGAACTACGTACTTAGAGGTCCTTTAGAACCACGTACATAGAGGTCATTTAGAACTACGTACTTAGAGGTCATTTAGAACTACGTATTTATAGGTCGTTTAGAACTACGAACTTAGGGGTCATTTAGAACCCACGTACTTAGAGGTCATTTAGAACTACGTATATGAGGTCATTTAGAACCACGTACTTAGAGGACATTTAGAACCACGTATTTAGGGGTAATTTAGAACCACTTACTTAGATGTCATTTGGAAGTACGTACCTAGAGGTCATTTAGAAATACGTACTTAGGGGTCATTTAGAACTAGTTACTTAGAGGTCATTTAGAAGCACGTACTTAGAGGTCATTTAGTACCACGAAGTGAGAGGTCATTTAGAACCACGTACTTAAAGGTCATTTAGAACCAACTTTTTAGATGTCATTTAGAACTACGTACTTAGAGGTCAATTAGAACCACGTACTTAGAGGTCTTTTAGAACTTACGTACTTAGAGGTCATTTAGAACTACGTACTTAGAGGTAATTTAGTACTACGTACTTAGGTGTCATTTAGAACTACGTACTCTGAGGTCATTTAGAACCACGTACTTAGAAGTCATTTAGAACCACGTACTTAGAGGTCATTTAGAACAACGTACTTAGAGGTCATTTTGAACCACGTACTTAGATGTCATTTAGAACCAACGTACTTAGAGGTCATTTTGAACCAAACACTTAGAGGTCGTTTAGAACTACGTACTTAGAAGTCATTTAGAACCCTCGTACTTAGAGGTCATTTAGAAACCACGTTCTTAGAGGTTATTTAGAACCAATTTCTTAGAGGTCATTTAGAACTACGTACTTAGAGGTCAGTTAGTACTACGTACTTAGGGGTCATTTAGAACTACTTACCTAGAGGTCATTTAGAACCAAGTACTTAGAGGTCATTTAGAACCACGTACTTAGAGATCATTTAGAACCTCGTACTTAGAGGTCATTTAGAACCACGTACTTAGAGGATAGTTAGAACCATGAAATTAGAAGTCAGTTAGAACTACGTTCTAAGAGGTCATTTAGAACCCACGAACTTAGAGGTCATTCAGAACCACGTACTTAGAGGTCATTTAGAACCACGTACTTAGAGGTGATTTAGAACCACGTACTTAGAGGTTATTTAGCACTACGTATATAAGGTCATTTAGAACCACGTACTTAGAGGACATTTTGAACCACGTACTTAGAAGTCATTAGAAGAACCCACGTACTTAGATGTCATTTAGAACCACGTACTAAGAGGTCATATAGAACCACGTACTTAGAGGTCATTTAGAACTACGAACTTAGGGGTCATTTAGAACCCACGTACTTAGAGGTCATTTAGTACCCACGTACTTAGAGGTCATATAGAACCTCGTACTTAGAGGTCATTTAGAACCACTTACTTAGATGTCATTTGGAAGTACGTACCTAGAGGTCATTTAGAACTACGTACTTAGGGGTCATTTAGAACTACTTACTTAGAGGTCATTTAGAAGCACGTACATAGAGGTCATTTAGAACCACGTACTTAGAGGTCATTTAGAACCACGTACTTAGAGGTCATTTAGAACCAACGTACATAGAGGTCATTTAGAACCAAACACTTAGAGGTCGTTTAGAACTACGTACTTAGAGGTCATTTAGAACCCACGTACTTAGAGGTCATTTAGAAACCACGTTCTTAGAGGTTATTTAGAACCAACTTCTTAGAGGTCATTTAGAACCCACGTACTTAGAGGTAATTTAGAACCCACGTACTTAGAGGTCATTTAGAACTACGTACTTAGAGGTCATTTAGAACTACGTACTTAGAGGTCATTTAGTACTACGTACTTAGGGGTCATTTAGAACTACTTACTTAGAGGTCAATTAGAACCAAGTACTTAGAGGTCATTTAGATTCACGTACTTAGAGGTCATTTAGAACTACGTACTTAGGGGTCATTTAGAACTACTTATTTAGAGGTCATTAAGAACCACGTACTTATAGGTCATTTAGAACCACGTACTTAGAGGTCATTTAGAAGCACGTACTTAGAGGTCATTTAGAACCCAGTACTTAGAGGTCATTTAGAACTACGTACTTAGAAGATATTTAGAACCACGTACTTAGAGGTCATTTAGAACCAACTTTTTAGAGGTCATTTAGAACTACGTACTTAGAGGTCCTTTAGAACCACGTACATAGAGGTCATTTAGAACTACGTACTTAGAGGTCATTTAGAACTACGTATTTATAGGTCGTTTAGAACTACGAACTTAGGGGTCATTTAGAACCCACGTACTTAGAGGTCATTTAGAACTACGTATATGAGGTCATTTAGAACCACGTACTTAGAGGACATTTAGAACCACGTACTTAGAGGTAATTTAGAACCACTTACTTAGATGTCATTTGGAAGTACGTACCTAGAGGTCATTTAGAAATACGTACTTAGGGGTCATTTAGAACTATTTACTTAGAGGTCATTTAGAAGCACGTACTTAGAGGTCATTTAGTACCACGAAGTGAGAGGTCATTTAGAACCACGTACTTAAAGGTCATTTAGAACCAACTTTTTAGATGTCATTTAGAACTACGTACTTAGAGGTCAATTAGAACCACGTACTTAGAGGTCTTTTAGAACTTACGTACTTAGAGGTCATTTAGAACTACGTACTTGGAGGTAATTTAGTACTACGTACTTAGGTGTCATTTAGAACTACGTACTCTGAGGTCATTTAGAACCACGTACTTAGAAGTCATTTAGAACCACGTACTTAGAGGTCATTTAGAACAACGTACTTAGAGGTCATTTTGAACCACGTACTTAGATGTCATTTAGAACCAACGTACTTAGAGGTCATTTTGAACCAAACACTTAGAGGTCGTTTAGAACTACGTACTTAGAAGTCATTTAGAACCCACGTACTTAGAGGTCATTTAGAAACCACGTTCTTAGAGGTTATTTAGAACCAATTTCTTAGAGGTTTTAGAACTACGTACTTAGAGGTCAGTTAGTACTACGTACTTAGGGGTCATTTAGAACTACTTACTTAGAGGTCATTTAGAACCAAGTACTTAGAGGTCATTTAGAACCACGTACTTAGAGGTCATTTAGAACCTCGTACTTAGAGGTCATTTAGAACCACGTACTTAGAGGATAGTTAGAACTATGTAATTAGAGGTCAGTTAGAACTACGTTCTAAGAGGTCATTTAGAACCCACGAACTTAGAGGTCATTCAGAGCCACGTACTTAGAGGTCATTTAGAACCACGTACTTAGAGGTGATTTAGAACCACGTACTTAGAGGTTATTTAGCACTACGTATATAAGGTCATTTAGAACCACGTACTTAGAGGACATTTAGAACCACGTACTTAGAAGTCATTAGAAGAACCCACGTACTTAGAGGTCATTTAGAACCACGTACTAAGAGGTCATATAGAACCACGTACTTAGAGGTCATTTAGAACTACGTACTTAGCAGTCATTTAGAACTACTTACTTAGAGGTCATTTAGAACCACGTACTTAGAGGTCATTTAGAACTACGAACTTAGGGGTCATTTAGAACCCACGTACTTAGAGGTCATTTAGTACCCACGTACTTAGAGGTCATATAGAACCTCGTACTTAGAGGTCATTTAGAACCACTTACTTAAAGGTCATTTAGAACTACTTACTTAGAGGTCATTTAGAACTACGTACCTAGAGGTCATTTAGGACCACGTACTTAGAGGTCATTTAGAACCACTTACTTAGAGGTCATTTGGAACTACGTATCTAGAGGTATTGAGAACTACGTACTAAGACGTCATTTAGAACTACGTACTTAGAAGATATTTAGAACCACGTACTTAGAGGTCAAATCTAACCAACAACTTAGCGGTCATTTAGAACTACGTACTTAGAGGTCATTTAGAACCACGTACTCAGATGTCATTTTAGAACCCACGTACTTAGAGGTCATATAGAACCACGTACATAGAGGTCATTTAGAACTACGTACTTAGGGGTCATTTAGAACCACTTACTTAGAGGTCATTTAGAAGCACGTACTTAGAGGTCATTTAGAACCACGTAGTTAGAGGTCATTTAGAACCACGTACTTAGAGGTCATTTAGAACTACGTATATGAGGTCATTTAGAACCACGTACTTAGAGGACATTAAGAACCACGTACTTAGAGGGCATTTGAACTAAGTATTTAGAGGTCATTTAGAACCACGTACTTAGAGGTCATTTAGAACCACATACTTAGAGGTCATTTAGAACTACGTACTTTAAGGTCATTTAAATCCACGTACTTATGGTCATTTAGAACTACGTACTTAGAGGTCATTTAGAAGCACGTACATAGAGGTCATTTAGAACCACGTACTTAGAGGTCATCTAGAACAACGTATTTAGAGGTCATTTAGAACCACTTACTTAGATGTCATTTGGAAGTACGTACCTAGAGGTCATTTAGAACCACGTACTTAGAGGTCATTTAGAACCACGTACTTAGAGGTCATTTAGAACCAACGTACTTAGAGGTCATTTAGAACCAAACACTTAGAGGTCGTTTAGAACTACGTACTTAGAGGTCATTTAGAACCCACGTACTTAGAGGTCATTTAGAAACCACGTTCTTAGAGGTTATTTAGAACCAACTTCTTAGAGGTCATTTAGAACCCACGTACTTAGAGGTAATTTAGAACCCACGTACTTAGAAGATATTTAGAACCACGTACTTAGAGGTCAAATCTAACCAACAACTTAGCGGTCATTTAGAACTACGTACTTAGAGGTCATTTAGAACCACGTACTCAGATGTCATTTTAGAACCCACGTACTTAGAGGTCATATAGAACCACGTACATAGAGGTCATTTAGAACTACGTACTTAGGGGTCATTTAGAACCACTTACTTAGAGGTCATTTAGAAGCACGTACTTAGAGGTCATTTAGAACCACGTAGTTAGAGGTCATTTAGAACCACGTACTTAGAGGTCATTTAGAACTACGTATATGAGGTCATTTAGAACCACGTACTTAGAGGACATTAAGAACCACGTACTTAGAGGGCATTTGAACTAAGTATTTAGAGGTCATTTAGAACCACGTACTTAGAGGTCATTTAGAACCACATACTTAGAGGTCATTTAGAACTACGTACTTAGAGGTCATTTAGAACTACGTACTTTAAGGTCATTTAAATCCACGTACTTATGGTCATTTAGAACTACGTACTTAGAGGTCATTTAGAAGCACGTACATAGAGGTCATTTAGAACCACGTACTTAGAGGTCATCTAGAACAACGTATTTAGAGGTCATTTAGAACCACTTACTTAGATGTCATTTGGAAGTACGTACCTAGAGGTCATTTAGAACCACGTACTTAGAGGTCATTTAGAACCACGTACTTAGAGGTCATTTAGAACCAACGTACTTAGAGGTCATTTAGAACCAAACACTTAGAGGTCATCTAGAACAACGTATTTAGAGGTCATTTAGAACCACTTACTTAGATGTCATTTGGAAGTACGTACCTAGAGGTCATTTAGAACCACGTACTTAGAGGTCATTTAGAACTACGTACTTAGAGGTCATTTAGAACCAACGTACATAGAGGTCGTTTAGAACCAAACACTTAGAGGTCGTTTAGAACTACGTACTTAGAGGTCATTTAGAACCCACGTACTTAGAGGTCATTTAGAAACCACGTTCTTAGAGGTTATTTAGAACCAACTTCTTAGAGGTCATTTAGAACCCACGTACTTAGAGGTAATTTAGAACCCACGTACTTAGAGGTCATTTAGAACTACGTACTTAGAGGTCATTTAGTACTACGTACTTAGGGGTCATTTAGAACTACTTACTTAGAGGTCATTTAGAACCAAGTACTTAGAGGTCATTTAGAACCACGTACTTAGAGGTCATTTAGAAGCACGTACTTAGAGGTCATTTAGAACCCAGTACTTAGAGGTCATTTAGAACTACGTACTTAGAAGATATTTAGAACCACGTACTTAGAGGTCATTTAGAACCAACTTTTTAGAGGTCATTTAGAACTACGTACTTAGAGGTCCTTTAGAACCACGTACATAGAGGTCATTTAGAACTACGTACTTAGAGGTCATTTAGAACTACGTATTTATAGGTCGTTTAGAACTACGAACTTAGGGGTCATTTAGAACCCACGTACTTAGAGGTCATTTAGAACTACGTATATGAGGTCATTTAGAACCACGTACTTAGAGGACATTTAGAACCACGTACTTAGAGGTAATTTAGAACCACTTACTTAGATGTCATTTGGAAGTACGTACCTAGAGGTCATTTAGAAATACGTACTTAGGGGTCATTTAGAACTATTTACTTAGAGGTCATTTAGAAGCACGTACTTAGAGGTCATTTAGTACCACGAAGTGAGAGGTCATTTAGAACCACGTACTTAAAGGTCATTTAGAACCAACTTTTTAGATGTCATTTAGAACTACGTACTTAGAGGTCAATTAGAACCACGTACTTAGAGGTCTTTTAGAACTTACGTACTTAGAGGTCATTTAGAACTACGTACTTAGAGGTAATTTAGTACTACGTACTTAGGTGTCATTTAGAACTACGTACTCTGAGGTCATTTAGAACCACGTACTTAGAAGTCATTTAGAACCACGTACTTAGAGGTCATTTAGAACAACGTACTTAGAGGTCATTTTGAACCACGTACTTAGATGTCATTTAGAACCAACGTACTTAGAGGTCATTTTGAACCAAACACTTAGAGGTCGTTTAGAACTACGTACTTAGAAGTCATTTAGAACCCACGTACTTAGAGGTCATTTAGAAACCACGTTCTTAGAGGTTATTTAGAACCAATTTCTTAGAGGTTTTAGAACTACGTACTTAGAGGTCAGTTAGTACTACGTACTTAGGGGTCATTTAGAACTACTTACTTAGAGGTCATTTAGAACCAAGTACTTAGAGGTCATTTAGAACCACGTACTTAGAGGTCATTTAGAACCTCGTACTTAGAGGTCATTTAGAACCACGTACTTAGAGGATAGTTAGAACTATGTAATTAGAGGTCAGTTAGAACTACGTTCTAAGAGGTCATTTAGAACCCACGAACTTAGAGGTCATTCAGAGCCACGTACTTAGAGGTCATTTAGAACCACGTACTTAGAGGTGATTTAGAACCACGTACTTAGAGGTTATTTAGCACTACGTATATAAGGTCATTTAGAACCACGTACTTAGAGGACATTTAGAACCACGTACTTAGAAGTCATTAGAAGAACCCACGTACTTAGAGGTCATTTAGAACCACGTACTAAGAGGTCATATAGAACCACGTACTTAGAGGTAATTTAGAACTACGTACTTAGCAGTCATTTAGAACTACTTACTTAGAGGTCATTTAGAACCACGTACTTAGAGGTCATTTAGAACTACGAACTTAGGGGTCATTTAGAACCCACGTACTTAGAGGTCATTTAGTACCCACGTACTTAGAGGTCATATAGAACCTCGTACTTAGAGGTCATTTAGAACCACTTACTTAGATGTCATTTGGAAGTACGTACCTAGAGGTCATTTAGAACTACGTACTTAGGGGTCATTTAGAACTACTTACTTAGAGGTCATTTAGAAGCACGTACTTAGAGGTCATTTAGAACCACGTACTTAGAGGTCATTTAGAATCACGTACTTAGAGGTTATTTAGCACTACGTATATAAGGTCATTTAGAACCACGTACTTAGAGGACATTTTGAACCACGTACTTAGAAGTCATTTAGAAGAACCCACGTACTTAGAGGTCATTTAGAACCACGTACTAAGAGACCATATAGAACCACGTACTTAGAGGTCATTTAGAACCACTTACTTAGAGGTCATTTAGAACCACATACTTAGAGGTCATTTAGAACTACGTACCTAGAGGTCAATTAGAACTACGTACTTAGAGGTCATTTAGAACTATGTACTTAGAGGTAATATAGAACTACGTTCTTAGAGGTCATTTAGGACTTCGTATTTAGAGGTCATTTAGAACTACGTACTTATAGGTCATTTAGAACCACGTACTTAGACGTCATTTAGAACCACTTACTTGGAGGTCATTTGGAACTACGTACCTTGAGGTCATTTAGAACCTCGTACTTAGAGGTCATTTAGAACCACATACTTAAAGGTCATTTAGAACTACTTACTTAGAGGTCATTTAGAACTACGTACCTAGAGGTCATTTAGGACCACGTACTTAGAGGTCATTTAGAACCACTTACTTAGAGGTCATTTGGAACTACGTATCTAGAGGTATTGAGAACTACGTACTAAGACGTCATTTAGAACTACGTACTTAGAAGATATTTAGAACCACGTACTTAGAGGTCAAATCTAACCAACAACTTAGCGGTCATTTAGAACTACGTACTTAGAGGTCATTTAGAACCACGTACTCAGATGTCATTTTAGAACCCACGTACTTAGAGGTCATATAGAACCACGTACATAGAGGTCATTTAGAACTACGTACTTAGGGGTCATTTAGAACCACTTACTTAGAGGTCATTTAGAAGCACGTACTTAGAGGTCATTTAGAACCACGTAGTTAGAGGTCATTTAGAACCACGTACTTAGAGGTCATTTAGAACTACGTATATGAGGTCATTTAGAACCACGTACTTAGAGGACATTAAGAACCACGTACTTAGAGGGCATTTGAACTAAGTATTTATAGGTCATTTAGAACCACGTACTTAGAGGTCATTTAGAACCACATACTTAGAGGTCATTTAGAACTACGTACTTTAAGGTCATTTAAATCCACGTACTTATGGTCATTTAGAACTACGTACTTAGAGGTCATTTAGAAGCACGTACATAGAGGTCATTTAGAACCACGTACTTAGAGGTCATCTAGAACAACGTATTTAGAGGTCATTTAGAACCACTTACTTAGATGTCATTTGGAAGTACGTACCTAGAGGTCATTTAGAACCACGTACTTAGAGGTCATTTAGAACCACGTACTTAGAGGTCATTTAGAACCAACGTACTTAGAGGTCATTTAGAACCAAACACTTAGAGGTCGTTTAGAACTACGTACTTAGAGGTCATTTAGAACCCACGTACTTAGAGGTCATTTAGAAACCACGTTCTTAGAGGTTATTTAGAACCAACTTCTTAGAGGTCATTTAGAACCCACGTACTTAGAGGTAATTTAGAACCCACGTACTTAGAAGATATTTAGAACCACGTACTTAGAGGTCAAATCTAACCAACAACTTAGCGGTCATTTAGAACTACGTACTTAGAGGTCATTTAGAACCACGTACTCAGATGTCATTTTAGAACCCACGTACTTAGAGGTCATATAGAACCACGTACATAGAGGTCATTTAGAACTACGTACTTAGGGGTCATTTAGAACCACTTACTTAGAGGTCATTTAGAACCACGTACTTAGAGGTCATTTAGAACCAACGTACTTAGAGGTCATTTAGAACCAAACACTTAGAGGTCGTTTAGAACTACGTACTTAGAGGTCATTTAGAACCCACGTACTTAGAGGTCATTTAGAAACCACGTTCTTAGAGGTTATTTAGAACCAACTTCTTAGAGGTCATTTAGAACCCACGTACTTAGAGGTAATTTAGAACCCACGTACTTAGAAGATATTTAGAACCACGTACTTAGAGGTCAAATCTAACCAACAACTTAGCGGTCATTTAGAACTACGTACTTAGAGGTCATTTAGAACCACGTACTCAGATGTCATTTTAGAACCCACGTACTTAGAGGTCATATAGAACCACGTACATAGAGGTCATTTAGAACTACGTACTTAGGGGTCATTTAGAACCACTTACTTAGAGGTCATTTAGAAGCACGTACTTAGAGGTCATTTAGAACCACGTAGTTAGAGGTCATTTAGAACCACGTACTTAGAGGTCATTTAGAACTACGTATATGAGGTCATTTAGAACCACGTACTTAGAGGACATTAAGAACCACGTACTTAGAGGGCATTTGAACTAAGTATTTAGAGGTCATTTAGAACCACGTACTTAGAGGTCATTTAGAACCACATACTTAGAGGTCATTTAGAACTACGTACTTAGAGGTCATTTAGAACTACGTACTTTAAGGTCATTTAAATCCACGTACTTATGGTCATTTAGAACTACGTACTTAGAGGTCATTTAGAAGCACGTACATAGAGGTCATTTAGAACCACGTACTTAGAGGTCATCTAGAACAACGTATTTAGAGGTCATTTAGAACCACTTACTTAGATGTCATTTGGAAGTACGTACCTAGAGGTCATTTAGAACCACGTACTTAGAGGTCATTTAGAACCACGTACTTAGAGGTCATTTAGAACCAACGTACTTAGAGGTCATTTAGAAAAAAACACTTAGAGGTCATCTAGAACAACGTATTTAGAGGTCATTTAGAACCACTTACTTAGATGTCATTTGGAAGTACGTACCTAGAGGTCATTTAGAACCACGTACTTAGAGGTCATTTAGAACTACGTACTTAGAGGTCATTTAGAACCAACGTACATAGAGGTCGTTTAGAACCAAACACTTAGAGGTCGTTTAGAACTACGTACTTAGAGGTCATTTAGAACCCACGTACTTAGAGGTCATTTAGAAACCACGTTCTTAGAGGTTATTTAGAACCAACTTCTTAGAGGTCATTTAGAACCCACGTACTTAGAGGTAATTTAGAACCCACGTACTTAGAGGTCATTTAGAACTACGTACTTAGAGGTCATTTAGTACTACGTACTTAGGGGTCATTTAGAACTACTTACTTAGAGGTCATTTAGAACCAAGTACTTAGAGGTCATTTAGAACCACGTACTTAGAGGTCATTTAGAAGCACGTACTTAGAGGTCATTTAGAACCCAGTACTTAGAGGTCATTTAGAACTACGTACTTAGAAGATATTTAGAACCACGTACTTAGAGGTCATTTAGAACCAACTTTTTAGAGGTCATTTAGAACTACGTACTTAGAGGTCCTTTAGAACCACGTACATAGAGGTCATTTAGAACTACGTACTTAGAGGTCATTTAGAACTACGTATTTATAGGTCGTTTAGAACTACGAACTTAGGGGTCATTTAGAACCCACGTACTTAGAGGTCATTTAGAACTACGTATATGAGGTCATTTAGAACCACGTACTTAGAGGACATTTAGAACCACGTACTTAGAGGTAATTTAGAACCACTTACTTAGATGTCATTTGGAAGTACGTACCTAGAGGTCATTTAGAAATACGTACTTAGGGGTCATTTAGAACTATTTACTTAGAGGTCATTTAGAAGCACGTACTTAGAGGTCATTTAGTACCACGAAGTGAGAGGTCATTTAGAACCACGTACTTAAAGGTCATTTAGAACCAACTTTTTAGATGTCATTTAGAACTACGTACTTAGAGGTCAATTAGAACCACGTACTTAGAGGTCTTTTAGAACTTACGTACTTAGAGGTCATTTAGAACTACGTACTTAGAGGTAATTTAGTACTACGTACTTAGGTGTCATTTAGAACTACGTACTCTGAGGTCATTTAGAACCACGTACTTAGAAGTCATTTAGAACCACGTACTTAGAGGTCATTTAGAACAACGTACTTAGAGGTCATTTTGAACCACGTACTTAGATGTCATTTAGAACCAACGTACTTAGAGGTCATTTTGAACCAAACACTTAGAGGTCGTTTAGAACTACGTACTTAGAAGTCATTTAGAACCCACGTACTTAGAGGTCATTTAGAAACCACGTTCTTAGAGGTTATTTAGAACCAATTTCTTAGAGGTTTTAGAACTACGTACTTAGAGGTCAGTTAGTACTACGTACTTAGGGGTCATTTAGAACTACTTACTTAGAGGTCATTTAGAACCAAGTACTTAGAGGTCATTTAGAACCACGTACTTAGAGGTCATTTAGAACCTCGTACTTAGAGGTCATTTAGAACCACGTACTTAGAGGATAGTTAGAACTATGTAATTAGAGGTCAGTTAGAACTACGTTCTAAGAGGTCATTTAGAACCCACGAACTTAGAGGTCATTCAGAGCCACGTACTTAGAGGTCATTTAGAACCACGTACTTAGAGGTGATTTAGAACCACGTACTTAGAGGTTATTTAGCACTACGTATATAAGGTCATTTAGAACCACGTACTTAGAGGACATTTAGAACCACGTACTTAGAAGTCATTAGAAGAACCCACGTACTTAGAGGTCATTTAGAACCACGTACTAAGAGGTCATATAGAACCACGTACTTAGAGGTCATTTAGAACTACGTACTTAGCAGTCATTTAGAACTACTTACTTAGAGGTCATTTAGAACCACGTACTTAGAGGTCATTTAGAACTACGAACTTAGGGGTCATTTAGAACCCACGTACTTAGAGGTCATTTAGTACCCACGTACTTAGAGGTCATATAGAACCTCGTACTTAGAGGTCATTTAGAACCACTTACTTAGATGTCATTTGGAAGTACGTACCTAGAGGTCATTTAGAACTACGTACTTAGGGGTCATTTAGAACTACTTACTTAGAGGTCATTTAGAAGCACGTACTTAGAGGTCATTTAGAACCACGTACTTAGAGGTCATTTAGAATCACGTACTTAGAGGTTATTTAGCACTACGTATATAAGGTCATTTAGAACCACGTACTTAGAGGACATTTTGAACCACGTACTTAGAAGTCATTTAGAAGAACCCACGTACTTAGAGGTCATTTAGAACCACGTACTAAGAGACCATATAGAACCACGTACTTAGAGGTCATTTAGAACCACTTACTTAGAGGTCATTTAGAACCACATACTTAGAGGTCATTTAGAACTACGTACCTAGAGGTCAATTAGAACTACGTACTTAGAGGTCATTTAGAACTATGTACTTAGAGGTAATATAGAACTACGTTCTTAGAGGTCATTTAGGACTTCGTATTTAGAGGTCATTTAGAACTACGTACTTATAGGTCATTTAGAACCACGTACTTAGACGTCATTTAGAACCACTTACTTGGAGGTCATTTGGAACTACGTACCTTGAGGTCATTTAGAACCTCGTACTTAGAGGTCATTTAGAACCACATACTTAAAGGTCATTTAGAACTACTTACTTAGAGGTCATTTAGAACTACGTACCTAGAGGTCATTTAGGACCACGTACTTAGAGGTCATTTAGAACCACTTACTTAGAGGTCATTTGGAACTACGTATCTAGAGGTATTGAGAACTACGTACTAAGACGTCATTTAGAACTACGTACTTAGAAGATATTTAGAACCACGTACTTAGAGGTCAAATCTAACCAACAACTTAGCGGTCATTTAGAACTACGTACTTAGAGGTCATTTAGAACCACGTACTCAGATGTCATTTTAGAACCCACGTACTTAGAGGTCATATAGAACCACGTACATAGAGGTCATTTAGAACTACGTACTTAGGGGTCATTTAGAACCACTTACTTAGAGGTCATTTAGAAGCACGTACTTAGAGGTCATTTAGAACCACGTAGTTAGAGGTCATTTAGAACCACGTACTTAGAGGTCATTTAGAACTACGTATATGAGGTCATTTAGAACCACGTACTTAGAGGACATTAAGAACCACGTACTTAGAGGGCATTTGAACTAAGTATTTATAGGTCATTTAGAACCACGTACTTAGAGGTCATTTAGAACCACATACTTAGAGGTCATTTAGAACTACGTACTTTAAGGTCATTTAAATCCACGTACTTATGGTCATTTAGAACTACGTACTTAGAGGTCATTTAGAAGCACGTACATAGAGGTCATTTAGAACCACGTACTTAGAGGTCATCTAGAACAACGTATTTAGAGGTCATTTAGAACCACTTACTTAGATGTCATTTGGAAGTACGTACCTAGAGGTCATTTAGAACCACGTACTTAGAGGTCATTTAGAACCACGTACTTAGAGGTCATTTAGAACCAACGTACTTAGAGGTCATTTAGAACCAAACACTTAGAGGTCGTTTAGAACTACGTACTTAGAGGTCATTTAGAACCCACGTACTTAGAGGTCATTTAGAAACCACGTTCTTAGAGGTTATTTAGAACCAACTTCTTAGAGGTCATTTAGAACCCACGTACTTAGAGGTAATTTAGAACCCACGTACTTAGAAGATATTTAGAACCACGTACTTAGAGGTCAAATCTAACCAACAACTTAGCGGTCATTTAGAACTACGTACTTAGAGGTCATTTAGAACCACGTACTCAGATGTCATTTTAGAACCCACGTACTTAGAGGTCATATAGAACCACGTACATAGAGGTCATTTAGAACTACGTACTTAGGGGTCATTTAGAACCACTTACTTAGAGGTCATTTAGAAGCACGTACTTAGAGGTCATTTAGAACCACGTAGTTAGAGGTCATTTAGAACCACGTACTTAGAGGTCATTTAGAACTACGTATATGAGGTCATTTAGAACCACATACTTAGAGGACATTAAGAACCACGTACTTAGAGGGCATTTGAACTAAGTATTTAGAGGTCATTTAGAACCACGTACTTAGAGGTCATTTAGAACCACATACTTAGAGGTCATTTAGAACTACGTACTTAGAGGTCATTTAGAACTACGTACTTTAAGGTCATTTAAATCCACGTACTTATGGTCATTTAGAACTACGTACTTAGAGGTCATTTAGAAGCACGTACATAGAGGTCATTTAGAACCACGTACTTAGAGGTCATCTAGAACAACGTATTTAGAGGTCATTTAGAACCACTTACTTAGATGTCATTTGGAAGTACGTACCTAGAGGTCATTTAGAACCACGTACTTAGAGGTCATTTAGAACCACGTACTTAGAGGTCATTTAGAACCAACGTACTTAGAGGTCATTTAGAACCAAACACTTAGAGGTCATCTAGAACAACGTATTTAGAGGTCATTTAGAACCACTTACTTAGATGTCATTTGGAAGTACGTACCTAGAGGTCATTTAGAACCACGTACTTAGAGGTCATTTAGAACTACGTACTTAGAGGTCATTTAGAACCAACGTACATAGAGGTCGTTTAGAACCAAACACTTAGAGGTCGTTTAGAACTACGTACTTAGAGGTCATTTAGAACCCACGTACTTAGAGGTCATTTAGAAACCACGATCTTAGAGGTTATTTAGAACCAACTTCTTAGAGGTCATTTAGAACCCACGTACTTAGAGGTAATTTAGAACCCACGTACTTAGAGGTCATTTAGAACTACGTACTTAGAGGTCATTTAGTACTACGTACTTAGGGGTCATTTAGAACTACTTACTTAGAGGTCATTTAGAACCAAGTACTTAGAGGTCATTTAGATTCACGTACTTAGAGGTCATTTAGAACTACGTACTTAGGGGTCATTTAGAACTACTTACTTTGAGGTCATTAAGAACCACGTACTTATAGGTCATTTAGAACCACGTACTTAAAGGTCATTTAGAACCACGTACTTAGAGGTCATTTAGAACCCAGTACTTAGAGGTCATTTAGAACTACGTACTTAGAAGATATTTAGAACCACGTACTTAGAGGTCATTTAGAACCAACTTTTTAGAGGTCATTTAGAACTACGTACTTAGAGGTCCTTTAGAACCACGTACATAGAGGTCATTTAGAACTACGTACTTAGAGGTCATTTAGAACTACGTATTTATAGGTCGTTTAGAACTACGAACTTAGGGGTCATTTAGAACCCACGTACTTAGAGGTCATTTAGAACTACGTATATGAGGTCATTTAGAACCACGTACTTAGAGGACATTTAGAACCACGTACTTAGAGGTAATTTAGAACCACTTACTTAGATGTCATTTGGAAGTACGTACCAAGAGGTCATTTAGAAATACGTACTTAGGGGTCATTTAGAACCACTTACTTAGAGGTCATTTAGAAGCACGTACTTAGAGGTCATTTAGAACCACGTAGTTAGAGGTCATTTAGAACCACGTACTTAGAGGTCATTTAGAACTACGTATATGAGGTCATTTAGAACCACGTACTTAGAGGACATTAAGAACCACGTACTTAGAGTGCATTTGAACTAAGTATTTAGAGGTCATTTAGAACCACGTACTTAAAGGTCATTTAGAACCACATACTTAGAGGTCATTTAGAACTACGTACTTAGAGGTCATTTAGAACTACTTACTTTAAGGTCATTTAAATCCACGTACTTATGGTCATTTAGAACTACGTACTTAGAGGTCATTTAGAAGCACGTACATAGAGGTCATTTAGAACCACGTACTTAGAGGTCATCTAGAACAACGTATTTAGAGGTCATTTAGAACCACTTACTTAGATGTCATTTGGAAGTACGTACCTAGAGGTCATTTAGAACCACGTACTTAGAGGTCATTTAGAACCACGTACTTAGAGGTCATTTAGAACCAACGTACTTAGAGGTCATTTAGAACCAAACACTTAGAGGTCGTTTAGAACTACGTACTTAGAGGTCATTTAGAACCCACGTACTTAGAGATCATTTAGAAACCACGTTCTTAGAGGTTATTTAGAACAAACTTCTTAGAGGTCATTTAGAACCCACGTACTTAGAGGTAATTTAGAACCCACGTACTTAGAAGATATTTAGAACCACGTACTTAGAGGTCAAATCTAATCAACAACTTAGCGGTCATTTAGAACTACGTACTTAGAGGTCATTTAGAACCACGTACTCAGATGTCATTTTAGAACCCACGTACTTAGAGGTCATATAGAACCACGTACATAGAGGTCATTTAGAACTACGTACTTAGGGGTCATTTAGAACCACTTACTTAGAGGTCATTTAGAAGCACGTACTTAGAGGTCATTTAGAACCACGTACTTAGAGGTCATTTAGAACTACGTATATGAGGTCATTTAGAACCACGTACTTAGAGGACATTAAGAACCACCTACTTAGAGGGCATTTAAACTAAGTATTTAGAGGTCATTTAGAACCACGTACTTAGAGGTCATTTAGAACCACATACTTAGAGGTCATTTAGAACTACGTACTTAGAGGTCATTTAGAACTACGTACTTTAAGGTCATTTAAATCCACGTACTTATGGTCATTTAGAACTACGTACTTAGAGGTCATTTAGAAGCACGTACATAGAGGTCATTTAGAACCACGTACTTAGAGGTCATCTAGAACAACGTATTTAGAGGTCATTTAGAACCACTTACTTAGATGTCATTTGGAAGTACGTACCTAGAGGTCATTTAGAACCACGTACTTAGAGGTCATTTAGAACCACGTACTTAGAGGTCATTTAGAACCAACGTACTTAGAGGTCATTTAGAACCAAACACTTAGAGGTCATCTAGAACAACGTATTTAGAGGTCATTTAGAACCACTTACTTAGATGTCATTTGGAAGTACGTACCTAGAGGTCATTTAGAACCACGTACTTAAAGGTCATTTAGAACCACGTACTTAGAGGTCATTTAGAACCAACGTACTTAGAGGTCATTTAGAACCAAACACTTAGAGGTCGTTTAGAACTACGTACTTAGAGGTCATTTAGAACCCACGTACTTAGAGGTCATTTAGAAACCACGTTCTTAGAGGTTATTTAGAACCAACTTCTTAGAGGTCATTTAGAACCCACGTACTTAGAGGTAATTTAGAACCCACGTACTTAGAGGTCATTTAGAACTACGTACTTAGAGGTCATTTAGTACTACGTACTTAGGGGTCATTTAGAACTACTTACTTAGAGGTCATTTAGAACCAAGTACTTAGAGGTCATTTAGATTCACGTACTTAGAGGTCATTTAGAACTACGTACTTAGGGGTCATTTAGAACTACTTACTTTGAGGTCATTAAGAACCACGTACTTATAGGTCATTTAGAACCACGTACTTAGAGGTCATTTAGAACCACGTACTTAGAGGTCATTTAGAACCCAGTACTTAGAGGTCATTTAGAACTACGTACTTAGAAGATATTTAGAACCACGTACTTAGAGGTCATTTAGAACCAACTTTTTAGAGGTCATTTAGAACTACGTACTTAGAGGTCATTTAGAACTACGTATTTATAGGTCGTTTAGAACTACGAACTTAGGGGTCATTTAGAACCCACGTACTTAGAGGTCATTTAGAACTACGTATATGAGGTCATTTAGAACCACGTACTTAGAGGACATTTAGAACCATGTACTTAGAGGTAATTTAGAACCACTTACTTAGATGTCATTTGGAAGTACGTACCTAGAGGTCATTTAGAAATACGTACTTAGGGGTCATTTAGAACTAGTTACTTAGAGGTCATTTAGAAGCACGTACTTAGAGGTCATTTAGTACCACGAAGTGAGAGGTCATTTAGAACTACGTACTTAGGTGTCATTTAGAACTACGTACTCTGAGGTCTTTTAGAACCACGTACTTAGAAGTCATTTAGAACCACGTACTTAGAGGTCATTTAGAACAACGTACTTAGAGGTCATTTTGAACCACGTACTTAGATGTCATTTAGAACCAAGGTACTTAGAGGTCATTTTGAACCAAACACTTAGAGGTCGTTTAGAACTACGTACTTAGAAGTCATTTAGAACCCACGTACTTAGAGGTCATTTAGAAACCACGTTCTTAGAGGTTATTTAGAACCAATTTCTTAGAGGTCATTTAGAACTACGTACTTAGAGGTCAGTTAGTACTACGTACTTAGGGGTCATTTAGAACTACTTACTTAGAGGTCATTTAGAACCAAGTACTTAGAGGTCATTTAGAACCACGTACTTAGAGGTCATTTAGAACCTCGTACTTAGAGGTCATTTAGAACCACGTACTTAGAGGATAGTTAGAACCATGTAATTAGAGGTCAGTTAGAACTACGTTCTAAGAGGTCATTTAGAACCCACGAACTTAGAGGTCATTCAGAACCACGTACTTAGAGGTCATTTAGAACCACGTACTTAGAGGTGATTTAGAACTACGAACTTAGGGGTCATTTAGAACCCACGTACTTAGAGGTCATTTAGTACCCACGTACTTAGAGGTCATATAGAACCTCGTACTTAGAGGTCATTTAGAACCACTTACTTAGATGTCATTTGGAAGTACGTACCTAGAGGTCATTTAGAACTACGTACTTAGGGGTCATTTAGAACTACTTACTTAGAGGTCATTTAGAAGCACGTACTTAGAGGTCATTTAGAACCACGTACTTAGAGGTCATTTAGAACCACGTACTTAGAGGTCATTTAGAACCAACGTACTTAGAGGTCATTTAGAACCAAACACTTAGAGGTCGTTTAGAACTACGTACTTAGAGGTCATTTAGAACCCACGTACTTAGAGGTCATTTAGAAACCACGTTCTTAGAGGTTATTTAGAACCAACTTCTTAGAGGTCAATTAGAACCCACGTACTTAGAGGTAATTTAGAACCCACGTACTTAGAGGTCATTTAGAACTACGTACTTAGAGGTCATTTAGAACTACGTACTTAGAGGTCATTTAGTACTACGTACTTAGGGGTCATTTAGAACTACTTACTTAGAGGTCATTTAGAACCAAGTACTTAGAGGTCATTTAGATTCACGTACTTAGAGGTCATTTAGAACTACGTACTTAGGGGTCATTTAGAACTACTTACTTAGAGGTCATTAAGAACCACGTACTTATAGGTCATTTAGAACCACGTACTTAGAGGTCATTTAGAACCACGTACTTAGAGGTCATTTAGAACCCAGTACTTAGAGGTCATTTAGAACTACGTACTTAGAAGATATTTAGAACCACGTACTTAGAGGTCATTTAGAACCAACTTTTTAGAGGTCATTTAGAACTACGTACTTAGAGGTCCTTTAGAACCACGTACATAGAGGTCATTTAGAACTACGTACTTAGAGGTCATTTAGAACTACGTATTTATAGGTCGTTTAGAACTACGAACTTAGGGGTCATTTAAAACCCACGTACTTAGAGGTCATTTAGAACTACGTATATGAGGTCATTTAGAACCACGTACTTAGAGGACATTTAGAACCACGTACTTAGAGGTAATTTAGAACCACTTACTTAGATGTCATTTGGAAGTACGTACCTAGAGGTCATTTAGAAATACGTACTTAGGGGTCATTTAGAACTATTTACTTAGAGGTCATTTAGAAGCACGTACTTAGAGGTCATTTAGTACTACGAAGTGAGAGGTCATTTAGAACCACGTACTTAAAGGTCATTTAGAACCAACTTTTTAGATGTCATTTAGAACTACGTACTTAGAGGTCAATTAGAACCACGTACTTAGAGGTCTTTTAGAACTTACGTACTTAGAGGTCATTTAGAACTACGTACTTAGAGGTAATTTAGTACTACGTATTCAGGTGTCATTTAGAACTACGTACTCTGAGGTCATTTAGAACCACGTACTTAGAAGTCATTTAGAACCACGTACTTAGAGGTCATTTAGAACAACGTACTTAGAGGTCATTTTGAACCACGTACTTAGATGTCATTTAGAACCAACGTACTTAGAGGTCATTTTGAACCAAACACTTAGAGGTCGTTTAGAACTACGTACTTAGAAGTCATTTAGAACCCACGTACTTAGAGGTCATTTAGAAACCACGTTCTTAGAGGTTATTTAGAACCAATTTCTTAGAGGTTTTAGAACTACGTACTTAGAGGTCAGTTAGTACTACGTACTTAGGGGTCATTTAGAACTACTTACTTAGAGGTCATTTAGAACCAAGTACTTAGAGGTCATTTAGAACCACGTACTTAGAGGTCATTTAGAACCTCGTACTTAGAGGTCATTTAGAACCACGTACTTAGAGGATAGTTAGAACCATGTAATTAGAGGTCAGTTAGAACTACGTTCTAAGAGGTCATTTAGAACCCACGAACTTAAAGGTCATTCAGAACCACGTACTTAGAGGTCATTTAGGACCACGTACTTAGAGGTGATTTAGAACCACGTACTTAGAGGTTATTTAGCACTACGTATATAAGGTCATTTAGAACCACGTACTTAGAGGACATTTAGAACCACGTACTTAGAAGTCATTAGAAGAACCCACGTACTTAGAGGTCATTTAGAACCACGTACTAAGAGGTCATATAGAACCACGTACTTAGAGGTCATTTAGAACTACGTACTTAGCAGTCATTTAGAACTACTTACTTAGAGGTCATTTAGAACCACGTACTTAGAGGTCATTTAGAACTACGAACTTAGGGGTCATTTAGAACCCACGTACTTAGAGGTCATTTAGTACCCACGTACTTAGAGGTCATATAGAACCTCGTACTTAGAGGTCATTTAGAACCACTTACTTAGATGTCATTTGGAAGTACGTACCTAGAGGTCATTTAGAACTACGTACTTAGTGGTCTTTTAGAACTACTTACTTAGAGGTCATTTAGAAGCACGTACTTAGAGGTCATTTAGAACTACGTACTTAGAGGTCATTTAGAATCACGTACTTAGAGGTTATTTAGCACTACGTATATAAGGTCATTTAGAACCACGTACTTAGAGGACATTTTGAACCACGTACTTAGAAGTCATTTAGAAGAACCCACGTACTTAGAGGTCATTTAAAACCACGTACTAAGAGATCATATAGAACCACGTACTTAGAGGTCATTTAGAACCACTTACTTAGAGGTCATTTAGAACCACATACTTAGAGGTCATTTAGAACTACGTACCTAGAGGTCAATTAGAACTACGTACTTAGAGTTCATTTAGAACTACGTACTTAAAGGTAATATAGAACTACGTTCTTAGAGGTCATTTAGGACTTCGTACTTAGAGGTCATTTAGAACTACGTACTTATAGGTCATTTAGAACCACGTACTTAGACGTCATTTAGAACCACTTACTTGGAGGTCATTTGGAACTACGTACCTTGAGGTCATTTAGAACCTCGTACTTAGAGGTCATTTAGAACCACATACTTAAAGGTCATTTAGAACTACTTACTTAGAGGTCATTTAGAACTACGTACCTAGAGGTCATTTAGGACCACGTACTTAGAGGTCATTTAGAACCACTTACTTAGAGGTAATTTGGAACTACGTACTTAGACGTCATTTAGAACTACGTACTTAGAAGATATTTAGAACCACGTACTTAGAGGTCATTTAGAACGAACTATTTAGAGGTCATTTAGAACTACGTACTTAGATGTCATTTAGAACCACGTACTTAGAGGTCAAATCGAACCAACAACTTAGCGGTCATTTAGAACTACGTACTTAGAGGTCATTTACAACCACGTACTCAGATGTCATTTAGAACCCACGTACTTAGAGGTCATATAGAACCACGTACATAGAGGTCATTTAGAACCACGTACTTAGAGGTCATTTAGAACCACATACTTAGAGGTCATTTAGAACTACGTACTTAGAGGTCATTTAGAACTACGTACTTTAAGGTCATTTAAATCCACGTACTTATGGTCATTTAGTACTACGTACTTAGAGGTCATTTAGAAGCACGTACATAGAGGTCATTTAGAACCACGTAGTTAGAGGTCATCTAGAACAACGTACTTAGAGGTCATTTAGAACCACTTACTTAGATGTCATTTGGAAGTACGTACCTAGAGGTCATTTAGAAGCACCTACTTAGAGGTCATTTAGAACCACGTAGTTAGAGGTCATTTAGAACCACGTACTTAGAGGTCATTTAGAACTACGTATATGAGGTCATTTAGAACCACGTACTTAGAGGACATTTAGAACCACGTACTTAGGTGTCATTTAGAACTACTGACTTAGATGTCATTTAGAACCAAGTACTTAGAGGTCATTTAGAACCACGTACTTAGAGGTCATTTAGAACCTCGTACTTAGAGGTCAATTAGAATTACGAACTTAGGGGTCATTTAGAACTACGTACTTAGAGGTGTTATAGAACTACGTTCTTAGAGGTCATTTAGGACTACGTACTTAGAGGTCATTTAGAACCTCATACTTAGAGGTCATTTAGAACTACTTACTTAGAGGTCATTTAGAACTACGTACCTAGAGGTCAATTAGGACCACGTACTTAGAGGTCATTTAGAACCACTTACTTAGAGGTCATTTGGAACTACGTATCTAGAGGTATTTAGAACTACGTACTTAGACGTCATTTAGAACTACGTACTTAGAAGATATTTAGAACCACGTACTTAGAGGTCATTTAGAACCAACTATTTAGAGGTCATTTAGAACAACGTACTTAGATGTCATTTACAGCCACGTACTTAGAGGTCATTTAGAACCACGTACTGAGAGGTGATTAAGAAACACGTACTTAGATTTCATTTAGAACCAACAACTTAGAGATCATTTAGAACTACGTACTTGGAGGTCATTTAGAACCACGTACTCAGATGTCATTTAGAGCCCACGTACTTAGAGGTCCTATAGAACCACGTACATAGAGGTCATTTAGAACTACGTACTTAGAGGTCATTTAGAACTACGTATATGAGGTCTTTTAGAACCACGTACTTAGAGGACATTTAGAACCACGTACTTAGAGGTCATTTAGAACCACTTACTTAGAAGTCATTTGGAAGTACGTACTTAGAGGTCATTTAGAACTACGTACTTACGGGTCATTTAGAACTACTTACTTAGAGGTTATTTAGCACTACGTATATAAGGTCATTTAGAACCACGTACTTAGAGGACATTTTGAACCACGTACTTAGAAGCCATTTAGAAGAACCCACGTACCTAGAGGTCATTTAGAACCACGTACTAAGAAATCATATTGAACCACGTACTTAGAGGTCATTTAGAACCACTTACTTAGAGGTCATTTAGAACCACATACTTATAGGTCATTTAGAAATACTTACTTTGAGGTCATTTAGAACTACGTACCTAGAGGTCAATTAGAACTACGTACTTAGAGGTCATTAAAAACTACGTACTTAGAGGTAATATAGAACTACGTTCTTAGAGGTCATTTAGGACTTCGTACTTAGATGTCATTTAGAACTACGTACTTAGAGGTCTTTTAGAACCACATACTTAGAGGTCGTTTAGAACTATTTACTTAGGGGTCATTTAGAACCACGTACTCTGAGGTCATTTAGAACCACGTACTTAGAAGTCATTTAGAACCACATACTTAGACGTCATTTAGAACAACGTACTTAGAGGTCATTTTGAACCACGTACTTAGAGGTCATTTAGAACCAACGTACTTAGAGGTCATTTTGAACCAAACACTTAGAGGTCGTTTAGAACTACGTACTTAGAAGTCATTTAGAACCCACGTACTTAGAGGTCATTTAGAAACCACGTTCTTAGAGGTTATTTAGAACCAATTTCTTAGAGGTCATTTAGAACCCACGTACTTAGAGGTAATTTAGAACCCACGTACTTAGAGGTCATTTATAACTACGTACTTAGAGGTCATTTAGTACTACGTACTTAGGGGTCATTTAGAACTACTTACTTAGAGGTCATTTAGAACCAAGTACTTAGAGGTCATTTAGATTCACGTACTTAGAGGTCATTTAGAACTACGTACTTGGGGGTCATTTAGAACTACTAACTTAGAGGTCATTTAGAACTACGTACTTAGAGGTCATTTAGAACTACGTATTTAGAGGTCATTTAGAACCACGTACTTAGAGGACATTTAGAACCACGTACTTAGAGGTAATTTAGAACCACTTACTTAGATGTCATTTGGAAGTACGTACCTAGAGGTCATTTAGAAATACGTACTTAGGGGTCATTTAGAACTACTTACTTAGAGGTCATTTAGAAGCACGTACTTAGAGGTCATTTAGAACCACGTACTTAGAGGTCATTTAGAACCACGTACTTAGAGGTCATTTAGAACCAACAACTTAGAGGTCATTTAGAACTACATACTTAGAGGTCATTTATAACGACTTACTCAGAGGTCATTTAGAACCTACGTACTTAGAGGTCATTTAGAACCACGTACTTAGAGGTCATTTAGAACCACATATTTGAGATCGTTTAGAATTACGTACTTTGAGGTCACTTAGAACTTACGTACTTAGAGGTCATTTAGAACTACTTACTTAGGGGTCATTTAGAACCACGTTCTCTGAGGTCATTAATTTAGAACCAAGTACTTAGAGGTCACTTAGAACCACATATTTGAGATCGTTTAGAATTACGTACTTTGAGGTCACTTAGAACTTACGTACTTAGAGGTCATTTAGAACTACGTACTTAGAGGTAATTTAGTACTACGTACTTAGGTGTCATTTAGAACTACTGATTCAGAGGTCATTTAGAAATACTGATTTAGACGTCATTGAGAACCAAGTACTTAGAGGTCATTTAGAACCACGTACTTAGAGGTCATTTAGAACATCGTACTTAGAGGTCATTTAGAACCACGTACTTAGAGGATAGTTAGAACCATGTAATTAGAGGTCAGTTAGAACTACGTTCTAAGAGGTCATTTAGAACCCACGAACTTAGAGGTCATTCAGAACCACGTACTTAGAGGTCATTTAGAACCACGTACTTAGAAGTGATTTAGAACCACGTACTTAGAGGTTATTTAGCACTACGTATATAAGGTCATTTAGAACCACGTACTTAGAGGACATTTAGAACCACGTACTTAGAAGTCATTAGAAGAACCCACGTACTTAGAGGTCATTTAGAACCACGTACTAAGAGGTCATATAGAACCACGTACTTAGAGGTCATTTAGAACTACGTACTTAGCAGTCATTTAGAACTACTTACTTAGAGGTCATTTAGAACCACGTACTTAGAGGTCATTTAGAACTACGAACTTAGGGGTCATTTAGAACCCACGTACTTAGAGGTCATTTTGTACCCACGTACTTTGAGGTCATTTAGAACCACGTACTTAGAGGTCATTTAGAACCAACGTACATAGAGGTCATTTAGAACCAAACACTTAGAGGTCGTTTAGAACTACGTACTTAGAGGTCATTTAGAACCCACGTACTTAGAGGTCATTTAGAAACCACGTTCTTAGAGGTTATTTAGAACCAACTTCTTAGAGGTCATTTAGAACCCACGTACTTAGAGGTAATTTAGAACCCACGTACTTAGAGGTCATTTAGAACTACGTACTTAGAGGTCATTTAGAACTACGTACTTAGAGGTCATTTAGTACTACGTACTTAGGGGTCATTTAGAACTACTTACTTAGAGGTCAATTAGAACCAAGTACTTAGAGGTCATTTAGATTCACGTACTTAGAGGTCATTTAGAACTACGTACTTAGGGGTCATTTAGAACTACTTATTTAGAGGTCATTAAGAACCACGTACTTATAGGTCATTTAGAACCACGTACTTAGAGGTCATTTAGAAGCACGTACTTAGAGGTCATTTAGAACCCAGTACTTAGAGGTCATTTAGAACTACGTACTTAGAAGATATTTAGAACCACGTACTTAGAGGTCATTTAGAACCAACTTTTTAGAGGTCATTTAGAACTACGTACTTAGAGGTCCTTTAGAACCACGTACTTAGAGGTTATTTAGCACTACGTATATAAGGTCATTTAGAACCACGTACTTAGAGGACATTTTGAACCACGTACTTAGAAGTCATTTAGAAGAACCCACGTACTTAGAGGTCATTTAGAACCACGTACTAAGAGACCATATAGAACCACGTACTTAGAGGTCATTTAGAACCACTTACTTAGAGGTCATTTAGAACCACATACTTAGAGGTCATTTAGAACTACGTACCTAGAGGTTAATTAGAACTACGTACTTAGAGGTCATTTAGGACTACGTACTTAGAGGTAATATAGAACTACGTTCTTAGAGGTCATTTAGGACTTCGTACTTAGAGGTCATTTAGAACTACGTACTTATAGGTCATTTAGAACCACGTACTTAGACGTCATTTAGAAACACTTACTTGGAGGTCATTTGGAACTACGTACCTTGAGGTCATTTAGAACCTAGTACTTAGAGGTCATTTAGAACCACATACTTAAAGGTCATTTAGAACTACTTACTTAGAGGTCATTTAGAATTACGTACCTAGAGGTCATTTAGGACCACGTACTTAGAGGTCATTTAGAACCACTTACTTAGAGGTCATTTGGAACTACGTATCTAGAGGTATTGAGAACTACGTACTAAGACGTCATTTAGAACTACGTACTTAGAAGATATTTAGAACCACGTACTTAGAGGTCATTTAGAACCAACTTTTTAGAGGTCATTTAGAACTACGTACTTAGAGGTCCTTTAGAACCACGTACATAGAGGTCATTTAGAACTACGTACTTAGAGGTCATTTAGAACTACGTATTTATAGGTAGGTCGTTTAGAACTACGAACTTAGGGGTCATATAGAACCCACATACTTAGAGGTCATTTAGAACTACGTATATGAGGTCATTTAGAACCACGTACTTAGAGGACATTTAGAACCACGTACTTAGAGGTAATTTAGAACCACTTACTTAGATGTCATTTGGAAGTACGTACCTAGAGGTCATTTAGAAATACGTACTTAGGGGTCATTTAGAACTATTTACTTAGAGGTAATTTAGAAGCACGTACTTAGAGGTCATTTAGTACCACGAAGTGAGAGGTCATTTAGAACCACGTACTTAAAGGTCATTTAGAAACAACTTTTTAGATGTCATTTAGAACTACGTACTTAGAGGTCAATTAGAACCACGTACTTAGAGGTCTTTTAGAACTTACGTACTTAGAGGTCATTTAGAACTACGTACTTAGAGGTAATTTAGTACTACGTACTTAGGTGTCATTTAGAACTACGTACTCTGAGGTCATTTAGAACCACGTACTTAGAAGTCATTTAGAACCACGTACTTAGAGGTCATTTAGAACAACGTACTTAGAGGTCATTTTGAACCACGTACTTAGATGTCATTTAGAACCAACGTACTTAGAGGTCATTTTGAACCAAACACTTAGAGGTCGTTTAAAACTACGTACTTAGAAGTCATTTAGAACCCACGTACTTAGAGGTCATTTAGAAACCACGTTCTTAGAGGTTATTTAGAACCAATTTCTTAGAGGTTTTAGAACTACGTACTTAGAGGTCAGTTAGTACTACGTACTTAGGGGTCATTTAGAACTACTTACTTAGAGGTCATTTAGAACCAAGTACTTAGAGGTCATTTAGAACCACGTACTTAGAGGTCATTTAGAACCTCGTACTTAGAGGTCATTTAGAACCACGTACTTAGAGGATAGTTAGAACCATGTAATTAGAGCTCAGTTAGAACTACGTTCTAAGAGGTCATTTAGAACCCACGAACTTAGAGGTCATTCAGAACCACGTACTTAGAGGTCATTTAGAACCACGTACTTAGAGGTGATTTAGAACCACGTACTTAGAGGTTATTTAGCACTACGTATCTAGAGGTATTGAGAACTACGTACTAAGACGTCATTTAGAACTACGTACTTAGAAGATATTTAGAACCACGTACTTAGAGGTCAAATCTAACCAACAACTTAGCGGTCATTTAGAACTACGTACTTAGAGGTCATTTAGAACCACGTACTCAGATGTCATTTTAGAACCCACGTACTTAGAGGTCATATATAACCACGTACATGGAGGTCATTTAGAACTACGTACTTAGGGGTCATTTAGAACCACTAACTTAGAGGTCATTTAGAAGCACGTACTTAGAGGTCATTTAGAACCACGTAGTTAGAGGTCATTTAGAACCACGTACTTAGAGGTCATTTAGAACTACGTATATGAGGTCATTTAGAACCACGTACTTAGAGGACATTAAGAACCACGTACTTAGAGGGCATTTGAACTAAGTATTTAGAGGTCATTTAGAACCACGTACTTAGAGGTCATTTAGAACCACATACTTAGAGGTCATTTAGAACTACGTACTTAGAGGTCATTTAGAACTACGTACTTTAAGGTCATTTAAATCCACGTACTTATGGTCATTTAGAACTACGTACTTAAAGGTCATTTAGAAGCACGTACATAGAGGTCATTTAGAACCACGTACTTAGAGGTCATCTAGAACAACGTATTTAGAGGTCATTTAGAACCACTTACTTAGATGTCATTTGGAAGTACGTACCTAGAGGTCATTTAGAACCACGTACTTAGAGGTCATTTAGAACCACGTACTTAGAGGTCATTTAGAACCAACGTACTTAGAGGTCATTTAGAACCAAACACTTAGAGGTCGTTTAGAACTACGTACTTAGAGGTCATTTAGAACCCACGTACTTAGAGGTCATTTAGAAACCACGTTCTTAGAGGTTATTTAGAACCAACTTCTTAGAGGTCATTTAGAACCCACGTACTTAGAGGTAATTTAGAACCCACGTACTTAGAAGATATTTAGAACCACGTACTTAGAGGTCAAATCTAACCAACAACTTAGCGGTCATTTAGAACTACGTACTTAGAGGTCATTTAGAACCACGTACTCAGATGTCATTTTAGAACCCACGTACTTAGAGGTCATATAGAACCACGTACATAGAGGTCATTTAGAACTACGTACTTAGGGGTCATTTAGAACCACTTACTTAGAGGTCATTTAGAAGCACGTACTTAGAGGTCATTTACAACCACGTAGTTAGAGGTCATTTAGAACCACGTACTTAGAGGTCATTTAGAACTACGTATATGAGGTCATTTAGAACCACGTACTTAGAGGACATTAAGAACCACGTACTTAGAGGGCATTTGAACTAAGTATTTAGAGGTCATTTAGAACCACGTACTTAGAGGTCATTTAGAACCACATACTTAGAGGTCATTTAGAACTACGTACTTAGAGGTCATTTAGAACTACGTACTTTAAGGTCATTTAAATCCACGTACTTATGGTCATTTAGAACTACGTACTTAGAGGTCATTTAGAAGCACGTACATAGAGGTCATTTAGAACCACGTACTTAGAGGTCATCTAGAACAACGTATTTAGAGGTCATTTAGAACCACTTACTTAGATGTCATTTGGAAGTACGTACCTAGAGGTCATTTAGAACCACGTACTTAGAGGTCATTTAGAACCACGTACTTAGAGGTCATTTAGAACCAACGTACTTAGAGGTCATTTTGAACCAAACACTTAGAGGTCATCTAGAACAACGTATTTAGAGGTCATTTAGAACCACTTACTTAGATGTCATTTGGAAGTACGTACCTAGAGGTCATTTAGAACCACGTACTAAGAGGTCATTTAGAACCACGTACTTAGAGGTCATTTAGAACCAACGTACTTAGAGGTCATTTAGAACCAAACACTTAGAGGTCGTTTAGAACTACGTACTTAGAGGTCATTTAGAACCCACGTACTTAGAGGTCATTTAGAAACCACGTTCTTAGAGGTTATTTAGAACCAACTTCTTAGAGGTCATTTAGAACCCACGTACTTAGAGGTAATTTAGAACCCACGTACTTAGAGGTCATTTAGAACTACGTACTTAGAGGTCATTTAGTACTACGTACTTAGGGGTCATTTAGAACTACTTACTTAGAGGTCATTTAGAACCAAGTACTTAGAGGTCATTTAGATTCACGTACTTAGAGGTCATTTAGAACTACGTACTTAGGGGTCATTTAGAACTACTTACTTTGAGGTCATTAAGAACCACGTACTTATAGGTCATATAGAACCACGTACTTAGAGGTCATTTAGAACCACGTACTTAGAGGTCATTTAGAACCCAGTACTTAGAGGTCATTTAGAACTACGTACTTAGAAGATATTTAGAACCACGTACTTAGAGGTCATTTAGAACCAACTTTTTAGAGGTCATTTAGAACTACGTACTTAGAGGTAATTTAGAACCACGTACATAGAGGTCATTTAGAACTACGTACTTAGAGGTCATTTAGAACTACGTATTTATAGGTCGTTTAGAACTACGAACTTAGGGGTCATTTAGAACCCACGTACTTAGAGGTCATTTAGAACTACGTATATGAGGTCATTTAGAACCACGTACTTAGAGGACATTTAGAACCACGTACTTAGAGGTAATTTAGAACCACTTACTTAGATGTCATTTGGAAGTACGTACCTAGAGGTCATTTAGAAATACGTACTTAGGGGTCATTTAGAACTAGTTACTTAGAGGTCATTTAGAAGCACGTACTTAGAGGTCATTTAGTACCACGAAGTGAGAGGTCATTTAGAACCACGTACTTAAAGGTCATTTAGAACCAACTTTTTAGATGTCATTTAGAACTACGTACTTAGAGGTCAATTAGAACCACGTACTTAGAGGTCTTTTAGAACTTACGTACTTAGAGGTCATTTAGAACTACGTACTTAGAGGTAATTTAGTACTACGTACTTAGGTGTCATTTAGAACTACGTACTCTGAGGTCATTTAGAACCACGTACTTAGAAGTCATTTAGAACCACGTACTTAGAGGTCATTTAGAACAACGTACTTAGAGGTCATTTTGAACCACGTACTTAGATGTCATTTAGAACCACGTACTTAGAGGATAGTTAGAACCATGTAATTAGAGGTCAGTTAGAACTACGTTCTAAGAGGTCATTTAGAACCCACGAACTTAGAGGTCATTCAGAACCACGTACTTAGAGGTCATTTAGAACCACGTACTTAGAGGTGATTTAGAACCACGTACTTAGAGGTTATTTAGCACTACGTATATAAGGTCATTTAGAACCACGTACTTAGAGGACATTTAGAACCACGTACTTAGAAGTCATTAGAAGAACCCACGTACTTAGAGGTCATTTAGAACCACGTACTAAGAGGTCATATAGAACCACGTACTTAGAGGTCATTTAGAACTACGAACTTAGGGGTCATTTAGAACCCACGTACTTAGAGGTCATTTAGTACCCACGTACTTAGAGGTCATATAGAACCTCGTACTTAGAGGTCATTTAGAACCACTTACTTAGATGTCATTTGGAAGTACATACCTAGAGGTCATTTAGAACTACGTACTTAGGGGTCATTTAGAACTACTTACTTAGAGGTCATTTAGAAGCACGTACTTAGAGGTCATTTAGAACCACGTACTTAGAGGTCATTTAGAACCACGTACTTAGAGGTCATTTAGAACCAACGTACTTAGAGGTCATTTAGAACCAAACACTTAGAGGTCGTTTAGAACTACGTACTTAGAGGTCATTTAGAACCCACGTACTTAGAGGTCATTTAGAAACCACGTTCTTAGAGGTTATTTAGAACCAACTTCTTAGAGGTCATTTAGAACAACGTACTTAGAGGTCATTTTGAACCACGTACTTAGAGGTCATTTAGAACCACGTAGTTAGAGGTCATTTTGAACCAAACACTTAGAGGTCGTTTAGAACTACGTACTTAGAAGTCATTTAGAACCCACGTACTTAGAGGTCATTTAGAAACCACGTTCTTAGAGGTTATTTAGAACCAATTTCTTAGAGGTCATTTAGAACCCACGTACTTAGATTTAATTTAGAACCCACGTACTTAGAGGTCATTTAGAACTACGTACTTAGAGGTCATTTAGTACTACGTACTTAGGGGTCATTTAGAACTACTTACTTAGAGGTCATTTAGAACCAAGTATTTAGAGGTCATTTAGATTCACGTACTTAGAGGTCATTTGGAACTACGTACTTAGGGGTCATTTAGAACTACTTACTTAGAGGTCATTTAGAACCACGTACTTATAGGTCATTTAGAACCACGTACTTAGAGGTCATTTAGAACCAGCAACTTAGAGGTCATTTAGAACTACGTACTTAGAGGTCATTTAGAACCAAGTACTTAGAGGTCATTTAGAACCAAATACTTAGAGGTCATTTAGAACCAAGTACTTAGAGGTCATTTAGAACTACGTACTTAGAAGATATTTAGAACCACGTACTTAGAGGTCATTTAGAACCAACTTTTTAGAGGTCATTTAGAACTACGTACTTAGAGGTCCTTTAGAACCACGTACATAGAGGTCATTTAGAACTACGTACTTAGAGGTCATTTAGAACTACGTATTTAGAGGTCATTTAGAACCACGTACTTAGAGGTCTTTTAGAACCACATACTTAGAGGTCGTTTAGAACTATTTACTTAGGGGTCATTTAGAACCACGTACTCTGAGGTCATTTAGAACCACGTACTTAGAAGTCATTTAGAACCACATACTTAGACGTCATTTAGAACAACGTACTTAGAGGTCATTTTGAACCACGTACTTAGAGGTCATTTAGAACCAACGTACTTAGAGGTCATTTTGAACCAAACACTTAGAGGTCGTTTAGAACTACGTACTTAGAAGTCATTTAGAACCCACGTACTTAGAGGTCATTTAGAAACCACGTTCTTAGAGGTTATTTAGAACCAATTTCTTAGAGGTCATTTAGAACCCACGTACTTAGAGGTAATTTAGAACCCACGTACTTAGAGGTCATTTATAACTACGTACTTAGAGGTCATTTAGTACTACGTACTTAGGGGTCATTTAGAACTACTTACTTAGAGGTCATTTAGAACCAAGTACTTAGAGGTCATTTAGATTCACGTACTTAGAGGTCATTTAGAACTACGTACTTGGGGGTCATTTAGAACTACTAACTTAGAGGTCATTTAGAACTACGTACTTAGAGGTCATTTAGAACTACGTATTTAGAGGTCATTTAGAACCACGTACTTAGAGGACATTTAGAACCACGTACTTAGAGGTAATTTAGAACCACTTACTTAGATGTCATTTGGAAGTACGTACCTAGAGGTCATTTAGAAATACGTACTTAGGGGTCATTTAGAACTACTTACTTAGAGGTCATTTAGAAGCACGTACTTAGAGGTCATTTAGAACCACGTACTTAGAGGTCATTTAGAACCACGTACTTAGAGGTCATTTAGAACCAACAACTTAGAGGTCATTTAGAACTACATACTTAGAGGTCATTTATAACGACTTACTCAGAGGTCATTTAGAACCTACGTACTTAGAGGTCATTTAGAACCACGTACTTAGAGGTCATTTAGAACCACATATTTGAGATCGTTTAGAATTACGTACTTTGAGGACACTTAGAACTTACGTACTTAGAGGTCATTTAGAACTACTTACTTAGGGGTCATTTAGAACCACGTTCTCTGAGGTCATTAATTTAGAACCAAGTACTTAGAGGTCACTTAGAACCACATATTTGAGATCGTTTAGAATTACGTACTTTGAGGTCACTTAGAACTTACGTACTTAGAGGTCATTTAGAACTACGTACTTAGAGGTAATTTAGTACTACGTACTTAGGTGTCATTTAGAACTACTGATTTAGAGGTCATTTAGAAATACTGATTTAGACGTCATTGAGAACCAAGTACTTAGAGGTCATTTAGAACCACGTACTTAGAGGTCATTTAGAACATCGTACTTAGAGGTCATTTAGAACCACGTACTTAGAGGATAGTTAGAACCATGTAATTAGAGGTCAGTTAGAACTACGTTCTAAGAGGTCATTTAGAACCCACGAACTTAGAGGTCATTCAGAACCACGTACTTAGAGGTCATTTAGAACCACGTACTTAGAAGTGATTTAGAACCACGTACTTAGAGGTTATTTAGCACTACGTATATAAGGTCATTTAGAACCACGTACTTAGAGGACATTTAGAACCACGTACTTAGAAGTCATTAGAAGAACCCACGTACTTAGAGGTCATTTAGAACCACGTACTAAGAGGTCATATAGAACCACGTACTTAGAGGTCATTTAGAACTACGTACTTAGCAGTCATTTAGAACTACTTACTTAGAGGTCATTTAGAACCACGTACTTAGAGGTCATTTAGAACTACGAACTTAGGGGTCATTTAGAACCCACGTACATAGAGGTCATTTTGTACCCACGTACTTTGAGGTCATATAGAACCTCGTACTTAGAGGTCATTTAGAACCACTTACTTAGATGTCATTTGGAAGTACGTACCTAGAGGTCATTTAGAACCACGTACTTAGAGGTCATTTAGAACCACGTACTTAGAAGTTATTTAGCACTACGTATATAAGGTCATTTAGAACTACGTACTTAGAGGACATTTTGAACCACGTACTTAGAAGTCATTTAGAAGAACCCACGTACTTAGAGGTCATTTAGAACCACGTACTAAGAGACCATATAGAACCACGTACTTAGAGGTCATTTAGAACCACTTACTTAGAGGTCATTTAGAACCACATACTTAGAGGTCATTTAGAACTACGTACCTAGAGGTTAATTAGAACTACGTACTTAGAGGTCATTTAGGACTACGTACTTAGAGGTAATATAGAACTACGTTCTTAGAGGTCATTTAGGACTTCGTACTTAGAGGTCATTTAGAACTACGTACTTATAGGTCATTTAGAACCACGTACTTAGACGTCATTTAGAAACACTTACTTGGAGGTCATTTGGAACTACGTACCTTGAGGTCATTTAGAACCTAGTACTTAGAGGTCATTTAGAACCACATACTTAAAGGTCATTTAGAACTACTTACTTAGAGGTCATTTAGAATTACGTACCTAGAGGTCATTTAGGACCACGTACTTAGAGGTCATTTAGAACCACTTACTTAGAGGTCATTTGGAACTACGTATCTAGAGGTATTGAGAACTACGTACTAAGACGTCATTTAGAACTACGTACTTAGAAGATATTTAGAACCACGTACTTAGAGGTCATTTAGAACCAACTTTTTAGAGGTCATTTAGAACTACGTACTTAGAGGTCCTTTAGAACCACGTACATAAAGGTCATTTAGAACTACGTACTTAGAGGTCATTTAGAACTACGTATTTATAGGTAGGTCGTTTAGAACTACGAACTTAGGGGTCATATAGAACCCACATACTTAGAGGTCATTTAGAACTACGTATATGAGGTCATTTAGAACCACGTACTTAGAGGACATTTAGAACCACGTACTTAGAGGTAATTTAGAACCACTTACTTAGATGTCATTTGGAAGTACGTACCTAGAGGTCATTTAGAAATACGTACTTAGGGGTCATTTAGAACTATTTACTTAGAGGTAATTTAGAAGCACGTACTTAGAGGTCATTTAGTACCACGAAGTGAGAGGTCATTTAGAACCACGTACTTAAAGGTCATTTAGAACCAACTTTTTAGATGTCATTTAGAACTACGTACTTAGAGGTCAATTAGAACCACGTACTTAGAGGTCTTTTAGAACTTACGTACTTAGAGGTCATTTAGAACTACGTACTTAGAGGTAATTTAGTACTACGTACTTAGGTGTCATTTAGAACTACGTACTCTGAGGTCATTTAGAACCACGTACTTAGAAGTCATTTAGAACCACGTACTTAGAGGTCATTTAGAACAACGTACTTAGAGGTCATTTTGAACCACGTACTTAGATGTCATTTAGAACCAACGTACTTAGAGGTCATTTTGAACCAAACACTTAGAGGTCGTTTAAAACTACGTACTTAGAAGTCATTTAGAACCCACGTACTTAGAGGTCATTTAGAAACCACGTTCTTAGAGGTTATTTAGAACCAATTTCTTAGAGGTTTTAGAACTACGTACTTAGAGGTCAGTTAGTACTACGTACTTAGGGGTCATTTAGAACTACTTACTTAGAGGTCATTTAGAACCAAGTACTTAGAGGTCATTTAGAACCACGTACTTAGAGGTCATTTAGAACCTCGTACTTAGAGGTCATTTAGAACCACGTACTTAGAGGATAGTTAGAACCATGTAATTAGAGCTCAGTTAGAACTACGTTCTAAGAGGTCATTTAGAACCCACGAACTTAGAGGTCATTCAGAACCACGTACTTAGAGGTCATTTAGAACCACGTACTTAGAGGTGATTTAGAACCACGTACTTAGAGGTTATTTAGCACTACGTATCTAGAGGTATTGAGAACTACGTACTAAGACGTCATTTAGAACTACGTACTTAGAAGATATTTAGAACCACGTACTTAGAGGTCAAATCTAACCAACAACTTAGCGGTCATTTAGAACTACGTACTTAGAGGTCATTTAGAACCACGTACTCAGATGTCATTTTAGAACCCACGTACTTAGAGGTCATATATAACCACGTACATAGAGGTCATTTAGAACTACGTACTTAGGGGTCATTTAGAACCACTTACTTAGAGGTCATTTAGAAGCACGTACTTAGAGGTCATTTAGAACCACGTAGTTAGAGGTCATTTAGAACCACGTACTTAGAGGTCATTTAGAACTACGTATATGAGGTCATTTAGAACCACGTACTTAGAGGACATTAAGAACCACGTACTTAGAGGGCATTTGAACTAAGTATTTAGAGGTCATTTAGAACCACGTACTTAGAGGTCATTTAGAACCACATACTTAGAGGTCATTTAGAACTACGTACTTAGAGGTCATTTAGAACTACGTACTTTAAGGTCATTTAAATCCACGTACTTATGGTCATTTAGAACTACGTACTTAGAGGTCATTTAGAAGCACGTACATAGAGGTCATTTAGAACCACGTACTTAGAGGTCATCTAGAACAACGTATTTAGAGGTCATTTAGAACCACTTACTTAGATGTCATTTGGAAGTACGTACCTAGAGGTCATTTAGAACCACGTACTTAGAGGTCATTTAGAACCACGTACTTAGAGGTCATTTAGAACCAACGTACTTAGAGGTCATTTAGAACCAAACACTTAGAGGTCGTTTAGAACTACGTACTTAGAGGTCATTTAGAACCCACGTACTTAGAGGTCATTTAGAAACCACGTTCTTAGAGGTTATTTAGAACCAACTTCTTAGAGGTCATTTAGAACCCACGTACTTAGAGGTAATTTAGAACCCACGTACTTAGAAGATATTTAGAACCACGTACTTAGAGGTCAAATCTAACCAACAACTTAGCGGTCATTTAGAACTACGTACTTAGAGGTCATTTAGAACCACGTACTCAGATGTCATTTTAGAACCCACGTACTTAGAGGTCATATAGAACCACGTACATAGAGGTCATTTAGAACTACGTACTTAGGGGTCATTTAGAACCACTTACTTAGAGGTCATTTAGAAGCACGTACTTAGAGGTCATTTACAACCACGTAGTTAGAGGTCATTTAGAACCACGTACTTAGAGGTCATTTAGAACTACGTATATGAGGTCATTTAGAACCACGTACTTAGAGGACATTAAGAACCACGTACTTAGAGGGCATTTGAACTAAGTATTTAGAGGTCATTTAGAACCACGTACTTAGAGGTCATTTAGAACCACATACTTAGAGGTCATTTAGAACTACGTACTTAGAGGTCATTTAGAACTACGTACTTTAAGGTCATTTAAATCCACGTACTTATGGTCATTTAGAACTACGTACTTAGAGGTCATTTAGTACTACGTACTTAGGGGTCATTTAGAACTACTTACTTAGAGGTCATTTAGAACCAAGTACTTAGAGGTCATTTAGATTCACGTACTTAGAGGTCATTTAGAACTACGTACTTAGGGGTCATTTAGAACTACTTACTTTGAGGTCATTAAGAACCACGTACTTATAGGTCATATAGAACCACGTACTTAGAGGTCATTTAGAACCACGTACTTAGAGGTCATTTAGAACCCAGTACTTAGAGGTCATTTAGAACTACGTACTTAGAAGATATTTAGAACCACGTACTTAGAGGTCATTTAGAACCAACTTTTTAGAGGTCATTTAGAACTACGTACTTAGAGGTCCTTTAGAACCACGTACATAGAGGTCATTTAGAACTACGTACTTAGAGGTCATTTAGAACTACGTATTTATAGGTCGTTTAGAACTACGAACTTAGGGGTCATTTAGAACCCACGTACTTAGAGGTCATTTAGAACTACGTATATGAGGTCATTTAGAACCACGTACTTAGAGGACATTTAGAACCACGTACTTAGAGGTAATTTAGAACCACTTACTTAGATGTCATTTGGAAGTACGTACCTAGAGGTCATTTAGAAATACGTACTTAGGGGTCATTTAGAACTAGTTACTTAGAGGTCATTTAGAAGCACGTACTTAGAGGTCATTTAGTACCACGAAGTGAGAGGTCATTTAGAACCACGTACTTAAAGGTCATTTAGAACCAACTTTTTAGATGTCATTTAGAACTACGTACTTAGAGGTCAATTAGAACCACGTACTTAGAGGTCTTTTAGAACTTACGTACTTAGAGGTCATTTAGAACTACGTACTTAGAGGTAATTTAGTACTACGTACTTAGGTGTCATTTAGAACTACGTACTCTGAGGTCATTTAGAACCACGTACTTAGAAGTCATTTAGAACCACGTACTTAGAGGTCATTTAGAACAACGTACTTAGAGGTCATTTTGAACCACGTACTTAGATGTCATTTAGAACCAACGTACTTAGAGGTCATTTTGAACCAAACACTTAGAGGTCGTTTAGAACTACGTACTTAGAAGTCATTTAGAACCCACGTACTTAGAGGTCATTTAGAAACCACGTTCTTAAAGGTTATTTAGAACCAATTTCTTAGAGGTCATTTAGAACTACGTACTTAGAGGTCAGTTAGTACTACGTACTTAGGGGTCATTTAGAACTACTTACTTAGAGGTCATTTAGAACCAAGTACTTAGAGGTCATTTAGAACCACGTACTTAGAGGTCATTTAGAACCTCGTACTTAGAGGTCATTTAGAACCACGTACTTAGAGGATAGTTAGAACCATGTAATTAGAGGTCAGTTAGAACTACGTTCTAAGAGGTCATTTAGAACCCACGAACTTAGAGGTCATTCAGAACCACGTACTTAGAGGTCATTTAGAACCACGTACTTAGAGGTGATTTAGAACCACGTACTTAGAGGTTATTTAGCACTACGTATATAAGGTCATTTAGAACCACGTACTTAGAGGACATTTAGAACCACGTACTTAGAAGTCATTAGAAGAACCCACGTACTTAGAGGTCATTTAGAACCACGTACTAAGAGGTCATATAGAACCACGTACTTAGAGGTCATTTAGAACTACGAACTTAGGGGTCATTTAGAACCCACGTACTTAGAGGTCATTTAGTACCCACGTACTTAGAGGTCATATAGAACCTCGTACTTAGAGGTCATTTAGAACCACTTACTTAGATGTCATTTGGAAGTACATACCTAGAGGTCATTTAGAACTACGTACTTAGGGGTCATTTAGAACTACTTACTTAGAGGTCATTTAGAAGCACGTACTTAGAGGTCATTTAGAACCACGTACTTAGAGGTCATTTAGAACCACGTACTTAGAGGTCATTTAGAACCAACGTACTTAGAGGTCATTTAGAACCAAACACTTAGAGGTCGTTTAGAACTACGTACTTAGAGGTCATTTAGAACCCACGTACTTAGAGGTCATTTAGAAACCACGTTCTTAGAGGTTATTTAGAACCAACTTCTTAGAGGTCATTTAGAACAACGTACTTAGAGGTCATTTTGAACCACGTACTTAGAGGTCATTTAGAACCACGTAGTTAGAGGTCATTTTGAACCAAACACTTAGAGGTCGTTTAGAACTACGTACTTAGAAGTCATTTAGAACCCACGTACTTAGAGGTCATTTAGAAACCACGTTCTTAGAGGTTATTTAGAACCAATTTCTTAGAGGTCATTTAGAACCCACGTACTTAGATTTAATTTAGAACCCACGTACTTAGAGGTCATTTAGAACTACGTACTTAGAGGTCATTTAGTACTACGTACTTAGGGGTCATTTAGAACTACTTACTTAGAGGTCATTTAGAACCAAGTATTTAGAGGTCATTTAGATTCACGTACTTAGAGGTCATTTGGAACTACGTACTTAGGGGTCATTTAGAACTACTTACTTAGAGGTCATTTAGAACCACGTACTTATAGGTCATTTAGAACCACGTACTTAGAGGTCATTTAGAACCAGCAACTTAGAGGTCATTTAGAACTACGTACTTAGAGGTCATTTAGAACCAAGTACTTAGAGGTCATTTAGAACCAAATACTTAGAGGTCATTTAGAACCAAGTACTTAGAGGTCATTTAGAACCAAGTACTTAGAGGTCATTTAGAACTACGTACTTAGAAGATATTTAGAACCACGTACTTAGAGGTCATTTAGAACCAACTTTTTAGAGGTCATTTAGAACTACGTACTTAGAGGTCCTTTAGAACCACGTACATAGAGGTCATTTAGAACTACGTACTTAGAGGTCATTTAGAACTACGTATTTAGAGGTCATTTAGAACCACGTACTTAGAGGACATTTAGAACCACGTACTTAGAGGTAATTTAGAACCACTTACTTAGATGTCATTTGGAAGTACGTACCTAGAGGTCATTTAGAAATACGTACTTTGGGGTCATTTAGAACTACTTACTTAGAGGTCATTTAGAACCACATATTTGAGGTCGTTTAGAATTACGTACTTTGAGGTCACTTAGAACTTACGTACTTAGAGGACATTTAGAACTACGTACTTAGAGGTAATTTAGTACAACGTACTTAGGTGTCATTTAGAACTACTGATTTAGAGGTCATTTAGAACTACTGATTTAGAGGTCATTTAGAACCAAGTACTTAGAGGTCATTTAGAACCACGTACTTAGAGGTCATTTAGAACCTCGTACTTAGAGGTCATTTAGAACCACGTACTTAGAGGATAGTTGGAACCATGTAATTAGAGGTCAGTTAGAACTACGTTCTAAGAGGTCATTTAAGAACCCACGAACTTAGAGGTCATTCAGAACCACGTACTTAGAGGTCATTTAGAACCACGTACTTAGAGGTCATTTAGAACCACGTACTTAGAGGACATTTAGAACCACGTACTTAGAAGTCATTAGAAGAACCCACGTACTTAGAGGTCATTTAGAACCGCATACTAAGAGGTCATATAGAACCACGTACTTAGAGGTCATTTAGAACTACGTACTTAGCAGTCATTTAGAACTACTTACTTAAAGGTCATTTAGAACCACGTACTTAGAGGTCATTTTGAACTACGAACTTAGGGGTCATTTAGAACCCACGTACTTAGAGGTCATTTAGTACCCACGTACTTAGAGGTCATATAGAACCTCGTACTTAGAGATCATTTAGAACCACTTACTTAGATGTCATTTGGAAGTACGTACCTAGAGGTCATTTAGAACTACGTACTTAGGGGTCATTTAGAACTACTTACTTAGAGGTCATTTAGAAGCACGTACTTAGAGGTCATTTAGAACCACGTACTTAGAGGTTATTTAGCACTACGTATATAAGGTCATTTAGAACCACGTACTTAGAGGACATTTTGAACCACTTACTTGGAGGTCATTTGGAACTACGTACCTTGAGGTCATTTAGAACTACGTACCTAGAGGTCATTTAGGACCACGTACTTAGAGGTCATTTAGAACCACTTACTTAGAGGTCATTTAGAACCACGTTTTCAGATGTCATTTAGAACCCACGTACTTAGAGGTCATATAGAACCACGTACATAGAGGTCATTTAGAACTACGTACTTAGTTTTCATTTAGAGCTACGTACTTAGAGGTCATTTAGAACTACGAACTTAGGGGTCATTTAGAACCCACGTACTTAGAGGTCATTTAGAACTACGTATATGAGGTCTTTTAGAACCACGTACTTAGAGGACATTTAGAACCATTTACTTAGAGGCCATTTAGAACCACTTACTTAGAAGTCATTTGGAAGTACGTACTTAGAGGTCATTTAGAACTACGTACTTAGGGGTCATTTAGAACCACTTACTTAGAGGTCATTTAGAAGCACGTACTTAGAGGTCATTTAGAACCACGTAGTTAGAGGTCATTTAGAACCACGTACTTAGAGGTCATTTAGAACTACGTATATGAGGTCATTTAGAACCACGTACTTAGAGGACATTTAGAACCACGTACTTAGAGGGCATTTGAACTAAGTATTTAGAGGTCATTTAGAACCACGTACTTAGAGGTCATTTAGAACCACATACTTAGAGGTCATTTAGAACTACGTACTTGGAGGTCATTTAGAACTACGTACTTTAAGGTCATTTAAATCCACGTACTTATGGTCATTTAGAACTACGTACTTAGAGGTCATTTAGAAGCACGTACATAGAGGTCATTAAGAACCACGTACTTAGAGGTCATCTAGAACAACGTATTTAGAGGTCATTTAGAACCACGTACTTAGATGTCATTTGGAAGTACGTACCTAGAGGTCATTTAGAACCACGTACTTAGAGGTCATTTAGAACCACGTACTTAGAGGTCATTTAGAACCAACGTACTTAAAGGTCATTTAGAACCAAACACTTAGAGGTCGTTTAGAACTACGTACTTAGAGGTCATTTAGAACCCACGTACTTAGAGGTCATTTAGAAACCACGTTCTTAGAGGTTATTTAGAACCAACTTCTTAGAGGTCATTTAGAACCCACGTACTTAGAGGTAATTTAGAACCCACGTACTTAGAGGTCATTTAGAACTACGTACTTAGAGGTCATTTAGAAGTACGTACTTAGAGGTCATTTAGTACTACGTACTTAGGGGTCATTTAGAACTACTTACTTAGAGGTCATTTAGAACCAAGTACTTAGAGGTCATTTAGATTCACGTACTTAGAGGTCATTTAGAACTACGTACTTAGGGGTCATTTAGAACTACTTACTTAGAGGTCATTTAGAACCACGTACTTATAGGTCATTTAGAACCACGTAGTTAGAGATCATTTAGAACCACGTACTTAGAGGTCATTTAGAACCCAGTACTTAGAGGTCATTTAGAACTACGTACTTAGAAGATATTTAGAACCACGTACTTAGAGGTCATTTAGAACCAACTTTTTAGAGGTCATTTAGAACTACGTACTTAGAGGTCCTTTAGAACCACGTACATAGATGTCATTTAGAACTACGTACTTAGAGGTCATTTAGAACTACGTATTTATAGGTCGTTTAGAACTACGAACTTAGGTGTCATTTAGAACCCACGTACTTAGAGGTCATTTAGAACTACGTATATGAGGACATTTAGAACCACGTACTTAGAGGACATTTAGAACCACGTACCTAGAGGTAATTTAGAACCACTTACTTAGATGTCATTAGGAAGTACGTACCTAGAGGTCATTTAGAAATACGTACTTAGGGGTCATTTAGAACTATTTACTTAGAGGTCATTTAGAAGCACGTACTTAGAGGTCATTTAGTACCACGAAGTGAGAGGTCATTTAGAACCACGTACTTAAAGGTCATTTAGAACCAACTTTTTAGATGTCATTTAGAACTATGTACTTAGAGGTCAATTAGAACCACGTACTTAGAGGTCATTTAGAACTTACGTACTTAGAGGTCATTTAGAACTACGTACTTAGAGGTAATTTAGTACTACGTACTTAGGTGTCATTTAGAACTACGTACTTAGAGGTCATTTAGAAACCACGTTCTTAGAGGATATTTAGAACCAATTTCTTAGAGGTCATTTAGAACTACGTACTTAGAGGTCAGTTAGTACTACGTACTTAGGGGTCATTTAGAACTACTTACTTAGAGGTCATTTAGAACCAAGTACTTAGAGGTCATTTAGAACCACGTACTTAGAGGTCATTTAGAACCTCGTACTTAGAGGTCATTTAGAACCACGTACTTAGAGGATAGTTAGAACCATGTAATTAGAGGTCAGTTAGAACTACGTTCTAAGAGGTCATTTAGAACCCACGAACTTAGAGGTCATTTAGAACCACGTACTTAGAGGTCATTTAGAACCACGTACTTAGAGGTGATTTAGAACCACGTACTTAGAGGTTATTTAGCACTATGTATATAAGGTCATTTAGAACCACGTACTTAGAGGACATTTAGAACCACGTACTTAGAAGTCATTAGAAGAACCCACGTACTTAGAGGTCATTTAGAACCACGTACTAAGAGGTCATATAGAACCACGTACTTAGAGGTCATTTAGAACTACGTACTTAGCAGTCATTTAGAACTACTTACAAAGAGGTCATTTAGAATCACGTACTTAGAGGTCATTTAGAACTACGAACTTAGGGGTCATTTAGAACCCACGTACTTAGAGGTCATTTAGTACCCACGTACTTAGAGGTCATATAGAACCTCGTACTTAGAGGTCATTTAGAACCACTTACTTAGATGTCATTTGGAAGTACGTACCTAGAGGTCATTTAGAACTACGTACTTAGGGGTCATTTAGAACTACTTACTTAGAGGTCATTTAGAAGCACGTACTTAGAGGTCATTTAGAACCACGTACTTAGAGGTCATTTAGAACCACGTACTTAGAGGTTATTTAGCACTACGTATATAAGGTCATTTAGAACCACGTACTTAGAGGACATTTTGAACCACGTACTTAGAAGTCATTTAGAAGAACCCACGTACTTAGAGGTCATTTAGAACCACGTACTAAGAGATCATATAGAACCACGTACTTAGAGGTCATTTAGAACCACTTACTTAGAGGTCATTTAGAACCACATACTTAAAGGTCATTTAGAACTACGTACCTAGAGGTCAATTAGAACTACGTACTTAGAGGTCATTTAGAACTACGTACTTAGAGGTAATATAGAACTACGTTCTTAGAGGTCATTTAGGACTTCGTACTTAGAGGTCATTTAGAACTACGTACTTATAGGTCATTTAGAACCACGTACTTAGACGTCATTTAGAACCACTTACTTGGAGGTCATTTGGAACTACGTACCTTGAGGTCATTTAGAACCTCGTACTTAGAGGTCATTTAGAACCACATACTTAAAGGTCATTTAGAACTACTTATTTAGAGGCCATTTAGAACTACGTACCTAGAGGTAATTTAAGACCACGTACTTAGAGGTTATTTAGAACCACTTACTTAGAGGTAATTTGGAACTACGTACTTAGTGGTCATTTAGAACCAACGTACTTAGAGGACATTTAGAACCACGTACCTAGAGGTAATTTAGAACCACTACTTAGATGTCATTTGGAAGTACGTACCTAGAGGTCATTTAGAAATACGTACTTAGGGTTCATTTAGAACTATTTACTTAGAGGTCATTTATAAGCACGTACTTAGAGGTCATTTAGTACCACGAAGTGAGAGGTCATTTAGAACCACGTACTTAAAGGTCATTTAGAACCAACTTTTTAGATGTCATTTAGAACTATGTACTTAGAGGTCAATTAGAACCACGTACTTAGAGGTCATTTAGAACTTACGTACTTAGAGGTCATTTAGAACTACGTACTTAGAGGTAATTTAGTACTACGTACTTAGGTGTCATTTAGAACTACGTACTTAGAGGTCATTTAGAACGACGTACTCTGAGGTCATTTAGAACCACGTACTTAGAAGTCATTTAGAACCACGTACTTAGAGGTCATTTAGAACAACGTACTTAGAGGTCATTTTGAACCACGTACTTAGATGTCATTTAGAACCAACGTACTTAGAGGTCATTTTGAACCAAACACTTAGAGGTCGTTTAGAACTATGTACTTAAAAGTCATTTAAAACCCACGTACTTAGAGGTCATTTAGAAACCACGTTCTTAGAGGATATTTAGAACCAATTTCTTAGAGGTCATTTAGAACTACGTACTTAGAGGTCAGTTAGTACTACGTACTTAGGGGTCATTTAGAACTACTTACTTAGAGGTCATTTAGAACCAAGTACTTAGAGGTCATTTAGAACCACGTACTTAGAGGTCATTTAGAACCTCGTACTTAGAGGTCATTTAGAACCACGTACTTAGAGGATAGTTAGAACCATGTAATTAGAGGTCAGTTAGAACTACGTTCTAAGAGGTCATTTAGAACCCACGAACTTAGAGGTCATTCAGAACCACGTACTTAGAGGTCATTTAGAACCACGTACTTAGAGGTGATTTAGAACCACGTACTTAGAGGTTATTTAGCACTACGTATATAAGGTCATTTAGAACCACGTACTTAGAGGACATTTAGAACCACGTATTTAGAAGTCATTAGAAGAACCCACGTACTTAGAGGTCATTTAGAACCACGTACTAAGAGGTCATATAGAACCACGTACTTAGAGGTCATTTAGAACTACGTACTTAGCAGTCATTTAGAACTACTTACAAAGAGGTTATTTAGAACCACGTACTTAGAGGTCATTTAGAACTACGAACTCAGGGGTCATTTAGAACCCACGTACTTAGAGGTCATTTAGTACCCACGTACTTAGAGGTCATATAGAACCTCGTACTTATAGGTCATTTAGAACCACTTACTTAGATGTCATTTGGAAGTACGTACCTAGAGGTCATTTAGAACTACGTACTTAGGGGTCATTTAGAACTACTTACTTAGAGGTCATTTAGAAGCACGTACTTAGAGGTCATTTAGAACCACGTACTTAGAGGTCATTTAGAACCACGTACTTAGAGGTTATTTAGCACTACGTATATAAGGTCATTTAGAACCACGTACTTAGAGGACATTTTGAACCACGTACTTAGAAGTCATTTAGAAGAACCCACGTACTTAGAGGTCATTTAGAACCACGTACTAAGAGATCATATAGAACCACGTACTTAGAGGTCATTTAGAACCACTTACTTAGAGGTCATTTAGAACCACATACTTAAAGGTCATTTAGAACTACGTACCTAGAGGTCAATTAGAACTACGTACTTAGAGGTCATTTAGAACTACGTACTTAGACGTAATATAGAACTACGTTCTTAGAGGTCATTTAGGACTTCGTACTTAGAGGTCATTTAGAACTACGTACTTATAGGTCATTTAGAACCACGTACTTAGACGTCATTTAGAACCACTTACTTGGAGGTCATTTGGAACTACGTACCTTGAGGTCATTTAGAACCTCGTACTTAGAGGTCATTTAGAACCACATACTTAAAGGTCATTTAGAACTACTTACTTAGAGGTCATTTAGAACTACGTACCTAGAGGTAATTTAAGACCACGTACTTAGAGGTCATTTAGAACCACTTACTTAGAGGTAATTTGGAACTACGTACTTAGTGGTCATTTAGAACCAACGTACTTAGAGGTCATTTAGAACCACGTACTTAGTGGTCATTTAGAACCAACGTACTTAGAGGTCATTTAGAACCAAACACTTAGAGGTCGTTTAGAACTACGTACTTAGAGGTCATTTAGAACCCACGTACTTAGAGGTCATTTAGAAACCACGTTCTTAGAGGTTATTTAGAACCAACTTCTTAGAGGTCATTTAGAACCCACGTACTTAGAGGTAATTTAGAACCCACGTACTTAGAGGTCATTTAGAACTACGTACTTAGAGGTCATTTAGACCTACGTACTTAGAGGTCATTTAGTACTACGTACTAAGGGGTCATTTAGAACTACTTACTTAGAGGTCATTTAGAACCAAGTACTTAGAGGTCATTTAGATTCACGTACTTAGAGGTCATTTAGAACTACGTACTTAGGGGTCATTTAGAACTACTTACTTAGAGGTCATTTAGAACCAACTTTTTAGAGGTCATTTAGAACTACGTACTTAGAGGTCCTTTAGAACCACGTACATAGAGGTCATTTAGAACTACGTACTTAGAGGTCATTTAGAACTACGTATTTATAGGTCGTTTAGAACTACGAACTTAGGGGTCATTTAGAACCCACGTACTTAGAGGTCATTTAGAACTACGTATATGAGGTCATTCAGAACCACGTACTTAGAGGACATTTAGAACCACGTACTTAGAGGTAATTTAGAACCACTTACTTAGATGTCATTTGGAAGTACGTACCTAGAGGTCATTTAGAAATACGTACTTATGGGTCATTTAGAACTATTTACTTAGAGGTCATTTAGAAGTTCGTACTTAGAGGTCATTTAGTACCACGAAGTTAGAGGTCATTTAGAACCACGTACTTAAAGGTCATTTAGAACCAACCTTTTATATGTGATTTAGAACTACGTACTTAGAAGTCAATTAGAACCACGTACTTAGAGGTCATTTAGAACTTACGTACTTAGAGGTCATTTAGAACTACGTACTTAGAGGTAATTTAGTACTACGTACTTAGGTGTCATTTAGAACTACGTACTTAGAGGTCATTTAGAACGACGTACTCAGAGGTCATTTGGAACCTACGTACTTAGAGGTCATTTAGAACCACTTACTTAGAGGTCATTTAGAACCACATACTTAGAGGTCGTTTAGAACTACTTACTTAGGGGTCATTTAGAACCACGTACTCTGAGGTCATTTAGAACCACGTACTTAGAAGTCATTTAGAACCACGTACTTAGAGGTCATTTAGAACTACGTATTTAGAGGTCATTTAGAACCACGTACTTAGAGGACATTTAGAACCACGTACTTAGAGGTAATTTAGAACCACTTACTTAGATGTCATTTGGAAGTACGTACCTAGAGGTCATTTAGAAATACGTACTTTGGGGTCATTTAGAACTACTTACTTAGAGGTCATTTAGAACCACATATTTGAGGTCGTTTAGAATTACGTACTTTGAGGTCACTTAGAACTTACGTACTTAGAGGACATTTAGAACTACGTACTTAGAGGTAATTTAGTACAACGTACTTAGGTGTCATTTAGAACTACTGATTTAGAGGTCATTTAGAACTACTGATTTAGAGGTCATTTAGAACCAAGTACTTAGAGGTCATTTAGAACCACGTACTTAGAGGTCATTTAGAACCTCGTACTTAGAGGTCATTTAGAACCACGTACTTAGAGGATAGTTGGAACCATGTAATTAGAGGTCAGTTAGAACTACGTTCTAAGAGGTCATTTAAGAACCCACGAACTTAGAGGTCATTCAGAACCACGTACTTAGAGGTCATTTAGAACCACGTACTTAGAGGTCATTTAGAACCACGTACTAAGAGATCATATAGAACCACGTACTTAGAGGTCATTTAGAACCACTTACTTAGAGGTCATTTAGAACCACATACTTAAAGGTCATTTAGAACTACGTACCTAGAGGTCAATTAGAACTACGTACTTAGAGGTCATTTAGAACTACGTACTTAGAGGTAATATAGAACTACGTTCTTAGAGGTCATTTAGGACTTCGTACTTAGAGGTCATTTAGAACTACGTACTTATAGGTCATTTAGAACCACGTACTTAGACGTCATTTAGAACCACTTACTTGGAGGTCATTTGGAACTACGTACCTTGAGGTCATTTAGAACCTCGTACTTAGAGGTCATTTAGAACCACATACTTAAAGGTCATTTAGAACTACTTATTTAGAGGCCATTTAGAACTACGTACCTAGAGGTAATTTAAGACCACGTACTTAGAGGTTATTTAGAACCACTTACTTAGAGGTAATTTGGAACTACGTACTTAGTGGTCATTTAGAACCAACGTACTTAGAGGACATTTAGAACCACGTACCTAGAGGTAATTTAGAACCACTACTTAGATGTCATTTGGAAGTACGTACCTAGAGGTCATTTAGAAATACGTACTTAGGGTTCATTTAGAACTATTTACTTAGAGGTCATTTATAAGCACGTACTTAGAGGTCATTTAGTACCACGAAGTGAGAGGTCATTTAGAACCACGTACTTAAAGGTCATTTAGAACCAACTTTTTAGATGTCATTTAGAACTATGTACTTAGAGGTCAATTAGAACCACGTACTTAGAGGTCATTTAGAACTTACGTACTTAGAGGTCATTTAGAACTACGTACTTAGAGGTAATTTAGTACTACGTACTTAGGTGTCATTTAGAACTACGTACTTAGAGGTCATTTAGAACGACGTACTCTGAGGTCATTTAGAACCACGTACTTAGAAGTCATTTAGAACCACGTACTTAGAGGTCATTTAGAACAACGTACTTAGAGGTCATTTTGAACCACGTACTTAGATGTCATTTAGAACCAACGTACTTAGAGGTCATTTTGAACCAAACACTTAGAGGTCGTTTAGAACTATGTACTTAAAAGTCATTTAAAACCCACGTACTTAGAGGTCATTTAGAAACCACGTTCTTAGAGGATATTTAGAACCAATTTCTTAGAGGTCATTTAGAACTACGTACTTAGAGGTCAGTTAGTACTACGTACTTAGGGGTCATTTAGAACTACTTACTTAGAGGTCATTTAGAACCAAGTACTTAGAGGTCATTTAGAACCACGTACTTAGAGGTCATTTAGAACCTCGTACTTAGAGGTCATTTAGAACCACGTACTTAGAGGATAGTTAGAACCATGTAATTAGAGGTCAGTTAGAACTACGTTCTAAGAGGTCATTTAGAACCCACGAACTTAGAGGTCATTCAGAACCACGTACTTAGAGGTCATTTAGAACCACGTACTTAGAGGTGATTTAGAACCACGTACTTAGAGGTTATTTAGCACTACGTATATAAGGTCATTTAGAACCACGTACTTAGAGGACATTTAGAACCACGTATTTAGAAGTCATTAGAAGAACCCACGTACTTAGAGGTCATTTAGAACCACGTACTAAGAGGTCATATAGAACCACGTACTTAGAGGTCATTTAGAACTACGTACTTAGCAGTCATTTAGAACTACTTACAAAGAGGTTATTTAGAACCACGTACTTAGAGGTCATTTAGAACTACGAACTCAGGGGTCATTTAGAACCCACGTACTTAGAGGTCATTTAGTACCCACGTACTTAGAGGTCATATAGAACCTCGTACTTATAGGTCATTTAGAACCACTTACTTAGATGTCATTTGGAAGTACGTACCTAGAGGTCATTTAGAACTACGTACTTAGGGGTCATTTAGAACTACTTACTTAGAGGTCATTTAGAAGCACGTACTTAGAGGTCATTTAGAACCACGTACTTAGAGGTCATTTAGAACCACGTACTTAGAGGTTATTTAGCACTACGTATATAAGGTCATTTAGAACCACGTACTTAGAGGACATTTTGAACCACGTACTTAGAAGTCATTTAGAAGAACCCACGTACTTAGAGGTCATTTAGAACCACGTACTAAGAGATCATATAGAACCACGTACTTAGAGGTCATTTAGAACCACTTACTTAGAGGTCATTTAGAACCACATACTTAAAGGTCATTTAGAACTACGTACCTAGAGGTCAATTAGAACTACGTACTTAGAGGTCATTTAGAACTACGTACTTAGACGTAATATAGAACTACGTTCTTAGAGGTCATTTAGGACTTCGTACTTAGAGGTCATTTAGAACTACGTACTTATAGGTCATTTAGAACCACGTACTTAGACGTCATTTAGAACCACTTACTTGGAGGTCATTTGGAACTACGTACCTTGAGGTCATTTAGAACCTCGTACTTAGAGGTCATTTAGAACCACATACTTAAAGGTCATTTAGAACTACTTACTTAGAGGTCATTTAGAACTACGTACCTAGAGGTAATTTAAGACCACGTACTTAGAGGTCATTTAGAACCACTTACTTAGAGGTAATTTGGAACTACGTACTTAGTGGTCATTTAGAACCAACGTACTTAGAGGTCATTTAGAACCACGTACTTAGTGGTCATTTAGAACCAACGTACTTAGAGGTCATTTAGAACCAAACACTTAGAGGTCGTTTAGAACTACGTACTTAGAGGTCATTTAGAACCCACGTACTTAGAGGTCATTTAGAAACCACGTTCTTAGAGGTTATTTAGAACCAACTTCTTAGAGGTCATTTAGAACCCACGTACTTAGAGGTAATTTAGAACCCACGTACTTAGAGGTCATTTAGAACTACGTACTTAGAGGTCATTTAGACCTACGTACTTAGAGGTCATTTAGTACTACGTACTAAGGGGTCATTTAGAACTACTTACTTAGAGGTCATTTAGAACCAAGTACTTAGAGGTCATTTAGATTCACGTACTTAGAGGTCATTTAGAACTACGTACTTAGGGGTCATTTAGAACTACTTACTTAGAGGTCATTTAGAACCAACTTTTTAGAGGTCATTTAGAACTACGTACTTAGAGGTCCTTTAGAACCACGTACATAGAGGTCATTTAGAACTACGTACTTAGAGGTCATTTAGAACTACGTATTTATAGGTCGTTTAGAACTACGAACTTAGGGGTCATTTAGAACCCACGTACTTAGAGGTCATTTAGAACTACGTATATGAGGTCATTCAGAACCACGTACTTAGAGGACATTTAGAACCACGTACTTAGAGGTAATTTAGAACCACTTACTTAGATGTCATTTGGAAGTACGTACCTAGAGGTCATTTAGAAATACGTACTTATGGGTCATTTAGAACTATTTACTTAGAGGTCATTTAGAAGTTCGTACTTAGAGGTCATTTAGTACCACGAAGTTAGAGGTCATTTAGAACCACGTACTTAAAGGTCATTTAGAACCAACCTTTTATATGTGATTTAGAACTACGTACTTAGAAGTCAATTAGAACCACGTACTTAGAGGTCATTTAGAACTTACGTACTTAGAGGTCATTTAGAACTACGTACTTAGAGGTAATTTAGTACTACGTACTTAGGTGTCATTTAGAACTACGTACTTAGAGGTCATTTAGAACGACGTACTCAGAGGTCATTTGGAACCTACGTACTTAGAGGTCATTTAGAACCACTTACTTAGAGGTCATTTAGAACCACATACTTAGAGGTCGTTTAGAACTACTTACTTAGGGGTCATTTAGAACCACGTACTCTGAGGTCATTTAGAACCACGTACTTAGAAGTCATTTAGAACCACGTACTTAGAGGTCATTTAGAACTACGTATTTAGAGGTCATTTAGAACCACGTACTTAGAGGACATTTAGAACCACGTACTTAGAGGTAATTTAGAACCACTTACTTAGATGTCATTTGGAAGTACGTACCTAGAGGTCATTTAGAAATACGTACTTTGGGGTCATTTAGAACTACTTACTTAGAGGTCATTTAGAACCACATATTTGAGGTCGTTTAGAATTACGTACTTTGAGGTCACTTAGAACTTACGTACTTAGAGGACATTTAGAACTACGTACTTAGAGGTAATTTAGTACAACGTACTTAGGTGTCATTTAGAACTACTGATTTAGAGGTCATTTAGAACTACTGATTTAGAGGTCATTTAGAACCAAGTACTTAGAGGTCATTTAGAACCACGTACTTAGAGGTCATTTAGAACCTCGTACTTAGAGGTCATTTAGAACCACGTACTTAGAGGATAGTTGGAACCATGTAATTAGAGGTCAGTTAGAACTACGTTCTAAGAGGTCATTTAAGAACCCACGAACTTAGAGGTCATTCAGAACCACGTACTTAGAGGTCATTTAGAACCACGTACTTAGAGGTCATTTAGAACCACGTACTTAGAGGACATTTAGAACCACGTACTTAGAAGTCATTAGAAGAACCCACGTACTTAGAGGTCATTTAGAACCGCGTACTAAGAGGTCATATAGAACCACGTACTTAGAGGTCATTTAGAACTACGTACTTAGCAGTCATTTAGAACTACTTACTTAAAGGTCATTTAGAACCACGTACTTAGAGGTCATTTTGAACTACGAACTTAGGGGTCATTTAGAACCCACGTACTTAGAGGTCATTTAGTACCCACGTACTTAGAGGTCATATAGAACCTCGTACTTAGAGATCATTTAGAACCACTTACTTAGATGTCATTTGGAAGTACGTACCTAGAGGTCATTTAGAACTACGTACTTAGGGGTCATTTAGAACTACTTACTTAGAGGTCATTTAGAAGCACGTACTTAGAGGTCATTTAGAACCACGTACTTAGAGGTTATTTAGCACTACGTATATAAGGTCATTTAGAACCACGTACTTAGAGGACATTTTGAACCACTTACTTGGAGGTCATTTGGAACTACGTACCTTGAGGTCATTTAGAACTACGTACCTAGAGGTCATTTAGGACCACGTACTTAGAGGTCATTTAGAACCACTTACTTAGAGGTCATTTAGAACCACTTACTTAGAGGTCATTTAGAACCACGTTTTCAGATGTCATTTAGAACCCACGTACTTAGAGGTCATATAGAACCACGTACATAGAGGTCATTTAGAACTACGTACTTAGTTTTCATTTAGAGCTACGTACTTAGAGGTCATTTAGAACTACGAACTTAGGGGTCATTTAGAACCCACGTACTTAGAGGTCATTTAGAACTACGTATATGAGGTCTTTTAGAACCACGTACTTAGAGGACATTTAGAACCATTTACTTAGAGGCCATTTAGAACCACTTACTTAGAAGTCATTTGGAAGTACGTACTTAGAGGTCATTTAGAACTACGTACTTAGGGGTCATTTAGAACCACTTACTTAGAGGTCATTTAGAAGCACGTACTTAGAGGTCATTTAGAACCACGTAGTTAGAGGTCATTTAGAACCACGTACTTAGAGGTCATTTAGAACTACGTATATGAGGTCATTTAGAACCACGTACTTAGAGGACATTTAGAACCACGTACTTAGAGGGCATTTGAACTAAGTATTTAGAGGTCATTTAGAACCACGTACTTAGAGGTCATTTAGAACCACATACTTAGAGGTCATTTAGAACTACGTACTTAGAGGTCATTTAGAACTACGTACTTTAAGGTCATTTAAATCCACGTACTTATGGTCATTTAGAACTACGTACTTAGAGGTCATTTAGAAGCACGTACATAGAGGTCATTAAGAACCACGTACTTAGAGGTCATCTAGAACAACGTATTTAGAGGTCATTTAGAACCACTTACTTAGATGTCATTTGGAAGTACGTACCTAGAGGTCATTTAGAACCACGTACTTAGAGGTCATTTAGAACCACGTACTTAGAGGTCATTTAGAACCAACGTACTTAAAGGTCATTTAGAACCAAACACTTAGAGGTCGTTTAGAACTACGTACTTAGAGGTCATTTAGAACCCACGTACTTAGAGGTCATTTAGAAACCACGTTCTTAGAGGTTATTTAGAACCAACTTCTTAGAGGTCATTTAGAACCCACGTACTTAGAGGTAATTTAGAACCCACGTACTTAGAGGTCATTTAGAACTACGTACTTAGAGGTCATTTAGAAGTACGTACTTAGAGGTCATTTAGTACTACGTACTTAGGGGTCATTTAGAACTACTTACTTAGAGGTCATTTAGAACCAAGTACTTAGAGGTCATTTAGATTCACGTACTTAGAGGTCATTTAGAACTACGTACTTAGGGGTCATTTAGAACTACTTACTTAGAGGTCATTTAGAACCACGTACTTATAGGTCATTTAGAACCACATAGTTAGAGATCATTTAGAACCACGTACTTAGAGGTCATTTAGAACCCAGTACTTAGAGGTCATTTAGAACTACGTACTTAGAAGATATTTAGAACCACGTACTTAGAGGTCATTTAGAACCAACTTTTTAGAGGTCATTTAGAACTACGTACTTAGAGGTCCTTTAGAACCACGTACATAGATGTCATTTAGAACTACGTACTTAGAGGTCATTTAGAACTACGTATTTATAGGTCGTTTAGAACTACGAACTTAGGTGTCATTTAGAACCCACGTACTTAGAGGTCAATTAGAACTACGTATATGAGGACATTTAGAACCACGTACTTAGAGGACATTTAGAACCACGTACCTAGAGGTAATTTAGAACCACTTACTTAGATGTCATTAGGAAGTACGTACCTAGAGGTCATTTAGAAATACGTACTTAGGGGTCATTTAGAACTATTTACTTAGAGGTCATTTAGAAGCACGTACTTAGAGGTCATTTAGTACCACGAAGTGAGAGGTCATTTAGAACCACGTACTTAAAGGTCATTTAGAACCAACTTTTTAGATGTCATTTAGAACTATGTACTTAGAGGTCAATTAGAACCACGTACTTAGAGGTCATTTAGAACTTACGTACTTAGAGGTCATTTAGAACTACGTACTTAGAGGTAATTTAGTACTACGTACTTAGGTGTCATTTAGAACTACGTACTTAGAGGTCATTTAGAAACCACGTTCTTAGAGGATATTTAGAACCAATTTCTTAGAGGTCATTTAGAACTACGTACTTAGAGGTCAGTTAGTACTACGTACTTAGGGGTCATTTAGAACTACTTACTTAGAGGTCATTTAGAACCAAGTACTTAGAGGTCATTTAGAACCACGTACTTAGAGGTCATTTAGAACCTCGTACTTAGAGGTCATTTAGAACCACGTACTTAGAGGATAGTTAGAACCATGTAATTAGAGGTCAGTTAGAACTACGTTCTAAGAGGTCATTTAGAACCCACGAACTTAGAGGTCATTTAGAACCACGTACTTAAAGGTCATTTAGAACCACGTACTTAGAGGTGATTTAGAACCACGTACTTAGAGGTTATTTAGCACTATGTATATAAGGTCATTTAGAACCACGTACTTAGAGGACATTTAGAACCACGTACTTAGAAGTCATTAGAAGAACCCACGTACTTAGAGGTCATTTAGAACCACGTACTAAGAGGTCATATAGAACCACGTACTTAGAGGTCATTTAGAACTACGTACTTAGCAGTCATTTAGAACTACTTACAAAGAGGTCATTTAGAATCACGTACTTAGAGGTCATTTAGAACTACGAACTTAGGGGTCATTTAGAACCCACGTACTTAGAGGTCATTTAGTACCCACGTACTTAGAGGTCATATAGAACCTCGTACTTAGAGGTCATTTAGAACCACTTACTTAGATGTCATTTGGAAGTACGTACCTAGAGGTCATTTAGAACTACGTACTTAGGGGTCATTTAGAACTACTTACTTAGAGGTCATTTAGAAGCACGTACTTAGAGGTCATTTAGAACCACGTACTTAGAGGTCATTTAGAACCACGTACTTAGAGGTTATTTAGCACTACGTATATAAGGTCATTTAGAACCACGTACTTAGAGGACATTTTGAACCACGTACTTAGAAGTCATTTAGAAGAACCCACGTACTTAGAGGTCATTTAGAACCACGTACTAAGAGATCATATAGAACCACGTACTTAGAGGTCATTTAGAACCACTTACTTAGAGGTCATTTAGAACCACATACTTAAAGGTCATTTAGAACTACGTACCTAGAGGTCAATTAGAACTACGTACTTAGAGGTCATTTAGAACTACGTACTTAGAGGTAATATAGAACTACGTTCTTAGAGGTCATTTAGGACTTCGTACTTAGAGGTCATTTAGAACTACGTACTTATAGGTCATTTAGAACCACGTACTTAGACGTCATTTAGAACCACTTACTTGGAGGTCATTTGGAACTACGTACCTTGAGGTCATTTAGAACCTCGTACTTAGAGGTCATTTAGAACCACATACTTAAAGGTCATTTAGAACTACTTATTTAGAGGCCATTTAGAACTACGTACCTAGAGGTAATTTAAGACCACGTACTTAGAGGTCATTTAGAACCACTTACTTAGAGGTAATTTGGAACTACGTACTTAGTGGTCATTTAGAACCAACGTACTTAGAGGACATTTAGAACCACGTACCTAGAGGTAATTTAGAACCACTACTTAGATGTCATTTGGAAGTACGTACCTAGAGGTCATTTAGAAATACGTACTTAGGGTTCATTTAGAACTATTTACTTAGAGGTCATTTATAAGCACGTACTTAGAGGTCATTTAGTACCACGAAGTGAGAGGTCATTTAGAACCACGTACTTAAAGGTCATTTAGAACCAACTTTTTAGATGTCATTTAGAACTATGTACTTAGAGGTCAATTAGAACCACGTACTTAGAGGTCATTTAGAACTTACGTACTTAGAGGTCATTTAGAACTACGTACTTAGAGGTAATTTAGTACTACGTACTTAGGTGTCATTTAGAACTACGTACTTAGAGGTCATTTAGAACGACGTACTCTGAGGTCATTTAGAACCACGTACTTAGAAGTCATTTAGAACCACGTACTTAGAGGTCATTTAGAACAACGTACTTAGAGGTCATTTTGAACCACGTACTTAGATGTCATTTAGAACCAACGTACTTAGAGGTCATTTTGAACCAAACACTTAGAGGTCGTTTAGAACTATGTACTTAAAAGTCATTTAAAACCCACGTACTTAGAGGTCATTTAGAAACCACGTTCTTAGAGGATATTTAGAACCAATTTCTTAGAGGTCATTTAGAACTACGTACTTAGAGGTCAGTTAGTACTACGTACTTAGGGGTCATTTAGAACTACTTACTTAGAGGTCATTTAGAACCAAGTACTTAGAGGTCATTTAGAACCACGTACTTAGAGGTCATTTAGAACCTCGTACTTAGAGGTCATTTAGAACCACGTACTTAGAGGATAGTTAGAACCATGTAATTAGAGGTCAGTTAGAACTACGTTCTAAGAGGTCATTTAGAACCCACGAACTTAGAGGTCATTCAGAACCACGTACTTAGAGGTCATTTAGAACCACGTACTTAGAGGTGATTTAGAACCACGTACTTAGAGGTTATTTAGCACTACGTATATAAGGTCATTTAGAACCACGTACTTAGAGGACATTTAGAACCACGTATTTAGAAGTCATTAGAAGAACCCACGTACTTAGAGGTCATTTAGAACCACGTACTAAGAGGTCATATAGAACCACGTACTTAGAGGTCATTTAGAACTACGTACTTAGCAGTCATTTAGAACTACTTACAAAGAGGTTATTTAGAACCACGTACTTAGAGGTCATTTAGAACTACGAACTTAGGGGTCATTTAGAACCCACGTACTTAGAGGTCATTTAGTACCCACGTACTTAGAGGTCATATAGAACCTCGTACTTATAGGTCATTTAGAACCACTTACTTAGATGTCATTTGGAAGTACGTACCTAGAGGTCATTTAGAACTACGTACTTAGGGGTCATTTAGAACTACTTACTTAGAGGTCATTTAGAAGCACGTACTTAGAGGTCATTTAGAACCACGTACTTAGAGGTCATTTAGAACCACGTACTTAGAGGTTATTTAGCACTACGTATATAAGGTCATTTAGAACCACGTACTTAGAGGACATTTTGAACCACGTACTTAGAAGTCATTTAGAAGAACCCACGTACTTAGAGGTCATTTAGAACCACGTACTAAGAGATCATATAGAACCACGTACTTAGAGGTCATTTAGAACCACTTACTTAGAGGTCATTTAGAACCACATACTTAAAGGTCATTTAGAACTACGTACCTAGAGGTCAATTAGAACTACGTACTTAGAGGTCATTTAGAACTACGTACTTAGACGTAATATAGAACTACGTTCTTAGAGGTCATTTAGGACTTCGTACTTAGAGGTCATTTAGAACTACGTACTTATAGGTCATTTAGAACCACGTACTTAGACGTCATTTAGAACCACTTACTTGGAGGTCATTTGGAACTACGTACCTTGAGGTCATTTAGAACCTCGTACTTAGAGGTCATTTAGAACCACATACTTAAAGGTCATTTAGAACTACTTACTTAGAGGTCATTTAGAACTACGTACCTAGAGGTAATTTAAGACCACGTACTTAGAGGTCATTTAGAACCACTTACTTAGAGGTAATTTGGAACTACGTACTTAGTGGTCATTTAGAACCAACGTACTTAGAGGTCATTTAGAACCACGTACTTAGTGGTCATTTAGAACCAACGTACTTAGAGGTCATTTAGAACCAAACACTTAGAGGTCGTTTAGAACTACGTACTTAGAGGTCATTTAGAACCCACGTACTTAGAGGTCATTTAGAAACCACGTTCTTAGAGGTTATTTAGAACCAACTTCTTAGAGGTCATTTAGAACCCACGTACTTAGAGGTAATTTAGAACCCACGTACTTAGAGGTCATTTAGAACTACGTACTTAGAGGTCATTTAGACCTACGTACTTAGAGGTCATTTAGTACTACGTACTAAGGGGTCATTTAGAACTACTTACTTAGAGGTCATTTAGAACCAAGTACTTAGAGGTCATTTAGATTCACGTACTTAGAGGTCATTTAGAACTACGTACTTAGGGGTCATTTAGAACTACTTACTTAGAGGTCATTTAGAACCAACTTTTTAGAGGTCATTTAGAACTACGTACTTAGAGGTCCTTTAGAACCACGTACATAGAGGTCATTTAGAACTACGTACTTAGAGGTCATTTAGAACTACGTATTTATAGGTCGTTTAGAACTACGAACTTAGGGGTCATTTAGAACCCACGTACTTAGAGGTCATTTAGAACTACGTATATGAGGTCATTCAGAACCACGTACTTAGAGGACATTTAGAACCACGTACTTAGAGGTAATTTAGAACCACTTACTTAGATGTCATTTGGAAGTACGTACCTAGAGGTCATTTAGAAATACGTACTTATGGGTCATTTAGAACTATTTACTTAGAGGTCATTTAGAAGTTCGTACTTAGAGGTCATTTAGTACCACGAAGTTAGAGGTCATTTAGAACCACGTACTTAAAGGTCATTTAGAACCAACCTTTTATATGTGATTTAGAACTACGTACTTAGAAGTCAATTAGAACCACGTACTTAGAGGTCATTTAGAACTTACGTACTTAGAGGTCATTTAGAACTACGTACTTAGAGGTAATTTAGTACTACGTACTTAGGTGTCATTTAGAACTACGTACTTAGAGGTCATTTAGAACGACGTACTCAGAGGTCATTTGGAACCTACGTACTTAGAGGTCATTTAGAACCACTTACTTAGAGGTCATTTAGAACCACATACTTAGAGGTCGTTTAGAACTACTTACTTAGGGGTCATTTAGAACCACGTACTCTGAGGTCATTTAGAACCACGTACTTAGAAGTCATTTAGAACCACGTACTTAGAGGTCATTTAGAACTACGTATTTAGAGGTCATTTAGAACCACGTACTTAGAGGACATTTAGAACCACGTACTTAGAGGTAATTTAGAACCACTTACTTAGATGTCATTTGGAAGTACGTACCTAGAGGTCATTTAGAAATACGTACTTTGGGGTCATTTAGAACTACTTACTTAGAGGTCATTTAGAACCACATATTTGAGGTCGTTTAGAATTACGTACTTTGAGGTCACTTAGAACTTACGTACTTAGAGGACATTTAGAACTACGTACTTAGAGGTAATTTAGTACAACGTACTTAGGTGTCATTTAGAACTACTGATTTAGAGGTCATTTAGAACTACTGATTTAGAGGTCATTTAGAACCAAGTACTTAGAGGTCATTTAGAACCACGTACTTAGAGGTCATTTAGAACCTCGTACTTAGAGGTCATTTAGAACCACGTACTTAGAGGATAGTTGGAACCATGTAATTAGAGGTCAGTTAGAACTACGTTCTAAGAGGTCATTTAAGAACCCACGAACTTAGAGGTCATTCAGAACCACGTACTTAGAGGTCATTTAGAACCACGTACTTAGAGGTCATTTAGAACCACGTACTTAGAGGACATTTAGAACCACGTACTTAGAAGTCATTAGAAGAACCCACGTACTTAGAGGTCATTTAGAACCGCGTACTAAGAGGTCATATAGAACCACGTACTTAGAGGTCATTTAGAACTACGTACTTAGCAGTCATTTAGAACTACTTACTTAAAGGTCATTTAGAACCACGTACTTAGAGGTCATTTTGAACTACGAACTTAGGGGTCATTTAGAACCCACGTACTTAGAGGTCATTTAGTACCCACGTACTTAGAGGTCATATAGAACCTCGTACTTAGAGATCATTTAGAACCACTTACTTAGATGTCATTTGGAAGTACGTACCTAGAGGTCATTTAGAACTACGTACTTAGGGGTCATTTAGAACTACTTACTTAGAGGTCATTTAGAAGCACGTACTTAGAGGTCATTTAGAACCACGTACTTAGAGGTTATTTAGCACTACGTATATAAGGTCATTTAGAACCACGTACTTAGAGGACATTTTGAACCACTTACTTGGAGGTCATTTGGAACTACGTACCTTGAGGTCATTTAGAACTACGTACCTAGAGGTCATTTAGGACCACGTACTTAGAGGTCATTTAGAACCACTTACTTAGAGGTCATTTAGAACCACGTTTTCAGATGTCATTTAGAACCCACGTACTTAGAGGTCATATAGAACCACGTACATAGAGGTCATTTAGAACTACGTACTTAGTTTTCATTTAGAGCTACGTACTTAGAGGTCATTTAGAACTACGAACTTAGGGGTCATTTAGAACCCACGTACTTAGAGGTCATTTAGAACTACGTATATGAGGTCTTTTAGAACCACGTACTTAGAGGACATTTAGAACCATTTACTTAGAGGCCATTTAGAACCACTTACTTAGAAGTCATTTGGAAGTACGTACTTAGAGGTCATTTAGAACTACGTACTTAGGGGTCATTTAGAACCACTTACTTAGAGGTCATTTAGAAGCACGTACTTAGAGGTCATTTAGAACCACGTAGTTAGAGGTCATTTAGAACCACGTACTTAGAGGTCATTTAGAACTACGTATATGAGGTCATTTAGAACCACGTACTTAGAGGACATTTAGAACCACGTACTTAGAGGGCATTTGAACTAAGTATTTAGAGGTCATTTAGAACCACGTACTTAGAGGTCATTTAGAACCACATACTTAGAGGTCATTTAGAACTACGTACTTAGAGGTCATTTAGAACTACGTACTTTAAGGTCATTTAAATCCACGTACTTATGGTCATTTAGAACTACGTACTTAGAGGTCATTTAGAAGCACGTACATAGAGGTCATTAAGAACCACGTACTTAGAGGTCATCTAGAACAACGTATTTAGAGGTCATTTAGAACCACTTACTTAGATGTCATTTGGAAGTACGTACCTAGAGGTCATTTAGAACCACGTACTTAGAGGTCATTTAGAACCACGTACTTAGAGGTCATTTAGAACCAACGTACTTAAAGGTCATTTAGAACCAAACACTTAGAGGTCGTTTAGAACTACGTACTTAGAGGTCATTTAGAACCCACGTACTTAGAGGTCATTTAGAAACCACGTTCTTAGAGGTTATTTAGAACCAACTTCTTAGAGGTCATTTAGAACCCACGTACTTAGAGGTAATTTAGAACCCACGTACTTAGAGGTCATTTAGTACTACGTACTTAGGGGTCATTTAGAACTACTTACTTAGAGGTCATTTAGAACCAAGTACTTAGAGGTCATTTAGATTCACGTACTTAGAGGTCATTTAGAACTACGTACTTAGGGGTCATTTAGAACTACTTACTTAGAGGTCATTTAGAACCACGTACTTATAGGTCATTTAGAACCACATAGTTAGAGATCATTTAGAACCACGTACTTAGAGGTCATTTAGAACCCAGTACTTAGAGGTCATTTAGAACTACGTACTTAGAAGATATTTAGAACCACGTACTTAGAGGTCATTTAGAACCAACTTTTTAGAGGTCATTTAGAACTACGTACTTAGAGGTCCTTTAGAACCACGTACATAGATGTCATTTAGAACTACGTACTTAGAGGTCATTTAGAACTACGTATTTATAGGTCGTTTAGAACTACGAACTTAGGTGTCATTTAGAACCCACGTACTTAGAGGTCATTTAGAACTACGTATATGAGGACATTTAGAACCACGTACTTAGAGGACATTTAGAACCACGTACCTAGAGGTAATTTAGAACCACTTACTTAGATGTCATTAGGAAGTACGTACCTAGAGGTCATTTAGAAATACGTACTTAGGGGTCATTTAGAACTATTTACTTAGAGGTCATTTAGAAGCACGTACTTAGAGGTCATTTAGTACCACGAAGTGAGAGGTCATTTAGAACCACGTACTTAAAGGTCATTTAGAACCAACTTTTTAGATGTCATTTAGAACTATGTACTTAGAGGTCAATTAGAACCACGTACTTAGAGGTCATTTAGAACTTACGTACTTAGAGGTCATTTAGAACTACGTACTTAGAGGTAATTTAGTACTACGTACTTAGGTGTCATTTAGAACTACGTACTTAGAGGTCATTTAGAAACCACGTTCTTAGAGGATATTTAGAACCAATTTCTTAGAGGTCATTTAGAACTACGTACTTAGAGGTCAGTTAGTACTACGTACTTAGGGGTCATTTAGAACTACTTACTTAGAGGTCATTTAGAACCAAGTACTTAGAGGTCATTTAGAACCACGTACTTAGAGGTCATTTAGAACCTCGTACTTAGAGGTCATTTAGAACCACGTACTTAGAGGATAGTTAGAACCATGTAATTAGAGGTCAGTTAGAACTACGTTCTAAGAGGTCATTTAGAACCCACGAACTTAGAGGTCATTTAGAACCACGTACTTAGAGGTCATTTAGAACCACGTACTTAGAGGTGATTTAGAACCACGTACTTAGAGGTTATTTAGCACTATGTATATAAGGTCATTTAGAACCACGTACTTAGAGGACATTTAGAACCACGTACTTAGAAGTCATTAGAAGAACCCACGTACTTAGAGGTCATTTAGAACCACGTACTAAGAGGTCATATAGAACCACGTACTTAGAGGTCATTTAGAACTACGTACTTAGCAGTCATTTAGAACTACTTACAAAGAGGTCATTTAGAATCACGTACTTAGAGGTCATTTAGAACTACGAACTTAGGGGTCATTTAGAACCCACGTACTTAGAGGTCATTTAGTACCCACGTACTTAGAGGTCATATAGAACCTCGTACTTAGAGGTCATTTAGAACCACTTACTTAGATGTCATTTGGAAGTACGTACCTAGAGGTCATTTAGAACTACGTACTTAGGGGTCATTTAGAACTACTTACTTAGAGGTCATTTAGAAGCACGTACTTAGAGGTCATTTAGAACCACGTACTTAGAGGTCATTTAGAACCACGTACTTAGAGGTTATTTAGCACTACGTATATAAGGTCATTTAGAACCACGTACTTAGAGGACATTTTGAACCACGTACTTAGAAGTCATTTAGAAGAACCCACGTACTTAGAGGTCATTTAGAACCACGTACTAAGAGATCATATAGAACCACGTACTTAGAGGTCATTTAGAACCACTTACTTAGAGGTCATTTAGAACCACATACTTAAAGGTCATTTAGAACTACGTACCTAGAGGTCAATTAGAACTACGTACTTAGAGGTCATTTAGAACTACGTACTTAGAGGTAATATAGAACTACGTTCTTAGAGGTCATTTAGGACTTCGTACTTAGAGGTCATTTAGAACTACGTACTTATAGGTCATTTAGAACCACGTACTTAGACGTCATTTAGAACCACTTACTTGGAGGTCATTTGGAACTACGTACCTTGAGGTCATTTAGAACCTCGTACTTAGAGGTCATTTAGAACCACATACTTAAAGGTCATTTAGAACTACTTATTTAGAGGCCATTTAGAACTACGTACCTAGAGGTAATTTAAGACCACGTACTTAGAGGTCATTTAGAACCACTTACTTAGAGGTAATTTGGAACTACGTACTTAGTGGTCATTTAGAACCAACGTACTTAGAGGACATTTAGAACCACGTACCTAGAGGTAATTTAGAACCACTACTTAGATGTCATTTGGAAGTACGTACCTAGAGGTCATTTAGAAATACGTACTTAGGGTTCATTTAGAACTATTTACTTAGAGGTCATTTATAAGCACGTACTTAGAGGTCATTTAGTACCACGAAGTGAGAGGTCATTTAGAACCACGTACTTAAAGGTCATTTAGAACCAACTTTTTAGATGTCATTTAGAACTATGTACTTAGAGGTCAATTAGAACCACGTACTTAGAGGTCATTTAGAACTTACGTACTTAGAGGTCATTTAGAACTACGTACTTAGAGGTAATTTAGTACTACGTACTTAGGTGTCATTTAGAACTACGTACTTAGAGGTCATTTAGAACGACGTACTCTGAGGTCATTTAGAACCACGTACTTAGAAGTCATTTAGAACCACGTACTTAGAGGTCATTTAGAACAACGTACTTAGAGGTCATTTTGAACCACGTACTTAGATGTCATTTAGAACCAACGTACTTAGAGGTCATTTTGAACCAAACACTTAGAGGTCGTTTAGAACTATGTACTTAAAAGTCATTTAAAACCCACGTACTTAGAGGTCATTTAGAAACCACGTTCTTAGAGGATATTTAGAACCAATTTCTTAGAGGTCATTTAGAACTACGTACTTAGAGGTCAGTTAGTACTACGTACTTAGGGGTCATTTAGAACTACTTACTTAGAGGTCATTTAGAACCAAGTACTTAGAGGTCATTTAGAACCACGTACTTAGAGGTCATTTAGAACCTCGTACTTAGAGGTCATTTAGAACCACGTACTTAGAGGATAGTTAGAACCATGTAATTAGAGGTCAGTTAGAACTACGTTCTAAGAGGTCATTTAGAACCCACGAACTTAGAGGTCATTCAGAACCACGTACTTAGAGGTCATTTAGAACCACGTACTTAGAGGTGATTTAGAACCACGTACTTAGAGGTTATTTAGCACTACGTATATAAGGTCATTTAGAACCACGTACTTAGAGGACATTTAGAACCACGTATTTAGAAGTCATTAGAAGAACCCACGTACTTAGAGGTCATTTAGAACCACGTACTAAGAGGTCATATAGAACCACGTACTTAGAGGTCATTTAGAACTACGTACTTAGCAGTCATTTAGAACTACTTACAAAGAGGTTATTTAGAACCACGTACTTAGAGGTCATTTAGAACTACGAACTTAGGGGTCATTTAGAACCCACGTACTTAGAGGTCATTTAGTACCCACGTACTTAGAGGTCATATAGAACCTCGTACTTATAGGTCATTTAGAACCACTTACTTAGATGTCATTTGGAAGTACGTACCTAGAGGTCATTTAGAACTACGTACTTAGGGGTCATTTAGAACTACTTACTTAGAGGTCATTTAGAAGCACGTACTTAGAGGTCATTTAGAACCACGTACTTAGAGGTCATTTAGAACCACGTACTTAGAGGTTATTTAGCACTACGTATATAAGGTCATTTAGAACCACGTACTTAGAGGACATTTTGAACCACGTACTTAGAAGTCATTTAGAAGAACCCACGTACTTAGAGGTCATTTAGAACCACGTACTAAGAGATCATATAGAACCACGTACTTAGAGGTCATTTAGAACCACTTACTTAGAGGTCATTTAGAACCACATACTTAAAGGTCATTTAGAACTACGTACCTAGAGGTCAATTAGAACTACGTACTTAGAGGTCATTTAGAACTACGTACTTAGACGTAATATAGAACTACGTTCTTAGAGGTCATTTAGGACTTCGTACTTAGAGGTCATTTAGAACTACGTACTTATAGGTCATTTAGAACCACGTACTTAGACGTCATTTAGAACCACTTACTTGGAGGTCATTTGGAACTACGTACCTTGAGGTCATTTAGAACCTCGTACTTAGAGGTCATTTAGAACCACATACTTAAAGGTCATTTAGAACTACTTACTTAGAGGTCATTTAGAACTACGTACCTAGAGGTAATTTAAGACCACTTACTTAGAGGTAATTTGGAACTACGTACTTAGTGGTCATTTAGAACCAACGTACTTAGAGGTCATTTAGAACCACGTACTTAGTGGTCATTTAGAACCAACGTACTTAGAGGTCATTTAGAACCAAACACTTAGAGGTCGTTTAGAACTACGTACTTAGAGGTCATTTAGAACCCACGTACTTAGAGGTCATTTAGAAACCACGTTCTTAGAGGTTATTTAGAACCAACTTCTTAGAGGTCATTTAGAACCCACGTACTTAGAGGTAATTTAGAACCCACGTACTTAGAGGTCATTTAGAACTACGTACTTAGAGGTCATTTAGACCTACGTACTTAGAGGTCATTTAGTACTACGTACTAAGGGGTCATTTAGAACTACTTACTTAGAGGTCATTTAGAACCAAGTACTTAGAGGTCATTTAGATTCACGTACTTAGAGGTCATTTAGAACTACGTACTTAGGGGTCATTTAGAACTACTTACTTAGAGGTCATTTAGAACCAACTTTTTAGAGGTCATTTAGAACTACGTACTTAGAGGTCCTTTAGAACCACGTACATAGAGGTCATTTAGAACTACGTACTTAGAGGTCATTTAGAACTACGTATTTATAGGTCGTTTAGAACTACGAACTTAGGGGTCATTTAGAACCCACGTACTTAGAGGTCATTTAGAACTACGTATATGAGGTCATTCAGAACCACGTACTTAGAGGACATTTAGAACCACGTACTTAGAGGTAATTTAGAACCACTTACTTAGATGTCATTTGGAAGTACGTACCTAGAGGTCATTTAGAAATACGTACTTATGGGTCATTTAGAACTATTTACTTAGAGGTCATTTAGAAGTTCGTACTTAGAGGTCATTTAGTACCACGAAGTTAGAGGTCATTTAGAACCACGTACTTAAAGGTCATTTAGAACCAACCTTTTATATGTGATTTAGAACTACGTACTTAGAAGTCAATTAGAACCACGTACTTAGAGGTCATTTAGAACTTACGTACTTAGAGGTCATTTAGAACTACGTACTTAGAGGTAATTTAGTACTACGTACTTAGGTGTCATTTAGAACTACGTACTTAGAGGTCATTTAGAACGACGTACTCAGAGGTCATTTGGAACCTACGTACTTAGAGGTCATTTAGAACCACTTACTTAGAGGTCATTTAGAACCACATACTTAGAGGTCGTTTAGAACTACTTACTTAGGGGTCATTTAGAACCACGTACTCTGAGGTCATTTAGAACCACGTACTTAGAAGTCATTTAGAACCACGTACTTAGAGGTCATTTAGAACAACGTACTTAGAGGTCATTTTGAACCACGTACTTATAGGTCATTTAGAACCAACGTACTTAGAGGTCATTTTGAACCAAACACTTAGAGGTCGTTTAGAACTACGTACTTAGAAGTCATTTAGAACCCACGTACTTAGAGGTCATTTAGAAACCACGTTCTTAGAGGTTATTTAGAACCAATTTCTTAGAGGTCATTTAGAACCCACGTACTTAGAGGTAATTTAGAACCCACGTACTTAGAGGTCATTTAGAACTACGTACTTAGAGGTCATTTAGTACTACGTACTTAGGGGTCATTTTGAACTACTTACTTAGAGGTCATTTAGAACCAAGTACTTAGAGGTCATTTAGATTCACGTACTTAGAGGTCATTTGGAACTACGTACTTAGGGGTCATTTAGAACTACTTACTTAGAGGTCATATAGAACCACGTACTTATAGGTCATTTAGAACCACGTACTTAGAGGTCATTTAGAACCAGCAACTTAGAGGTCATTTAGAACTACGTACTTAGAGGTCATTTAGAACCAAGTACTTAGAGGTCATTTAGAACCACGTACTTAGAGGTCATTTAGAACCAAGTACTTAGAGGTCATTTAGAACCAAGTACTTAGAGGTCATTTAGAACTACTTACTTAGAAGATATTTAGAACCACGTACTTAGAGGTCATTTAGAACCAACTTTTTAGAGGTCATTTAGAACTACGTACTTAGAGGTCCTTTAGAACCACGTACATAGAGGTCATTTAGAACTACGTACTTAGAGGTCATTTAGAACTACGTATTTAGAGGTCATTTAGAACCACGTACTTAGAGGACATTTAGAACCACGTACTTAGAGGTAATTTAGAACCACTTACTTAGATGTCATTTGGAAGTACGTACCTAGAAGTCATTTAGAAATACGTACTTAGGGGTCATTTAGAACTACTTACTTAGAGGTCATTTAGAACCACATATTTGAGGTCGTTTAGAATTACGTACTTTGAGGTCACTTAGAACTTACGTACTTAGAGGTCATTTAGAACTACGTACTTAGAGGTAATTTAGTACTACGTACTTAGGTGTCATTTAGAACTACTGATTTAGAGGTCATTTAGAACTACTGATTTAGGTCATTTAGAACCAAGTACTTAGAGGTCATTTAGAACCACGTACTTAGAGGTCATTTAGAACCTCGTACTTAGAGGTCATTTAGAACCACGTACTTAGAGGATAGTTGGAACCATGTAATTAGAGGTCAGTTAGAACTACGTTCTAAGAGGTCATTTAAGAACCCACGAACTTAGAGGTCATTTAGAACCACGTACTAAGAGGTCATATAGAACCACGTACTTAGAGGTCATTTAGAACTACGTACTTAGCAGTCATTTAGAACTACTTACTTAGAGGTCATTTAGAACTACGTACTTAGAGGTAATATAGAACTACGTTCTTAGAGGTCATTTAGGACTTCGTACTTAGAGGTCATTTAGAACTACGTACTTATAGGTCATTTAGAACCACGTACTTAGACGTCATTTAGAACCACTTACTTGGAGGTCATTTGGAACTACGTACCTTGAGGTCATTTAGAACCTCGTACTTAGAGGTCATTTAGAACCACATACTTAAAGGTCATTTAGAACTACTTATTTAGAGGCCATTTAGAACTACGTACCTAGAGGTAATTTAAGACCACGTACTTAGAGGTCATTTAGAACCACTTACTTAGAGGTAATTTGGAACTACGTACTTAGTGGTCATTTAGAACCAACGTACTTAGAGGACATTTAGAACCACGTACCTAGAGGTAATTTAGAACCACTACTTAGATGTCATTTGGAAGTACGTACCTAGAGGTCATTTAGAAATACGTACTTAGGGTTCATTTAGAACTATTTACTTAGAGGTCATTTATAAGCACGTACTTAGAGGTCATTTAGTACCACGAAGTGAGAGGTCATTTAGAACCACGTACTTAAAGGTCATTTAGAACCAACTTTTTAGATGTCATTTAGAACTATGTACTTAGAGGTCAATTAGAACCACGTACTTAGAGGTCATTTAGAACTTACGTACTTAGAGGTCATTTAGAACTACGTACTTAGAGGTAATTTAGTACTACGTACTTAGGTGTCATTTAGAACTACGTACTTAGAGGTCATTTAGAACGACGTACTCTGAGGTCATTTAGAACCACGTACTTAGAAGTCATTTAGAACCACGTACTTAGAGGTCATTTAGAACAACGTACTTAGAGGTCATTTTGAACCACGTACTTAGATGTCATTTAGAACCAACGTACTTAGAGGTCATTTTGAACCAAACACTTAGAGGTCGTTTAGAACTATGTACTTAAAAGTCATTTAAAACCCACGTACTTAGAGGTCATTTAGAAACCACGTTCTTAGAGGATATTTAGAACCAATTTCTTAGAGGTCATTTAGAACTACGTACTTAGAGGTCAGTTAGTACTACGTACTTAGGGGTCATTTAGAACTACTTACTTAGAGGTCATTTAGAACCAAGTACTTAGAGGTCATTTAGAACCACGTACTTAGAGGTCATTTAGAACCTCGTACTTAGAGGTCATTTAGAACCACGTACTTAGAGGATAGTTAGAACCATGTAATTAGAGGTCAGTTAGAACTACGTTCTAAGAGGTCATTTAGAACCCACGAACTTAGAGGTCATTCAGAACCACGTACTTAGAGGTCATTTAGAACCACGTACTTAGAGGTGATTTAGAACCACGTACTTAGAGGTTATTTAGCACTACGTATATAAGGTCATTTAGAACCACGTACTTAGAGGACATTTAGAACCACGTATTTAGAAGTCATTAGAAGAACCCACGTACTTAGAGGTCATTTAGAACCACGTACTAAGAGGTCATATAGAACCACGTACTTAGAGGTCATTTAGAACTACGTACTTAGCAGTCATTTAGAACTACTTACAAAGAGGTTATTTAGAACCACGTACTTAGAGGTCATTTAGAACTACGAACTTAGGGGTCATTTAGAACCCACGTACTTAGAGGTCATTTAGTACCCACGTACTTAGAGGTCATATAGAACCTCGTACTTATAGGTCATTTAGAACCACTTACTTAGATGTCATTTGGAAGTACGTACCTAGAGGTCATTTAGAACTACGTACTTAGGGGTCATTTAGAACTACTTACTTAGAGGTCATTTAGAAGCACGTACTTAGAGGTCATTTAGAACCACGTACTTAGAGGTCATTTAGAACCACGTACTTAGAGGTTATTTAGCACTACGTATATAAGGTCATTTAGAACCACGTACTTAGAGGACATTTTGAACCACGTACTTAGAAGTCATTTAGAAGAACCCACGTACTTAGAGGTCATTTAGAACCACGTACTAAGAGATCATATAGAACCACGTACTTAGAGGTCATTTAGAACCACTTACTTAGAGGTCATTTAGAACCACATACTTAAAGGTCATTTAGAACTACGTACCTAGAGGTCAATTAGAACTACGTACTTAGAGGTCATTTAGAACTACGTACTTAGACGTAATATAGAACTACGTTCTTAGAGGTCATTTAGGACTTCGTACTTAGAGGTCATTTAGAACTACGTACTTATAGGTCATTTAGAACCACGTACTTAGACGTCATTTAGAACCACTTACTTGGAGGTCATTTGGAACTACGTACCTTGAGGTCATTTAGAACCTCGTACTTAGAGGTCATTTAGAACCACATACTTAAAGGTCATTTAGAACTACTTACTTAGAGGTCATTTAGAACTACGTACCTAGAGGTAATTTAAGACCACGTACTTAGAGGTCATTTAGAACCACTTACTTAGAGGTAATTTGGAACTACGTACTTAGTGGTCATTTAGAACCAACGTACTTAGAGGTCATTTAGAACCACGTACTTAGTGGTCATTTAGAACCAACGTACTTAGAGGTCATTTAGAACCAAACACTTAGAGGTCGTTTAGAACTACGTACTTAGAGGTCATTTAGAACCCACGTACTTAGAGGTCATTTAGAAACCACGTTCTTAGAGGTTATTTAGAACCAACTTCTTAGAGGTCATTTAGAACCCACGTACTTAGAGGTAATTTAGAACCCACGTACTTAGAGGTCATTTAGAACTACGTACTTAGAGGTCATTTAGACCTACGTACTTAGAGGTCATTTAGTACTACGTACTAAGGGGTCATTTAGAACTACTTACTTAGAGGTCATTTAGAACCAAGTACTTAGAGGTCATTTAGATTCACGTACTTAGAGGTCATTTAGAACTACGTACTTAGGGGTCATTTAGAACTACTTACTTAGAGGTCATTTAGAACCAACTTTTTAGAGGTCATTTAGAACTACGTACTTAGAGGTCCTTTAGAACCACGTACATAGAGGTCATTTAGAACTACGTACTTAGAGGTCATTTAGAACTACGTATTTATAGGTCGTTTAGAACTACGAACTTAGGGGTCATTTAGAACCCACGTACTTAGAGGTCATTTAGAACTACGTATATGAGGTCATTCAGAACCACGTACTTAGAGGACATTTAGAACCACGTACTTAGAGGTAATTTAGAACCACTTACTTAGATGTCATTTGGAAGTACGTACCTAGAGGTCATTTAGAAATACGTACTTATGGGTCATTTAGAACTATTTACTTAGAGGTCATTTAGAAGTTCGTACTTAGAGGTCATTTAGTACCACGAAGTTAGAGGTCATTTAGAACCACGTACTTAAAGGTCATTTAGAACCAACCTTTTATATGTGATTTAGAACTACGTACTTAGAAGTCAATTAGAACCACGTACTTAGAGGTCATTTAGAACTTACGTACTTAGAGGTCATTTAGAACTACGTACTTAGAGGTAATTTAGTACTACGTACTTAGGTGTCATTTAGAACTACGTACTTAGAGGTCATTTAGAACGACGTACTCAGAGGTCATTTGGAACCTACGTACTTAGAGGTCATTTAGAACCACTTACTTAGAGGTCATTTAGAACCACATACTTAGAGGTCGTTTAGAACTACTTACTTAGGGGTCATTTAGAACCACGTACTCTGAGGTCATTTAGAACCACGTACTTAGAAGTCATTTAGAACCACGTACTTAGAGGTCATTTAGAACTACGTATTTAGAGGTCATTTAGAACCACGTACTTAGAGGACATTTAGAACCACGTACTTAGAGGTAATTTAGAACCACTTACTTAGATGTCATTTGGAAGTACGTACCTAGAGGTCATTTAGAAATACGTACTTTGGGGTCATTTAGAACTACTTACTTAGAGGTCATTTAGAACCACATATTTGAGGTCGTTTAGAATTACGTACTTTGAGGTCACTTAGAACTTACGTACTTAGAGGACATTTAGAACTACGTACTTAGAGGTAATTTAGTACAACGTACTTAGGTGTCATTTAGAACTACTGATTTAGAGGTCATTTAGAACTACTGATTTAGAGGTCATTTAGAACCAAGTACTTAGAGGTCATTTAGAACCACGTACTTAGAGGTCATTTAGAACCTCGTACTTAGAGGTCATTTAGAACCACGTACTTAGAGGATAGTTGGAACCATGTAATTAGAGGTCAGTTAGAACTACGTTCTAAGAGGTCATTTAAGAACCCACGAACTTAGAGGTCATTCAGAACCACGTACTTAGAGGTCATTTAGAACCACGTACTTAGAGGTCATTTAGAACCACGTACTTAGAGGACATTTAGAACCACGTACTTAGAAGTCATTAGAAGAACCCACGTACTTAGAGGTCATTTAGAACCGCGTACTAAGAGGTCATATAGAACCACGTACTTAGAGGTCATTTAGAACTACGTACTTAGCAGTCATTTAGAACTACTTACTTAAAGGTCATTTAGAACCACGTACTTAGAGATCATTTTGAACTACGAACTTAGGGGTCATTTAGAACCCACGTACTTAGAGGTCATTTAGTACCCACGTACTTAGAGGTCATATAGAACCTCGTACTTAGAGATCATTTAGAACCACTTACTTAGATGTCATTTGGAAGTACGTACCTAGAGGTCATTTAGAACTACGTACTTAGGGGTCATTTAGAACTACTTACTTAGAGGTCATTTAGAAGCACGTACTTAGAGGTCATTTAGAACCACGTACTTAGAGGTTATTTAGCACTACGTATATAAGGTCATTTAGAACCACGTACTTAGAGGACATTTTGAACCACTTACTTGGAGGTCATTTGGAACTACGTACCTTGAGGTCATTTAGAACTACGTACCTAGAGGTCATTTAGGACCACGTACTTAGAGGTCATTTAGAACCACTTACTTAGAGGTCATTTAGAACCACGTTTTCAGATGTCATTTAGAACCCACGTACTTAGAGGTCATATAGAACCACGTACATAGAGGTCATTTAGAACTACGTACTTAGTTTTCATTTAGAGCTACGTACTTAGAGGTCATTTAGAACTACGAACTTAGGGGTCATTTAGAACCCACGTACTTAGAGGTCATTTAGAACTACGTATATGAGGTCTTTTAGAACCACGTACTTAGAGGACATTTAGAACCATTTACTTAGAGGCCATTTAGAACCACTTACTTAGAAGTCATTTGGAAGTACGTACTTAGAGGTCATTTAGAACTACGTACTTAGGGGTCATTTAGAACCACTTACTTAGAGGTCATTTAGAAGCACGTACTTAGAGGTCATTTAGAACCACGTAGTTAGAGGTCATTTAGAACCACGTACTTAGAGGTCATTTAGAACTACGTATATGAGGTCATTTAGAACCACGTACTTAGAGGACATTTAGAACCACGTACTTAGAGGGCATTTGAACTAAGTATTTAGAGGTCATTTAGAACCACGTACTTAGAGGTCATTTAGAACCACATACTTAGAGGTCATTTAGAACTACGTACTTAGAGGTCATTTAGAACTACGTACTTTAAGGTCATTTAAATCCACGTACTTATGGTCATTTAGAACTACGTACTTAGAGGTCATTTAGAAGCACGTACATAGAGGTCATTAAGAACCACGTACTTAGAGGTCATCTAGAACAACGTATTTAGAGGTCATTTAGAACCACTTACTTAGATGTCATTTGGAAGTACGTACCTAGAGGTCATTTAGAACCACGTACTTAGAGGTCATTTAGAACCACGTACTTAGAGGTCATTTAGAACCAACGTACTTAAAGGTCATTTAGAACCAAACACTTAGAGGTCGTTTAGAACTACGTACTTAGAGGTCATTTAGAACCCACGTACTTAGAGGTCATTTAGAAACCACGTTCTTAGAGGTTATTTAGAACCAACTTCTTAGAGGTCATTTAGAACCCACGTACTTAGAGGTAATTTAGAACCCACGTACTTAGAGGTCATTTAGAACTACGTACTTAGAGGTCATTTAGAAGTACGTACTTAGAGGTCATTTAGTACTACGTACTTAGGGGTCATTTAGAACTACTTACTTAGAGGTCATTTAGAACCAAGTACTTAGAGGTCATTTAGATTCACGTACTTAGAGGTCATTTAGAACTACGTACTTAGGGGTCATTTAGAACTACTTACTTAGAGGTCATTTAGAACCACGTACTTATAGGTCATTTAGAACCACGTAGTTAGAGATCATTTAGAACCACGTACTTAGAGGTCATTTAGAACCCAGTACTTAGAGGTCATTTAGAACTACGTACTTAGAAGATATTTAGAACCACGTACTTAGAGGTCATTTAGAACCAACTTTTTAGAGGTCATTTAGAACTACGTACTTAGAGGTCCTTTAGAACCACGTACATAGATGTCATTTAGAACTACGTACTTAGAGGTCATTTAGAACTACGTATTTATAGGTCGTTTAGAACTACGAACTTAGGTGTCATTTAGAACCCACGTACTTAGAGGTCATTTAGAACTACGTATATGAGGACATTTAGAACCACGTACTTAGAGGACATTTAGAACCACGTACCTAGAGGTAATTTAGAACCACTTACTTAGATGTCATTAGGAAGTACGTACCTAGAGGTCATTTAGAAATACGTACTTAGGGGTCATTTAGAACTATTTACTTAGAGGTCATTTAGAAGCACGTACTTAGAGGTCATTTAGTACCACGAAGTGAGAGGTCATTTAGAACCACGTACTTAAAGGTCATTTAGAACCAACTTTTTAGATGTCATTTAGAACTATGTACTTAGAGGTCAATTAGAACCACGTACTTAGAGGTCATTTAGAACTTACGTACTTAGAGGTCATTTAGAACTACGTACTTAGAGGTAATTTAGTACTACGTACTTAGGTGTCATTTAGAACTACGTACTTAGAGGTCATTTAGAAACCACGTTCTTAGAGGATATTTAGAACCAATTTCTTAGAGGTCATTTAGAACTACGTACTTAGAGGTCAGTTAGTACTACGTACTTAGGGGTCATTTAGAACTACTTACTTAGAGGTCATTTAGAACCAAGTACTTAGAGGTCATTTAGAACCACGTACTTAGAGGTCATTTAGAACCTCGTACTTAGAGGTCATTTAGAACCACGTACTTAGAGGATAGTTAGAACCATGTAATTAGAGGTCAGTTAGAACTACGTTCTAAGAGGTCATTTAGAACCCACGAACTTAGAGGTCATTTAGAACCACGTACTTAGAGGTCATTTAGAACCACGTACTTAGAGGTGATTTAGAACCACGTACTTAGAGGTTATTTAGCACTATGTATATAAGGTCATTTAGAACCACGTACTTAGAGGACATTTAGAACCACGTACTTAGAAGTCATTAGAAGAACCCACGTACTTAGAGGTCATTTAGAACCACGTACTAAGAGGTCATATAGAACCACGTACTTAGAGGTCATTTAGAACTACGTACTTAGCAGTCATTTAGAACTACTTACAAAGAGGTCATTTAGAATCACGTACTTAGAGGTCATTTAGAACTACGAACTTAGGGGTCATTTAGAACCCACGTACTTAGAGGTCATTTAGTACCCACGTACTTAGAGGTCATATAGAACCTCGTACTTAGAGGTCATTTAGAACCACTTACTTAGATGTCATTTGGAAGTACGTACCTAGAGGTCATTTAGAACTACGTACTTAGGGGTCATTTAGAACTACTTACTTAGAGGTCATTTAGAAGCACGTACTTAGAGGTCATTTAGAACCACGTACTTAGAGGTCATTTAGAACCACGTACTTAGAGGTTATTTAGCACTACGTATATAAGGTCATTTAGAACCACGTACTTAGAGGACATTTTGAACCACGTACTTAGAAGTCATTTAGAAGAACCCACGTACTTAGAGGTCATTTAGAACCACGTACTAAGAGATCATATAGAACCACGTACTTAGAGGTCATTTAGAACCACTTACTTAGAGGTCATTTAGAACCACATACTTAAAGGTCATTTAGAACTACGTACCTAGAGGTCAATTAGAACTACGTACTTAGAGGTCATTTAGAACTACGTACTTAGAGGTAATATAGAACTACGTTCTTAGAGGTCATTTAGGACTTCGTACTTAGAGGTCATTTAGAACTACGTACTTATAGGTCATTTAGAACCACGTACTTAGACGTCATTTAGAACCACTTACTTGGAGGTCATTTGGAACTACGTACCTTGAGGTCATTTAGAACCTCGTACTTAGAGGTCATTTAGAACCACATACTTAAAGGTCATTTAGAACTACTTATTTAGAGGCCATTTAGAACTACGTACCTAGAGGTAATTTAAGACCACGTACTTAGAGGTCATTTAGAACCACTTACTTAGAGGTAATTTGGAACTACGTACTTAGTGGTCATTTAGAACCAACGTACTTAGAGGACATTTAGAACCACGTACCTAGAGGTAATTTAGAACCACTACTTAGATGTCATTTGGAAGTACGTACCTAGAGGTCATTTAGAAATACGTACTTAGGGTTCATTTAGAACTATTTACTTAGAGGTCATTTATAAGCACGTACTTAGAGGTCATTTAGTACCACGAAGTGAGAGGTCATTTAGAACCACGTACTTAAAGGTCATTTAGAACCAACTTTTTAGATGTCATTTAGAACTATGTACTTAGAGGTCAATTAGAACCACGTACTTAGAGGTCATTTAGAACTTACGTACTTAGAGGTCATTTAGAACTACGTACTTAGAGGTAATTTAGTACTACGTACTTAGGTGTCATTTAGAACTACGTACTTAGAGGTCATTTAGAACGACGTACTCTGAGGTCATTTAGAACCACGTACTTAGAAGTCATTTAGAACCACGTACTTAGAGGTCATTTAGAACAACGTACTTAGAGGTCATTTTGAACCACGTACTTAGATGTCATTTAGAACCAACGTACTTAGAGGTCATTTTGAACCAAACACTTAGAGGTCGTTTAGAACTATGTACTTAAAAGTCATTTGAAACCCACGTACTTAGAGGTCATTTAGAAACCACGTTCTTAGAGGATATTTAGAACCAATTTCTTAGAGGTCATTTAGAACTACGTACTTAGAGGTCAGTTAGTACTACGTACTTAGGGGTCATTTAGAACTACTTACTTAGAGGTCATTTAGAACCAAGTACTTAGAGGTCATTTAGAACCACGTACTTAGAGGTCATTTAGAACCTCGTACTTAGAGGTCATTTAGAACCACGTACTTAGAGGATAGTTAGAACCATGTAATTAGAGGTCAGTTAGAACTACGTTCTAAGAGGTCATTTAGAACCCACGAACTTAGAGGTCATTCAGAACCACGTACTTAGAGGTCATTTAGAACCACGTACTTAGAGGTGATTTAGAACCACGTACTTAGAGGTTATTTAGCACTACGTATATAAGGTCATTTAGAACCACGTACTTAGAGGTCATATAGAACCTCGTACTTAGAGGTCATTTAGAACCACTTACTTAGATGTCATTTGGAAGTACGTACCTAGAGGTCATTTAGAACTACGTACTTAGGGGTCATTTAGAACTACTTACTTAGAGGTCATTTAGAAGCACGTACTTAGAGGTCATTTAGAACCACGTACTTAGAGGTCATTTAGAACCACGTACTTAGAGGTTATTTAGCACTACGTATATAAGGTCATTTAGAACCACGTACTTAGAGGACATTTTGAACCACGTACTTAGAAGTCATTTAGAAGAACCCACGTACTTAGAGGTCATTTAGAACCACGTACTAAGAGATCATATAGAACCACGTACTTAGAGGTCATTTAGAACCACTTACTTAGAGGTCATTTAGAACCACATACTTAAAGGTCATTTAGAACTACGTACCTAGAGGTCAATTAGAACTACGTACTTAGAGGTCATTTAGAACTACGTACTTAGAGGTAATATAGAACTACGTTCTTAGAGGTCATTTAGGACTTCGTACTTAGAGGTCATTTAGAACTACGTACTTATAGGTCATTTAGAACCACGTACTTAGACGTCATTTAGAACCACTTACTTGGAGGTCATTTGGAACTACGTACCTTGAGGTCATTTAGAACCTCGTACTTAGAGGTCATTTAGAACCACATACTTAAAGGTCATTTAGAACTACTTATTTAGAGGCCATTTAGAACTACGTACCTAGAGGTAATTTAAGACCACGTACTTAGAGGTCATTTAGAACCACTTACTTAGAGGTAATTTGGAACTACGTACTTAGTGGTCATTTAGAACCAACGTACTTAGAGGACATTTAGAACCACGTACCTAGAGGTAATTTAGAACCACTACTTAGATGTCATTTGGAAGTACGTACCTAGAGGTCATTTAGAAATACGTACTTAGGGTTCATTTAGAACTATTTACTTAGAGGTCATTTATAAGCACGTACTTAGAGGTCATTTAGTACCACGAAGTGAGAGGTCATTTAGAACCACGTACTTAAAGGTCATTTAGAACCAACTTTTTAGATGTCATTTAGAACTATGTACTTAGAGGTCAATTAGAACCACGTACTTAGAGGTCATTTAGAACTTACGTACTTAGAGGTCATTTAGAACTACGTACTTAGAGGTAATTTAGTACTACGTACTTAGGTGTCATTTAGAACTACGTACTTAGAGGTCATTTAGAACGACGTACTCTGAGGTCATTTAGAACCACGTACTTAGAAGTCATTTAGAACCACGTACTTAGAGGTCATTTAGAACAACGTACTTAGAGGTCATTTTGAACCACGTACTTAGATGTCATTTAGAACCAACGTACTTAGAGGTCATTTTGAACCAAACACTTAGAGGTCGTTTAGAACTATGTACTTAAAAGTCATTTGAAACCCACGTACTTAGAGGTCATTTAGAAACCACGTTCTTAGAGGATATTTAGAACCAATTTCTTAGAGGTCATTTAGAACTACGTACTTAGAGGTCAGTTAGTACTACGTACTTAGGGGTCATTTAGAACTACTTACTTAGAGGTCATTTAGAACCAAGTACTTAGAGGTCATTTAGAACCACGTACTTAGAGGTCATTTAGAACCTCGTACTTAGAGGTCATTTAGAACCACGTACTTAGAGGATAGTTAGAACCATGTAATTAGAGGTCAGTTAGAACTACGTTCTAAGAGGTCATTTAGAACCCACGAACTTAGAGGTCATTCAGAACCACGTACTTAGAGGTCATTTAGAACCACGTACTTAGAGGTGATTTAGAACCACGTACTTAGAGGTTATTTAGCACTACGTATATAAGGTCATTAGAACCACGTACTTAGAGGACATTTAGAACCACGTATTTAGAAGTCATTAGAAGAACCCACGTACTTAGAGGTCATTTAGAACCACGTACTAAGAGGTCATATAGAACCACGTACTTAGAGGTCATTTAGAACTACGTACTTAGCAGTCATTTAGAACTACTTACAAAGAGGTTATTTAGAACCACGTACTTAGAGGTCATTTAGAACTACGAACTTAGGGGTCATTTAGAACCCACGTACTTAGAGGTCATTTAGTACCCACGTACTTAGAGGTCATATAGAACCTCGTACTTATAGGTCATTTAGAACCACTTACTTAGATGTCATTTGGAAGTACGTACCTAGAGGTCATTTAGAACTACGTACTTAGGGGTCATTTAGAACTACTTACTTAGAGGTCATTTAGAAGCACGTACTTAGAGGTCATTTAGAACCACGTACTTAGAGGTCATTTAGAACCACGTACTTAGAGGTTATTTAGCACTACGTATATAAGGTCATTTAGAACCACGTACTTAGAGGACATTTTGAACCACGTACTTAGAAGTCATTTAGAAGAACCCACGTACTTAGAGGTCATTTAGAACCACGTACTAAGAGATCATATAGAACCACGTACTTAGAGGTCATTTAGAACCACTTACTTAGAGGTCATTTAGAACCACATACTTAAAGGTCATTTAGAACTACGTACCTAGAGGTCAATTAGAACTACGTACTTAGAGGTCATTTAGAACTACGTACTTAGACGTAATATAGAACTACGTTCTTAGAGGTCATTTAGGACTTCGTACTTAGAGGTCATTTAGAACTACGTACTTATAGGTCATTTAGAACCACGTACTTAGACGTCATTTAGAACCACTTACTTGGAGGTCATTTGGAACTACGTACCTTGAGGTCATTTAGAACCTCGTACTTAGAGGTCATTTAGAACCACATACTTAAAGGTCATTTAGAACTACTTACTTAGAGGTCATTTAGAACTACGTACCTAGAGGTAATTTAAGACCACGTACTTAGAGGTCATTTAGAACCACTTACTTAGAGGTAATTTGGAACTACGTACTTAGTGGTCATTTAGAACCAACGTACTTAGAGGTCATTTAGAACCACGTACTTAGTGGTCATTTAGAACCAACGTACTTAGAGGTCATTTAGAACCAAACACTTAGAGGTCGTTTAGAACTACGTACTTAGAGGTCATTTAGAACCCACGTACTTAGAGGTCATTTAGAAACCACGTTCTTAGAGGTTATTTAGAACCAACTTCTTAGAGGTCATTTAGAACCCACGTACTTAGAGGTAATTTAGAACCCACGTACTTAGAGGTCATTTAGAACTACGTACTTAGAGGTCATTTAGACCTACGTACTTAGAGGTCATTTAGTACTACGTACTAAGGGGTCATTTAGAACTACTTACTTAGAGGTCATTTAGAACCAAGTACTTAGAGGTCATTTAGATTCACGTACTTAGAGGTCATTTAGAACTACGTACTTAGGGGTCATTTAGAACTACTTACTTAGAGGTCATTTAGAACCAACTTTTTAGAGGTCATTTAGAACTACGTACTTAGAGGTCCTTTAGAACCACGTACATAGAGGTCATTTAGAACTACGTACTTAGAGGTCATTTAGAACTACGTATTTATAGGTCGTTTAGAACTACGAACTTAGGGGTCATTTAGAACCCACGTACTTAGAGGTCATTTAGAACTACGTATATGAGGTCATTCAGAACCACGTACTTAGAGGACATTTAGAACCACGTACTTAGAGGTAATTTAGAACCACTTACTTAGATGTCATTTGGAAGTACGTACCTAGAGGTCATTTAGAAATACGTACTTATGGGTCATTTAGAACTATTTACTTAGAGGTCATTTAGAAGTTCGTACTTAGAGGTCATTTAGTACCACGAAGTTAGAGGTCATTTAGAACCACGTACTTAAAGGTCATTTAGAACCAACCTTTTATATGTGATTTAGAACTACGTACTTAGAAGTCAATTAGAACCACGTACTTAGAGGTCATTTAGAACTTACGTACTTAGAGGTCATTTAGAACTACGTACTTAGAGGTAATTTAGTACTACGTACTTAGGTGTCATTTAGAACTACGTACTTAGAGGTCATTTAGAACGACGTACTCAGAGGTCATTTGGAACCTACGTACTTAGAGGTCATTTAGAACCACTTACTTAGAGGTCATTTAGAACCACATACTTAGAGGTCGTTTAGAACTACTTACTTAGGGGTCATTTAGAACCACGTACTCTGAGGTCATTTAGAACCACGTACTTAGAAGTCATTTAGAACCACGTACTTAGAGGTCATTTAGAACAACGTACTTAGAGGTCATTTTGAACCACGTACTTAGAGGTCATTTAGAACCAACGTACTTAGAGGTCATTTTGAACCAAACACTTAGAGGTCGTTTAGAACTACGTACTTAGAAGTCATTTAGAACCCACGTACTTAGAGGTCATTTAGAAACCACGTTCTTAGAGGTTATTTAGAACCAATTTCTTAGAGGTCATTTAGAACCCACGTACTTAGAGGTAATTTAGAACCCACGTACTTAGAGGTCATTTAGAACTACGTACTTAGAGGTCATTTAGTACTACGTACTTAGGGGTCATTTAGAACTACTTACTTAGAGGTCATTTAGAACCAAGTACTTAGAGGTCATTTAGATTCACGTACTTAGAGGTCATTTGGAACTACGTACTTAGGGGTCATTTAGAACTACTTACTTAGAGGTCATATAGAACCACGTACTTATAGGTCATTTAGAACCACGTACTTAGAGGTCATTTAGAACCAGCAACTTAGAGGTCATTTAGAACTACGTACTTAGAGGTCATTTAGAACCAAGTACTTAGAGGTCATTTAGAACCACGTACTTAGAGGTCATTTAGAACCAAGTACTTAGAGGTCATTTAGAACCAAGTACTTAGAGGTCATTTAGAACTACTTACTTAGAAGATATTTAGAACCACGTACTTAGAGGTCATTTAGAACCAACTTTTTAGAGGTCATTTAGAACTACGTACTTAGAGGTCCTTTAGAACCACGTACATAGAGGTCATTTAGAACTACGTACTTAGAGGTCATTTAGAACTACGTATTTAGAGGTCATTTAGAACCACGTACTTAGAGGACATTTAGAACCACGTACTTAGAGGTAATTTAGAACCACTTACTTAGATGTCATTTGGAAGTACGTACCTAGAAGTCATTTAGAAATACGTACTTAGGGGTCATTTAGAACTACTTACTTAGAGGTCATTTAGAACCACATATTTGAGGTCGTTTAGAATTACGTACTTTGAGGTCACTTAGAACTTACGTACTTAGAGGTCATTTAGAACTACGTACTTAGAGGTAATTTAGTACTACGTACTTAGGTGTCATTTAGAACTACTGATTTAGAGGTCATTTAGAACTACTGATTTAGGTCATTTAGAACCAAGTACTTAGAGGTCATTTAGAACCACGTACTTAGAGGTCATTTAGAACCTCGTACTTAGAGGTCATTTAGAACCACGTACTTAGAGGATAGTTGGAACCATGTAATTAGAGGTCAGTTAGAACTACGTTCTAAGAGGTCATTTAAGAATCCACGAACTTAGAGGTCATTTAGAACCACGTACTAAGAGGTCATATAGAACCACGTACTTAGAGGTCATTTAGAACTACGTACTTAGCAGTCATTTAGAACTACTTACTTAGAGGTCATTTAGAACCACGTACTTAGAGGTCATTTAGAACTACGAACTTAGGGGTCATTTAGAACCCACGTACTTAGAGGTCATTTAATACCCACGTACTTAGAGGTCATATAGAACCTCGTACTTAGAGGTCATTTAGAACCACTTACTTAGAAGTCATTTGGAAGTACGTACCTAGAGGTCATTTAGAACTACGTACTTAGGGGTCATTTAGAACTACTTACTTAGAGGTCATTTAGAAGCACGTACTTAGAGGTCATTTAGAACCACGTACTTAGAGGTCATTTAGAACCACGTACTTAGAGGTTATTTAGCACTACGTATATAAGGTCATTTAGAACCACGTACTTAGAGGACATTTTGAACCACGTACTTAGAAGTCATTTAGAAGAACCCACGTACTTAGAGGTCATTTAGAACCACGTACTAAGAGATCATATAGAACCACGTACTTAGAGGTCATTTAGAACCACTTACTTAGAGGTCATTTAGAACCACATACTTAAAGGTCATTTAGAACTACGTACCTAGAGGTCAATTAGAACTACGTACTTAGAGGTCATTTAGAACTACGTACTTAGAGGTAATATAGAACTACGTTCTTAGAGGTCATTTAGGACTTCGTACTTAGAGGTCATTTAGAACTACGTACTTATAGGTCATTTAGAACCACGTACTTAGACGTCATTTAGAACCACTTACTTGGAGGTCATTTAGAACCACGTACTTAGTGGTCATTTAGAACCAACGTACTTAGAGGTCATTTAGAACCAAACACTTAGAGGTCGTTTAGAACTACGTACTTAGAGGTCATTTAGAACCCACGTACTTAGAGGTCATTTAGAAACCACGTTCTTAGAGGTTATTTAGAACCAACTTCTTAGAGGTCATTTAGAACCCACGTACTTAGAGGTAATTTAGAACCCACGTACTTAGAGGTCATTTAGAACTACGTACTTAGAGGTCATTTAGAACTACGTACTTAGAGGTCATTTAGTACTACGTACTAAGGGGTCATTTAGAACTACTTACTTAGAGGTCATTTAGAACCAAGTACTTAGAGGTCATTTAGATTCACGTACTTAGAGGTCATTTAGAACTACGTACTTAGGGGTCATTTAGAACTACTTACTTAGAGGTCATTTAGAACCAACTTTTTAGAGGTCATTTAGAACTACGTACTTAGAGGTCCTTTAGAACCACGTACATAGAGGTCATTTAGAACTACGTACTTAGAGGTCATTTAGAACTACGTATTTATAGGTCGTTTAGAACTACGAACTTAGGGGTCATTTAGAACCCACGTACTTAGAGGTCATTTAGAACTACGTATATGAGGTCATTCAGAACCACGTACTTAGAGGACATTTAGAACCACGTACTTAGAGGTAATTTAGAACCACTTACTTAGATGTCATTTGGAAGTACGTACCTAGAGGTCATTTAGAAATACGTACTTATGGGTCATTTAAAACTATTTACTTAGAGGTCATTTAGAAGCACGTACTTAGAGGTCATTTAGTACCACGAAGTTAGAGGTCATTTAGAACCACGTACTTAAAGGTCATTTAGAACCAACTTTTTAGATGTCATTTAGAACTACGTACTTAGAAGTCAATTAGAACCACGTACTTAGAGGTCATTTAGAACTTACGTACTTAGAGGTCATTTAGAACTACGTACTTAGAGGTAATTTAGTACTACGTACTTAGGTGTCATTTAGAACTACGTACTTAGAGGTCATTTAGAACGACGTACTCAGAGGTCATTTGGAACCTACGTACTTAGAGGTCATTTAGAACCACTTACTTAGAGGTCATTTAGAACCACATACTTAGATATCGTTTAGAACTACTTACTTAGGGGTCATTTAGAACCACGTACTCTGAGGTCATTTAGAACCACGTACTTAGAAGTCATTTAGAACCACGTACTTAGAGGTCATTTAGAACAACGTACTTAGAGGTCATTTTGAACCACGTACTTAGAGGTCATTTAGAACCAACGTACTTAGAGGTCATTTTGAACCAAACACTTAGAGGTCGTTTAGAACTACGTACTTAGAAGTCATTTAGAACCCACGTACTTAGAGGTCATTTAGAAACCACGTTCTTAGAGGTTATTTAGAACCAATTTCTTAGAGGTCATTTAGAACCCACGTACTTAGAGGTAATTTAGAACCCACGTACTTAGAGGTCATTTAGAACTACGTACTTAGAGGTCATTTAGTACTACGTACTTAGGGGTCATTTAGAACTACTTACTTAGAGGTCATTTAGAACCAAGTACTTAGAGGTCATTTAGATTCACGTACTTAGAGGTCATTTGGAACTACGTACTTAGGGGTCATTTAGAACTACTTACTTAGAGGTCATTTAGAACCACGTACTTATAGGTCATTTAGAACCACGTACTTAGAGGTCATTTAGAACCAGCAACTTAGAGGTCATTTAGAACTACGTACTTAGAGGTCATTTAGAACCAAGTACTTAGAGGTCATTTAGAACCACGTACTTAGAGGTCATTTAGAACCAAGTACTTAGAGGTCATTTAGAACCAAGTACTTAGAGGTCATTTAGAACTACGTACTTAGAAGATATTTAGAACCACGTACTTAGAGGTCATTTAGAACCAACTTTTTAGAGGTCATTTAGAACTACGTACATAGAGGTCATTTAGAACTACGTACTTAGAGGTCATTTAGAACTACGTATTTAGAGGTCATTTAGAACCACGTACTTAGAGGACATTTAGAACCACGTACTTAGAGGTAATTTAGAACCACTTACTTAGATGTCATTTGGAAGTACGTACCTAGAGGTCATTTAGAAATACGTACTTAGGGGTCATTTAGAACTACTTACTTAGAGGTCATTTAGAACCACATATTTGAGGTCGTTTAGAATTACGTACTTTGAGGTCACTTAGAACTTACGTACTTAGAGGTCATTTAGAACTACGTACTTAGAAGTAATTTAGTACTACGTACTTAGGTGTCATTTAGAACTACTGATTTAGAGGTCATTTAGAACTACTGATTTAGGTCATTTAGAACCAAGTACTTAGAGGTCATTTAGAACCACGTACTTAGAGGTCATTTAGAACCTCGTACTTAGAGGTCATTTAGAACCACGTACTTAGAGGTTTTTAGCACTACGTATATGAGGTCATTTAGAACCACGTACTTAGAGGACATTTAGAACCACGTACTTAGAAGTCATTTGAAGAACCCACGTACTTAGAGGTCATTTAGAACCACGTACTATGAGGTCATATAGAACCACGTACTTAGAGGTCATTTAGAACTACGTACTTAGCAGTCATTTAGAACTACTTACTTAGAAGTCATTTGAAGAACCCACGTACTTAGAGGTCATTTAGAACTACGAACTTAGGGGTCATTTAGAACCCACGTACTTAGAGGTCATTTAGTACCCACGTACTTAGAGGTCATATAGAACCTCGTACTTAGAGGTCATTTAGAACCACTTACTTAGATGTCATTTGGAAGTACGTACCTAGAGGTCATTTAGAACTACGTACTTAGGGGTCATTTAGAACTACTTACTTAGAGGTCATTTAGAAGCACGTACTTAGAGGTCATTTAGAACCACGTACTTAGAGGTCATTTAGAACCACGTACTTAGAGGTTATTTAGCACTACGTATATAAGGTCATTTAGAACCACGTACTTAGAGGACATTTTGAACCACGTACTTAGAAGTCATTTAGAAGAACCCACGTACTTAGAGGTCATTTAGAACCACGTACTAAGAGATCATATAGAACCACGTACTTAGAGGTCATTTAGAACTACTTACTTAGAGGTCATTTAGAACCACATACTTAAAGGTCATTTAGAACTACGTACCTAGAGGTCAATTAGAACTACGTACTTAGAGGTCATTTAGAACTACGTACTTAGAGGTAATATAGAACTAAGTTCTTAGAGGTCATTTAGGAATTCGTACTTAGAGGTCATTTAGAACTACGTACTTATAGGTCATTTAGAACCACGTACTTAGACGTCATTTAGAACCACTTACTTGGAGGTCATTTAGAACCACGTACTTAGTGGTCATTTAGAACCAACGTACTTAGAGGTCATTTAGAACCAAACACTTAGAGGTCGTTTAGAACTACGTACTTAGAGGTCATTTAGAACCCACGTACTTAGAGGTCATTTAGAAACCACGTTCTTAGAGGTTATTTAGAACCAACTTCTTAGAGGTCATTTAGAACCCACGTACTTAGAGGTAATTTAGAACCCACGTACTTAGAGGTCATTTAGAACTACGTACTTAGAGGTCATTTAGAACTACGTACTTAGAGGTCATTTAGTACTACGTACTAAGGGGTCATTTAGAACTACTTACTTAGAGGTCATTTAGAACCAAGTACTTAGAGGTCATTTAGATTCACGTACTTAGAGGTCATTTAGAACTACGTACTTAGGGGTCATTTAGAACTACTTACTTAGAGGTCATTTAGAACCAACTTTTTAGAGGTCATTTAGAACTACGTACTTAGAGGTCCTTTAGAACCACGTACATAGAGGTCATTTAGAACTACGTACTTAGAGGTCATTTAGAACTACGTATTTATAGGTCGTTTAGAACTACGAACTTAGGGGTCATTTAGAACCCACGTACTTAGAGGTCATTTAGAACTACGTATATGAGGTCATTCAGAACCACGTACTTAGAGGACATTTAGAACCACGTACTTAGAGGTAATTTAGAACCACTTACTTAGATGTCATTTGGAAGTACGTACCTAGAGGTCATTTAGAAATACGTACTTATGGGTCATTTAGAACTATTTACTTAGAGGTCATTTAGAAGCACGTACTTAGAGGTCATTTAGTACCACGAAGTTAGAGGTCATTTAGAACCACGTACTTAAAGGTCATTTAGAACCAACTTTTTAGATGTCATTTACAACTACGTACTTAGAAGTCAATTAGAACCACGTACTTAGAGGTCATTTAGAACTTACGTACTTAGAGGTCATTTAGAACTACGTACTTAGAGGTAATTTAGTACTACGTACTTAGGTGTCATTTAGAACTACGTACTTAGAGGTCATTTAGAACGACGTACACAGAGGTCATTTGGAACCTACGTACTTAGAGGTCATTTAGAACCACTTACTTAGAGGTCATTTAGAACCACATACTTAGAGGTCGTTTAGAACTACTTACTTAGGGGTCATTTAGAACCACGTACTCTGAGGTCATTTAGAACCACGTACTTAGAAGTCATTTAGAACCACGTACTTAGAGGTCATTTAGAACAACGTACTTAGAGGTCATTTTGAACCACGTACTTAGAGGTCATTTAGAACCAACGTACTTAGAGGTCATTTTGAACCAAACACTTAGAGGTCGTTTAGAACTACGTACTTAGAAGTCATTTAGAACCCACGTACCTAGAGGTCATTTAGAAACCACGTTCTTAGAGGTTATTTAGAACCAATTTCTTAGAGGTCATTTAGAACCCACGTACTTAGAGGTAATTTAGAACCCACGTACTTAGAGGTCATTTAGAACTACGTACTTAGAGGTCATTTAGTACTACGTACTTAGGGGTCATTTAGAACTACTTACTTAGAGGTCATTTAGAACCAAGTACTTAGAGGTCATTTAGATTCACGTACTTAGAGGTCATTTGGAACTACGTACTTAGGGGTCATTTAGAACTACTTACTTAGAGGTCATTTAGAACCACGTACTTATAGGTCATTTACAACCACGTACTTAGAGGTCATTTAGAACCAGCAACTTAGAGGTCATTTAGAACTACGTACTTAGAGGTCATTTAGAACCAAGTACTTAGAGGTCATTTAGAACCACGTACTTAGAGGTCATTTAGAACCAAGTACTTAGAGGTCATTTAGAACCAAGTACTTAGAGGTCATTTAGAACTACGTACTTAGAAGATATTTAGAACCACGTACTTAGAGGTCATTTAGAACCAACTTTTTAGAGGTCATTTAGAACTACGTACTTAGAGGTCCTTTAGAACCACGTACATAGAGGTCATTTAGAACTACGTACTTAGAGGTCATTTAGAACTACGTATTTAGAGGTCATTTAGAACCACGTACTTAGAGGACATTTAGAACCACGTACTTAGAGGTAATTTAGAACCACTTACTTAGATGTCATTTGGAAGTACGTACCTAGAGGTCATTTAGAAATACGTACTTAGGGGTCATTTAGAACTACTTACTTAGAGGTCATTTAGAACCACATATTTGAGGTCGTTTAGAATTACGTACTTTGAGGTCACTTAGAACTTACGTACTTAGAGGTCATTTAGAACTACGTACTTAGAGGTAATTTAGTACTACGTACTTAGGTGTCATTTAGAACTACTGATTTAGAGGTCATTTAGAACTACTGATTTAGGTCATTTAGAACCAAGTACTTAGAGGTCATTTAGAACCACGTACTTAGAGGTCATTTAGAACCTCGTACTTAGAGGTCATTTAGAACCACGTACTTAGAGGATAGTTGGAACCATGTAATTAGAGGTCAGTTAGAACTACGTTCTAAGAGGTCATTTAAGAACCCACGAACTTAGAGGTCATTCAGAACCACGTACTTAGAGGTCATTTAGAACCACGTACTTAGAGGTCATTTAGAACCACGTACTTAGAGGTTATTTAGCACTACGTATATGAGGTCATTTAGAACCACGTACTTAGAGGACATTTAGAACCACGTACTTAGAAGTCATTAGAAGAACCCACGTACTTAGAGGTCATTTAGAACCACGTACTAAGAGGTCTTATAGAACCACGTACTTAGAGGTCATTTAGAACTACGTACTTAGCAGTCATTTAGAACTACTTACTTAGAGGTCATTTAGAACCACGTACTTAGAGGTCATTTAGAACTACGAACTTAGGGGTCATTTAGAACCCACGTACTTAGAGGTCATTTAGTACCCACGTACTTAGAGGTCATATAGAACCTCGTACTTAGAGGTCATTTAGAACCATTTACTTAGATGTCATTTGGAAGTACGTACCTAGAAGTCATTTAGAACTACGTACTTAGGGGTCATTTAGAAGAACCCACGTACTTAGAGGTCATTTAGAAGCACGTACTTAGAGGTCATTTAGAACCACGTACTTAGAGGTTATTTAGCACTACGTATATAAGGTCATTTAGAACCACGTACTTAGAGGACATTTTGAACCACTTACTTGGAGGTCATTTGGAACTACGTACCTTGAGGTCATTTAGAACCTCGTACTTAGAGGTCATTTAGAACCACATACTTAAAGGTCATTTAGAACTACTTACTTAGAGGTCATTTAGAACTACGTACCTAGAGGTCATTTAGAACTACGTACTTAGAGGTCATTTAGAACTACGTACTTAGAGGTAATATAGAACTACGTTCTTAGAGGTCATTTAGGACTTCGTACTTAGAGGTCATTTAGAACTACGTACTTATAGGTCATTTAGAACCACGTACTTAGACGTCATTTAGAACCACTTACTTGGAGGTCATTTAGAACCACGTACTTAGTGGTCATTTAGAACCAACGTACTTAGAGGTCATTTTGAACCAAACACTTAGAGGTCGTTTAGAACTACGTACTTAGAAGTCATTTAGAACCCACGTACCTAGAGGTCATTTAGAAACCACGTTCTTAGAGGTTATTTAGAACCAATTTCTTAGAGGTCATTTAGAACCCACGTACTTAGAGGTAATTTAGAACCCACGTACTTAGAGGTCATTTAGAACTACGTACTTAGAGGTCATTTAGTACTACGTACTTAGGGGTCATTTAGAACTACTTACTTAGAGGTCATTTAGAACCAAGTACTTAGAGGTCATTTAGATTCACGTACTTAGAGGTCATTTGGAACTACGTACTTAGGGGTCATTTAGAACTACTTACTTAGAGGTCATTTAGAACCACGTACTTATAGGTCATTTACAACCACGTACTTAGAGGTCATTTAGAACCAGCAACTTAGAGGTCATTTAGAACTACGTACTTAGAGGTCATTTAGAACCAAGTACTTAGAGGTCATTTAGAACCACGTACTTAGAGGTCATTTAGAACCAAGTACTTAGAGGTCATTTAGAACCAAGTACTTAGAGGTCATTTAGAACTACGTACTTAGAAGATATTTAGAACCACGTACTTAGAGGTCATTTAGAACCAACTTTTTAGAGGTCATTTAGAACTACGTACTTAGAGGTCCTTTAGAACCACGTACATAGAGGTCATTTAGAACTACGTACTTAGAGGTCATTTAGAACTACGTATTTAGAGGTCATTTAGAACCACGTACTTAGAGGACATTTAGAACCACGTACTTAGAGGTAATTTAGAACCACTTACTTAGATGTCATTTGGAAGTACGTACCTAGAGGTCATTTAGAAATACGTACTTAGGGGTCATTTAGAACTACTTACTTAGAGGTCATTTAGAACCACATATTTGAGGTCGTTTAGAATTACGTACTTTGAGGTCACTTAGAACTTACGTACTTAGAGGTCATTTAGAACTACGTACTTAGAGGTAATTTAGTACTACGTACTTAGGTGTCATTTAGAACTACTGATTTAGAGGTCATTTAGAACTACTGATTTAGGTCATTTAGAACCAAGTACTTAGAGGTCATTTAGAACCACGTACTTAGAGGTCATTTAGAACCTCGTACTTAGAGGTCATTTAGAACCACGTACTTAGAGGATAGTTGGAACCATGTAATTAGAGGTCAGTTAGAACTACGTTCTAAGAGGTCATTTAAGAACCCACGAACTTAGAGGTCATTCAGAACCACGTACTTAGAGGTCATTTAGAACCACGTACTTAGAGGTCATTTAGAACCACGTACTTAGAGGTTATTTAGCACTACGTATATGAGGTCATTTAGAACCACGTACTTAGAGGACATTTAGAACCACGTACTTAGAAGTCATTAGAAGAACCCACGTACTTAGAGGTCATTTAGAACCACGTACTAAGAGGTCATATAGAACCACGTACTTAGAGGTCATTTAGAACTACGTACTTAGCAGTCATTTAGAACTACTTACTTAGAGGTCATTTAGAACCACGTACTTAGAGGTCATTTAGAACTACGAACTTAGGGGTCATTTAGAACCCACGTACTTAGAGGTCATTTAGTACCCACGTACTTAGAGGTCATATAGAACCTCGTACTTAGAGGTCATTTAGAACCATTTACTTAGATGTCATTTGGAAGTACGTACCTAGAAGTCATTTAGAACTACGTACTTAGGGGTCATTTAGAAGAACCCACGTACTTAGAGGTCATTTAGAAGCACGTACTTAGAGGTCATTTAGAACCACGTACTTAGAGGTTATTTAGCACTACGTATATAAGGTCATTTAGAACCACGTACTTAGAGGACATTTTGAACCACTTACTTGGAGGTCATTTGGAACTACGTACCTTGAGGTCATTTAGAACCTCGTACTTAGAGGTCATTTAGAACCACATACTTAAAGGTCATTTAGAACTACTTACTTAGAGGTCATTTAGAACTACGTACCTAGAGGTCATTTAGGACCACGTACTTAGAGGTCATTTAGAACCACTTACTTAGAGGTCATTTAGAACCACGTTTTCAGATGTCATTTAGAACCCACGTACTTAGAGGTCATATAGAACCACGTACATAGAGGTCATTTAGAACTACGTACTTAGATTTCATTTAGAGCTACGTACTTAGAGGTCATTTAGAACTACGAACTTAGGGGTCATTTAGAACCCACGTACTTAGAGGTCATTTAGAACTACGTATATGAGGTCTTTTAGAACCACGTACTTAGAGGACATTTAGAACCACGTACTTAGAGGTCATTTAGAACCACTTACTTAGAAGTCATTTGGAAGTACGTACTTAGAGGTCATTTAGAACTACGTACTTAGGGGTCATTTAGAACCACTTACTTAGAGGTCATTTAGAAGCACGTACTTAGAGGTCATTTAGAACCACGTAGTTAGAGGTCATTTAGAACCACGTACTTAGAGGTTATTTAGCACTACGTATATGGGGTCATTTAGAACCACGTACTTAGAGGACATTTAGAACCACGTACTTAGAAGTCATTAGAAGAACCCACGTACTTAGAGGTCATTTAGAACCACGTACTAAGAGGTCATATAGAACCACGTACTTAGAGGTCATTTAGAACTACGTACTTAGCAGTCATTTAGAACTACGTATATGAGGTCATTTAGAACCACGTACTTAGAGGACATTTAGAACCACGTACTTAGAGGGCATTTGAACTAAGTATTTAGAGGTCATTTAGAACCACGTACTTAGAGGTCATTTAGAACCACATACTTAGAGGTCATTTAGAACTACGTACTTAGAGGTCATTTAGAACTACGTACTTTAAGGTCATTTAAATCCACGTACTTATGGTCATTTAGAACTACGTACTTAGAGGTCATTTAGAAGCACGTACATAGAGGTCATTTAGAACCACGTACTTAGAGGTCATCTAGAACAACGTATTTAGAGGTCATTTAGAACCACTTACTTAGATGTCATTTGGAAGTACGTACCTAGAGGTCATTTAGAACCACGTACTTAGAGGTCATTTAGAACCACGTACTTAGAGGTCATTTAGAACCAACGTACTTCATGGTCATTTAGAACCAAACACTTAGAGGTCGTTTAGAACTACGTACTTAGAGGTCATTTAGAACCCACGTACTTAGAGGTCATTTAGAAACCACGTTCTTAGAGGTTATTTAGAACCAACTTCTTAGAGGTCATTTAGAACCCACGTACTTAGAGGTAATTTAGAACCCACGTACTTAGAGGTCATTTAGAACTACGTACATAGAGGTCATTTAGAAGTACGTACTTAGAGGTCATTTAGTACTACGTACTTAGGGGTCATTTAGAACTACTTACTTAGAGGTCATTTAGAACCAAGTACTTAGAGGTCATTTAGATTCACGTACTTAGAGGTCATTTAGAACTACGTACTTAGGGGTCATTTAGAACTACTTACTTAGAGGTCATTTAGAACCACGTACTTATAGGTCATTTAGAACCACGTACTTAGAGATCATTTAGAACCACGTACTTAGAGGTCATTTAGAACCCAGTACTTAGAGGTCATTTAGAACTACGTACTTAGAAGATATTTAGAACCACGTACTTAGAGGTCATTTAGAACCAACTTTTTAGAGGTCATTTAGAACTACGTACTTAGAATTCCTTTAGAACCACGTACATAGAGGTCATTTAGAACTACGTACTTAGAGGTCATTTAGAACTACGTATTTATAGGTCGTTTAGAACTACGAACTTAGGTGTCATTTAGAACCCACGTACTTAGAGGTCATTTAGAACTACGTATATGAGGTCATTTAGAACCTCGTACTTAGAGGACATTTAGAACCACGTACCTAGAGGTAATTTAGAACCACTTACTTAGATGTCATTTGGAAGTACGTACCTAGAGGTCATTTAGAAATACGTACTTAGGGGTCATTTAGAACTATTTACTTAGAGGTCATTTAGAAGCACGTACTTAGAGGTCATTTAGTACCACGAAGTGAGAGGTCATTTAGAACCACGTACTTAAAGGTCATTTAGAACCAACTTTTTAGATGTCATTTAGAACTACGTACTTAGAGGTCAATTAGAACCACGTACTTAGAGGTCATTTAGAACTTACGTACTTAGAGGTCATTTAGAACTACGTACTTAGAGGTAATTTAGTACTACGTACTTAGGTGTCATTTAGAACTACGTACTCTGAGGTCATTTAGAACCACGTACTTAGAAGTCATTTAGAACCACGTACTTAGAGGTCATTTAGAACAACGTACTTAGAGGTCATTTTGAACCACGTACTTAGATGTCATTTAGAACCAACGTACTTAGAGGTCATTTTGAACCAAACACTTAGAGGTCGTTTAGAACCACGTACTTAGAGGTCATTTAGAACCCAGTACTTAGAGGTCATTTAGAACTACGTACTTAGAAGATATTTAGAACCACGTACTTAGAGGTCATTTAGAACCAACTTTTTAGAGGTCATTTAGAATTACGTACTTAGAGGTCCTTTAGAACCACGTACATAGAGGTCATTTAGAACTACGTACTTAGAGGTCATTTAGAACTACGTATTTATAGGTCGTTTAGAACTACGAACTTAGGGGTCATTTAGAACCCACGTACTTAGAGGTCATTTAGAACTACGTATATGAGGTCATTTAGAACCACGTACTTAGAGGACATTTAGAACCACGTACTTAGAGGTAATTTAGAACCACTTACTTAGATGTCATTTGGAAGTACGTACCTAGAGGTCATTTAGAAATACGTACTTAGGGGTCATTTAGAACTATTTACTTAGAGGTCATTTAGAAGCACGTACTTAGAGGTCATTTAGTACCACGAAGTGAGAGGTCATTTAGAACCACGTACTTAAAGGTCATTTAGAACCAACTTTTTAGATGTCATTTAGAACTACGTACTTAGAGGTCAATTAGAACCACGTACTTAGAGGTCATTTAGAACTTACGTACTTAGAGGTCATTTAGAACTACGTACTTAGAGGTAATTTAGTACTACGTACTTAGGTGTCATTTAGAACTACGTACTCTGAGGTCATTTAGAACCACGTACTTAGAAGTCATTTAGAACCAAGTACTTAGAGGTCATTTAGAACAACGTACTTAGAGGTCATTTTGAACCACGTACTTAGATGTCATTTAGAACCAACGTACTTAGAGGTCATTTTGAACCAAACACTTAGAGGTCGTTTAGAACTACGTACTTAGAAGTCATTTAGAACCCACGTACTTAGAGGTCATTTAGAAACCACGTTCTTAGAGGTTATTTAGAACCAATTTCTTAGAGGTCATTTAGAACTACGTACTTAGAGGTCAGTTAGTACTACGTACTTAGGGGTCATTTAGAACTACTTACTTAGAGGTCATTTAGAACCAAGTACTTAGAGGTCATTTAGAACCACGTACTTAGAGGTCATTTAGAACCTCGTACTCAGAGGTCATTTAGAACCACGTACTTAGAGGATAGTTAGAACCATGTAATTAGAGGTCAGTTAGAACTACGTTCTAAGAGGTCATTTAGAACCCACGAACTTAGAGGTCATTCAGAACCACGTACTTAGAGGTCATTTAGAACCACGTACTTAGAGGTGATTTAGAACCACGTACTTAGAGGTTATTTAGCACTACGTATATAAGGTCATTTAGAACCACGTACTTAGAGGACATTTAGAACCACGTACTTAGAAGTCATTAGAAGAACCCACGTACTTAGAGGTCATTTAGAACCACGTACTAAGAGGTCATATAGAACCACGTACTTAGAGGTCATTTAGAACTACGTACTTAGCAGTCATTTAGAACTACTTACTTAGAGGTCATTTATAACCACGTACTTAGAGGTCATTTAGAACTATGAACTTAGGGGTCATTTAGAACCCACGTACTTAGAGGTCATTTAGTACCCACGTACTTAGAGGTCATATAGAACCTCGTACTTAGTGGTCATTTAGAACCACTTACTTAGATGTCATTTGGAAGTACGTACCTAGAGGTCATTTAGAACTACGTACTTAGGGGTCATTTAGAACTACTTACTTAGAGGTCATTTAGAAGCACGTACTTAGAGGTCATTTAGAACCACGTACTTAGAGGTCATTTAGAACCACGTACTAAGAGGTTATTTAGCACTACGTATATAAGGTCATTTAGAACCACGTACTTAGAGGTCATTTAGAACTACGTACTTAGAGGTAATATAGAACTACGTTCTTAGAGGTCATTTAGGACTTCGTACTTAGAGGTCATTTAGAACTACGTACTTATAGGTCATTTAGAACCACGTACTTAGACGTCATTTAGAACCACTTACTTGGAGGTCATTTGGAACTACGTACCTTGAGGTCATTTAGAACCTCGTACTTAGAGGTCATTTAGAACCACATACTTAAAGGTCATTTAGAACTACTTACTTAGAGGTCATTTAGAACTACGTACCTAGAGGTCATTTAAGACCACGTACTTAGAGGTCATTTAGAACCACTTACTTAGAGGTAATTTGGAACTACGTATCTAGAGGTATTGAGAACTACGTACTTAGACGTCATTTAGAACTACGTACTTAGAAGATATTTAGAACCACGTACTTAGAGGTCATTTAGAACCAACTATTTAGAGGTCATTTAGAACTACGTACTTAGAGGTCATATAGAACCACGTACATAGAGGTCATTTAGAACCACGTACTTAGAGGTCATTTAGAACCACATACTTAGAGGTCATTTAGAAGCACGTACATAGAGGTCATTTAGAACCACGTAGTTAGAGGTCATCTAGAACAACGTACTTAGAGGTCATTTAGAACCACTTACTTAGATGTCATTTGGAAGTACGTACCTAGAGGTCAATAAGAAGCACGTACTTAGAGGTCATTTAGAACCACGTAGTTAGAGGTCATTTAGAACCACGTACTTAGAGGTCATTTAGAACTACGTATATGAGGTCATTTAGAACCACGTACTTTAAGGTCATTTAAATCCACGTACTTATGGTCATTTAGAACTACGTACTTAGAGGTCATTTAGAAGCACGTACATAGAGGTCATTTAGAACCACGTACTTAGAGGTCATCTAGAACAACGTACTTAGAGGTCATTTAGAACCACTTACTTAGATGTCATTTGGAAGTACGTACCTAGAGGTCATTTAGAACCACGTACTTAGAGGTCATTTAGAACCACGTACTTAGAGGTCATTTAGAACCACGTAGTTAGAGGTCATTTAGAACCAAGTACTTAGAGGTCATTTAGAACTACGTACTTAGAAGATATTTAGAACCACGTACTTAGAGGTCATTTAGAACCAACTTTTTAGAGGTCATTTAGAACTACGTACTTAGAGGTCCATTAGAACCACGTACATAGTGGTCATTTAGAACTACGTACTTAGAGGTCATTTAGAACTACGTATTTAGAGGTCATTTAGAACCACGTACTTAGAGGACATTTAGAACCACGTACTTAGAGGTAATTTAGAACCACTTACTTAGATGTCATTTGGAAGTACGTACCTAGAGGTCATTTAGAAATACGTACTTAGGGGTCATTTAGAACTACTTACTTAGAGGTCATTTAGAACCACATATTTGAGGTCGTTTAGAATTACGTACTTTGAGGTCACTTAGAACTTACGTACTTAGAGGTCATTTAGAACTACGTACTTAGAGGTAATTTAGTACTACGTACTTAGGTGTCATTTAGAACTACTGATTTAGAGGTCATTTAGAACTACTGATTTAGGTCATTTAGAACCAAGTACTTAGAGGTCATTTAGAACCACGTACTTAGAGGTCATTTAGAACCTCGTACTTAGAGGTCATTTAGAACCACGTACTTAGAGGATAGTTGGAACCATGTAATTAGAGGTCAGTTAGAACTACGTTCTAAGAGGTCATTTAAGAACCCACGAACTTAGAGGTCATTTAGAACCACGTACTAAGAGGTCATATAGAACCACGTACTTAGAGGTCATTTAGAACTACGTACTTAGCAGTCATTTAGAACTACTTACTTAGAGGTCATTTAGAACCACGTACTTAGAGGTCATTTAGAACTACGAACTTAGGGGTCATTTAGAACCCACGTACTTAGAGGTCATTTAGTACCCACGTACTTAGAGGTCATATAGAACCTCGTACTTAGAGGTCATTTAGAACCACTTACTTAGATGTCATTTGGAAGTACGTACCTAGAGGTCATTTAGAACTACGTACTTAGGGGTCATTTAGAACTACTTACTTAGAGGTCATTTAGAAGCACGTACTTAGAGGTCATTTAGAACCACGTACTTAGAGGTCATTTAGAACCACGTACTTATAGGTTATTTAGCACTACGTATATAAGGTCATTTAGAACCACGTACTTAGAGGACATTTTGAACCACGTACTTAGAAGTCATTTAGAAGAACCCACGTACTTAGAGGTCATTTAGAACCACGTACTAAGAGATCATATAGAACCACGTACTTAGAGGTCATTTAGAACCACTTACTTAGAGGTCATTTAGAACCACATACTTAAAGGTCATTTAGAACTACGTACCTAGAGGTCAATTAGAACTACGTACTTAGAGGTCATTTAGAACTACGTACTTAGAGGTAATATAGAACTACGTTCTTAGAGGTCATTTAGGACTTCGTACTTAGAGGTCATTTAGAACTACGTACTTATAGGTCATTTAGAACCACGTACTTAGACGTCATTTAGAACCACTTACTTGGAGGTCATTTAGAACCACGTACTTAGTGGTCATTTAGAACCAACGTACTTAGAGGTCATTTAGAACCAAACACTTAGAGGTCGTTTAGAACTACGTACTTAGAGGTCATTTAGAACCCACGTACTTAGAGGTCATTTAGAAACCACGTTCTTAGAGGTTATTTAGAACCAACTTCTTAGAGGTCATTTAGAACCCACGTACTTAGAGGTAATTTAGAACCCACGTACTTAGAGGTCATTTAGAACTACGTACTTAGAGGTCATTTAGAACTACGTACTTAGAGGTCATTTAGTACTACGTACTAAGGGGTCATTTAGAACTACTTACTTAGAGGTCATTTAGAACCAAGTACTTAGAGGTCATTTAGATTCACGTACTTAGAGGTCATTTAGAACTACGTACTTAGGGGTCATTTAGAACTACTTACTTAGAGGTCATTTAGAACCAACTTTTTAGAGGTCATTTAGAACTACGTACTTAGAGGTCCTTTAGAACCACGTACATAGAGGTCATTTAGAACTACGTACTTAGAGGTCATTTAGAACTACGTATTTATAGGTCGTTTAGAACTACGAACTTAGGGGTCATTTAGAACCCACGTACTTAGAGGTCATTTAGAACTACGTATATGAGGTCATTCAGAACCACGTACTTAGAGGACATTTAGAACCACGTACTTAGAGGTAATTTAGAACCACTTACTTAGATGTCATTTGGAAGTACGTACCTAGAGGTCATTTAGAAATACGTACTTATGGGTCATTTAAAACTATTTACTTAGAGGTCATTTAGAAGCACGTACTTAGAGGTCATTTAGTACCACGAAGTTAGAGGTCATTTAGAACCACGTACTTAAAGGTCATTTAGAACCAACTTTTTAGATGTCATTTAGAACTACGTACTTAGAAGTCAATTAGAACCACGTACTTAGAGGTCATTTAGAACTTACGTACTTAGAGGTCATTTAGAACTACGTACTTAGAGGTAATTTAGTACTACGTACTTAGGTGTCATTTAGAACTACGTACTTAGAGGTCATTTAGAACGACGTACTCAGAGGTCATTTGGAACCTACGTACTTAGAGGTCATTTAGAACCACTTACTTAGAGGTCATTTAGAACCACATACTTAGATATCGTTTAGAACTACTTACTTAGGGGTCATTTAGAACCACGTACTCTGAGGTCATTTAGAACCACGTACTTAGAAGTCATTTAGAACCACGTACTTAGAGGTCATTTAGAACAACGTACTTAGAGGTCATTTTGAACCACGTACTTAGAGGTCATTTAGAACCAACGTACTTAGAGGTCATTTTGAACCAAACACTTAGAGGTCGTTTAGAACTACGTACTTAGAAGTCATTTAGAACCCACGTACTTAGAGGTCATATAGAAACCACGTTCTTAGAGGTTATTTAGAACTAATTTCTTAGAGGTCATTTAGAACCCACGTACTTAGAGGTAATTTAGAACCCACGTACTTAGAGGTCATTTAGAACTACGTACTTAGAGGTCATTTAGTACTACGTACTTAGGGGTCATTTAGAACTACTTACTTAGAGGTCATTTAGAACCAAGTACTTAGAGGTCATTTAGATTCACGTACTTAGAGGTCATTTGGAACTACGTACTTAGGGGTCATTTAGAACTACTTACTTAGAGGTCATTTAGAACCACGTACTTATAGGTCATTTAGAACCACGTACTTAGAGGTCATTTAGAACCAGCAACTTAGAGGTCATTTAGAACTACGTACTTAGAGGTCATTTAGAACCAAGTACTTAGAGGTCATTTAGAACCACGTACTTAGAGGTCATTTAGAACCAAGTACTTAGAGGTCATTTAGAACCAAGTACTTAGAGGTCATTTAGAACTACGTACTTAGAAGATATTTAGAACCACGTACTTAGAGGTCATTTAGAACCAACTTTTTAGAGGTCATTTAGAACTACGTACATAGAGGTCATTTAGAACTACGTACTTAGAGGTCATTTAGAACTACGTATTTAGAGGTCATTTAGAACCACGTACTTAGAGGACATTTAGAACCACGTACTTAGAGGTAATTTAGAACCACTTACTTAGATGTCATTTGGAAGTACGTACCTAGAGGTCATTTAGAAATACGTACTTAGGGGTCATTTAGAACTACTTACTTAGAGGTCATTTAGAACCACATATTTGAGGTCGTTTAGAATTACGTACTTTGAGGTCACTTAGAACTTACGTACTTAGAGGTCATTTAGAACTACGTACTTAGAGGTAATTTAGTACTACGTACTTAGGTGTCATTTAGAACTACTGATTTAGAGGTCATTTAGAACTACTGATTTAGGTCATTTAGAACCAAGTACTTAGAGGTCATTTAGAACCACGTACTTAGAGGTCATTTAGAACCTCGTACTTAGAGGTCATTTAGAACCACGTACTTAGAGGTTTTTAGCACTACGTATATGAGGTCATTTAGAACCACGTACTTAGAGGACATTTAGAACCACGTACTTAGAAGTCATTTGAAGAACCCACGTACTTAGAGGTCATTTAGAACCACGTACTAAGAGGTCATATAGAACCACGTACTTAGAGGTCATTTAGAACTACGTACTTAGCAGTCATTTAGAACTACTTACTTAGAGGTCATTTAGAACCACGTACTTAGAGGTCATTTAGAACTACGAACTTAGGGGTCATTTAGAACCCACGTACTTAGAGGTCATTTAGTACCCACGTACTTAGAGGTCATATAGAACCTCGTACTTAGAGGTCATTTAGAACCACTTACTTAGATGTCATTTGGAAGTACGTACCTAGAGGTCATTTAGAACTACGTACTTAGGGGTCATTTAGAACTACTTACTTAGAGGTCATTTAGAAGCACGTACTTAGAGGTCATTTAGAACCACGTACTTAGAGGTCATTTAGAACCACGTACTTAGAGGTTATTTAGCACTACGTATATAAGGTCATTTAGAACCACGTACTTAGAGGACATTTTGAACCACGTACTTAGAAGTCATTTAGAAGAACCCACGTACTTAAAGGTCATTTAGAACCACGTACTAAGAGATCATATAGAACCACGTACTTAGAGGTCATTTAGAACTACTTACTTAGAGGTCATTTAGAACCACATACTTAAAGGTCATTTAGAACTACGTACCTAGAGGTCAATTAGAACTACGTACTTAGAGGTCATTTAGAACTACGTACTTAGAGGTAATATAGAACTACGTTCTTAGAGGTCATTTAGGAATTCGTACTTAGAGGTCATTTAGAACTACGTACTTATAGGTCATTTAGAACCACGTACTTAGACGTCATTTAGAACCACTTACTTGGAGGTCATTTAGAACCACGTACTTAGTGGTCATTTAGAACCAACGTACTTAGAGGTCATTTAGAACCAAACACTTAGAGGTCGTTTAGAACTACGTACTTAGAGGTCATTTAGAACCCACGTACTTAGAGGTCATTTAGAAACCACGTTCTTAGAGGTTATTTAGAACCAACTTCTTAGAGGTCATTTAGAACCCACGTACTTAGAGGTAATTTAGAACTCACGTACTTAGAGGTCATTTAGAACTACGTACTTAGAGGTCATTTAGAACTACGTACTTAGAGGTCATTTAGTACTACGTACTAAGGGGTCATTTAGAACTACTTACTTAGAGGTCATTTAGAACCAAGTACTTAGAGGTCATTTAGATTCACGTACTTAGAGGTCATTTAGAACTACGTACTTAGGGGTCATTTAGAACTACTTACTTAGAGGTCATTTAGAACCAACTTTTTAGAGGTCATTTAGAACTACGTACTTAGAGGTCCTTTAGAACCACGTACATAGAGGTCATTTAGAACTACGTACTTAGAGGTCATTTAGAACTACGTATTTATAGGTCGTTTAGAACTACGAACTTAGGGGTCATTTAGAACCCACGTACTTAGAGGTCATTTAGAACTACGTATATGAGGTCATTCAGAACCACGTACTTAGAGGACATTTAGAACCACGTACTTAGAGGTAATTTAGAACCACTTACTTAGATGTCATTTGGAAGTACGTACCTAGAGGTCATTTAGAAATACGTACTTATGGGTCATTTAGAACTATTTACTTAGAGGTCATTTAGAAGCACGTACTTAGAGGTCATTTAGTACCACGAAGTTAGAGGTCATTTAGAACCACGTACTTAAAGGTCATTTAGAACCAACTTTTTAGATGTCATTTAGAACTACGTACTTAGAAGTCAATTAGAACCACGTACTTAGAGGTCATTTAGAACTTACGTACTTAGAGGTCATTTAGAACTACGTACTTAGAGGTAATTTAGTACTACGTACTTAGGTGTCATTTAGAACTACGTACTTAGAGGTCATTTAGAACGACGTACTCAGAGGTCATTTGGAACCTACGTACTTAGAGGTCATTTAGAACCACTTACTTAGAGGTCATTTAGAACCACATACTTAGAGGTCGTTTAGAACTACTTACTTAGGGGTCATTTAGAACCACGTACTCTGAGGTCATTTAGAACCACGTACTTAGAAGTCATTTAGAACCACGTACTTAGAGGTCATTTAGAACAACGTACTTAGAGGTCATTTTGAACCACGTACTTAGAGGTCATTTAGAACCAACGTACTTAGAGGTCATTTTGAACCAAACACTTAGAGGTCGTTTAGAACTACGTACTTAGAAGTCATTTAGAACCCACGTACTTAGAGGTCATTTAGAAACCACGTTCTTAGAGGTTATTTAGAACCAATTTCTTAGAGGTCATTTAGAACCCACGTACTTAGAGGTAATTTAGAACCCACGTACTTAGAGGTCATTTACAACTACGTACTTAGAGGTCATTTAGTACTACGTACTTAGGGGTCATTTAGAACTACTTACTTAGAGGTCATTTAGAACCAAGTACTTAGAGGTCATTTAGATTCACGTACTTAGAGGTCATTTGGAACTACGTACTTAGGGGTAATTTAGAACTACTTACTTAGAGGTCATTTAGAACCACGTACTTATAGGTCATTTACAACCACGTACTTAGAGGTCATTTAGAACCAGCAACTTAGAGGTCATTTAGAACTACGTACTTAGAGGTCATTTAGAACCAAGTACTTAGAGGTCATTTAGAACCACGTACTTAGAGGTCATTTAGAACCAAGTACTTAGAGGTCATTTAGAACCAAGTACTTAGAGGTCATTTAGAACTACGTACTTAGAAGATATTTAGAACCACGTACTTAGAGGTCATTTAGAACCAACTTTTTAGAGGTCATTTAGAACTACGTACTTAGAGGTCCTTTAGAACCACGTACATAGAGGTCATTTAGAACTACGTACTTAGAGGTCATTTAGAACTACGTATTTAGAGGTCATTTAGAACCACGTACTTAGAGGACATTTAGAACCACGTACTTAGAGGTAATTTAGAACCACTTACTTAGATGTCATTTGGAAGTACGTACCTAGAGGTCATTTAGAAATACGTACTTAGGGGTCATTTAGAACTACTTACTTAGAGGTCATTTAGAACCACATATTTGAGGTCGTTTAGAATTACGTACTTTGAGGTCACTTAGAACTTACGTACTTAGAGGTCATTTAGAACTACTAACTTAGAGGTAATTTAGTACTACGTACTTAGGTGTCATTTAGAACTACTGATTTAGAGGTCATTTAGAACTACTGATTTAGGTCATTTAGAACCAAGTACTTAGAGGTCATTTAGAACCACGTACTTAGAGGTCATTTAGAACCTCGTACTTAGAGGTCATTTAGAACCACGTACTTAGAGGATAGTTGGAACCATGTAATTAGAGGTCAGTTAGAACTACGTTCTAAGAGGTCATTTAAGAACCCACGAACTTAGAGGTCATTCAGAACCACGTACTTAGAGGTCATTTAGAACCACGTACTTAGAGGTCATTTAGAACCACGTACTTAGAGGTTATTTAGCACTACGTATATGAGGTCATTTAGAACCACGTACTTAGAGGACATTTAGAACCACGTACTTAGAAGTCATTAGAAGAACCCACGTACTTAGAGGTCATTTAGAACCACGTACTAAGAGGTCATATAGAACCACGTACTTAGAGGTCATTTAGAACTACGTACTTAGCAGTCATTTAGAACTACTTACTTAGAGGTCATTTAGAACCACGTACTTAGAGGTCATTTAGAACTACGAACTTAGGGGTCATTTAGAACCCACGTACTTAGAGGTCATTTAGTACCCACGTACTTAGAGGTCATATAGAACCTCGTACTTAGAGGTCATTTAGAACCATTTACTTAGATGTCATTTGGAAGTACGTACCTAGAAGTCATTTAGAACTACGTACTTAGGGGTCATTTAGAAGAACCCACGTACTTAGAGGTCATTTAGAAGCACGTACTTAGAGGTCATTTAGAACCACGTACTTAGAGGTTATTTAGCACTACGTATATAAGGTCATTTAGAACCACGTACTTAGAGGACATTTTGAACCACTTACTTGGAGGTCATTTGGAACTACGTACCTTGAGGTCATTTAGAACCTCGTACTTAGAGGTCATTTAGAACCACATACTTAAAGGTCATTTAGAACTACTTACTTAGAGGTCATTTAGAACTACGTACCTAGAGGTCATTTAGGACCACGTACTTAGAGGTCATTTAGAACCACTTACTTAGAGGTCATTTAGAACCACGTTTTCAGATGTCATTTAGAACCCACGTACTTAGAGGTCATATAGAACCACGTACATAGAGGTCATTTAGAACTACGTACTTAGATTTCATTTAGAGCTACGTACTTAGAGGTCATTTAGAACTACGAACTTAGGGGTCATTTAGAACCCACGTACTTAGAGGTCATTTAGAACTACGTATATGAGGTCTTTTAGAACCACGTACTTAGAGGACATTTAGAACCACGTACTTAGAGGTCATTTAGAACCACTTACTTAGAAGTCATTTGGAAGTACGTACCTAGAGGTCATTTAGAAATACGTACTTAGGGGTCATTTAGAACTACTTACTTAGAGGTCATTTAGAACCACATATTTGAGGTCATTTAGAACCACGTAGTTAGAGGTCACTTAGAACTTACGTACTTAGAGGTCATTTAGAACTACGTACTTAGAGGTAATTTAGTACTACGTACTTAGGTGTCATTTAGAACTACTGATTTAGAGGTCATTTAGAACTACTGATTTAGGTCATTTAGAACCAAGTACTTAGAGGTCATTTAGAACCACGTACTTAGAGGTCATTTAGAACCTCGTACTTAGAGGTCATTTAGAACCACGTACTTAGAGGATAGTTGGAACCATGTAATTAGAGGTCAGTTAGAACTACGTTCTAAGAGGTCATTTAAGAACCCACGAACTTAGAGGTCATTTAGAACCACGTACTAAGAGGTCATATAGAACCACGTACTTAGAGGTCATTTAGAACTACGTACTTAGCAGTCATTTAGAACTACTTACTTAGAGGTCATTTAGAACCACGTACTTAGAGGTCATTTAGAACTACGAACTTAGGGGTCATTTAGAACCCACGTACTTAGAGGTCATTTAGTACCCACGTACTTAGAGGTCATATAGAACCTCGTACTTAGAGGTCATTTAGAACCACTTACTTAGATGTCATTTGGAAGTACGTACCTAGAGGTCATTTAGAACTACGTACTTAGGGGTCATTTAGAACTACTTACTTAGAGGTCATTTAGAAGCACGTACTTAGAGGTCATTTAGAACCACGTACTTAGAGGTCATTTAGAACCACGTACTTAGAGGTTATTTAGCACTACGTATATAAGGTCATTTAGAACCACGTACTTAGAGGACATTTTGAACCACGTACTTAGAAGTCATTTAGAAGAACCCACGTACTTAGAGGTCATTTAGAACCACGTACTAAGAGATCATATAGAACCACGTACTTAGAGGTCATTTAGAACCACTTACTTAGAGGTCATTTAGAACCACATACTTAAAGGTCATTTAGAACTACGTACCTAGAGGTCAATTAGAACTACGTACTTAGAGGTCATTTAGAACTACGTACTTAGAGGTAATATAGAACTACGTTCTTAGAGGTCATTTAGGACTTCGTACTTAGAGGTCATTTAGAACTACGTACTTATAGGTCATTTAGAACCACGTACTTAGACGTCATTTAGAACCACTTACTTGGAGGTCATTTAGAACCACGTACTTAGTGGTCATTTAGAACCAACGTACTTAGAGGTCATTTAGAACCAAACACTTAGAGGTCGTTTAGAACTACGTACTTAGAGGTCATTTAGAACCCACGTACTTAGAGGTCATTTAGAAACCACGTTCTTAGAGGTTATTTAGAACCAACTTCTTAGAGGTCATTTAGAACCCACGTACTTAGAGGTAATTTAGAACCCACGTACTTAGAGGTCATTTAGAACTACGTACTTAGAGGTCATTTAGAACTACGTACTTAGAGGTCATTTAGTACTACGTACTAAGGGGTCATTTAGAACTACTTACTTAGAGGTCATTTAGAACCAAGTACTTAGAGGTCATTTAGATTCACGTACTTAGAGGTCATTTAGAACTACGTACTTAGGGGTCATTTAGAACTACTTACTTAGAGGTCATTTAGAACCAACTTTTTAGAGGTCATTTAGAACTACGTACTTAGAGGTCCTTTAGAACCACGTACATAGAGGTCATTTAGAACTACGTACTTAGAGGTCATTTAGAACTACGTATTTATAGGTCGTTTAGAACTACGAACTTAGGGGTCATTTAGAACCCACGTACTTAGAGGTCATTTAGAACTACGTATATGAGGTCATTCAGAACCACGTACTTAGAGGACATTTAGAACCACGTACTTAGAGGTAATTTAGAACCACTTACTTAGATGTCATTTGGAAGTACGTACCTAGAGGTCATTTAGAAATACGTACTTATGGGTCATTTAAAACTATTTACTTAGAGGTCATTTAGAAGCACGTACTTAGAGGTCATTTAGTACCACGAAGTTAGAGGTCATTTAGAACCACGTACTTAAAGGTCATTTAGAACCAACTTTTTAGATGTCATTTAGAACTACGTACTTAGAAGTCAATTAGAACCACGTACTTAGAGGTCATTTAGAACTTACGTACTTAGAGGTCATTTAGAACTACGTACTTAGAGGTAATTTAGTACTACGTACTTAGGTGTCATTTAGAACTACGTACTTAGAGGTCATTTAGAACGACGTACTCAGAGGTCATTTGGAACCTACGTACTTAGAGGTCATTTAGAACCACTTACTTAGAGGTCATTTAGAACCACATACTTAGATATCGTTTAGAACTACTTACTTAGGGGTCATTTAGAACCACGTACTCTGAGGTCATTTAGAACCACGTACTTAGAAGTCATTTAGAACCACGTACTTAGAGGTCATTTAGAACAACGTACTTAGAGGTCATTTAGAACCAACGTACTTAGAGGTCATTTTGAACCAAACACTTAGAGGTCGTTTAGAACTACGTACTTAGAAGTCATTTAGAACCCACGTACTTAGAGGTCATTTAGAAACCACGTTCTTAGAGGTTATTTAGAACCAATTTCTTAGAGGTCATTTAGAACCCACGTACTTAGAGGTAATTTAGAACCCACGTACTTAGAGGTCATTTAGAACTACGTACTTAGAGGTCATTTAGTACTACGTACTTAGGGGTCATTTAGAACTACTTACTTAGAGGTCATTTAGAACCAAGTACTTAGAGGTCATTTAGATTCACGTACTTAGAGGTCATTTGGAACTACGTACTTAGGGGTCATTTAGAACTACTTACTTAGAGGTCATTTAGAACCACGTACTTATAGGTCATTTAGAACCACGTACTTAGAGGTCATTTAGAACCAGCAACTTAGAGGTCATTTAGAACTACGTACTTAGAGGTCATTTAGAACCAAGTACTTAGAGGTCATTTAGAACCACGTACTTAGAGGTCATTTAGAACCAAGTACTTAGAGGTCATTTAGAAGCAAGTACTTAGAGGTCATTTAGAACTACGTACTTAGAAGATATTTAGAACCACGTACTTAGAGGTCATTTAGAACCAACTTTTTAGAGGTCATTTAGAACTACGTACATAGAGGTCATTTAGAACTACGTACTTAGAGGTCATTTAGAACTACGTATTTAGAGGTCATTTAGAACCACGTACTTAGAGGACATTTAGAACCACGTACTTAGAGGTAATTTAGAACCACTTACTTAGATGTCATTTGGAAGTACGTACCTAGAGGTCATTTAGAAATACGTACTTAGGGGTCATTTAGAACTACTTACTTAGAGGTCATTTAGAACCACATATTTGAGGTCGTTTAGAATTACGTACTTTGAGGTCACTTAGAACTTACGTACTTAGAGGTCATTTAGAACTACGTACTTAGAGGTAATTTAGTACTACGTACTTAGGTGTCATTTAGAACTACTGATTTAGAGGTCATTTAGAACTACTGATTTAGGTAATTTAGAACCAAGTACTTAGAGGTCATTTAGAACCACGTACTTAGAGGTCATTTAGAACCTCGTACTTAGAGGTCATTTAGAACCACGTACTTAGAGGTTTTTAGCACTACGTATATGAGGTCATTTAGAACCACGTACTTAGAGGACATTTAGAACCACGTACTTAGAAGTCATTTGAAGAACCCACGTACTTAGAGGTCATTTAGAACCACGTACTAAGAGGTCATATAGAACCACGTACTTAGAGGTTATTTAGAACTACGTACTTAGCAGTCATTTAGAACTACTTACTTAGAGGTCATTTAGAACCACGTACTTAGAGGTCATTTAGAACTACGAACTTAGGGGTCATTTAGAACCCACGTACTTAGAGGTCATTTAGTACCCACGTACTTAGAGGTCATATAGAACCTCGTACTTAGAGGTCATTTAGAACCACTTACTTAGATGTCATTTGGAAGTACGTACCTAGAGGTCATTTAGAACTACGTACTTAGGGGTCATTTAGAACTACTTACTTAGAGGTCATTTAGAAGCACGTACTTAGAGGTCATTTAGAACCACGTACTTAGAGGTCATTTAGAACCACGTACTTAGAGGTTATTTAGCACTACGTATATAAGGTCATTTAGAACCACGTACTTAGAGGACATTTTGAACCACGTACTTAGAAGTCATTTAGAAGAACCCACGTACTTAGAGGTCATTTAGAACCACGTACTAAGAGATCATATAGAACCACGTACTTAGAGGTCATTTAGAACTACTTACTTAGAGGTCATTTAGAACCACATACTTAAAGGTCATTTAGAACTACGTACCTAGAGGTCAATTAGAACTACGTACTTAGAGGTCATTTAGAACTACGTACTTAGAGGTAATATAGAACTACGTTCTTAGAGGTCATTTAGTAATTCGTACTCAGAGGTCATTTAGAACTACGTACTTATAGGTCATTTAGAACCACGTACTTAGACGTCATTTAGAACCACTTACTTGGAGGTCATTTAGAACCACGTACTTAGTGGTCATTTAGAACCAACGTACTTAGAGGTCATTTAGAACCAAACACTTAGAGGTCGTTTAGAACTACGTACTTAGAGGTCATTTAGAACCCACGTACTTAGAGGTCATTTAGAAACCACGTTCTTAGAGGTTATTTAGAACCAACTTCTTAGAGGTCATTTAGAACCCACGTACTTAGAGGTAATTTAGAACTCACGTACTTAGAGGTCATTTAGAACTACGTACTTAGAGGTCATTTAGAACTACGTACTTAGAGGTCATTTAGTACTACGTACTAAGGGGTCATTTAGAACTACTTACTTAGAGGTCATTTAGAACCAAGTACTTAGAGGTCATTTAGATTCACGTACTTAGAGGTCATTTAGAACTACGTACTTAGGGGTCATTTAGAACTACTTACTTAGAGGTCATTTAGAACCAACTTTTTAGAGGTCATTTAGAACTACGTACTTAGAGGTCCTTTAGAACCACGTACATAGAGGTCATTTAGAACTACGTACTTAGAGGTCATTTAGAACTACGTATTTATAGGTCGTTTAGAACTACGAACTTAGGGGTCATTTAGAACCCACGTACTTAGAGGTCATTTAGAACTACGTATATGAGGTCATTCAGAACCACGTACTTAGAGGACATTTAGAACCACGTACTTAGAGGTAATTTAGAACCACTTACTTAGATGTCATTTGGAAGTACGTACCTAGAGGTCATTTAGAAATACGTACTTATGGGTCATTTAGAACTATTTACTTAGAGGTCATTTAGAAGCACGTACTTGAGGTCATTTAGTACCACGAAGTTAGAGGTCATTTAGAACCACGTACTTAAAGGTCATTTAGAACCAACTTTTTAGATGTCATTTAGAACTACGTACTTAGAAGTCAATTAGAACCACGTACTTAGAGGTCATTTAGAACTTACGTACTTAGAGGTCATTTAGAACTACGTACTTAGAGGTAATTTAGTACTACGTACTTAGGTGTCATTTAGAACTACGTACTTAGAGGTCATTTAGAACGACGTACTCAGAGGTCATTTGGAACCTACGTACTTAGAGGTCATTTAGAACCACTTACTTAGAGGTCATTTAGAACCACATACTTAGAGGTCGTTTAGAACTACTTACTTAGGGGTCATTTAGAACCACGTACTCTGAGGTCATTTAGAACCACGTACTTAGAAGTCATTTAGAACCACGTACTTAGAGGTCATTTAGAACAACGTACTTAGAGGTCATTTTGAACCACGTACTTAGAGGTCATTTAGAACCAACGTACTTAGAGGTCATTTTGAACCAAACACTTAGAGGTCGTTTAGAACTACGTACTTAGAAGTCATTTAGAACCCACGTACTTAGAGGTCATTTAGAAACCACGTTCTTAGAGGTTATTTAGAACCAATTTCTTAGAGGTCATTTAGAACCCACGTACTTAGAGGTAATTTAGAACCCACGTACTTAGAGGTCATTTAGAACTACGTACTTAGAGGTCATTTAGTACTACGTACTTAGGGGTCATTTAGAACTACTTACTTAGAGGTCATTTAGAACCAAGTACTTAGAGGTCATTTAGATTCACGTACTTAGAGGTCATTTGGAACTACGTACTTAGGGGTCATTTAGAACTACGTACTTAGAGGTCATTTAGAACCAAGTACTTAGAGGTCATTTAGAACCACGTACTTAGAGGTCATTTAGAACCAAGTACTTAGAGGTCATTTAGAACCAAGTACTTAGAGGTCATTTGGAACTACGTACTTAGAGGTCATTTAGAACCAAGTACTTAGAGGTCATTTAGAACCACGTACTTAGAGGTCATTTAGAACCAAGTACTTAGAGGTCATTTAGAACCAAGTACTTAGAGGTCATTTAGAACTACGTACTTAGAAGATATTTAGAACCACGTACTTAGAGGTCATTTAGAACCAACTTTTTAGAGGTCATTTAGAACTACGTACTTAGAGGTCCTTTAGAACCACGTACATAGAGGTCATTTAGAACTACGTACTTAGAGGTCATTTAGAACTACGTATTTAGAGGTCATTTAGAACCACGTACTTAGAGGACATTTAGAACCACGTACTTAGAGGTAATTTAGAACCACTTACTTAGATGTCATTTGGAAGTACGTACCTAGAGGTCATTTAGAAATACGTACTTAGGGGTCATTTAGAACTACTTACTTAGAGGTCATTTAGAACCACATATTTGAGGTCGTTTAGAATTACGTACTTTGAGGTCACTTAGAACTTACGTACTTAGAGGTCATTTAGAACTACGTACTTAGAGGTAATTTAGTACTACGTACTTAGGTGTCATTTAGAACTACTGATTTAGAGGTCATTTAGAACTACTGATTTAGGTCATTTAGAACCAAGTACTTAGAGGTCATTTAGAACCACGTACTTAGAGGTCATTTAGAACCTCGTACTTAGAGGTCATTTAGAACCACGTACTTAGAGGATAGTTGGAACCATGTAATTAGAGGTCAGTTAGAACTACGTTCTAAGAGGTCATTTAAGAACCCACGAACTTAGAGGTCATTCAGAACCACGTACTTAGAGGTCATTTAGAACCACGTACTTAGAGGTCATTTAGAACCACGTACTTAGAGGTTATTTAGCACTACGTATATGAGGTCATTTAGAACCACGTACTTAGAGGACATTTAGAACCACGTACTTAGAAGTCATTAGAAGAACCCACGTACTTAGAGGTCATTTAGAACCACGTACTAAGAGGTCATATAGAACCACGTACTTAGAGGTCATTTAGAACTACGTACTTAGCAGTCATTTAGAACTACTTACTTAGAGGTCATTTAGAACCACGTACTTAGAGGTCATTTAGAACTACGAACTTAGGGGTCATTTAGAACCCACGTACTTAGAGGTCATTTAGTACCCACGTACTTAGAGGTCATATAGAACCTCGTACTTAGAGGTCATTTAGAACCATTTACTTAGATGTCATTTGGAAGTACGTACCTAGAAGTCATTTAGAACTACGTACTTAGGGGTCATTTAGAAGAACCCACGTACTTAGAGGTCATTTAGAAGCACGTACTTAGAGGTCATTTAGAACCACGTACTTAGAGGTTATTTAGCACTACGTATATAAGGTCATTTAGAACCACGTACTTAGAGGACATTTTGAACCACTTACTTGGAGGTCATTTGGAACTACGTACCTTGAGGTCATTTAGAACCTCGTACTTAGAGGTCATTTAGAACCACATACTTAAAGGTCATTTAGAACTACTTACTTAGAGGTCATTTAGAACTACGTACCTAGAGGTCATTTAGGACCACGTACTTAGAGGTCATTTAGAACCACTTACTTAGAGGTCATTTAGAACCACGTTTTCAGATGTCATTTAGAACCCACGTACTTAGAGGTCATATAGAACCACGTACATAGAGGTCATTTAGAACTACGTACTTAGATTTCATTTAGAGCTACGTACTTAGAGGTCATTTAGAACTACGAACTTAGGGGTCATTTAGAACCCACGTACTTAGAGGTCATTTAGAACTACGTATATGAGGTCTTTTAGAACCACGTACTTAGAGGACATTTAGAACCACGTACTTAGAGGTCATTTAGAACCACTTACTTAGAAGTCATTTGGAAGTACGTACTTAGAGGTCATTTAGAACTACGTACTTAGGGGTCATTTAGAACCTCTTACTTAGAGGTCATTTAGAAGCACGTACTTAGAGGTCATTTAGAACCACGTAGTTAGAGGTCATTTAGAACCACGTACTTAGAGGTTATTTAGCACTACGTATATGAGGTCATTTAGAACCACGTACTTAGAGGACATTTAGAACCACGTACTTAGAAGTCATTAGAAGAACCCACGTACTTAGAGGTCATTTAGAACCACGTACTAAGAGGTCATATAGAACCACGTACTTAGAGGTCATTTAGAACTACGTACTTAGCAGTCATTTAGAACTACGTATATGAGGTCATTTAGAACCACGTACTTAGAGGACATTTAGAACCACGTACTTAGAGGGCATTTGAACTAAGTATTTAGAGGTCATTTAGAACCACGTACTTAGAGGTCATTTAGAACCACATACTTAGAGGTCATTTAGAACTACGTACTTAGAGGTCATTTAGAACTACGTACTTTAAGGTCATTTAAATCCACGTACTTATGGTCATTTAGAACTACGTACTTAGAGGTCATTTAGAAGCACGTACATAGAGGTCATTTAGAACCACGTACTTAGAGGTCATCTAGAACAACGTATTTAGAGGTCATTTAGAACCACTTACTTAGATGTCATTTGGAAGTACGTACCTAGAGGTCATTTAGAACCACGTACTTAGAGGTCATTTAGAACCACGTACTTAGAGGTCATTTAGAACCAACGTACTTAAAGGTCATTTAGAACCAAACACTTAGAGGTCGTTTAGAACTACGTACTTAGAGGTCATTTAGAACCCACGTACTTAGAGGTCATTTAGAAACCACGTTCTTAGAGGTTATTTAGAACCAACTTCTTAGAGGTCATTTAGAACCCACGTACTTAGTGGTAATTTAGAACCCACGTACTTAGAGGTCATTTAGAACTACGTACTTAGAGGTCATTTAGAAGTACGTACTTAGAGGTCATTTAGTACTACGTACTTAGGGGTCATTTAGAACTACTTACTTAGAGGTCATTTAGAACCAAGTACTTAGAGGTCATTTAGATTCACGTACTTAGAGGTCATTTAGAACTACGTACTTAGGGGTCATTTAGAACTACTTACTTAGAGGTCATTTAGAACCACGTACTTATAGGTCATTTAGAACCACGTACTTAGAGATCATTTAGAACCACGTACTTAGAGGTCATTTAGAACCCAGTACTTAGAGGTCATTTAGAACTACGTACTTAGAAGATATTTAGAACCACGTATTTAGAGGTCATTTAGAACCAACTTTTTAGAGGTCATTTAGAACTACGTACTTAGAATTCCTTTAGAACCACGTACATAGAGGTCATTTAGAACTACGTATTTATAGGTCGTTTAGAACTACGAACTTAGGTGTCATTTAGAACCCACGTACTTAGAGGTCATTTAGAACTACGTATATGAGGTCATTTAGAACCTCGTACTTAGAGGACATTTAGAACCACGTACCTAGAGGTAATTTAGAACCACTTACTTAGATGTCATTTGGAAGTACGTACCTAGAGGTCATTTAGAAATACGTACTTAGGGGTCATTTAGAACTATTTACTTAGAGGTCATTTAGAAGCACGTACTTAGAGGTCATTTAGTACCACGAAGTGAGAGGTCATTTAGAACCACGTACTTAAAGGTCATTTAGAACCAACTTTTTAGATGTCATTTAGAACTACGTACTTAGAGGTCAATTAGAACCACGTACTTAGAGGTCATTTAGAACTTACGTACTTAGAGGTCATTTAGAACTACGTACTTAGAGGTAATTTAGTACTACGTACTTAGGTGTCATTTAGAACTACGTACTCTGAGGTCATTTAGAACCACGTACTTAGAAGTCATTTAGAACCACGTACTTAGAGGTCATTTAGAACAACGTACTTAGAGGTCATTTTGAACCACGTACTTAGATGTCATTTAGAACCAACGTACTTAGAGGTCATTTTGAACCAAACACTTAGAGGTCGTTTAGAACCACGTACTTAGAGGTCATTTAGAACCCAGTACTTAGAGGTCATTTAGAACTACGTACTTAGAAGATATTTAGAACCACGTACTTAGAGGTCATTTAGAACCAACTTTTTAGAGGTCATTTAGAATTACGTACTTAGAGGTCCTTTAGAACCACGTACATAGAGGTCATTTAGAACTACGTACTTAGAGGTCATTTAGAACTACGTATTTATAGGTCGTTTAGAACTACGAACTTAGGGGTCATTTAGAACCCACGTACTTAGAGGTCATTTAGAACTACGTATATGAGGTCATTTAGAACCACGTACTTAGAGGACATTTAGAACCACGTACTTAGAGGTAATTTAGAACCACTTACTTAGATGTCATTTGGAAGTACGTACCTAGAGGTCATTTAGAAATACGTACTTAGGGGTCATTTAGAACTATTTACTTAGAGGTCATTTAGAAGCACGTACTTAGAGGTCATTTAGTACCACGAAGTGAGAGGTCATTTAGAACCACGTACTTAAAGGTCATTTAGAACCAACTTTTTAGATGTCATTTAGAACTACGTACTTAGAGGTCAATTAGAACCACGTACTTAGAGGTCATTTAGAACTTACGTACTTAGAGGTCATTTAGAACTACGTACTTAGAGGTAATTTAGTACTACGTACTTAGGTGTCATTTAGAACTACGTACTCTGAGGTCATTTAGAACCACGTACTTAGAAGTCATTTAGAACCAAGTACTTAGAGGTCATTTAGAACAACGTACTTAGAGGTCATTTTGAACCACGTACTTAGATGTCATTTAGAACCAACGTACTTAGAGGTCATTTTGAACCAAACACTTAGAGGTCGTTTAGAACTACGTACTTAGAAGTCATTTAGAACCCACGTACTTAGAGGTCATTTAGAAACCACGTTCTTAGAGGTTATTTAGAACCAATTTCTTAGAGGTCATTTAGAACTACGTACTTAGAGGTCAGTTAGTACTACGTACTTAGGGGTCATTTAGAACTACTTACTTAGAGGTCATTTAGAACCAAGTACTTAGAGGTCATTTAGAACCACGTACTTAGAGGTCATTTAGAACCTCGTACTCAGAGGTCATTTAGAACCACGTACTTAGAGGATAGTTAGAACCATGTAATTAGAGGTCAGTTAGAACTACGTTCTAAGAGGTCATTTAGAACCCACGAACTTAGAGGTCATTCAGAACCACGTACTTAGAGGTCATTTAGAACCACGTACTTAGAGGTGATTTAGAACCACGTACTTAGAGGTTATTTAGCACTACGTATATAAGGTCATTTAGAACCACGTACTTAGAGGACATTTAGAACCACGTACTTAGAAGTCAATAGAAGAACCCACGTACTTAGAGGTCATTTAGAACCACGTACTAAGAGGTCATATAGAACCACGTACTTAGAGGTCATTTAGAACTACGTACTTAGCAGTCATTTAGAACTACTTACTTAGAGGTCATTTATAACCACGTACTTAGAGGTCATTTAGAACTATGAACTTAGGGGTCATTTAGAACCCACGTACTTAGAGGTCATTTAGTACCCACGTACTTAGAGGTCATATAGAACCTCGTACTTAGTGGTCATTTAGAACCACTTACTTAGATGTCATTTGGAAGTACGTACCTAGAGGTCATTTAGAACTACGTACTTAGGGGTCATTTAGAACTACTTACTTAGAGGTCATTTAGAAGCACGTACTTAGAGGTCATTTAGAACCACGTACTTAGAGGTCATTTAGAACCACGTACTAAGAGGTTATTTAGCACTACGTATATAAGGTCATTTAGAACCACGTACTTAGAGGTCATTTAGAACTACGTACTTAGAGGTAATATAGAACTACGTTCTTAGAGGTCATTTAGGACTTCGTACTTAGAGGTCATTTAGAACTACGTACTTATAGGTCATTTAGAACCACGTACTTAGACGTCATTTAGAACCACTTACTTGGAGGTCATTTGGAACTACGTACCTTGAGGTCATTTAGAACCTCGTACTTAGAGGTCATTTAGAACCACATACTTAAAGGTCATTTAGAACTACTTACTTAGAGGTCATTTAGAACTACGTACCTAGAGGTCATTTAAGACCACGTACTTAGAGGTCATTTAGAACCACTTACTTAGAGGTAATTTGGAACTACGTATCTAGAGGTATTGAGAACTACGTACTTAGACGTCATTTAGAACTACGTACTTAGAAGATATTTAGAACCACGTACTTAGAGGTCATTTAGAACCAACTATTTAGAGGTCATTTAGAACTACGTACTTAGATGTCATTTAGAACCACGTACTTAGAGGTCAATTCGAACCAACAACTTAGCGGTCATTTAGAACTACGTACTTAGAGGTCATTTAGAACCACGTACTCAGATGTCATTTAGAACCCACGTACTTAGAGGTCATATAGAACCACGTACATAGAGGTCATTTAGAACCACGTACTTAGAGGTCATTTAGAACCACATACTTAGAGGTCATTTAGAAGCACGTACATAGAGGTCATTTAGAACCACGTAGTTAGAGGTCATCTAGAACAACGTACTTAGAGGTCATTTAGAACCACTTACTTAGATGTCATTTGGAAGTACGTACCTAGAGGTCAATAAGAAGCACGTACTTAGAGGTCATTTAGAACCACGTAGTTAGAGGTCATTTAGAACCACGTACTTAGAGGTCATTTAGAACTACGTATATGAGGTCATTTAGAACCACGTACTTTAAGGTCATTTAAATCCACGTACTTATGGTCATTTAGAACTACGTACTTAGAGGTCATTTAGAAGCACGTACATAGAGGTCATTTAGAACCACGTACTTAGAGGTCATCTAGAACAACGTACTTAGAGGTCATTTAGAACCACTTACTTAGATGTCATTTGGAAGTACGTACCTAGAGGTCATTTAGAACCACGTACTTAGAGGTCATTTAGAACCACGTACTTAGAGGTCATTTAGAACCACGTAGTTAGAGGTCATTTAGAACCAAGTACTTAGAGGTCATTTAGAACTACGTACTTAGAAGATATTTAGAACCACGTACTTAGAGGTCATTTAGAACCAACTTTTTAGAGGTCATTTAGAACTACGTACTTAGAGGTCCATTAGAACCACGTACATAGTGGTCATTTAGAACTACGTACTTAGAGGTCATTTAGAACTACGTATTTAGAGGTCATTTAGAACCACGTACTTAGAGGACATTTAGAACCACGTACTTAGAGGTAATTTAGAACCACTTACTTAGATGTCATTTGGAAGTACGTACCTAGAGGTCATTTAGAAATACGTACTTAGGGGTCATTTAGAACTACTTACTTAGAGGTCATTTAGAACCACATATTTGAGGTCGTTTAGAATTACGTACTTTGAGGTCACTTAGAACTTACGTACTTAGAGGTCATTTAGAACTACGTACTTAGAGGTAATTTAGTACTACGTACTTAGGTGTCATTTAGAACTACTGATTTAGAGGTCATTTAGAACTACTGATTTAGAGGTCATTTAGAACCAAGTACTTAGAGGTCATTTAGAACTACGTACTTAGAGGTCATTTAGAACCTCGTACTTAGAGGTCATTTAGAACCACGTACTTAGAGGATAGTTGGAACCATGTAATTAGAGGTCAGTTAGAACTACGTTCTAAGAGGTCATTTAAGAACCCACGAACTTAGAGGTCATTCAGAACCACGTACTTAGAGGTCATTTAGAACCACGTACTTAGAGGTCATTTAGAACCACGTACTTAGAGGTTATTTAGCACTACGTATATAAGGTCATTTAGAACCACGTACTTAGAGGACATTTAGAACCACGTACTTAGAAGTCATTAGAAGAACCCACGTACTTAGAGGTCATTTAGAACCACGTACTAAGAGGTCATATAGAACCACGTACTTAGAGGTCATTTAGAACTACGTACTTAGCAGTCATTTAGAACTACTTACTTAGAGGTCATTTAGAACCACGTACTTAGAGGTCATTTAGAACTACGAACTTAGGGGTCATTTAGAACCCACGTACTTAGAGGTCATTTAGTACCCACGTACTTAGAGGTCATATAGAACCTCGTACTTAGAGGTCATTTAGAACCACTTACTTAGATGTCATTTGGAAGTACGTACCTAGAGGTCATTTAGAACTACGTACTTAGGGGTCATTTAGAACTACTTACTTAGAGGTCATTTAGAAGCACGTACTTAGAGGTCATTTAGAACCACGTACTTAGAGGTTATTTAGCACTACGTATATAAGGTCATTTAGAACCACGTACTTAGAGGACATTTTGAACCACTTACTTGGAGGTCATTTGGAACTACGTACCTTGAGGTCATTTAGAACCTCGTACTTAGAGGTCATTTAGAACCACATACTTAAAGGTCATTTAGAACTACTTACTTAGAGGTCATTTAGAACTACGTACCTAGAGGTCATTTAGGACCACGTACTTAGAGGTCATTTAGAACCACTTACTTAGAGGTCATTTAGAACCACGTTTTCAGATGTCATTTAGAACCCACGTACTTAGAGGTCATATAGAACCACGTACATAGAGGTCATTTAGAACTACGTACTTAGATTTCATTTAGAGCTACGTACTTAGAGGTCATTTAGAACTACGAACTTAGGGGTCATTTAGAACCCACGTACTTAGAGGTCATTTAGAACTACGTATATGAGGTCTTTTAGAACCACGTACTTAGAGGACATTTAGAACCACGTACTTAAAGGTCATTTAGAACCACTTACTTAGAAGTCATTTGGAAGTACGTACTTAGAGGTCATTTAGAACTACGTACTTAGGGGTCATTTAGAACCACTTACTTAGAGGTCATTTAGAAGCACGTACTTAGAGGTCATTTAGAACCACGTAGTTAGAGGTCATTTAGAACCACGTACTTAGAGGTCATTTAGAACTACGTATATGAGGTCATTTAGAACCACGTACTTAGAGGACATTTAGAACCACGTACTTAGAGGGCATTTGAACTAAGTATTTAGAGGTCATTTAGAACCACGTACTTAGAGGTCATTTAGAACCACATACTTAGAGGTCATTTAGAACTACGTACTTAGAGGTCATTTAGAACTACGTACTTTAAGGTCATTTAAATCCACGTACTTATGGTCATTTAGAACTACGTACTTAGAGGTCATTTAGAAGCACGTACATAGAGGTCATTTAGAACCACGTACTTAGAGGTCATCTAGAACAACGTATTTAGAGGTCATTTAGAACCACTTACTTAGATGTCATTTGGAAGTACGTACCTAGAGGTCATTTAGAACCACGTACTTAGAGGTCATTTAGAACCACGTACATAGAGGTCATTTAGAACCAACGTACTTAAAGGTCATTTAGAACCAAACACTTAGAGGTCGTTTAGAACTACGTACTTAGAGGTCATTTAGAACCCACGTACTTAGAGGTCATTTAGAAACCACGTTCTTAGAGGTTATTTAGAACCAACTTCTTAGAGGTCATTTAGAACCCACGTACTTAGAGGTAATTTAGAACCCACGTACTTAGAGGTCATTTAGAACTACGTACTTAGAGGTCATTTAGAAGTACGTACTTAGAGGTCATTTAGTACTACGTACTTAGGGGTCATTTAGAACTACTTACTTAGAGGTCATTTAGAACCAAGTACTTAGAGGTCATTTAGATTCACGTACTTAGAGGTCATTTAGAACTACGTACTTAGGGGTCATTTAGAACTACTTACTTAGAGGTCATTTAGAACCACGTACTTATAGGTCATTTAGAACCACGTACTTAGAGATCATTTAGAACCACGTACTTAGAGGTCATTTAGAACCCAGTACTTAGAGGTCATTTAGAACTACGTACTTAGAAGATATTTAGAACCACGTACTTAGAGGTCATTTAGAACCAACTTTTTAGAGGTCATTTAGAACTACGTACTTAGAGGTCCTTTAGAACCACGTACATAGAGGTCATTTAGAACTACGTACTTAGAGGTCATTTAGAACTACGTATTTATAGGTCGTTTAGAACTACGAACTTAGGTGTCATTTAGAACCCACGTACTTAGAGGTCATTTAGAACTACGTATATGAGGTCATTTAGAACCACGTACTTAGAGGACATTTAGAACCACGTACCTAGAGGTAATTTAGAACCACTTACTTAGATGTCATTTGGAAGTACGTACCTAGAGGTCATTTAGAAATACGTACTTAGGGGTCATTTAGAACTATTTACTTAGAGGTCATTTAGAAGCACGTACTTAGAGGTCATTTAGTACCACGAAGTGAGAGGTCATTTAGAACCACGTACTTAAAGGTCATTTAGAACCAACTTTTTAGATGTCATTTAGAACTACGTACTTAGAGGTCAATTAGAACCACGTACTTAGAGGTCATTTAGAACTTACGTACTTAGAGGTCATTTAGAACTACGTACTTAGAGGTAATTTAGTACTACGTACTTAGGTGTCATTTAGAACTACGTACTCTGAGGTCATTTAGAACCACGTACTTAGAAGTCATTGAGAACCACGTACTTAGAGGTCATTTAGAACAACGTACTTAGAGGTCATTTTGAACCACGTACTTAGATGTCATTTAGAACCAACGTACTTAGAGGTCATTTTGAACCAAACACTTAGAGGTCGTTTAGAACCACGTACTTAGAGGTCATTTAGAACCCAGTACTTAGAGGTCATTTAGAACTACGTACTTAGAAGATATTTAGAACCACGTACTTAGAGGTCATTTAGAACCAACTTTTTAGAGGTCATTTAGAATTACGTACTTAGAGGTCCTTTAGAACCACGTACATAGAGGTCATTTAGAACTACGTACTTAGAGGTCATTTAGAACTACGTATTTATAGGTCATTTAGAACTACGAACTTAGGGGTCATTTAGAACCCACGTACTTAGAGGTCATTTAGAACTACGTTAATGAGGTCATTTAGAACCACGTACTTAGAGGACATTTAGAACCACGTACTTAGAGGTAATTTAGAACCACTTACTTAGATGTCATTTGGAAGTACGTACCTAGAGGTCATTTAGAAATACGTACTTAGAAGTCATTTCGAACTATTTACTTAGAGGTCATTTAGAAGCACGTACTTAGAGGTCATTTAGTACCACGAAGTGAGAGGTCATTTAGAACCACGTACTTAAAGGTCATTTAGAACCAACTTTTTAGATGTCATTTAGAACTACTGACTTAGAGGTCATTTAGAACTACGTACTTAGAGGTAATTTAGTACTACGTACTTAGGTGTCATTTAGAACTACGTACTCTGAGGTCATTTAGAACCACGTACTTAGAAGTCATTTAGAACCACGTACTTAGAGGTCATTTAGAACAACGTACTTAGAGGTCATTTTGAACCACGTACTTAGATGTCATTTAGAACCAACGTACTTAGAGGTCATTTTGAACCAAACACTTAGAGGTCGTTTAGAACCACGTACTTAGAGGTCATTTAGAACCCAGTACTTAGAGGTCATTTAGAACTACGTACTTAGAAGATATTTAGAACCACGTACTTAGAGGTCATTTAGAACCAACTTTTTAGAGGTCATTTAGAATTACGTACTTAGAGGTCCTTTAGAACCACGTACATAGAGGTTATTTAGAACTACGTACTTAGAGGTCATTTAGAACTACGTATTTATAGGTCGTTTAGAACTACGAACTTAGGGGTCATTTAGAACCCACGTACTTAGAGGTCATTTAGAACTACGTATATGAGGTCATTTAGAACCACGTACTTAGAGGACATTTAGAACCACGTACTTAGAGGTAATTTAGAACCACTTACTTAGATGTCATTTGGAAGTACGTACCTAGAGGTCATTTAGAAATACGTACTTAGGGGTCATTTAGAACTATTTACTTAGAGGTCATTTAGAAGCACGTACTTAGAGGTCATTTAGAACCAACTTTTTAGATGTCATTTAGAACTACGTACTTAGAGGTCAATTAGAACCACGTACTTAGAGGTCATTTAGAACTTACGTACTTAGAGGTCATTTAGAACTACGTACTTAGAGGTAATTTAGTACTACGTACTTAGGTGTCATTTAGAACTACGTACTCTGAGGTCATTTAGAACCACGTACTTAGAAGTCATTTAGAACCAAGTACTTAGAGGTCATTTAGAACAACGTACTTAGAGGTCATTTTGAACCACGTACTTAGATGTCATTTAGAACCAACGTACTTAGAGGTCATTTTGAACCAAACACTTAGAGGTCGTTTAGAACTACGTACTTAGAAGTCATTTAGAACCCACGTACTTAGAGGTCATTTAGAAACCACGTTCTTAGAGGTTATTTAGAACCAATTTCTTAGAGGTCATTTAGAACTACGTACTTAGAGGTCAGTTAGTACTACGTACTTAGGGGTCATTTAGAACTACTTACTTAGAGGTCATTTAGAACCAAGTACTTAGAGGTCATTTAGAACCACGTACTTAGAGGTCATTTAGAACCTCGTACTCAGAGGTCATTTAGAACCACGTACTTAGAGGATAGTTAGAACCATGTAAATAGAGGTCAGTTAGAACTACGTTCTAAGAGGTCATTTAGAACCCACGAACTTAGAGGTCATTCAGAACCACGTACTTAGAGGTCATTTAGAACCACGTACTTAAAGGTGATTTAGAACCACGTACTTAGAGGTTATTTAGCACTACGTATATAAGGTCATTTAGAACCACGTACTTAGAGGACATTTAGAACCACGTACTTAGAAGTCATTAGAAGAACCCACGTACTTAGAGGTCATTTAGAACCACGTACTAAGAGGTCATATAGAACCACGTACTTAGAGGTCATTTAGAACTACGTACTTAGCAGTCATTTAGAACTACTTACTTAGAGGTCATTTATAACCACGTACTTAGAGGTCATTTAGAACTATGAACTTAGGGGTCATTTAGAACCCACGTACTTAGAGGTCATTTAGTACCCACGTACTTAGAGGTCATATAGAACCTCGTACTTAGTGGTCATTTAGAACCACTTACTTAGATGTCATTTGGAAGTACGTACCTAGAGGTCATTTAGAACTACGTACTTAGGGGTCATTTAGAACTACTTACTTAGAGGTCATTTAGAAGCACGTACTTAGAGGTCATTTAGAACCACGTACTTAGGGGTCATTTAGAACCACGTACTAAGAGGTTATTTAGCACTACGTATATAAGGTCATTTAGAACCACGTACTTAGAGGTCATTTAGAACTACGTACTTAGAGGTAATATAGAACTACGTTCTTAGAGGTCATTTAGGACTTCGTACTTAGAGGTCATTTAGAACTACGTACTTATAGGTCATTTAGAACCACGTACTTAGACGTCATTTAGAACCACTTACTTGGAGGTCATTTGGAACTACGTACCTTGAGGTCATTTAGAACCTCGTACTTAGAGGTCATTTAGAACTACATACTTAAAGGTCATTTAGAACTACTTACTTAGAGGTCATTTAGAACTACGTACCTAGAGGTCATTTAAGACCACGTACTTAGAGGTCATTTAGAACCACTTACTTAGAGGTAATTTGGAACTACGTATCTAGAGGTATTGAGAACTACGTACTTAGACGTCATTTAGAACTACGTACTTAGAAGATATTTAGAACCACGTACTTAGAGGTCATTTAGAACCAACTATTTAGAGGTCATTTAGAACTACGTACTTAGATGTCATTTAGAACCACGTACTTAGAGGTCAATTCGAACCAACAACTTAGCGGTCATTTAGAACTACGTACTTAGAGGTCATTTAGAACCACGTACTCAGATGTCATTTAGAACCCACGTACTTAGAGGTCATATAGAACCACGTACATAGAGGTCATTTAGAACCACGTACTTAGAGGTCATTTAGAACCACATACTTAGAGGTCATTTAGAAGCACGTACATAGAGGTCATTTAGAACCACGTAGTTAGAGGTCATCTAGAACAACGTACTTAGAGGTCATTTAGAACTACGTATATGAGGTCATTTAGAACCACTTACTTAGATGTCATTTGGAAGTACGTACCTAGAGGTCAATAAGAAGCACGTACTTAGAGGTCATTTAGAACCACGTAGTTAGAGGTCATTTAGAACCACGTACTTAGAGGTCATTTAGAACTACGTATATGAGGTCATTTAGAACCACGTACTTTAAGGTCATTTAAATCCACGTACTTATGGTCATTTAGAACTACGTACTTAGAGGATAGTTGGAACCATGTAATTAGAGGTCAGTTAGAACTACGTTCTAAGAGGTCATATAGAACCACGTACTTAGAGGTCATTTAGAACTACGTACTTAGCAGTCATTTAGAACTACTTACTTAGAGGTCATTTAGAACCACGTACTTAGAGGTCATTTAGAACTACGAACTTAGGGGTCATTTAGAACCCACGTACTTAGAGGTCATTTAGTACCCACGTACTTAGAGGTCATATAGAACCTCGTACTTAGAGGTCATTTAGAACCACTTACTTAGATGTCATTTGGAAGTACGTACCTAGAGGTCATTTAGAACTACGTACTTAGGGGTCATTTAGAACTACTTACTTAGAGGTCATTTAGAAGCACGTACTTAGAGGTCATTTAGAACCACGTACTTAGAGGTTATTTAGCACTACGTATATAAGGTCATTTAGAACCACGTACTTAGAGGACATTTTGAACCACTTACTTGGAGGTCATTTGGAACTACGTACCTTGAGGTCATTTAGAACCTCGTACTTAGAGGTCATTTAGAACCACATACCTAAAGGTCATTTAGAACTACTTACTTAGAGGTCATTTAGAACTACGTACCTAGAGGTCATTTAGGACCACGTACTTAGAGGTCAATTAGAACCACTTACTTAGAGGTCATTTAGAACCACGTTTTCAGATGTCATTTAGAACCCACGTACTTAGAGGTCATATAGAACCACGTACATAGAGGTCATTTAGAACTACGAACTTAGGGGTCATTTAGAACCCACGTACTTAGAGGTCATTTAGAACTACGTATATGAGGTCTTTTAGAACCACGTACTTAGAGGACATTTAGAACCACGTACTTAAAGGTCATTTAGAACCACTTACTTAGAAGTCATTTGGAAGTACGTACTTAGAGGTCATTTAGAACTACGTACTTAGGGGTCATTTAGAACCACTTACTTAGAGGTCATTTAGAAGCACGTACTTAGAGGTCATTTAGAACCACGTAGTTAGAGGTCATTTAGAACCACGTACTTAGAGGTCATTTAGAACTACGTATATGAGGTCATTTAGAACCACGTACTTAGAGGACATTTAGAACCACGTACTTAGAGGGCATTTGAACTAAGTATTTAGAGGTCATTTAGAACCACGTACTTAGAGGTCATTTAGAACCACATACTTAGAGGTCATTTAGAACTACGTACTTAGAGGTCATTTAGAACTACGTACTTTAAGGTCATTTAAATCCACGTACTTATGGTCATTTAGAACTACGTACTTAGAGGTCATTTAGAAGCACGTACATAGAGGTCATTTAGAACCACGTACTTAGAGGTCATCTAGAACAACGTATTTAGAGGTCATTTAGAACCACTTACTTAGATGTCATTTGGAAGTACGTACCTAGAGGTCATTTAGAACCACGTACTTAGAGGTCATTTAGAACCACGTACATAGAGGTCATTTAGAACCAACGTACTTAAAGGTCATTTAGAACCAAACACTTAGAGGTCGTTTAGAACTACGTACTTAGAGGTCATTTAGAACCCACGTACTTAGAGGTCATTTAGAAACCACGTTCTTAGAGGTTATTTAGAACCAACTTCTTAGAGGTCATTTAGAACCCACGTACTTAGAGGTAATTTAGAACCCACGTACTTAGAGGTCATTTAGAACTACGTACTTAGAGGTCATTTAGAAGTACGTACTTAGAGGTCATTTAGTACTACGTACTTAGGGGTCATTTAGAACTACTTACTTAGAGGTCATTTAGAACCACGTACTTATAGGTCATTTAGAACCACGTACTTAGAGATCATTTAGAACCACGTACTTAGAGGTCATTTAGAACCCAGTACTTAGAGGTCATTTAGAACTACGTACTTAGAAGATATTTAGAACCACTTACTTAGAGGTCATTTAGAACCAACTTTTTAGAGGTCATTTAGAACTACGTACTTAGAGGTCCTTTAGAACCACGTACATAGAGGTCATTTAGAACTACGTACTTAGAGGTCATTTAGAACTACGTATTTATAGGTCGTTTAGAACTACGAACTTAGGTGTCATTTAGAACCCACGTACTTAGAGGTCATTTAGAACTACGTATATGAGGTCATTTAGAACCACGTACTTAGAGGACATTTAGAACCACGTACCTAGAGGTAATTTAGAACCACTTACTTAGATGTCATTTGGAAGTACGTACCTAGAGGTCATTTAGAAATACGTACTTAGGGGTCATTTAGAACTATTTACTTAGAGGTCATTTAGAAGCACGTACTTAGAGGTCATTTAGTACCACGAAGTGAGAGGTCATTTAGAACCACGTACTTAAAGGTCATTTAGAACCAACTTTTTAGATGTCATTTAGAACTACGTACTTAGAGGTCAATTAGAACCACGTACTTAGAGGTCATTTAGAACTTACGTACTTAGAGGTCATTTAGAACTACGTACTTAGAGGTAATTTAGTACTACGTACTTAGGTGTCATTTAGAACTACGTACTCTGAGGTCATTTAGAACCACGTACTTAGAAGTCATTTAGAACTACGTACTTAGAGGTCATTTAGAACAACGTACTTAGAGGTCATTTTGAACCACGTACTTAGATGTCATTTAGAACCAACGTACTTAGAGGTCATTTTGAACCAAACACTTAGAGGTCGTTTAGAACCACGTACTTAGAGGTCATTTAGAACCCAGTACTTAGAGGTCATTTAGAACTACGTACTTAGAAGATATTTAGAACCACGTACTTAGAGGTCATTTAGAACCAACTTTTTAGAGGTCATTTAGAATTACGTACTTAGAGGTCCTTTAGAACCACGTACATAGAGGTCATTTAGAACTACGTACTTAGAGGTCATTTAGAACTACGTATTTATAGGTCATTTAGAACTACGAACTTAGGGGTCATTTAGAACCCACGTACTTAGAGGTCATTTAGAACTACGTTAATGAGGTCATTTAGAACCACGTACTTAGAGGACATTTAGAACCACGTACTTAGAGGTAATTTAGAACCACTTACTTAGATGTCATTTGGAAGTACGTACCTAGAGGTCATTTAGAAATACGTACTTAGAAGTCATTTCGAACTATTTACTTAGAGGTCATTTAGAAGCACGTACTTAGAGGTCATTTAGTACCACGAAGTGAGAGGTCATTTAGAACCACGTACTTAAAGGTCATTTAGAACCAACTTTTTAGATGTCATTTAGAACTACTGACTTAGAGGTCATTTAGAACTACGTACTTAGAGGTAATTTAGTACTACGTACTTAGGTGTCATTTAGAACTACGTACTCTGAGGTCATTTAGAACCACGTACTTAGAAGTCATTTAGAACCACGTACTTAGAGGTCATTTAGAACAACGTACTTAGAGGTCATTTTGAACCACGTACTTAGATGTCATTTAGAACCAACGTACTTAGAGGTCATTTTGAACCAAACACTTAGAGGTCGTTTAGAACCACGTACTTAGAGGTCATTTAGAACCCAGTACTTAGAGGTCATTTAGAACTACGTACTTAGAGGTCATTTAGAACTACGTATTTATAGGTCGTTTAGAACTACGAACTTAGGGGTCATTTAGAACCCACGTACTTAGAGGTCATTTAGAACTACGTATATGAGGGCATTTAGAACCACGTACTTAGAGGACATTTAGAACCACGTACTTAGAGGTAATTTAGAACCACTTACTTAGATGTCATTTGGAAGTACGTACCTAGAGGTCATTTAGAAATACGTACTTAGGGGTCATTTAGAACTATTTACTTAGAGGTCATTTAGAAGCACGTACTTAGAGGTCATTTAGTACCACGAAGTGAGAGGTCATTTAGAACCACGTACTTAAAGGTCATTTAGAACCAACTTTTTAGATGTCATTTAGAACTACGTACTTAGAGGTCAATTAGAACCACGTACTTAGAGGTCATTTAGAACTTACGTACTTAGAGGTCATTTAGAACTACGTACTTAGAGGTAATTTAGTACTACGTACTTAGGTGTCATTTAGAACTACGTACTCTGAGGTCATTTAGAACCACGTACTTAGAAGTCATTTAGAACCAAGTACTTAGAGGTCATTTAGAACAACGTACTTAGAGGTCATTTTGAACCACGTACTTAGATGTCATTTAGAACCAACGTACTTAGAGGTCATTTTGAACCAAACACTTAGAGGTCGTTTAGAACTACGTACTTAGAAGTCATTTAGAACCCACGTACTTAGAGGTCATTTAGAAACCACGTTCTTAGAGGTTATTTAGAACCAATTTCTTAGAGGTCATTTAGAACTACGTACTTAGAGGTCAGTTAGTACTACGTACTTAGGGGTCATTTAGAACTACTTACTTAGAGGTCATTTAGAACCAAGTACTTGGAGGTCATTTAGAACCACGTACTTAGAGGTCATTTAGAACCTCGTACTCAGAGGTCATTTAGAACCACGTACTTAGAGGATAGTTAGAACCATGTAATTAGAGGTCAGTTAGAACTACGTTCTAAGAGGTCATTTAGAACCCACTAACTTAGAGGTCATTCAGAACCACGTACTTAGAGGTCATTTAGAACCACGTACTTAGAGGTGATTTAGAACCACGTACTTAGAGGTTATTTAGCACTACGTATATAAGGTCATTTAGAACCACGTACTTAGAGGACATTTAGAACCACGTACTTAGAAGTCATTAGAAGAACCCACGTACTTAGAGGTCATTTAGAACCACGTACTAAGAGGTCATATAGAACCACGTACTTAGAGGTCATTTAGAACTACGTACTTAGCAGTCATTTAGAACTACTTACTTAGAGGTCATTTATAACCACGTACTTAGAGGTCATTTAGAACTATGAACTTAGGGGTCATTTAGAACCCACGTACTTAGAGGTCATTTAGTACCCACGTACTTAGAGGTCATATAGAACCTCGTACTTAGTGGTCATTTAGAACCACTTACTTAGATGTCATTTGGAAGTACGTACCTAGAGGTCATTTAGAACTACGTACTTAGGGGTCATTTAAAACTACTTACTTAGAGGTCATTTAGAAGCACGTACTTAGAGGTCATTTAGAACCACGTACTTAGAGGTCATTTAGAACCACGTACTAAGAGGTTATTTAGCACTACGTATATAAGGTCATTTAGAACCACGTACTTAGAGGACATTTTGAACCACGTACTTAGAAGTCATTTAGAAGAACCCACGTACTTAGAGGTCATTTAGAACCACGTACTAAGAGATCATATAGAACCACGTACTTAGAGGTCATTTAGATCCACTTACTTAGAGGTAATTTAGAACCACATACTTAGAGGTCATTTAGAACTACGTACTTAGTGGTCAATTAGAACCACGTACTTAGAGGTCATTTAGAACTACGTACTTAGAGGTAATATAGAACTACGTTCTTAGAGGTCATTTAGGACTTCGTACTTAGAGGTCATTTAGAACTACGTACTTATAGGTCATTTAGAACCACGTACTTAGACGTCATTTAGAACCACTTACTTGGAGGTCATTTGGAACTACGTACCTTGAGGTCATTTAGAACCTCGTACTTAGAGGTCATTTAGAACCACATACTTAAAGGTCATTTAGAACTACTTACTTAGAGGTCATTTAGAACTACGTACCTAGAGGTCATTTAAGACCACGTACTTAGAGGTCATTTAGAACCACTTACTTAGAGGTAATTTGGAACTACGTATCTAGAGGTATTGAGAACTACGTACTTAGACGTCATTTAGAACTACGTACTTAGAAGATATTTAGAACCACGTACTTAGAGGTCATTTAGAACCAACTATTTAGAGGTCATTTAGAACTACGTACTTAGATGTCATTTAGAACCACGTACTTAGAGGTCAATTCGAACCAACAACTTAGCGGTCATTTAGAACTACGTACTTAGACCTCATTTAGAACCACGTACTCAGATGTCATTTAGAACCCACGTACTTAGAGGTCATATAGAACCACGTACATAGAGGTCATTTAGAACCACGTACTTAGAGGTCATTTAGAACCACATACTTAGAGGTCATTTAGAAGCACGTACATAGAGGTCATTTAGAACCACGTAGTTAGAGGTCATCTAGAACAACGTACTTAGAGGTCATTTAGAACCACTTACTTAGATGTCATTTGGAAGTACGTACCTAGAGGTCATTTAGAAGCACGTACTTAGAGGTCATTTAGAACCACGTAGTTAGAGGTCATTTAGAACCACGTACTTAGAGGTCATTTAGAACTACGTATATGAGGTCATTTAGAACCACGTACTTTAAGGTCATTTAAATCCACGTACTTATGGTCATTTAGAACTACGTACTTAGAGGTCATTTAGAAGCACGTACATAGAGGTCATTTAGAACCACGTACTTAGAGGTCATCTAGAACAACGTACTTAGAGGTCATTTAGAACCACTTACTTAGATGTCTTTTGGAAGTACGTACCTAGAGGTCATTTAGAACCACGTACTTAGAGGTCATTTAGAACCACGTACTTAGAGGTCATTTAGAACCACGTAGTTAGAGGTCATTTAGAACCAAGTACTTAGAGGTCATTTAGAACTACGTACTTAGAAGATATTTAGAACCACGTACTTAGAGGTCATTTAGAACCAACTTTTTAGAGGTCATTTAGAACTACGTACTTAGAGGTCCATTAGAACCACGTACATAGTGGTCATTTAGAACTACGTACTTAGAGGTCATTTAGAACTACGTATTTAGAGGTCATTTAGAACCACGTACTTATAGGTCATTTAGAACCACGTACTTAGAGATCATTTAGAACCACGTACTTAGAGGTCATTTAGAACCCAGTACTTAGAGGTCATTTAGAACTACGTACTTAGAAGATATTTAGAACCACGTACTTAGAGGTCATTTAGAACCAACTTTTTAGAGGTCATTTAGAACTACGTACTTAGAGGTCCTTTAGAACCACGTACATAGAGGTCATTTAGAACTACGTACTTAGAGGTCATTTAGAACTACGTATTTATAGGTCGTTTAGAACTACGAACTTAGGTGTCATTTAGAACCCACGTACTTAGAGGTCATTTAGAACTACGTATATGAGGTCATTTAGAACCACGTACTTAGAGGACATTTAGAACCACGTACCTAGAGGTAATTTAGAACCACTTACTTAGATGTCATTTGGAAGTACGTACCTAGAGGTCATTTAGAAATACGTACTTAGGGGTCATTTAGAACTATTTACTTAGAGGTCATTTAGAAGCACGTACTTAGAGGTCATTTAGTACCACGAAGTGAGAGGTCATTTAGAACCACGTACTTAAAGGTCATTTAGAACCAACTTTTTAGATGTCATTTAGAACTACGTACTTAGAGGTCAATTAGAACCACGTACTTAGAGGTCATTTAGAACTTACGTACTTAGAGGTCATTTAGAACTACGTACTTAGAGGTAATTTAGTACTACGTACTTAGGTGTCATTTAGAACTACGTACTCTGAGGTCATTTAGAACCACGTACTTAGAAGTCATTTAGAACCACGTACTTAGAGGTCATTTAGAACAACGTACTTAGAGGTCATTTTGAACCACGTACTTAGATGTCATTTAGAACCAACGTACTTAGAGGTCATTTTGAACCAAACACTTAGAGGTCGTTTAGAACCACGTACTTAGAGGTCATTTAGAACCCAGTACTTAGAGGTCATTTAGAACTACGTACTTAGAAGATATTTAGAACCACGTACTTAGAGGTCATTTAGAACCAACTTTTTAGAGGTCATTTAGAATTACGTACTTAGAGGTCCTTTAGAACCACGTACATAGAGGTCATTTAGAACTACGTACTTAGAGGTCATTTAGAACTACGTATTTATAGGTCATTTAGAACTACGAACTTAGGGGTCATTTAGAACCCACGTACTTAGAGGTCATTTAGAACTACGTTAATGAGGTCATTTAGAACCACGTACTTAGAGGACATTTAGAACCACGTACTTAGAGGTAATTTAGAACCACTTACTTAGATGTCATTTGGAAGTACGTACCTAGAGGTCATTTAGAAATACGTACTTAGAAGTCATTTCGAACTATTTACTTAGAGGTCATTTAGAAGCACGTACTTAGAGGTCATTTAGTACCACGAAGTGAGAGGTCATTTAGAACCACGTACTTAAAGGTCATTTAGAACCAACTTTTTAGATGTCATTTAGAACTACTGACTTAGAGGTCATTTAGAACTACGTACTTAGAGGTAATTTAGTACTACGTACTTAGGTGTCATTTAGAACTACGTACTCTGAGGTCATTTAGAACCACGTACTTAGAAGTCATTTAGAACCACGTACTTAGAGGTCATTTAGAACAACGTACTTAGAGGTCATTTTGAACCACGTACTTAGATGTCATTTAGAACCAACGTACTTAGAGGTCATTTTGAACCAAACACTTAGAGGTCGTTTAGAACCACGTACTTAGAGGTCATTTAGAACCCAGTACTTAGAGGTCATTTAGAACTACGTACTTAGAAGATATTTAGAACCACGTACTTAGAGGTCATTTAGAACCAACTTTTTAGAGGTCATTTAGAATTACGTACTTAGAGGTCCTTTAGAACCACGTACATAGAGGTCATTTAGAACTACGTACTTAGAGGTCATTTAGAACTACGTATTTATAGGTCGTTTAGAACTACGAACTTAGGGGTCATTTAGTACCCACGTACTTAGAGGTCATTTAGAACTACGTATATGAGGGCATTTAGAACCACGTACTTAGAGGACATTTAGAACCACGTACTTAGAGGTAATTTAGAACCACTTACTTAGATGTCATTTGGAAGTACGTACCTAGAGGTCATTTAGAAATACGTACTTAGGGGTCATTTAGAACTATTTACTTATAGGTCATTTAGAAGCACGTACTTAGAGGTCATTTAGTACCACGAAGTGAGAGGTCATTTAGAACCACGTACTTAAAGGTCATTTAGAACCAACTTTTTAGATGTCATTTAGAACTACGTACTTAGAGGTCAATTAGAACCACGTACTTAGAGGTCATTTAGAACTTACGTACTTAGAGGTCATTTAGAACTACGTACTTAGAGGTAATTTAGTACTACGTACTTAGGTGTCATTTAGAACTACGTACTCTGAGGTCATTTAGAACCACGTACTTAGAAGTCATTTAGAACCAAGTACTTAGAGGTCATTTAGAACAACGTACTTAGAGGTCATTTTGAACCACGTACTTAGATGTCATTTAGAACCAACGTACTTAGAGGTCATTTTGAACCAAACACTTAGAGGTCGTTTAGAACTACGTACTTAGAAGTCATTTAGAACCCACGTACTTAGAGGTCATTTAGAAACCACGTTCTTAGAGGTTATTTAGAACCAATTTCTTAGAGGTCATTTAGAACTACGTACTTAGAGGTCAGTTAGTACTACGTACTTAGGGGTCATTTAGAACTACTTACTTAGAGGTCATTTAGAACCAAGTACTTAGAGGTCATTTAGAACCACGTACTTAGAGGTCATTTAGAACCTCGTACTCAGAGGTCATTTAGAACCACGTACTTAGAGGATAGTTAGAACCATGTAATTAGAGGTCAGTTAGAACTACGTTCTAAGAGGTCATTTAGAACCCACGAACTTAGAGGTCATTCAGAACCACGTACTTAGAGGTCATTTAGAACCACGTACTTAGAGGTGATTTAGAACCACGTACTTAGAGGTTATTTAGCACTACGTATATAAGGTCATTTAGAACCACGTACTTAGAGGACATTTAGAACCACGTACTTAGAAGTCATTAGAAGAACCCACGTACTTAGAGGTCATTTAGAACCACGTACTAAGAGGTCATATAGAACCACGTACTTAGAGGTCATTTAGAACTACGTACTTAGCAGTCATTTAGAACTACTTACTTAGAGGTCATTTATAACCACGTACTTAGAGGTCATTTAGAACTATGAACTTAGGGGTCATTTAGAACCCACGTACTTAGAGGTCATTTAGTACCCACGTACTTAGAGGTCATATAGAACCTCGTACTTAGTGGTCATTTAGAACCACTTACTTAGATGTCATTTGGAAGTACGTACCTAGAGGTCATTTAGAACTACGTACTTAGGGGTCATTTAAAACTACTTACTTAGAGGTCATTTAGAAGCACGTACTTAGAGGTCATTTAGAACCACGTACTTAGAGGTCATTTAGAACCACATACTTAGAGGTCATTTAGAACTACGTACTTAGTGGTCAATTAGAACCACGTACTTAGAGGTCATTTAGAACTACGTACTTAGAGGTAATATAGAACTACGTTCTTAGAGGTCATTTAGGACTTCGTACTTAGAGGTCATTTAGAACTACGTACTTATAGGTCATTTAGAACCACGTACTTAGACGTCATTTAGAACCACTTACTTGGAGGTCATTTGGAACTACGTACCTTGAGGTCATTTAGAACCTCGTACTTAGAGGTCATTTAGAACCACATACTTAAAGGTCATTTAGAACTACTTACTTAGAGGTCATTTAGAACTACGTACCTAGAGGTCATTTAAGACCACGTACTTAGAGGTCATTTAGAACCACTTACTTAGAGGTAATTTGGAACTACGTATCTAGAGGTATTGAGAACTACGTACTTAGACGTCATTTAGAACTACGTACTTAGAAGATATTTAGAACCACGTACTTAGAGGTCATTTAGAACCAACTATTTAGAGGTCATTTAGAACTACGTACTTAGATGTCATTTAGAACCACGTACTTAGAGGTCAATTCGAACCAACAACTTAGCGGTCATTTAGAACTACGTACTTAGACCTCATTTAGAACCACGTACTCAGATGTCATTTAGAACCCACGTACTTAGAGGTCATATAGAACCACGTACATAGAGGTCATTTAGAACCACGTACTTAGAGGTCATTTAGAACCACATACTTAGAGGTCATTTAGAAGCACGTACATAGAGGTCATTTAGAACCACGTAGTTAGAGGTCATCTAGAACAACGTACTTAGAGGTCATTTAGAACCACTTACTTAGATGTCATTTGGAAGTACGTACCTAGAGGTCATTTAGAAGCACGTACTTAGAGGTCATTTAGAACCACGTAGTTAGAGGTCATTTAGAACCACGTACTTAGAGGTCATTTAGAACTACGTATATGAGGTCATTTAGAACCACGTACTTTAAGGTCATTTAAATCCACGTACTTATGGTCATTTAGAACTACGTACTTAGATGTCATTTAGAAGCACGTACATAGAGGTCATTTAGAACCACGTACTTAGAGGTCATTTAGAACCTCGTACTTAGAGGTCATTTAGAACCACGTACTTAGAGGATAGTTGGAACCATGTAATTAGAGGTCAGTTAGAACTACGTTCTAAGAGGTCATTTAAGAACCCACGAACTTAGAGGTCATTCAGAACCACGTACTTAGAGGTCATTTAGAACCACGTACTTAGAGGTCATTTAGAACCACGTACTTAGAGGTTATTTAGCACTACGTATATAAGGTCATTTAGAACCACGTACTTAGAGGACATTTAGAACCACGTACTTAGAAGTCATTAGAAGAACCCACGTACTTAGAGGTCATTTAGAACCACGTACTAAGAGGTCATATAGAACCACGTACTTAGAGGTCATTTAGAACTACGTACTTAGCAGTCATTTAGAACTACTTACTTAGAGGTCATTTAGAACCACGTACTTAGAGGTCATTTAGAACTACGAACTTAGGGGTCATTTAGAACCCACGTACTTAGAGGTCATTTAGTACCCACGTACTTAGAGGTCATATAGAACCTCGTACTTAGAGGTCATTTAGAACCACTTACTTAGATGTCATTTGGAAGTACGTACCTAGAGGTCATTTAGAACTACGTACTTAGGGGTCATTTAGAACTACTTACTTAGAGGTCATTTAGAAGCACGTACTTAGAGGTCATTTAGAACCACGTACTTAGAGGTTATTTAGCACTACGTATATAAGGTCATTTAGAACCACGTACTTAGAGGACATTTTGAACCACTTACTTGGAGGTCATTTGGAACTACGTACCTTGAGGTCATTTAGAACCTCGTACTTAGAGGTCATTTAGAACCACATACTTAAAGGTCATTTAGAACTACTTACTTAGAGGTCATTTAGAACTACGTACCTAGAGGTCATTTAGGACCACGTACTTAGAGGTCAATTAGAACCACTTACTTAGAGGTCATTTAGAACCACGTTTTCAGATGTCATTTAGAACCCACGTACTTAGAGGTCATATAGAACCACGTACATAGAGGTCATTTAGAACTACGTACTTAGATTTCATTTAGAGCTACGTACCTAGAGGTCATTTAGAAATACGTACTTAGGGGTCATTTAGAACTATTTACTTATAGGTCATTTAGAAGCACGTACTTAGAGGTCATTTAGTACCACGAAGTGAGAGGTCATTTAGAACCACGTACTTAAAGGTCATTTAGAACCAACTTTTTAGATGTCATTTAGAACTACGTACTTAGAGGTCAATTAGAACCACGTACTTAGAGGTCATTTAGAACTTACGTACTTAGAGGTCATTTAGAACTACGTACTTAGAGGTAATTTAGTACTACGTACTTAGGTGTCATTTAGAACTACGTACTCTGAGGTCATTTAGAACCACGTACTTAGAAGTCATTTAGAACCAAGTACTTAGAGGTCATTTAGAACAACGTACTTAGAGGTCATTTTGAACCACGTACTTAGATGTCATTTAGAACCAACGTACTTAGAGGTCATTTTGAACCAAACACTTAGAGGTCGTTTAGAACTACGTACTTAGAAGTCATTTAGAACCCACGTACTTAGAGGTCATTTAGAAACCACGTTCTTAGAGGTTATTTAGAACCAATTTCTTAGAGGTCATTTAGAACTACGTACTTAGAGGTCAGTTAGTACTACGTACTTAGGGGTCATTTAGAACTACTTACTTAGAGGTCATTTAGAACCAAGTACTTAGAGGTCATTTAGAACCACGTACTTAGAGGTCATTTAGAACCTCGTACTCAGAGGTCATTTAGAACCACGTACTTAGAGGATAGTTAGAACCATGTAATTAGAGGTCAGTTAGAACTACGTTCTAAGAGGTCATTTAGAACCCACGAACTTAGAGGTCATTCAGAACCACGTACTTAGAGGTCATTTAGAACCACGTACTTAGAGGTGATTTAGAACCACGTACTTAGAGGTTATTTAGCACTACGTATATAAGGTCATTTAGAACCACGTACTTAGAGGACATTTAGAACCACGTACTTAGAAGTCATTAGAAGAACCCACGTACTTAGAGGTCATTTAGAACCACGTACTAAGAGGTCATATAGAACCACGTACTTAGAGGTCATTTAGAACTACGTACTTAGCAGTCATTTAGAACTACTTACTTAGAGGTCATTTATAACCACGTACTTAGAGGTCATTTAGAACTATGAACTTAGGGGTCATTTAGAACCCACGTACTTAGAGGTCATTTAGTACCCACGTACTTAGAGGTCATATAGAACCTCGTACTTAGTGGTCATTTAGAACCACTTACTTAGATGTCATTTGGAAGTACGTACCTAGAGGTCATTTAGAACTACGTACTTAGGGGTCATTTAAAACTACTTACTTAGAGGTCATTTAGAAGCACGTACTTAGAGGTCATTTAGAACCACGTACTTAGAGGTCATTTAGAACCACATACTTAGAGGTCATTTAGAACTACGTACTTAGTGGTCAATTAGAACCACGTACTTAGAGGTCATTTAGAACTACGTACTTAGAGGTAATATAAAACTACGTTCTTAGAGGTCATTTAGGACTTCGTACTTAGAGGTCATTTAGAACTACGTACTTATAGGTCATTTAGAACCACGTACTTAGACGTCATTTAGAACCACTTACTTGGAGGTCATTTGGAACTACGTACCTTGAGGTCATTTAGAACCTCGTACTTAGAGGTCATTTAGAACCACATACTTAAAGGTCATTTAGAACTACTTACTTAGAGGTCATTTAGAACTACGTACCTAGAGGTCATTTAAGACCACGTACTTAGAGGTCATTTAGAACCACTTACTTAGAGGTAATTTGGAACTACGTATCTAGAGGTATTGAGAACTACGTACTTAGACGTCATTTAGAACTACGTACTTAGAAGATATTTAGAACCACGTACTTAGAGGTCATTTAGAACCAACTATTTAGAGGTCATTTAGAACTACGTACTTAGATGTCATTTAGAACCACGTACTTAGAGGTCTATTCGAACCAACAACTTAGCGGTCATTTAGAACTACGTACTTAGACCTCATTTAGAACCACGTACTCAGATGTCATTTAGAACCCACGTACTTAGAGGTCATATAGAACCACGTACATAGAGGTCATTTAGAACCACGTACTTAGAGGTCATTTAGAACCACATACTTAGAGGTCATTTAGAAGCACGTACATAGAGGTCATTTAGAACCACGTAGTTAGAGGTCATCTAGAACAACGTACTTAGAGGTCATTTAGAACCACTTACTTAGATGTCATTTGGAAGTACGTACCTAGAGGTCATTTAGAAGCACGTACTTAGAGGTCATTTAGAACCACGTAGTTAGAGGTCATTTAGAACCACGTACTTAGAGGTCATTTAGAACTACGTATATGAGGTCATTTAGAACCACGTACTTTAAGGTCATTTAAATCCACGTACTTATGGTCATTTAGAACTACGTACTTAGATGTCATTTAGAAGCACGTACATAGAGGTCATTTAGAACCACGTACTTAGAGGTCATTTAGAACCTCGTACTTAGAGGTCATTTAGAACCACGTACTTAGAGGATAGTTGGAACCATGTAATTAGAGGTCAGTTAGAACTACGTTCTAAGAGGTCATTTAAGAACCCACGAACTTAGAGGTCATTCAGAACCACGTACTTAGAGGTCATTTAGAACCACGTACTTAGAGGTCATTTAGAACCACGTACTTAGAGGTTATTTAGCACTACGTATATAAGGTCATTTAGAACCACGTACTTAGAGGACATTTAGAACCACGTACTTAGAAGTCATTAGAAGAACCCACGTACTTAGAGGTCATTTAGAACCACGTACTAAGAGGTCATATAGAACCACGTACTTAGAGGTCATTTAGAACTACGTACTTAGCAGTCATTTAGAACTACTTACTTAGAGGTCATTTAGAACCACGTACTTAGAGGTCATTTAGAACTACGAACTTAGGGGTCATTTAGAACCCACGTACTTAGAGGTCATTTAGTACCCACGTACTTAGAGGTCATATAGAACCTCGTACTTAGAGGTCATTTAGAACCACTTACTTAGATGTCATTTGGAAGTACGTACCTAGAGGTCATTTAGAACTACGTACTTAGGGGTCATTTAGAACTACTTACTTAGAGGTCATTTAGAAGCACGTACTTAGAGGTCATTTAGAACCACGTACTTAGAGGTTATTTAGCACTACGTATATAAGGTCATTTAGAACCACGTACTTAGAGGACATTTTGAACCACTTACTTGGAGGTCATTTGGAACTACGTACCTTGAGGTCATTTAGAACCTCGTACTTAGAGGTCATTTAGAACCACATACTTAAAGGTCATTTAGAACTACTTACTTAGAGGTCATTTAGAACTACGTACCTAGAGGTCATTTAGGACCACGTACTTAGAGGTCAATTAGAACCACTTACTTAGAGGTCATTTAGAACCACGTTTTCAGATGTCATTTAGAACCCACGTACTTAGAGGTCATATAGAACCACGTACATAGAGGTCATTTAGAACTACGTACTTAGATTTCATTTAGAGCTACGTACTTAGAGGTCATTTAGAACTACGAACTTAGGGGTCATTTAGAACCCACGTACTTAGAGGTCATTTAGAACTACGTATATGAGGTCTTTTAGAACCACGTACTTAGAGGACATTTAGAACCACGTACTTAAAGGTCATTTAGAACCACTTACTTAGAAGTCATTTGGAAGTACGTACTTAGAGGTCATTTAGAACTACGTACTTAGGGGTCATTTAGAACCACTTACTTAGAGGTCATTTAGAAGCACGTACTTAGAGGTCATTTAGAACCACGTAGTTAGAGGTCATTTAGAACCACGTACTTAGAGGTCATTTAGAACTACGTATATGAGGTCATTTAGAACCACGTACTTAGAGGACATTTAGAACCACGTACTTAGAGGGCATTTGAACTAAGTATTTAGAGGTCATTTAGAACCACGTACTTAGAGGTCATTTAGAACCACATACTTAGAGGTCATTTAGAACTACGTACTTAGAGGTCATTTAGAACTACGTACTTTAAGGTCATTTAAATCCACGTACTTATGGTCATTTAGAACTACGTACTTAGAGGTCATTTAGAAGCACGTACATAGAGGTCATTTAGAACCACGTACTTAGAGGTCATCTAGAACAACGTATTTAGAGGTCATTTAGAACCACTTACTTAGATGTCATTTGGAAGTACGTACCTAGAGGTCATTTAGAACCACGTACTTAGAGGTCATTTAGAACCACGTACATAGAGGTCATTTAGAACCAACGTACTTAAAGGTCATTTAGAACCAAACACTTAGAGGTCGTTTAGAACTACGTACTTAGAGGTCATTTAGAACCCACGTACTTAGAGGTCATTTAGAAACCACGTTCTTAGAGGTTATTTAGAACCAACTTCTTAGAGGTCATTTAGAACCCACGTACTTAGAGGTAATTTAGAACCCACGTACTTAGAGGTCATTTAGAACTACGTACTTAGAGGTCATTTAGAAGTACGTACTTAGAGGTCATTTAGTACTACGTACTTAGGGGTCATTTAGAACTACTTACTTAGAGGTCATTTAGAACCAAGTACTTAGAGGTCATTTAGATTCACGTACTTAGAGGTCATTTAGAACTACGTACTTAGGGGTCATTTAGAACTACTTACTTAGAGGTCATTTAGAACCACGTACTTATAGGTCATTTAGAACCACGTACTTAGAGATCATTTAGAACCACGTACTTAGAGGTCATTTAGAACCCAGTACTTAGAGGTCATTTAGAAGTACGTACTTAGAAGATATTTAGAACCACGTACTTAGAGGTCATTTAGAACCAACTTTTTAGAGGTCATTTAGAACTACGTACTTAGAGGTCCTTTAGAACCACGTACATAGAGGTCATTTAGAACTACGTACTTAGAGGTCATTTAGAACTACGTATTTATAGGTCGTTTAGAACTACGAACTTAGGTGTCATTTAGAACCCACGTACTTAGAGGTCATTTAGAACTACGTATATGAGGTCATTTAGAACCACGTACTTAGAGGACATTTAGAACCACGTACCTAGAGGTAATTTAGAACCACTTACTTAGATGTCATTTGGAAGTACGTACCTAGAGGTCATTTAGAAATACGTACTTAGGGGTCATTTAGAACTATTTACTTAGAGGTCATTTAGAAGCACGTACTTAGAGGTCATTTAGTACCACGAAGTGAGAGGTCATTTAGAACTACGTACTTAAAGGTCATTTAGAACCAACTTTTTAGATGTCATTTAGAACTACGTACTTAGAGGTCAATTAGAACCACGTACTTAGAGGTCATTTAGAACTTACGTACTTAGAGGTCATTTAGAACTACGTACTTAGAGGTAATTTAGTACTACGTACTTAGGTGTCATTTAGAACTACGTACTCTGAGGTCATTTAGAACCACGTACTTAGAAGTCATTTAGAACAACGTACTTAGAGGTCATTTTGAACCACGTACTTAGATGTCATTTAGAACCAACGTACTTAGAGGTCATTTTGAACCAAACACTTAGAGGTCGTTTAGAACCACGTACTTAGAGGTCATTTAGAACCCAGTACTTAGAGGTCATTTAGAACTACGTACTTAGAAGATATTTAGAACCACGTACTTAGAGGTCATTTAGAACCAACTTTTTAGAGGTCATTTAGAATTACGTACTTAGAGGTCCTTTAGAACCACGTACATAGAGGTCATTTAGAACTACGTACTTAGAGGTCATTTAGAACTACGTATTTATAGGTCATTTAGAACTACGAACTTAGGGGTCATTTAGAACCCACGTACTTAGAGGTCATTTAGAACTACGGTAATGAGGTCATTTAGAACCACGTACTTAGAGGACATTTAGAACCACGTACTTAGAGGTAATTTAGAACCACTTACTTAGATGTCATTTGGAAGTACGTACCTAGAGGTCATTTAGAAATACGTACTTAGAAGTCATTTCGAACTATTTACTTAGAGGTCATTTAGAAGCACGTACTTAGAGGTCATTTAGTACCACGAAGTGAGAGGTCATTTAGAACCACGTACTTAAAGGTCATTTAGAACCAACTTTTTAGATGTCATTTAGAACTACTGACTTAGAGGTCATTTAGAACTACGTACTTAGAGGTAATTTAGTACTACGTACTTAGGTGTCATTTAGAACTACGTACTCTGAGGTCATTTAGAACCACGTACTTAGAGGATAGTTAGAACCATGTAATTAGAGGTCAGTTAGAACTACGTTCTAAGAGGTCATTTAGAACCCACGAACTTAGAGGTCATTCAGAACCACGTACTTAGAGGTCATTTAGAACCACGGACTTAGAGGTGATTTAGAACCACGTACTTAGAGGTTATTTAGCACTACGTATATAAGGTCATTTAGAACCACGTACTTAGAGGACATTTAGAACCACGTACTTAGAAGTCATTAGAAGAACCCACGTACTTAGAGGTCATTTAGAACCACGTACTAAGAGGTCATATAGAACCACGTACTTAGAGGTCATTTAGAACTACGTACTTAGCAGTCATTTAGAACTACTTACTTAGAGGTCATTTAGAACCACGTACTTAGAGGTCATTTAGAACTATGAACTTAGGGGTCATTTAGAACCCACGTACTTAGAGGTCATTTAGTACCCACGTACTTAGAGGTCATATAGAACCTCGTACTTAGAGGTCATTTAGAACCACTTACTTAGATGTCATTTGGAAGTACGTACCTAGAGGTCATTTAGAACTACGTACTTAGGGGTCATTTAGAACTACTTACTTAGAGGTCATTTAGAAGCACGTACTTAGAGGTCATTTAGAACCACGTACTTAGAGGTCATTTAGAACCACGTACTAAGAGGTTATTTAGCACTACGTATATAAGGTCATTTAGAACCACGTACTTAGAGGACATTTTGAACCACGTACTTAGAAGTCATTTAGAAGAACCCACGTACTTAGAGGTCATTTAGAACCACGTACTAAGAGATCATATAGAACCACGTACTTAGAGGTCATTTAGAACCACTTACTTAGAGGTCATTTAGAACCACATACTTAGAGGTCATTTAGAACTACGTACTTAGTGGTCAATTAGAACCACTTACTTAGAGGTCATTTAGAACTACGTACTTAGAGGTAATATAGAACTACGTTCTTAGAGGTCATTTAGGACTTCGTACTTAGAGGTCATTTAGAACTACGTACTTATAGGTCATTTAGAACCACGTACTTAGACGTCATTTAGAACCACTTACTTGGAGGTCATTTGGAACTACGTACCTTGAGGTCATTTAGAACCTCGTACTTAGAGGTCATTTAGAACCACTTACTTAGAGGTAATTTGGAACTACGTATCTAGAGGTATTGAGAACTACGTACTTAGACGTCATTTAGAACTACGTACTTAGAAGATATTTAGAACCACGTACTTAGAGGTCATTTAGAACCAACTATTTAGAGGTCATTTAGAACTACGTACTTAGATGTCATTTAGAACCACGTACTTAGAGGTCAATTCGAACCAACAACTTAGCGGTCATTTAGAACTACGTACTTAGAGGTCATTTAGAACCACGTACTCAGATGTCATTTAGAACCCACGTACTTAGAGGTCATATAGAACCACGTACATAGAGGTCATTTAGAACCACGTACTTAGAGGTCATTTAGAAGCACGTACATAGAGGTCATTTAGAACCACGTAGTTAGAGGTCATCTAGAACAACGTACTTAGAAGTCATTTAGAACCACTTACTTAGATGTCATTTGGAAGTACGTACCTAGAGGTCATTTAGAAGCACGTACTTAGAGGTCATTTAGAACCACGTAGTTAGAGGTCATTTAGAACCACGTACTAAGAGGTCATTTAGAACTACGTATATGAGGTCATTTAGAACCACGTACTTAGAGGACATTTAGAACCACGTACTTAGGTGTCATTTAGAACTACTGACTTAGATGTCATTTAGAACCAAGTACTTAGAGGTCATTTAGAACTACGTACTTAGAGGTCATTTAGAACCTCGTACTTAGAGGTCAATTAGAACTACGAACTTAGGGGTCATTTAGAACTACGTACTTAGAGGTGTTATAGAACTACGTTCTTAGAGGTCATTTAGGACTACGTACTTAGAGGTCATTTAGAACCTCATACTTAGAGGTCATTTAGAACTACTTACTTAGAGGTCATTTAGAACTACCTACTTTAAGGTCATTTAAATCCACGTACTTATGGTCATTTAGAACTACGTACTTAGAGGTCATTTAGAAGCACGTACATAGAGGTCATTTAGAACCACGTACTTAGAGGTCATCTAGAACAACGTACTTAGAGGTCATTTAGAACCACTTACTTAGATGTCATTTGGAAGTACGTACCTAGAGGTCATTTAGAACCACGTACTTAGAGGTCATTTAGAACCACGTACTTAGAGGTCATTTAGAACTACGTACTTAGAAGATATTTAGAACCACGTACTTAGAGGTCATTTAGAACCAACTTTTTAGAGGTCATTTAAAACTACGTACTTTGAGGTCCTTTAGAACCACGTACATAGAGGTCATTTAGAACTACGTACTTAGAGGTCATTTAGAACTACGTATTTAGAGGTCATTTAGAACCACGTACTTATAGGTCATTTAGAACCACGTACTTAGACGTCATTTAGAACCACTTACTTGGAGGTCATTTGGAACTACGTACCTTGAGGTCATTTAGAACCTCGTACTTAGAGGTCATTTAGAACCACATACTTAAAGGTCATTTAAAACTACTTACTTAGAGGTCATTTAAAACTACGTACCTAGAGGTCATTTAGGACCACGTACTTAGAGGTCATTTAGAACCACTTACTTAGAGGTCATTTGGAACTACGTATCTAGAGGTATTGAGAACTACGTACTAAGACGTCATTTAGAACTACGTACTTAGAAGATATTTAGAACCACGTACTTAGAGGTCAATTCGAACCAACAACTTAGCGGTCATTTAGAACTACGTACTTAGAGGTCATTTAGAACCACGTTTTCAGATGTCATTTAGAACCCACGTACTTAGAGGTCATATAGAACCACGTACATAGAGGTCATTTAGAACTACGTACTTAGATTTCATTTAGAGCTACGTACTTAGAGGTCATTTAGAACTACGAACTTAGGGGTCATTTAGAACCCACGTACTTAGAGGTCATTTAGAACTACGTATATGAGGTCTTTTAGAACCACGTACTTAGAGGACATTTAGAACCACGTACTTAGAGGTCATTTAGAACCACTTACTTAGAAGTCATTTGGAAGTACGTACTTAGAGGTCATTTAGAACTACGTACTTAGGGGTCATTTAGAACCACTTACTTAGAGGTCATTTAGAAGCACGTACTTAGAGGTCATTTAGAACCACGTAGTTAGAGGTCATTTAGAACCACGTACTTAGAGGTCATTTAGAACTACGTATATGAGGACATTTAGAACCACGTACTTAGAGGGCATTTGAACTAAGTATTCAGAGGTCATTTAGAACCACGTACTTAGAGGTCATTTAGAACCACATACTTAGAGGTCATTTAGAACTACGTACTTAGAGGTCATTTAGAACTACGTACTTTAAGGTCATTTAAATCCACGTACTTATGGTCATTTAGAACTACGTACTTAGAGGTCATTTAGAAGCACGTACATAGAGGTCATTTAGAACCACGTACTTAGAGGTCATCTAGAACAACGTATTTAGATGTCATTTAGAACCACTTACTTAGATGTCATTTGGAAGTACGTACCTAGAGGTCATTTAGAACCACGTACTTAGAGGTCATTTAGAACCACGTACTTAGAGGTCATTTAGAACCAACGTACTTAGAGGTCATTTAGAACCAAACACCTAGAGGTCGTTTAGAACTACGTACTTAGAGGTCATTTAGAACCCACGTACTTAGAGGTCATTTAGAAACCACGTTCTTAGAGGTTATTTAGAACCAACTTCTTAGAGGTCATTTAGAACCCACGTACTTAGAGGTAATTTGGAACCCACGTACTTAGAGGTCATTTAGAACTACGTACTTAGAGGTCATTTAGAAGTACGTACTTAGAGGTCATTTAGTACTACGTACTTAGGGGTCATTTAGAACTACTTACTTAGAGGTCATTTAGAACCAAGTACTTAGAGGTCATTTAGATTCACGTACTTAGAGGTCATTTAGAACTACGTACTTAGGGGTCATTTAAAACTACTTACTTAGAGGTCATTTAGAACCACGTACTTATAGGTCATTTAGAACCACGTACTTAGAGATCATTTAGAACCACGTACTTAGAGGTCATTTAGAACCCAGTACTTAGAGGTCATTCAGAACTACGTACCTAGAAGATATTTAGAACCACGTACTTAGAGGTCATTTAGAACCAACTTTTTAGAGGTCATTTAGAACTACGTACTTAGAGGTCCTTTAGAACCACGTACATAGAGGTCATTTAGAACTACGTACTTAGAGGTCATTTAGAAATACGTATTTATAGGTCGTTTAGAACTACGAACTTAGGGGTCATTTAGAACCCACGTACTTAGAGGTCATTTAGAACTACGTATATGAGGTCATTTAGAACCACGTACTTAGAGGACATTTAGAACCACGTACTTAGAGGTAATATAGAACCACTTACTTAGATGTCATTTGGAAGTACGTACCTAGAGGTCATTTAGAAATACGTACTTAGGGGTCATTTAGAACTATTTACTTAGAGGTCATTTAGAAGCACGTACTTAGAGGTCATTTAGTACTACGAAGTGAGAGGTCAGTTAGAACCACGTACTTAAAGGTCATTTAGAACCAACTTTTTAGATGTCATTTAGAACTACGTACTTAGAGGTCAATTAGAACCACGTACTTAGAGGTCATTTAGAACTTACGTACTTAGAGGTCATTTTGAACTACGTACTTAGAGGTAATTTAGTACTACGTACTTAGGTGTCATTTAGAACTACGTACTCTGAGGTCATTTAGAACCACATACTTAGAAGTCATTTAGAACCACGTACTTAGAGGTCATTTAGAACAACGTACTTAGAGGTCATTTTGAACCACGTACTTAGATGTCATTTAGAACCAACGTACTTAGAGGTCATTTTGAACCAAACACTTAGAGGTCGTTTAGAACCACGTACTTACAGGTCATTTAGAACCCAGTACTTAGAGGTCATTTAGAACTACGTACTTAGAAGATATTTAGAACCACGTACTTAGAGGTCATTTAGAACCAACTTTTTAGAGATCATTTAGAACTACGTACTTAGAGGTCCTTTAGAACCACGTACATAGAGGTCATTTAGAACTACGTACTTAGAGGTCATTTAGAACTACGTATTTATAGGTCGTTTAGAACTACGAACTTAGGGGTCATTTAGAACCCACGTACTTAGAGGTCATTTAGAACTACGTATATGAGGTCATTTAGAACCACGTACTTAGAGGACATTTAGAACCACGTACTTAGAGGTAATTTAGAACCACTTACTTAGATGTCATTTGGAAGTACGTACCTAGAGGTCATTTAGAAATACGTACTTAGGGGTCATTTAGAACTATTTACTTAGAGGTCATTTAGAACCACGTACTTAGAAGTCATTTAGAACCACGTTCTTAGAGGTCATTTAGAACAACGTACTTAGAGGTCATTTTGAACCACGTACTTAGATGTCATTTAGAACCAACGTACTTAGAGGTCATTTTGAACCAAACACTTAGAGGTCGTTTAGAACTACGTACTTAGAAGTCATTTAGAACCCACGTACTTAGAGGTCATTTAGAAACCACGTTCTTAGAGGTTATTTAGAACCAATTTCTTAGAGGTCATTTAGAACTACGTACTTAGAGGTCAGTTAGTACTACGTACTTAGAGGTCATTTAGAACTACTTACTTAGAGGTCATTTAGAACCAAGTACTTAGAGGTCATTTAGAACCACGTACTTAGAGGTCATTTAGAACCTCGTACTCAGAGGTCATTTAGAACCACGTACTTAGAGGATAGTTAGAACCATGTAATTAGAGGTCAGTTAGAACTACGTTCTAAGAGGTCATTTAGAACCCACGAACTTAGAGGTCATTCAGAACCACGTACTTAGAGGTCATTTAGAACCACGTACTTAGAGGTGATTTAGAACCACGTACTTAGAGATTATTTAGCACTACGTATATAAGGTCATTTAGAACCACGTACTTAGAGGACATTTAGAACCACGTACTTAGAAGTCATTAGAAGAACCCACGTACTTAGAGGTCATTTAGAACCACGTACTAAGAGGTCATATAGAACCACGTACTTAGAGGTCATTTAGAACTACGTACTTAGCAGTCATTTAGAACTACTTACTTAGAGGTCATTTAGAACCACGTACTTAGAGGTCATTTAGAACTACGAACATAGGGGTCATTTAGAACCCACGTACTTAGAGGTCATTTAGTACCCACGTACTTAGAGGTCATATAGAACCTCGTACTTAGAGGTCATTTAGAACCACTTACTTAGATGTCATTTGGAAGTACGTACCTAGAGGTCATTTAGAACTACGTACTTAGGGGTCATTTAGAACTAGTTACTTAGAGGTCATTTAGAAGCACGTACTTAGAGGTCATTTAGAACCACGTACTTGGAGGTCATTTAGAACCACGTACTAAGAGGTTATTTAGCACTACGTATATAAGGTCATTTAGAACCACGTACTTAGAGGACGTTTAGAACCACGTACTTAGGTGTCATTTAGAACTACTGACTTAGATGTCATTAAGAACCAAGTACTTAGAGGTCATTTAGAACCACGTACTAAGAGATCATATAGAACCACGTACTTAGAGGTCATTTAGAACCACTTACCTAGAGGTCATTTAGAACCACATACTTAGAGGTCATTTAGAACTACGTACCTAGTGGTCAATTAGAACCACGTACTTAGAGGTCATTTAGAACTACGTACTTAGAGGTAATATAGAACTACGTTCTTAGAGGTCATTTAGGACTTCGTACTTAGAGGTCATTTAGAACTACGTACTTATAGGTCATTTAGAACCACGTACTTAGACGTCATTTAGAACCACTTACTTGGAGGTCATTTGGAAATACGTACCTTGAGGTCATTTAGAACCTCGTACTTAGAGGTCATTTAGAACCACATACTTAAAGGTCATTTAGAACTACTTACTTAGAGGTCATTTAGAACTACGTACCTAGAAGTCATTTAAGACCACGTACTTAGAGGTCATTTAGAACCACTTACTTAGAGGTAATTTGGAACTACGTATCTAGAGGTATTGAGAACTACGTACTTAGACGTCATTTAGAACTACGTACTTAGAAGATATTTAGAACCACGTACTTAGAGGTCATTTAGAACCAACTATTTAGAGGTCATTTAGAACTACGTACTTAGATGTCATTTAGAACCACGTACTTAGAGGTCAATTCGAACCAACAACTTAGCGGTCATTTAGAACTACGTACTTAGAGGTCATTTAGAACCACGTACTCAGATGTCATTTGGAACCCACGTACTTAGAGGTCATATAGAACCACGTACATAGAGGTCATTTAGAACCACGTACTTAGAGGTCATTTAGAACCACATACTTAGAGGTCATTTATAACTACGTACTTAGAGGTCATTTAGAACTACGTACTTTAAGGTCATTTAGAACCCACGTACTTAGAGGTCATTTAGAAACCACGTTCTTAGAGGTTATTTAGAACCAATTTCTTAGAGGTCATTTAGAACTACGTACTTAGAGGTCAGTTAGTACTACGTACTTAGGGGTCATTTAGAACTACTTACTTAGAGGTCATTTAGAACCAAGTACTTAGAGGTCATTTAGAACCACGTACTTAGAGGTCATTTAGAACCTCGTACTCAGAGGTCATTTAGAACCACGTACTTAGAGGATAGTTAGAACCATGTAATTAGAGGTCAGTTAGAACTACGTTCTAAGAGGTCATTTAGAACCCACGAACTTAGAGGTCATTCAGAACCACGTACTTAGAGGTCATTTAGAACCACGTACTTAGAGGTGATTTAGAACCACGTACTTAGAGGTTATTTAGCACTACGTATATAAGGTCATTTAGAACCACGTACTTAGAGGACATTTAGAACCACGTACTTAGAAGTCATTAGAAGAACCCACGTACTTAGAGGTCATTTAGAACCACGTACTAAGAGGTCATATAGAACCACGTACTTAGAGGTCATTTAGAACTACGTACTTAGCAGTCATTTAGAACTACTTACTTAGAGGTCATTTAGAACCACGTACTTAGAGGTCATTTAGAACTACGAACATAGGGGTCATTTAGAACCCACGTACTTAGAGGTCATTTAGTACCCACGTACTTAGAGGTCATATAGAACCTCGTACTTAGAGGTCATTTAGAACCACTTACTTAGATGTCATTTGGAAGTACGTACCTAGAGGTCATTTAGAACTACGTACTTAGGGGTCATTTAGAACTAGTTACTTAGAGGTCATTTAGAAGCACGTACTTAGAGGTCATTTAGAACCACGTACTTAGAGGTCATTTAGAACCACGTACTAAGAGGTTATTTAGCACTACGTATATAAGGTCATTTAGAACCACGTACTTAGAGGACATTTAGAACCACGTACTTAGGTGTCATTTAGAACTACTGACTTAGATGTCATTTAGAACCAAGTACTTAGAGGTCATTTAGAACCACGTACTAAGAGATCATATAGAACCACGTACTTAGAGGTCATTTAGAACCACTTACTTAGAGGTCATTTAGAACCACATACTTAGAGGTCATTTAGAACTACGTACCTAGTGGTCAATTAGAACCACGTACTTAGAGGTCATTTAGAACTACGTACTTAGAGGTAATATAGAACTACGTTCTTAGAGGTCATTTAGGACTTCGTACTTAGAGGTCATTTAGAACTACGTACTTATAGGTCATTTAGAACCACGTACTTAGACGTCATTTAGAACCACTTACTTGGAGGTCATTTGGAAATACGTACCTTGAGGTCATTTAGAACCTCGTACTTAGAGGTCATTTAGAACCACATACTTAAAGGTCATTTAGAACTACTTACTTAGAGGTCATTTAGAACTACGTACCTAGAAGTCATTTAAGACCACGTACTTAGAGGTCATTTAGAACCACTTACTTAGAGGTAATTTGGAACTACGTATCTAGAGGTATTGAGAACTACGTACTTAGACGTCATTTAGAACTACGTACTTAGAAGATATTTAGAACCACGTACTTAGAGGTCATTTAGAACCAACTATTTAGAGGTCATTTAGAACTACGTACTTAGATGTCATTTAGAACCACGTACTTAGAGGTCAATTCGAACCAACAACTTAGCGGTCATTTAGAACTACGTACTTAGAGGTCATTTAGAACCACGTACTCAGATGTCATTTAGAACCCACGTACTTAGAGGTCATATAGAACCACGTACATAGAGGTCATTTAGAACCACGTACTTAGAGGTCATTTAGAACCACATACTTAGAGGTCATTTATAACTACGTACTTAGAGGTCATTTAGAACTACGTACTTTAAGGTCATTTAAATCCACGTACTTATGGTCATTTAGTACTACGTACTTAGAGGTCATTTAGAAGCACGTACATAGAGGTCATTTAGAACCACGTAGTTAGAGGTCATCTAGAACAACGTACTTAGAGGTCATTTAGAACCACTTACTTAGATGTCATTTGGAAGTACGTACCTAGAGGTCATTTAGAAGCACGTACTTAGAGGTCCTTTAGAACCACGTAGTTAGAGGTCATTTAGAACCACGTACTTAGAGGTCATTTAGAACTACGTATATGAGGTCATTTAGAACCACGTACTTAGAGGACATTTAGAACCACGTACTTAGGTGTCATTTAGAACTACTGACTTAGATGTCATTTAGAACCAAGTACTTAGAGGTCATTTAGAACTACGTACTTAGAGGTCATTTAGAACCTCGTACTTAGAGGTCAATTAGAACTACGAACTTAGGGGTCATTTAGAACTACGTACTTAGAGGTGTTATAGAACTACGTTCTTAGAGGTCATTTAGGACTACGTACTTAGAGGTCATTTAGAACCTCATACTTAGAGGTCATTTAGAACTACTTACTTAGAGGTCATTTAGAACTTCGTACTTTAAGGTCATTTAAATCCACGTACTTATGGTCATTTAGAACTACGTACTTAGAGGTCATTTAGAAGCACGTACATAGAGGTCATTTAGAACCACGTACTTAGAGGTCATCTAGAACAACGTACTTAGAGGTCATTTAGAACCACTTACTTAGATGTCGTTTGGAAGTACGTACCTAGAGGTCATTTAGAACCACGTACTTAGAGGTCATTTAGAACCACGTACTTAGAGGTCATTTAGAACCAACGTACTTAGAGGTCATTTAGAACCAAACACTTAGAGGTCGTTTAGAACTACGTACTTAGAGGTCATTTAGAACCCACGTACTTAGAGGTCATTTAGAAACCACGTTCTTAGAGGTTATTTAGAACCAACTTCTTAGAGGTCATTTAGAACCCACGTACTTAGAGGTAATTTAGAACCCACGTACTTAGAGGTCATTTAGAACTACGTACTTAGAGGTCATTTAGAACTACGTACTTAGAGGTCATTTAGTACTACGTACTTAGGGGTCATTTAGAACTACTTACTTAGAGGTCATTTAGAACCAAGTACTTAGAGGTCATTTAGATTCACGTACTTAGAGGTCATTTAGAACTATGTACTTAGGGGTCATTTAGAACTACTTACTTAGAGGTCATTTAGAACCACGTACTTATAGGTTATTTAGAACCACGTACTTAGAGGTCATTTAGAACCACGTACTTAGAGGTCATTTAGAACCCAGTACTTAGATGTCATTTAGAACCCACGTACTTAGAGGTCATTTAGAAACCACGTTCTTAGAGGTTATTTAGAACCAATTTCTTAGAGGTCATTTAGAACTACGTACTTAGAGGTCAGTTAGTACTACGTACTTAGGGGTCATTTAGAACTACTTACTTAGAGGTCATTTAGAACCAAGTACTTAGAGGTCATTTAGAACCACGTACTTAGAGGTCATTTAGAACCTCGTACTCAGAGGTCATTTAGAACCACGTACTTAGAGGATAGTTAGAACCATGTAATTAGAGGTCAGTTAGAACTACGTTCTAAGAGGTCATTTAGAACCCACGAACTTAGAGGTCATTCAGAACCACGTACTTAGAGGTCATTTAGAACCACGTACTTAGAGGTGATTTAGAACCACGTACTTAGAGGTTATTTAGCACTACGTATATAAGGTCATTTAGAACCACGTACTTAGAGGACATTTAGAACCACGTACTTAGAAGTCATTAGAAGAACCCACGTACTTAGAGGTCATTTAGAACCACGTACTAAGAGGTCATATAGAACCACGTACTTAGAGGTCATTTAGAACTACGTACTTAGCAGTCATTTAGAACTACTTACTTAGAGGTCATTTAGAACCACGTACTTAGAGGTCATTTAGAACTACGAACATAGGGGTCATTTAGAACCCACGTACTTAGAGGTCATTTAGTACCCACGTACTTAGAGGTCATATAGAACCTCGTACTTAGAGGTCATTTAGAACCACTTACTTAGATGTCATTTGGAAGTACGTACCTAGAGGTCATTTAGAACTACGTACTTAGGGGTCATTTAGAACTAGTTACTTAGAGGTCATTTAGAAGCACGTACTTAGAGGTCATTTAGAACCACGTACTTAGAGGTCATTTAGAACCACGTACTAAGAGGTTATTTAGCACTACGTATATAAGGTCATTTAGAACCACGTACTTAGAGGACATTTAGAACCACGTACTTAGGTGTCATTTAGAACTACTGACTTAGATGTCATTTAGAACCAAGTACTTAGAGGTCATTTAGAACCACGTACTAAGAGATCATATAGAACCACGTACTTAGAGGTCATTTAGAACCACTTACTTAGAGGTCATTTAGAACCACATACTTAGAGGTCATTTAGAACTACGTACCTAGTGGTCAATTAGAACCACGTACTTAGAGGTCATTTAGAACTACGTACTTAGAGGTAATATAGAACTACGTTCTTAGAGGTCATTTAGGACTTCGTACTTAGAGGTCATTTAGAACTACGTACTTATAGGTCATTTAGAACCACGTACTTAGACGTCATTTAGAACCACTTACTTGGAGGTCATTTGGAAATACGTACCTTGAGGTCATTTAGAACCTCGTACTTAGAGGTCATTTAGAACCACATACTTAAAGGTCATTTAGAACTACTTACTTAGAGGTCATTTAGAACTACGTACCTAGAAGTCATTTAAGACCACGTACTTAGAGGTCATTTAGAACCACTTACTTAGAGGTAATTTGGAACTACGTATCTAGAGGTATTGAGAACTACGTACTTAGACGTCATTTAGAACTACGTACTTAGAAGATATTTAGAACCACGTACTTAGAGGTCATTTAGAACCAACTATTTAGAGGTCATTTAGAACTACGTACTTAGATGTCATTTAGAACCACGTACTTAGAGGTCAATTCGAACCAACAACTTAGCGGTCATTTAGAACTACGTACTTAGAGGTCATTTAGAACCACGTACTCAGATGTCATTTAGAACCCACGTACTTAGAGGTCATATAGAACCACGTACATAGAGGTCATTTAGAACCACGTACTTAGAGGTCATTTAGAACCACATACTTAGAGGTCATTTATAACTACGTACTTAGAGGTCATTTAGAACTACGTACTTTAAGGTCATTTAAATCCACGTACTTATGGTCATTTAGTACTACGTACTTAGAGGTCATTTAGAAGCACGTACATAGAGGTCATTTAGAACCACGTAGTTAGAGGTCATCTAGAACAACGTACTTAGAGGTCATTTAGAACCACTTACTTAGATGTCATTTGGAAGTACGTACCTAGAGGTCATTTAGAAGCACGTACTTAGAGGTCATTTAGAACCACGTAGTTAGAGGTCATTTAGAACCACGTACTTAGAGGTCATTTAGAACTACGTATATGAGGTCATTTAGAACCACGTACTTAGAGGACATTTAGAACCACGTACTTAGGTGTCATTTAGAACTACTGACTTAGATGTCATTTAGAACCAAGTACTTAGAGGTCATTTAGAACTACGTACTTAGAGGTCATTTAGAACCTCGTACTTAGAGGTCAATTAGAACTACGAACTTAGGGGTCATTTAGAACTACGTACTTAGAGGTGTTATAGAACTACGTTCTTAGAGGTCATTTAGGACTACGTACTTAGAGGTCATTTAGAACCTTATACTTAGAGGTCATTTAGAACTACTTACTTAGAGGTCATTTAGAACTTCGTACTTTAAGGTCATTTAAATCCACGTACTTATGGTCATTTAGAACTACGTACTTAGAGGTCATTTAGAAGCACGTACATAGAGGTCATTTAGAACCACGTACTTAGAGGTCATCTAGAACAACGTACTTAGAGGTCATTTAGAACCACTTACTTAGATGTCATTTGGAAGTACGTACCTAGAGGTCATTTAGAACCACGTACTTAGAGGTCATTTAGAACCACGTACTTAGAGGTCATTTAGAACTATGTACTTAGAGGTAATATAGAACTACGTTCTTAGAGGTCATTTAGGACTTCGTACTTAGAGGTCATTTAGAACTACGTACTTATAGGTCATTTAGAACCACGTACTTAGACGTCATTTAGAACCACTTACTTGGAGGTCATTTGGAACTACGTACCTTGAGGTCATTTAGAACCCACGTACTTAGAGGTAATTTAGAACCCACGTACTTAGAGGTAATTTAGAACCCACGTACTTAGAGGTCATTTAGAACTACGTACTTAGAGGTCATTTAAAACTACGTACTTAGAGGTCATTTAGTACTACGTACTTAGGGGTCATTTAGAACTACTTACTTAGAGGTCATTTAGAACCAAGTACTTAGAGGTCATTTAGATTCACGTACTTAGAGGTCATTTAGAACTATGTACTTAGGGGTCATTTAGAACTACTTACTTAGAGGTCATTTAGAACCACGTACTTATAGGTTATTTAGAACCACGTACTTAGAGGTCATTTAGAACCACGTACTTAGAGGTCATTTAGAACCCAGTACTTAGAGGTCATTTAGAACTACGTACTTAGAAGATATTTAGAACCACGTACTTAGAGGTCATTTAGAACCAACTTTTTAGAGGTCATTTAGAACTACGTACTTAGAGGTCCTTTAGAACCACGTACGTAGAGGTCATTTAGAACTACGTACTTAGAGGTCATTTAGAACTACGTATTTATAGGTCGTTTAGAACTACGAACTTAGGGGTCATTTAGAACCCACGTACTTAGAGGTCATTTAGAACTACGTATATGAGTTCATTTAGAACCACGTACTTAGAGGACATTTAGAACCACGTACTTAGAGGTAATTTAGAACCACTTACTTAGATGTCATTTGGAAGTACGTACCTAGAGGTCATTTAGAAATACGTACTTAGGGGTCATTTAGAACTATTTACTTAGAGGTCATTTAGAAGCACGTACTTAGAGGTCATTTAGTACCACGAAGTTAGAGGTCATTTAGAACCACGTACTTAAAGGTCATTTAGAACTAACTTTTTAGATGTCATTTAGAACTACGTACTTAGAGGTCAATTAGAACCACGTACTTAGAGGTCATTTAGAACTTACGTACTTAGAGGTCATTTAGAACTACGTACTTAGAGGTAATTTAGTACTACGTACTTAGGTGTCATTTAGAACTACGTACTTAGAGGTCATTTAGAACGACGTACTCAGAGGTCATTTGGAACCTACGTACTTAGAGGTCATTTAGAACCACTTACTTAGAGGTCATTTAGAAGCACATACTTAGAGGTCGTTTAGAACTACTTACTTAGGGGTCATTTAGAACCACGTACTCTGAGGTCATTTAGAACCACGTACTTAGAAGTCATTTAGAACCACGTACTTAGAGGTCATTTAGAACAACGTATTTAGAGGTCATTTTGAACCACGTACTTAGAGGTCATTTAGAACCAACGTACTCAGAGGTCATTTTGAACCAAACACTTAGAGGTCGTTTAGAACTACGTACTTAGAAGTCATTTAGAACCCACGTACTTAGAGGTCATTTAGAAACCACGTTCTTAGAGGTTATTTAGAACCAATTTCTTAGAGGTCATTTAGAACCCACGTACTTAGAGGTAATTTAGAACCCACGTACTTTGAGGTCATTTAGAACTACGTACTTAGAGGTCATTTAGTACTACGTACTTAGGGGTTATTTAGAACTACTTACTTAGAGGTCATTTAGAACCAAGTACTTAGAGGTCATTTAGATTCAAGTACTTAGAGGTCATTTAGAACTACGTACTTAGGGGTCATTTAGAACTACTTACTTAGATGGCATTTAGAACCACGTACTTATATGTCATTTAGAACCACGTACTTAGAGGTCATTTAGAACCAGCAACTTAGAGGTCATATAGAACTACGTACTTAGAGGTCATTTAGAACCAAGTACTTAGAGGTCAATTAGAACCACGTACTTAGAGGTCATTTAGAACCAAGTACTTAGAGGTCATTTAGAACAAAGTACTTAGAGGTCATTTAGAACTACGTACTTACAAGATATTTAGAACCACGTACTTAGAGGTCATTTAGAACCAACTTTTTAGAGGTCATTTAGAACTACGTACTAAGAGGTCCTTTAGAACCACGTACATAGAGGTCATTTAGAACTACGTACTTAGATGTCATTTAGAACTACGTATTTAGAGGTCATTTAGAACCACGTACTTAGAGGACATTTAGAACCACGTACTTAGAGGTAATTTAGAACCACTTACTTAGATGTCATTTGGAAGTACGTACCTAGAGGTCATTTAGAAATACGTACTTAGGGGTCATTTAGAACTACTTACTTAGAGGTCATTTAGAACCACATATTTGAGGTCGTTTAGAATTACGTACTTTGAGGTCACTTAGAACTAACGTACTTAGAGGTCATTTAGAACTACGTACTTAGAGGTAATTTAGTACTACGTACTTAGGTGTCATTTAGAACTACTGATTTAGAGGAGATTTAGAACTACTGATTTAGAGGTCATTTAGAACCAAGTACTTAGAGGTCATTTAGAACCACGTACTTAGAGGATAGATAGAACCATGTAATTAGAGGTCAGTTAGAACTACGTTCTAAGAGGTCATTTAGAACCCACGAACTTAGAGGTCATTCAGAACCACGTACTTAGAGGTCATTTAGAACCACGTACTTAGAGGTGATTTAGAACCACGTACTTAGAGGTTATTTAGCACTACGTATATAAGGTCATTTAGAACCACGTACTTAGAGGACATTTAGAACCACGTACTTAGAAGTCATTAGAAGAACCCACGTACTTAGAGGTCATTTAGAACCACGTACTAAGAGGTCATATAGAACCACGTACTTAGAGGTCATTTAGAACTACGTACATAGCAGTCATTTAGAACTACTTACTTAGAGGTCATTTAGAACCACGTACTTAGAGGTCATTTAGAACTACGAACTTAGGGGTCATTTAGAACCCACGTACTTAGAGGTCATTTAGTACCCACGTACTTAGAGGTCATATAGAACCTCGTACTTAGAGGTCATTTAGAACAACTTACTTAGATGTCATTTGGAAGTACGTACCTAGAGGTCATTTAGAACTACGTACTTAGGGGTCATTTAGAACTACTTACTTAGAGGTCATTTAGAAGCACGTACTTAGAGGTCATTTAGAACCACGTACTTAGAGGTCATTTAGAACCACGTACTTAGAGGTTATTTAGCACTACGTATATAAGGTCATTTAGAACCACGTACTTAGAGGACATTTTGAACCACGTACTTAGAAGTCATTTAGAAGAACCCACGTACTTAGAGGTCATTTAGAACCACGTACTAAGAGACCATATAGAACCACGTACTTAGAGGTCATTTAGAACCACTTACTTAGAGGTCATTTAGAACCACATACTTAGAGGTCATTTAGAACTACGTACCTAGAGGTCAATTAGAACTACGTACTTAGAGGTCATTTAGAACTATGTACTTAGAGGTAATATAGAACTACGTTCTTAGAGGTCATTTAGGACTTCGTACTTAGAGGTCATTTAGAACTACGTACTTATAGGTCATTTAGAACCACGTACTTAGACGTCATTTAGAACCACTTACTTGGAGGTCATTTGGAACTACGTACCTTGAGGTCATTTAGAACCTCGTACTTAGAGGTCATTTAGAACCACATACTTAAAGGATATTTAGAACTACTTACTTAGAGGTCATTTAGAACTACGTACCTAGAGGTCATTTAGGACCACGTACTTAGAGGTCATTTAGAACCACTTACTTAGAGGTCATTTGGAACTACGTATCTAGAGGTATTGAGAACTACGTACTAAGACGTCATTTAGAACTACGTACTTAGAAGATATTTAGAACCACGTACTTAGAGGTCAAATCTAACCAACAACTTAGCGGTCATTTAGAACTACGTACTTAGAGGTCATTTAGAACCACTTACTTAGAGGTCATTTAGAAGCACGTACTTAGAGGTCATTTAGAACCACGTAGTTAGAGGTCATTTAGAACCACGTACTTAGAGGTCATTTAGAACTACGTATATGAGGTCATTTAGAACCACGTACTTAGAGGACATTAAGAACCACGTACTTAGAGGGCATTTGAACTAAGTATTTAGAGGTCATTTAGAACCACGTACTTAGAGGTCATTTAGAACCACATACTTAGAGGTCATTTAGAACTACGTACTTAGAGGTCATTTAGAACCCAGTACTTAGAGGTCATTTAGAACTACGTACTTAGAAGATATTTAGAACCACGTACTTAGAGGTCATTTAGAACCAACTTTTTAGAGGTCATTTAGAACTACGTACTTAGAGGTCCTTTAGAACCACGTACGTAGAGGTCATTTAGAACTACGTACTTAGAGGTCATTTAGAACTACGTATTTATAGGTCGTTTAGAACTACGAACTTAGGGGTCATTTAGAACCCACGTACTTAGAGGTCATTTAGAACTACGTATATGAGTTCATTTAGAACCACGTACATAGAGGACATTTAGAACCACGTACTTAGAGGTAATTTAGAACCACTTACTTAGATGTCATTTGGAAGTACGTACCTAGAGGTCATTTAGAAATACGTACTTAGGGGTCATTTAGAACTATTTACTTAGAGGTCATTTAGAAGCACGTACTTAGAGGTCATTTAGTACCACGAAGTTAGAGGTCATTTAGAACCACGTACTTAAAGGTCATTTAGAACCAACTTTTTAGATGTCATTTAGAACTACGTACTTAGAGGTCAATTAGAACCACGTACTTAGAGGTCATTTAGAACTTACGTACTTAGAGGTCATTTAGAACTACGTACTTAGAGGTAATTTAGTACTACGTACTTAGGTGTCTTTTAGAACTACGTACTTAGAGGTCATTTAGAACGACGTACTCAGAGGTCATTTGGAACCTACGTACTTAGAGGTCATTTAGAACCACTTACTTAGAGGTCATTTAGAAGCACATACTTAGAGGTCGTTTAGAACCACGTACTTAGAGGTCATTTAGAACTACGAACTTAGGGGTCATTTAGAACCCACGTACTTAGAGGTCATTTAGTACCCACGTACTTAGAGGTCATATAGAACCTCGTACTTAGAGGTCATTTAGAACAACTTACTTAGATGTCATTTGGAAGTACGTACCTAGAGGTCATTTAGAACTACGTACTTAGGGGTCATTTAGAACTACTTACTTAGAGGTCATTTAGAAGCACGTACTTAGAGGTCATTTAGAACCACGTACTTAGAGGTCATTTAGAACCACGTACTTAGAGGTTATTTAGCACTACGTATATAAGGTCATTTAGAACCACGTACTTAGAGGACATTTTGAACCACGTACTTAGAAGTCATTTAGAAGAACCCACGTACTTAGAGGTCATTTAGAACCACGTACTAAGAGACCATATAGAACCACGTACTTAGAGGTCATTTAGAACCACTTACTTAGAGGTCATTTAGAACCACATACTTAGAGGTCATTTAGAACTACGTACCTAGAGGTCAATTAGAACTACGTACTTAGAGGTCATTTAGAACTATGTACTTAGAGGTAATATAGAACTACGTTCTTAGAGGTCATTTAGGACTTCGTACTTAGAGGTCATTTAGAACTACGTACTTATAGGTCATTTAGAACCACGTACTTAGACGTCATTTAGAACCACTTACTTGGAGGTCATTTGGAACTACGTACCTTGAGGTCATTTAGAACCTCGTACTTAGAGGTCATTTAGAACCACATACTTAAAGGATATTTAGAACTACTTACTTAGAGGTCATTTAGAACTACGTACCTAGAGGTCATTTAGGACCACGTACTTAGAGGTCATTTAGAACCACTTACTTAGAGGTCATTTGGAACTACGTATCTAGAGGTATTGAGAACTACGTACTAAGACGTCATTTAGAACTACGTACTTAGAAGATATTTAGAACCACGTACTTAGAGGTCAAATCTAACCAACAACTTAGCGGTCATTTAGAACTACGTACTTAGAGGTCATTTAGAACCACGTACTCAGATGTCATTTTAGAACCCACGTACTTAGAGGTCATATAGAACCACGTACATAGAGGTCATTTAGAACTACGTACTTAGGGGTCTTTTAGAACCACTTACTTAGAGGTCATTTAGAAGCACGTACTTAGAGGTCATTTAGAACCACGTAGTTAGAGGTCATTTAGAACCACGTACTTAGAGGTCATTTAGAACTACGTATATGAGGTCATTTAGAACCACGTACTTAGAGGACATTAAGAACCACGTACTTAGAGGGCATTTGAACTAAGTATTTAGAGGTCATTTAGAACCACGTACTTAGAGGTCATTTAGAACCACATACTTAGAGGTCATTTAGAACTACGTACTTAGAGGTCATTTAGAACCCAGTACTTAGAGGTCATTTAGAACTACGTACTTAGAAGATATTTAGAACCACGTACTTAGAGGTCATTTAGAACCAACTTTTTAGAGGTCATTTAGAACTACGTACTTAGAGGTCCTTTAGAACCACGTACGTAGAGGTCATTTAGAACTACGTACTTAGAGGTCATTTAGAACTACGTATTTATAGGTCGTTTAGAACTACGAACTTAGGGGTCATTTAGAACCCACGTACTTAGAGGTCATTTAGAACTACGTATATGAGTTCATTTAGAACCACGTACATAGAGGACGTTTAGAACCACGTACTTAGAGGTAATTTAGAACCACTTACTTAGATGTCATTTGGAAGTACGTACCTAGAGGTCATTTAGAAATACGTACTTAGGGGTCATTTAGAACTATTTACTTAGAGGTCATTTAGAAGCACGTACTTAGAGGTCATTTAGTACCACGAAGTTAGAGGTCATTTAGAACCACGTACTTAAAGGTCATTTAGAACCAACTTTTTAGATGTCATTTAGAACTACGTACTTAGAGGTCAATTAGAACCACGTACTTAGAGGTCATTTAGAACTTACGTACTTAGAGGTCATTTAGAACTACGTACTTAGAGGTAATTTAGTACTACGTACTTAGGTGTCTTTTAGAACTACGTACTTAGAGGTCATTTAGAACGACGTACTCAGAGGTCATTTGGAACCTACGTACTTAGAGGTCATTTAGAACCACTTACTTAGAGGTCATTTAGAAGCACATACTTAGAGGTCGTTTAGAACTACTTACTTAGGGGTCATTTAGAACCACGTACTCTGAGGTCATTTAGAACCACGTACTTAGAAGTCATTTAGAACCACGTACTTAGAGGTCATTTAGAACAACGTATTTAGAGGTCATTTTGAACCACGTACTTAGAGGTCATTTAGAACCAACGTACTCAGAGGTCATTTTGAACCAAACACTTAGAGGTCGTTTAGAACTACGTACTTAGAAGTCATTTAGAACCCACGTACTTAGAGGTCATTTAGAAACCACGTTCTTAGAGGTTATTTAGAACCAATTTCTTAGAGGTCATTTAGAACCCACGTACTTAGAGGTAATTTAGAACCCACGTACTTAGAGGTCATTTAGAACTACGTACTTAGAGGTCATTTAGTACTACGTACTTAGGGGTTATTTAGAACTACTTACTTAGAGGTCATTTAGAACCAAGTACTTAGAGGTCATTTAGATTCAAGTACTTAGAGGTCATTTAGAACTACGTACTTAGGGGTCATTTAGAACTACTTACTTAGATGGCATTTAGAACCACGTACTTATATGTCATTTAGAACCACGTACTTAGAGGTCATTTAGAACCAGCAACTTAGAGGTCATATAGAACTACGTACTTAGAGGTCATTTAGAACCAAGTACTTAGAGGTCAATTAGAACCACGTACTTAGAGGTCATTTAGAACCAAGTACTTAGAGGTCATTTAGAACCAAGTACTTAGAGGTCATTTAGAACTACGTACTTAGAAGATATTTAGAACCACGTACTTAGAGGTCATTTAGAACCAACTTTTTAGAGGTCATTTAGAACTACGTACTAAGAGGTCCTTTAGAACCACGTACATAGAGGTCATTTAGAACTACGTACTTAGATGTCATTTAGAACTACGTATTTAGAGGTCATTTAGAACCACGTACTTAGAGGACATTTAGAACCACGTACTTAGAGGTAATTTAGAACCACTTACTTAGATGTCATTTGGAAGTACGTACCTAGAGGTCATTTAGAAATACGTACTTAGGGGTCATTTAGAACTACTTACTTAGAGGTCATTTAGAACCACATATTTGAGGTCGTTTAGAATTACGTACTTTGAGGTCACTTAGAACTAACGTACTTAGAGGTCATTTAGAACTACGTACTTAGAGGTAATTTAGTACTACGTACTTAGGTGTCATTTAGAACTACTGATTTAGAGGAGATTTAGAACTACTGATTTAGAGGTCATTTAGAACCAAGTACTTAGAGGTCATTTAGAACCACGTACTTAGAGGATAGATAGAACCATGTAATTAGAGGTCAGTTAGAACTACGTTCTAAGAGGTCATTTAGAACCCACGAACTTAGAGGTCATTCAGAACCACGTACTTAGAGGTCATTTAGAACCACGTACTTAGAGGTGATTTAGAACCACGTACTTAGAGGTTATTTAGCACTACGTATATAAGGTCATTTAGAACCACGTACTTAGAGGACATTTAGAACCACGTACTTAGAAGTCATTAGAAGAACCCACGTACTTAGAGGTCATTTAGAACCACGTACTAAGAGGTCATATAGAACCACGTACTTAGAGGTCATTTAGAACTACGTACATAGCAGTCATTTAGAACTACTTACTTAGAGGTCATTTAGAACCACGTACTTAGAGGTCATTTAGAACTACGAACTTAGGGGTCATTTAGAACCCACGTACTTAGAGGTCATTTAGTACCCACGTACTTAGAGGTCATATAGAACCTCGTACTTAGAGGTCATTTAGAACAACTTACTTAGATGTCATTTGGAAGTACGTACCTAGAGGTCATTTAGAACTACGTACTTAGGGGTCATTTAGAACTACTTACTTAGAGGTCATTTAGAAGCACGTACTTAGAGGTCATTTAGAACCACGTACTTAGAGGTCATTTAGAACCACGTACTTAGAGGTTATTTAGCACTACGTATATAAGGTCATTTAGAACCACGTACTTAGAGGACATTTTGAACCACGTACTTAGAAGTCATTTAGAAGAACCCACGTACTTAGAGGTCATTTAGAACCACGTACTAAGAGACCATATAGAACCACGTACTTAGAGGTCATTTAGAACCACTTACTTAGAGGTCATTTAGAACCACATACTTAGAGGTCATTTAGAACTACGTACCTAGAGGTCAATTAGAACTACGTACTTAGAGGTCATTTAGAACTATGTACTTAGAGGTAATATAGAACTACGTTCTTAGAGGTCATTTAGGACTTCGTACTTAGAGGTCATTTAGAACTACGTACTTATAGGTCATTTAGAACCACGTACTTAGACGTCATTTAGAACCACTTACTTGGAGGTCATTTGGAACTACGTACCTTGAGGTCATTTAGAACCTCGTACTTAGAGGTCATTTAGAACCACATACTTAAAGGTCATTTAGAACTACTTACTTAGAGGTCATTTAGAACTACGTACCTAGAGGTCATTTAGGACCACGTACTTAGAGGTCATTTAGAACCACTTACTTAGAGGTCATTAGGAACTACGTATCTAGAGGTATTGAGAACTACGTACTAAGACGTCATTTAGAACTACGTACTTAGAAGATATTTAGAACCACGTACTTAGAGGTCAAATCTAACCAACTTAGAGGTCATTTAGAAGCACGTACATACAGGTCATTTAGAACCACGTACTTAGAGGTCATCTAGAACAACGTATTTAGAGGTCATTTAGAACCACTTACTTAGATGTCATTTGGAAGTACGTACCTAGAGGTCATTTAGAACCACGTACTTAGAGGTCATTTAGAACCACGTACTTAGAGGTCATTTAGAACCAACGTACTTAGAGGTCATTTAGAACCAAACACTTAGAGGTCGTTTAGAACTACGTACTTAGAGGTCATTTAGAACCCACGTACTTAGAGGTCATTTAGAAACCACGTTCTTAGAGGTTATTTAGAACCAACTTCTTAGAGGTCATTTAGAACCCACGTAATTAGAGGTAATTTAGAACCCACGTACTTAGAAGATATTTAGAACCACGTACTTAGAGGTCAAATCTAACCAACAACTTAGCGGTCATTTAGAACTACGTACTTAGAGGTCATTTAGAACCACGTACTCAGATGTCATTTTAGAACCCACGTACTTAGAGGTCATATAGAACCACGTACATAGAGGTCATTTAGAACTACGTACTTAGGGGTCATTTAGAACCACTTACTTAGAGGTCATTTAGAAGCACGTACTTAGAGGTCATTTAGAACCACGTAGTTAGAGGTCATTTAGAACCACGTACTTAGAGGTCATTTAGAACTACGTATATGAGGTCATTTAGAACCACGTACTTAGAGGACATTAAGAACCACGTACTTAGAGGGCATTTGAACTAAGTATTTAGAGGTCATTTAGAACCACGTACTTAGAGGTCATTTAGAACCACATACTTAGAGGTCATTTAGAACTACGTACTTAGAGGTCATTTAGAACTACGTACTTTAAGGTCATTTAAATCCACGTACTTATGGTCATTTAGAACTACGTACTTAGAGGTCATTTAGAAGCACGTACAAAGAGGTCATTTAGAACCACGTACTTAGAGGTCATCTAGAACAACGTATTTAGAGGTCATTTAGAACCACTTACTTAGATGTCATTTGGAAGTACGTACCTAGAGGTCATTTAGAACCACGTACTTAGAGGTCATTTAGAACCACGTACTTAGAGGTCATTTAGAACCAACGTACTTAGAGGTCATTTAGAACCAAACACTTAGAGGTCATCTAGAACAACGTATTTAGAGGTCATTTAGAACCACTTACTTAGATGTCATTTGGAAGTACGTACCTAGAGGTCATTTAGAACCACGTACTTAGAGGTCATTTAGAACCACGTACTTAGAGGTCATTTAGAACCAACGTACTTAGAGGTCATTTAGAACCAAACACTTAGAGGTCGTTTAGAACTACGTACTTAGAGGTCATTTAGAACCCACGTACTTAGAGGTCATTTAGAAACCACGTTCTTAGAGGTTATTTAGAACCAACTTCTTAGAGGTCATTTAGAACCCACGTACTTAGAGGTAATTTAGAACCCACGTACTTAGAGGTCATTTAGAACTACGTACTTAGAGGTCATTTAGTACTACGTACTTAGGGGTCATTTAGAACTACTTACTTAGAGGTCATTTAGAACCAAGTACTTAGAGGTCATTTAGATTCACGTACTTAGAGGTCATTTAGAACTACGTACTTAGGGGTCATTTAGAACTACTTACTTTGAGGTCATTAAGAACCACGTACTTATAGGTCATTTAGAACCACGTACTTAGAGGTCATTTAGAACCACGTACTTAGAGGTCATTTAGAACCCAGTACTTAGAGGTAATTTAGAACTACGTACTTAGAAGATATTTAGAACCACGTACTTAGAGGTCATTTAGAACCAACTTTTTAGAGGTCATTTAGAACTACGTACTTAGAGGTCCTTTAGAACCACGTACATAGAGGTCATTTAGAACTACGTACTTAGAGGTCATTTAGAACTACGTATTTATAGGTCGTTTAGAACTACGAACTTAGGGGTCATTTAGAACCCACGTACTTAGAGGTCATTTAGAACTACGTATATGAGGTCATTTAGAACCACGTACTTAGAGGACATTTAGAACCACGTACTTAGAGGTAATTTAGAACCACTTACTTAGATGTCATTTGGAAGTACGTACCTAGAGGTCATTTAGAAATACGTACTTAGGGGTCATTTAGAACTAGTTACTTAGAGGTCATTTAGAAGCACGTACTTAGAGGTCATTTAGTACCACGAAGTGAGAGGTCATTTAGAACCACGTACTTAAAGGTCATTTAGAACCAACTTTTTAGATGTCATTTAGAACTACGTACTTAGAGGTCAATTAGAACCAGGTACTTAGAGGTCTTTTAGAACTTACGTACTTAGAGGTCATTTAGAACTACGTACTTAGAGGTAATTTAGTACTACGTACTTAGGTGTCATTTAGAACTACGTACTCTGAGGTCATTTAGAACCACGTACTTAGAAGTCAATTAGAACCACGTACTTAGAGGTCATTTAGAACAACGTACTTAGAGGTCATTTTGAACCACGTACTTAGATGTCATTTAGAACCAACGTACTTAGAGGTCATTTAGAAACCACGTTCTTAGAGGTTATTTAGAACCAATTTCTTAGAGGTCATTTAGAACTACGTACTTAGAGGTCAGTTAGTACTACGTACTTAGGGGTCATTTAGAACTACTTACTTAGAGGTCATTTAGAACCAAGTACTTAGAGGTCATTTAGAACCACGTACTTAGAGGTCATTTAGAACCTCGTACTTAGAGGTCATTTAGAACCACGTACTTAGAGGATAGTTAGAACCATGTAATTAGAGGTCAGTTAGAACTACGTTCTAAGAGGTCATTTAGAACCCACGAACTTAGAGGTCATTCAGAACCACGTACTTAGAGGTCATTTAGAACCACGTACTTAGAGGTGATTTAGAACCACGTACTTAGAGGTTATTTAGCACTACGTATATAAGGTCATTTAGAACCACGTACTTAGAGGACATTTTGAACCACGTACTTAGAAGTCATTAGAAGAACCCACGTACTTAGATGTCATTTAGAACCACGTACTAAGAGGTCATATAGAACCACGTACTTAGAGGTCATTTAGAACTACGAACTTAGGGGTCATTTAGAACCCACGTACTTAGAGGTCATTTAGTACCCACGTACTTAGAGGTCATATAGAACCTCGTACTTAGAGGTCATTTAGAACCACTTACTTAGATGTCATTTGGAAGTACGTACCTAGAGGTCATTTAGAACTACGTACTTAGGATTTATTTAGAACTACTTACTTAGAGGTCATTTAGAAGCACGTACTTAGAGGTCATTTAGAACATCGTACTTAGAGGTCATTTAGAACCACGTACTTAGAGGTCATTTAGAACCAACGTACATAGAGGTCATTTAGAACCAAACACTTAGAGGTCGTTTAGAACTACGTACTTAGAGGTCATTTAGAACCCACGTACTTAGAGGTCATTTAGAAACCACGTTCTTAGAGGTTATTTAAACCAACTTCTTAGAGGTCATTTAGAACCCACGTACTTAGAGGTAATTTAGAACCCACGTACTTAGAGGTCATTTAGAACTACGTACTTAGAGGTCATTTAGAACTACGTACTTAGAGGTCATTTAGTACTACGTACTTAGGGGTCATTTAGAACTACTTACTTAGAGGTCATTTAGAACCAAGTACTTAGAGGTCATTTAGATTCACGTACTTAGAGGTCATTTAGAACTACGTACTTAGGGGTCATTTAGAACTACTTACTTAGAGGTCATTAAGAACCACGTACTTATAGGTCATTTAGAACCACGTACTTAGAGGTCATTTAGAAGCACGTACTTAGAGGTCATTTAGAACCCAGTACTTAGAGGTCATTTAGAACTACGTATTTATAGGTCGTTTAGAACTACGAACTTAGGGGTCATTTAGAACCCACGTACTTAGAGGTCATTTAGAACTACGTATGTGAGGTCATTTAGAACCACGTACTTAGAGGACATTTAGAACCACGTATTTAGAGGTCATTTAGAACCACTTACTTAGATGTCATTTGGAAGTACGTACCTAGAGGTCATTTAGAACCACGTACTTAGAGGTCATTTAGAACCACGTACTTAGAGGTCATTTAGAACCAACGTACTTAGAGGTCATTTAGAACCAAACACTTAGAGGTCGTTTAGAACTACGTACTTAGAGGTCATTTAGAACCCACGTACTTAGAGGTCATTTAGAAACCACGTTCTTAGAGGTTATTTAGAACCAACTTCTTAGAGGTCATTTAGAACCCACGTACTTAGAGGTAATTTAGAACCCACGTACTTAGAGGTCATTTAGAACTACGTACTTAGAGGTCATTTAGTACTACGTACTTAGGGGTCATTTAGAACTACTTACTTAGAGGTCATTTAGAACCAAGTACTTAGAGGTCATTTAGATTCACGTACTTAGAGGTCATTTAGAACTACGTACTTAGGGGTCATTTAGAACTACTTACTTTGAGGTCATTAAGAACCACGTACTTATAGGTCATTTAGAACCACGTACTTAGAGGTCATTTAGAACCACGTACTTAGAGGTCATTTAGAACCCAGTACTTAGAGGTCATTTAGAACTACGTACTTAGAAGATATTTAGAACCACGTACTTAGAGGTCATTTAGAACCAACTTTTTAGAGGTCATTTAGAACTACGTACCTAGAGGTCATTTAGAACCACGTACTTAGAGGTCATTTAGAACCACGTACTTAGAGGTCATTTAGAACCAACGTACTTAGAGGTCATTTAGAACCAAACACTTAGAGGTCATCTAGAACAACGTATTTAGAGGTCATTTAGAACCACTTACTTAGATGTCATTTGGAAGTACGTACCTAGAGGTCATTTAGAACCACGTACTTAGAGGTCATTTAGAACCACGTACTTAGAGGTCATTTAGAACCAACGTACTTAGAGGTCATTTAGAACCAAACACTTAGAGGTCGTTTAGAACTACGTACTTAGAGGTCATTTAGAACCCACGTACTTAGAGGTCATTTAGAAACCACGTTCTTAGAGGTTATTTAGAACCATTTTCTTAGAGGTCATTTAGAACCCACGTACTTAGAGGTAATTTAGAACCCACGTACTTAGAGGTCATTTAGAACTACGTACTTAGAGGTCATTTAGTACTACGTACTTAGGGGTCATTTAGAACTACTTACTTAGAGGTCATTTAGAACCAAGTACTTAGAGGTCATTTAGATTCACGTACTTAGAGGTCATTTAGAACTACGTACTTAGGGGTCATTTAGAACTACTTACTTTGAGGTCATTAAGAACCACGTACTTATAGGTCATTTAGAACCACGTACTTAGAGGTCATTTAGAACCACGTACTTAGAGGTCATTTAGAACCCAGTACTTAGAGGTCATTTAGAACTACGTACTTAGAAGATATTTAGAACCACGTACTTAGAGGTCATTTAGAACCAACTTTTTAGAGGTCATTTAGAACTACGTACTTAGAGGTCCTTTAGAACCACGTACATAGAGGTCATTTAGAACTACGTACTTAGAGGTCATTTAGAACTACGTATTTATAGGTCGTTTAGAACTACGAACTTAGGGGTCATTTAGAACCCACGTACTTAGAGGTCATTTAGAACTACGTATATGAGGTCATTTAGAACCACGTACTTAGAGGACATTTAGAACCACGTACTTAGGGGTAATTTAGAACCACTTACTTAGATGTCATTTGGAAGTACGTACCTAGAGGTCATTTAGAAATACGTACTTAGGGGTCATTTAGAACTAGTTACTTAGAGGTCATTTAGAAGCACGTACTTAGAGGTCATTTAGTACCACGAAGTGAGAGGTCATTTAGAACCACGTACTTAAAGGTCATTTAGAACCAACTTTTTAGATGTCATTTAGAACTACGTACTTAGAGGTCAATTAGAACCACGTACTTAGAGGTCTTTTAGAACTTACGTACTTAGAGGTCATTTAGAACTACGTACTTAGAGGTAATTTAGTACTACGTACTTAGGTGTCATTTAGAACTACGTACTCTGAGGTCATTTAGAACCACGTACTTAGAAGTCATTTAGAACCACGTACTTAGAGGTCATTTAGAACAACGTACTTAGAGGTCATTTTGAACCACGTACTTAGATGTCATTTAGAACCAACGTACTTAGAGGTCATTTTGAACCAAACACTTAGAGGTCGTTTAGAACTACGTACTTAGAAGTCATTTAGAACCCACGTACTTAGAGGTCATTTAGAAACCACGTTCTTAGAGGTTATTTAGAACCAATTTCTTAGAGGTCATTTAGAACTACGTACTTAGAGGTCAGTTAGTACTACGTACTTAGGGGTCATTTAGAACTACTTACTTAGAGGTCATTTAGAACCAAGTACTTAGAGGTCATTTAGAACCACGTACTTAGAGGTCATTTAGAACCTCGTACTTAGAGGTCATTTAAAACCACGTACTTAGAGGTTATTTAGCACTACGTATATAAGGTCATTTAGAACCACGTACTTAGAGGACATTTTGAACCACGTACTTAGAAGTCATTAGAAGTACCCACGTACTTAGATGTCATTTAGAACCACGTACTAAGAGGTCATATAGAACCACGTACTTAGAGGTCATTTAGAACTACGAACTTAGGGGTCATTTAGAACCCACGTACTTAGAGGTCATTTAGTACCCACGTACTTAGAGGTCATATAGAACCTCGTACTTAGAGGTCATTTAGAACCACTTACTTAGATGTCATTTGGAAGTACGTACCTAGAGGTCATTTAGAACTACGTACTTAGGGGTCATTTAGAACTACTTACTTAGAGGTCATTTAGAAGCACGTACTTAGAGGTCATTTAGAACCACGTACTTAGAGGTCATTTAGAACCACGTACTTAGAGGTCATTTAGAACCAACGTACATAGAGGTCATTTAGAACCAAACACTTAGAGGTCGTTTAGAACTACGTACTTAGAGGTCATTTAGAACCCACGTACTTAGAGGTCATTTAGAAACCACGTTCTTAGAGGTTATTTAGAACCAACTTCTTAGAGGTCATTTAGAACCCACGTACTTAGAGGTAATTTAGAACCCACGTACTTAGAGGTCATTTAGAACTACGTACTTAGAGGTCATTTAGAACTACGTACTTAGAGGTCATTTAGTACTACGTACTTAGGGGTCATTTAGAACTACTTACTTAGAGGTCAATTAGAACCAAGTACTTAGAGGTCATTTAGATTCACGTACTTAGAGGTCATTTAGAACTACGTACTTAGGGGTCATTTAGAACTACTTACTTAGAGGTCATTAAGAACCACGTACTTATAGGTCATTTAGAACCACGTACTTAGAGGTCATTTAGAAGCACGTACTTAGAGGTCATTTAGAACCCAGTACTTAGAGGTCATTTAGAACTACGTACTTAGAAGATATTTAGAACCACGTACTTAGAGGTCATTTAGAACCAACTTTTTAGAGGTCATTTAGAACTACGTACTTAGAGGTCCTTTAGAACCACGTACATAGAGGTCATTTAGAACTACGTACTTAGAGGTCATTTAGAACTACGTATTTATAGGTCGTTTAGAACTACGAACTTAGGGGTCATTTAGAACCCACGTACTTAGAGGTCATTTAGAACTACGTATATGAGGTCATTTAGAACCACGTACTTAGAGGACATTTAGAACCACGTACTTAGAGGTAATTTAGAACCACTTACTTAGATGTCATTTGGAAGTACGTACCTAGAGGTCATTTAGAAATACGTACTTAGGGGTCATTTAGAACTATTTACTTAGAGGTCATTTAGAAGCACGTACTTAGAGGTCATTTAGTACCACGAAGTGAGAGGTCATTTAGAACCACGTACTTAAAGGTCATTTAGAACCAACTTTTTAGATGTCATTTAGAACTACGTACTTAGAGGTCAATTAGAACCACGTACTTAGAGGTCTTTTAGAACTTACGTACTTAGAGGTCATTTAGAACTACGTACTTAGAGGTAATTTAGTACTACGTACTTAGGTGTCATTTAGAACTACGTACTCTGAGGTCATTTAGAACCACGTACTTAGAAGTCATTTAGAACCACGTACTTAGAGGTCATTTAGAACAACGTACTTAGAGGTCATTTTGAACCACGTACTTAGATGTCATTTAGAACCAACGTACTTAGAGGTCATTTTGAACCAAACACTTAGAGGTCGTTTAGAACTACGTACTTAGAAGTCATTTAGAACCCACGTACTTAGAGGTCATTTAGAAACCACGTTCTTAGAGGTTATTTAGAACCAATTTCTTAGAGGTTTTAGAACTACGTACTTAGAGGTCAGTTAGTACTACGTACTTAGGGGTCATTTAGAACTACTTACTTAGAGGTCATTTAGAACCAAGTACTTAGAGGTCATTTAGAACCACGTACTTAGAGGTCATTTAGAACCTCGTACTTAGAGGTCATTTAGAACCACGTACTTAGAGGATAGTTAGAACCATGTAATTAGAGGTCAGTTAGAACTACGTTCTAAGAGGTCATTTAGAACCCACGAACTTAGAGGTCATTCAGAACCACGTACTTAGAGGTCATTTAGAACCACGTACTTAGAGGTGATTTAGAACCACGTACTTAGAGGTTATTTCGCACTACGTATATAAGGTCATTTAGAACCACGTACTTAGAGGACATTTAGAACCACGTACTTAGAAGTCATTAGAAGAACCCACGTACTTAGAGGTCATTTAGAACCACGTACTAAGAGGTCATATAGAACCACGTACTTAGAGGTCATTTAGAACTACGTACTTAGCAGTCATTTAGAACTACTTACTTAGAGGTCATTTAGAACCACGTACTTAGAGGTCATTTAGAACTACGAACTTAGGGGTCATTTAGAACCCACGTACTTAGAGGTCATTTAGTACCCACGTACTTAGAGGTCATATAGAACCTCGTACTTAGAGGTCATTTAGAACCACTTACTTAGATGTCATTTGGAAGTACGTACCTAGAGGTCATTTAGAACTACGTACTTAGGGGTCATTTAGAACTACTTACTTAGAGGTCATTTAGAAGCACGTACTTAGAGGTCATTTAGAACCACGTACTTAGAGGTCATTTAGAATCACGTACTTAGAGGTTATTTAGCACTACGTATATAAGGTCATTTAGAACCACGTACTTAGAGGACATTTTGAACCACGTACTTAGAAGTCATTTAGAAGAACCCACGTACTTAGAGGTCATTTAGAACCACGTACTAAGAGACCATATAGAACCACGTACTTAGAGGTCATTTAGAACCACTTACTTAGAGGTCATTTAGAACCACATACTTAGAGGTCATTTAGAACTACGTACCTAGAGGTCAATTAGAACTACGTACTTAGAGGTCATTTAGAACTATGTACTTAGAGTTAATATAGAACTACGTTCTTAGAGGTCATTTAGGACTTCGTATTTAGAGGTCATTTAGAACTACGTACTTATAGGTCATTTAGAACCACGTATTTAGACGTCATTTAGAACCACTTACTTGGAGGTCATTTGGAACTACGTACCTTGAGGTCATTTAGAACCTCGTACTTAGAGGTCATTTAGAACCACATACTTAAAGGTCATTTAGAACTACTTACTTAGAGGTCATTTAGAACTACGTACCTAGAGGTCATTTAGGACCACGTACTTAGAGGTCATTTAGAACCACTTACTTAGAGGTCATTTGGAACTACGTATCTAGAGGTATTGAGAACTACGTACTAAGACGTCATTTAGAACTACGTACTTAGAAGATATTTAGAACCACGTACTTAGAGGTCAAATCTAACCAACAACTTAGCGGTCATTTAGAACTACGTACTTAGAGGTCATTTAGAACCACGTACTCAGATGTCATTTTAGAACCCACGTACTTAGAGGTCATATAGAACCACGTACATAGAGGTCATTTAGAACTACGTACTTAGGGGTCATTTAGAACCACTTACTTAGAGGTCATTTAGAAGCACGTACTTAGAGGTCATTTAGAACCACGTAGTTAGAGGTCATTTAGAACCACGTACTTAGAGGTCATTTAGAACTACGTATATGAGGTCATTTAGAACCACGTACTTAGAGGACATTAAGAACCACGTACTTAGAGGGCATTTGAACTAAGTATTTAGAGGTCATTTAGAACCACGTACTTAGAGGTCATTTAGAACCACATACTTAGAGGTCATTTAGAACTACGTACTTAGAGGTCATTTAGAACTACGTACTTTAAGGTCATTTAAATCCACGTACTTATGGTCATTTAGAACTACGTACTTAGAGGTCATTTAGAAGCACGTACATAGAGGTCATTTAGAACCACGTACTTAGAGGTCATCTAGAACAACGTATTTAGAGGTCATTTAGAACCACTTACTTAGATGTCATTTGGAACCAAACACTTAGAGGTCGTTTAGAACTACGTATTTAGAGGTCATTTAGAACCCACGTACTTAGAGGTCATTTAGAAACCACGTTCTTAGAGGTTATTTAGAACCAACTTCTTAGAGGTCATTTAGAACCCACGTACTTAGAGGTAATTTAGAACCCACGTACTTAGAAGATATTTAGAACCACGTACTTAGAGGTCAAATCTAACCAACAACTTAGCGGTCATTTAGAACTACGTACTTAGAGGTCATTTAGAACCACGTACTCAGATGTCATTTTAGAACCCACGTACTTAGAGGTCATATAGAACCACGTACATAGAGGTCATTTAGAACTACGTACTTAGGGGTCATTTAGAACCACTTACTTAGAGGTCATTTAGAAGCACGTACTTAGAGGTCATTTAGAACCACGTAGTTAGAGGTCATTTAGAACCACGTACTTAGAGGTCATTTAGAACTACGTATATGAGGTCATTTAGAACCACGTACTTAGAGGACATTAAGAACCACGTACTTAGAGGGCATTTGAACTAAGTATTTAGAGGTCATTTAGAACCACGTACTTAGAGGTCATTTAGAACCACATACTTAGAGGTCATTTAGAACTACGTACTTAGAGGTCATTTAGAACTACGTACTTTAAGGTCATTTAAATCCACGTACTTATGGTCATTTAGAACTACGTACTTAGAGGTCATTTAGAAGCACGTACATAGAGGTCATTTAGAACCTGTACTTAGAGGTCATATAGAACAACGTATTTAGAGGTCATTTAGAACCACTTACTTAGATGTCATTTGGAAGTACGTACCTAGAGGTCATTTAGAACCACGTACTTAGAGGTCATTTAGAACCACGTACTTAGAGGTCATTTAGAACCAACGTACTTAGAGGTCATTTAGAACCAAACACTTAGAGGTCATCTAGAACAACGTATTTAGAGGTCATTTAGAACCACTTACTTAGATGTCATTTGGAAGTACGTACCTAGAGGTCATTTAGAACCACGTACTTAGAGGTCATTTAGAACCACGTACTTAGAGGTCATTTAGAACCAACGTACTTAGAGGTCATTTAGAACCAAACACTTAGAGGTCGTTTAGAACTACGTACTTAGAGGTCATTTAGAACCCACGTACTTAGAGGTCATTTAGAAACCACGTTCTTAGAGGTTATTTAGAACCAACTTCTTAGAGGTCATTTAGAACCCACGTACTTAGAGGTAATTTAGAACCCACGTACTTAGAGGTCATTTAGAACTACGTACTTAGAGGTCATTTAGTACTACGTACTTAGGGGTCATTTAGAACTACTTACTTAGAGGTCATTTAGAACCAAGTACTTAGAGGTCATTTAGATTCACGTACTTAGAGGTCATTTAGAACTACGTACTTAGGGGTCATTTAGAACTACTTACTTTGAGGTCATTAAGAACCACGTACTTATAGGTCATTTAGAACCACGTACTTAAAGGTCATTTAGAACCACGTACTTAGAGGTCATTAAGAACCCAGTACTTAGAGGTCATTTAGAACTACGTACTTAGAAGATATTTAGAACCACGTACTTAGAGGTCATTTAGAACCAACTTTTTAGAGGTCATTTAGAACTACGTACTTAGAGGTCCTTTAGAACCACGTACATAGAGGTCATTTAGAACTACGTACTTAGAGGTCATTTAGAACTACGTATTTATAGGTCGTTTAGAACTACGAACTTAGGGGTCATTTAGAACCCACGTACTTAGAGGTCATTTAGAACTACGTATATGAGGTCATTTAGAACCACGTACTTAGAGGACATTTAAAACCACGTACTTAGAGGTAATTTAGAACCACTTACTTAGATGTCATTTGGAAGTACGTACCAAGAGGTCATTTAGAAATACGTACTTAGGGGTCATTTAGAACCACTTACTTAGAGGTCATTTAGAAGCACGTACTTAGAGGTCATTTAGAACCACGTAGTTAGAGGTCATTTAGAACCACGTACTTAGAGGTCATTTAGAACTACGTATATGAGGTCATTTAGAACCACGTACTTAGAGGACATTAAGAACCACGTACTTAGAGGGCATTTGAACTAAGTATTTAGAGGTCATTTAGAACCACGTACTTAGAGGTCATTTAGAACCACATACTTAGAGGTCATTTAGAACTACGTACTTAGAGGTCATTTAGAACTACTTACTTTAAGGTCATTTAAATCCACGTACTTGTGGTCATTTAGAACTACGTACTTAGAGGTCATTTAGAAGCACGTACATAGAGGTCATTTAGAACCACGTACTTAGAGGTCATCTAGAACAACGTATTTAGAGGTCATTTAGAACCACTTACTTAGATGTCATTTGGAAGTACGTACCTAGAGGTCATTTAGAACCACGTACTTAGAGGTCATTTAGAACCACGTACTTAGAGGTCATTTAGAACCAACGTACTTAGAGGTCATTTAGAACCAAACACTTAGAGGTCGTTTAGAACTACGTACTTAGAGGTCATTTAGAACCCACGTACTTAGAGGTCATTTAGAAACCACGTTCTTAGAGGTTATTTAGAACCAACTTCTTAGAGGTCATTTAGAACCCACGTACTTAGAGGTAATTTAGAACCCACGTACTTAAAAGATATTTAGAACCACGTACTTAGAGGTCAAATCTAACCAACAACTTAGCGGTCATTTAGAACTACGTACTTAGAGGTCATTTAGAACCACGTACTCAGATGTCATTTTAGAACCCACGTACTTAGAGGTCATATAGAACCACGTACATAGAGGTCATTTAGAACTACGTACTTAGGGGTCATTTAGAACCACTTACTTAGAGGTCATTTAGAAGCACGTACTTAGAGGTCATTTAGAACCACGTAGTTAGAGGTCATTTAGAACCACGTACTTAGAGGTCATTTAGAACTACGTACTTAGAGGTCATTTAGAACCCACGTACTTAGAGGTCATTTAGAAACCACGTTCTTAGAGGTTATTTAGAACCAACTTCTTAGAGGTCATTTAGAACCCACGTACTTAGAGGTAATTTAGAACCCACGTACTTAGAAGATATTTAGAACCACGTACTTAGAGGTCAAATCTAATCAACAACTTAGCGGTCATTTAAAACTAAGTACTTAGAGGTCATTTAGAACCACGTACTCAGATGTCATTTTAGAACCCACGTACTTAGAGGTCATATAGAACCACGTACATAGAGGTCATTTAGAACTACGTACTTAGGGGTCATTTAGAACCACTTACTTAGAGGTCATTTAGAAGCACGTACTTAGAGGTCATTTAGAACCACGTACTTAGAGGTCATTTAGAACTACGTATATGAGGTCATTTAGAACCACGTACTTAGAGGACATTAAGAACCACCTACTTAGAGGGCATTTAAACTAAGTATTTAGAGGTCATTTAGAACCACGTACTTAGAGGTCATTTAGAACCACATACTTAGAGGTCATTTAGAACTACGTACTTAGAGGTCATTTAGAACTACGTACTTTAAGGTCATTTAAATCCACGTACTTATGGTCATTTAGAACTACGTACTTAGAGGTCATTTAGAAGCACGTACATAGAGGTCATTTAGAACCACGTACTTAGAGGTCATCTAGAACAACGTATTTAGAGGTCATTTAGAACCACTTACTTAGATGTCATTTGGAAGTACGTACCTAGAGGTCATTTAGAACCACGTACTTAGAGGTCATTTAGAACCACGTACTTAGAGGTCATTTAGAACCAACGTACTTAGAGGTCATTTAGAACCAAACACTTAGAGGTCATCTAGAACAACGTATTTAGAGGTCATTTAGAACCACTTACTTAGATGTCATTTGGAAGTACGTACCTAGAGGTCATTTAGAACCACGTACTTAGAGGTCATTTAGAACCACGTACTTAGAGGTCATTTAGAACCAACGTACTTAGAGGTCATTTAGAACCAAACACTTAGAGGTCGTTTAGAACTACGTACTTAGAGGTCATTTAGAACCCACGTACTTAGAGGTCATTTAGAAACCACGTTCTTAGAGGTTATTTAGAACCAACTTCTTAGAGGTCATTTAGAACCCACGTACTTAGAGGTAATTTAGAACCCACGTACTTAGAGGTCATTTAGAACTACGTACTTAGAGGTCATTTAGTACTACGTACTTAGGGGTCATTTAGAACTACTTACTTAGAGGTCATTTAGAACCAAGTACTTAGAGGTCATTTAGATTCACGTACTTAGAGGTCATTTAGAACTACGTACTTAGGGGTCATTTAGAACTACTTACTTTGAGGTCATTAAGAACCACGTACTTATAGGTCATTTAGAACCACGTACTTAGAGGTCATTTAGAACCACGTACTTAGAGGTCATTTAGAACCCAGTACTTAGAGGTCATTTAGAACTACGTACTTAGAAGATATTTAGAACCACGTACTTAGAGGTCATTTAGAACCAACTTTTTAGAGGTCATTTAGAACTACGTACTTAGAGGTCCTTTAGAACCACGTACATGAAGGTCATTTAGAACTACGTACTTAGAGGTCATTTAGAACTACGTATTTATAGGTCGTTTAGAACTACGAACTTAGGGGTCATTTAGAACCCACGTACTTAGAGGTCATTTAGAACTACGTATATGAGGTCATTTAGAACCACGTACTTAGAGGACATTTAGAACCACGTATTTAGAGGTAATTATTTAGAACCACTTACTTAGATGTCATTTGGAAGTACGTACCTAGAGGTCATTTAGAAATACGTACTTAGGGGTCATTTAGAACTAGTTACTTAGAGGTAATTTAGAAGCACGTACTTAGAGGTCATTTAGTACTACGAAGTGAGAGGTCATTTAGAACCACGTACTTAAAGGTCATTTAGAACCAACTTTTTAGATGTCATTTAGAACTACGTACCTAGAGGTCAATTAGAACCACGTACTTAGAGGTCTTTTAGAACTTACGTACTTAGAGGTCATTTAGAACTACGTACTTAGAGGTAATTTAGTACTACGTATTCAGGTGTCATTTAGAACTACGTACTCTGAGGTCATTTAGAACCACGTACTTAGAAGTCATTTAGAACCACGTACTTAGAGGTCATTTAGAACAACGTACTTAGAGGTCATTTTGAACCACGTACTTAGATGTCATTTAGAACCAACGTACTTAGAGGTCATTTTGAACCAAACACTTAGAGGTCGTTTAGAACTACGTACTTAGAAGTCATTTAGAACCCACGTACTTAGAGGTCATTTAGAAACCACGTTCTTAGAGGTTATTTAGAACCAATTTCTTAGAGGTTTTAGAACTACGTACTTAAAGGTCATTTAGAACTACTTACTTAGAGGTCATTTAGAACTACGTACCTAGAGGTCATTTAGGACCACGTACTTAGAGGTCATTTAGAACCACTTACTTAGAGGTCATTTAGAACCACGTTTTCAGATGTCATTTAGAACCCACGTACTTAGAGGTCATATAGAACCACGTACATAGAGGTCATTTAGAACTACGTACTTAGATTTCATTTAGAGCTACGTACTTAGAGGTCATTTAGAACTACGAACTTAGGGGTCATTTAGAACCCACGTACTTAGAGGTCATTTAGAACTACGTATATGAGGTCTTTTAGAACCACGTACTTAGAGGACATTTAGAACCACGTACTTAGAGGTCATTTAGAACCACTTACTTAGAAGTCATTTGGAAGTACGTACTTAGAGGTCATTTAGAACTACGTACTTAGGGGTCATTTAGAACCACTTACTTAGAGGTCAATAAGAAGCACGTACTTAGAGGTCATTTAGAACCACGTAGTTAGAGGTCATTTAGAACCACGTACTTAGAGGTCATTTAGAACTACGTATATGAGGTCATTTAGAACCACGTACTTTAAGGTCATTTAAATCCACGTACTTATGGTCATTTAGAACTACGTACTTAGAGTTCATTTAGAAGCACGTACATAGAGGTCATTTAGAACCACGTACTTAGAGGTCATCTAGAACAACGTACTTAGAGGTCATTTAGAACCACTTACTTAGATGTCATTTGGAAGTACGTACCTAGAGGTCATTTAGAACCACGTACTTAGAGGTCATTTAGAACCACGTACTTAGAGGTCATTTAGAACCACGTAGTTAGAGGTCATTTAGAACCAAGTACTTAGAGGTCATTTAGAACTACGTACTTAGAAGATATTTAGAACCACGTACTTAGAGGTCATTTAGAACCAACTTTTTAGAGGTCATTTAGAACTACGTACTTAGAGGTCCATTAGAACCACGTACATAGTGGTCATTTAGAACTACGTACTTAGAGGTCATTTAGAACTACGTATTTAGAGGTCATTTAGAACCACGTACTTAGAGGACATTTAGAACCACGTACTTAGAGGTAATTTAGAACCACTTACTTAGATGTCATTTGGAAGTACGTACCTAGAGGTCATTTAGAAATACGTACTTAGGGGTCATTTAGAACTACTTACTTAGAGGTCATTTAGAACCACATATTTGAGGTCGTTTAGAATTACGTACTTTGAGGTCACTTAGAACTTACGTACTTAGAGGTCATTTAGAACTACGTACTTAGAGGTAATTTAGTACTACGTACTTAGGTGTCATTTAGAACTACTGATTTAGAGGTCATTTAGAACTACTGATTTAGGTCATTTAGAACCAAGTACTTAGAGGTCATTTAGAACCACGTACTTAGAGGTCATTTAGAACCTCGTACTTAGAGGTCATTTAGAACCACGTACTTAGAGGATAGTTGGAACCATGTAATTAGAGGTCAGTTAGAACTACGTTCTAAGAGGTCATTTAAGAACCCACGAACTTAGAGGTCATTTAGAACCACGTACTAAGAGGTCATATAGAACCACGTACTTAGAGGTCATTTAGAACTACGTACTTAGCAGTCATTTAGAACTACTTACTTAGAGGTCATTTAGAACCACGTACTTAGAGGTCATTTAGAACTACGAACTTAGGGGTCATTTAGAACCCACGTACTTAGAGGTCATTTAGTACCCACGTACTTAGAGGTCATATAGAACCTCGTACTTAGAGGTCATTTAGAACCACTTACTTAGATGTCATTTGGAAGTACGTACCTAGAGGTCATTTAGAACTACGTACTTAGGGGTCATTTAGAACTACTTACTTAGAGGTCATTTAGAAGCACGTACTTAGAGGTCATTTAGAACCACGTACTTAGAGGTCATTTAGAACCACGTACTTAGAGGTTATTTAGCACTACGTATATAAGGTCATTTAGAACCACGTACTTAGAGGACATTTTGAACCACGTACTTAGAAGTCATTTAGAAGAACCCACGTACTTAGAGGTCATTTAGAACCACGTACTAAGAGATCATATAGAACCACGTACTTAGAGGTCATTTAGAACCACTTACTTAGAGGTCATTTAGAACCACATACTTAAAGGTCATTTAGAACTACGTACCTAGAGGTCAATTAGAACTACGTACTTAGAGGTCATTTAGAACTACGTACTTAGAGGTAATATAGAACTACGTTCTTAGAGGTCATTTAGGACTTCGTACTTAGAGGTCATTTAGAACTACGTACTTATAGGTCATTTAGAACCACGTACTTAGACGTCATTTAGAACCACTTACTTGGAGGTCATTTAGAACCACGTACTTAGTGGTCATTTAGAACCAACGTACTTAGAGGTCATTTAGAACCAAACACTTAGAGGTCGTTTAGAACTACGTACTTAGAGGTCATTTAGAACCCACGTACTTAGAGGTCATTTAGAAACCACGTTCTTAGAGGTTATTTAGAACCAACTTCTTAGAGGTCATTTAGAACCCACGTACTTAGAGGTAATTTAGAACCCACGTACTTAGAGGTCATTTAGAACTACGTACTTAGAGGTCATTTAGAACTACGTACTTAGAGGTCATTTAGTACTACGTACTAAGGGGTCATTTAGAACTACTTACTTAGAGGTCATTTAGAACCAAGTACTTAGAGGTCATTTAGATTCACGTACTTAGAGGTCATTTAGAACTACGTACTTAGGGGTCATTTAGAACTACTTACTTAGAGGTCATTTAGAACCAACTTTTTAGAGGTCATTTAGAACTACGTACTTAGAGGTCCTTTAGAACTACGTATTTATAGGTCGTTTAGAACTACGAACTTAGGGGTCATTTAGAACCCACGTACTTAGAGGTCATTTAGAACTACGTATATGAGGTCATTCAGAACCACGTACTTAGAGGACATTTAGAACCACGTACTTAGAGGTAATTTAGAACCACTTACTTAGATGTCATTTGGAAGTACGTACCTAGAGGTCATTTAGAAATACGTACTTATGGGTCATTTAAAACTATTTACTTAGAGGTCATTTAGAAGCACGTACTTAGAGGTCATTTAGTACCACGAAGTTAGAGGTCATTTAGAACCACGTACTTAAAGGTCATTTAGAACCAACTTTTTAGATGTCATTTAGAACTACGTACTTAGAAGTCAATTAGAACCACGTACTTAGAGGTCATTTAGAACTTACGTACTTAGAGGTCATTTAGAACTACGTACTTAGAGGTAATTTAGTACTACGTACTTAGGTGTCATTTAGAACTACGTACTTAGAGGTCATTTAGAACGACGTACTCAGAGGTCATTTGGAACCTACGTACTTAGAGGTCATTTAGAACCACTTACTTAGAGGTCATTTAGAACCACATACTTAGATATCGTTTAGAACTACTTACTTAGGGGTCATTTAGAACCACGTACTCTGAGGTCATTTAGAACCACGTACTTAGAAGTCATTTAGAACCACGTACTTAGAGGTCATTTAGAACAACGTACTTAGAGGTCATTTTGAACCACGTACTTAGAGGTCATTTAGAACCAACGTACTTAGAGGTCATTTTGAACCAAACACTTAGAGGTCGTTTAGAACTACGTACTTAGAAGTCATTTAGAACCCACGTACTTAGAGGTCATTTAGAAACCACGTTCTTAGAGGTTATTTAGAACCAATTTCTTAGAGGTCATTTAGAACCCACGTACTTAGAGGTAATTTAGAACCCACGTACTTAGAGGTCATTTAGAACTACGTACTTAGAGGTCATTTAGTACTACGTACTTAGGGGTCATTTAGAACTACTTACTTAGAGGTCATTTAGAACCAAGTACTTAGAGGTCATTTAGATTCACGTACTTAGAGGTCATTTGGAACTACGTACTTAGGGGTCATTTAGAACTACTTACTTAGAGGTCATTTAGAACCACGTACTTATAGGTCATTTAGAACCACGTACTTAGAGGTCATTTAGAACCAGCAACTTAGAGGTCATTTAGAACTACGTACTTAGAGGTCATTTAGAACCAAGTACTTAGAGGTCATTTAGAACCACGTACTTAGAGGTCATTTAGAACCAAGTACTTAGAGGTCATTTAGAACCAAGTACTTAGAGGTCATTTAGAACTACGTACTTAGAAGATATTTAGAACCACGTACTTAGAGGTCATTTAGAACCAACTTTTTAGAGGTCATTTAGAACTACGTACATAGAGGTCATTTAGAACTACGTACTTAGAGGTCATTTAGAACTACGTATTTAGAGGTCATTTAGAACCACGTACTTAGAGGACATTTAGAACCACGTACTTAGAGGTAATTTAGAACCACTTACTTAGATGTCATTTGGAAGTACGTACCTAGAGGTCATTTAGAAATACGTACTTAGGGGTCATTTAGAACTACTTACTTAGAGGTCATTTAGAACCACATATTTGAGGTCGTTTAGAATTACGTACTTTGAGGTCACTTAGAACTTACGTACTTAGAGGTCATTTAGAACTACGTACTTAGAGGTAATTTAGTACTACGTACTTAGGTGTCATTTAGAACTACTGATTTAGAGGTCATTTAGAACTACTGATTTAGGTAATTTAGAACCAAGTACTTAGAGGTCATTTAGAACCACGTACTTAGAGGTCATTTAGAACCTCGTACTTAGAGGTCATTTAGAACCACGTACTTAGAGGTTTTTAGCACTACGTATATGAGGTCATTTAGAACCACGTACTTAGAGGACATTTAGAACCACGTACTTAGAAGTCATTTGAAGAACCCACGTACTTAGAGGTCATTTAGAACCACGTACTAAGAGGTCATATAGAACCACGTACTTAGAGGTCATTTAGAACTACGTACTTAGCAGTCATTTAGAACTACTTACTTAGAGGTCATTTAGAACCACGTACTTAGAGGTCATTTAGAACTACGAACTTAGGGGTCATTTAGAACCCACGTACTTAGAGGTCATTTAGTACCCACGTACTTAGAGGTCATATAGAACCTCGTACTTAGAGGTCATTTAGAACCACTTACTTAGATGTCATTTGGAAGTACGTACCTAGAGGTCATTTAGAACTACGTACTTAGGGGTCATTTAGAACTACTTACTTAGAGGTCATTTAGAAGCACGTACTTAGAGGTCATTTAGAACCACGTACTTAGAGGTCATTTAGAACCACGTACTTAGAGGTTATTTAGCACTACGTATATAAGGTCATTTAGAACCACGTACTTAGAGGACATTTTGAACCACGTACTTAGAAGTCATTTAGAAGAACCCACGTACTTAGAGGTCATTTAGAACCACGTACTAAGAGATCATATAGAACCACGTACTTAGAGGTCATTTAGAACTACTTACTTAGAGGTCATTTAGAACCACATACTTAAAGGTCATTTAGAACTACGTACCTAGAGGTCAATTAGAACTACGTACTTAGAGGTCATTTAGAACCACGTACTTAGACGTCATTTAGAACCACTTACTTGGAGGTCATTTAGAACCACGTACTTAGTGGTCATTTAGAACCAACGTACTTAGAGGTCATTTAGAACCCACGTACTTAGAGGTCATTTAGAAACCACGTTCTTAGAGGTTATTTAGAACCAACTTCTTAGAGGTCATTTAGAACCCACGTACTTAGAGGTAATTTAGAACTCACGTACTTAGAGGTCATTTAGAACTACGTACTTAGAGGTCATTTAGAACTACGTACTTAGAGGTCATTTAGTACTACGTACTAAGGGGTCATTTAGAACTACTTACTTAGAGGTCATTTAGAACCAAGTACTTAGAGGTCATTTAGATTCACGTACTTAGAGGTCATTTAGAACTACGTACTTAGGGGTCATTTAGAACTACTTACTTAGAGGTCATTTAGAACCAACTTTTTAGAGGTCATTTAGAACTACGTACTTAGAGGTCCTTTAGAACCACGTACATAGAGGTCATTTAGAACTACGTACTTAGAGGTCATTTAGAACTACGTATTTATAGGTCGTTTAGAACTACGAACTTAGGGGTCATTTAGAACCCACGTACTTAGAGGTCATTTAGAACTACGTATATGAGGTCATTCAGAACCACGTACTTAGAGGACATTTAGAACCACGTACTTAGAGGTAATTTAGAACCACTTACTTAGATGTCATTTGGAAGTACGTACCTAGAGGTCATTTAGAAATACGTACTTATGGGTCATTTAGAACTATTTACTTAGAGGTCATTTAGAAGCACGTACTTAGAGGTCATTTAGTACCACGAAGTTAGAGGTCATTTAGAACCACGTACTTAAAGGTCATTTAGAACCAACTTTTTAGATGTCATTTAGAACTACGTACTTAGAAGTCAATTAGAACCACGTACTTAGAGGTCATTTAGAACTTACGTACTTAGAGGTCATTTAGAACTACGTACTTAGAGGTAATTTAGTACTACGTACTTAGGTGTCATTTAGAACTACGTACTTAGAGGTCATTTAGAACGACGTACTCAGAGGTCATTTGGAACCTACGTACTTAGAGGTCATTTAGAACCACTTACTTAGAGGTCATTTAGAACCACATACTTAGAGGTCGTTTAGAACTACTTACTTAGGGGTCATTTAGAACCACGTACTCTGAGGTCATTTAGAACCACGTACTTAGAAGTCATTTAGAATCACGTACTTAGAGGTCATTTAGAACAACGTACTTAGAGGTCATTTTGAACCACGTACTTAGAGGTCATTTAGAACCAACGTACTTAGAGGTCATTTTGAACCAAACACTTAGAGGTCGTTTAGAACTACGTACTTAGAAGTCATTTAGAACCCACGTACTTAGAGGTCATTTAGAAACCACGTTCTTAGAGGTTATTTAGAACCAATTTCTTAGAGGTCATTTAGAACCCACGTACTTAGAGGTAATTTAGAACCCACGTACTTAGAGGTCATTTAGAACTACGTACTTAGAGGTCATTTAGTACTACGTACTTAGGGGTCATTTAGAACTACTTACTTAGAGGTCATTTAGAACCAAGTACTTAGAGGTCATTTAGATTCACGTACTTAGAGGTCATTTGGAACTACGTACTTAGGGGTCATTTAGAACTACTTACTTAGAGGTCATTTAGAACCACGTACTTATAGGTCATTTACAACCACGTACTTAGAGGTCATTTAGAACCAGCAACTTAGAGGTCATTTAGAACTACGTACTTAGAGGTCATTTAGAACCAAGTACTTAGAGGTCATTTAGAACCACGTACTTAGAGGTCATTTAGAACCAAGTACTTAGAGGTCATTTAGAACCAAGTACTTAGAGGTCATTTAGAACTACGTACTTAGAAGATATTTAGAACCACGTACTTAGAGGTCATTTAGAACCAACTTTTTAGAGGTCATTTAGAACTACGTACTTAGAGGTCCTTTAGAACCACGTACATAGAGGTCATTTAGAACTACGTACTTAGAGGTCATTTAGAACTACGTATTTAGAGGTCATTTAGAACCACGTACTTAGAGGACATTTAGAACCACGTACTTAGAGGTAATTTAGAACCACTTACTTAGATGTCATTTGGAAGTACGTACCTAGAGGTCATTTAGAAATACGTACTTAGGGGTCATTTAGAACTACTTACTTAGAGGTCATTTAGAACCACATATTTGAGGTCGTTTAGAATTACGTACTTTGAGGTCACTTAGAACTTACGTACTTAGAGGTCATTTAGAACTACGTACTTAGAGGTAATTTAGTACTACGTACTTAGGTGTCATTTAGAACTACTGATTTAGAGGTCATTTAGAACTACTGATTTAGGTCATTTAGAACCAAGTACTTAGAGGTCATTTAGAACCACGTACTTAGAGGTCATTTAGAACCTCGTACTTAGAGGTCATTTAGAACCACGTACTTAGAGGATAGTTGGAACCATGTAATTAGAGGTCAGTTAGAACTACGTTCTAAGAGGTCATTTAAGAACCCACGAACTTAGAGGTCATTCAGAACCACGTACTTAGAGGTCATTTAGAACCACGTACTTAGAGGTCATTTAGAACCACGTACTTAGAGGTTATTTAGCACTACGTATATGAGGTCATTTAGAACCACGTACTTAGAGGACATTTAGAACCACGTACTTAGAAGTCATTAGAAGAACCCACGTACTTAGAGGTCATTTAGAACCACGTACTAAGAGGTCATATAGAACCACGTACTTAGAGGTCATTTAGAACTACGTACTTAGCAGTCATTTAGAACTACTTACTTAGAGGTCATTTAGAACCACGTACTTAGAGGTCATTTAGAACTACGAACTTAGGGGTCATTTAGAACCCACGTACTTAGAGGTCATTTAGTACCCACGTACTTAGAGGTCATATAGAACCTCGTACTTAGAGGTCATTTAGAACCATTTACTTAGATGTCATTTGGAAGTACGTACCTAGAAGTCATTTAGAACTACGTACTTAGGGGTCATTTAGAAGAACCCACGTACTTAGAGGTCATTTAGAAGCACGTACTTAGAGGTCATTTAGAACCACGTACTTAGAGGTTATTTAGCACTACGTATATAAGGTCATTTAGAACCACGTACTTAGAGGACATTTTGAACCACTTACTTGGAGGTCATTTGGAACTACGTACCTTGAGGTCATTTAGAACCTCGTACTTAGAGGTCATTTAGAACCACATACTTAAAGGTCATTTAGAACTACTTACTTAGAGGTCATTTAGAACTACGTACCTAGAGGTCATTTAGGACCACGTACTTAGAGGTCATTTAGAACCACTTACTTAGAGGTCATTTAGAACCACGTTTTCAGATGTCATTTAGAACCCACGTACTTAGAGGTCATATAGAACCACGTACATAGAGGTCATTTAGAACTACGTACTTAGATTTCATTTAGAGCTACGTACTTAGAGGTCATTTAGAACTACGAACTTAGGGGTCATTTAGAACCCACGTACTTAGAGGTCATTTAGAACTACGTATATGAGGTCTTTTAGAACCACGTACTTAGAGGACATTTAGAACCACGTACTTAGAGGTCATTTAGAACCACTTACTTAGAAGTCATTTGGAAGTACGTACTTAGAGGTCATTTAGAACTACGTACTTAGGGGTCATTTAGAACCTCTTACTTAGAGGTCATTTAGAAGCACGTACTTAGAGGTCATTTAGAACCACGTAGTTAGAGGTCATTTAGAACCACGTACTTAGAGGTTATTTAGCACTACGTATATGAGGTCATTTAGAACCACGTACTTAGAGGACATTTAGAACCACGTACTTAGAAGTCATTAGAAGAACCCACGTACTTAGAGGTCATTTAGAACCACGTACTAAGAGGTCATATAGAACCACGTACTTAGAGGTCATTTAGAACTACGTACTTAGCAGTCATTTAGAACTACGTATATGAGGTCATTTAGAACCACGTACTTAGAGGACATTTAGAACCACGTACTTAGAGGGCATTTGAACTAAGTATTTAGAGGTCATTTAGAACCACGTACTTAGAGGTCATTTAGAACCACATACTTAGAGGTCATTTAGAACTACGTACTTAGAGGTCATTTAGAACTACGTACTTTAAGGTCATTTAAATCCACGTACTTATGGTCATTTAGAACTACGTACTTAGAGGTCATTTAGAAGCACGTACATAGAGGTCATTTAGAACCACGTACTTAGAGGTCATCTAGAACAACGTATTTAGAGGTCATTTAGAACCACTTACTTAGATGTCATTTGGAAGTACGTACCTAGAGGTCATTTAGAACCACGTACTTAGAGGTCATTTAGAACCACGTACTTAGAGGTCATTTAGAACCAACGTACTTAAAGGTCATTTAGAACCAAACACTTAGAGGTCGTTTAGAACTACGTACTTAGAGGTCATTTAGAACCCACGTACTTAGAGGTCATTTAGAAACCACGTTCTTAGAGGTTATTTAGAACCAACTTCTTAGAGGTCATTTAGAACCCACGTACTTAGTGGTAATTTAGAACCCACGTACTTAGAGGTCATTTAGAACTACGTACTTAGAGGTCATTTAGAAGTACGTACTTAGAGGTCATTTAGTACTACGTACTTAGGGGTCATTTAGAACTACTTACTTAGAGGTCATTTAGAACCAAGTACTTAGAGGTCATTTAGATTCACGTACTTAGAGGTCATTTAGAACTACGTACTTAGGGGTCATTTAGAACTACTTACTTAGAGGTCATTTAGAACCACGTACTTATAGGTCATTTAGAACCACGTACTTAGAGATCATTTAGAACCACGTACTTAGAGGTCATTTAGAACCCAGTACTTAGAGGTCATTTAGAACTACGTACTTAGAAGATATTTAGAACCACGTATTTAGAGGTCATTTAGAACCAACTTTTTAGAGGTCATTTAGAACTACGTACTTAGAATTCCTTTAGAACCACGTACATAGAGGTCATTTAGAACTACGTATTTATAGGTCGTTTAGAACTACGAACTTAGGTGTCATTTAGAACCCACGTACTTAGAGGTCATTTAGAACTACGTATATGAGGTCATTTAGAACCTCGTACTTAGAGGACATTTAGAACCACGTACCTAGAGGTAATTTAGAACCACTTACTTAGATGTCATTTGGAAGTACGTACCTAGAGGTCATTTAGAAATACGTACTTAGGGGTCATTTAGAACTATTTACTTAGAGGTCATTTAGAAGCACGTACTTAGAGGTCATTTAGTACCACGAAGTGAGAGGTCATTTAGAACCACGTACTTAAAGGTCATTTAGAACCAACTTTTTAGATGTCATTTAGAACTACGTACTTAGAGGTCAATTAGAACCACGTACTTAGAGGTCATTTAGAACTTACGTACTTAGAGGTCATTTAGAACTACGTACTTAGAGGTAATTTAGTACTACGTACTTAGGTGTCATTTAGAACTACGTACTCTGAGGTCATTTAGAACCACGTACTTAGAAGTCATTTAGAACCACGTACTTAGAGGTCATTTAGAACAACGTACTTAGAGGTCATTTTGAACCACGTACTTAGATGTCATTTAGAACCAACGTACTTAGAGGTCATTTTGAACCAAACACTTAGAGGTCGTTTAGAACCACGTACTTAGAGGTCATTTAGAACCCAGTACTTAGAGGTCATTTAGAACTACGTACTTAGAAGATATTTAGAACCACGTACTTAGAGGTCATTTAGAACCAACTTTTTAGAGGTCATTTAGAATTACGTACTTAGAGGTCCTTTAGAACCACGTACATAGAGGTCATTTAGAACTACGTACTTAGAGGTCATTTAGAACTACGTATTTATAGGTCGTTTAGAACTACGAACTTAGGGGTCATTTAGAACCCACGTACTTAGAGGTCATTTAGAACTACGTATATGAGGTCATTTAGAACCACGTACTTAGAGGACATTTAGAACCACGTACTTAGAGGTAATTTAGAACCACTTACTTAGATGTCATTTGGAAGTACGTACCTAGAGGTCATTTAGAAATACGTACTTAGGGGTCATTTAGAACTATTTACTTAGAGGTCATTTAGAAGCACGTACTTAGAGGTCATTTAGTACCACGAAGTGAGAGGTCATTTAGAACCACGTACTTAAAGGTCATTTAGAACCAACTTTTTAGATGTCATTTAGAACTACGTACTTAGAGGTCAATTAGAACCACGTACTTAGAGGTCATTTAGAACTTACGTACTTAGAGGTCATTTAGAACTACGTACTTAGAGGTAATTTAGTACTACGTACTTAGGTGTCATTTAGAACTACGTACTCTGAGGTCATTTAGAACCACGTACTTAGAAGTCATTTAGAACCAAGTACTTAGAGGTCATTTAGAACAACGTACTTAGAGGTCATTTTGAACCACGTACTTAGATGTCATTTAGAACCAACGTACTTAGAGGTCATTTTGAACCAAACACTTAGAGGTCGTTTAGAACTACGTACTTAGAAGTCATTTAAACCCACGTACTTAGAGGTCATTTAGAAACCACGTTCTTAGAGGTTATTTAGAACCAATTTCTTAGAGGTCATTTAGAACTACGTACTTAGAGGTCAGTTAGTACTACGTACTTAGGGGTCATTTAGAACTACTTACTTAGAGGTCATTTAGAACCAAGTACTTAGAGGTCATTTAGAACCACGTACTTAGAGGTCATTTAGAACCTCGTACTCAGAGGTCATTTAGAACCACGTACTTAGAGGATAGTTAGAACCATGTAATTAGAGGTCAGTTAGAACTACGTTCTAAGAGGTCATTTAGAACCCACGAACTTAGAGGTCATTCAGAACCACGTACTTAGAGGTCATTTAGAACCACGTACTTAGAGGTGATTTAGAACCACGTACTTAGAGGTTATTTAGCTCTACGTATATAAGGTCATTTAGAACCACGTACTTAGAGGACATTTAGAACCACGTACTTAGAAGTCATTAGAAGAACCCACGTACTTAGAGGTCATTTAGAACCACGTACTAAGAGGTCATATAGAACCACGTACTTAGAGGTCATTTAGAACTACGTACTTAGCAGTCATTTAGAACTACTTACTTAGAGGTCATTTATAACCACGTACTTAGAGGTCATTTAGAACTATGAACTTAGGGGTCATTTAGAACCCACGTACTTAGAGGTCATTTAGTACCCACGTACTTAGAGGTCATATAGAACCTCGTACTTAGTGGTCATTTAGAACCACTTACTTAGATGTCATTTGGAAGTACGTACCTAGAGGTCATTTAGAACTACGTACTTAGGGGTCATTTAGAACTACTTACTTAGAGGTCATTTAGAAGCACGTACTTAGAGGTCATTTAGAACCACGTACTTAGAGGTCATTTAGAACCACGTACTAAGAGGTTATTTAGCACTACGTATATAAGGTCATTTAGAACCACGTACTTAGAGGTCATTTAGAACTACGTACTTAGAGGTAATATAGAACTACGTTCTTAGAGGTCATTTAGGACTTCGTACTTAGAGGTCATTTAGAACTACGTACTTATAGGTCATTTAGAACCACGTACTTAGACGTCATTTAGAACCACTTACTTGGAGGTCATTTGGAACTACGTACCTTGAGGTCATTTAGAACCTCGTACTTAGAGGTCATTTAGAACCACATACTTAAAGGTCATTTAGAACTACTTACTTAGAGGTCATTTAGAACTACGTACCTAGAGGTCATTTAAGACCACGTACTTAGAGGTCATTTAGAACCACTTACTTAGAGGTAATTTGGAACTACGTATCTAGAGGTATTGAGAACTACGTACTTAGACGTCATTTAGAACTACGTACTTAGAAGATATTTAGAACCACGTACTTAGAGGTCATTTAGAACCAACTATTTAGAGGTCATTTAGAACTACGTACTTAGATGTCATTTAGAACCACGTACTTAGAGGTCAATTCGAACCAACAACTTAGCGGTCATTTAGAACTACGTACTTAGAGGTCATTTAGAACCACGTACTCAGATGTCATTTAGAACCCACGTACTTAGAGGTCATATAGAACCACGTACATAGAGGTCATTTAGAACCACGTACTTAGAGGTCATTTAGAACCACATACTTAGAGGTCATTTAGAAGCACGTACATAGAGGTCATTTAGAACCACGTAGTTAGAGGTCATCTAGAACAACGTACTTAGAGGTCATTTAGAACCACTTACTTAGATGTCATTTGGAAGTACGTACCTAGAGGTCAATAAGAAGCACGTACTTAGAGGTCATTTAGAACCACGTAGTTAGAGGTCATTTAGAACCACGTACTTAAAGGTCATTTAGAACTACGTATATGAGGTCATTTAGAACCACGTACTTTAAGGTCATTTAAATCCACGTACTTATGGTCATTTAGAACTACGTACTTAGAGGTCATTTAGAAGCACGTACATAGAGGTCATTTAGAACCACGTACTTAGAGGTCATCTAGAACAACGTACTTAGAGGTCATTTAGAACCACTTACTTAGATGTCATTTGGAAGTACGTACCTAGAGGTCATTTAGAACCACGTACTTAGAGGTCATTTAGAACCACGTACTTAGAGGTCATTTAGAACCACGTAGTTAGAGGTCATTTAGAACCAAGTACTTAGAGGTCATTTAGAACTACGTACTTAGAAGATATTTAGAACCACGTACTTAGAGGTCATTTAGAACCAACTTTTTAGAGGTCATTTAGAACTACGTACTTAGAGGTCCATTAGAACCACGTACATAGTGGTCATTTAGAACTACGTACTTAGAGGTCATTTAGAACTACGTATTTAGAGGTCATTTAGAACCACGTACTTAGAGGACATTTAGAACCACGTACTTAGAGGTAATTTAGAACCACTTACTTAGATGTCATTTGGAAGTACGTACCTAGAGGTCATTTAGAAATACGTACTTAGGGGTCATTTAGAACTACTTACTTAGAGGTCATTTAGAACCACATATTTGAGGTCGTTTAGAATTACGTACTTTGAGGTCACTTAGAACTTACGTACTTAGAGGTCATTTAGAACTACGTACTTAGAGGTAATTTAGTACTACGTACTTAGGTGTCATTTAGAACTACTGATTTAGAGGTCATTTAGAACTACTGATTTAGAGGTCATTTAGAACCAAGTACTTAGAGGTCATTTAGAACCACGTACTTAGAGGTCATTTAGAACCTCGTACTTAGAGGTCATTTAGAACCACGTACTTAGAGGATAGTTGGAACCATGTAATTAGAGGTCAGTTAGAACTACGTTCTAAGAGGTCATTTAAGAACCCACGAACTTAGAGGTCATTCAGAACCACGTACTTAGAGGTCATTTAGAACCACGTACTTAGAGGTCATTTAGAACCACGTACTTAGAGGTTATTTAGCACTACGTATATAAGGTCATTTAGAACCACGTACTTAGAGGACATTTAGAACCACGTACTTAGAAGTCATTAGAAGAACCCACGTACTTAGAGGTCATTTAGAACCACGTACTAAGAGGTCATATAGAACCACGTACTTAGAGGTCATTTAGAACTACGTACTTAGCAGTCATTTAGAACTACTTACTTAGAGGTCATTTAGAACCACGTACTTAGAGGTCATTTAGAACTACGAACTTAGGGGTCATTTAGAACCCACGTACTTAGAGGTCATTTAGTACCCACGTACTTAGAGGTCATATAGAACCTCGTACTTAGAGGTCATTTAGAACCACTTACTTAGATGTCATTTGGAAGTACGTACCTAGAGGTCATTTAGAACTACGTACTTAGGGGTCATTTAGAACTACTTACTTAGAGGTCATTTAGAAGCACGTACTTAGAGGTCATTTAGAACCACGTACTTAGAGGTTATTTAGCACTACGTATATAAGGTCATTTAGAACCACGTACTTAGAGGACATTTTGAACCACTTACTTGGAGGTCATTTGGAACTACGTACCTTGAGGTCATTTAGAACCTCGTACTTAGAGGTCATTTAGAACCACATACTTAAAGGTCATTTAGAACTACTTACTTAGAGGTCATTTAGAACTACGTACCTAGAGGTCATTTAGGACCACGTACTTAGAGGTCATTTAGAACCACTTACTTAGAGGTCATTTAGAACCACGTTTTCAGATGTCATTTAGAACCCACGTACTTAGAGGTCATATAGAACCACGTACATAGAGGTCATTTAGAACTACGTACTTAGATTTCATTTAGAGCTACGTACTTAGAGGTCATTTAGAACTACGAACTTAGGGGTCATTTAGAACCCACGTACTTAGAGGTCATTTAGAACTACGTATATGAGGTCTTTTAGAACCACGTACTTAGAGGACATTTAGAACCACGTACTTAAAGGTCATTTAGAACCACTTACTTAGAAGTCATTTGGAAGTACGTACTTAGAGGTCATTTAGAACTACGTACTTAGGGGTCATTTAGAACCACTTACTTAGAGGTCATTTAGAAGCACGTACTTAGAGGTCATTTAGAACCACGTAGTTAGAGGTCATTTAGAACCACGTACTTAGAGGTCATTTAGAACTACGTATATGAGGTCATTTAGAACCACGTACTTAGAGGACATTTAGAACCACGTACTTAGAGGGCATTTGAACTAAGTATTTAGAGGTCATTTAGAACCACGTACTTAGAGGTCATTTAGAACCACATACTTAGAGGTCATTTAGAACTACGTACTTAGAGGTCATTTAGAACTACGTACTTTAAGGTCATTTAAATCCACGTACTTATGGTCATTTAGAACTACGTACTTAGAGGTCATTTAGAAGCACGTACATAGAGGTCATTTAGAACCACGTACTTAGAGGTCATCTAGAACAACGTATTTAGAGGTCATTTAGAACCACTTACTTAGATGTCATTTGGAAGTACGTACCTAGAGGTCATTTAGAACCACGTACTTAGAGGTCATTTAGAACCACGTACATAGAGGTCATTTAGAACCAACGTACTTAAAGGTCATTTAGAACCAAACACTTAGAGGTCGTTTAGAACTACGTACTTAGAGGTCATTTAGAACCCACGTACTTAGAGGTCATTTAGAAACCACGTTCTTAGAGGTTATTTAGAACCAACTTCTTAGAGGTCATTTAGAACCCACGTACTTAGAGGTAATTTAGAACCCACGTACTTAGAGGTCATTTAGAACTACGTACTTAGAGGTCATTTAGAAGTACGTACTTAGAGGTCATTTAGTACTACGTACTTAGGGGTCATTTAGAACTACTTACTTAGAGGTCATTTAGAACCAAGTACTTAGAGGTCATTTAGATTCACGTACTTAGAGGTCATTTAGAACTACGTACTTAGGGGTCATTTAGAACTACTTACTTAGAGGTCATTTAGAACCACGTACTTATAGGTCATTTAGAACCACGTACTTAGAGATCATTTAGAACCACGTACTTAGAGGTCATTTAGAACCCAGTACTTAGAGGTCATTTAGAACTACGTACTTAGAAGATATTTAGAACCACGTACTTAGAGGTCATTTAGAACCAACTTTTTAGAGGTCATTTAGAACTACGTACTTAGAGGTCCTTTAGAACCACGTACATAGAGGTCATTTAGAACTACGTACTTAGAGGTCATTTAGAACTACGTATTTATAGGTCGTTTAGAACTACGAACTTAGGTGTCATTTAGAACCCACGTACTTAGAGGTCATTTAGAACTACGTATATGAGGTCATTTAGAACCACGTACTTAGAGGACATTTAGAACCACGTACCTAGAGGTAATTTAGAACCACTTACTTAGATGTCATTTGGAAGTACGTACCTAGAGGTCATTTAGAAATACGTACTTAGGGGTCATTTAGAACTATTTACTTAGAGGTCATTTAGAAGCACGTACTTAGAGGTCATTTAGTACCACGAAGTGAGAGGTCATTTAGAACCACGTACTTAAAGGTCATTTAGAACCAACTTTTTAGATGTCATTTAGAACTACGTACTTAGAGGTCAATTAGAACCACGTACTTAGAGGTCATTTAGAACTTACGTACTTAGAGGTCATTTAGAACTACGTACTTAGAGGTAATTTAGTACTACGTACTTAGGTGTCATTTAGAACTACGTACTCTGAGGTCATTTAGAACCACGTACTTAGAAGTCATTGAGAACCACGTACTTAGAGGTCATTTAGAACAACGTACTTAGAGGTCATTTTGAACCACGTACTTAGATGTCATTTAGAACCAACGTACTTAGAGGTCATTTTGAACCAAACACTTAGAGGTCGTTTAGAACCACGTACTTAGAGGTCATTTAGAACCCAGTACTTAGAGGTCATTTAGAACTACGTACTTAGAAGATATTTAGAACCACGTACTTAGAGGTCATTTAGAACCAACTTTTTAGAGGTCATTTAGAATTACGTACTTAGAGGTCCTTTAGAACCACGTACATAGAGGTCATTTAGAACTACGTACTTAGAGGTCATTTAGAACTACGTATTTATAGGTCATTTAGAACTACGAACTTAGGGGTCATTTAGAACCCACGTACTTAGAGGTCATTTAGAACTACGTTAATGAGGTCATTTAGAACCACGTACTTAGAGGACATTTAGAACCACGTACTTAGAGGTAATTTAGAACCACTTACTTAGATGTCATTTGGAAGTACGTACCTAGAGGTCATTTAGAAATACGTACTTAGAAGTCATTTCGAACTATTTACTTAGAGGTCATTTAGAAGCACGTACTTAGAGGTCATTTAGTACCACGAAGTGAGAGGTCATTTAGAACCACGTACTTAAAGGTCATTTAGAACCAACTTTTTAGATGTCATTTAGAACTACTGACTTAGAGGTCATTTAGAACTACGTACTTAGAGGTAATTTAGTACTACGTACTTAGGTGTCATTTAGAACTACGTACTCTGAGGTCATTTAGAACCACGTACTTAGAAGTCATTTAGAACCACGTACTTAGAGGTCATTTAGAACAACGTACTTAGAGGTCATTTTGAACCACGTACTTAGATGTCATTTAGAACCAACGTACTTAGAGGTCATTTTGAACCAAACACTTAGAGGTCGTTTAGAACCACGTACTTAGAGGTCATTTAGAACCCAGTACTTAGAGGTCATTTAGAACTACGTACTTAGAAGATATTTAGAACCACGTACTTAGAGGTCATTTAGAACCAACTTTTTAGAGGTCATTTAGAATTACGTACTTAGAGGTCCTTTAGAACCACGTACATAGAGGTCATTTAGAACTACGTACTTAGAGGTCATTTAGAACTACGTATTTATAGGTCGTTTAGAACTACGAACTTAGGGGTCATTTAGAACCCACGTACTTAGAGGTCATTTAGAACTACGTATATGAGGTCATTTAGAACCACGTACTTAGAGGACATTTAGAACCACGTACTTAGAGGTAATTTAGAACCACTTACTTAGATGTCATTTGGAAGTACGTACCTAGAGGTCATTTAGAAATACGTACTTAGGGGTCATTTAGAACTATTTACTTAGAGGTCATTTAGAAGCACGTACTTAGAGGTCATTTAGAACCAACTTTTTAGATGTCATTTAGAACTACGTACTTAGAGGTCAATTAGAACCACGTACTTAGAGGTCATTTAGAACTTACGTACTTAGAGGTCATTTAGAACTACGTACTTAGAGGTAATTTAGTACTACGTACTTAGGTGTCATTTAGAACTACGTACTCTGAGGTCATTTAGAACCACGTACTTAGAAGTCATTTAGAACCAAGTACTTAGAGGTCATTTAGAACAACGTACTTAGAGGTCATTTTGAACCACGTACTTAGATGTCATTTAGAACCAACGTACTTAGAGGTCATTTTGAACCAAACACTTAGAGGTCGTTTAGAACTACGTACTTAGAAGTCATTTAGAACCCACGTACTTAGAGGTCATTTAGAAACCACGTTCTTAGAGGTTATTTAGAACCAATTTCTTAGAGGTCATTTAGAACTACGTACTTAGAGGTCAGTTAGTACTACGTACTTAGGGGTCATTTAGAACTACTTACTTAGAGGTCATTTAGAACCAAGTACTTAGAGGTCATTTAGAACCACGTACTTAGAGGTCATTTAGAACCTCGTACTCAGAGGTCATTTAGAACCACGTACTTAGAGGATAGTTAGAACCATGTAATTAGAGGTCAGTTAGAACTACGTTCTAAGAGGTCATTTAGAACCCACGAACTTAGAGGTCATTCAGAACCACGTACTTAGAGGTCATTTAGAACCACGTACTTAAAGGTGATTTAGAACCACGTACTTAGAGGTTATTTAGCACTACGTATATAAGGTCATTTAGAACCACGTACTTAGAGGACATTTAGAACCACGTACTTAGAAGTCATTAGAAGAACCCACGTACTTAGAGGTCATTTAGAACCACGTACTAAGAGGTCATATAGAACCACGTACTTAGAGGTCATTTAGAACTACGTACTTAGCAGTCATTTAGAACTACTTACTTAGAGGTCATTTATAACCACGTACTTAGAGGTCATTTAGAACTATGAACTTAGGGGTCATTTAGAACCCACGTACTTAGAGGTCATTTAGTACCCACGTACTTAGAGGTCATATAGAACCTCGTACTTAGTGGTCATTTAGAACCACTTACTTAGATGTCATTTGGAAGTACGTACCTAGAGGTCATTTAGAACTACGTACTTAGGGGTCATTTAGAACTACTTACTTAGAGGTCATTTAGAAGCACGTACTTAGAGGTCATTTAGAACCACGTACTTAGGGGTCATTTAGAACCACGTACTAAGAGGTTATTTAGCACTACGTATATAAGGTCATTTAGAACCACGTACTTAGAGGTCATTTAGAACTACGTACTTAGAGGTAATATAGAACTACGTTCTTAGAGGTCATTTAGGACTTCGTACTTAGAGGTCATTTAGAACTACGTACTTATAGGTCATTTAGAACCACGTACTTAGACGTCATTTAGAACCACTTACTTGGAGGTCATTTGGAACTACGTACCTTGAGGTCATTTAGAACCTCGTACTTAGAGGTCATTTAGAACTACATACTTAAAGGTCATTTAGAACTACTTACTTAGAGGTCATTTAGAACTACGTACCTAGAGGTCATTTAAGACCACGTACTTAGAGGTCATTTAGAACCACTTACTTAGAGGTAATTTGGAACTACGTATCTAGAGGTATTGAGAACTACGTACTTAGACGTCATTTAGAACTACGTACTTAGAAGATATTTAGAACCACGTACTTAGAGGTCATTTAGAACCAACTATTTAGAGGTCATTTAGAACTACGTACTTAGATGTCATTTAGAACCACGTACTTAGAGGTCAATTCGAACCAACAACTTAGCGGTCATTTAGAACTACGTACTTAGAGGTCATTTAGAACCACGTACTCAGATGTCATTTAGAACCCACGTACTTAGAGGTCATATAGAACCACGTACATAGAGGTCATTTAGAACCACGTACTTAGAGGTCATTTAGAACCACATACTTAGAGGTCATTTAGAAGCACGTACATAGAGGTCATTTAGAACCACGTAGTTAGAGGTCATCTAGAACAACGTACTTAGAGGTCATTTAGAACTACGTATATGAGGTCATTTAGAACCACTTACTTAGATGTCATTTGGAAGTACGTACCTAGAGGTCAATAAGAAGCACGTACTTAGAGGTCATTTAGAACCACGTAGTTAGAGGTCATTTAGAACCACGTACTTAGAGGTCATTTAGAACTACGTATATGAGGTCATTTAGAACCACGTACTTTAAGGTCATTAAATCCACGTACTTATGGTCATTTAGAACTACGTACTTAGAGGATAGTTGGAACCATGTAATTAGAGGTCAGTTAGAACTACGTTCTAAGAGGTCATTTAAGAAACCACGAACTTAGAGGTCATTCAGAACCACGTACTTAGAGGTCATTTAGAACCACGTATTTAGAGGTCATTTAGAACCACGTACTTAGAGGTTATTTAGCACTACGTATATAAGGTCATTTAGAACCACGTACTTAGAGGACATTTAGAACCACGTACTTAGAAGTCATTAGAAGAACCCACGTACTTAGAGGTCATTTAGAACCACGTACTAAGAGGTCATATAGAACCACGTACTTAGAGGTCATTTAGAACTACGTACTTAGCAGTCATTTAGAACTACTTACTTAGAGGTCATTTAGAACCACGTACTTAGAGGTCATTTAGAACTACGAACTTAGGGGTCATTTAGAACCCACGTACTTAGAGGTCATTTAGTACCCACGTACTTAGAGGTCATATAGAACCTCGTACTTAGAGGTCATTTAGAACCACTTACTTAGATGTCATTTGGAAGTACGTACCTAGAGGTCATTTAGAACTACGTACTTAGGGGTCATTTAGAACTACTTACTTAGAGGTCATTTAGAAGCACGTACTTAGAGGTCATTTAGAACCACGTACTTAGAGGTTATTTAGCACTACGTATATAAGGTCATTTAGAACCACGTACTTAGAGGACATTTTGAACCACTTACTTGGAGGTCATTTGGAACTACGTACCTTGAGGTCATTTAGAACCTCGTACTTAGAGGTCATTTAGAACCACATACTTAAAGGTCATTTAGAACTACTTACTTAGAGGTCATTTAGAACTACGTACCTAGAGGTCATTTAGGACCACGTACTTAGAGGTCAATTAGAACCACTTACTTAGAGGTCATTTAGAACCACGTTTTCAGATGTCATTTAGAACCCACGTACTTAGAGGTCATATAGAACCACGTACATAGAGGTCATTTAGAACTACGAACTTAGGGGTCATTTAGAACCCACGTACTTAGAGGTCATTTAGAACTACGTATATGAGGTCTTTTAGAACCACGTACTTAGAGGACATTTAGAACCACGTACTTAAAGGTCATTTAGAACCACTTACTTAGAAGTCATTTGGAAGTACGTACTTAGAGGTCATTTAGAACTACGTACTTAGGGGTCATTTAGAACCACTTACTTAGAGGTCATTTAGAAGCACGTACTTAGAGGTCATTTAGAACCACGTAGTTAGAGGTCATTTAGAACCACGTACTTAGAGGTCATTTAGAACTACGTATATGAGGTCATTTAGAACCACGTACTTAGAGGACATTTAGAACCACGTACTTAGAGGGCATTTGAACTAAGTATTTAGAGGTCATTTAGAACCACGTACTTAGAGGTCATTTAGAACCACATACTTAGAGGTCATTTAGAACTACGTACTTAGAGGTCATTTAGAACTACGTACTTTAAGGTCATTTAAATCCACGTACTTATGGTCATTTAGAACTACGTACTTAGAGGTCATTTAGAAGCACGTACATAGAGGTCATTTAGAACCACGTACTTAGAGGTCATCTAGAACAACGTATTTAGAGGTCATTTAGAACCACTTACTTAGATGTCATTTGGAAGTACGTACCTAGAGGTCATTTAGAACCACGTACTTAGAGGTCATTTAGAACCACGTACATAGAGGTCATTTAGAACCAACGTACTTAAAGGTCATTTAGAACCAAACACTTAGAGGTCGTTTAGAACTACGTACTTAGAGGTCATTTAGAACCCACGTACTTAGAGGTCATTTAGAAACCACGTTCTTAGAGGTTATTTAGAACCAACTTCTTAGAGGTCATTTAGAACCCACGTACTTAGAGGTAATTTAGAACCCACGTACTTAGAGGTCATTTAGAACTACGTACTTAGAGGTCATTTAGAAGTACGTACTTAGAGGTCATTTAGTACTACGTACTTAGGGGTCATTTAGAACTACTTACTTAGAGGTCATTTAGAACCACGTACTTATAGGTCATTTAGAACCACGTACTTAGAGATCATTTAGAACCACGTACTTAGAGGTCATTTAGAACCCAGTACTTAGAGGTCATTTAGAACTACGTACTTAGAAGATATTTAGAACCACTTACTTAGAGGTCATTTAGAACCAACTTTTTAGAGGTCATTTAGAACTACGTACTTAGAGGTCCTTTAGAACCACGTACATAGAGGTCATTTAGAACTACGTACTTAGAGGTCATTTAGAACTACGTATTTATAGGTCGTTTAGAACTACGAACTTAGGTGTCATTTAGAACCCACGTACTTAGAGGTCATTTAGAACTACGTATATGAGGTCATTTAGAACCACGTACTTAGAGGACATTTAGAACCACGTACCTAGAGGTAATTTAGAACCACTTACTTAGATGTCATTTGGAAGTACGTACCTAGAGGTCATTTAGAAATACGTACTTAGGGGTCATTTAGAACTATTTACTTAGAGGTCATTTAGAAGCACGTACTTAGAGGTCATTTAGTACCACGAAGTGAGAGGTCATTTAGAACCACGTACTTAAAGGTCATTTAGAACCAACTTTTTAGATGTCATTTAGAACTACGTACTTAGAGGTCAATTAGAACCACGTACTTAGAGGTCATTTAGAACTTACGTACTTAGAGGTCATTTAGAACTACGTACTTAGAGGTAATTTAGTACTACGTACTTAGGTGTCATTTAGAACTACGTACTCTGAGGTCATTTAGAACCACGTACTTAGAAGTCATTTAGAACTACGTACTTAGAGGTCATTTAGAACAACGTACTTAGAGGTCATTTTGAACCACGTACTTAGATGTCATTTAGAACCAACGTACTTAGAGGTCATTTTGAACCAAACACTTAGAGGTCGTTTAGAACCACGTACTTAGAGGTCATTTAGAACCCAGTACTTAGACGTCATTTAGAACTACGTACTTAGAAGATATTTAGAACCACGTACTTAGAGGTCATTTAGAACCAACTTTTTAGAGGTCATTTAGAATTACGTACTTAGAGGTCCTTTAGAACCACGTACATAGAGGTCATTTAGAACTACGTACTTAGAGGTCATTTAGAACTACGTATTTATAGGTCATTTAGAACTACGAACTTAGGGGTCATTTAGAACCCACGTACTTAGAGGTCATTTAGAACTACGTTAATGAGGTCATTTAGAACCACGTACTTAGAGGACATTTAGAACCACGTACTTAGAGGTAATTTAGAACCACTTACTTAGATGTCATTTGGAAGTACGTACCTAGAGGTCATTTAGAAATACGTACTTAGAAGTCATTTCGAACTATTTACTTAGAGGTCATTTAGAAGCACGTACTTAGAGGTCATTTAGTACCACGAAGTGAGAGGTCATTTAGAACCACGTACTTAAAGGTCATTTAGAACCAACTTTTTAGATGTCATTTAGAACTACTGACTTAGAGGTCATTTAGAACTACGTACTTAGAGGTAATTTAGTACTACGTACTTAGGTGTCATTTAGAACTACGTACTCTGAGGTCATTTAGAACCACGTACTTAGAAGTCATTTAGAACCACGTACTTAGAGGTCATTTAGAACAACGTACTTAGAGGTCATTTTGAACCACGTACTTAGATGTCATTTAGAACCAACGTACTTAGAGGTCATTTTGAACCAAACACTTAGAGGTCGTTTAGAACCACGTACTTAGAGGTCATTTAGAACCCAGTACTTAGAGGTCATTTAGAACTACGTACTTAGAGGTCATTTAGAACTACGTATTTATAGGTCGTTTAGAACTACGAACTTAGGGGTCATTTAGAACCCACGTACTTAGAGGTCATTTAGAACTACGTATATGAGGGCATTTAGAACCACGTACTTAGAGGACATTTAGAACCACGTACTTAGAGGTAATTTAGAACCACTTACTTAGATGTCATTTGGAAGTACGTACCTAGAGGTCATTTAGAAATACGTACTTAGGGGTCATTTAGAACTATTTACTTAGAGGTCATTTAGAAGCACGTACTTAGAGGTCATTTAGTACCACGAAGTGAGAGGTCATTTAGAACCACGTACTTAAAGGTCATTTAGAACCAACTTTTTAGATGTCATTTAGAACTACGTACTTAGAGGTCAATTAGAACCACGTACTTAGAGGTCATTTAGAACTTACGTACTTAGAGGTCATTTAGAACTACGTACTTAGAGGTAATTTAGTACTACGTACTTAGGTGTCATTTAGAACTACGTACTCTGAGGTCATTTAGAACCACGTACTTAGAAGTCATTTAGAACCAAGTACTTAGAGGTCATTTAGAACAACGTACTTAGAGGTCATTTTGAACCACGTACTTAGATGTCATTTAGAACCAACGTACTTAGAGGTCATTTTGAACCAAACACTTAGAGGTCGTTTAGAACTACGTACTTAGAAGTCATTTAGAACCCACGTACTTAGAGGTCATTTAGAAACCACGTTCTTAGAGGTTATTTAGAACCAATTTCTTAGAGGTCATTTAGAACTACGTACTTAGAGGTCAGTTAGTACTACGTACTTAGGGGTCATTTAGAACTACTTACTTAGAGGTCATTTAGAACCAAGTACTTGGAGGTCATTTAGAACCACGTACTTAGAGGTCATTTAGAACCTCGTACTCAGAGGTCATTTAGAACCACGTACTTAGAGGATAGTTAGAACCATGTAATTAGAGGTCAGTTAGAACTACGTTCTAAGAGGTCATTTAGAACCCACTAACTTAGAGGTCATTCAGAACCACGTACTTAGAGGTCATTTAGAACCACGTACTTAGAGGTGATTTAGAACCACGTACTTAGAGGTTATTTAGCACTACGTATATAAGGTCATTTAGAACCACGTACTTAGAGGACATTTAGAACCACGTACTTAGAAGTCATTAGAAGAACCCACGTACTTAGAGGTCATTTAGAACCACGTACTAAGAGGTCATATAGAACCACGTACTTAGAGGTCATTTAGAACTACGTACTTAGCAGTCATTTAGAACTACTTACTTAGAGGTCATTTATAACCACGTACTTAGAGGTCATTTAGAACTATGAACTTAGGGGTCATTTAGAACCCACGTACTTAGAGGTCATTTAGTACCCACGTACTTAGAGGTCATATAGAACCTCGTACTTAGTGGTCATTTAGAACCACTTACTTAGATGTCATTTGGAAGTACGTACCTAGAGGTCATTTAGAACTACGTACTTAGGGGTCATTTAAAACTACTTACTTAGAGGTCATTTAGAAGCACGTACTTAGAGGTCATTTAGAACCACGTACTTAGAGGTCATTTAGAACCACGTACTAAGAGGTTATTTAGCACTACGTATATAAGGTCATTTAGAACCACGTACTTAGAGGACATTTTGAACCACGTACTTAGAAGTCATTTAGAAGAACCCACGTACTTAGAGGTCATTTAGAACCACGTACTAAGAGATCATATAGAACCACGTACTTAGAGGTCATTTAGATCCACTTACTTAGAGGTAATTTAGAACCACATACTTAGAGGTCATTTAGAACTACGTACTTAGTGGTCAATTAGAACCACGTACTTAGAGGTCATTTAGAACTACGTACTTAGAGGTAATATAGAACTACGTTCTTAGAGGTCATTTAGGACTTCGTACTTAGAGGTCATTTAGAACTACGTACTTATAGGTCATTTAGAACCACGTACTTAGACGTCATTTAGAACCACTTACTTGGAGGTCATTTGGAACTACGTACCTTGAGGTCATTTAGAACCTCGTACTTAGAGGTCATTTAGAACCACATACTTAAAGGTCATTTAGAACTACTTACTTAGAGGTCATTTAGAACTACGTACCTAGAGGTCATTTAAGACCACGTACTTAGAGGTCATTTAGAACCACTTACTTAGAGGTAATTTGGAACTACGTATCTAGAGGTATTGAGAACTACGTACTTAGACGTCATTTAGAACTACGTACTTAGAAGATATTTAGAACCACGTACTTAGAGGTCATTTAGAACCAACTATTTAGAGGTCATTTAGAACTACGTACTTAGATGTCATTTAGAACCACGTACTTAGAGGTCAATTCGAACCAACAACTTAGCGGTCATTTAGAACTACGTACTTAGACCTCATTTAGAACCACGTACTCAGATGTCATTTAGAACCCACGTACTTAGAGGTCATATAGAACCACGTACATAGAGGTCATTTAGAACCACGTACTTAGAGGTCATTTAGAACCACATACTTAGAGGTCATTTAGAAGCACGTACATAGAGGTCATTTAGAACCACGTAGTTAGAGGTCATCTAGAACAACGTACTTAGAGGTCATTTAGAACCACTTACTTAGATGTCATTTGGAAGTACGTACCTAGAGGTCATTTAGAAGCACGTACTTAGAGGTCATTTAGAACCACGTAGTTAGAGGTCATTTAGAACCACGTACTTAGAGGTCATTTAGAACTACGTATATGAGGTCATTTAGAACCACGTACTTTAAGGTCATTTAAATCCACGTACTTATGGTCATTTAGAACTACGTACTTAGAGGTCATTTAGAAGCACGTACATAGAGGTCATTTAGAACCACGTACTTAGAGGTCATCTAGAACAACGTACTTAGAGGTCATTTAGAACCACTTACTTAGATGTCATTTGGAAGTACGTACCTAGAGGTCATTTAGAACCACGTACTTAGAGGTCATTTAGAACCACGTACTTAGAGGTCATTTAGAACCACGTAGTTAGAGGTCATTTAGAACCAAGTACTTAGAGGTCATTTAGAACTACGTACTTAGAAGATATTTAGAACCACGTACTTAGAGGTCATTTAGAACCAACTTTTTAGAGGTCATTTAGAACTACGTACTTAGAGGTCCATTAGAACCACGTACATAGTGGTCATTTAGAACTACGTACTTAGAGGTCATTTAGAACTACGTATTTAGAGGTCATTTAGAACCACGTACTTATAGGTCATTTAGAACCACGTACTTAGAGATCATTTAGAACCACGTACTTAGAGGTCATTTAGAACCCAGTACTTAGAGGTCATTTAGAACTACGTACTTAGAAGATATTTAGAACCACGTACTTAGAGGTCATTTAGAACCAACTTTTTAGAGGTCATTTAGAACTACGTACTTAGAGGTCCTTTAGAACCACGTACATAGAGGTCATTTAGAACTACGTACTTAGAGGTCATTTAGAACTACGTATTTATAGGTCGTTTAGAACTACGAACTTAGGTGTCATTTAGAACCCACGTACTTAGAGGTCATTTAGAACTACGTATATGAGGTCATTTAGAACCACGTACTTAGAGGACATTTAGAACCACGTACCTAGAGGTAATTTAGAACCACTTACTTAGATGTCATTTGGAAGTACGTACCTAGAGGTCATTTAGAAATACGTACTTAGGGGTCATTTAGAACTATTTACTTAGAGGTCATTTAGAAGCACGTACTTAGAGGTCATTTAGTACCACGAAGTGAGAGGTCATTTAGAACCACGTACTTAAAGGTCATTTAGAACCAACTTTTTAGATGTCATTTAGAACTACGTACTTAGAGGTCAATTAGAACCACGTACTTAGAGGTCATTTAGAACTTACGTACTTAGAGGTCATTTAGAACTACGTACTTAGAGGTAATTTAGTACTACGTACTTAGGTGTCATTTAGAACTACGTACTCTGAGGTCATTTAGAACCACGTACTTAGAAGTCATTTAGAACCACGTACTTAGAGGTCATTTAGAACAACGTACTTAGAGGTCATTTTGAACCACGTACTTAGATGTCATTTAGAACCAACGTACTTAGAGGTCATTTTGAACCAAACACTTAGAGGTCGTTTAGAACCACGTACTTAGAGGTCATTTAGAACCCAGTACTTAGAGGTCATTTAGAACTACGTACTTAGAAGATATTTAGAACCACGTACTTAGAGGTCATTTAGAACCAACTTTTTAGAGGTCATTTAGAATTACGTACTTAGAGGTCCTTTAGAACCACGTACATAGAGGTCATTTAGAACTACGTACTTAGAGGTCATTTAGAACTACGTATTTATAGGTCGTTTAGAACTACGAACTTAGGGGTCATTTAGAACCCACGTACTTAGAGGTCATTTAGAACTACGTATATGAGGGCATTTAGAACCACGTACTTAGAGGACATTTAGAACCACGTACTTAGAGGTAATTTAGAACCACTTACTTAGATGTCATTTGGAAGTACGTACCTAGAGGTCATTTAGAAATACGTACTTAGGGGTCATTTAGAACTATTTACTTATAGGTCATTTAGAAGCACGTACTTAGAGGTCATTTAGTACCACGAAGTGAGAGGTCATTTAGAACCACGTACTTAAAGGTCATTTAGAACCAACTTTTTAGATGTCATTTAGAACTACGTACTTAGAGGTCAATTAGAACCACGTACTTAGAGGTCATTTAGAACTTACGTACTTAGAGGTCATTTAGAACTACGTACTTAGAGGTAATTTAGTACTACGTACTTAGGTGTCATTTAGAACTACGTACTCTGAGGTCATTTAGAACCACGTACTTAGAAGTCATTTAGAACCAAGTACTTAGAGGTCATTTAGAACAACGTACTTAGAGGTCATTTTGAACCACGTACTTAGATGTCATTTAGAACCAACGTACTTAGAGGTCATTTTGAACCAAACACTTAGAGGTCGTTTAGAACTACGTACTTAGAAGTCATTTAGAACCCACGTACTTAGAGGTCATTTAGAAACCACGTTCTTAGAGGTTATTTAGAACCAATTTCTTAGAGGTCATTTAGAACTACGTACTTAGAGGTCAGTTAGTACTACGTACTTAGGGGTCATTTAGAACTACTTACTTAGAGGTCATTTAGAACCAAGTACTTAGAGGTCATTTAGAACCACGTACTTAGAGGTCATTTAGAACCTCGTACTCAGAGGTCATTTAGAACCACGTACTTAGAGGATAGTTAGAACCATGTAATTAGAGGTCAGTTAGAACTACGTTCTAAGAGGTCATTTAGAACCCACGAACTTAGAGGTCATTCAGAACCACGTACTTAGAGGTCATTTAGAACCACGTACTTAGAGGTGATTTAGAACCACGTACTTAGAGGTTATTTAGCACTACGTATATAAGGTCATTTAGAACCACGTACTTAGAGGACATTTAGAACCACGTACTTAGAAGTCATTAGAAGAACCCACGTACTTAGAGGTCATTTAGAACCACGTACTAAGAGGTCATATAGAACCACGTACTTAGAGGTCATTTAGAACTACGTACTTAGCAGTCATTTAGAACTACTTACTTAGAGGTCATTTATAACCACGTACTTAGAGGTCATTTAGAACTATGAACTTAGGGGTCATTTAGAACCCACGTACTTAGAGGTCATTTAGTACCCACGTACTTAGAGGTCATATAGAACCTCGTACTTAGTGGTCATTTAGAACCACTTACTTAGATGTCATTTGGAAGTACGTACCTAGAGGTCATTTAGAACTACGTACTTAGGGGTCATTTAAAACTACTTACTTAGAGGTCATTTAGAAGCACGTACTTAGAGGTCATTTAGAACCACGTACTTAGAGGTCATTTAGAACCACATACTTAGAGGTCATTTAGAACTACGTACTTAGTGGTCAATTAGAACCACGTACTTAGAGGTCATTTAGAACTACGTACTTAGAGGTAATATAGAACTACGTTCTTAGAGGTCATTTAGGACTTCGTACTTAGAGGTCATTTAGAACTACGTACTTATAGGTCATTTAGAACCACGTACTTAGACGTCATTTAGAACCACTTACTTGGAGGTCATTTGGAACTACGTACCTTGAGGTCATTTAGAACCTCGTACTTAGAGGTCATTTAGAACCACATACTTAAAGGTCATTTAGAACTACTTACTTAGAGGTCATTTAGAACTACGTACCTAGAGGTCATTTAAGACCACGTACTTAGAGGTCATTTAGAACCACTTACTTAGAGGTAATTTGGAACTACGTATCTAGAGGTATTGAGAACTACGTACTTAGACGTCATTTAGAACTACGTACTTAGAAGATATTTAGAACCACGTACTTAGAGGTCATTTAGAACCAACTATTTAGAGGTCATTTAGAACTACGTACTTAGATGTCATTTAGAACCACGTACTTAGAGGTCAATTCGAACCAACAACTTAGCGGTCATTTAGAACTACGTACTTAGACCTCATTTAGAACCACGTACTCAGATGTCATTTAGAACCCACGTACTTAGAGGTCATATAGAACCACGTACATAGAGGTCATTTAGAACCACGTACTTAGAGGTCATTTAGAACCACATACTTAGAGGTCATTTAGAAGCACGTACATAGAGGTCATTTAGAACCACGTAGTTAGAGGTCATCTAGAACAACGTACTTAGAGGTCATTTAGAACCACTTACTTAGATGTCATTTGGAAGTACGTACCTAGAGGTCATTTAGAAGCACGTACTTAGAGGTCATTTAGAACCACGTAGTTAGAGGTCATTTAGAACCACGTACTTAGAGGTCATTTAGAACTACGTATATGAGGTCATTTAGAACCACGTACTTTAAGGTCATTTAAATCCACGTACTTATGGTCATTTAGAACTACGTACTTAGATGTCATTTAGAAGCACGTACATAGAGGTCATTTAGAACCACGTACTTAGAGGTCATCTAGAACAACGTACTTAGAGGTCATTTAGAACCACTTACTTAGATGTCATTTGGAAGTACGTACCTAGAGCTCATTTAGAACCACGTACTTAGAGGTCATTTAGAACCACGTACTTAGAGGTCATTTAGAACCACGTAGTTAGAGGTCATTTAGAACCAAGTACTTAGAGGTCATTTAGAACTACGTACTTAGAAGATATTTAGAACCACGTACTTAGAGGTCATTTAGAACCAACTTTTTAGAGGTCATTTAGAACTACGTACTTAGAGGTCCATTAGAACCACGTACATAGTGGTCATTTAGAGCTACGTACTTAGAGGTCATTTAGAACTACGTATTTAGAGGTCATTTAGAACCACGTACTTAGAGGACATTTAGAACCACGTACTTAGAGGTAATTTAGAACCACTTACTTAGATGTCATTTGGAAGTACGTACCTAGAGGTCATTTAGAAATACGTACTTAGGGGTTATTTAGAACTACTTACTTAGAGGTCATTTAGAACCACATATTTGAGGTCGTTTAGAATTACGTACTTTGAGGTCACTTAGAACTTACGTACTTAGAGGTCATTTAGAACTACGTACTTAGAGGTTATTTAGTACTACGTACTTAGGTGTCATTTAGAACTACTGATTTAGAGGTCATTTAGAACTACTGATTTAGAGGTCATTTAGAACCAAGTACTTAGAGGTCATTTAGAACCACGTACTTAGAGGTCATTTAGAACCTCGTACTTAGAGGTCATTTAGAACCACGTACTTAGAGGATAGTTGGAACCATGTAATTAGAGGTCAGTTAGAACTACGTTCTAAGAGGTCATTTAAGAACCCACGAACTTAGAGGTCATTCAGAACCACGTACTTAGAGGTCATTTAGAACCACGTACTTAGAGGTCATTTAGAACCACGTACTTAGAGGTTATTTAGCACTACGTATATAAGGTCATTTAGAACCACGTACTTAGAGGACATTTAGAACCACGTACTTAGAAGTCATTAGAAGAACCCACGTACTTAGAGGTCATTTAGAACCACGTACTAAGAGGTCATATAGAACCACGTACTTAGAGGTCATTTAGAACTACGTACTTAGCAGTCATTTAGAACTACTTACTTAGAGGTCATTTAGAACCACGTACTTAGAGGTCATTTAAAACTACGAACTTAGGGGTCATTTAGAACCCACGTACTTAGAGGTCATTTAGTACCCACGTACTTAGAGGTCATATAGAACCTCGTACTTAGAGGTCATTTAGAACCACTTACTTAGATGTCATTTGGAAGTACGTACCTAGAGGTCATTTAGAACTACGTACTTAGGGGTCATTTAGAACTACTTACTTAGAGGTCATTTAGAAGCACGTACTTAGAGGTCATTTAGAACCACGTACTTAGAGGTTATTTAGCACTACGTATATAAGGTCATTTAGAACCACGTACTTAGAGGACATTTTGAACCACTTACTTGGAGGTCATTTGGAACTACGTACCTTGAGGTCATTTAGAACCTCGTACTTAGAGGTCATTTAGAACCACATACTTAAAGGTCATTTAGAACTACTTACTTAGAGGTCATTTAGAACTACGTACCTAGAGGTCATTTAGGACCACGTACTTAGAGGTCAATTAGAACCACTTACTTAGAGGTCATTTAGAACCACGTTTTCAGATGTCATTTAGAACCCACGTACTTAGAGGTCATATAGAACCACGTACATAGAGGTCATTTAGAACTACGTACTTAGATTTCATTTAGAGCTACGTACTTAGAGGTCATTTAGAACTACTAACTTAGGGGTCATTTAGAACCCACGTACTTAGAGGTCATTTAGAACTACGTATATGAGGTCTTTTAGAACCACGTACTTAGAGGACATTTAGAACCACGTACTTAAAGGTCATTTAGAACCACTTACTTAGAAGTCATTTGGAAGTACGTACTTAGAGGTCATTTAGAACTACGTACTTAGGAGTCATTTAGAACCACTTACTTAGAGGTCATTTAGAAGCACGTACTTAGAGGTCATTTAGAACCACGTAGTTAGAGGTCATTTAGAACCACGTACTTAGAGGTCATTTAGAACTACGTATATGAGGTCATTTAGAACCACGTACTTAGAGGACATTTAGAACCACGTACTTAGAGGGCATTTGAACTAAGTATTTAGAGGTCATTTAGAACCACGTACTTAGAGGTCATTTAGAACCACATACTTAGAGGTCATTTAGAACTACGTACTTAGAGGTCATTTAGAACTACGTACTTTAAGGTCATTTAAATCCACGTACTTATGGTCATTTAGAACTACGTACTTAGAGGTCATTTAGAAGCACGTACATAGAGGTCATTTAGAACCACGTACTTAGAGGTCATCTAGAACAACGTATTTAGAGGTCATTTAGAACCACTTACTTAGATGTCATTTGGAAGTACGTACCTAGAGGTCATTTAGAACCACGTACTTAGAGGTCATTTAGAACCACGTACATAGAGGTCATTTAGAACCAACGTACTTAAAGGTCATTTAGAACCAAACACTTAGAGGTCGTTTAGAACTACGTACTTAGAGGTCATTTAGAACCCACGTACTTAGAGGTCATTTAGAAACCACGTTCTTAGAGGTTATTTAGAACCAACTTCTTAGAGGTCATTTAGAACCCACGTACTTAGAGGTAATTTAGAACCCACGTACTTAGAGGTCATTTAGAACTACGTACTTAGAGGTCATTTAGAAGTACGTACTTAGAGGTCATTTAGTACTACGTACTTAGGGGTCATTTAGAACTACTTACTTAGAGGTCATTTAGAACCAAGTACTTAGAGGTCATTTAGATTCACGTACTTAGAGGTCATTTAGAACTACGTACTTAGGGGTCATTTAGAACTACTTACTTAGAGGTCATTTAGAACCACGTACTTATAGGTCATTTAGAACCACGTACTTAGAGATCATTTAGAACCACGTACTTAGAGGTCATTTAGAACCCAGTACTTAGAGGTCATTTAGAAGTACGTACTTAGAAGATATTTAGAACCACGTACTTAGAGGTCATTTAGAACCAACTTTTTAGAGGTCATTTAGAACTACGTACTTAGAGGTCCTTTAGAACCACGTACATAGAGGTCATTTAGAACTACGTACTTAGAGGTCATTTAGAACTACGTATTTATAGGTCGTTTAGAACTACGAACTTAGGTGTCATTTAGAACCCACGTACTTAGAGGTCATTTAGAACTACGTATATGAGGTCATTTAGAACCACGTACTTAGAGGACATTTAGAACCACGTACCTAGAGGTAATTTAGAACCACTTACTTAGATGTCATTTGGAAGTACGTACCTAGAGGTCATTTAGAAATACGTACTTAGGGGTCATTTAGAACTATTTACTTAGAGGTCATTTAGAAGCACGTACTTAGAGGTCATTTAGTACCACGAAGTGAGAGGTCATTTAGAACTACGTACTTAAAGGTCATTTAGAACCAACTTTTTAGATGTCATTTAGAACTACGTACTTAGAGGTCAATTAGAACCACGTACTTAGAGGTCATTTAGAACTTACGTACTTAGAGGTCATTTAGAACTACGTACTTAGAGGTAATTTAGTACTACGTACTTAGGTGTCATTTAGAACTACGTACTCTGAGGTCATTTAGAACCACGTACTTAGAAGTCATTTAGAACCACGTACTTAGAGGTCATTTAGAACAACGTACTTAGAGGTCATTTTGAACCACGTACTTAGATGTCATTTAGAACCAACGTACTTAGAGGTCATTTTGAACCAAACACTTAGAGGTCGTTTAGAACCACGTACTTAGAGGTCATTTAGAACCCAGTACTTAGAGGTCATTTAGAACTACGTACTTAGAAGATATTTAGAACCACGTACTTAGAGGTCATTTAGAACCAACTTTTTAGAGGTCATTTAGAATTACGTACTTAGAGGTCCTTTAGAACCACGTACATAGAGGTCATTTAGAACTACGTACTTAGAGGTCATTTAGAACTACGTATTTATAGGTCATTTAGAACTACGAACTTAGGGGTCATTTAGAACCCACGTACTTAGAGGTCATTTAGAACTACGGTAATGAGGTCATTTAGAACCACGTACTTAGAGGACATTTAGAACCACGTACTTAGAGGTAATTTAGAACCACTTACTTAGATGTCATTTGGAAGTACGTACCTAGAGGTCATTTAGAAATACGTACTTAGAAGTCATTTCGAACTATTTACTTAGAGGTCATTTAGAAGCACGTACTTAGAGGTCATTTAGTACCACGAAGTGAGAGGTCATTTAGAACCACGTACTTAAAGGTCATTTAGAACCAACTTTTTAGATGTCATTTAGAACTACTGACTTAGAGGTCATTTAGAACTACGTACTTAGAGGTAATTTAGTACTACGTACTTAGGTGTCATTTAGAACTACGTACTCTGAGGTCATTTAGAACCACGTACTTAGAGGATAGTTAGAACCATGTAATTAGAGGTCAGTTAGAACTACGTTCTAAGAGGTCATTTAGAACCCACGAACTTAGAGGTCATTCAGAACCACGTACTTAGAGGTCATTTAGAACCACGGACTTAGAGGTGATTTAGAACCACGTACTTAGAGGTTATTTAGCACTACGTATATAAGGTCATTTAGAACCACGTACTTAGAGGACATTTAGAACCACGTACTTAGAAGTCATTAGAAGAACCCACGTACTTAGAGGTCATTTAGAACCACGTACTAAGAGGTCATATAGAACCACGTACTTAGAGGTCATTTAGAACTACGTACTTAGCAGTCATTTAGAACTACTTACTTAGAGGTCATTTAGAACCACGTACTTAGAGGTCATTTAGAACTATGAACTTAGGGGTCATTTAGAACCCACGTACTTAGAGGTCATTTAGTACCCACGTACTTAGAGGTCATATAGAACCTCGTACTTAGAGGTCATTTAGAACCACTTACTTAGATGTCATTTGGAAGTACGTACCTAGAGGTCATTTAGAACTACGTACTTAGGGGTCATTTAGAACTACTTACTTAGAGGTCATTTAGAAGCACGTACTTAGAGGTCATTTAGAACCACGTACTTAGAGGTCATTTAGAACCACGTACTAAGAGGTTATTTAGCACTACGTATATAAGGTCATTTAGAACCACGTACTTAGAGGACATTTTGAACCACGTACTTAGAAGTCATTTAGAAGAACCCACGTACTTAGAGGTCATTTAGAACCACGTACTAAGAGATCATATAGAACCACGTACTTAGAGGTCATTTAGAACCACTTACTTAGAGGTCATTTAGAACCACATACTTAGAGGTCATTTAGAACTACGTACTTAGTGGTCAATTAGAACCACTTACTTAGAGGTCATTTAGAACTACGTACTTAGAGGTAATATAGAACTACGTTCTTAGAGGTCATTTAGGACTTCGTACTTAGAGGTCATTTAGAACTACGTACTTATAGGTCATTTAGAACCACGTACTTAGACGTCATTTAGAACCACTTACTTGGAGGTCATTTGGAACTACGTACCTTGAGGTCATTTAGAACCTCGTACTTAGAGGTCATTTAGAACCACTTACTTAGAGGTAATTTGGAACTACGTATCTAGAGGTATTGAGAACTACGTACTTAGACGTCATTTAGAACTACGTACTTAGAAGATATTTAGAACCACGTACTTAGAGGTCATTTAGAACCAACTATTTAGAGGTCATTTAGAACTACGTACTTAGATGTCATTTAGAACCACGTACTTAGAGGTCAATTCGAACCAACAACTTAGCGGTCATTTAGAACTACGTACTTAGAGGTCATTTAGAACCACGTACTCAGATGTCATTTAGAACCCACGTACTTAGAGGTCATATAGAACCACGTACATAGAGGTCATTTAGAACCACGTACTTAGAGGTCATTTAGAACCACATACTTAGAGGTCATTTAGAAGCACGTACATAGAGGTCATTTAGAACCACGTAGTTAGAGGTCATCTAGAACAACGTACTTAGAAGTCATTTAGAACCACTTACTTAGATGTCATTTGGAAGTACGTACCTAGAGGTCATTTAGAAGCACGTACTTAGAGGTCATTTAGAACCACGTAGTTAGAGGTCATTTAGAACCACGTACTAAGAGGTCATTTAGAACTACGTATATGAGGTCATTTAGAACCACGTACTTAGAGGACATTTAGAACCACGTACTTAGGTGTCATTTAGAACTACTGACTTAGATGTCATTTAGAACCAAGTACTTAGAGGTCATTTAGAACTACGTACTTAGAGGTCATTTAGAACCTCGTACTTAGAGGTCAATTAGAACTACGAACTTAGGGGTCATTTAGAACTACGTACTTAGAGGTGTTATAGAACTACGTTCTTAGAGGTCATTTAGGACTACGTACTTAGAGGTCATTTAGAACCTCATACTTAGAGGTCATTTAGAACTACTTACTTAGAGGTCATTTAGAACTACCTACTTTAAGGTCATTTAAATCCACGTACTTATGGTCATTTAGAACTACGTACTTAGAGGTCATTTAGAAGCACGTACATAGAGGTCATTTAGAACCACGTACTTAGAGGTCATCTAGAACAACGTACTTAGAGGTCATTTAGAACCACTTACTTAGATGTCATTTGGAAGTACGTACCTAGAGGTCATTTAGAACCACGTACTTAGAGGTCATTTAGAACCACGTACTTAGAGGTCATTTAGAACTACGTACTTAGAAGATATTTAGAACCACGTACTTAGAGGTCATTTAGAACCAACTTTTTAGAGGTCATTTAAAACTACGTACTTTGAGGTCCTTTAGAACCACGTACATAGAGGTCATTTAGAACTACGTACTTAGAGGTCATTTAGAACTACGTATTTAGAGGTCATTTAGAACCACGTACTTATAGGTCATTTAGAACCACGTACTTAGACGTCATTTAGAACCACTTACTTGGAGGTCATTTGGAACTACGTACCTTGAGGTCATTTAGAACCTCGTACTTAGAGGTCATTTAGAACCACATACTTAAAGGTCATTTAAAACTACTTACTTAGAGGTCATTTAAAACTACGTACCTAGAGGTCATTTAGGACCACGTACTTAGAGGTCATTTAGAACCACTTACTTAGAGGTCATTTGGAACTACGTATCTAGAGGTATTGAGAACTACGTACTAAGACGTCATTTAGAACTACGTACTTAGAAGATATTTAGAACCACGTACTTAGAGGTCAATTCGAACCAACAACTTAGCGGTCATTTAGAACTACGTACTTAGAGGTCATTTAGAACCACGTTTTCAGATGTCATTTAGAACCCACGTACTTAGAGGTCATATAGAACCACGTACATAGAGGTCATTTAGAACTACGTACTTAGATTTCATTTAGAGCTACGTACTTAGAGGTCATTTAGAACTACGAACTTAGGGGTCATTTAGAACCCACGTACTTAGAGGTCATTTAGAACTACGTATATGAGGTCTTTTAGAACCACGTACTTAGAGGACATTTAGAACCACGTACTTAGAGGTCATTTAGAACCACTTACTTAGAAGTCATTTGGAAGTACGTACTTAGAGGTCATTTAGAACTACGTACTTAGGGGTCATTTAGAACCACTTACTTAGAGGTCATTTAGAAGCACGTACTTAGAGGTCATTTAGAACCACGTAGTTAGAGGTCATTTAGAACCACGTACTTAGAGGTCATTTAGAACTACGTATATGAGGTCATTTAGAACTACGTACTTAGAGGACATTTAGAACCACGTACTTAGAGGGCATTTGAACTAAGTATTCAGAGGTCATTTAGAACCACGTACTTAGAGGTCATTTAGAACCACATACTTAGAGGTCATTTAGAACTACGTACTTAGAGGTCATTTAGAACTACGTACTTTAAGGTCATTTAAATCCACGTACTTATGGTCATTTAGAACTACGTACTTAGAGGTCATTTAGAAGCACGTACATAGAGGTCATTTAGAACCACGTACTTAGAGGTCATCTAGAACAACGTATTTAGATGTCATTTAGAACCACTTACTTAGATGTCATTTGGAAGTACGTACCTAGAGGTCATTTAGAACCACGTACTTAGAGGTCATTTAGAACCACGTACTTAGAGGTCATTTAGAACCAACGTACTTAGAGGTCATTTAGAACCAAACACCTAGAGGTCGTTTAGAACTACGTACTTAGAGGTCATTTAGAACCCACGTACTTAGAGGTCATTTAGAAACCACGTTCTTAGAGGTTATTTAGAACCAACTTCTTAGAGGTCATTTAGAACCCACGTACTTAGAGGTAATTTGGAACCCACGTACTTAGAGGTCATTTAGAACTACGTACTTAGAGGTCATTTAGAAGTACGTACTTAGAGGTCATTTAGTACTACGTACTTAGGGGTCATTTAGAACTACTTACTTAGAGGTCATTTAGAACCAAGTACTTAGAGGTCATTTAGATTCACGTACTTAGAGGTCATTTAGAACTACGTACTTAGGGGTCATTTAAAACTACTTACTTAGAGGTCATTTAGAACCACGTACTTATAGGTCATTTAGAACCACGTACTTAGAGATCATTTAGAACCACGTACTTAGAGGTCATTTAGAACCCAGTACTTAGAGGTCATTCAGAACTACGTACTTAGAAGATATTTAGAACCACGTACTTAGAGGTCATTTAGAACCAACTTTTTAGAGGTCATTTAGAACTACGTACTTAGAGGTCCTTTAGAACCACGTACATAGAGGTCATTTAGAACTACGTACTTAGAGGTCATTTAGAAATACGTATTTATAGGTCGTTTAGAACTACGAACTTAGGGGTCATTTAGAACCCACGTACTTAGAGGTCATTTAGAACTACGTATATGAGGTCATTTAGAACCACGTACTTAGAGGACATTTAGAACCACGTACTTAGAGGTAATATAGAACCACTTACTTAGATGTCATTTGGAAGTACGTACCTAGAGGTCATTTAGAAATACGTACTTAGGGGTCATTTAGAACTATTTACTTAGAGGTCATTTAGAAGCACGTACTTAGAGGTCATTTAGTACTACGAAGTGAGAGGTCAGTTAGAACCACGTACTTAAAGGTCATTTAGAACCAACTTTTTAGATGTCATTTAGAACTACGTACTTAGAGGTCAATTAGAACCACGTACTTAGAGGTCATTTAGAACTTACGTACTTAGAGGTCATTTTGAACTACGTACTTAGAGGTAATTTAGTACTACGTACTTAGGTGTCATTTAGAACTACGTACTCTGAGGTCATTTAGAACCACATACTTAGAAGTCATTTAGAACCACGTACTTAGAGGTCATTTAGAACAACGTACTTAGAGGTCATTTTGAACCACGTACTTAGATGTCATTTAGAACCAACGTACTTAGAGGTCATTTTGAACCAAACACTTAGAGGTCGTTTAGAACCACGTACTTACAGGTCATTTAGAACCCAGTACTTAGAGGTCATTTAGAACTACGTACTTAGAAGATATTTAGAACCACGTACTTAGAGGTCATTTAGAACCAACTTTTTAGAGATCATTTAGAACTACGTACTTAGAGGTCCTTTAGAACCACGTACATAGAGGTCATTTAGAACTACGTACTTAGAGGTCATTTAGAACTACGTATTTATAGGTCGTTTAGAACTACGAACTTAGGGGTCATTTAGAACCCACGTACTTAGAGGTCATTTAGAACTACGTATATGAGGTCATTTAGAACCACGTACTTAGAGGACATTTAGAACCACGTACTTAGAGGTAATTTAGAACCACTTACTTAGATGTCATTTGGAAGTACGTACCTAGAGGTCATTTAGAAATACGTACTTAGGGGTCATTTAGAACTATTTACTTAGAGGTCATTTAGAACCACGTACTTAGAAGTCATTTAGAACCACGTTCTTAGAGGTCATTTAGAACAACGTACTTAGAGGTCATTTTGAACCACGTACTTAGATGTCATTTAGAACCAACGTACTTAGAGGTCATTTTGAACCAAACACTTAGAGGTCGTTTAGAACTACGTACTTAGAAGTCATTTAGAACCCACGTACTTAGAGGTCATTTAGAAACCACGTTCTTAGAGGTTATTTAGAACCAATTTCTTAGAGGTCATTTAGAACTACGTACTTAGAGGTCAGTTAGTACTACGTACTTAGAGGTCATTTAGAACTACTTACTTAGAGGTCATTTAGAACCAAGTACTTAGAGGTCATTTAGAACCACGTACTTAGAGGTCATTTAGAACCTCGTACTCAGAGGTCATTTAGAACCACGTACTTAGAGGATAGTTAGAACCATGTAATTAGAGGTCAGTTAGAACTACGTTCTAAGAGGTCATTTAGAACCCACGAACTTAGAGGTCATTCAGAACCACGTACTTAGAGGTCATTTAGAACCACGTACTTAGAGGTGATTTAGAACCACGTACTTAGAGATTATTTAGCACTACGTATATAAGGTCATTTAGAACCACGTACTTAGAGGACATTTAGAACCACGTACTTAGAAGTCATTAGAAGAACCCACGTACTTAGAGGTCATTTAGAACCACGTACTAAGAGGTCATATAGAACCACGTACTTAGAGGTCATTTAGAACTACGTACTTAGCAGTCATTTAGAACTACTTACTTAGAGGTCATTTAGAACCACGTACTTAGAGGTCATTTAGAACTACGAACATAGGGGTCATTTAGAACCCACGTACTTAGAGGTCATTTAGTACCCACGTACTTAGAGGTCATATAGAACCTCGTACTTAGAGGTCATTTAGAACCACTTACTTAGATGTCATTTGGAAGTACGTACCTAGAGGTCATTTAGAACTACGTACTTAGGGGTCATTTAGAACTAGTTACTTAGAGGTCATTTAGAAGCACGTACTTAGAGGTCATTTAGAACCACGTACTTGGAGGTCATTTAGAACCACGTACTAAGAGGTTATTTAGCACTACGTATATAAGGTCATTTAGAACCACGTACTTAGAGGACATTTAGAACCACGTACTTAGGTGTCATTTAGAACTACTGACTTAGATGTCATTAAGAACCAAGTACTTAGAGGTCATTTAGAACCACGTACTAAGAGATCATATAGAACCACGTACTTAGAGGTCATTTAGAACCACTTACCTAGAGGTCATTTAGAACCACATACTTAGAGGTCATTTAGAACTACGTACCTAGTGGTCAATTAGAACCACGTACTTAGAGGTAATTTAGAACTACGTACTTAGAGGTAATATAGAACTACGTTCTTAGAGGTCATTTAGGACTTCGTACTTAGAGGTCATTTAGAACTACGTACTTATAGGTCATTTAGAACCACGTACTTAGACGTCATTTAGAACCACTTACTTGGAGGTCATTTGGAAATACGTACCTTGAGGTCATTTAGAACCTCGTACTTAGAGGTCATTTAGAACCACATACTTAAAGGTCATTTAGAACTACTTACTTAGAGGTCATTTAGAACTACGTACCTAGAAGTCATTTAAGACCACGTACTTAGAGGTCATTTAGAACCACTTACTTAGAGGTAATTTGGAACTACGTATCTAGAGGTATTGAGAACTACGTACTTAGACGTCATTTAGAACTACGTACTTAGAAGATATTTAGAACCACGTACTTAGAGGTCATTTAGAACCAACTATTTAGAGGTCATTTAGAACTACGTACTTAGATGTCATTTAGAACCACGTACTTAGAGGTCAATTCGAACCAACAACTTAGCGGTCATTTAGAACTACGTACTTAGAGGTCATTTAGAACCACGTACTCAGATGTCATTTAGAACCCACGTACTTAGAGGTCATATAGAACCACGTACATAGAGGTCATTTAGAACCACGTACTTAGAGGTCATTTAGAACCACATACTTAGAGGTCATTTATAACTACGTACTTAGAGGTCATTTAGAACTACGTACTTTAAGGTCATTTAGAACCCACGTACTTAGAGGTCATTTAGAAACCACGTTCTTAGAGGTTATTTAGAACCAATTTCTTAGAGGTCATTTAGAACTACGTACTTAGAGGTCAGTTAGTACTACGTACTTAGGGGTCATTTAGAACTACTTACTTAGAGGTCATTTAGAACCAAGTACTTAGAGGTCATTTAGAACCACGTACTTAGAGGTCATTTAGAACCTCGTACTCAGAGGTCATTTAGAACCACGTACTTAGAGGATAGTTAGAACCATGTAATTAGAGGTCAGTTAGAACTACGTTCTAAGAGGTCATTTAGAACCCACGAACTTAGAGGTCATTCAGAACCACGTACTTAGAGGTCATTTAGAACCACGTACTTAGAGGTGATTTAGAACCACGTACTTAGAGGTTATTTAGCACTACGTATATAAGGTCATTTAGAACCACGTACTTAGAGGACATTTAGAACCACGTACTTAGAAGTCATTAGAAGAACCCACGTACTTAGAGGTCATTTAGAACCACGTACTAAGAGGTCATATAGAACCACGTACTTAGAGGTCATTTAGAACTACGTACTTAGCAGTCATTTAGAACTACTTACTTAGAGGTCATTTAGAACCACGTACTTAGAGGTCATTTAGAACTACGAACATAGGGGTCATTTAGAACCCACGTACTTAGAGGTCATTTAGTACCCACGTACTTAGAGGTCATATAGAACCTCGTACTTAGAGGTCATTTAGAACCACTTACTTAGATGTCATTTGGAAGTACGTACCTAGAGGTCATTTAGAACTACGTACTTAGGGGTCATTTAGAACTAGTTACTTAGAGGTCATTTAGAAGCACGTACTTAGAGGTCATTTAGAACCACGTACTTAGAGGTCATTTAGAACCACGTACTAAGAGGTTATTTAGCACTACGTATATAAGGTCATTTAGAACCACGTACTTAGAGGACATTTAGAACCACGTACTTAGGTGTCATTTAGAACTACTGACTTAGATGTCATTTAGAACCAAGTACTTAGAGGTCATTTAGAACCACGTACTAAGAGATCATATAGAACCACGTACTTAGAGGTCATTTAGAACCACTTACTTAGAGGTCATTTAGAACCACATACTTAGAGGTCATTTAGAACTACGTACCTAGTGGTCAATTAGAACCACGTACTTAGAGGTCATTTAGAACTACGTACTTAGAGGTAATATAGAACTACGTTCTTAGAGGTCATTTAGGACTTCGTACTTAGAGGTCATTTAGAACTACGTACTTATAGGTCATTTAGAACCACGTACTTAGACGTCATTTAGAACCACTTACTTGGAGGTCATTTGGAAATACGTACCTTGAGGTCATTTAGAACCTCGTACTTAGAGGTCATTTAGAACCACATACTTAAAGGTCATTTAGAACTACTTACTTAGAGGTCATTTAGAACTACGTACCTAGAAGTCATTTAAGACCACGTACTTAGAGGTCATTTAGAACCACTTACTTAGAGGTAATTTGGAACTACGTATCTAGAGGTATTGAGAACTACGTACTTAGACGTCATTTAGAACTACGTACTTAGAAGATATTTAGAACCACGTACTTAGAGGTCATTTAGAACCAACTATTTAGAGGTCATTTAGAACTACGTACTTAGATGTCATTTAGAACCACGTACTTAGAGGTCAATTCGAACCAACAACTTAGCGGTCATTTAGAACTACGTACTTAGAGGTCATTTAGAACCACGTACTCAGATGTCATTTAGAACCCACGTACTTAGAGGTCATATAGAACCACGTACATAGAGGTCATTTAGAACCACGTACTTAGAGGTCATTTAGAACCACATACTTAGAGGTCATTTATAACTACGTACTTAGAGGTCATTTAGAACTACGTACTTTAAGGTCATTTAAATCCACGTACTTATGGTCATTTAGTACTACGTACTTAGAGGTCATTTAGAAGCACGTACATAGAGGTCATTTAGAACCACGTAGTTAGAGGTCATCTAGAACAACGTACTTAGAGGTCATTTAGAACCACTTACTTAGATGTCATTTGGAAGTACGTACCTAGAGGTCATTTAGAAGCACGTACTTAGAGGTCCTTTAGAACCACGTAGTTAGAGGTCATTTAGAACCACGTACTTAGAGGTCATTTAGAACTACGTATATGAGGTCATTTAGAACCACGTACTTAGAGGACATTTAGAACCACGTACTTAGGTGTCATTTAGAACTACTGACTTAGATGTCATTTAGAACCAAGTACTTAGAGGTCATTTAGAACTACGTACTTAGAGGTCATTTAGAACCTCGTACTTAGAGGTCAATTAGAACTACGAACTTAGGGGTCATTTAGAACTACGTACTTAGAGGTGTTATAGAACTACGTTCTTAGAGGTCATTTAGGACTACGTACTTAGAGGTCATTTAGAACCTCATACTTAGAGGTCATTTAGAACTACTTACTTAGAGGTCATTTAGAACTTCGTACTTTAAGGTCATTTAAATCCACGTACTTATGGTCATTTAGAACTACGTACTTAGAGGTCATTTAGAAGCACGTACATAGAGGTCATTTAGAACCACGTACTTAGAGGTCATCTAGAACAACGTACTTAGAGGTCATTTAGAACCACTTACTTAGATGTCGTTTGGAAGTACGTACCTAGAGGTCATTTAGAACCACGTACTTAGAGGTCATTTAGAACCACGTACTTAGAGGTCATTTAGAACCAACGTACTTAGAGGTCATTTAGAACCAAACACTTAGAGGTCGTTTAGAACTACGTACTTAGAGGTCATTTAGAACCCACGTACTTAGAGGTCATTTAGAAACCACGTTCTTAGAGGTTATTTAGAACCAACTTCTTAGAGGTCATTTAGAACCCACGTACTTAGAGGTAATTTAGAACCCACGTACTTAGAGGTCATTTAGAACTACGTACTTAGAGGTCATTTAGAACTACGTACTTAGAGGTCATTTAGTACTACGTACTTAGGGGTCATTTAGAACTACTTACTTAGAGGTCATTTAGAACCAAGTACTTAGAGGTCATTTAGATTCACGTACTTAGAGGTCATTTAGAACTATGTACTTAGGGGTCATTTAGAACTACTTACTTAGAGGTCATTTAGAACCACGTACTTATAGGTTATTTAGAACCACGTACTTAGAGGTCATTTAGAACCACGTACTTAGAGGTCATTTAGAACCCAGTACTTAGATGTCATTTAGAACCAACGTACTTAGAGGTCATTTTGAACCAAACACTTAGAGGTCGTTTAGAACTACGTACTTACAAGTCATTTAGAACCCACGTACTTAGAGGTCATTTAGAAACCACGTTCTTAGAGGTTATTTAGAACCAATTTCTTAGAGGTCATTTAGAACTACGTACTTAGAGGTCAGTTAGTACTACGTACTTAGGGGTCATTTAGAACTACTTACTTAGAGGTCATTTAGAACCAAGTACTTAGAGGTCATTTAGAACCACGTACTTAGAGGTCATTTAGAACCTCGTACTCAGAGGTCATTTAGAACCACGTACTTAGAGGATAGTTAGAACCATGTAATTAGAGGTCAGTTAGAACTACGTTCTAAGAGGTCATTTAGAACCCACGAACTTAGAGGTCATTCAGAACCACGTACTTAGAGGTCATTTAGAACCACGTACTTAGAGGTGATTTAGAACCACGTACTTAGAGGTTATTTAGCACTACGTATATAAGGTCATTTAGAACCACGTACTTAGAGGACATTTAGAACCACGTACTTAGAAGTCATTAGAAGAACCCACGTACTTAGAGGTCATTTAGAACCACGTACTAAGAGGTCATATAGAACCACGTACTTAGAGGTCATTTAGAACTACGTACTTAGCAGTCATTTAGAACTACTTACTTAGAGGTCATTTAGAACCACGTACTTAGAGGTCATTTAGAACTACGAACATAGGGGTCATTTAGAACCTACGTACTTAGAGGTCATTTAGTACCCACGTACTTAGAGGTCATATAGAACCTCGTACTTAGAGGTCATTTAGAACCACTTACTTAGATGTCATTTGGAAGTACGTACCTAGAGGTCATTTAGAACTACGTACTTAGGGGTCATTTAGAACTAGTTACTTAGAGGTCATTTAGAAGCACGTACTTAGAGGTCATTTAGAACCACGTACTTAGAGGTCATTTAGAACCACGTACTAAGAGGTTATTTAGCACTACGTATATAAGGTCATTTAGAACCACGTACTTAGAGGACATTTAGAACCACGTACTTAGGTGTCATTTAGAACTACTGACTTAGATGTCATTTAGAACCAAGTACTTAGAGGTCATTTAGAACCACGTACTAAGAGATCATATAGAACCACGTACTTAGAGGTCATTTAGAACCACTTACTTAGAGGTCATTTAGAACCACATACTTAGAGGTCATTTAGAACTACGTACCTAGTGGTCAATTAGAACCACGTACTTAGAGGTCATTTAGAACTACGTACTTAGAGGTAATATAGAACTACGTTCTTAGAGGTCATTTAGGACTTCGTACTTAGAGGTCATTTAGAACTACGTACTTATAGGTCATTTAGAACCACGTACTTAGACGTCATTTAGAACCACTTACTTGGAGGTCATTTGGAAATACGTACCTTGAGGTCATTTAGAACCTCGTACTTAGAGGTCATTTAGAACCACATACTTAAAGGTCATTTAGAACTACTTACTTAGAGGTCATTTAGAACTACGTACCTAGAAGTCATTTAAGACCACGTACTTAGAGGTCATTTAGAACCACTTACTTAGAGGTAATTTGGAACTACGTATCTAGAGGTATTGAGAACTACGTACTTAGACGTCATTTAGAACTACGTACTTAGAAGATATTTAGAACCACGTACTTAGAGGTCATTTAGAACCAACTATTTAGAGGTCATTTAGAACTACGTACTTAGATGTCATTTAGAACCACGTACTTAGAGGTCAATTCGAACCAACAACTTAGCGGTCATTTAGAACTACGTACTTAGAGGTCATTTAGAACCACGTACTCAGATGTCATTTAGAACCCACGTACTTAGAGGTCATATAGAACCACGTACATAGAGGTCATTTAGAACCACGTACTTAGAGGTCATTTAGAACCACATACTTAGAGGTCATTTATAACTACGTACTTAGAGGTCATTTAGAACTACGTACTTTAAGGTCATTTAAATCCACGTACTTATGGTCATTTAGTACTACGTACTTAGAGGTCATTTAGAAGCACGTACATAGAGGTCATTTAGAACCACGTAGTTAGAGGTCATCTAGAACAACGTACTTAGAGGTCATTTAGAACCACTTACTTAGATGTCATTTGGAAGTACGTACCTAGAGGTCATTTAGAAGCACGTACTTAGAGGTCATTTAGAACCACGTAGTTAGAGGTCATTTAGAACCACGTACTTAGAGGTCATTTAGAACTACGTATATGAGGTCATTTAGAACCACGTACTTAGAGGACATTTAGAACCACGTACTTAGGTGTCATTTAGAACTACTGACTTAGATGTCATTTAGAACCAAGTACTTAGAGGTCATTTAGAACTACGTACTTAGAGGTCATTTAGAACCTCGTACTTAGAGGTCAATTAGAACTACGAACTTAGGGGTCATTTAGAACTACGTACTTAGAGGTGTTATAGAACTACGTTCTTAGAGGTCATTTAGGACTACGTACTTAGAGGTCATTTAGAACCTCATACTTAGAGGTCATTTAGAACTACTTACTTAGAGGTCATTTAGAACTTCGTACTTTAAGGTCATTTAAATCCACGTACTTATGGTCATTTAGAACTACGTACTTAGAGGTCATTTAGAAGCACGTACATAGAGGTCATTTAGAACCACGTACTTAGAGGTCATCTAGAACAACGTACTTAGAGGTCATTTAGAACCACTTACTTAGATGTCATTTGGAAGTACGTACCTAGAGGTCATTTAGAACCACGTACTTAGAGGTCATTTAGAACCACGTACTTAGAGGTCATTTAGAACCAACGTACTTAGAGGTCATTTAGAACCAAACACTTAGAGGTCGTTTAGAACTACGTACTTAGAGGTCATTTAGAACCCACGTACTTAGAGGTCATTTAGAAACCACGTTCTTAGAGGTTATTTAGAACCAACTTCTTAGAGGTCATTTAGAACCCACGTACTTAGAGGTAATTTAGAACCCACGTACTTAGAGGTCATTTAGAACTACGTACTTAGAGGTCATTTAGAACTACGTACTTAGAGGTCATTTAGTACTACGTACTTAGGGGTCATTTAGAACTACTTACTTAGAGGTCATTTAGAACCAAGTACTTAGAGGTCATTTAGATTCACGTACTTAGAGGTCATTTAGAACTATGTACTTAGGGGTCATTTAGAACTACTTACTTAGAGGTCATTTAGAACCACGTACTTATAGGTTATTTAGAACCACGTACTTAGAGGTCATTTAGAACCACGTACTTAGAGGTCATTTAGAACCCAGTACTTAGATGTCATTTAGAACCAACGTACTTAGAGGTCATTTTGAACCAAACACTTAGAGGTCGTTTAGAACTACGTACTTAGAAGTCATTTAGAACCCACGTACTTAGAGGTCATTTAGAAACCACGTTCTTAGAGGTTATTTAGAACCAATTTCTTAGAGGTCATTTAGAACTACGTACTTAGAGGTCAGTTAGTACTACGTACTTAGGGGTCATTTAGAACTACTTACTTAGAGGTCATTTAGAACCAAGTACTTAGAGGTTATTTAGAACCACGTACTTAGAGGTCATTTAGAACCTCGTACTCAGAGGTCATTTAGAACCACGTACTTAGAGGATAGTTAGAACCATGTAATTAGAGGTCAGTTAGAACTACGTTCTAAGAGGTCATTTAGAACCCACGAACTTAGAGGTCATTCAGAACCACGTACTTAGAGGTCATTTAGAACCACGTACTTAGAGGTGATTTAGAACCACGTACTTAGATGTTATTTAGCACTACGTATATAAGGTCATTTAGAACCACGTACTTAGAGGACATTTAGAACCACGTACTTAGAAGTCATTAGAAGAACCCACGTACTTAGAGGTCATTTAGAACCACGTACTAAGAGGTCATATAGAACCACGTACTTAGAGGTCATTTAGAACTACGTACTTAGCAGTCATTTAGAACTACTTACTTAGAGGTCATTTAGAACCACGTACTTAGAGGTCATTTAGAACTACGAACATAGGGGTCATTTAGAACCCACGTACTTAGAGGTCATTTAGTACCCACGTACTTAGAGGTCATATAGAACCTCGTACTTAGAGGTCATTTAGAACCACTTACTTAGATGTCATTTGGAAGTACGTACCTAGAGGTCATTTAGAACTACGTACTTAGGGGTCATTTAGAACTAGTTACTTAGAGGACATTTAGAAGCACGTACTTAGAGGTCATTTAGAACCACGTACTTAGAGGTCATTTAGAACCACGTACTAAGAGGTTATTTAGCACTACGTATAAAAGGTCATTTAGAACCACGTACTTAGAGGACATTTAGAACCACGTACTTAGGTGTCATTTAGAACTACTGACTTAGATGTCATTTAGAACCAAGTACTTAGAGGTCATTTAGAACCACGTACTAAGAGATCATATAGAACCACTTACTTAGAGGTCATTTAGAACCACTTACTTAGAGGTCATTTAGAACCACATACTTAGAGGTCATTTAGAACTACGTACCTAGTGGTAAATTAGAACCACGTACTTAGAGGTCATTTAGAACTACGTACTTAGAGGTAATATAGAACTACGTTCTTAGAGGTCATTTAGGACTTCGTACTTAGAGGTCATTTAGAACTACGTACTTATAGGTCATTTAGAACCACGTACTTAGACGTCATTTAGAACCACTTACTTGGAGGTCATTTGGAAATACGTACCTTGAGGTCATTTAGAACCTCGTACTTAGAGGTCATTTAGAACCACATACTTAAAGGTCATTTAGAACTACTTACTTAGAGGTCATTTAGAACTACGTATCTAGAGGTATTGAGAACTACGTACTTAGACGTCATTTAGAACTACGTACTTAGAAGATATTTAGAACCACGTACTTAGAGGTCATTTAGAACCAACTATTTAGAGGTCATTTAGAACTACGTACTTAGATGTCATTTAGAACCACGTACTTAGAGGTCAATTCGAACCAACAACTTAGCGGTCATTTAGAACTACGTACTTAGAGGTCATTAAGAACCACGTACTCAGATGTCATTTAGAACCCACGTACTTAGAGGTCATATAAAACCACGTACATAGAGGTCATTTAGAACCACGTACTTAGAGGTCATTTAGAACCACATACTTAGAGGTCATTTATAACTACGTACTTAGAGGTCATTTAGAACTACGTACTTTAAGGTCATTTAAATCCACGTACTTATGGTCATTTAGTACTACGTACTTAGAGGTCATTTAGAAGCACGTACATAGAGGTCATTTAGAACCACGTAGTTAGAGGTCATTTAGAACAACGTACTTAGAGGTCATTTAGAACCACTTACTTAGATGTCATTTGGAAGTACGTACCTAGAGGTCATTTAGAAGCACGTACTTAGAGGTCATTTAGAACCACGTAGTTAGAGGTCATTTAGAACCACGTACTTAGAGGTCATTTAGAACTACGTATATGAGGTCATTTAGAACCACGTACTTAGAGGACATTTAGAACCACGTACTTAGGAGTCATTTAGAACTACTGACTTAGATGTCATTTAGAACCAAGTACTTAGAGGTCATTTAGAACTACGTACTTAGAGGTCATTTAGAACCTCGTACTTAGAGGTCAATTAGAACTACGAACTTAGGGGTCATTTAGAACTACGTACTTAGAGGTGTTATAGAACTACGTTCTTAGAGGTCATTTAGGACTACGTACTTAGAGGTCATTTAGAACCTCATACTTAGAGGTCATTTAGAACTACTTACTTAGAGGTCATTTAGAACTTCGTACTTTCAGGTCATTTAAATCCACGTACTTATGGTCATTTAGAACTACGTACTTAGAGGTCATTTAGAAGCACGTACATAGAGGTCATTTAGAACCACGTACTTAGAGGTCATCTAGAACAACGTACTTAGAGGTCATTTAGAACCACTTACTTAGATGTCATTTGGAAGTACGTACCTAGAGGTCATTTAGAACCACGTACTTAGAGGTCATTTAGAACCACGTACTTAGAGGTCATTTAGAACCAACGTACTTAGAGGTCATTTAGAACCAAACACTTAGAGGTCGTTTAGAACTACGTACTTAGAGGTCATTTAGAACCCACGTACTTAGAGGTCATTTAGAAACCACGTTCTTAGAGGTTATTTAGAACCAACTTCTTAGAGGTCATTTAGAACCCACGTACTTAGAGGTAATTTAGAACCCACGTACTTAGAGGTCATTTAGAACTACGTACTTAGAGGTCATTTAGAACTACGTACTTAGAGGTCATTTAGTACTACGTACTTAGGGGTCATTTAGAACTACTTACTTAGAGGTCATTTAGAACCAAGTACTTAGAGGTCATTTAGATTCACGTACTTAGAGGTCATTTAGAACTATGTACTTAGGGGTCATTTAGAACTACTTACTTAGAGGTCATTTAGAACCACGTACTTATAGGTTATTTAGAACCACGTACTTAGAGGTCATTTAGAACCACGTACTTAGAGGTCATTTAGAACCCAGTACTTAGAGGTCATTTAGAACTACGTACTTAGAAGATATTTAGAACCACGTACTTAGAGGTCATTTAGAACCAACTTTTTAGAGGTCATTTAGAACTACGTACTTAGAGGTCCTTTAGAACCACGTACGTAGAGGTCATTTAGAACTACGTACTTAGAGGTCATTTAGAACTACGTATTTATAGGTCGTTTAGAACTACGAACTTAGGGGTCATTTAGAACCCACGTACTTAGAGGTCATTTAGAACTACGTATATGAGTTCATTTAGAACCACGTACTTAGAGGACATTTAGAACCACGTACTTAGAGGTAATTTAGAACCACTTACTTAGATGTCATTTGGAAGTACGTACCTAGAGGTCATTTAGAAATACGTACTTAGGGGTCATTTAGAACTATTTACTTAGAGGTCATTTAGAAGCACGTACTTAGAGGTCATTTAGTACCACGAAGTTAGAGGTCATTTAGAACCACGTACTTAAAGGTCATTTAGAACTAACTTTTTAGATGTCATTTAGAACTACGTACTTAGAGGTCAATTAGAACCACGTACTTAGAGGTCATTTAGAACTTACGTACTTAGAGGTCATTTAGAACTACGTACTTAGAGGTAATTTAGTACTACGTACTTAGGTGTCATTTAGAACTACGTACTTAGAGGTCATTTAGAACGACGTACTCAGAGGTCATTTGGAACCTACGTACTTAGAGGTCATTTAGAACCACTTACTTAGAGGTCATTTAGAAGCACATACTTAGAGGTCGTTTAGAACTACTTACTTAGGGGTCATTTAGAACCACGTACTCTGAGGTCATTTAGAACCACGTACTTAGAAGTCATTTAGAACCACGTACTTAGAGGTCATTTAGAACAACGTATTTAGAGGTCATTTTGAACCACGTACTTAGAGGTCATTTAGAACCAACGTACTCAGAGGTCATTTTGAACCAAACACTTAGAGGTCGTTTAGAACTACGTACTTAGAAGTCATTTAGAACCCACGTACTTAGAGGTCATTTAGAAACCACGTTCTTAGAGGTTATTTAGAACCAATTTCTTAGAGGTCATTTAGAACCCACGTACTTAGAGGTAATTTAGAACCCACGTACTTTGAGGTCATTTAGAACTACGTACTTAGAGGTCATTTAGTACTACGTACTTAGGGGTTATTTAGAACTACTTACTTAGAGGTCATTTAGAACCAAGTACTTAGAGGTCATTTAGATTCAAGTACTTAGAGGTCATTTAGAACTACGTACTTAGGGGTCATTTAGAACTACTTACTTAGATGGCATTTAGAACCACGTACTTATATGTCATTTAGAACCACGTACTTAGAGGTCATTTAGAACCAGCAACTTAGAGGTCATATAGAACTACGTACTTAGAGGTCATTTAGAACCAAGTACTTAGAGGTCAATTAGAACCACGTACTTAGAGGTCATTTAGAACCAAGTACTTAGAGGTCATTTAGAACAAAGTACTTAGAGGTCATTTAGAACTACGTACTTAGAAGATATTTAGAACCACGTACTTAGAGGTCATTTAGAACCACGTACTTAGAGGACATTTAGAACCACGTACTTAGAGGTAATTTAGAACCACTTACTTAGATGTCATTTGGAAGTACGTACCTAGAGGTCATTTAGAAATACGTACTTAGGGGTCATTTAGAACTACTTACTTAGAGGTCATTTAGAACCACATATTTGAGGTCGTTTAGAATTACGTACTTTGAGGTCACTTAGAACTAACGTACTTAGAGGTCATTTAGAACTACGTACTTAGAGGTAATTTAGTACTACGTACTTAGGTGTCATTTAGAACTACTGATTTAGAGGAGATTTAGAACTACTGATTTAGAGGTCATTTAGAACCAAGTACTTAGAGGTCATTTAGAACCACGTACTTAGAGGATAGATAGAACCATGTAATTAGAGGTCAGTTAGAACTACGTTCTAAGAGGTCATTTAGAACCCACGAACTTAGAGGTCATTCAGAACCACGTACTTAGAGGTCATTTAGAACCACGTACTTAGAGGTGATTTAGAACCACGTACTTAGAGGTTATTTAGCACTACGTATATAAGGTCATTTAGAACCACGTACTTAGAGGACATTTAGAACCACGTACTTAGAAGTCATTAGAAGAACCCACGTACTTAGAGGTCATTTAGAACCACGTACTAAGAGGTCATATAGAACCACGTACTTAGAGGTCATTTAGAACTACGTACATAGCAGTCATTTAGAACTACTTACTTAGAGGTCATTTAGAACCACGTACTTAGAGGTCATTTAGAACTACGAACTTAGGGGTCATTTAGAACCCACGTACTTAGAGGTCATTTAGTACCCACGTACTTAGAGGTCATATAGAACCTCGTACTTAGAGGTCATTTAGAACAACTTACTTAGATGTCATTTGGAAGTACGTACCTAGAGGTCATTTAGAACTACGTACTTAGGGGTCATTTAGAACTACTTACTTAGAGGTCATTTAGAAGCACGTACTTAGAGGTCATTTAGAACCACGTACTTAGAGGTCATTTAGAACCACGTACTTAGAGGTTATTTAGCACTACGTATATAAGGTCATTTAGAACCACGTACTTAGAGGACATTTTGAACCACGTACTTAGAAGTCATTTAGAAGAACCCACGTACTTAGAGGTCATTTAGAACCACGTACTAAGAGACCATATAGAACCACGTACTTAGAGGTCATTTAGAACCACTTACTTAGAGGTCATTTAGAACCACATACTTAGAGGTCATTTAGAACTACGTACCTAGAGGTCAATTAGAACTACGTACTTAGAGGTCATTTAGAACTATGTACTTAGAGGTAATATAGAACTACGTTCTTAGAGGTCATTTAGGACTTCGTACTTAGAGGTCATTTAGAACTACGTACTTATAGGTCATTTAGAACCACGTACTTAGACGTCATTTAGAACCACTTACTTGGAGGTCATTTGGAACTACGTACCTTGAGGTCATTTAGAACCTCGTACTTAGAGGTCATTTAGAACCACATACTTAAAGGATATTTAGAACTACTTACTTAGAGGTCATTTAGAACTACGTACCTAGAGGTCATTTAGGACCACGTACTTAGAGGTCATTTAGAACCACTTACTTAGAGGTCATTTGGAACTACGTATCTAGAGGTATTGAGAACTACGTACTAAGACGTCATTTAGAACTACGTACTTAGAAGATATTTAGAACCACGTACTTAGAGGTCAAATCTAACCAACAACTTAGCGGTCATTTAGAACTACGTACTTAGAGGTCATTTAGAACCACGTACTCAGATGTCATTTTAGAACCCACGTACTTAGAGGTCATATAGAACCACGTACATAGAGGTCATTTAGAACTACGTACTTAGGGGTCTTTTAGAACCACTTACTTAGAGGTCATTTAGAAGCACGTACTTAGAGGTCATTTAGAACCACGTAGTTAGAGGTCATTTAGAACCACGTACTTAGAGGTCATTTAGAACTACGTATATGAGGTCATTTAGAACCACGTACTTAGAGGACATTAAGAACCACGTACTTAGAGGGCATTTGAACTAAGTATTTAGAGGTCATTTAGAACCACGTACTTAGAGGTCATTTAGAACCACATACTTAGAGGTCATTTAGAACTACGTACTTAGAGGTCATTTAGAACCCAGTACTTAGAGGTCATTTAGAACTACGTACTTAGAAGATATTTAGAACCACGTACTTAGAGGTCATTTAGAACCAACTTTTTAGAGGTCATTTAGAACTACGTACTTAGAGGTCCTTTAGAACCACGTACGTAGAGGTCATTTAGAACTACGTACTTAGAGGTCATTTAGAACTACGTATTTATAGGTCGTTTAGAACTACGAACTTAGGGGTCATTTAGAACCCACGTACTTAGAGGTCATTTAGAACTACGTATATGAGTTCATTTAGAACCACGTACATAGAGGACATTTAGAACCACGTACTTAGAGGTAATTTAGAACCACTTACTTAGATGTCATTTGGAAGTACGTACCTAGAGGTCATTTAGAAATACGTACTTAGGGGTCATTTAGAACTATTTACTTAGAGGTCATTTAGAAGCACGTACTTAGAGGTCATTTAGTACCACGAAGTTAGAGGTCATTTAGAACCACGTACTTAAAGGTCATTTAGAACCAACTTTTTAGATGTCATTTAGAACTACGTACTTAGAGGTCAATTAGAACCACGTACTTAGAGGTCATTTAGAACTTACGTACTTAGAGGTCATTTAGAACTACGTACTTAGAGGTAATTTAGTACTACGTACTTAGGTGTCTTTTAGAACTACGTACTTAGAGGTCATTTAGAACGACGTACTCAGAGGTCATTTGGAACCTACGTACTTAGAGGTCATTTAGAACCACTTACTTAGAGGTCATTTAGAAGCACATACTTAGAGGTCGTTTAGAACTACTTACTTAGGGGTCATTTAGAACCACGTACTCTGAGGTCATTTAGAACCACGTACTTAGAAGTCATTTAGAACCACGTACTTAGAGGTCATTTAGAACAACGTATTTAGAGGTCATTTTGAACCACGTACTTAGAGGTCATTTAGAACCAACGTACTCAGAGGTCATTTTGAACCAAACACTTAGAGGTCGTTTAGAACTACGTACTTAGAAGTCATTTAGAACCCACGTACTTAGAGGTCATTTAGAAACCACGTTCTTAGAGGTTATTTAGAACCAATTTCTTAGAGGTCATTTAGAACCCACGTACTTAGAGGTAATTTAGAACCCACGTACTTAGAGGTCATTTAGAACTACGTACTTAGAGGTCATTTAGTACTACGTACTTAGGGGTTATTTAGAACTACTTACTTAGAGGTCATTTAGAACCAAGTACTTAGAGGTCATTTAGATTCAAGTACTTAGAGGTCATTTAGAACTACGTACTTAGGGGTCATTTAGAACTACTTACTTAGATGGCATTTAGAACCACGTACTTATATGTCATTTAGAACCACGTACTTAGAGGTCATTTAGAACCAGCAACTTAGAGGTCATATAGAACTACGTACTTAGAGGTCATTTAGAACCAAGTACTTAGAGGTCAATTAGAACCACGTACTTAGAGGTCATTTAGAACCAAGTACTTAGAGGTCATTTAGAACCAAGTACTTAGAGGTCATTTAGAACTACGTACTTAGAAGATATTTAGAACCACGTACTTAGAGGTCATTTAGAACCAACTTTTTAGAGGTCATTTAGAACTACGTACTAAGAGGTCCTTTAGAACCACGTACATAGAGGTCATTTAGAACTACGTACTTAGATGTCATTTAGAACTACGTATTTAGAGGTCATTTAGAACCACGTACTTAGAGGACATTTAGAACCACGTACTTAGAGGTAATTTAGAACCACTTACTTAGATGTCATTTGGAAGTACGTACCTAGAGGTCATTTAGAAATACGTACTTAGGGGTCATTTAGAACTACTTACTTAGAGGTCATTTAGAACCACATATTTGAGGTCGTTTAGAATTACGTACTTTGAGGTCACTTAGAACTAACGTACTTAGAGGTCATTTAGAACTACGTACTTAGAGGTAATTTAGTACTACGTACTTAGGTGTCATTTAGAACTACTGATTTAGAGGAGATTTAGAACTACTGATTTAGAGGTCATTTAGAACCAAGTACTTAGAGGTCATTTAGAACCACGTACTTAGAGGATAGATAGAACCATGTAATTAGAGGTCAGTTAGAACTACGTTCTAAGAGGTCATTTAGAACCCACGAACTTAGAGGTCATTCAGAACCACGTACTTAGAGGTCATTTAGAACCACGTACTTAGAGGTGATTTAGAACCACGTACTTAGAGGTTATTTAGCACTACGTATATAAGGTCATTTAGAACCACGTACTTAGAGGACATTTAGAACCACGTACTTAGAAGTCATTAGAAGAACCCACGTACTTAGAGGTCATTTAGAACCACGTACTAAGAGGTCATATAGAACCACGTACTTAGAGGTCATTTAGAACTACGTACATAGCAGTCATTTAGAACTACTTACTTAGAGGTCATTTAGAACCACGTACTTAGAGGTCATTTAGAACTACGAACTTAGGGGTCATTTAGAACCCACGTACTTAGAGGTCATTTAGTACCCACGTACTTAGAGGTCATATAGAACCTCGTACTTAGAGGTCATTTAGAACAACTTACTTAGATGTCATTTGGAAGTACGTACCTAGAGGTCATTTAGAACTACGTACTTAGGGGTCATTTAGAACTACTTACTTAGAGGTCATTTAGAAGCACGTACTTAGAGGTCATTTAGAACCACGTACTTAGAGGTCATTTAGAACCACGTACTTAGAGGTTATTTAGCACTACGTATATAAGGTCATTTAGAACCACGTACTTAGAGGACATTTTGAACCACGTACTTAGAAGTCATTTAGAAGAACCCACGTACTTAGAGGTCATTTAGAACCACGTACTAAGAGACCATATAGAACCACGTACTTAGAGGTCATTTAGAACCACTTACTTAGAGGTCATTTAGAACCACATACTTAGAGGTCATTTAGAACTACGTACCTAGAGGTCAATTAGAACTACGTACTTAGAGGTCATTTAGAACTATGTACTTAGAGGTAATATAGAACTACGTTCTTAGAGGTCATTTAGGACTTCGTACTTAGAGGTCATTTAGAACTACGTACTTATAGGTCATTTAGAACCACGTACTTAGACGTCATTTAGAACCACTTACTTGGAGGTCATTTGGAACTACGTACCTTGAGGTCATTTAGAACCTCGTACTTAGAGGTCATTTAGAACCACATACTTAAAGGTCATTTAGAACTACTTACTTAGAGGTCATTTAGAACTACGTACCTAGAGGTCATTTAGGACCACGTACTTAGAGGTCATTTAGAACCACTTACTTAGAGGTCATTAGGAACTACGTATCTAGAGGTATTGAGAACTACGTACTAAGACGTCATTTAGAACTACGTACTTAGAAGATATTTAGAACCACGTACTTAGAGGTCAAATCTAACCAACTTAGAGGTCATTTAGAAGCACGTACATACAGGTCATTTAGAACCACGTACTTAGAGGTCATCTAGAACAACGTATTTAGAGGTCATTTAGAACCACTTACTTAGATGTCATTTGGAAGTACGTACCTAGAGGTCATTTAGAACCACGTACTTAGAGGTCATTTAGAACCACGTACTTAGAGGTCATTTAGAACCAACGTACTTAGAGGTCATTTAGAACCAAACACTTAGAGGTCGTTTAGAACTACGTACTTAGAGGTCATTTAGAACCCACGTACTTAGAGGTCATTTAGAAACCACGTTCTTAGAGGTTATTTAGAACCAACTTCTTAGAGGTCATTTAGAACCCACGTAATTAGAGGTAATTTAGAACCCACGTACTTAGAAGATATTTAGAACCACGTACTTAGAGGTCAAATCTAACCAACAACTTAGCGGTCATTTAGAACTACGTACTTAGAGGTCATTTAGAACCACGTACTCAGATGTCATTTTAGAACCCACGTACTTAGAGGTCATATAGAACCACGTACATAGAGGTCATTTAGAACTACGTACTTAGGGGTCATTTAGAACCACTTACTTAGAGGTCATTTAGAAGCACGTACTTAGAGGTCATTTAGAACCACGTAGTTAGAGGTCATTTAGAACCACGTACTTAGAGGTCATTTAGAACTACGTATATGAGGTCATTTAGAACCACGTACTTAGAGGACATTAAGAACCACGTACTTAGAGGGCATTTGAACTAAGTATTTAGAGGTCATTTAGAACCACGTACTTAGAGGTCATTTAGAACCACATACTTAGAGGTCATTTAGAACTACGTACTTAGAGGTCATTTAGAACTACGTACTTTAAGGTCATTTAAATCCACGTACTTATGGTCATTTAGAACTACGTACTTAGAGGTCATTTAGAAGCACGTACAAAGAGGTCATTTAGAACCACGTACTTAGAGGTCATCTAGAACAACGTATTTAGAGGTCATTTAGAACCACTTACTTAGATGTCATTTGGAAGTACGTACCTAGAGGTCATTTAGAACCACGTACTTAGAGGTCATTTAGAACCACGTACTTAGAGGTCATTTAGAACCAACGTACTTAGAGGTCATTTAGAACCAAACACTTAGAGGTCATCTAGAACAACGTATTTAGAGGTCATTTAGAACCACTTACTTAGATGTCATTTGGAAGTACGTACCTAGAGGTCATTTAGAACCACGTACTTAGAGGTCATTTAGAATCACGTACTTAGAGGTCATTTAGAACCAACGTACTTAGAGGTCATTTAGAACCAAACACTTAGAGGTCGTTTAGAACTACGTACTTAGAGGTCATTTAGAACCCACGTACTTAGAGGTCATTTAGAAACCACGTTCTTAGAGGTTATTTAGAACCAACTTCTTAGAGGTCATTTAGAACCCACGTACTTAGAGGTAATTTAGAACCCACGTACTTAGAGGTCATTTAGAACTACGTACTTAGAGGTCATTTAGTACTACGTACTTAGGGGTTATTTAGAACTTTTTACTTGGAGGTCATTAAGAACCAAGTACTTAGAGGTCATTTAGATTCACGTACTTAGAGGTCATTTAGAACTACGTACTTAGGGGTCATTTAGAACTACTTACTTTGAGGTCATTAAGAACCACGTACTTATAGGTCATTTAGAACCACGTACTTAGAGGTCATTTAGAACCACGTACTTAGAGGTCTTTTAGAACCCAGTACTTAGAGGTAATTTAGAACTACGTACTTAGAAGATATTTAGAACCACGTACTTAGAGGTCATTTAGAACCAACTTTTTAGAGGTCATTTAGAACTACGTACTTAGAGGTCCTTTAGAACCACGTACATAGAGGTCATTTAGAACTACGTACTTAGAGGTCATTTAGAACTACGTATTTATAGGTCGTTTAGAACTACGAACTTAGGGGTCATTTAGAACCCACGTACTTAGAGGTCATTTAGAACTACGTATATGAGGTCATTTAGAACCACGTACTTAGAGGACATTTAGAACCACGTACTTAGAGGTAATTTAGAACCACTTACTTAGATGTCATTTGGAAGTACGTACCTAGAGGTCATTTAGAAATACGTACTTAGGGGTCATTTAGAACTAGTTACTTAGAGGTCATTTAGAAGCACGTACTTAGAGGTCATTTAGTACCACGAAGTGAGAGGTCATTTAGAACCACGTACTTAAAGGTCATTTAGAACCAACTTTTTAGATGTCATTTAGAACTACGTACTTAGAGGTCAATTAGAACCAGGTACTTAGAGGTCTTTTAGAACTTACGTACTTAGAGGTCATTTAGAACTACGTACTTAGAGGTAATTTAGTACTACGTACTTAGGTGTCATTTAGAACTACGTACTCTGAGGTCATTTAGAACCACGTACTTAGAAGTCAATTAGAACCACGTACTTAGAGGTCATTTAGAACAACGTACTTAGAGGTCATTTTGAACCACGTACTTAGATGTCATTTAGAACCAACGTACTTAGAGGTCATTTAGAAACCACGTTCTTAGAGGTTATTTAGAACCAATTTCTTAGAGGTCATTTAGAACTACGTACTTAGAGGTCAGTTAGTACTACGTACTTAGGGGTCATTTAGAACTACTTACTTAGAGGTCATTTAGAACCAAGTACTTAGAGGTCATTTAGAACCACGTACTTAGAGGTCATTTAGAACCTCGTACTTAGAGGTCATTTAGAACCACGTACTTAGAGGATAGTTAGAACCATGTAATTAGAGGTCAGTTAGAACTACGTTCTAAGAGGTCATTTAGAACCCACGAACTTAGAGGTCATTCAGAACCACGTACTTAGAGATCATTTAGAACCACGTACTTAGAGGTGATTTAGAACCACGTACTTAGAGGTTATTTAGCACTACGTATATAAGGTCATTTAGAACCACGTACTTAGAGGACATTTTGAACCACGTACTTAGAAGTCATTAGAAGAACCCACGTACTTAGATGTCATTTAGAACCACGTACTAAGAGGTCATATAGAACCACGTACTTAGAGGTCATTTAGAACTACGAACTTAGGGGTCATTTAGAACCCACGTACTTAGAGGTCATTTAGTACCCACGTACTTAGAGGTCATATAGAACCTCGTACTTAGAGGTCATTTAGAACCACTTACTTAGATGTCATTTGGAAGTACGTACCTAGAGGTCATTTAGAACTACGTACTTAGGCTTCATTTAGAACTACTTACTTAGAGGTCATTTAGAAGCACGTACTTAGAGGTCATTTAGAACATCGTACTTAGAGGTCATTTAGAACCACGTACTTAGAGGTCATTTAGAACCAACGTACATAGAGGTCATTTAGAACCAAACACTTAGAGGTCGTTTAGAACTACGTACTTAGAGGTCATTTAGAACCCACGTACTTAGAGGTCATTTAGAAACCACGTTCTTAGAGGTTATTTAAACCAACTTCTTAGAGGTCATTTAGAACCCACGTACTTAGAGGTAATTTAGAACCCACGTACTTAGAGGTCATTTAGAACTACGTACTTAGAGGTCATTTAGAACTACGTACTTAGAGGTCATTTAGTACTACGTACTTAGGGGTCATTTAGAACTACTTACTTAGAGGTCATTTAGAACCAAGTACTTAGAGGTCATTTAGATTCACGTACTTAGAGGTCATTTAGAACTACGTACTTAGGGGTCATTTAGAACTACTTACTTAGAGGTCATTAAGAACCACGTACTTATAGGTCATTTAGAACCACGTACTTAGAGGTCATTTAGAAGCACGTACTTAGAGGTCATTTAGAACCCAGTACTTAGAGGTCATTTAGAACTACGTATTTATAGGTCGTTTAGAACTACGAACTTAGGGGTCATTTAGAACCCACGTACTTAGAGGTCATTTAGAACTACGTATGTGAGGTCATTTAGAACCACGTACTTAGAGGACATTTAGAACCACGTATTTAGAGGTCATTTAGAACCACTTACTTAGATGTCATTTGGAAGTACGTACCTAGAGGTCATTTAGAACCACGTACTTAGAGGTCATTTAGAACCACGTACTTAGAGGTCATTTAGAACCAACGTACTTAGAGGTCATTTAGAACCAAACACTTAGAGGTCGTTTAGAACTACGTACTTAGAGGTCATTTAGAACCCACGTACTTAGAGGTCATTTAGAAACCACGTTCTTAGAGGTTATTTAGAACCAACTTCTTAGAGGTCATTTAGAACCCACGTACTTAGAGGTAATTTAGAACCCACGTACTTAGAGGTCATTTAGAACTACGTACTTAGAGGTCATTTAGTACTACGTACTTAGGGGTCATTTAGAACTACTTACTTAGAGGTCATTTAGAACCAAGTACTTAGAGGTCATTTAGATTCACGTACTTAGAGGTCATTTAGAACTACGTACTTAGGGGTCATTTAGAACTACTTACTTTGAGGTCATTAAGAACCACGTACTTATAGGTCATTTAGAACCACGTACTTAGAGGTCATTTAGAACCACGTACTTAGAGGTCATTTAGAACCCAGTACTTAGAGGTCATTTAGAACTACGTACTTAGAAGATATTTAGAACCACGTACTTAGAGGTCATTTAGAACCAACTTTTTAGAGGTCATTTAGAACTACGTACCTAGAGGTCATTTAGAACCACGTACTTAGAGGTCATTTAGAACCACGTACTTAGAGGTCATTTAGAACCAACGTACTTAGAGGTCATTTAGAACCAAACACTTAGAGGTCATCTAGAACAACGTATTTAGAGGTCATTTAGAACCACTTACTTAGATGTCATTTGGAAGTACGTACCTAGAGGTCATTTAGAACCACGTACTTAGAGGTCATTTAGAACCACGTACTTAGAGGTCATTTAGAACCAACGTACTTAGAGGTCATTTAGAACCAAACACTTAGAGGTCGTTTAGAACTACGTACTTAGAGGTCATTTAGAACCCACGTACTTAGAGGTCATTTAGAAACCACGTTCTTAGAGGTTATTTAGAACCATTTTCTTAGAGGTCATTTAGAACCCACGTACTTAGAGGTAATTTAGAACCCACGTACTTAGAGGTCATTTAGAACTACGTACTTAGAGGTCATTTAGTACTACGTACTTAGGGGTCATTTAGAACTACTTACTTAGAGGTCATTTAGAACCAAGTACTTAGAGGTCATTTAGATTCACGTACTTAGAGGTCATTTAGAACTACGTACTTAGGGGTCATTTAGAACTACTTACTTTGAGGTCATTAAGAACCACGTACTTATAGGTCATTTAGAACCACGTACTTAGAGGTCATTTAGAACCACGTACTTAGAGGTCATTTAGAACCCAGTACTTAGAGGTCATTTAGAACTACGTACTTAGAAGATATTTAGAACCACGTACTTAGAGGTCATTTAGAACCAACTTTTTAGAGGTCATTTAGAACTACGTACTTAGAGGTCCTTTAGAACCACGTACATAGAGGTCATTTAGAACTACGTACTTAGAGGTCATTTAGAACTACGTATTTATAGGTCGTTTAGAACTACGAACTTAGGGGTCATTTAGAACCCACGTACTTAGAGGTCATTTAGAACTACGTATATGAGGTCATTTAGAACCACGTACTTAGAGGACATTTAGAACCACGTACTTAGGGGTAATTTAGAACCACTTACTTAGATGTCATTTGGAAGTACGTACCTAGAGGTCATTTAGAAATACGTACTTAGGGGTCATTTAGAACTAGTTACTTAGAGGTCATTTAGAAGCACGTACTTAGAGGTCATTTAGTACCACGAAGTGAGAGGTCATTTAGAACCACGTACTTAAAGGTCATTTAGAACCAACTTTTTAGATGTCATTTAGAACTACGTACTTAGAGGTCAATTAGAACCACGTACTTAGAGGTCTTTTAGAACTTACGTACTTAGAGGTCATTTAGAACTACGTACTTAGAGGTAATTTAGTACTACGTACTTAGGTGTCATTTAGAACTACGTACTCTGAGGTCATTTAGAACCACGTACTTAGAAGTCATTTAGAACCACGTACTTAGAGGTCATTTAGAACAACGTACTTAGAGGTCATTTTGAACCACGTACTTAGATGTCATTTAGAACCAACGTACTTAGAGGTCATTTTGAACCAAACACTTAGAGGTCGTTTAGAACTACGTACTTAGAAGTCATTTAGAACCCACGTACTTAGAGGTCATTTAGAAACCACGTTCTTAGAGGTTATTTAGAACCAATTTCTTAGAGGTCATTTAGAACTACGTACTTAGAGGTCAGTTAGTACTACGTACTTAGGGGTCATTTAGAACTACTTACTTAGAGGTCATTTAGAACCAAGTACTTAGAGGTCATTTAGAACCACGTACTTAGAGGTCATTTAGAACCTCGTACTTAGAGGTCATTTAGAACCACGTACTTAGAGGTTATTTAGCACTACGTATATAAGGTCATTTAGAACCACGTACTTAGAGGACATTTTGAACCACGTACTTAGAAGTCATTAGAAGAACCCACGTACTTAGATGTCATTTAGAACCACGTACTAAGAGGTCATATAGAACCACGTACTTAGAGGTCATTTAGAACTACGAACTTAGGGGTCATTTAGAACCCACGTACTTAGAGGTCATTTAGTACCCACGTACTTAGAGGTCATATAGAACCTCGTACTTAGAGGTCATTTAGAACCACTTACTTAGATGTCATTTGGAAGTACGTACCTAGAGGTCATTTAGAACTACGTACTTAGGGGTCATTTAGAACTACTTACTTAGAGGTCATTTAGAAGCACGTACTTAGAGGTCATTTAGAACCACGTACTTAGAGGTCATTTAGAACCACGTACTTAGAGGTCATTTAGAACCAACGTACATAGAGGTCATTTAGAACCAAACACTTAGAGGTCGTTTAGAACTACGTACTTAGAGGTCATTTAGAACCCACGTACTTAGAGGTCATTTAGAAACCACGTTCTTAGAGGTTATTTAGAACCAACTTCTTAGAGGTCATTTAGAACCCACGTACTTAGAGGTAATTTAGAACCCACGTACTTAGAGGTCATTTAGAACTACGTACTTAGAGGTCATTTAGAACTACGTACTTAGAGGTCATTTAGTACTACGTACTTAGGGGTCATTTAGAACTACTTACTTAGAGGTCAATTAGAACCAAGTACTTAGAGGTCATTTAGATTCACGTACTTAGAGGTCATTTAGAACTACGTACTTAGGGGTCATTTAGAACTACTTACTTAGAGGTCATTAAGAACCACGTACTTATAGGTCATTTAGAACCACGTACTTAGAGGTCATTTAGAAGCACGTACTTAGAGGTCATTTAGAACCCAGTACTTAGAGGTCATTTAGAACTACGTACTTAGAAGATATTTAGAACCACGTACTTAGAGGTCATTTAGAACCAACTTTTTAGAGGTCATTTAGAACTACGTACTTAGAGGTCCTTTAGAACCACGTACATAGAGGTCATTTAGAACTACGTACTTAGAGGTCATTTAGAACTACGTATTTATAGGTCGTTTAGAACTACGAACTTAGGGGTCATTTAGAACCCACGTACTTAGAGGTCATTTAGAACTACGTATATGAGGTCATTTAGAACCACGTACTTAGAGGACATTTAGAACCACGTACTTAGAGGTAATTTAGAACCACTTACTTAGATGTCATTTGGAAGTACGTACCTAGAGGTCATTTAGAAATACGTACTTAGGGGTCATTTAGAACTATTTACTTAGAGGTCATTTAGAAGCACGTACTTAGAGGTCATTTAGTACCACGAAGTGAGAGGTCATTTAGAACCACGTACTTAAAGGTCATTTAGAACCAACTTTTTAGATGTCATTTAGAACTACGTACTTAGAGGTCAATTAGAACCACGTACTTAGAGGTCTTTTAGAACTTACGTACTTAGAGGTCATTTAGAACTACGTACTTAGAGGTAATTTAGTACTACGTACTTAGGTGTCATTTAGAACTACGTACTCTGAGGTCATTTAGAACCACGTACTTAGAAGTCATTTAGAACCACGTACTTAGAGGTCATTTAGAACAACGTACTTAGAGGTCATTTTGAACCACGTACTTAGATGTCATTTAGAACCAACGTACTTAGAGGTCATTTTGAACCAAACACTTAGAGGTCGTTTAGAACTACGTACTTAGAAGTCATTTAGAACCCACGTACTTAGAGGTCATTTAGAAACCACGTTCTTAGAGGTTATTTAGAACCAATTTCTTAGAGGTTTTAGAACTACGTACTTAGAGGTCAGTTAGTACTACGTACTTAGGGGTCATTTAGAACTACTTACTTAGAGGTCATTTAGAACCAAGTACTTAGAGGTCATTTAGAACCACGTACTTAGAGGTCATTTAGAACCTCGTACTTAGAGGTCATTTAGAACCACGTACTTAGAGGATAGTTAGAACCATGTAATTAGAGGTCAGTTAGAACTACGTTCTAAGAGGTCATTTAGAACCCACGAACTTAGAGGTCATTCAGAACCACGTACTTAGAGGTCATTTAGAACCACGTACTTAGAGGTGATTTAGAACCACGTACTTAGAGGTTATTTCGCACTACGTATATAAGGTCATTTAGAACCACGTACTTAGAGGACATTTAGAACCACGTACTTAGAAGTCATTAGAAGAACCCACGTACTTAGAGGTCATTTAGAACCACGTACTAAGAGGTCATATAGAACCACGTACTTAGAGGTCATTTAGAACTACGTACTTAGCAGTCATTTAGAACTACTTACTTAGAGGTCATTTAGAACCACGTACTTAGAGGTCATTTAGAACTACGAACTTAGGGGTCATTTAGAACCCACGTACTTAGAGGTCATTTAGTACCCACGTACTTAGAGGTCATATAGAACCTCGTACTTAGAGGTCATTTAGAACCACTTACTTAGATGTCATTTGGAAGTACGTACCTAGAGGTCATTTAGAACTACGTACTTAGGGGTCATTTAGAACTACTTACTTAGAGGTCATTTAGAAGCACGTACTTAGAGGTCATTTAGAACCACGTACTTAGAGGTCATTTAGAATCACGTACTTAGAGGTTATTTAGCACTACGTATATAAGGTCATTTAGAACCACGTACTTAGAGGACATTTTGAACCACGTACTTAGAAGTCATTTAGAAGAACCCACGTACTTAGAGGTCATTTAGAACCACGTACTAAGAGACCATATAGAACCACGTACTTAGAGGTCATTTAGAACCACTTACTTAGAGGTCATTTAGAACCACATACTTAGAGGTCATTTAGAACTACGTACCTAGAGGTCAATTAGAACTACGTACTTAGAGGTCATTTAGAACTATGTACTTAGAGTTAATATAGAACTACGTTCTTAGAGGTCATTTAGGACTTCGTATTTAGAGGTCATTTAGAACTACGTACTTATAGGTCATTTAGAACCACGTATTTAGACGTCATTTAGAACCACTTACTTGGAGGTCATTTGGAACTACGTACCTTGAGGTCATTTAGAACCTCGTACTTAGAGGTCATTTAGAACCACATACTTAAAGGTCATTTAGAACTACTTACTTAGAGGTCATTTAGAACTACGTACCTAGAGGTCATTTAGGACCACGTACTTAGAGGTCATTTAGAACCACTTACTTAGAGGTCATTTGGAACTACGTATCTAGAGGTATTGAGAACTACGTACTAAGACGTCATTTAGAACTACGTACTTAGAAGATATTTAGAACCACGTACTTAGAGGTCAAATCTAACCAACAACTTAGCGGTCATTTAGAACTACGTACTTAGAGGTCATTTAGAACCACGTACTCAGATGTCATTTTAGAACCCACGTACTTAGAGGTCATATAGAACCACGTACATAGAGGTCATTTAGAACTACGTACTTAGGGGTCATTTAGAACCACTTACTTAGAGGTCATTTAGAAGCACGTACTTAGAGGTCATTTAGAACCACGTAGTTAGAGGTCATTTAGAACCACGTACTTAGAGGTCATTTAGAACTACGTATATGAGGTCATTTAGAACCACGTACTTAGAGGACATTAAGAACCACGTACTTAGAGGGCATTTGAACTAAGTATTTAGAGGTCATTTAGAACCACGTACTTAGAGGTCATTTAGAACCACATACTTAGAGGTCATTTAGAACTACGTACTTAGAGGTCATTTAGAACTACGTACTTTAAGGTCATTTAAATCCACGTACTTATGGTCATTTAGAACTACGTACTTAGAGGTCATTTAGAAGCACGTACATAGAGGTCATTTAGAACCACGTACTTAGAGGTCATCTAGAACAACGTATTTAGAGGTCATTTAGAACCACTTACTTAGATGTCATTTGGAAGTACGTACCTAGAGGTCATTTAGAACCACGTACTTAGAGGTCATTTAGAACCACGTACTTAGAGGTCATTTAGAACCAACGTACTTAGAGGTCATTTAGAACCAAACACTTAGAGGTCGTTTAGAACTACGTATTTAGAGGTCATTTAGAACCCACGTACTTAGAGGTCATTTAGAAACCACGTTCTTAGAGGTTATTTAGAACCAACTTCTTAGAGGTCATTTAGAACCCACGTACTTAGAGGTAATTTAGAACCCACGTACTTAGAAGATATTTAGAACCACGTACTTAGAGGTCAAATCTAACCAACAACTTAGCGGTCATTTAGAACTACGTACTTAGAGGTCATTTAGAACCACGTACTCAGATGTCATTTTAGAACCCACGTACTTAGAGGTCATATAGAACCACGTACATAGAGGTCATTTAGAACTACGTACTTAGGGGTCATTTAGAACCACTTACTTAGAGGTCATTTAGAAGCACGTACTTAGAGGTCATTTAGAACCACGTAGTTAGAGGTCATTTAGAACCACGTACTTAGAGGTCATTTAGAACTACGTATATGAGGTCATTTAGAACCACGTACTTAGAGGACATTAAGAACCACGTACTTAGAGGGCATTTGAACTAAGTATTTAGAGGTCATTTAGAACCACGTACTTAGAGGTCATTTAGAACCACATACTTAGAGGTCATTTAGAACTACGTACTTAGAGGTCATTTAGAACTACGTACTTTAAGGTCATTTAAATCCACGTACTTATGGTCATTTAGAACTACGTACTTAGAGGTCATTTAGAAGCACGTACATAGAGGTCATTTAGAACCTGTACTTAGAGGTCATATAGAACAACGTATTTAGAGGTCATTTAGAACCACTTACTTAGATGTCATTTGGAAGTACGTACCTAGAGGTCATTTAGAACCACGTACTTAGAGGTCATTTAGAACCACGTACTTAGAGGTCATTTAGAACCAACGTACTTAGAGGTCATTTAGAACCAAACACTTAGAGGTCATCTAGAACAACGTATTTAGAGGTCATTTAGAACCACTTACTTAGATGTCATTTGGAAGTACGTACCTAGAGGTCATTTAGAACCACGTACTTAGAGGTCATTTAGAACCACGTACTTAGAGGTCATTTAGAACCAACGTACTTAGAGGTCATTTAGAACCAAACACTTAGAGGTCGTTTAGAACTACGTACTTAGAGGTCATTTAGAACCCACGTACTTAGAGGTCATTTAGAAACCACGTTCTTAGAGGTTATTTAGAACCAACTTCTTAGAGGTCATTTAGAACCCACGTACTTAGAGGTAATTTAGAACCCACGTACTTAGAGGTCATTTAGAACTACGTACTTAGAGGTCATTTAGTACTACGTACTTAGGGGTCATTTAGAACTACTTACTTAGAGGTCATTTAGAACCAAGTACTTAGAGGTCATTTAGATTCACGTACTTAGAGGTCATTTAGAACTACGTACTTAGGGGTCATTTAGAACTACTTACTTTGAGGTCATTAAGAACCACGTACTTATAGGTCATTTAGAACCACGTACTTAAAGGTCATTTAGAACCACGTACTTAGAGGTCATTAAGAACCCAGTACTTAGAGGTCATTTAGAACTACGTACTTAGAAGATATTTAGAACCACGTACTTAGAGGTCATTTAGAACCAACTTTTTAGAGGTCATTTAGAACTACGTACTTAGAGGTCCTTTAGAACCACGTACATAGAGGTCATTTAGAACTACGTACTTAGAGGTCATTTAGAACTACGTATTTATAGGTCGTTTAGAACTACGAACTTAGGGGTCATTTAGAACCCACGTACTTAGAGGTCATTTAGAACTACGTATATGAGGTCATTTAGAACCACGTACTTAGAGGACATTTAAAACCACGTACTTAGAGGTAATTTAGAACCACTTACTTAGATGTCATTTGGAAGTACGTACCAAGAGGTCATTTAGAAATACGTACTTAGGGGTCATTTAGAACCACTTACTTAGAGGTCATTTAGAAGCACGTACTTAGAGGTCATTTAGAACCACGTAGTTAGAGGTCATTTAGAACCACGTACTTAGAGGTCATTTAGAACTACGTATATGAGGTCATTTAGAACCACGTACTTAGAGGACATTAAGAACCACGTACTTAGAGGGCATTTGAACTAAGTATTTAGAGGTCATTTAGAACCACGTACTTAGAGGTCATTTAGAACCACATACTTAGAGGTCATTTAGAACTACGTACTTAGAGGTCATTTAGAACTACTTACTTTAAGGTCATTTAAATCCACGTACTTGTGGTCATTTAGAACTACGTACTTAGAGGTCATTTAGAAGCACGTACATAGAGGTCATTTAGAACCACGTACTTAGAGGTCATCTAGAACAACGTATTTAGAGGTCATTTAGAACCACTTACTTAGATGTCATTTGGAAGTACGTACCTAGAGGTCATTTAGAACCACGTACTTAGAGGTCATTTAGAACCACGTACTTAGAGGTCATTTAGAACCAACGTACTTAGAGGTCATTTAGAACCAAACACTTAGAGGTCGTTTAGAACTACGTACTTAGAGGTCATTTAGAACCCACGTACTTAGAGGTCATTTAGAAACCACGTTCTTAGAGGTTATTTAGAACCAACTTCTTAGAGGTCATTTAGAACCCACGTACTTAGAGGTAATTTAGAACCCACGTACTTAAAAGATATTTAGAACCACGTACTTAGAGGTCAAATCTAACCAACAACTTAGCGGTCATTTAGAACTACGTACTTAGAGGTCATTTAGAACCACGTACTCAGATGTCATTTTAGAACCCACGTACTTAGAGGTCATATAGAACCACGTACATAGAGGTCATTTAGAACTACGTACTTAGGGGTCATTTAGAACCACTTACTTAGAGGTCATTTAGAAGCACGTACTTAGAGGTCATTTAGAACCACGTAGTTAGAGGTCATTTAGAACCACGTACTTAGAGGTCATTTAGAACTACGTACTTAGAGGTCATTTAGAACCCACGTACTTAGAGGTCATTTAGAAACCACGTTCTTAGAGGTTATTTAGAACCAACTTCTTAGAGGTCATTTAGAACCCACGTACTTAGAGGTAATTTAGAACCCACGTACTTAGAAGATATTTAGAACCACGTACTTAGAGGTCAAATCTAATCAACAACTTAGCGGTCATTTAAAACTAAGTACTTAGAGGTCATTTAGAACCACGTACTCAGATGTCATTTTAGAACCCACGTACTTAGAGGTCATATAGAACCACGTACATAGAGGTCATTTAGAACTACGTACTTAGGGGTCATTTAGAACCACTTACTTAGAGGTCATTTAGAAGCACGTACTTAGAGGTCATTTAGAACCACGTACTTAGAGGTCATTTAGAACTACGTATATGAGGTCATTTAGAACCACGTACTTAGAGGACATTAAGAACCACCTACTTAGAGGGCATTTAAACTAAGTATTTAGAGGTCATTTAGAACCACGTACTTAGAGGTCATTTAGAACCACATACTTAGAGGTCATTTAGAACTACGTACTTAGAGGTCATTTAGAACTACGTACTTTAAGGTCATTTAAATCCACGTACTTATGGTCATTTAGAACTACGTACTTAGAGGTCATTTAGAAGCACGTACATAGAGGTCATTTAGAACCACGTACTTAGAGGTCATCTAGAACAACGTATTTAGAGGTCATTTAGAACCACTTACTTAGATGTCATTTGGAAGTACGTACCTAGAGGTCATTTAGAACCACGTACTTAGAGGTCATTTAGAACCACGTACTTAGAGGTCATTTAGAACCAACGTACTTAGAGGTCATTTAGAACCAAACACTTAGAGGTCATCTAGAACAACGTATTTAGAGGTCATTTAGAACCACTTACTTAGATGTCATTTGGAAGTACGTACCTAGAGGTCATTTAGAACCACGTACTTAGAGGTCATTTAGAACCACGTACTTAGAGGTCATTTAGAACCAACGTACTTAGAGGTCATTTAGAACCAAACACTTAGAGGTCGTTTAGAACTACGTACTTAGAGGTCATTTAGAACCCACGTACTTAGAGGTCATTTAGAAACCACGTTCTTAGAGGTTATTTAGAACCAACTTCTTAGAGGTCATTTAGAACCCACGTACTTAGAGGTAATTTAGAACCCACGTACTTAGAGGTCATTTAGAACTACGTACTTAGAGGTCATTTAGTACTACGTACTTAGGGGTCATTTAGAACTACTTACTTAGAGGTCATTTAGAACCAAGTACTTAGAGGTCATTTAGATTCACGTACTTAGAGGTCATTTAGAACTACGTACTTAGGGGTCATTTAGAACTACTTACTTTGAGGTCATTAAGAACCACGTACTTATAGGTCATTTAGAACCACGTACTTAGAGGTCATTTAGAACCACGTACTTAGAGGTCATTTAGAACCCAGTACTTAGAGGTCATTTAGAACTACGTACTTAGAAGATATTTAGAACCACGTACTTAGAGGTCATTTAGAACCAACTTTTTAGAGGTCATTTAGAACTACGTACTTAGAGGTCCTTTAGAACCACGTACATGAAGGTCATTTAGAACTACGTACTTAGAGGTCATTTAGAACTACGTATTTATAGGTCGTTTAGAACTACGAACTTAGGGGTCATTTAGAACCCACGTACTTAGAGGTCATTTAGAACTACGTATATGAGGTCATTTAGAACCACGTACTTAGAGGACATTTAGAACCACGTATTTAGAGGTAATTTAGAACCACTTACTTAGATGTCATTTGGAAGTACGTACCTAGAGGTCATTTAGAAATACGTACTTAGGGGTCATTTAGAACTAGTTACTTAGAGGTAATTTAGAAGCACGTACTTAGAGGTCATTTAGTACTACGAAGTGAGAGGTCATTTAGAACCACGTACTTAAAGGTCATTTAGAACCAACTTTTTAGATGTCATTTAGAACTACGTACTTAGAGGTCAATTAGAACCACGTACTTAGAGGTCTTTTAGAACTTACGTACTTAGAGGTCATTTAGAACTACGTACTTAGAGGTAATTTAGTACTACGTATTCAGGTGTCATTTAGAACTACGTACTCTGAGGTCATTTAGAACCACGTACTTAGAAGTCATTTAGAACCACGTACTTAGAGGTCATTTAGAACAACGTACTTAGAGGTCATTTTGAACCACGTACTTAGATGTCATTTAGAACCAACGTACTTAGAGGTCATTTTGAACCAAACACTTAGAGGTCGTTTAGAACTACGTACTTAGAAGTCATTTAGAACCCACGTACTTAGAGGTCATTTAGAAACCACGTTCTTAGAGGTTATTTAGAACCAATTTCTTAGAGGTTTTAGAACTACGTACTTAGAGGTCAGTTAGTACTACGTACTTAGGGGTCATTTAGAACTACTTACTTAGAGGTCATTTAGAACCAAGTACTTAGAGGTCATTTAGAACCACGTACTTAGAGGTCATTTAGAACCTCGTACTTAGAGGTCATTTAGAACCACGTACTTAGAGGATAGTTAGAACCATGTAATTAGAGGTCAGTTAGAACTACGTTCTAAGAGGTCATTTAGAACCCACGAACTTAGAGGTCATTCAGAACCACGTACTTAGAGGTCATTTAGAACCACGTACTTAGAGGTGATTTAGAACCACGTACTTAGAGGTTATTTAGCACTACGTATATAAGGTCATTTAGAACCACGTACTTAGAGGACATTTAAAACCACGTACTTAGAAGTCATTAGAAGAACCCACGTACTTAGAGGTCATTTAGAACCACGTACTAAGATTTCATATAGAACCACGTACTTAGAGGTCATTTAGAACTACGTACTTAGCAGTCATTTAGAACTACTTACTTAGAGGTCATTTAGAACCACGTACTTAGAGGTCATTTAGAACTACGAACTTAGGGGTCATTTAGAACCCACGTACTTAGAGGTCATTTAGTACCCACGTACTTAGAGGTCATATAGAACCTCGTACTTAGAGGTCATTTAGAACCACTTACTTAGATGTCATTTGGAAGTACGTACCTAGAGGTCATTTAGAACTACGTACTTAGGGGTCATTTAGAACTACTTACTTAGAGGTCATTTAGAAGCACGTACTTAGAGGTCATTTAGAACCACGTACTTAGAGGTCATTTAGAATCACGTACTTAGAGGTTATTTAGCACTACGTATATAAGGTCATTTAGAACCACGTACTTAGAGGACATTTTGAACCACGTACTTAGAAGTCATTTAGAACTACGTACCTAGAGGTCAATTAGAACTACGTACTTAGAGGTCATTTAGAACTACGTACTTAAAGGTAATATAGAACTACGTTCTTAGAGGTCATTTAGGACTTCGTACTTAGAGGTCATTTAGAACTACGTACTTATAGGTCATTTAGAACCACGTACTTAGACGTCATTTAGAACCACTTACTTGGAGGTCATTTGGAACTACGTACCTTGAGGTCATTTAGAACCTCGTACTTAGAGGTCATTTAGAACCACATACTTAAAGGTCATTTAGAACTACTTACTTAGAGGTCATTTAGAACTACGTACCTAGAGGTCATTTAGGACCACGTACTTAGAGGTCATTTAGAACCACTTACTTAGAGGTAATTTGGAACTACGTACTTAGACGTCATTTAGAACTACGTACTTAGAAGATATTTAGAACCACGTACTTAGAGGTCATTTAGAACGAACTATTTAGAGGTCATTTAGAACTACGTACTTAGATGTCATTTAGAACCACGTACTTAGAGGTCAATTCGAACCAACAACTTAGAGGTCATATAGAACCACGTACATAGAGGTCATTTAGAACCACGTACTTAGAGGTCATTTAGAACCACATACTTAGAGGTCATTTAGAACTACGTACTTAGAGGTCATTTAGAACTACGTACTTTAAGGTCATTTAAATCCACGTACTTATGGTCATTTAGTACTACGTACTTAGAGGTCATTTAGAAGCACGTACATAGAGGTCATTTAGAACCACGTAGTTAGAGGTCATCTAGAACAACGTACTTAGATTTCATTTAGAACCACTTACTTAGATGTCATTTGGAAGTACGTACCTAGAGGTCATTTAGAAGCACGTACTTAGAGGTCATTTAGAACCACGTAGTTAGAGGTCATTTAGAACCACGTACTTAGAGGTCATTTAGAACTACGTATATGAGGTCATTTAGAACCACGTACTTAGAGGACATTTAGAACCACGTACTTAGGTGTCATTTAGAACTACTGACTTAGATGTCATTTAGAACCAAGTACTTAGAGGTCATTTAGAACCACGTACTTAGAGGTCATTTAGAACCTCGTACTTAGAGGTCAATTAGAATTACGAACTTAGGGGTCATTTAGAACTACGTACTTAGAGGTGTTATAGAACTACGTTCTTAGAGGTCATTTAGGACTACGTACTTAGAGGTCATTTAGAACCTCATACTTAGAGGTCATTTAGAACTACTTACTTAGAGGTCATTTAGAACTACGTACCTAGAGGTCAATTAGGACCACGTACTTAGAGGTCATTTAGAACCACTTACTTAGAGGTCATTTGGAACTACGTATCTAGAGGTATTTAGAACTACGTACTTAGACGTCATTTAGAACTACGTACTTAGAAGATATTTAGAACCACGTACTTAGAGGTCATTTAGAACCAACTATTTAGAGGTCATTTAGAACTACGTACTTAGATGTCATTTAGAGCCACGTACTTAGAGGTCATTTAGAACCACGTACTGAGAGGTCATTAAGAAACACGTACTTAGAGGTCATTTAGAACCAACAACTTAGAGATCATTTAGAACTACGTACTTAGAGGTCATTTAGAACCACGTACTCAGATGTCATTTAGAGCCCACGTACTTAGAGGTCCTATAGAACCACGTACATAGAGGTCATTTAGAACTACGTACTTAGAGGTCATTTAGAACTACGTATATGAGGTCTTTTAGAACCACGTACTTAGAGGACATTTAGAACCACGTACTTAGAGGTCATTTAGAACCACTTACTTAGAAGTCATTTGGAAGTACGTACTTAGAGGTCATTTAGAACTACGTACTTACGGGTCATTTAGAACTACTTACTTAGAGGTTATTTAGCACTACGTATATAAGGTCATTTAGAACCACGTACTTAGAGGACATTTTGAACCACGTACTTAGAAGCCATTTAGAAGAACCCACGTACTTAGAGGTCATTTAGAACCACGTACTAAGAGATCATATTGAACCACGTACTTAGAGGTCATTTAGAACCACTTACTTAGAGGTCATTTAGAACCACATACTTAGTAGTCATTTAGAAATACTTACTTTGAGGTCATTTAGAACTACGTACCTAGAGGTCAATTAGAACTACGTACTTAGAGGTCATTAAAAACTACGTACTTAGAGGTAATATAGAACTACGTTCTTAGAGGTCATTTAGGACTTCGTACTTAGATGTCATTTAGAACTACGTACTTAGAGGTCATTTAGAACCACATACTTAGAGGTCATTTAGAACTACTTACTTAGAGGTCATTTAGAACTACGTACCTAGAGGTCATTTAGGACCACGTACTTAGAGGGCATTTAGAACTACTTACTTAGAGGACATTTGGAACTACGTATCTAGAGGTATTTAGAACTACGTACTTAGACGTCATTTAGAACTACGTACTTAAAAGATATTTAGAACCACGTACTTAGAGGTCATTTAGAACCAACTATTTAGAGGTCATTTAGAACTACGTACTTAGAAGTCATTTAGAACCACGTACTTAGAGGTCATTTAGAACAACGTACTTAGAGGTAATTTAGTACTACGTACTTAGGTGTCATTTAGAACTACGTACTTAGAGGTCATTTAGAACGACGTACTCAGAGGTCGTTTGGAACCTACGTACTTAGAGGTCATTTAGAACCACTTACTTAGAGGTCATTTAGAACCACATACTTAGAGGTCGTTTAGAACTATTTACTTAGGGGTCATTTAGAACCACGTACTCTGAGGTCATTTAGAACCACGTACTTAGAAGTCATTTAGAACCAACGTACTTAGAGGTCATTTTGAACCAAACACTTAGAGGTCGTTTAGAACTACGTACTTAGAAGTCATTTAGAACCCACGTACTTAGAGGTCATTTAGAAACCACGTTCTTAGAGGTTATTTAGAACCAATTTCTTAGAGGTCATTTAGAACCCACGTACTTAGAGGTAATTTAGAACCCACGTACTTTGAGGTCATTTAGAACTACGTACTTAGAGGTCATTTAGTACTACGTACTTAGGGGTCATTTAGAACTACTTACTTAGAGGTCATTTAGAACCAAGTACTTAGAGGTCATTTAGATTCACGTACTTAGAGGTCATTTAGAACTACGTACTTGGGGGTCATTTAGAACTACTAACTTAGAGGTCATTTAGAACCACGTACTTATAGGTCATTTAGAACCACGTACTTAGAGGTCATTTAGAACCAGCAACTTAGAGGTCATTTAGAACTACGTACTTAGAGGTCATTTAGAACCAAGTACTTAGAGGTCATTTAGAACCACGTACTTAGAGGTCATTTAGAACCAAGTACTTAGAGGTCATTTAGAACCAAGTACTTAGAGGTCATTTAGAACTACGTACTTAGAAGATATTTAGAACCACGTACTTAGAGGTCATTTAGAACCAACTTTTTAGAGGTCATTTAGAACTACGTACTTAGAGGTCCTTTAGAACCACGTACATAGAGGTCATTTAGAACTACGTACTTAGAGGTCATTTAGAACTACGTATTTAGAGGTCATTTAGAACCACGTACTTAGAGGACATTTAGAACCACGTACTTAGAGGTAATTTAGAACCACTTACTTAGATGTCATTTGGAAGTACGTACCTAGAGGTCATTTAGAAATACGTACTTAGGGGTCATTTAGAACTACTTACTTAGAGGTCATTTAGAAGCACGTACTTAGAGGTCATTTAGAACCACGTACTTAGAGGTCATTTAGAACCACGTACTTAGAGGTCATTTAGAACCAACAACTTAGAGGTCATTTAGAACTACATACTTAGAGGTCATTTAGAACCACGTACTTAGAGGTCATTTAGAACCACATACTTAGAGGTCGTTTAGAACTACTTACTTAGGGGTCATTTAGAACCACGTTCTCTGAGGTCATTAATTTAGAACCAAGTACTTAGAGGTCACTTAGAACCACATATTTGAGATCGTTTAGAATTACGTACTTTGAGGTCACTTAGAACTTACGTACTTAGAGGTCATTTAGAACTACGTACTTAGAGGTAATTTAGTACTACGTACTTAGGTGTCATTTAGAACTACTGATTTAGAGGTCATTTAGAACTACTGATTTAGACGTCATTGAGAACCAAGTACTTAGAGGTCATTTAGAACCACGTACTTAGAGGTCATTTAGAACCTCGTACTTAGAGGTCATTTAGAACCACGTACTTAGAGGATAGTTAGAACCATGTAATTAGAGGTCAGTTAGAACTACGTTCTAAGAGGTCATTTAGAACCCACGAACTTAGAGGTCATTCAGAACCACGTACTTAGAGGTCATTTAGAACCACGTACTTAGAAGTGATTTAGAACCACGTACTTAGAGGTTATTTAGCACTACGTATATAAGGTCATTTAGAACCACGTACTTAGAGGACATTTAGAACCACGTACTTAGAAGTCATTAGAAGAACCCACGTACTTAGAGGTCATTTAGAACCACGTACTAAGAGGTCATATAGAACCACGTACTTAGAGGTCATTTAGAACTACGTACTTAGCAGTCATTTAGAACTACTTACTTAGAGGTCATTTAGAACCACGTACTTAGAGGTCATTTAGAACTACGAACTTAGGGGTCATTTAGAACCCACGTACTTAGAGGTCTTTTTGTACCCACGTACTTTGAGGTCATATAGAACCTCGTACTTAGAGGTCATTTAGAACCACTTACTTAGATGTCATTTGGAAGTACGTACCTAGAGGTCATTTAGAACTACGTACTTAGGGGTCATTTAGAACTACTTACTTAGAGGTCATTTAGAAGCACGTACTTAGAGGTCATTTAGAACCACGTACTTAGAGGTCATTTAGAACCACGTACTTAGAAGTTATTTAGCACTACGTATATAAGGTCATTTAGAACCACGTACTTAGAGGACATTTTGAACCACGTACTTAGAAGTCATTTAGAAGAACCCACGTACTTAGAGGTCATTTAGAACCACGTACTAAGAGACCATATAGAACCACGTACTTAGAGGTCATTTAGAACCACTTACTTAGAGGTCATTTAGAACCACATACTTAGAGGTCATTTAGAACTACGTACCTAGAAGTTAATTAGAACTACGTACTTAGAGGTCATTTAGGACTACGTACTTAGAGGTAATATAGAACTACGTTCTTAGAGGTCATTTAGGACTTCGTACTTAGAGGTCATTTAGAACTACGTACTTAGAAGATATTTAGAACCACGTACTTAGAGGTCATTTAGAACCAACTTTTTAGAGGTCATTTAGAACTACGTACTTAGAGGTCCTTTAGAACCACGTACATAGAGGTCATTTAGAACTACGTACTTAGAGGTCATTTAGAACTACGTATTTATAGGTCGTTTAGAACTACGAACTTAGGGGTCATTAAAAACCCACGTACTTAGAGGTCATTTAGAACTACGTATATGAGGTCATTTAGAACCACGTACTTAGAGGACATTTAGAACCACGTACTTAGAGGTAATTTAGAACCACTTACTTAGATGTCATTTGGAAGTACGTACCTAGAGGTCATTTAGAAATACGTACTTAGGGGTCATTTAGAACTATTTACTTAGAGGTAATTTAGAAGCACGTACTTAGAGGTCATTTAGTACCACGAAGTGAGAGGTCATTTAGAACCACGTACTTAAAGGTCATTTAGAACCAACTTTTTAGATGTCATTTAGAACTACGTACTTAGAGGTCAATTAGAACCACGTACTTAGAGGTCTTTTAGAACTTACGTACTTAGAGGTCATTTAGAACTACGTACTTAGAGGTAATTTAGTACTACGTACTTAGGTGTCATTTAGAACTACGTACTCTGAGGTCATTTAGAACCACGTACTTAGAAGTCATTTAGAACCACGTACTTAGAGGTCATTTAGAACAACGTACTTAGAGGTCATTTTGAACCACGTACTTAGATGTCATTTAGAACCAACGTACTTAGAGGTCATCTTGAACCAAACACTTAGAGGTCGTTTAGAACTACGTACTTAGAAGTCATTTAGAACCCACGTACTTAGAGGTCATTTAGAAACCACGTTCTTAGAGGTTATTTAGAACCAATTTCTTAGAGGTTTTAGAACTACGTACTTAGAGGTCAGTTAGTACTACGTACTTAGGGGTCATTTAGAACTACTTACTTAGAGGTCATTTAGAACCAAGTACTTAGAGGTCATTTAGAACCACGTACTTAGAGGTCATTTAGAACCTCGTACTTAGAGGTCATTTAGAACCACGTACTTAGAGGATAGTTAGAACCATGTAATTAGAGCTCAGTTAGAACTACGTTCTAAGAGGTCATTTAGAACCCACGAACTTAGAGGTCATTCAGAACCACGTACTTAGAGGTCATTTAGAACCACGTACTTAGAGGTGATTTAGAACCACGTACTTAGAGGTTATTTAGCACTACGTATCTAGAGGTATTGAGAACTACGTACTAAGACGTCATTTAGAACTACGTACTTAGAAGATATTTAGAACCACGTACTTAGAGGTCAAATCTAACCAACAACTTAGCGGTCATTTAGAACTACGTACTCAGATGTCATTTTAGAACCCACGTACTTAGAGGTCATATAGAACCACGTACATAGAGGTCATTTAGAACTACGTACATAGAGGTCATTTAGAACTACGTACTTAGGGGTCATTTAGAACCACTTACTTAGAGGTCATTTAGAAGCACGTACTTAGAGGTCATTTAGAACCACGTAGTTAGAGGTCATTTAGAACCACGTACTTAGAGGTCATTTAGAACTACGTATATGAGGTCATTTAGAACCACGTACTTAGAGGACATTAAGAACCACGTACTTAGAGGGCATTTGAACTAAGTATTTAGAGGTCATTTAGAACCACGTACTTAGAGGTCATTTAGAACCACATACTTAAAGGTCATTTAAAACTACGTACTTAGAGGTCATTTAGAACTACGTACTTTAAGGTCATTTAAATCCACGTACTTATGGTCATTTAGAACTACGTACTTAGAGGTCATTTAGAAGCACGTACATAGAGGTCATTTAGAACCACGTACTTAGAGGTCATCTAGAACAACGTATTTAGAGGTCATTTAGAACCACTTACTTAGATGTCATTTGGAAGTACGTACCTAGAGGTCATTTAGAACCACGTACTTAGAGGACATTTAGAACCACGTACTTAGAGGTCATTTAGAACCAACGTACTTAGAGGTCATTTAGAACCAAACACTTAGAGGTCGTTTAGAACTACGTACTTAGAGGTCATTTAGAACCCACGTACTTAGAGGTCATTTAGAAACCACGTTCTTAGAGGTTATTTAGAACCAACTTCTTAGAGGTCATTTAGAACCCACGTACTTAGAGGTAATTTAGAACCCACGTACTTAGAAGATATTTAGAACCACGTACTTAGAGGTCAAATCTAACCAACAACTTAGCGGTCATTTAGAACTACGTACTTAGAGGTCATTTAGAACCACGTACTCAGATGTCATTTTAGAACCCACGTACTTAGAGGTCATATAGAACCACGTACATAGAGGTCATTTAGAACCACGTACTTAGAGGTCATTTAGAACCAACGTACTTAGAGGTCATTTAGAACCAAACACTTAGAGGTCGTTTAGAACTACGTACTTAGAGGTCATTTAGAACCCACGTACTTAGAGGTCATTTAGAAACCACGTTCTTAGAGGTTATTTAGAACCAACTTCTTAGAGGTCATTTAGAACCCACGTACTTAGAGGTAATTTAGAACCCACGTACTTAGAAGATATTTAGAACCACGTACTTAGAGGTCAAATCTAACCAACAACTTAGCGGTCATTTAGAACTACGTACTTAGAGGTCATTTAGAACCACGTACTCAGATGTCATTTTAGAACCCACGTACTTAGAGGTCATATAGAACCACGTACATAGAGGTCATTTAGAACTACGTACTTAGGGGTCATTTAGAACCACTTACTTAGAGGTCATTTAGAAGCACGTACTTAGAGGTCATTTACAAACACGTAGTTAGAGGTCATTTAGAACCACGTACTTAGAGGTCATTTAGAACTACGTATATGAGGTCATTTAGAACCACGTACTTAGAGGACATTAAGAACCACGTACTTAGAGGGCATTTGAACTAAGTATTTAGAGGTCATTTAGAACCACGTACTTAGAGGTCATTTAGAACCACATACTTAGAGGTCATTTAGAACTACGTACTTAGAGGTCATTTAGAACTACGTACCATAAGGTCATTTAAATCCACGTACTTATGGTCATTTAGAACTACGTACTTAGAGGTCATTTAGAAGCACGTACATAGAGGTCATTTAGAACCACGTACTTAGAGGTCATCTAGAACAACGTATTTAGAGGTCATTTAGAACCACTTACTTAGATGTCATTTGGAAGTACGTACCTAGAGGTCATTTAGAACCACGTACTTAGAGGTCATTTAGAACCACGTACTTAGAGGTCATTTAGAACCAACGTACTTAGAGGTCATTTCGAACCAAACACTTAGAGGTCATCTAGAACAACGTATTTAGAGGTCATTTAGAACCACTTACTTAGATGTCATTTGGAAGTACGTACCTAGAGGTCATTTAGAACCACGTACTTAGAGGTCATTTAGAACCACGTACTTAGAGGTCATTTAGAACCAACGTACTTAGAGGTCATTTAGAACCAAACACTTAGAGGTCGTTTAGAACTACGTACTTAGAGGTCATTTAGAACCCACGTACTTAGAGGTCATTTAGAAACCACGTTCTTAGAGGTTATTTAGAACCAACTTCTTAGAGGTCATTTAGAACCCACGTACTTAGAGGTAATTTAGAACCCACGTACTTAGAGGTCATTTAGAACCTCGTACTTAGAGGTCATTTAGAACCACGTACTTAGAGGATAGTTAGAACCATGTAATTAGAGCTCAGTTAGAACTACGTTCTAAGAGGTCATTTAGAACCCACGAACTTAGAGGTCATTCAGAACCACGTACTTAGAGGTCATTTAGAACCACGTACTTAGAGGTGATTTAGAACCACGTACTTAGAGGTTATTTAGCACTACGTATCTAGAGGTATTGAGAACTACGTACTAAGACGTCATTTAGAACTACGTACTTAGAAGATATTTAGAACCACGTACTTAGAGGTCAAATCTAACCAACAACTTAGCGGTCATTTAGAACTACGTACTTAGAGGTCATTTAGAACCACGTACTCAGATGTCATTTTAGAACCCACGTACTTAGAGGTCATATAGAACCACGTACATAGAGGTCATTTAGAACTACGTACTTAGGGGTCATTTAGAACCACTTACTTAGAGGTCATTTAGAAGCACGTACTTAGAGGTCATTTAGAACCACGTAGTTAGAGGTCATTTAGAACCACGTACTTAGAGGTCATTTAGAACTACGTATATGAGGTCATTTAGAACCACGTACTTAGAGGACATTAAGAACCACGTACTTAGAGGGCATTTGAACTAAGTATTTAGAGGTCTTTTAGAACCACGTACTTAGAGGTCATTTAGAACCACATACTTAGAGGTCATTTAGAACTACGTACTTAGAGGTCATTTAGAACTACGTACTTTAAGGTAATTTAAATCCACGTACTTATGGTCATTTAGAACTACGTACTTAGAGGTCATTTAGAAGCACGTACATAGAGGTCATTTAGAACCACGTACTTAGAGGTCATCTAGAACAACGTATTTAGAGGTCATTTAGAACCACTTACTTAGATGTCATTTGGAAGTACGTACCTAGAGGTCATTTAGAACCACGTACTTAGAGGTCATTTAGAACCACGTACTTAGAGGTCATTTAGAACCAACGTACTTAGAGGTCATTTAGAACCAAACACTTAGAGGTCGTTTAGAACTACGTACTTAGAGGTCATTTAGAACCCACGTACTTAGAGGTCATTTAGAAACCACGTTCTTAGAGGTTATTTAGAACCAACTTCTTAGAGGTCATTTAGAACCCACGTACTTAGAGGTAATTTAGAACCCACGTACTTAGAAGATATTTAGAACCACGTACTTAGAGGTCAAATCTAACCAACAACTTAGCGGTCATTTAGAACTACGTACTTAGAGGTCATTTAGAACCACGTACTCAGATGTCATTTTAGAACCCACGTACTTAGAGGTCATATAGAACCACGTACATAGAGGTCATTTAGAACTACGTACTTAGGGGTGATTTAGAACCACTTACTTAGAGGTCATTTAGAAGCACGTACTTAGAGGTCATTTACAAACACGTAGTTAGAGGTCATTTAGAACCACGTACTTAGAGGTCATTTAGAACTACGTATATGAGGTCATTTAGAACCACGTACTTAGAGGACATTAAGAACCACGTACTTAGAGGGCATTTGAACTAAGTATTTAGAGGTCATTTAGAACCACGTACTTAGAGGTCATTTAGAACCACATACTTAGAGGTCATTTAGAACTACGTACTTAGAGGTCATTTAGAACTACGTACTTTAAGGTCATTTAAATCCACGTACCTATGGTCATTTAGAACTACGTACTTAGAGGTCATTTAGAAGCACGTACATAGAGGTCATTTAGAACCACGTACTTAGAGGTCATCTAGAACAACGTATTTAGAGGTCATTTAGAACCACTTACTTAGATGTCATTTGGAAGTACGTACCTAGAGGTCATTTAGAAATACGTACTTAGGGGTCATTTAGAACTATTTACTTAGAGGTAATTTAGAAGCACGTACTTAGAGGTCATTTAGTACCACGAAGTGAGAGGTCATTTAGAACCACGTACTTAAAGGTCATTTAGAACCAACTTTTTAGATGTCATTTAGAACTACGTACTTAGAGGTCAATTAGAACCACGTACTTAGAGGTCTTTTAGAACTTACGTACTTAGAGGTCATTTAGAACTACGTACTTAGAGGTAATTTAGTACTACGTACTTAGGTGTCATTTAGAACTACGTACTCTGAGGTCATTTAGAACCACGTACTTAGAAGTCATTTAGAACCACGTACTTAGAGGTCATTTAGAACAACGTACTTAGAGGTCATTTTGAACCACGTACTTAGATGTCATTTAGAACCAACGTACTTAGAGGTCATCTTGAACCAAACACTTAGAGGTCGTTTAGAACTACGTACTTAGAAGTCATTTAGAACCCACGTACTTAGAGGTCATTTAGAAACCACGTTCTTAGAGGTTATTTAGAACCAATTTCTTAGAGGTTTTAGAACTACGTACTTAGAGGTCAGTTAGTACTACGTACTTAGGGGTCATTTAGAACTACTTACTTAGAGGTCATTTAGAACCAAGTACTTAGAGGTCATTTAGAACCACGTACTTAGAGGTCATTTAGAACCTCGTACTTAGAGGTCATTTAGAACCACGTACTTAGAGGATAGTTAGAACCATGTAATTAGAGCTCAGTTAGAACTACGTTCTAAGAGGTCATTTAGAACCCACGAACTTAGAGGTCATTCAGAACCACGTACTTAGAGGTCATTTAGAACCACGTACTTAGAGGTGATTTAGAACCACGTACTTAGAGGTTATTTAGCACTACGTATCTAGAGGTATTGAGAACTACGTACTAAGACGTCATTTAGAACTACGTACTTAGAAGATATTTAGAACCACGTACTTAGAGGTCAAATCTAACCAACAACTTAGCGGTCATTTAGAACTACGTACTCAGATGTCATTTTAGAACCCACGTACTTAGAGGTCATATAGAACCACGTACATAGAGGTCATTTAGAACTACGTACTTAGGGGTCATTTAGAACCACTTACTTAGAGGTCATTTAGAAGCACGTACTTAGAGGTCATTTAGAACCACGTAGTTAGAGGTCATTTAGAACCACGTACTTAGAGGTCATTTAGAACTACGTATATGAGGTCATTTAGAACCACGTACTTAGAGGACATTAAGAACCACGTACTTAGAGGGCATTTGAACTAAGTATTTAGAGGTCATTTAGAACCACGTACTTAGAGGTCATTTAGAACCACATACTTAGAGGTCATTTAAAACTACGTACTTAGAGGTCATTTAGAACTACGTACTTTAAGGTCATTTAAATCCACGTACTTATGGTCATTTAGAACTACGTACTTAGAGGTCATTTAGAAGCACGTACATAGAGGTCATTTAGAACCACGTACTTAGAGGTCATCTAGAACAACGTATTTAGAGGTCATTTAGAACCACTTACTTAGATGTCATTTGGAAGTACGTACCTAGAGGTCATTTAGAAATACGTACTTAGGGGTCATTTAGAACTATTTACTTAGAGGTAATTTAGAAGCACGTACTTAGAGGTCATTTAGTACCACGAAGTGAGAGGTCATTTAGAACCACGTACTTAAAGGTCATTTAGAACCAACTTTTTAGATGTCATTTAGAACTACGTACTTAGAGGTCAATTAGAACCACGTACTTAGAGGTCTTTTAGAACTTACGTACTTAGAGGTCATTTAGAACTACGTACTTAGAGGTAATTTAGTACTACGTACTTAGGTGTCATTTAGAACTACGTACTCTGAGGTCATTTAGAACCACGTACTTAGAAGTCATTTAGAACCACGTACTTAGAGGTCATTTAGAACAACGTACTTAGAGGTCATTTTGAACCACGTACTTAGATGTCATTTAGAACCAACGTACTTAGAGGTCATCTTGAACCAAACACTTAGAGGTCGTTTAGAACTACGTACTTAGAAGTCATTTAGAACCCACGTACTTAGAGGTCATTTAGAAACCACGTTCTTAGAGGTTATTTAGAACCAATTTCTTAGAGGTTTTAGAACTACGTACTTAGAGGTCAGTTAGTACTACGTACTTAGGGGTCATTTAGAACTACTTACTTAGAGGTCATTTAGAACCAAGTACTTAGAGGTCATTTAGAACCACGTACTTAGAGGTCATTTAGAACCTCGTACTTAGAGGTCATTTAGAACCACGTACTTAGAGGATAGTTAGAACCATGTAATTAGAGCTCAGTTAGAACTACGTTCTAAGAGGTCATTTAGAACCCACGAACTTAGAGGTCATTCAGAACCACGTACTTAGAGGTCATTTAGAACCACGTACTTAGAGGTGATTTAGAACCACGTACTTAGAGGTTATTTAGCACTACGTATCTAGAGGTATTGAGAACTACGTACTAAGACGTCATTTAGAACTACGTACTTAGAAGATATTTAGAACCACGTACTTAGAGGTCAAATCTAACCAACAACTTAGCGGTCATTTAGAACTACGTACTCAGATGTCATTTTAGAACCCACGTACTTAGAGGTCATATAGAACCACGTACATAGAGGTCATTTAGAACTACGTACATAGAGGTCATTTAGAACTACGTACTTAGGGGTCATTTAGAACCACTTACTTAGAGGTCATTTAGAAGCACGTACTTAGAGGTCATTTAGAACCACGTAGTTAGAGGTCATTTAGAACCACGTACTTAGAGGTCATTTAGAACTACGTATATGAGGTCATTTAGAACCACGTACTTAGAGGACATTAAGAACCACGTACTTAGAGGGCATTTGAACTAAGTATTTAGAGGTCATTTAGAACCACGTACTTAGAGGTCATTTAGAACCACATACTTAAAGGTCATTTAAAACTACGTACTTAGAGGTCATTTAGAACTACGTACTTTAAGGTCATTTAAATCCACGTACTTATGGTCATTTAGAACTACGTACTTAGAGGTCATTTAGAAGCACGTACATAGAGGTCATTTAGAACCACGTACTTAGAGGTCATCTAGAACAACGTATTTAGAGGTCATTTAGAACCACTTACTTAGATGTCATTTGGAAGTACGTACCTAGAGATCATTTAGAACCACGTACTTAGAGGACATTTAGAACCACGTACTTAGAGGTCATTTAGAACCAACGTACTTAGAGGTCATTTAGAACCAAACACTTAGAGGTCGTTTAGAACTACGTACTTAGAGGTCATTTAGAACCCACGTACTTAGAGGTCATTTAGAAACCACGTTCTTAGAGGTTATTTAGAACCAACTTCTTAGAGGTCATTTAGAACCCACGTACTTAGAGGTAATTTAGAACCCACGTACTTAGAAGATATTTAGAACCACGTACTTAGAGGTCAAATCTAACCAACAACTTAGCGGTCATTTAGAACTACGTACTTAGAGGTCATTTAGAACCACGTACTCAGATGTCATTTTAGAACCCACGTACTTAGAGGTCATATAGAACCACGTACATAGAGGTCATTTAGAACCACGTACTTAGAGGTCATTTAGAACCAACGTACTTAGAGGTCATTTAGAACCAAACACTTAGAGGTCGTTTAGAACTACGTACTTAGAGGTCATTTAGAACCCACGTACTTAGAGGTCATTTAGAAACCACGTTCTTAGAGGTTATTTAGAACCAACTTCTTAGAGGTCATTTAGAACCCACGTACTTAGAGGTAATTTAGAACCCACGTACTTAGAAGATATTTAGAACCACGTACTTAGAGGTCAAATCTAACCAACAACTTAGCGGTCATTTAGAACTACGTACTTAGAGGTCATTTAGAACCACGTACTCAGATGTCATTTTAGAACCCACGTACTTAGAGGTCATATAGAACCACGTACATAGAGGTCATTTAGAACTACGTACTTAGGGGTCATTTAGAACCACTTACTTAGAGGTCATTTAGAAGCACGTACTTAGAGGTCATTTACAAACACGTAGTTAGAGGTCATTTAGAACCACGTACTTAGAGGTCATTTAGAACTACGTATATGAGGTCATTTAGAACCACGTACTTAGAGGACATTAAGAACCACGTACTTAGAGGGCATTTGAACTAAGTATTTAGAGGTCATTTAGAACCACGTACTTAGAGGTCATTTAGAACCACATACTTAGAGGTCATTTAGAACTACGTACTTAGAGGTCATTTAGAACTACGTACCATAAGGTCATTTAAATCCACGTACTTATGGTCATTTAGAACTACGTACTTAGAGGTCATTTAGAAGCACGTACATAGAGGTCATTTAGAACCACGTACTTAGAGGTCATCTAGAACAACGTATTTAGAGGTCATTTAGAACCACTTACTTAGATGTCATTTGGAAGTACGTACCTAGAGGTCATTTAGAACCACGTACTTAGAGGTCATTTAGAACCACGTACTTAGAGGTCATTTAGAACCAACGTACTTAGAGGTCATTTCGAACCAAACACTTAGAGGTCATCTAGAACAACGTATTTAGAGGTCATTTAGAACCACTTACTTAGATGTCATTTGGAAGTACGTACCTAGAGGTCATTTAGAACCACGTACTTAGAGGTCATTTAGAACCACGTACTTAGAGGTCATTTAGAACCAACGTACTTAGAGGTCATTTAGAACCAAACACTTAGAGGTCGTTTAGAACTACGTACTTAGAGGTCATTTAGAACCCACGTACTTAGAGGTCATTTAGAAACCACGTTCTTAGAGGTTATTTAGAACCAACTTCTTAGAGGTCATTTAGAACCCACGTACTTAGAGGTAATTTAGAACCCACGTACTTAGAGGTCATTTAGAACCTCGTACTTAGAGGTCATTTAGAACCACGTACTTAGAGGATAGTTAGAACCATGTAATTAGAGCTCAGTTAGAACTACGTTCTAAGAGGTCATTTAGAACCCACGAACTTAGAGGTCATTCAGAACCACGTACTTAGAGGTCATTTAGAACCACGTACTTAGAGGTGATTTAGAACCACGTACTTAGAGGTTATTTAGCACTACGTATCTAGAGGTATTGAGAACTACGTACTAAGACGTCATTTAGAACTACGTACTTAGAAGATATTTAGAACCACGTACTTAGAGGTCAAATCTAACCAACAACTTAGCGGTCATTTAGAACTACGTACTTAGAGGTCATTTAGAACCACGTACTCAGATGTCATTTTAGAACCCACGTACTTAGAGGTCATATAGAACCACGTACATAGAGGTCATTTAGAACTACGTACTTAGGGGTCATTTAGAACCACTTACTTAGAGGTCATTTAGAAGCACGTACTTAGAGGTCATTTAGAACCACGTAGTTAGAGGTCATTTAGAACCACGTACTTAGAGGTCATTTAGAACTACGTATATGAGGTCATTTAGAACCACGTACTTAGAGGACATTAAGAACCACGTACTTAGAGGGCATTTGAACTAAGTATTTAGAGGTCTTTTAGAACCACGTACTTAGAGGTCATTTAGAACCACATACTTAGAGGTCATTTAGAACTACGTACTTAGAGGTCATTTAGAACTACGTACTTTAAGGTAATTTAAATCCACGTACTTATGGTCATTTAGAACTACGTACTTAGAGGTCATTTAGAAGCACGTACATAGAGGTCATTTAGAACCACGTACTTAGAGGTCATCTAGAACAACGTATTTAGAGGTCATTTAGAACCACTTACTTAGATGTCATTTGGAAGTACGTACCTAGAGGTCATTTAGAACCACGTACTTAGAGGTCATTTAGAACCACGTACTTAGAGGTCATTTAGAACCAACGTACTTAGAGGTCATTTAGAACCAAACACTTAGAGGTCGTTTAGAACTACGTACTTAGAGGTCATTTAGAACCCACGTACTTAGAGGTCATTTAGAAACCACGTTCTTAGAGGTTATTTAGAACCAACTTCTTAGAGGTCATTTAGAACCCACGTACTTAGAGGTAATTTAGAACCCACGTACTTAGAAGATATTTAGAACCACGTACTTAGAGGTCAAATCTAACCAACAACTTAGCGGTCATTTAGAACTACGTACTTAGAGGTCATTTAGAACCACGTACTCAGATGTCATTTTAGAACCCACGTACTTAGAGGTCATATAGAACCACGTACATAGAGGTCATTTAGAACTACGTACTTAGGGGTGATTTAGAACCACTTACTTAGAGGTCATTTAGAAGCACGTACTTAGAGGTCATTTACAAACACGTAGTTAGAGGTCATTTAGAACCACGTACTTAGAGGTCATTTAGAACTACGTATATGAGGTCATTTAGAACCACGTACTTAGAGGACATTAAGAACCACGTACTTAGAGGGCATTTGAACTAAGTATTTAGAGGTCATTTAGAACCACGTACTTAGAGGTCATTTAGAACCACATACTTAGAGGTCATTTAGAACTACGTACTTAGAGGTCATTTAGAACTACGTACTTTAAGGTCATTTAAATCCACGTACCTATGGTCATTTAGAACTACGTACTTAGAGGTCATTTAGAAGCACGTACATAGAGGTCATTTAGAACCACGTACTTAGAGGTCATCTAGAACAACGTATTTAGAGGTCATTTAGAACCACTTACTTAGATGTCATTTGGAAGTACGTACCTAGAGGTCATTTAGAAATACGTACTTAGGGGTCATTTAGAACTATTTACTTAGAGGTAATTTAGAAGCACGTACTTAGAGGTCATTTAGTACCACGAAGTGAGAGGTCATTTAGAACCACGTACTTAAAGGTCATTTAGAACCAACTTTTTAGATGTCATTTAGAACTACGTACTTAGAGGTCAATTAGAACCACGTACTTAGAGGTCTTTTAGAACTTACGTACTTAGAGGTCATTTAGAACTACGTACTTAGAGGTAATTTAGTACTACGTACTTAGGTGTCATTTAGAACTACGTACTCTGAGGTCATTTAGAACCACGTACTTAGAAGTCATTTAGAACCACGTACTTAGAGGTCATTTAGAACAACGTACTTAGAGGTCATTTTGAACCACGTACTTAGATGTCATTTAGAACCAACGTACTTAGAGGTCATCTTGAACCAAACACTTAGAGGTCGTTTAGAACTACGTACTTAGAAGTCATTTAGAACCCACGTACTTAGAGGTCATTTAGAAACCACGTTCTTAGAGGTTATTTAGAACCAATTTCTTAGAGGTTTTAGAACTACGTACTTAGAGGTCAGTTAGTACTACGTACTTAGGGGTCATTTAGAACTACTTACTTAGAGGTCATTTAGAACCAAGTACTTAGAGGTCATTTAGAACCACGTACTTAGAGGTCATTTAGAACCTCGTACTTAGAGGTCATTTAGAACCACGTACTTAGAGGATAGTTAGAACCATGTAATTAGAGCTCAGTTAGAACTACGTTCTAAGAGGTCATTTAGAACCCACGAACTTAGAGGTCATTCAGAACCACGTACTTAGAGGTCATTTAGAACCACGTACTTAGAGGTGATTTAGAACCACGTACTTAGAGGTTATTTAGCACTACGTATCTAGAGGTATTGAGAACTACGTACTAAGACGTCATTTAGAACTACGTACTTAGAAGATATTTAGAACCACGTACTTAGAGGTCAAATCTAACCAACAACTTAGCGGTCATTTAGAACTACGTACTCAGATGTCATTTTAGAACCCACGTACTTAGAGGTCATATAGAACCACGTACATAGAGGTCATTTAGAACTACGTACTTAGGGGTCATTTAGAACCACTTACTTAGAGGTCATTTAGAAGCACGTACTTAGAGGTCATTTAGAACCACGTAGTTAGAGGTCATTTAGAACCACGTACTTAGAGGTCATTTAGAACTACGTATATGAGGTCATTTAGAACCACGTACTTAGAGGACATTAAGAACCACGTACTTAGAGGGCATTTGAACTAAGTATTTAGAGGTCATTTAGAACCACGTACTTAGAGGTCATTTAGAACCACATACTTAGAGGTCATTTAAAACTACGTACTTAGAGGTCATTTAGAACTACGTACTTTAAGGTCATTTAAATCCACGTACTTATGGTCATTTAGAACTACGTACTTAGAGGTCATTTAGAAGCACGTACATAGAGGTCATTTAGAACCACGTACTTAGAGGTCATCTAGAACAACGTATTTAGAGGTCATTTAGAACCACTTACTTAGATGTCATTTGGAAGTACGTACCTAGAGGTCATTTAGAAATACGTACTTAGGGGTCATTTAGAACTATTTACTTAGAGGTAATTTAGAAGCACGTACTTAGAGGTCATTTAGTACCACGAAGTGAGAGGTCATTTAGAACCACGTACTTAAAGGTCATTTAGAACCAACTTTTTAGATGTCATTTAGAACTACGTACTTAGAGGTCAATTAGAACCACGTACTTAGAGGTCTTTTAGAACTTACGTACTTAGAGGTCATTTAGAACTACGTACTTAGAGGTAATTTAGTACTACGTACTTAGGTGTCATTTAGAACTACGTACTCTGAGGTCATTTAGAACCACGTACTTAGAAGTCATTTAGAACCACGTACTTAGAGGTCATTTAGAACAACGTACTTAGAGGTCATTTTGAACCACGTACTTAGATGTCATTTAGAACCAACGTACTTAGAGGTCATCTTGAACCAAACACTTAGAGGTCGTTTAGAACTACGTACTTAGAAGTCATTTAGAACCCACGTACTTAGAGGTCATTTAGAAACCACGTTCTTAGAGGTTATTTAGAACCAATTTCTTAGAGGTTTTAGAACTACGTACTTAGAGGTCAGTTAGTACTACGTACTTAGGGGTCATTTAGAACTACTTACTTAGAGGTCATTTAGAACCAAGTACTTAGAGGTCATTTAGAACCACGTACTTAGAGGTCATTTAGAACCTCGTACTTAGAGGTCATTTAGAACCACGTACTTAGAGGATAGTTAGAACCATGTAATTAGAGCTCAGTTAGAACTACGTTCTAAGAGGTCATTTAGAACCCACGAACTTAGAGGTCATTCAGAACCACGTACTTAGAGGTCATTTAGAACCACGTACTTAGAGGTGATTTAGAACCACGTACTTAGAGGTTATTTAGCACTACGTATCTAGAGGTATTGAGAACTACGTACTAAGACGTCATTTAGAACTACGTACTTAGAAGATATTTAGAACCACGTACTTAGAGGTCAAATCTAACCAACAACTTAGCGGTCATTTAGAACTACGTACTCAGATGTCATTTTAGAACCCACGTACTTAGAGGTCATATAGAACCACGTACATAGAGGTCATTTAGAACTACGTACTTAGGGGTCATTTAGAACCACTTACTTAGAGGTCATTTAGAAGCACGTACTTAGAGGTCATTTAGAACCACGTAGTTAGAGGTCATTTAGAACCACGTACTTAGAGGTCATTTAGAACTACGTATATGAGGTCATTTAGAACCACGTACTTAGAGGACATTAAGAACCACGTACTTAGAGGGCATTTGAACTAAGTATTTAGAGGTCATTTAGAACCACGTACTTAGAGGTCATTTAGAACCACATACTTAGAGGTCATTTAAAACTACGTACTTAGAGGTCATTTAGAACTACGTACTTTAAGGTCATTTAAATCCACGTACTTATGGTCATTTAGAACTACGTACTTAGAGGTCATTTAGAAGCACGTACATAGAGGTCATTTAGAACCACGTACTTAGAGGTCATCTAGAACAACGTATTTAGAGGTCATTTAGAACCACTTACTTAGATGTCATTTGGAAGTACGTACCTAGAGGTCATTTAGAACCACGTACTTAGAGGTCATTTAGAACCACGTACTTAGAGGTCATTTAGAACCAACGTACTTAGAGGTCATTTAGAACCAAACACTTAGAGGTCGTTTAGAACTACGTACTTAGAGGTCATTTAGAACCCACGTACTTAGAGGTCATTTAGAAACCACGTTCTTAGAGGTTATTTAGAACCAACTTCTTAGAGGTCATTTAGAACCCACGTACTTAGAGGTAATTTAGAACCCACGTACTTAGAAGATATTTAGAACCACGTACTTAGAGGTCAAATCTAACCAACAACTTAGCGGTCATTTAGAACTACGTACTTAGAGGTCATTTAGAACCACGTACTCAGATGTCATTTTAGAACCCACGTACTTAGAGGTCATATAGAACCACGTACATAGAGGTCATTTAGAACCACGTACTTAGAGGTCATTTAGAACCAACGTACTTAGAGGTCATTTAGAACCAAACACTTAGAGGTCGTTTAGAACTACGTACTTAGAGGTCATTTAGAACCCACGTACTTAGAGGTCATTTAGAAACCACGTTCTTAGAGGTTATTTAGAACCAACTTCTTAGAGGTCATTTAGAACCCACGTACTTAGAGGTAATTTAGAACCCACGTACTTAGAAGATATTTAGAACCACGTACTTAGAGGTCAAATCTAACCAACAACTTAGCGGTCATTTAGAACTACGTACTTAGAGGTCATTTAGAACCACGTACTCAGATGTCATTTTAGAACCCACGTACTTAGAGGTCATATAGAACCACGTACATAGAGGTCATTTAGAACTACGTACTTAGGGGTCATTTAGAACCACTTACTTAGAGGTCATTTAGAAGCACGTACTTAGAGGTCATTTACAAACACGTAGTTAGAGGTCATTTAGAACCACGTACTTAGAGGTCATTTAGAACTACGTATATAAGGTCATTTAGAACCACGTACTTAGAGGACATTAAGAACCACGTACTTAGAGGGCATTTGAACTAAGTATTTAGAGGTCATTTAGAACCACGTACTTAGAGGTCATTTAGAACCACATACTTAGAGGTCATTTAGAACTACGTACTTAGAGGTCATTTAGAACTACGTACCTTAAGGTCATTTAAATCCACGTACTTATGGTCATTTAGAACTACGTACTTAGAGGTCATTTAGAAGCACGTACATAGAGGTCATTTAGAACCACGTACTTAGAGGTCATCTAGAACAACGTATTTAGAGGTCATTTAGAACCACTTACTTAGATGTCATTTGGAAGTACGTACCTAGAGGTCATTTAGAACCACGTACTTAGAGGTCATTTAGAACCACGTACTTAGAGGTCATTTAGAACCAACGTACTTAGAGGTCATTTCGAACCAAACACTTAGAGGTCATCTAGAACAACGTATTTAGAGGTCATTTAGAACCACTTACTTAGATGTCATTTGGAAGTACGTACCTAGAGGTCATTTAGAACCACGTACTTAGAGGTCATTTAGAACCACGTACTTAGAGGTCATTTAGAACCAACGTACTTAGAGGTCATTTAGAACCAAACACTTAGAGGTCGTTTAGAACTACGTACTTAGAGGTCATTTAGAACCCACGTACTTAGAGGTCATTTAGAAACCACGTTCTTAGAGGTTATTTAGAACCAACTTCTTAGAGGTCATTTAGAACCCACGTACTTAGAGGTAATTTAGAACCCACGTACTTAGAGGTCATTTAGAACCTCGTACTTAGAGGTCATTTAGAACCACGTACTTAGAGGATAGTTAGAACCATGTAATTAGAGCTCAGTTAGAACTACGTTCTAAGAGGTCATTTAGAACCCACGAACTTAGAGGTCATTCAGAACCACGTACTTAGAGGTCATTTAGAACCACGTACTTAGAGGTGATTTAGAACCACGTACTTAGAGGTTATTTAGCACTACGTATCTAGAGGTATTGAGAACTACGTACTAAGACGTCATTTAGAACTACGTACTTAGAAGATATTTAGAACCACGTACTTAGAGGTCAAATCTAACCAACAACTTAGCGGTCATTTAGAACTACGTACTTAGAGGTCATTTAGAACCACGTACTCAGATGTCATTTTAGAACCCACGTACTTAGAGGTCATATAGAACCACGTACATAGAGGTCATTTAGAACTACGTACTTAGGGGTCATTTAGAACCACTTACTTAGAGGTCATTTAGAAGCACGTACTTAGAGGTCATTTAGAACCACGTAGTTAGAGGTCATTTAGAACCACGTACTTAGAGGTCATTTAGAACTACGTATATGAGGTCATTTAGAACCACGTACTTAGAGGACATTAAGAACCACGTACTTAGAGGGCATTTGAACTAAGTATTTAGAGGTCTTTTAGAACCACGTACTTAGAGGTCATTTAGAACCACATACTTAGAGGTCATTTAGAACTACGTACTTAGAGGTCATTTAGAACTACGTACTTTAAGGTCATTTAAATCCACGTACTTATGGTCATTTAGAACTACGTACTTAGAGGTCATTTAGAAGCACGTACATAGAGGTCATTTAGAACCACGTACTTAGAGGTCATCTAGAACAACGTATTTAGAGGTCATTTAGAACCACTTACTTAGATGTCATTTGGAAGTACGTACCTAGAGGTCATTTAGAACCACGTACTTAGAGGTCATTTAGAACCACGTACTTAGAGGTCATTTAGAACCAACGTACTTAGAGGTCATTTAGAACCAAACACTTAGAGGTCGTTTAGAACTACGTACTTAGAGGTCATTTAGAACCCACGTACTTAGAGGTCATTTAGAAACCACGTTCTTAGAGGTTATTTAGAACCAACTTCTTAGAGGTCATTTAGAACCCACGTACTTAGAGGTAATTTAGAACCCACGTACTTAGAAGATATTTAGAACCACGTACTTAGAGGTCAAATCTAACCAACAACTTAGCGGTCATTTAGAACTACGTACTTAGAGGTCATTTAGAACCACGTACTCAGATGTCATTTTAGAACCCACGTACTTAGAGGTCATATAGAACCACGTACATAGAGGTCATTTAGAACTACGTACTTAGGGGTCATTTAGAACCACTTACTTAGAGGTCATTTAGAAGCACGTACTTAGAGGTCATTTACAAACACGTAGTTAGAGGTCATTTAGAACCACGTACTTAGAGGTCATTTAGAACTACGTATATGAGGTCATTTAGAACCACGTACTTAGAGGACATTAAGAACCACGTACTTAGAGGGCATTTGAACTAAGTATTTAGAGGTCATTTAGAACCACGTACTTAGAGGTCATTTAGAACCACATACTTAGAGGTCATTTAGAACTACGTACTTAGAGGTCATTTAGAACTACGTACTTTAAGGTCATTTAAATCCACGTACTTATGGTCATTTAGAACTACGTACTTAGAGGTCATTTAGAAGCACGTACATAGAGGTCATTTAGAACCACGTACTTAGAGGTCATCTAGAACAACGTATTTAGAGGTCATTTAGAACCACTTACTTAGATGTCATTTGGAAGTACGTACCTAGAGGTCATTTAGAACCACGTACTTAGAGGTCATTTAGAACCACGTACTTAGAGGTCATTTAGAACCAACGTACTTAGAGGTCATTTCGAACCAAACACTTAGAGGTCATCTAGAACAACGTATTTAGAGGTCATTTAGAACCACTTACTTAGATGTCATTTGGAAGTACGTACCTAGAGGTCATTTAGAACCACGTACTTAGAGGTCATTTAGAACCACGTACTTAGAGGTCATTTAGAACCAACGTACTTAGAGGTCATTTAGAACCAAACACTTAGAGGTCGTTTAGAACTACGTACTTAGAGGTCATTTAGAACCCACGTACTTAGAGGTCATTTAGAAACCACGTTCTTAGAGGTTATTTAGAACCAACTTCTTAGAGGTCATTTAGAACCCACGTACTTAGAGGTAATTTAGAACCCACGTACTTAGAGGTCATTTAGAACTACGTACTTAGAGGTCATTTAGTACTACGTACTTAGGGGTCATTTAGAACTACTTACTTAGAGGTCATTTAGAACCAAGTACTTAGAGGTCATTTAGATTCACGTACTTAGAGGTCATTTAGAACTACGTACTTAGGGGTCATTTAGAACTACTTACTTTGAGGTCATTAAGAACCACGTACTTATAGGTCATATAGAACCACGTACTTAGAGGTCATTTAGAACCACGTACTTAGAGGTCATTTAGAACCCAGTACTTAGAGGTCATTTAGAACTACGTACTTAGAAGATATTTAGAACCACGTACTTAGAGGTCATTTAGAACCAAATTTTTAGAGGTCATTTAGAACTACGTACTTAGAGGTCCTTTAGAACCACGTACATAGAGGTCATTTAGAACTACGTACTTAGAGGTCATTTAGAACTACGTATTTATAGGTCGTTTAGAACTACGAACTTTAGGGTCATTTAGAACCCACGTACTTAGAGGTCATTTAGAACTACGTATATGAGGTCATTTAGAACCACGTACTTAGAGGACATTTAGAACCACGTACTTAGAGGTAATTTAGAACCACTTACTTAGATGTCATTTGGAAGTACGTACCTAGAGGTCATTTAGAAATACGTACTTAGGGGTCATTTAGAACTAGTTACTTAGAGGTCATTTAGAAGCACGTACTTAGAGGTCATTTAGTACCACGAAGTGAGAGGTCATTTAGAACCACGTACTTAAAGGTCATTTAGAACCAACTTTTTAGATGTCATTTAGAACTACGTACTTAGAGGTCAATTAGAACCACGTACTTAGAGGTCTTTTAGAACTTACGTACTTAGAGGTCATTTAGAACTACGTACTTAGAGGTAATTTAGTACTACGTACTTAGGTGTCATTTAGAACTACGTACTCTGAGGTCATTTAGAACCACGTACTTAGAAGTCATTTAGAACCACGTACTTAGAGGTCATTTAGAACAACGTACTTAGAGGTCATTTTGAACCACGTACTTAGATGTCATTTAGAACCAACGTACTTAGAGGTCATTTTGAACCAAACACTTAGAGGTCTTTTAGAACTACGTACTTAGAAGTCATTTAGAACCCACGTACTTAGAGGTCATTTAGAAACCACGTTCTTAGAGGTTATTTAGAACCAATTTCTTAGAGGTCATTTAGAACTACGTACTTAGAGGTCAGTTAGTACTACGTACTTAGGGGTCATTTAGAACTACTTACTTAGAGGTCATTTAGAACCAAGTACTTAGAGGTCATTTAGAACCACGTACTTAGAGGTCATTTAGAACCTCGTACTTAGAGGTCATTTAGAACCACGTACTTAGAGGATAGTTAGAACCATGTAATTAGAGGTCAGTTAGAACTACGTTCTAAGAGGTCATTTAGAACCCACGAACTTAGAGGTCATTCAGAACCACGTACTTAGAGGTCATTTAGAACCACGTACTTAGAGGTGATTTAGAACCACGTACTTAGAGGTTATTTAACACTACGTATATAAGGTCATTTAGAACCACGTACTTAGAGGACATTTAGAACCACGTACTTAGAAGTCATTAGAAGAACCCACGTACTTAGAGGTCATTTAGAACCACGTACTAAGAGGTCATATAGAACCACGTACTTAGAGGTCATTTAGAACTACGAACTTAGGGGTCATTTAGAACCCACGTACTTAGAGGTCATTTAGTACCCACGTACTTAGAGGTCATATAGAACCTCGTACTTAGAGGTCATTTAGAACCACTTACTTAGATGTCATTTGGAAGTACATACCTAGAGGTCATTTAGAACTACGTACTTAGGGGTCATTTAGAACTACTTACTTAGAGGTCATTTAGAAGCACGTACTTAGAGGTCATTTAGAACCACGTACTTAGAGGTCATTTAGAACCACGTACTTAGAGGTCATTTAGAACCAACGTACTTAGAGGTCATTTAGAACCAAACACTTAGAGGTCGTTTAGAACTACGTACTTAGAGGTCATTTAGAACCCACGTACTTAGAGGTCATTTAGAAACCACGTTCTTAGAGGTTATTTAGAACCAACTTCTTAGAGGTCATTTAGAACCCACGTACTTAGAGGTAATTTAGAACCCACGTACTTAGAGGTCATTTAGAACTACGTACTTAGAGGTCATTTAGAACTACGTACTTAGAGGTCATTTAGTACTACGTACTTAGGGGTCATTTTGAACTACTTACTTAGAGGTCATTTAGAACCAAGTACTTAGAGGTCATTTAGATTCACGTACTTAGAGGTCATTTAGAACTACGTACTTAGGGGTCATTTAGAACTACTTACTTAGAGGTCATTAAGAACCACGTACTTATAGGTCATTTAGAACCACGTACTTAGAGGTCATTTAGAACCACGTACTTAGAGGTCATTTAGAACCCAGTACTTAGAGGTCATTTAGAACTACGTACTTAGAAGATATTTAGAAGCACGTACTTAGAGGTCATTTAGTACCACGAAGTGAGAGGTCATTTAGAACCACGTACTTAAAGGTCATTTAGAACCAACTTTTTAGATGTCATTTAGAACTACGTACTTAGAGGTCAATTAGAACCACGTACTTAGAGGTCATTTAGAACTTACGTACTTAGAGGTCATTTAGAACTACGTACTTAGAGGTAATTTAGTACTACGTACTTAGGTGTCATTTAGAACTACGTGCTCTGAGGTCATTTAGAACCACGTACTTAGAAGTCATTTAGAACCACGTACTTAAAGGTCATTTAGAACAACGTACTTAGAGGTCATTTTGAACCACGTACTTAGATGTCATTTAGAACCAACGTACTTAGAGGTCATTTTGAACCAAACACTTAGAGGTCGTTTAGAACCACGTACTTAGAGGTCATTTAAAACCCAGTACTTAGAGGTCATTTAGAACTACGTACTTAGAAGATATTTAGAACCACGTACTTAGAGGTCATTTAGAACCAACTTTTTAGAGGTCATTTAGAATTACGTACTTAGAGGTCCTTTAGAACCACGTACATAGAGGTCATTTAGAACTACGTACTTAGAGGTCATTTAGAACTACGTATTTATAGGTCGTTTAGAACTACGAACTTAGGGGTCATTTAGAACCCACGTACTTAGAGGTCATTTAGAACTACGTTAATGAGGTCATTTAGAACCACGTACTTAGAGGACATTTAGAACCACGTACTTAGAGGTAATTTAGAACCACTTACTTAGATGTCATTTGGAAGTACGTACCTAGAGGTCATTTAGAAATACGTACTTAGGGGTCATTTAGAACTATTTACTTAGAGGTCATTTAGAAGCACGTACTTAGAGGTCATTTAGTACCACGAAGTGAGAGGTCATTTAGAACCACGTACTTAAAGGTCATTTAGAACCAACTTTTTAGATGTCATTTAGAACTACGTACTTAGAGGTCAATAAGAACCACGTACTTAGAGGTCATTTAGAACTTACGTACTTAGAGGTCATTTAGAACTACGTACTTAGAGGTAATTTAGTACTACGTACTTAGGTGTCATTTAGAACTACGTACTCTGAGGTCATTTAGAACCACGTACTTAGAGGATAGTTAGAACCATGTAATTAGAGGTCAGTTAGAACTACGTTCTAAGAGGTCATTTAGAACCCACGAACTTAGAGGTCATTCAGAACCACGTACTTAGAGGTCATTTAGAACCACGTACTTAGAGGTGATTTAGAACCACGTACTTAGAGGATATTTAGCACTACGTATATAAGGTCATTTAGAACCACGTACTTAGAGGACATTTAGAACCACGTACTTAGAAGTCATTAGAAGAACCCACGTACTTAGAGGTCATTTAGAACCACGTACTAAGAGGTCATATAGAACCACGTACTTAGAGGTCATTTAGAACTACGTACTTAGCAGTCATTTAGAACTACTTACTTAGAGGTCATTTAGAACCACGTACTTAGAGGTCATTTAGAACTATGAACTTAGGGGTCATTTAGAACCCACGTACTTAGAGGTCATTTAGTACCCACGTACTTAGAGGTCATATAGAACCTCGTACTTAGAGGTCATTTAGAACCACTTACTTAGATGTCATTTGGAAGTACGTACCTAGAGGTCATTTAGAACTACGTACTTAGGGGTCATTTAGAACTACTTACTTAGAGGTCATTTAGAAGCACGTACTTAGAGGTCATTTAGAACCACGTACTTAGAGGTCATTTAGAACCACGTACTAAGAGGTTATTTAGCACTACGTATATAAGGTCATTTAGAACCACGTACTTAGAGGACATTTTGAACCACGTACTTAGAAGTCATTTAGAAGAACCCACGTACTTAGAGGTCATTTAGAACCACGTACTAAGAGATCATATAGAACCACGTACTTAGAGGTCATTTAGAACCACTTACTTAGAGGTCATTTAGAACCACATACTTAGAGGTCATTTAGAACTACGTACTTAGTGGTCAATTAGAACCACTTACTTAGAGGTCATTTAGAACTACGTACTTAGAGGTAATATAGAACTACGTTCTTAGAGGTCATTTAGGACTTCGTACTTAGAGGTCATTTAGAACTACGTACTTATAGGTCATTTAGAACCACGTACTTAGACGTCATTTAGAACCACTTACTTGGAGGTCATTTGGAACTACGTACCTTGAGGTCATTTAGAACCTCGTACTTAGAGGTCATTTAGAAAAACATACTTAAAGGTCATTTAGAACTACTTACTTAGAGGTCATTTAGAACTACGTACCTAGAGGTCATTTAAGACCACGTACTTAGAGGTCATTTAGAACCACTTACTTAGAGGTAATTTGGAACTACGTATCTAGAGGTATTGAGAACTACGTACTTAGACGTCATTTAGAACTACGTACTTAGAAGATATTTAGAACCACGTACTTAGAGGTCAATTCGAACCTACAACTTAGCGGTCATTTAGAACCAACTATTTAGAGGTCATTTAGAACTACGTACTTAGATGTCATTTAGAACCACGTACTTAGAGGTCAATTCGAACCAACAACTTAGCGGTCATTTAGAACTACGTACTTAGAGGTCATTTAGAACCACGTACTCAGATGTCATTTAGAACCCACGTACTTAGAGGTCATATAGAACCACGTACATAGAGGTCATTTAGAACCACGTACTTAGAGGACATATAGAACCACATACTTAGAGGTCATTTAGAAGCACGTACATAGAGGTCATTTAGAACCACGTAGTTAGAGGTCATCTAGAACAACGTACTTAGAGGTCATTTAGAACCACTTACTTAGATGTCATTTGGAAGTACGTACCTAGAGGTCATTTAGAAGCACGTACTTAGAGGTCATTTAGAACCACGTAGTTAGAGGTCATTTAGAACCACGTACTTAGAGGTCATTTAGAACTACGTATATGAGGTCATTTAGAACACCGTACTTAGAGGACATTTAGAACCACGTACTTAGGTGTCATTTAGAACTACTGACTTAGATGTCATTTAGAACCACGTACATAGGTGTCATTTAGAACTACTGACTTAGATGTCATTTAGAACCAAGTACTTAGAGGTCATTTAGAACTACGTTCTTAGAGGTCATTTAGGACTACGTACTTAGAGGTCATTTAGAACCTCATACTTAGAGGTCATTTAGAACTACTTACTTAGAGGTCATTTAGAACTACGTACTTTAAGGTCATTTAAATCCACGTACTTATGGTCATTTAGAACTACGTACTTAGAGGTCATTTAGAAGCACGTACATAGAGGTCATTTAGAACCACGTACTTAGAGGTCATCTAGAACAACGTACTTAGAGGTCATTTAGAACCACTTACTTAGATGTCATTTGGAAGTACGTACCTAGAGGTCATTTAGAACCACGTACTTAGAGGTCATTTAGAACCACGTACTTAGAGGTCATTTAGAACTACGTACTTAGAAGATATTTAGAACCACGTACTTAGAGGTCATTTAGAACCAACTTTTTAGAGGTCATTTAAAACTACGTACTTAGAGGTCCTTTAGAACCACGTACATAGAGGTCATTTAGAACTACGTACTTAGAGGTCATTTAGAACTACGTATTTAGAGGTCATTTAGAACCACGTACTTAGACGTCATTTAGAACCACTTACTTGGAGGTCATTTGGAACTACGTACCTTGAGGTCATTTAGAACCTCGTACTTAGAGGTCATTTAGAACCACATACTTAAAGGTCATTTAGAACTACTTACTTAGAGGTCATTTAAAACTACGTACCTAGAGGTCATTTAGGACCACGTACTTAGAGGTCATTTAGAACCACTTACTTAGAGGTCATTTGGAACTACGTATCTAGAGGTATTGAGAACTACGTACTAAGACGTCATTTAGAACTACGTACTTAGAAGATATTTAGAACCACGTACTTAGAGGTCAATTCGAACCAACAACTTAGCGGTCATTTAGAACTACGTACTTTGAGGTCATTTAGAACCACGTTTTCAGATGTCATTTAGAACCCACGTACTTAGAGGTCATATAGAACCACGTACATAGAGGTCATTTAGAACTACGTACTTAGATTTCATTCAGAGCTACGTACTTAGAGGTCATTTAGAACTACGAACTTAGGGGTCATTTAGAACCCACGTACTTAGAGGTCATTTAGAACTACGTATATGAGGTCTTTTAGAACCACGTACTTAGAGGACATTTAGAACCACGTACTTAGAGGTCATTTAGAACCACTTACTTAGAAGTCATTTGGAAGTACGTACTTAGAGGTCATTTAGAACTACGTACTTAGGGGTCATTTAGAACCACTTACTTAGAGGTCATTTAGAAGCACGTACTTAGAGGTCATTTAGAACCACGTAGTTAGAGGTCATTTAGAACCACGTACTTAGAGGTCATTTAGAACTACGTATATGAGGTCATTTAGAACCACGTACTTAGAGGACATTTAGAACCACGTACTTAGAGGGCATTTGAACTAAGTATTCAGAGGTCATTTAGAACCACGTACTTCAAGGTCATTTAGAACCAGATACTTAGAGGTCATTTAGAACTACGTACTTAGAGGTCATTTAGAACTACGTACTTTAAGGTCATTTAAATCCACGTACTTATGGTCATTTAGAACTACGTACTTAGAGGTCATTTAGAAGCACGTACATAGAGGTCATTTAGAACCACGTACTTAGAGGTCATCTAGAACAACGTATTTAGATGTCATTTAGAACCACTTACTTAGATGTCATTTGGAAGTACGTACCTAGAGGTCATTTAGAACCACGTACTTAGAGGTCATTTAGAACCACGTACTTAGAGGTCATTTAGAACCAACGTACTTAGAGGTCATTTAGAACCAAACACTTAGAGGTCGTTTAGAACTACGTACTTAGAGGTCATTTAGAACCCACGTACTTAGAGGTCATTTAGAAACCACGTTCTTAGAGGTTATTTAGAACCAACTTCTTAGAGGTCATTTAGAACCCACGTACTTAGAGGTAATTTGGAACCCACGTACTTAGAGGTCATTTAGAACTACGTACTTAGAGGTCATTTAGAAGTACGTACTTAGAGGTCATTTAGTACTACGTACTTAGGGGTCATTTAGAACTACTTACTTAGAGGTCATTTAGAACCAAGTACTTAGAGGTCATTTAGATTCACGTACTTAGAGGTCATTTAGAACTACGTACTTAGGGGTCATTTAGAACTACTTACTTAGAGGTCATTTAGAACCACGTACTTATAGGTCATTTAGAACCACGTACTTAGAGATCATTTAGAACCACGTACTTAGAGGTCATTTAGAACCCAGTACTTAGAGGTCATTTAGAACTACGTACTTAGAAGATATTTAGAACCACGTACTTAGAGGTCATTTAGAACCAACTTTTTAGAGGTCATTTAGAACTACGTACTTAGAGGTCCTTTAGAACCACGTACATAGAGGTCATTTAGAACTACGTACTTAGAGGTCATTTAGAACTACGTATTTATAGGTCGTTTAGAACTACGAACTTAGGGGTCATTTAGAACCCACGTACTTAGAGGTCATTTAGAACTACGTATATGAGGTCATTTAGAACCACGTACTTAGAGGACATTTAGAACCACGTACTTAGAGGTAATATAGAACCACTTACTTAGATGTCATTTGGAAGTACGTACCTAGAGGTCATTTAGAAATACGTACTTAGGGGTCATTTAGAACTATTTACTTAGAGGTCATTTAGAAGCACGTACTTAGAGGTCATTTAGTACCACGAAGTGAGAGGTCATTTAGAACCACGTACTTAAAGGTCATTTAGAACCAACTTTTTAGATGTCATTTAGAACTACGTACTTAGAGGTCAATTAGAACCACGTACTTAGAGGTCATTTAGAACTTACGTACTTAGAGGTCATTTTGAACTACGTACTTAGAGGTAATTTAGTACTACGTACTTAGGTGTCATTTAGAACTACGTACTCTGAGGTCATTTAGAACCACGTACTTAGAAGTCATTTAGAACCACGTACTTAGAGGTCATTTAGAACAACGTACTTAGAGGTCATTTTGAACCACGTACTTAGATGTCATTTAGAACCAACGTACTTAGAGGTCATTTTGAACCAAACACTTAGAGGTCGTTTAGAACCACGTACTTACAGGTCATTTAGAACCCAGTACTTAGAGGTCATTTAGAACTACGTACTTAGAAGATATTTAGAACCACGTACTTAGAGGTCATTTAGAACCAACTTTTTAGAGATCATTTAGAACTACGTACTTAGAGGTCCTTTAGAACCACGTACATAGAGGTCATTTAGAACTACGTACTTAGAGGTCATTTAGAACTACGTATTTATAGGTCGTTTAGAACTACGAACTTAGGGGTCATTTAGAACCCACGTACTTAGAGGTCATTTAGAACTACGTATATGAGGTCATTTAGAACCACGTACTTAGAGGACATTTAGAACCACGTACTTAGAGGTAATTTAGAACCACTTACTTAGATGTCATTTGGAAGTACGTACCTAGAGGTCATTTAGAAATACGTACTTAGGGGTCATTTAGAACTATTTACTTAGAGGTCATTTAGAAGCACGTACTTAGAGGTCATTTAGTACCACGAAGTGAGAGGTCATTTAGAACCACGTAATTAAAGGTCATTTAGAACCAACTTTTAAGATGTCATTTAGAACTACGTACTTAGAGGTCAATTAGAACCACGTACTTAGAGGTCATTTAGAACTTACGTACTTAGAGGTCATTTAGAACTACGTACTTAGAGGTAATTTAGTACTACGTACTTAGATGTCATTTAGAACTACGTACTCTGAGGTCATTTAGAACCACGTACTTAGAAGTCATTTAGAACCACGATCTTAGAGGTCATTTAGAACAACGTACTTAGAGGTCATTTTGAACCACGTACTTAGATGTCATTTAGAACCAACGTACTTAGAGGTCATTTTGAACCAAACACTTAGAGGTCGTTTAGAACTACGTACTTAGAAGTCATTTAGAACCCACGTACTTAGAGGTCAGTTAGTACTACGTACTTAGGGGTCATTTAGAACTACTTACTTAGAGGTCATTTAGAACCAAGTACTTAGAGGTCATTTAGAACCACGTACTTAGAGGTCATTTAGAACCTCGTACTCAGAGGTCATTTAGAACCACGTACTTAGAGGATAGTTAGAACCATGTAATTAGAGGTCAGTTAGAACTACGTTCTAAGAGGTCATTTAGAACCCACGAACTTAGAGGTCATTCAGAACCACGTACTTAGAGGTCATTTAGAACCACGTACTTAGAGGTGATTTAGAACCACGTACTTAGAGGTTATTTAGCACTACGTATATAAGGTCATTTAGAACCACGTACTTAGAAGACATATAGAACCACGTACTTAGAAGTCATTAGAAGAACCCACGTACTTAGAGGTCATTTAGAACCACGTACTAAGAGGTCATATAGAACCACGTACTTAGAGGTCATTTAGAACTACGTACTTAGCAGTCATTTAGAACTACTTACTTAGAGGTCATTTAGAACCACGTACTTAGAGGTCATTTAGAACTACGAACATAGGGGTCATTTAGAACCCACGTACTTAGAGGTCATTTAGTACCCACGTACTTAGAGGTCATATAGAACCTTGTACTTAGAGGTCATTTAGAACCACTTACTTAGATGTCATTTGGAAGTACGTACCTAGAGGTCATTTAGAACTACGTACTTAGGGGTCATTTAGAACTAGTTACTTAGAGGTCATTTAGAAGCACGTACTTAGAGGTCATTTAGAACCACGTACTTAGAGGTCATTTAGAACCACGTACTAAGAGGTTATTTAGCACTACGTATATAAGGTCATTTAGAACCACGTACTTAGAAAACATTTAGAACCACGTACTTAGGTGTCATTTAGAACTACTGACTTAGATGTCATTTAGAACCAAGTACTTAGAGGTCATTTAGAACCACGTACTAAGAGATCATATAGAACCACGTACTTAGAGGTCATTTAGAACCACTTACTTAGAGGTCATTTAGAACCACATACTTAGAGGTCATTTAGAACTACGTACCTAGTGGTCAATTAGAACCACGTACTTAGAGGTCATTTAGAACTACGTACTTAGAGGTAATATAGAACTACGTTCTTAGAGGTCATTTAGGACTTCGTACTTAGAGGTCATTTAGAACTACGTACTTATAGGTCATTTAGAACCACGTACTTAGACGTCATTTAGAACCACTTACTTGGAGGTCATTTGGAAATACGTACCTTGAGGTCATTTAGAACCTCGTACTTAGAGGTCATTTAGAACCACATACTTAAAGGTCATTTAGAACTACTTACTTAGAGGTCATTTAGAACTACGTACCTAGAAGTCATTTAAGACCACGTACTTAGAGGTCATTTAGAACCACTTACTTAGAGGTAATTTGGAACTACGTATCTAGAGGTATTGAGAACTACGTACTTAGACGTCATTTAGAACTACGTACTTAGAAGATATTTAGAACCACGTACTTAGAGGTCATTTAGAACCAACTATTTAGAGGTCATTTAGAACTACGTACTTAGATGTCATTTAGAACCACGTACTTAGAGGTTAATTCGAACCAACAACTTAGCGGTCATTTAGAACTACGTACTTAGAGGTCATTTAGAACCACGTACTCAGATGTCATTTAGAACCCACGTACTTAGAGGTCATATAGAACCACGTACATAGAGGTCATTTAGAACCACGTACTTAGAGGTCATTTAGAACCACATACTTAGAGGTCATTTATAACTACGTACTTAGAGGTCATTTAGAACTACGTACTTTAAGGTCATTTATATCCACGTACTTATGGTCATTTAGTACTACGTACTTAGAGGTCATTTAGAATCACGTACATAGAGGTCATTTAGAACCACGTAGTTAGAGGTCATCTAGAACAACGTACTTAGAGGTCATTTAGAACCACTTACTTAGATGTCATTTGGAAGTACGTACCTAGAGGTCATTTAGAAGCACGTACTTAGAGGTCATTTAGAACCACGTAGTTAGAGGTCATTTAGAACCACGTACTTAGAGGTCATTTAGAACTACGTATATGAGGTCATTTAGAACCACGTACTTAGAGGACATTTAGAACCACGTACTTAGGTGTCATTTAGAACTACTGACTTAGATGTCATTTAGAACCAAGTACTTAGAGGTCATTTAGAACTACGTACTTAGAGGTCATTTAGAACCTCGTACTTAGAGGTCAATTAGAACTACGAACTTAAGGGTCATTTAGAACTACGTACTTAGAGGTGTTATAGAACTACGTTCTTAGAGGTCATTTAGGACTACGTACTTAGAGGTCATTTAGAACCTACTACTTAGAGGTCATTTAGAACTACTTACTTAGAGGTCATTTAGAACTTCGTACTTTAAGGTCATTTAAATCCACGTACTTATGGTCATTTAGAACTACGTACTTAGAGGTCATTTAGAAGCACGTACATAGAGGTCATTTAGAACCACGTACTTAGAGGTCATCTAGAACAACGTACTTAGAGGTCATTTAGAACCACTTACTTAGATGTCATTTGGAAGTACGTACCTAGAGGTCATTTAGAACCACGTACTTAGAGGTCATTTAGAACCACGTACTTAGAGGTCATTTAGAACCAACGTACTTAGAGGTCATTTAGAACCAAACACTTAGAGGTCGTTTAGAACTACGTACTTAGAGGTCATTTAGAACCCACGTACTTAGAGGTCATTTAGAAACCACGTTCTTAGAGGTTATTTAGAACCAACTTCTTAGAGGTCATTTAGAACCCACGTACTTAGAGGTAATTTAGAACCCACGTACTTAGAGGTCATTTAGAACTACGTACTTAGAGGTCATTTAGAACTACGTACTTAGAGGTCATTTAGTACTACGTACTTAGGGGTCATTTAGAACTACTTACTTAGAGGTCATTTAGAACCAAGTACTTAGAGGTCATTTAGATTCACGTACTTAGAGGTCATTTAGAACTATGTACTTAGGGGTCATTTAGAACTACTTACTTAGAGGTCATTTAGAACCACGTACTTATAGGTTATTTAGAACCACGTACTTAGAGGTCATTTAGAACCACGTACTTAGAGGTCATTTAGAACCACGTACTTAGAGGTGATTTAGAACCACGTACTTAGAGGTTATTTAGCACTACGTATATAAGGTCATTTAGAACCACGTACTTAGAAGACATATAGAACCACGTACTTAGAAGTCATTAGAAGAACCCACGTACTTAGAGGTCATTTAGAACCACGTACTAAGAGGTCATATAGAACCACGTACTTAGAGGTCATTTAGAACTACGTACTTAGCAGTCATTTAGAACTACTTACTTAGAGGTCATTTAGAACCACGTACTTAGAGGTCATTTAGAACTACGAACATAGGGGTCATTTAGAACCCACGTACTTAGAGGTCATTTAGTACCCACGTACTTAGAGGTCATATAGAACCTTGTACTTAGAGGTCATTTAGAACCACTTACTTAGATGTCATTTGGAAGTACGTACCTAGAGGTCATTTAGAACTACGTACTTAGGGGTCATTTAGAACTAGTTACTTAGAGGTCATTTAGAAGCACGTACTTAGAGGTCATTTAGAACCACGTACTTAGAGGTCATTTAGAACCACGTACTAAGAGGTTATTTAGCACTACGTATATAAGGTCATTTAGAACCACGTACTTAGAAAACATTTAGAACCACGTACTTAGGTGTCATTTAGAACTACTGACTTAGATGTCATTTAGAACCAAGTACTTAGAGGTCATTTAGAACCACGTACTAAGAGATCATATAGAACCACGTACTTAGAGGTCATTTAGAACCACTTACTTAGAGGTCATTTAGAACCACATACTTAGAGGTCATTTAGAACTACGTACCTAGTGGTCAATTAGAACCACGTACTTAGAGGTCATTTAGAACTACGTACTTAGAGGTAATATAGAACTACGTTCTTAGAGGTCATTTAGGACTTCGTACTTAGAGGTCATTTAGAACTACGTACTTATAGGTCATTTAGAACCACGTACTTAGACGTCATTTAGAACCACTTACTTGGAGGTCATTTGGAAATACGTACCTTGAGGTCATTTAGAACCTCGTACTTAGAGGTCATTTAGAACCACATACTTAAAGGTCATTTAGAACTACTTACTTAGAGGTCATTTAGAACTACGTACCTAGAAGTCATTTAAGACCACGTACTTAGAGGTCATTTAGAACCACTTACTTAGAGGTAATTTGGAACTACGTATCTAGAGGTATTGAGAACTACGTACTTAGACGTCATTTAGAACTACGTACTTAGAAGATATTTAGAACCACGTACTTAGAGGTCATTTAGAACCAACTATTTAGAGGTCATTTAGAACTACGTACTTAGATGTCATTTAGAACCACGTACTTAGAGGTTAATTCGAACCAACAACTTAGCGGTCATTTAGAACTACGTACTTAGAGGTCATTTAGAACCACGTACTCAGATGTCATTTAGAACCCACGTACTTAGAGGTCATATAGAACCACGTACATAGAGGTCATTTAGAACCACGTACTTAGAGGTCATTTAGAACCACATACTTAGAGGTCATTTATAACTACGTACTTAGAGGTCATTTAGAACTACGTACTTTAAGGTCATTTATATCCACGTACTTATGGTCATTTAGTACTACGTACTTAGAGGTCATTTAGAATCACGTACATAGAGGTCATTTAGAACCACGTAGTTAGAGGTCATCTAGAACAACGTACTTAGAGGTCATTTAGAACCACTTACTTAGATGTCATTTGGAAGTACGTACCTAGAGGTCATTTAGAAGCACGTACTTAGAGGTCATTTAGAACCACGTAGTTAGAGGTCATTTAGAACCACGTACTTAGAGGTCATTTAGAACTACGTATATGAGGTCATTTAGAACCACGTACTTAGAGGACATTTAGAACCACGTACTTAGGTGTCATTTAGAACTACTGACTTAGATGTCATTTAGAACCAAGTACTTAGAGGTCATTTAGAACTACGTACTTAGAGGTCATTTAGAACCTCGTACTTAGAGGTCAATTAGAACTACGAACTTAAGGGTCATTTAGAACTACGTACTTAGAGGTGTTATAGAACTACGTTCTTAGAGGTCATTTAGGACTACGTACTTAGAGGTCATTTAGAACCTACTACTTAGAGGTCATTTAGAACTACTTACTTAGAGGTCATTTAGAACTTCGTACTTTAAGGTCATTTAAATCCACGTACTTATGGTCATTTAGAACTACGTACTTAGAGGTCATTTAGAAGCACGTACATAGAGGTCATTTAGAACCACGTACTTAGAGGTCATCTAGAACAACGTACTTAGAGGTCATTTAGAACCACTTACTTAGATGTCATTTGGAAGTACGTACCTAGAGGTCATTTAGAACCACGTACTTAGAGGTCATTTAGAACCACGTACTTAGAGGTCATTTAGAACCAACGTACTTAGAGGTCATTTAGAACCAAACACTTAGAGGTCGTTTAGAACTACGTACTTAGAGGTCATTTAGAACCCACGTACTTAGAGGTCATTTAGAAACCACGTTCTTAGAGGTTATTTAGAACCAACTTCTTAGAGGTCATTTAGAACCCACGTACTTAGAGGTAATTTAGAACCCACGTACTTAGAGGTCATTTAGAACTACGTACTTAGAGGTCATTTAGAACTACGTACTTAGAGGTCATTTAGTACTACGTACTTAGGGGTCATTTAGAACTACTTACTTAGAGGTCATTTAGAACCAAGTACTTAGAGGTCATTTAGATTCACGTACTTAGAGGTCATTTAGAACTATGTACTTAGGGGTCATTTAGAACTACTTACTTAGAGGTCATTTAGAACCACGTACTTATAGGTTATTTAGAACCACGTACTTAGAGGTCATTTAGAACCACGTACTTAGAGGTCATTTAGAACCCAGTACTTAGAGGTCATTTAGAACTACGTACTTAGAAGATATTTAGAACCACGTACTTAGAGGTCATTTAGAACCAACTTTTTAGAGGTCATTTAGAACTACGTACTTAGAGGTCCTTTAGAACCACGTACGTAGAGGTCATTTAGAACTACGTACTTAGAGGTCATTTAGAACTACGTATTTATAGGTCGTTTAGAACTACGAACTTAGGGGTCATTTAGAAACCACGTACTTAGAGGTCATTTAGAACTACGTATATGAGTTCATTTAGAACCACGTACTTAGAGGACATTTAGAACCACGTACTTAGAGGTAATTTAGAACCACTTACTTAGATGTCATTTGGAAGTACGTACCTAGAGGTCATTTAGAAATACGTACTTAGGGGTCATTTAGAACTATTTACTTAGAGGTCATTTAGAAGCACGTACTTAGAGGTCATTTAGTACCACGAAGTTAGAGGTCATTTAGAACCACGTACTTAAAGGTCATTTAGAACCAACTTTTTAGATGTCATTTAGAACTACGTACTTAGAGGTCAATTAGAACCACGTACTTAGAGGTCATTTAGAACTTCCGTACTTAGAGGTCATTTAGAACTACGTACTTAGAGGTAATTTAGTACTACGTACTTAGGTGTCATTTAGAACTACGTACTTAGAGGTCATTTAGAACGACGTACTCAGAGGTCATTTGGAACCTACGTACTTAGAGGTCATTTAGAACCACTTACTTAGAGGTCATTTAGAACCACATACTTAGAGGTCGTTTAGAACTACTTACTTAGGGGTCATTTAGAACCACGTACTCTGAGGTCATTTAGAACCACGTACTTAGAAGTCATTTAGAACCACGTACTTAGAGGTCATTTAGAACAACGTATTTAGAGGTCATTTTGAACCACGTACTTAGAGGTCATTTAGAACCAACGTACTCAGAGGTCATTTTGAACCAAACACTTAGAGGTCGTTTAGAACTACGTACTTAGAAGTCATTTAGAACCCACGTACTTAGAGGTCATTTAGAAACCACGTTCTTAGAGGTTATTTAGAACCAATTTCTTAGAGGTCATTTAGAACCCACGTACTTAGAGGTAATTTAGAACCCACGTACTTAGAGGTCATTTAGAACTACGTACTTAGAGGTCATTTAGTACTACGTACTTAGGGGTTATTTAGAACTACTTACTTAGAGGTCATTTAGAACCAAGTACTTAGAGGTCATTTAGATTCAAGTACTTAGAGGTCATTTAGAACTACGTACTTAGGGGTCATTTAGAACTACTTACTTAGATGGCATTTAGAACCACGTACTTATATGTCATTTAGAACCACGTACTTAGAGGTCATTTAGAACCAACAACTTAGAGGTCATATAGAACTACGTACTTAGAGGTCATTTAGAACCAAGTACTTAGAGGTCAATTAGAACCACGTACTTAGAGGTCATTTAGAACCAAGTACTTAGAGGTCATTTAGAACCAAGTACTTAGAGGTCATTTAGAACTACGTACTAAGAGGTCCTTTAGAACCACGTACATAGAGGTCATTTAGAACTACGTACTTAGATGTCATTTAGAACTACGTATTTAAAGGGCATTTAGAACCACGTACTTAGAGGACATTTAGAACCACGTACTTAGAGGTAATTTAGAACCACTTACTTAGATGTCATTTGGAAGTACGTACCTAGAGGTCATTTAGAAATACGTACTTAGGGGTCATTTAGAACTACTTACTTAGAGGTCATTTAGAACCACATATTTGAGGTCGTTTAGAATTACGTACTTTGAGGTCACTTAGAACTAACGTACTTAGAGGTCATTTAGAACTACGTACTTAGAGGTAATTTAGTACTACGTACTTAGGTGTCATTTAGAACTACTGATTTAGAGGAGATTTAGAACTACTAATTTAGAGGTCATTTAGAACCAAGTACTTAGAGGTCATTTAGAACCACGTACTTAGAGGATAGATAGAACCATGTAATTAGAGGTCAGTTAGAACTACGTTCTAAGAGGTCATTTAGAACCCACGAACTTAGAGGTCATTCAGAACCACGTACTTAGAGGTCATTTAGAACCACGTACTTAGAGGTGATTTAGAACCACGTACTTAGAGGTTATTTAGCACTACGTATATAAGGTCATTTAGAACCACGTACTTAGAGGACATTTAGACCCACGTACTTAGAGGTCATTTAGAACCACGTACTAAGAGGTCATATAGAACCACGTACTTAGAGGTCATTTAGAACTACGTACATAGCAGTCATTTAGAACTACTTACTTAGAGGTCATTTAGAACCACGTACTTAGAGGTCATTTAGAACTACGAACTTAGGGGTCATTTAGAACCCACGTACTTAGAGGTCATTTAGTACCCACGTACTTAGAGGTCATATAGAACCTCGTACTTAGAGGTCATTTAGAACCACTTACTTAGATGTCATTTGGAAGTACGTACCTAGAGGTCATTTAGAACTACGTACTTAGGGGTCATTTAGAACTACTTACTTAGAGGTCATTTAGAAGCACGTACTTAGAGGTCATTTAGAACCACGTACTTAGAGGTCATTTAGAACCACGTACTTAGAGGTTATTTAGCACTACGTATATAAGGTCATTTAGAACCACGTACTTAGAGGACATTTTGAACCACGTACTTAGAAGTCATTTAGAAGAACCCACGTACTTAGAGGGCATTTAGAACCACGTACTAAGAGACCATATAGAACCACGTACTTAGAGGTCATTTAGAACCACTTACTTAGAGGTCATTTAGAACCACATACTTAGAGGTCATTTAGAACTACGTACCTAGTAGTCAATTAGAACAACGTACTTAGAGGTCATTTAGAACTATGTACTTAGAGGTAATATAGAACTACGTTCTTAGAGGTCATTTAGGACTTCGTACTTAGAGGTCATTTAGAACTACGTACTTATAGGTCATTTAGAACCACGTACTTAGACGTCATTTAGAACCACTTACTTGGAGGTCATTTGGAACTACGTACCTTGAGGTCATTTAGAACCTCGTACTTAGAGGTCATTTAGAACCACATACTTAAAGGTCATTTAGAACTACTTACTTAGAGGTCATTTAGAACTACGTACCTAGAGGTCATTTAGGACCACGTACTTAGAGGTCATTTAGAACCACTTACTTAGAGGTCATTTGGAACTACGTATCTAGAGGTATTGAGAACTACGTACTAAGACGTCATTTAGAACTACGTACTTAGTAGATATTTAGAACCACGTACTTAGAGGTCAAATCTAACCAACAACTTAGCGGTCATTTAGAACTACGTACTTAGAGGTCATTTAGAACCACGTACTCAGATGTCATTTTAGAACCCACGTACTTAGAGGTCATATAGAACCACGTACATAGAGGTCATTTAGAACTACGTACTTAGGGGTCATTTAGAACCACTTACTTAGAGGTCATTTAGAAGCACGTACTTAGAGGTCATTTAGAACCACGTAGTTAGAGGTCATTTAGAACCACGTACTTAGAGGTCATTTAGAACTACGTATATGAGGTCATTTAGAACCACGTACTTAGAGGACATTAAGAACCACGTACTTAGAGGGCATTTGAACTAAGTATTTAGAGGTCATTTAGAACCACGTACTTAGAGGTCATTTAGAACCACATACTTAGAGGTCATTTAGAACTACGTACTTAGAGGTCATTTAGAACTACGTACTTTAAGGTCATTTAAATCCACGTACTTATGGTCATTTAGAACTACGTACTTAGAGGTCATTTAGAAGCACGTACATACAGGTCATTTAGAACCACGTACTTAGAGGTCATCTAGAACAACGTATTTAGAGGTCATTTAGAACCACTTACTTAGATGTCATTTGGAAGTACGTACTTAGAGGTCATTTAGAACCACGTACTTAGAGGTCATTTAGAACCACGTACTTAGAGGTCATTTAGAACCAACGTACTTAGAGGTCATTTAGAACCAAACACTTAGAGGTCGTTTAGAACTACGTACTTAGAGGTCATTTAGAACCCACGTACTTAGAGGTCATTTAGAAACCACGTTCTTAGAGGTTATTTAGAACCAACTTTTTAGAGGTCATTTAGAACCCACGTACTTAGAGGTAATTTAGAACCCACGTACTTAGAAGATATTTAGAACCACGTACTTAGAGGTCAAATCTAACCAACAACTTAGCGGTCATTTAGAACTACGTACTTAGAGGTCATTTAGAACCACGTACTCAGATGTCATTTTAGAACCCACGTACTTAGAGGTCATATAGAACCACGTACATAGAGGTCATTTAGAACTACGTACTTAGGGGTCATTTAGAACCACTTACTTAGAGGTCATTTAGAAGCACGTACTTAGAGGTCATTTAGAACCACGTAGTTAGAGGTCATTTAGAACCACGTACTTAGAGGTCATTTAGAACTACGTATATGAGGTCATTTAGAACCACGTACTTAGAGGACATTAAGAACCACGTACTTAGAGGGCATTTGAACTAAGTATTTAGAGGTCATTTAGAACCACGTACTTAGAGGTCATTTAGAACAACATACTTAGAGGTCATTTAGAACTACGTACTTAGAGGTCATTTAGAACTACGTACTTTAAGGTCATTTAAATCCACGTACTTATGGTCATTTAGAACTACGTACTTAGAGGTCATTTAGAAGCACGTACATAGAGGTCATTTAGAACCACGTACTTAGAGGTCATCTAGAACAACGTATTTAGAGGTCATTTAGAACCACTTACTTAGATGTCATTTGGAAGTACGTACCTAGAGGTCATTTAGAACCACGTACTTAGAGGTCATTTAGAACCACGTACTTAGAGGTCATTTAGAACCAACGTACTTAGAGGTCATTTAGAACCAAACACTTAGAGGTCATCTAGAACAACGTATTTAGAGGTCATTTAGAACCACTTACTTAGATGTCATTTGGAAGTACGTACCTAGAGGTCATTTAGAACCACGTACTTAGAGGACATATAGAACCACGTACTTAGAAGTCATTAGAAGAACCCACGTACTTAGAGGTCATTTAGAACCACGTACTAAGAGGTCATATAGAACCACGTACTTAGAGGTCATTTAGAACTACGTACTTAGCAGTCATTTAGAACTACTTACTTAGAGGTCATTTAGAACCACGTACTTAGAGGTCATTTAGAACTACGAACATAGGGGTCATTTAGAACCCACGTACTTAGAGGTCATTTAGTACCCACGTACTTAGAGGTCATATAGAACCTCGTACTTAGAGGTCATTTAGAACCACTTACTTAGATGTCATTTGGAAGTACGTACCTAGAGGTCATTTAGAACTACGTACTTAGGGGTCATTTAGAACTAGTTACTTAGAGGTCATTTAGAAGCACGTACTTAGAGGTCATTTAGAACCACGTACTTAGAGGTCATTTAGAACCACGTACTAAGAGGTTATTTAGCACTACGTATATAAGGTCATTTAGAACCACGTACTTAGAGGACATTTAGAACCACGTACTTAGGTGTCATTTAGAACTACTGACTTAGATGTCATTTAGAACCAAGTACTTAGAGGTCATTTAGAACCACGTACTAAGAGATCATATAGAACCACGTACTTAGAGGTCATTTAGAACCACTTACTTAGAGGTCATTTAGAACCACATACTTAGAGGTCATTTAGAACTACGTACCTAGTGGTCAATTAGAACCACGTACTTAGAGGTCATTTAGAACTACGTACTTAGAGGTAATATAGAACTACGTTCTTAGAGGTCATTTAGGACTTCGTACTTAGAGGTCATTTAGAACTACGTACTTATAGGTCATTTAGAACCACGTACTTAGACGTCATTTAGAACCACTTACTTGGAGGTCATTTGGAAATACGTACCTTGAGGTCATTTAGAACCTCGTACTTAGAGGTCATTTAGAACCACATACTTAAAGGTCATTTAGAACTACTTACTTAGAGGTCATTTAGAACTACGTACCTAGAAGTCATTTAAGACCACGTACTTAGAGGTCATTTAGAACCACTTACTTAGAGGTAATTTGGAACTACGTATCTAGAGGTATTGAGAACTACGTACTTAGAAGATATTTAGAACCACGTACTTAGAGGTCATTTAGAACCAACTATTTAGAGGTCATTTAGAACTACGTACTTAGATGTCATTTAGAACCACGTACTTAGAGGTCAATTCGAACCAACAACTTAGCGGTCATTTAGAACTACGTACTTAGAGGTCATTTAGAACCACGTACTCAGATGTCATTTAGAACCCACGTACTTAGAGGTCATATAGAACCACGTACATAGAGGTCATTTAGAACCACGTACTTAGAGGTCATTTAGAACCACATACTTAGAGGTCATTTATAACTACGTACTTAGAGGTCATTTAGAACTACGTACTTTAAGGTCATTTATATCCACGTACTTATGGTCATTTAGTACTACGTACTTAGAGGTCATTTAGAATCACGTACATAGAGGTCATTTAGAACCACGTAGTTAGAGGTCATCTAGAACAACGTACTTAGAGGTCATTTAGAACCACTTACTTAGATGTCATTTGGAAGTACGTACCTAGAGGTCATTTAGAAGCACGTACTTAGAGGTCATTTAGAACCACGTAGTTAGAGGTCATTTAGAACCACGTACTTAGAGGTCATTTAGAACTACGTATATGAGGTCATTTAGAACCACGTACTTAGAGGACATTTAGAACCACGTACTTAGGTGTCATTTAGAACTACTGACTTAGATGTCATTTAGAACCAAGTACTTAGAGGTCATTTAGAACTACGTACTTAGAGGTCATTTAGAACCTCGTACTTAGAGGTCAATTAGAACTACGAACTTAGGGGTCATTTAGAACTACGTACTTAGAGGTGTTATAGAACTACGTTCTTAGAGGTCATTTAGGACTACGTACTTAGAGGTCATTTAGAACCTACTACTTAGAGGTCATTTAGAACTACTTACTTAGAGGTCATTTAGAACTTCGTACTTTAAGGTCATTTAAATCCACGTACTTATGGTCATTTAGAACTACGTACTTAGAGGTCATTTAGAAGCACGTACATAGAGGTCATTTAGAACCACGTACTTAGAGGTCATCTAGAACAACGTACTTAGAGGTCATTTAGAACCACTTACTTAGATGTCATTTGGAAGTACGTACCTAGAGGTCATTTAGAACCACGTACTTAGAGGTCATTTAGAACCACGTACTTAGAGGTCATTTAGAACCAACGTACTTAGAGGTCATTTAGAACCAAACACTTAGAGGTCGTTTAGAACTACGTACTTAGAGGTCATTTAGAACCCACGTACTTAGAGGTCATTTAGAAACCACGTTCTTAGAGGTTATTTAGAACCAACTTTTTAGAGGTCATTTAGAACCCACGTACTTAGAGGTAATTTAGAACCCACGTACTTAGAAGATATTTAGAACCACGTACTTAGAGGTCAAATCTAACCAACAACTTAGCGGTCATTTAGAACTACGTACTTAGAGGTCATTTAGAACCACGTACTCAGATGTCATTTTAGAACCCACGTACTTAGAGGTCATATAGAACCACGTACATAGAGGTCATTTAGAACTACGTACTTAGGGGTCATTTAGAACCTCTTACTTAGAGGTCATTTAGAAGCACGTACTTAGAGGTCATTTAGAACCACGTAGTTAGAGGTCATTTAGAACCACGTACTTAGAGGTCATTTAGAACTACGTATATGAGGTCATTTAGAACCACGTACTTAGAGGACATTAAGAACCACGTACTTAGAGGGCATTTGAACTAAGTATTTAGAGGTCATTTAGAACCACGTACTTAGAGGTCATTTAGAACAACATACTTAGAGGTCATTTAGAACTACGTACTTAGAGGTCATTTAGAACTACGTACTTTAAGGTCATTTAAATCCACGTACTTATGGTCATTTAGAACTACGTACTTAGAGGTCATTTAGAAGCACGTACATAGAGGTCATTTAGAACCACGTACTTAGAGGTCATCTAGAACAACGTATTTAGAGGTCATTTAGAACCAACGTACTTAGAGGTCATTTAGAACCAAACACTTAGAGGTCATCTAGAACAACGTATTTAGAGGTCATTTAGAACCACTTACTTAGATGTCATTTGGAAGTACGTACCTAGAGGTCATTTAGAACCACGTACTTAGAGGTCATTTAGAACCACGTACTTAGAGGTCATTTAGAACCAACGTACTTAGAGGTCATTTAGAACCAAACACTTAGAGGTCGTTTAGAACTACGTACTTAGAGGTCATTTAGAACCCACGTACTTAGAGGTCATTTAGAAACCACGTTCTTAGAGGTTATTTAGAACCAACTTCTTAGAGGTCATTTAGAACCCACGTACTTAGAGGTAATTTAGAACCCACGTACTTAGAGGTCATTTAGAACTACGTACTTAGAGGTCATTTAGTACTACGTACTTAGGGGTCATTTAGAACTACTTACTTAGAGGTCATTTAGAACCAAGTACTTAGAGGTCATTTAGATTCACGTACTTAGAGGTCATTTAGAACTACGTACTTAGGGGTCATTTAGAACTACTTACTTTGAGGTCATTAAGAACCACGTACTTGTAGGTCATTTAGAACCACGTACTTAGAGGTCATTTAGAACCACGTACTTAGAGGTCATTTAGAACCCAGTACTTAGAGGTAATTTAGAACTACGACCTTAGAAGATATTTAGAACCACGTACTTAGAGGTCATTTAGAACCAACTTTTTAGAGGTCATTTAGAACTACGTACTTAGAGGTCCTTTAGAACCACGTACATAGAGGTCATTTAGAACTACGTACTTAGAGGTCATTTAGAACTACGTATTTATAGGTCGTTTAGAACTACGAACTTAGGGGTCATTTAGAACCCACGTACTTAGAGGTCATTTAGAACTACGGATATGAGGTCATTTAGAACCACGTACTTAGAGGACATTTAGAACCACGTACTTAGAGGTAATTTAGAACCACTTACTTAGATGTCATTTGGAAGTACGTACCTAGAGGTCATTTAGAACCAACGTACTCAGAGGTCATTTTGAACCAAACACTTAGAGGTCGTTTAGAACTACGTACTTAGAAGTCATTTAGAACCCACGTACTTAGAGGTCATTTAGAAACCACGTTCTTAGAGGTTATTTAGAACCAATTTCTTAGAGGTCATTTAGAACCCACGTACTTAGAGGTAATTTAGAACCCACGTACTTAGAGGTCATTTAGAACTACGTACTTAGAGGTCATTTAGTACTACGTACTTAGGGGTTATTTAGAACTACTTACTTAGAGGTCATTTAGAACCAAGTACTTAGAGGTCATTTAGATTCAAGTACTTAGAGGTCATTTAGAACTACGTACTTAGGGGTCATTTAGAACTACTTACTTAGATGGCATTTAGAACCACGTACTTATATGTCATTTAGAACCACGTACTTAGAGGTCATTTAGAACCAGCAACTTAGAGGTCATATAGAACTACGTACTTAGAGGTCATTTAGAACCAAGTACTTAGAGGTCAATTAGAACCACGTACTTAGAGGTCATTTAGAACCAAGTACTTAGAGGTCATTTAGAACCAAGTACTTAGAGGTCATTTAGAACTACGTACTTAGAAGATATTTAGAACCACGTACTTAGAGGTCATTTAGAACCAACTTTTTAGAGGTCATTTAAAACTACGTACTAAGAGGTCCTTTAGAACCACGTACATAGAGGTCATTTAGAACTACGTACTTAGATGTCATTTAGAACTACGTATTTAGAGGTCATTTAGAACCACGTACTTAGAGGACATTTAGAACCACGTACTTAGAGGTAATTTAGAACCACTTACTTAGATGTCATTTGGAAGTACGTACCTAGAGGTCATTTAGAACCACGTACTTAGAGGTCATCTAGAACAACGTATTTAGAGGTCATTTAGAACCAACGTACTTAGAGGTCATTTAGAACCAAACACTTAGAGGTCATCTAGAACAACGTATTTAGAGGTCATTTAGAACCACTTACTTAGATGTCATTTGGAAGTACGTACCTAGAGGTCATTTAGAACCACGTACTTAGAGGTCATTTAGAACCACGTACTTAGAGGTCATTTAGAACCAACGTACTTAGAGGTCATTTAGAACCAAACACTTAGAGGTCGTTTAGAACTACGTACTTAGAGGTCATTTAGAACCCACGTACTTAGAGGTCATTTAGAAACCACGTTCTTAGAGGTTATTTAGAACCAACTTCTTAGAGGTCATTTAGAACCCACGTACTTAGAGGTAATTTAGAACCCACATACTTAGAGGTCATTTAGAACTACGTACTTAGAGGTCATTTAGTACTACGTACTTAGGGGTCATTTAGAACTACTTACTTAGAGGTCATTTAGAACCAAGTACTTAGAGGTCATTTAGATTCACGTACTTAGAGGTCATTTAGAACTACGTACTTAGGGGTCATTTAGAACTACTTACTTTGAGGTCATTAAGAACCACGTACTTGTAGGTCATTTAGAACCACGTACTTAGAGGTCATTTAGAACCACGTACTTAGAGGTCATTTAGAACCCAGTACTTAGAGGTAATTTAGAACTACGACCTTAGAAGATATTTAGAACCACGTACTTAGAGGTCATTTAGAACCAACTTTTTAGAGGTCATTTAGAACTACGTACTTAGAGGTCCTTTAGAACCACGTACATAGAGGTCATTTAGAACTACGTACTTAGAGGTCATTTAGAACTACGTATTTATAGGTCGTTTAGAACTACGAACTTAGGGGTCATTTAGAACCCACGTACTTAGAGGTCATTTAGAACTACGTATATGAGGTCATTTAGAACCACGTACTTAGAGGACATTTAGAACCACGTACTTAGAGGTAATTTAGAACCACTTACTTAGATGTCATTTGGAAGTACGTACCTAGAGGTCATTTAGAACCAACGTACTCAGAGGTCATTTTGAACCAAACACTTAGAGGTCGTTTAGAACTACGTACTTAGAAGTCATTTAGAACCCACGTACTTAGAGGTCATTTAGAAACCACGTTCTTAGAGGTTATTTAGAACCAATTTCTTAGAGGTCATTTAGAACCCACGTACTTAGAGGTAATTTAGAACCCACGTACTTAGAGGTCATTTAGAACTACGTACTTAGAGGTCATTTAGTACTACGTACTTAGGGGTTATTTAGAACTACTTACTTAGAGGTCATTTAGAACCAAGTACTTAGAGGTCATTTAGATTCAAGTACTTAGAGGTCATTTAGAACTACGTACTTAGGGGTCATTTAGAACTACTTACTTAGATGGCATTTAGAACCACGTACTTATATGTCATTTAGAACCACGTACTTAGAGGTCATTTAGAACCAGCAACTTAGAGGTCATATAGAACTACGTACTTAGAGGTCATTTAGAACCAAGTACTTAGAGGTCAATTAGAACCACGTACTTAGAGGTCATTTAGAACCAAGTACTTAGAGGTCATTTAGAACCAAGTACTTAGAGGTCATTTAGAACTACGTACTTAGAAGATATTTAGAACCACGTACTTAGAGGTCATTTAGAACCAACTTTTTAGAGGTCATTTAAAACTACGTACTAAGAGGTCCTTTAGAACCACGTACATAGAGGTCATTTAGAACTACGTACTTAGATGTCATTTAGAACTACGTATTTAGAGGTCATTTAGAACCACGTACTTAGAGGACATTTAGAACCACGTACTTAGAGGTAATTTAGAACCACTTACTTAGATGTCATTTGGAAGTACGTACCTAGAGGTCATTTAGAAATACGTACTTAGGGGTCATTTAGAACTACTTACTTAGAGGTCATTTAGAACCACATATTTGAGGTCGTTTAGAATTACGTACTTTGAGGTCACTTAGAACTAACGTACTTAGAGGTCATTTAGAACTACGTACTTAGAGGTAATTTAGTACTACGTACTTAGGTGTCATTTAGAACTACTGATTTAGAGGAGATTTAGAACTACTGATTTAGAGGTCATTTAGAACCAAGTACTTAGAGGTCATTTAGAACCACGTACTTAGAGGATAGATAGAACCATGTAATTAGAGGTCAGTTAGAACTACGTTCTAAGAGGTCATTTAGAACCCACGAACTTAGAGGTCATTCAGAACCACGTACTTAGAGGTCATTTAGAACCACGTACTTAGAGGTGATTTAGAACCACGTACTTAGAGGTTATTTAGCACTACGTATATAAGGTCATTTAGAACCACGTACTTAGAGGACATTTAGAACCACGTACTTAGAAGTCATTAGAAGAACCCACGTACTTAGAGGTCATTTAGAACCACGTACTAAGAGGTCATATAGAACCACGTACTTAGAGGTCATTTAGAACTACGTACATAGCAGTCATTTAGAACTACTTACTTAGAGGTCATTTAGTACCACGTACTTAGAGGTCATTTAGTACCCACGTACTTAGAGGTCATATAGAACCTCGTACTTAGAGGTCATTTAGAACCACTTACTTAGATGTCATTTGGAAGTACGTACCTAGAGGTCATTTAGAACTACGTACTTAGGGGTCATTTAGAACTACTTACTTAGAGGTCATTTAGAAGCACGTACTTAGAGGTCATTTATAACCACGTACTTAGAGGTCATTTAGAACCACGTACTTAGAGGTTATTTAGCACTACGTATATAAGGTCATTTAGAACCACGTACTTAGAGGACATTTTGAACCACGTACTTAGAAGTCATTTAGAAGAACCCACGTACTTAGAGGTCATTTAGAACCACGTACTAAGAGACCATATAGAACCACGTACTTAGAGGTCATTTAGAACCACTTACTTAGAGGTCATTTAGAACCACATACTTAGAGGTCATTTAGAACTACGTACCTAGAGGTCAATTAGAACTACGTACTTAGAGGTCATTTAGAACTATGTACTTAGAGGTAATATAGAACTACGTTCTTAGAGGTCATTTAGGACTTCGTACTTAGAGGTCATTTAGAACTACGTACTTATAGGTCATTTAGAACCACGTACTTAGACGTCATTTAGAACCACTTACTTGGAGGTCATTTGGAACTACGTACCTTGAGGTCATTTAGAACCTCGTACTTAGAGGTCATTTAGAACCACATACTTAAAGGTCATTTAGAACTACTTACTTAGAGGTCATTTAGAACTACGTACCTAGAGGTCATTTAGGACCACGTACTTAGAGGTCATTTAGAACCACTTACTTAGAGGTCATTTGGAACTACGTATCTAGAGGTATTGAGAACTACGTACTAAGACGTCATTTAGAACTACGTACTTAGAAGATATTTAGAACCACGTACTTAGAGGTCAAATCTAACCAACAACTTAGAGGTCATTTAGAACTACGTACTTTAAGGTCATTTAAATCCACGTACTTATGGTCAATTAGAACTACGTACTTAGAGGTCATTTAGAAGCACGTACATACAGGTCATTTAGAACCACGTACTTAGAGGTCATCTAGAACAACGTATTTAGAGGTCATTTAGAACCACTTACTTAGATGTCATTTGGAAGTACGTACCTAGAGGTCATTTAGAACCACGTACTTAGAGGTCATTTAGAACCACGTACTTAGAGGTCATTTAGAACCAACGTACTTAGAGGTCATTTAGAACCAAACACTTAGAGGTCGTTTAGAACTACGTACTTAGAGGTCATTTAGAACCCACGTACTTAGAGGTCATTTAGAAACCACGTTCTTAGAGGTTATTTAGAACCAACTTCTTAGAGGTCATTTAGAACCCACGTACTTAGAGGTAATTTAGAACCCACGTACTTAGAAGATATTTAGAACCACGTACTTAGAGGTCAAATCTAACCAACAACTTAGCGGTCATTTAGAACTACGTACTTAGAGGTCATTTAGAACCACGTACTCAGATGTCATTTTAGAACCCACGTACTTAGAGGTCATATAGAACCACGTACATAGAGGTCATTTAGAACTACGTACTTAGGGGTCATTTAGAACCACTTACTTAGAGGTCATTTAGAAGCACGTACTTAGAGGTCATTTAGAACCACGTAGTTAGAGGTCATTTAGAACCACGTACTTAGAGGTCATTTAGAACTACGTATATGAGGTCATTTAGAACCACGTACTTAGAGGACATTAAGAACCACGTACTTAGAGGGCATTTGAACTAAGTATTTAGAGGTCATTTAGAACCACGTACTTAGAGGTCATTTAGAACCACATACTTAGAGGTCATTTAGAACTACGTACTTAGAGGTCATTTAGAACTACGTACTTTAAGGTCATTTAAATCCACGTACTTATGGTCATTTAGAACTACGTACTTAGATGTCATTTAGAAGCACGTACATAGAGGTCATTTAGAACCACGTACTTAGAGGTCATCTAGAACAACGTATTTAGAGGTCATTTAGAACCACTTACTTAGATGTCATTTGGAAGTACGTACCTAGAGGTCATTTAGAACCACGTACTTAGAGGTCATTTAGCACCACGTACTTAGAGGTCATTTAGAACCAACGTACTTAGAGGTCATTTAGAACCAAACACTTAGAGGTCATCTAGAACAACGTATTTAGAGGTCATTTAGAACCACTTACTTAGATGTCATTTGGAAGTACGTACCTAGAGGTCATTTAGAACCACGTACTTAGAGGTCATTTAGAACCACGTACTTAGAGGTCATTTAGAACCAACGTACTTAGAGGTCATTTAGAACCAAACACTTAGAGGTCGTTTAGAACTACGTACTTAGAGGTCATTTAGAACCCACGTACTTAGAGGTCATTTAGAAACCACGTTCTTAGAGGTTATTTAGAACCAACTTCTTAGAGGTCATTTAGAACCCACGTACTTAGAGGTAATTTAGAACCCACGTACTTTGAGGTCATTTAGAACTACGTACTTAGAGGTCATTTAGTACTACGTACTTAGGGGTCATTTAGAACTACTTACTTAGAGGTCATTTAGAACCAAGTACTTAGAGGTCATTTAGATTCACGTACTTAGAGGTCATTTAGAACTACGTACTTAGGGGTCATTTAGAACTACTTACTTTGAGGTCATTAAGAACCACGTACTTATAGGTCATTTAGAACCACGTACTTAGAGGTCATTTAGAACCACGTACTTAGAGGTCATTTAGAACCCAGTACTTAGAGGTAATTTAGAACTACGACCTTAGAAGATATTTAGAACCACGTACTTAGAGGTCATTTAGAACCAACTTTTTAGAGGTCATTTAGAACTACGTACTTAGAGGTCCTTTAGAACCACGTACATAGAGGTCATTTAGAACTACGTACTTAGAGGTCATTTAGAACTACGTATTTATAGGTCGTTTAGAACTACGAACTTAGGGGTCATTTAGAACCCACGTACTTAGAGGTCATTTAGAACTACGTATATGAGGTCATTTAGAACCACGTACTTAGAGGACATTTAGAACCACGTACTTAGAGGTAATTTAGAACCACTTACTTAGATGTCATTTGGAAGTACGTACCTAGAGGTCATTTAGAAATACGTACTTAGGGGTCATTTAGAACTAGTTACTTAGAGGTCATTTAGAAGCACGTACTTAGAGGTCATTTAGTACCACGAAGTGAGAGGTCATTTAGAACCACGTACTTAAAGGTCATTTAGAACCAACTTTTTAGATGTCATTTAGAACTACGTACTTAGAGGTCAATTAGAACCAGGTACTTAGAGGTCTTTTAGAACTTACGTACTTAGAGGTCATTTAGAACTACGTACTTAGAGGTAATTTAGTACTACGTACTTAGGTGTCATTTAGAACTACGTACTCTGAGGTCATTTAGAACCACGTACTTAGAAGTCATTTAGAACCACGTACTTAGAGGTCATTTAGAACAACGTACTTAGAGGTCATTTTGAACCATGTACTTAGATGTCATTTAGAACCAACGTACTTAGAGGTCATTTTGAACCAAACACTTAGAGGTCGTTTAGAACTACGTACTTAGAAGTCATTTAGAACCCACGTACTTAGAGGTCATTTAGAAACCACGTTCTTAGAGGTTATTTAGAACCAATTTCTTAGAGGTCATTTAGAACTACGTACTTAGAGGTCAGTTAGTACTACGTATTTAGGGGTCATTTAGAACTACTTACTTAGAGATCATTTAGAACCAAGTACTTAGAGGTCATTTAGAACCACGTACTTAGAGGTCATTTAGAACCTCGTACTTAGAGGTCATTTAGAACCACGTACTTAGAGGATAGTTAGAACCATGTAATTAGAGGTCAGTTAGAACTACGTTCTAAGAGGTCATTTAGAACCCACGAACTTAGAGGTCATTCAGAACCACGTACTTAGAGGTCATTTAGAACCACGTACTTAGAGGTGATTTAGAACCACGTACTTAGAAGTCATTAGAAGAACCCACGTACTTAGAGGTCATTTAGAACCACGTACTAAGAGGTCATATAGAACCACGTACTTAGAGGTCATTTAGAACTACGAACTTAGGGGTCATTTAGAACCCACGTACTTAGAGGTCATTTAGTACCCACGTACTTAGAGGTCATATAGAACCTCGTACTTAGAGGTCATTTAGAACCACTTACTTAGATGTCATTTTTAAGTACGTACCTAGAGGTCATTTAGAACTACGTACTTAAAGGTCATTTAGAACTACTTACTTAGAGGTCATTTAGAAGCACGTACTTAGAGGTCATTTAGAACCACGTACTTAGAGGTCATTTAGAACCACGTACTTAGAGGTCATTTAGAACCAACGTACTTAGAGGTCATTTAGAACCAAACCCTTAGAGGTCGTTTAGAACTACGTACTTAGAGGTCATTTAGAACCCACATACTTAGAGGTCATTTAGAAACCACGTTCTTAGAGGTTATTTAGAACCAACTTCTTAGAGGTCATTTAGAACCCACGTACTTAGAGGTAATTTAGAACCCACGTACTTAGAGGTCATTTAGTACTACGTACTTAGGGGTCATTTAGAACTACTTACTTAGAGGTCATTTAGAACCAAGTACTTAGAGGTCATTTAGATTCACGTACTTAGAGGTCATTTAGAACTACGTACTTAGGGGTCATTTAGAACTACTTACTTAGAGGTCATTAAGAACCACGTACCTATAGGTCATTTAGAACCACGTACTTAAAGGTCATTTAGAACCACTTTTTAGATGTCATTTAGAACTACGTACTTAGAGGTCAATTAGAACCACGTACTTAGAGGTCTTCTAACACTTACGTACTTAGAGGTCATTGAGAACTAAGTACTTAGAGGTAATTTAGTACTACGTACTTAGGTGTCATTTAGAACTACGTACTCTGAGGTCATTTAGAACCACGTACTTAGAAGTCATTTAGAACCACGTACTTAGAGGTCATTTAGAACAACGTACTTAGAGGTCATTTTGAACCACGTACTTAGATGTCATTTAGAACCAACGTACTTAGAGGTCATTTTGAACCAAACACTTAGAGGTCGTTTAGAACTACGTACTTAGAAGTCATTTAGAACCCACGTACTTAGAGGTCATTTAGAAACCACGTTCTTAGAGGTTATTTAGAACCAATTTCTTAGAGGTCATTTAGAACTACGTACTTAGAGGTCAGTTAGTACTACGTATTTAGGGGTCATTTAGAACTACTTACTTAGAGATCATTTAGAAACAAGTACTTAGAGGTCATTTAGAACCACGTACTTAGAGGTCATTTAGAACCTCGTACTTAGAGGATAGTTAGAACCATGTAATTAGAGGTCAGTTAGAACTACGTTCTAAGAGGTCATTTAGAACCCACGAACTTAGAGGTCATTCAGAACCACGTACTTAGAGGTCATTTAGAACCACGTACTTAGAGGTGATTTAGAACCACGTACTTAGAGGTTATTTAGCACTACGTATATAAGGTCATTTAGAACCACGTACTTAGAGGACATTTAGAACCACGTACTTAGAAGTCATTAGAAGAACCCACGTCTTAGAGGTCATTTAGAACCACGTACTAAGAGGTCATATAGAACCACGTACTTAGAGGTCATTTAGAACTACGAACTTAGGGGTCATTTAGAACCCACGTACTTAGAGGTCATTTAGTACCCACGTACTTAGAGGTCATATAGAACCTCGTACTTAGAGGTCATTTAGAACCACTTACTTAGATGTCATTTGGAAGTACGTACCTAGAGGTCATTTAGAACTACGTACTTAGGGGTCATTTAGAACTACTTACTTAGAGGTCATTTAGAAGCACGTACTTAGAGGTCATTTAGAACCACGTACTTAGAGGTCATTTAGAACCACTTACTTAGAGGTCATTTAGAACCACATACTTAGAGGTCATTTAGAACTACGTACCTAGAGGTCAATTAGAACTACGTATTTAGAGGTCATTTAGAACTACGTACTTAGAGGTAATATAGAACTACGTTCTTAGAGGTCATTTAGGACTTCGTACTTAGAGGTCATTTAGAACTACGTACTTATAGGTCATTTAGAACCACGTACTTAGACGTCATTTAGAACCACTTACTTGGATGTCATTTGGAACTACGTACCTTGAGGTCATTTAGAACCTCGTACTTAGAGGTCATTTAGAACCACATACTTAAAGGTCATTTAGAACTACTTATCTAGAGGTATTGAGAACTACGTACTTAGACGTCATTTAGAACTACGTACTTAGAAGATATTTAGAACCACGTACTTAGAGGTCATTTAGAACCAACTATTTAGAGGTCATTTAGAACTACGTACTTAGATGTCATTTAGAAACACGTACTTAGAGGTCAGTTCGAACCAACAACTTAGCGGTCATTTAGAACAACGTACTTAGAGGTCATTTAGAACCACGTACTCAGATGTCATTTAGAACGCACGTACTTAGAGGTCATATAGAACCACGTACATAGAGGTCATTTAGAACCACGTACTTAGAGGTCATTTAGAACCACATACTTAGAGGTCATTTAGAACTACGTACTTAGAGGTCATTTAGAACTACGTACTTTAAGGTCATTTAAATCCACGTACTTATGGTCATTTAGTACTACGTACTTAGAGGTCATTTAGAAGCACGTACATAGAGGTCATTTAGAACCACGTAGTTAGAGGTCATCTAGAACAACGTACTTAGAGGTCATTTAGAACTACTTACTTAGATGTCATTTGGAAGTACGTACCTAGAGGTCATTTAGAAGCACGTACTTAGAGGTCATTTAGAACCACGTATTTAGAGGTCATTTAGAAGCACGTACTTAGAGGTCATTTAGAACTACGTATATGAGGTCATTTAGAAACACGTACTTAGAGGTCATTTAGAACCAACAACTTAGAGGTCATTTGAAACAACGTACTTAGAGGTCATTTAGAACCAAGTACTTAGAGGTCATTTAGAACCACGTACTTAGAGGTCATTTAGAACCACGTACTTAGAGGTCATTTAGAACCAAGTACTTAGAGGTCATTTAGAACTACGTACTTAGAAGATATTTAGAACCACGTACTTAGAGGTCATTTAGAACCAACTTTTTAGAGGTCATTTAGAACTACGTACTTAGAGGTCCTTTAGAACCACGTACATAGAGGTCATTTAGAACTACGTACTTAGAGGTCATTTAGAACTACGTATTTAGAGGTCATTTAGAACCACTTACTTAGAGGACATTTAGAACCACGTACTTAGAGGTAATTTAGAACCACTTACTTAGATGTCATTTGGAAGTACGTACCTAGAGGTCATTTAGAACCACGTACTCAGATGTCATTTAGAACTATTTACTTAGAGGTCATATAGAACCACGTACATAGAGGTCATTTAGAACCACGTACTTAGAGGTCATTTAGAACCACATACTTTGAGGTCATTTAGAACCAACAACTTAGAGGTCATTTAGATTTACGTACTTAGAGGTCATTTATAACGACGTACTCAGAGGTCATTTAGAACTACGTACTTAGAGGTAATTTAGTACTACGTACTTAGGTGTCATTTAGAACTACTGACTTAGAGGTCATTTAGAACCAAGTACTTAGAGGTCATTTAGAACCACGTACTTAGAGGTCATTTAGAACCTCGTACTTAGAGGTCATTTAGAACCACGTACTTAGAGGATAGTTAGAACCATGTAATTAGAGGTCAGTTAGAACTACGTTCTAAGAGGTCATTTAGGACTTCGTACTTAGAGGTCATTTAGAACTACGTACTTTTAGGTCATTTAGAACCACGTACTTATACGTCATTTAGAACCACTTACTTGGAGGTCATTTGGAACTACGTATTTTGAGGTCATTTAGAACCTCGTACTTAGAGGTCATTTAGAACTACATACTTAGAGGTCATTTAGAACTACTTACTTAAAGGGCATTTAGAACTACGTACCTAGAGGTCATTTAGAACCACGTATTTAGAGGTCATTTAGAACCACTTACATAGAGGTCATTTGGAACTACGTATCTAGAGGTATTTAGAACTACGTACTTAGAAGATATTTAGAACCACATACTTAGAGGTCATTTAGAACCAACTATTAAGAGGTCATTTAGAAATACGTACTTAGATGTCATTTAGAACCACGTACTTAGAGGTCATATAGAACCACGTACATGGAGGTCATTTAGAACTACGTACTTGGAGGTCATTTAGAGCTACGTATTTAGAGGTCATTTAGAACTACGAACTTAGGGGTCATTTAGAACCCACGTACTTAGAGGTCATTTAGAACTACGTATATGAGGTCTTTTAGAACCACGTACTTAAAGGACATTTAGAACCACGTACTTAGAGGTCATTTAGAACCACTTACTTAGAAGTCATTTGGAAGTACGTACCTAGAGGTCATTTAGAACTACGTACTTAGGGGTCATTTAGAACTACTTACTTAGAGGTCATTTAGAAGCACGTACTTAGAGGTCATTTAGAACCACGTAGTTAGAGGTCATTTAGAACCACGTATTTAGAGGACATTTAGAACCACGTACTTAGAGGGCATTTGAACTAAGTATTTAGAGGTCATTTAGAACCACGTACTTAGAGGTCATTTAGAACCACATACTTAGAGGTCATTTAGAACTACGTAATTAGAGGTCATTTAGAACCACGTACATAGAGGTCATTTAGAACTACTTACTTAGAGGTCATTTAGAACAACGTACTTAGAGGTCATTTAGAACCACTTACTTAGATGTCATTTGGAAGTACGTACCTAGAGGTCATTTAGAACCACTTACTTAGATGTCATTTGGAAGTACGTACCTAGAGGTCATTTAGAACTACGTACTTAGGGGTCATTTAGAACTACTTACTTAGAGGTCATTTAGAAGCACGTACCTAGAGGTCATTTAGAACCACGTAGTTAGAGGTCTATAGATCCACGTACTCTAAATGACCTCTAAGTACGTGGTTCTAAATGAGAACTAAGTACGTGCTTCTAAATGACCTCTAAGTAAGTAGTTCTAAATGACCTCTAAGTACGTAGTTCTAATTGACCTCTAGGTACGTAGTTCTAAATGACCTCAAAGTAAGTAGTTCTAAATGACCTCTAAGTACGAAGTCCTAAATGACCTCTAAGAACGTAGTTCTATATTACCTCTAAGTACGTAGTTCTAAATGACCTCTAAGTACGTAGTTCTAATTGACCTCTAGGTACGTAGTTCTAAATGACCTCAAAGTAAGTAGTTCTAAATGACCTCAAAGTATGTAGTTCTAAATGACTTCTAAGTACTTGGTTCTAAATGACCTCTAAGTACTTGGTTCTAAATGACCTCTAAGTACGTGGTTCTAAATGACCTCTAAGTACTTGGTTCTAAATGACCTCTAAGTACGTAGTTCTAAATGACCTCTAAGTTGTTGGTTCTAAATGACCTCTAAGTACGTGGTTCTAAATGACCTCTAACTACGTGGTTCTAAATGACCTCTAAGTACGTGCTTCTAAATGACCTCTAAGTAAGTAGTTCTAAATGACCCCTAAGTACGTAGTTCTAAATGACCTCTAGGTACGTACTTCCAAATGACTTCTAAGTAAGTAGTTCCAAATGACCTCTAAGTACGTGGTTCTAAATGTCCTCTAAGTACGTGGTTTTAAATGACCTCATATACGTAGTTCTAAATGACCTCTAAGTACGTGGTTCTAAATGACCTCTAAGGATGTGTTTCTAAATGACCTCTAAGTACGTAGTTCTATATTACCTCTAAGTACGTAGTTCTAAATGACCTCTAAGTACGTAGTTCTAATTGACCTCTAGGTACGTAGTTGTAAATGACCTCAAAGTAAGTAGTTCTAAATGACCTCTAAGTATGTGGTTCTAAATGACCTCTAAGTAAGTGGTTCTAAATGACCTCTAAGTACGTGGTTATAAATGACCTCTAAGTACGTGCTTCTAAATGACCTCTAAGTATGTAGTTCTAAATGACCCCTAAGTACGTAGTTCTAAATGACCTCTAGGTACGTACTTCCAAATGACATCTAAGTAAGTGGTTCTCAATAACCTCTAAGTACGTGGTCCTAAATGACCTCTAGGTACGTAGTTCTAAATGACCTCTAAGTAAGTAGTTCTAAATGACCTCTAAGTATGTGGTTCTAAATGACCTCTAAGTACGTAGTTCTAAATGACATCTAAGTACGAAGTCCTAAATGACCTCTAAGAACGTAGTTCTATAATACCTCTAAGTACGTAGTTCTAAATGACCTCTAAGTATGTGGTTCTAAATTACCTCTAAGTAAGTGGTTCTAAATGACCTCTAAGTACGTGGTTCAATATGATCTCTTAGTACGTAGTTCAAAATGTCCTCTAAGTACGTGGTTCTAAATGACCTTATATACGTAGTGCTAAATAACCTCTAAGTACGTGGTTCTAAATGTCCTCTACGTACGTGGTTCTAAATGACCTTATATACGTAGTGCTAAATAAAGTCTAAGTACATGGTTAAAAATCACCTCTAAATACGTGGTTCTGAATGACCTCTAAGTTCGTGGGTTCTAAATGACATCTTATAACGTAGTTCTAACTGACCTCTAATTACATGGTTTTAACTATCCTCTAAGTACGTGGTTCTAAATGACCTCTAAGTACTTGTTTCTAAATGACCTCTAAGTCAGTATTTCTAAATGACACCTAAGTACGTGGTTCTAAATGTCCTCTAAGTACGTGGTTCTAAATGACCTCATATACGTGGTTCTAAATGACCACTAACTACGTGGTTCTAAATGACCTCTAAGTACGTGCTTCTAAATGACCTCTAGGTACGTACTTCCAAATGACATCTAAGTAAGTGGTTCTAAATGACCTCTAAGTACGTTGTTCTAGATGACCTCTAAGTACGTGGTTCTAAATGACCTCTATGTACGTGCTTCTAAATGACCTCTAAGTACGTAGTTCTAAATGACCTCTAAGTACGTAGTTCTAAATTACCTCTAAATACTTAGTTCAAATGCCCTCTAAGTACGTGGTTCTAAATGTCCTCTAAGTACGTGGTTCTAAATGACCTCATATACGTAGTTCTAAATGACCTCTAAGTACGTGGGTTCTAAATGACCTCTAAGTACGTAGTTCTAAACGACCTCTAAGTGTTTGGTTCTAAATGACCTCTAAGTACGTTGGTTCTAAATGACCTCTAAGTAAGTGGTTCTAAATGACCTCTAAGTACGTGCTTCTAAATGACCTCTAGGTACGTACTTCCAAATGACATCTAAGTAAGTGGTTCTAAATGACCTCTAAGTACGTTGTTCTAGATGACCTCTAAGTACGTGGTTCTAAATGACCTCTATGTATGTGCTTCTAAATGACCTCTAAGTACGTAGTTCTAAATGACCATAAGTACGTGGATTTAAATGACCTTAAAGTACGTAGTTCTAAATGACCTCTAAGTACGTAGTTCTAAATGACCTCTAAGTATGTGGTTCTAAATGACCTCTAAGTACGTAGTTCTAATTGACCTCTAGGTACGTACTTCCAAATGACTTCTAAGTAAGTGGTTCTAAATGACCTCTAAGTACGTGGTTCTAAATGTCCTCTAAGTACGTGGTTCTAAAAGACCTCATATACGTAGTTCTAAATGACCTCTAAGTACGTGGATTCTAAATGACCCCTAAGTTCGTAGTTCTAAATGACCTCTAAATACGTAGCTCTAAATGACCTCTAAGTACGTAGTTCTAAATGACCGCTAAGTTGTTGGTTCGAATTGACCTCTAAGTACGTGGTTCTAAATATCTTCTAAGTACGTAGTTCTAAATGACCTCTAAGTAAGTAGTTCTAAATGACCTTTAAGTATGTGGTTCTAAATGACCTCAAGGTACGTAGTTCCAAATGACCTCCAAGTAAGTGGTTCTAAATGACGTCTAAGTACGTGGTTCTATATGACCAATAAGTACGTAGTTCTAAATGACCTCTAAGTACGAAGTCCTAAATGACCTCTAAGAACGTAGTTCTATATTACCTCTAAGTACGTAGTTCTAAATGACCTCTAAGTACGTAGTTCTAATTGACCTCTAGGTACGTAGTTCTAAATGACCTCAAAGTAAGTAGTTCTAAATGACCTCTAAGTATGTGGTTCTAAATGACCTCTAAGTATGTAGTTCTAAATGACCCCTAAGTACGTAGTTCTAAATGACCTCTAGGTACGTACTTCCAAATGACATCTAAGTAAGTGGTTCTAAATGACCTCTAAGTACGTGGTCCTAAATGACCTCTAGGTACGTAGTTCTAAATGACCTCTAAGTAAGTAGTTCTAAATGACATCTAAGTACGAAGTCCTAAATGACCTCTAAGAACGTAGTTCTATAATACCCTTAAGTACGTAGTTCTAAATGACCTCTAAGTACGTAGTTCTAATTGACCTCTAGGTACGTAGTTCTAAATGACCTCAAAGTAAGTAGTTCTAAATGACCTCTAAGTATGTGGTTCTAAATTACCTCTAAGTAAGTGGTTCTAAATGACCTCTAAGTGCGTGGTTCAATATGATCTGTTAGTACGTGGTTCAAAATGTCCTCTAAGTACGTGGTTCTAAATGACCTTATATACGTAGTGCTAAATAACCTCTAAGTACGTGGTTCTAAATGACCTCTAAGTCAGTAGTTCTAAATGACACCTAAGTACGTGGTTCTAAATGTCCTCTAAGTACGTGGTTCTAAATGACCTCATATACGTGGTTCTAAATGACCTCTAATTACGTGGTTCTAAATGACCTCTAAGTACGTGCTTCTAAATGACCTCTAGGTACGTACTTCCAAATGACATCTAAGTAAGTGGTTCTAAATGACCTCTAAGTACGTTGTTCTAGATGACCTCTAAGTACGTGGTTCTAAATGACCTCTATGTACGTGCTTCTAAATGACCTCTAAGTACGTAGTTCTAAATGACCATAAGTACGTGGATTTAAATGACCTTAAAGTACGTAGTTCTAAATGACCTCTAAGTACATAGTTCTAAATGACCTTTAAGTATGTGGTACTAAATGACCTCTAAGTAATTGATTCTAAATGACCTCTAAATACTTAGTTCAAATGCCCTCTAAGTGCGTGGTTCCAAATGTCCTCTAAGTACGTGGTTCTAAATGACCTCATATACGTAGTTCTAAATGACCTCTAAGTACGTGGTTCTAAATGACCTCTAACTACATGGTTCTAAATGACCTCTAAGTACGTGCTTCTAAATGACCTCTAAGTAAGTAGTTCTAAATGACCCCTAAGTACGTAGTTCTAAATGACCTCTAGGTACGTACTTCCAAATGACTTCTAAGTAAGTGGTTCTAAATGACCTCTAAGTACGTGGTTCTAAATGTCCTCTATGTACGTGGTTCTAAAAGACCTCATATACGTAGTTCTAAATGACCTCTAAGTACGTGGGTTCTATATGACCCCTAAGTTCGTAGTTCTAAATGACCTCTAAATACGTAGCTCTAAATGACCTCTAAGTACGAAGTTCTAAATGACCTCTATGTACGTGGTTCTATATGACCTCTAAGTACGTGGGCTCTAAATGACATCTGAGTACGTGGTTCTAAATGACCTCTAGGTACGTAGTTCTAAATGACCTCTAAGTTGTTGGTTCTAAATGACCTCTAAGTACGTGGTTCTAAATGACCTCTCAGTACGTGGTTCTAAATGACCTCTAAGTACGTGGTTCTAAATGACATCTAAGTACGTAGTTCTAAATGACCTCTAAATAGTTGGTTCTAAATGACCTCTAAGTACGTGGTTCAAAATATCTTCTAAGTACGTAGTTCTAAACGACCTCTAAGTGTTTGGTTCTAAATGACCTCTAAGTACGTTGGTTCTAAATGACCTCTAAGTAAGTGGTTCTAAATGACCTCTAACTACGTGCTTCTAAATGACCTCTAGGTACGTACTTCCAAATGACATTAAAGTAAGTGGTTCTAAATGGCCTCTAAGTACGTTGTTCTAGATGACCTCTAAGTACGTGGTTCTAAATGACCTCTATGTACGTGCTTCTAAATGACCTCTAAGTACGTAGTTCTAAATGACCATAAGTACGTGGATTTAAATGACCTTAAAGTACGTAGTTCTAAATGACCTCTAAGTACGTAGTTCTAAATGACCTCTAAGTATGTGGTTCTAAATGACCTCTAAGTACGTAGTTCTAATTGACCTCTAGGTACGTACTTCCAAATGACTTCTAAGTAAGTGGTTCTAAATGACCTCTAAGTACGTGGTTCTAAATGTCCTCTAAGTACGTGGTTCTAAAAGACCTCATATACGTAGTTCTAAATGACCTCTAAGTACGTGGATTCTAAATGACCCCTAAGTTCGTAGTTCTAAATGACCTCTAAATACGTAGCTCTAAATGACCTCTAAGTACGTAGTTCTAAATGACCTCTAAGTAAGTAGTTCTAAATGACCTTTAAGTATGTGGTTCTAAATGACCTCAAGGTACGTAGTTCCAAATGACCTCCAAGTAAGTGGTTCTAAATGACGTCTAAGTACGTGGTTCTATATGACCTATAAGTACGTAGTTCTAAATGACCTCTAAGTACGAAGTCCTAAATGACCTCTAAGAACGTAGTTCTATATTACCTCTAAGTACGTAGTTCTAAATGACCTCTAAGTACGTAGTTCTAATTGACCTCTAGGTACGTAGTTCTAAATGACCTCAAAGTAAGTAGTTCTAAATGACCTCTAAGTATGTGGTTCTAAATTACCTCTAAGTAAGTGGTTCTAAATGACCTCTAAGTACGTGGTTCAATATGATCTCTTAGTACGTAGTTCAAAATGTCCTCTAAGTACGTGGTTCTAAATGACCTTATATACGTAGTGCTAAATAACCTCTAAGTACGTGGTTCTAAATGACCTCTAAGTCAGTAGTTCTAAATGACACCTAAGTACGTGGTTCTAAATGTCCTCTAAGTACGTGGTTCTAAATGACCTCATATACGTTGTTCTAAATGACCTCTAACTACGTGGTTCTAAATGACCTCTAAGTACGTGCTTCTAAATGACCTCTAGGTACGTACTTCCAAATGACATCTAAGTAAGTGGTTCTAAATGACCTCTAAGTACGTTGTTCTAGATGACCTCTAAGTACATGGTTCTAAATGACCTCTATGTACGTGCTTCTAAATGACCTCTAAGTACGTAGTTCTAAATGACCATAAGTACGTGGATTTAAATGACCTTAAAGTACGTAGTTCTAAATGACCTCTAAGTACATAGTTCTAAATGACCTTTAAGTATGTGGTACTAAATGACCTCTAAGTAATTGATTCTAAATGACCTCTAAATACTTAGTTCAAATGCCCTCTAAGTGCGTGGTTCCGAATGTCCTCTACGTACGTGGTTCTAAATGACCTTATATACGTAGTGCTAAATAACCTCTAAGTACATGGTTCTAAATCACCTCTAAATACGTGGTTCTGAATGACCTCTAAGTTCGTGGGTTCTAAATGACATCTTATAACGTAGTTCTAACTGACCTCTAATTACATGGTTTTAACTATCCTTTAAGTACGTGGTTCTAAATGACCTCTAATTACTTGTTTCTAAATGACCTCTAAGTCAGTATTTCTAAATGACACCTAAGTACGTGGTTCTAAATGTCCTCTAAGTACGTGGTTCTAAATGACCTCATATACGTAGTTCTAAATGACCTCTAACTACGTGCTTCTAAATGACCTCTAGGTACGTACTTCCAAATGACATCTAAGTAAGTGGTTCTAAATGACCTCTAAGTACGTTGTTCTATATGACCTCTAAGTACGTGGTTCTAAATGACCTCTATGTACGTGCTTCTAAATGACCTCTAATTACGTAGTTCTAAATGACCATAAGTACGTGGATTTAAATGACCTTAAAGTACGTAGTTCTAAATGACCTCTAAGTATGTGGTTCTAAATGACCTCTAAGTACGTGCTTCTAAATGACCTCTAAGTAAGTAGTTCTAAATGACCCCTAAGTACGTAGTTCTAAATGACCTCTAGGTACGTACTTCCAAATGACATCTAAGTAAGAGGTTCTAAATGACCTCTAAGTATGTGGTCCTAAATGACCTCTAGGTACGTAGTTCTAAATGACCTCTAAGTAAGTAGTTCTAAATGACCTCTAAGTATGTGGTTCTAAATGACCTCTAATTACGTAGTTCTAAATGACATCTAAGTACGAAGTCCTAAATGACCTCTAAGAACGTAGTTCTATAATACCTCTAAGTACGTAGTTATAAATGACCTCTAAGTACGTAGTTCTAATTGACCTCTAGGTACGTAGTTCTAAATGACCTCAAAGTAAGTAGTTCTAAATGACCTCTAAGTATGTGGTTCTAAATTACCTCTAAGTAAGTGGTTCTAAATGACCTCTAAGTGCGTGGTTCAATATGATCTGTTAGTACGTGGTTCAAAATGTCCTCTAAGTACGTGGTTCTAAATGACCTTATATACGTAGTGCTAAATAACCTCTAAGTACGTGGTTCTAAATGACCTCTAAGTCAGTAGTTCTAAATGACACCTAAGTACGTGGTTCTAAATGTCCTCTAAGTACGTGGTTCTAAATGACCTCATATACGTGGTTCTAAATGACCTCTAATTACGTGGTTCTAAATGACCTCTAAGTACGTGCTTCTAAATGACCTCTAGGTACGTACTTCCAAATGACATCTAAGTAAGTGGTTCTAAATGACCTCTAAGTACGTTGTTCTAGATGACCTCTAAGTACGTGGTTCTAAATGACCTCTATGTACGTGCTTCTAAATGACCTCTAAGTACGTAGTTCTAAATGACCATAAGTACGTGGATTTAAATGACCTTAAAGTACGTAGTTCTAAATGACCTCTAAGTACATAGTTCTAAATGACCTTTAAGTATGTGGTACTAAATGACCTCTAAGTAATTGATTCTAAATGACCTCTAAATACTTAGTTCAAATGCCCTCTAAGTGCGTGGTTCCAAATGTCCTCTAAGTACGTGGTTCTAAATGACCTCATATACGTAGTTCTAAATGACCTCTAACTACATGGTTCTAAATGACCTCTAAGTACGTGCTTCTAAATGACCTCTAAGTAAGTAGTTCTAAATGACCCCTAAGTACGTAGTTCTAAATGACCTCTAGGTACGTACTTCCAAATGACTTCTAAGTAAGTGGTTCTAAATGACCTCTAAGTACGTGGTTCTAAATGTCCTCTATGTACGTGGTTCTAAAAGACCTCATATACGTAGTTCTAAATGACCTCTAAGTACGTGGGTTCTATATGACCCCTAAGTTCGTAGTTCTAAATGACCTCTAAATACGTAGCTCTAAATGACCTCTAAGTACGAAGTTCTAAATGACCTCTATGTACGTGGTTCTATATGACCTCTGAGTACGTGGGCTCTAAATGACATCTGAGTACGTGGTTCTAAATGACCTCTAGGTACGTAGTTCTAAATGACCTCTAAGTTGTTGGTTCTAAATGACCTCTAAGTACGTGGTTCTAAATGACCTCTCAGTACGTGGTTCTAAATGACCTCTAAGTACGTGGTTCTAAATGACATCTAAGTACGTAGTTCTAAATGACCTCTAAATAGTTGGTTCTAAATGACCTCTAAGTACGTGGTTCAAAATATCTTCTAAGTACGTAGTTCTAAACGACCTCTAAGTGTTTGGTTCTAAATGACCTCTAAGTACGTTGGTTCTAAATGACCTCTAAGTAAGTGGTTCTAAATGACCTCTAAGTACGTGCTTCTAAATGACCTCTAGGTACGTACTTCCAAATGACATCTAAGTAAGTGGTTCTAAATGACCTCTAAGTACGTTGTTCTAGATGACCTCTAAGTACGTGGTTCTAAATGACCTCTATGTACGTGCTTCTAAATGACCTCTAAGTACGTAGTTCTAAATGACCATAAGTACGTGGATTTAAATGACCTTAAAGTACGTAGTTCTAAATGACCTCTAAGTACGTAGTTCTAAATGACCTCTAAGTATGTATTTCTAAATGACCTCTAAGTACGTAGTTCTAATTGACCTCTAGGTACGTACTTCCAAATGACTTCTAAGTAAGTGGTTCTAAATGACCTCTAAGTACGTGGTTCTAAATGTCCTCTAAGTACGTGGTTCTAAAAGACCCCTAAGTTCGTAGTTCTAAATGACCTCTAAATACGTAGCTCTAAATGACCTCTAAGTACGTAGTTCTAAATGACCTCTAAGTAAGTAGTTCTAAATGACCTTACGTATGTGGTTCTAAATGACCTCAAGGTACGTAGTTCCAAATGACCTCCAAGTAAGTGGTTCTAAATGACGTCTAAGTACGTGGTTCTATATGACCTATAAGTACGTAGTTCTAAATGACCTCTAAGTACGAAGTCCTAAATGACCTCTAAGAACGTAGTTCTATATTACCTCTAAGTACGTAGTTCTAAATGACCTCTAAGTAAGTAGTTCTAAATGACCTTACGTATGTGGTTCTAAATGACCTCAAGGTACGTAGTTCCAAATGACCTCCAAGTAAGTGGTTCTAAATGACGTCTAAGTACGTGGTTCTATATGACCTATAAGTACGTAGTTCTAAATGACCTCTAAGTACGAAGTCCTAAATGACCTCTAAGAACGTAGTTCTATATTACCTCTAAGTACGTAGTTCTAAATGACTTCTAAGTACTTGGTTCTAAATGACCTCTAAGTACTTGGTTCTAAATGACCTCTAAGTACGTGGTTCTAAATGACCTCTAAGTACTTGGTTCTAAATGACCTCTAAGTACGTAGTTCTAAATGACCTCTAAGTTGTTGGTTCTAAATGACCTCTAAGTACGTGGTTCTAAATGACCTCTAACTACGTGGTTCTAAATGACCTCTAAGTACGTGCTTCTAAATGACCTCTAAGTAAGTAGTTCTAAATGACCCCTAAGTACGTAGTTCTAAATGACCTCTAGGTACGTACTTCCAAATGACTTCTAAGTAAGTAGTTCCAAATGACCTCTAAGTACGTGGTTCTAAATGTCCTCTAAGTACGTGGTTTTAAATGACCTCATATACGTAGTTCTAAATGACCTCTAAGTACGTGGTTCTAAATGACCTCTAAGGATGTGTTTCTAAATGACCTCTAAGTACGTAGTTCTATATTACCTCTAAGTACGTAGTTCTAAATGACCTCTAAGTACGTAGTTCTAATTGACCTCTAGGTACGTAGTTGTAAATGACCTCAAAGTAAGTAGTTCTAAATGACCTCTAAGTATGTGGTTCTAAATGACCTCTAAGTAAGTGGTTCTAAATGACCTCTAAGTACGTGGTTATAAATGACCTCTAAGTACGTGCTTCTAAATGACCTCTAAGTATGTAGTTCTAAATGACCCCTAAGTACGTAGTTCTAAATGACCTCTAGGTACGTACTTCCAAATGACATCTAAGTAAGTGGTTCTCAATAACCTCTAAGTACGTGGTCCTAAATGACCTCTAGGTACGTAGTTCTAAATGACCTCTAAGTAAGTAGTTCTAAATGACCTCTAAGTATGTGGTTCTAAATGACCTCTAAGTACGTAGTTCTAAATGACATCTAAGTACGAAGTCCTAAATGACCTCTAAGAACGTAGTTCTATAATACCTCTAAGTACGTAGTTCTAAATGACCTCTAAGTATGTGGTTCTAAATTACCTCTAAGTAAGTGGTTCTAAATGACCTCTAAGTACGTGGTTCAATATGATCTCTTAGTACGTAGTTCAAAATGTCCTCTAAGTACGTGGTTCTAAATGACCTTATATACGTAGTGCTAAATAACCTCTAAGTACGTGGTTCTAAATGTCCTCTACGTACGTGGTTCTAAATGACCTTATATACGTAGTGCTAAATAAAGTCTAAGTACATGGTTAAAAATCACCTCTAAATACGTGGTTCTGAATGACCTCTAAGTTCGTGGGTTCTAAATGACATCTTATAACGTAGTTCTAACTGACCTCTAATTACATGGTTTTAACTATCCTCTAAGTACGTGGTTCTAAATGACCTCTAAGTACTTGTTTCTAAATGACCTCTAAGTCAGTATTTCTAAATGACACCTAAGTACGTGGTTCTAAATGTCCTCTAAGTACGTGGTTCTAAATGACCTCATATACGTGGTTCTAAATGACCACTAACTACGTGGTTCTAAATGACCTCTAAGTACGTGCTTCTAAATGACCTCTAGGTACGTACTTCCAAATGACATCTAAGTAAGTGGTTCTAAATGACCTCTAAGTACGTTGTTCTAGATGACCTCTAAGTACGTGGTTCTAAATGACCTCTATGTACGTGCTTCTAAATGACCTCTAAGTACGTAGTTCTAAATGACCTCTAAGTACGTAGTTCTAAATTACCTCTAAATACTTAGTTCAAATGCCCTCTAAGTACGTGGTTCTAAATGTCCTCTAAGTACGTGGTTCTAAATGACCTCATATACGTAGTTCTAAATGACCTCTAAGTACGTGGGTTCTAAATGACCTCTAAGTACGTAGTTCTAAACGACCTCTAAGTGTTTGGTTCTAAATGACCTCTAAGTACGTTGGTTCTAAATGACCTCTAAGTAAGTGGTTCTAAATGACCTCTAATTACGTGCTTCTAAATGACCTCTAGGTACGTACTTCCAAATGACATCTAAGTAAGTGGTTCTAAATGACCTCTAAGTACGTTGTTCTAGATGACCTCTAAGTACGTGGTTCTAAATGACCTCTATGTACGTGCTTCTAAATGACCTCTAAGTACGTAGTTCTAAATGACCATAAGTACGTGGATTTAAATGACCTTAAAGTACGTAGTTCTAAATGACCTCTAAGTACGTAGTTCTAAATGACCTCTAAGTATGTGGTTCTAAATGACCTCTAAGTACGTAGTTCTAATTGACCTCTAGGTACGTACTTCCAAATGACTTCTAAGTAAGTGGTTCTAAATGACCTCTAAGTACGTGGTTCTAAATGTCCTCTAAGTACGTGGTTCTAAAAGACCTCATATACGTAGTTCTAAATGACCTCTAAGTACGTGGATTCTAAATGACCCCTAAGTTCGTAGTTCTAAATGACCTCTAAATACGTAGCTCTAAATGACCTCTAAGTACGTAGTTCTAAATGACCGCTAAGTTGTTGGTTCGAATTGACCTCTAAGTACGTGGTTCTAAATATCTTCTAAGTACGTAGTTCTAAATGACCTCTAAGTAAGTAGTTCTAAATGACCTTTAAGTATGTGGTTCTAAATGACCTCAAGGTACGTAGTTCCAAATGACCTCCAAGTAAGTGGTTCTAAATGACGTCTAAGTACGTGGTTCTATATGACCAATAAGTACGTAGTTCTAAATGACCTCTAAGTACGAAGTCCTAAATGACCTCTAAGAACGTAGTTCTATATTACCTCTAAGTACGTAGTTCTAAATGACCTCTAAGTACGTAGTTCTAATTGACCTCTAGGTACGTAGTTCTAAATGACCTCAAAGTAAGTAGTTCTAAATGACCTCTAAGTATGTGGTTCTAAATGACCTCTAAGTATGTAGTTCTAAATGACCCCTAAGTACGTAGTTCTAAATGACCTCTAGGTACGTACTTCCAAATGACATCTAAGTAAGTGGTTCTAAATGACCTCTAAGTACGTGGTCCTAAATGACCTCTAGGTACGTAGTTCTAAATGACCTCTAAGTAAGTAGTTCTAAATGACATCTAAGTACGAAGTCCTAAATGACCTCTAAGAACGTAGTTCTATAATACCCTTAAGTACGTAGTTCTAAATGACCTCTAAGTACGTAGTTCTAATTGACCTCTAGGTACGTAGTTCTAAATGACCTCAAAGTAAGTAGTTCTAAATGACCTCTAAGTATGTGGTTCTAAATTACCTCTAAGTAAGTGGTTCTAAATGACCTCTAAGTGCGTGGTTCAATATGATCTGTTAGTACGTGGTTCAAAATGTCCTCTAAGTACGTGGTTCTAAATGACCTTATATACGTAGTGCTAAATAACCTCTAAGTACGTGGTTCTAAATGACCTCTAAGTCAGTAGTTCTAAATGACACCTAAGTACGTGGTTCTAAATGTCCTCTAAGTACGTGGTTCTAAATGACCTCATATACGTGGTTCTAAATGACCTCTAATTACGTGGTTCTAAATGACCTCTAAGTACGTGCTTCTAAATGACCTCTAGGTACGTACTTCCAAATGACATCTAAGTAAGTGGTTCTAAATGACCTCTAAGTACGTTGTTCTAGATGACCTCTAAGTACGTGGTTCTAAATGACCTCTATGTACGTGCTTCTAAATGACCTCTAAGTACGTAGTTCTAAATGACCATAAGTACGTGGATTTAAATGACCTTAAAGTACGTAGTTCTAAATGACCTCTAAGTACATAGTTCTAAATGACCTTTAAGTATGTGGTACTAAATGACCTCTAAGTAATTGATTCTAAATGACCTCTAAATACTTAGTTCAAATGCCCTCTAAGTGCGTGGTTCCAAATGTCCTCTAAGTACGTGGTTCTAAATGACCTCATATACGTAGTTCTAAATGACCTCTAAGTACGTGGTTCTAAATGACCTCTAAGTAAGTAGTTCTAAATGACCCCTAAGTACGTAGTTCTAAATGACCTCTAGGTACGTACTTCCAAATGACTTCTAAGTAAGTGGTTCTAAATGACCTCTAAGTACGTGGTTCTAAATGTCCTCTATGTACGTGGTTCTAAAAGACCTCATATACGTAGTTCTAAATGACCTCTAAGTACGTGGGTTCTATATGACCCCTAAGTTCGTAGTTCTAAATGACCTCTAAATACGTAGCTCTAAATGACCTCTAAGTACGAAGTTCTAAATGACCTCTATGTACGTGGTTCTATATGACCTCTAAGTACGTGGGCTCTAAATGACATCTGAGTACGTGGTTCTAAATGACCTCTAGGTACGTAGTTCTAAATGACCTCTAAGTTGTTGGTTCTAAATGACCTCTAAGTACGTGGTTCTAAATGACCTCTCAGTACGTGGTTCTAAATGACCTCTAAGTACGTGGTTCTAAATGACATCTAAGTACGTAGTTCTAAATGACCTCTAAATAGTTGGTTCTAAATGACCTCTAAGTACGTGGTTCAAAATATCTTCTAAGTACGTAGTTCTAAACGACCTCTAAGTGTTTGGTTCTAAATGACCTCTAAGTACGTTGGTTCTAAATGACCTCTAAGTAAGTGGTTCTAAATGACCTCTAACTACGTGCTTCTAAATGACCTCTAGGTACGTACTTCCAAATGACATCTAAGTAAGTGGTTCTAAATGGCCTCTAAGTACGTTGTTCTAGATGACCTCTAAGTACGTGGTTCTAAATGACCTCTATGTACGTGCTTCTAAATGACCTCTAAGTACGTAGTTCTAAATGACCATAAGTACGTGGATTTAAATGACCTTAAAGTACGTAGTTCTAAATGACCTCTAAGTACGTAGTTCTAAATGACCTCTAAGTATGTGGTTCTAAATGACCTCTAAGTACGTAGTTCTAATTGACCTCTAGGTACGAACTTCCAAATGACTTCTAAGTAAGTGGTTCTAAATGACCTCTAAGTACGTGGTTCTAAATGTCCTCTAAGTACGTGGTTCTAAAAGACCTCATATACGTAGTTCTAAATGACCTCTAAGTACGTGGATTCTAAATGACCCCTAAGTTCGTAGTTCTAAATGACCTCTAAATACGTAGCTCTAAATGACCTCTAAGTACGTAGTTCTAAATGACCTCTAAGTAAGTAGTTCTAAATGACCTTTAAGTATGTGGTTCTAAATGACCTCAAGGTACGTAGTTCCAAATGACCTCCAAGTAAGTGGTTCTAAATGACGTCTAAGTACGTGGTTCTATATGACCTATAAGTACGTAGTTCTAAATGACCTCTAAGTACGAAGTCCTAAATGACCTCTAAGAACGTAGTTCTATATTACCTCTAAGTACGTAGTTCTAAATGACCTCTAAGTACGTAGTTCTAATTGACCTCTAGGTACGTAGTTCTAAATGACCTCAAAGTAAGTAGTTCTAAATGACCTCTAAGTATGTGGTTCTAAATTACCTCTAAGTATGTGGTTCTAAATGACCTCTAAGTACGTGGTTCAATATGATCTCTTAGTACGTAGTTCAAAATGTCCTCTAAGTACGTGGTTCTAAATGACCTTATATACGTAGTGCTAAATAACCTCTAAGTACGTGGTTCTAAATGACCTCTAAGTCAGTAGTTCTAAATGACACCTAAGTACGTGGTTCTAAATGTCCTCTAAGTACGTGGTTCTAAATGACCTCATATACGTTGTTCTAAATGACCTCTAACTACGTGGTTCTAAATGACCTCTAAGTACGTGCTTCTAAATGACCTCTAGGTACGTACTTCCAAATGACATCTAAGTAAGTGGTTCTAAATGACCTCTAAGTACGTTGTTCTAGATGACCTCTAAGTACGTGGTTCTAAATGACCTCTATGTACGTGCTTCTAAATGACCTCTAAGTACGTAGTTCTAAATGACCATAAGTACGTGGATTTAAATGACCTTAAAGTACGTAGTTCTAAATGACCTCTAAGTACATAGTTCTAAATGACCTTTAAGTATGTGGTACTAAATGACCTCTAAGTAATTGATTCTAAATGACCTCTAAATACTTAGTTCAAATGCCCTCTAAGTGCGTGGTTCCGAATGTCCTCTACGTACGTGGTTCTAAATGACCTTATATACGTAGTGCTAAATAACCTCTAAGTACATGGTTCTAAATCACCTCTAAATACGTGGTTCTGAATGTCCTCTAAGTTCGTGGGTTCTAAATGACATCTTATAACGTAGTTCTAACTGACCTCTAATTACATGGTTTTAACTATCCTTTAAGTACGTGGTTCTAAATGACCTCTAAGTACTTGTTTCTAAATGACCTCTAAGTCAGTATTTCTAAATGACACCTAAGTACGTGGTTCTAAATGTCCTCTAAGTACGTGGTTCTAAATGACCTCATATACGTAGTTCTAAATGACCTCTAACTACGTGCTTCTAAATGACCTCTAGGTACGTACTTCCAAATGACATCTAAGTAAGTGGTTCTAAATGACCTCTAAGTACGTTGTTCTATATGACCTCTAAGTACGTGGTTCTAAATGACCTCTATGTACGTGCTTCTAAATGACCTCTAATTACGTAGTTCTAAATGACCATAAGTACGTGGATTTAAATGACCTTAAAGTACGTAGTTCTAAATGACCTCTAAGTATGTGGTTCTAAATGACCTCTAAGTACGTGCTTCTAAATGACCTCTAAGTAAGTAGTTCTAAATGACCCCTAAGTACGTAGTTCTAAATGACCTCTAGGTACGTACTTCCAAATGACATCTAAGTAAGAGGTTCTAAATGACCTCTAAGTATGTGGTCCTAAATGACCTCTAGGTACGTAGTTCTAAATGACCTCTAAGTAAGTAGTTCTAAATGACCTCTAAGTATGTGGTTCTAAATGACCTCTAATTACGTAGTTCTAAATGACATCTAAGTACGAAGTCCTAAATGACCTCTAAGAACGTAGTTCTATAATACCTCTAAGTACGTAGTTATAAATGACCTCTAAGTACGTAGTTCTAATTGACCTCTAGGTACGTAGTTCTAAATGACCTCAAAGTAAGTAGTTCTAAATGACCTCTAAGTATGTGGTTCTAAATTACCTCTAAGTAAGTGGTTCTAAATGACCTCTAAGTACGTGGTTCAATATGATCTCTTAGTACGTTGTTCAAAATGTCCTCTAAGTACGTGGTTCTAAATGACCTTATATACGTAGTGCTAAATAACCTCTAAGTACATGGTTCTAAATCACCTCTAAATACGTGGTTCTGAATGACCTCTAAGTTCGTGGGTTCTAAATGACATCTTATAACGTAGTTCTAACTGACATCTAATTACATGGTTTTAACTATCCTCTAAGTACGTGGTTCTAAATGACCTCTAAGTACGAGGTTCTAAATGACCTCTAAGTACGTGGTTCTAAATGACCTCTAAGTACTTGTTTCTAAATGACCTCTAAGTCAGTAGTTCTAAATGACACCTAAGTACGTGGTTCTAAATGTCCTCTAAGTACGTGGTTCTAAATGACCTCATATACGTGGTTCTAAATGACCTCTAACTACGTGGTTCTAAATGACCTCTAAGTACGTGCTTCTAAATGACCTCTAGGTACGTACTTCCAAATGACATCTAAGTAAGTGGTTCTAAATGACCTCTAAGTACGTTGTTCTAGATGACCTCTAGGTACGTGGTTCTAAATGACCTCTATGTACGTGCTACTAAATGACCTCTAAGTACGTAGTTCTAAATGACTTCTAAGTACGTAGTTCTAAATTACCTCTAAATACTTAGTTCAAATGCCCTCTAAGTGCGTGGTTCTAAATGTCCTCTAAGAACGTAGTTCTATAATACCCTTAAGTACGTAGTTCTAAATGACCTCTAAGTACGTAGTTCTAATTGACCTCTAGGTACGTAGTTCTAAATGACCTCAAAGTAAGTAGTTCTAAATGACCTCTAAGTATGTGGTTCTAAATTACCTCTAAGTAAGTGGTTCTAAATGACCTCTAAGTGCGTGGTTCAATATGATCTGTTAGTACGTGGTTCAAAATGTCCTCTAAGTACGTGGTTCTAAATGACCTTATATACGTAGTGCTAAATAACCTCTAAGTACGTGGTTCTAAATGACCTCTAAGTCAGTAGTTCTAAATGACACCTAAGTACGTGGTTCTAAATGTCCTCTAAGTACGTGGTTCTAAATGACCTCATATACGTGGTTCTAAATGACCTCTAATTACGTGGTTCTAAATGACCTCTAAGTACGTGCTTCTAAATGACCTCTAGGTACGTACTTCCAAATGACATCTAAGTAAGTGGTTCTAAATGACCTCTAAGTACGTTGTTCTAGATGACCTCTAAGTACGTGGTTCTAAATGACCTCTATGTACGTGCTTCTAAATGACCTCTAAGTACGTAGTTCTAAATGACCATAAGTACGTGGATTTAAATGACCTTAAAGTACGTAGTTCTAAATGACCTCTAAGTACATAGTTCTAAATGACCTTTAAGTATGTGGTACTAAATGACCTCTAAGTAATTGATTCTAAATGACCTCTAAATACTTAGTTCAAATGCCCTCTAAGTGCGTGGTTCCAAATGTCCTCTAAGTACGTGGTTCTAAATGACCTCATATACGTAGTTCTAAATGACCTCTAACTACATGGTTCTAAATGACCTCTAAGTACGTGCTTCTAAATGACCTCTAAGTAAGTAGTTCTAAATGACCCCTAAGTACGTAGTTCTAAATGACCTCTAGGTACGTACTTCCAAATGACTTCTAAGTAAGTGGTTCTAAATGACCTCTAAGTACGTGGTTCTAAATGTCCTCTATGTACGTGGTTCTAAAAGACCTCATATACGTAGTTCTAAATGACCTCTAAGTACGTGGGTTCTATATGACCCCTAAGTTCGTAGTTCTAAATGACCTCTAAATACGTAGCTCTAAATGACCTCTAAGTACGAAGTTCTAAATGACCTCTATGTACGTGGTTCTATATGACCTCTGAGTACGTGGGCTCTAAATGACATCTGAGTACGTGGTTCTAAATGACCTCTAGGTACGTAGTTCTAAATGACCTCTAAGTTGTTGGTTCTAAATGACCTCTAAGTACGTGGTTCTAAATGACCTCTCAGTACGTGGTTCTAAATGACCTCTAAGTACGTGGTTCTAAATGACATCTAAGTACGTAGTTCTAAATGACCTCTAAGTGTTTGGTTCTAAATGACCTCTAAGTACGTTGGTTCTAAATGACCTCTAAGTAAGTGGTTCTAAATGACCTCTAAGTACGTGCTTCTAAATGACCTCTAGGTACGTACTTCCAAATGACATCTAAGTAAGTGGTTCTAAATGACCTCTAAGTACGTTGTTCTAGATGACCTCTAAGTACGTGGTTCTAAATGACCTCTATGTACGTGCTTCTAAATGACCTCTAAGTACGTAGTTCTAAATGACCATAAGTACGTGGATTTAAATGACCTTAAAGTACGTAGTTCTAAATGACCTCTAAGTACGTAGTTCTAAATGACCTCTAAGTATGTATTTCTAAATGACCTCTAAGTACGTAGTTCTAATTGACCTCTAGGTACGTACTTCCAAATGACTTCTAAGTAAGTGGTTCTAAATGACCTCTAAGTACGTGGTTCTAAATGTCCTCTAAGTACGTGGTTCTAAAAGACCTCATATACGTAGTTCTAAATGACCTCTAAGTACGTGGATTCTAAATGACCCCTAAGTTCGTAGTTCTAAATGACCTCTAAATACGTAGCTCTAAATGACCTCTAAGTACGTAGTTCTAAATGACCTCTAAGTAAGTAGTTCTAAATGACCTTACGTATGTGGTTCTAAATGACCTCAAGGTACGTAGTTCCAAATGACCTCCAAGTAAGTGGTTCTAAATGACGTCTAAGTACGTGGTTCTATATGACCTATAAGTACGTAGTTCTAAATGACCTCTAAGTACGAAGTCCTAAATGACCTCTAAGAACGTAGTTCTATATTACCTCTAAGTACGTAGTTCTAAATGACCTCTAAGTACGTAGTTCTAATTGACCTCTAGGTACGTAGTTCTAAATGACCTCAAAGTAAGTAGTTCTAAATGACCTCTAAGTATGTGGTTCTAAATTACCTCTAAGTAAGTGGTTCTAAATGACCTCTAAGTACGTGGTTCAATATGATCTCTTAGTACGTAGTTCAAAATGTCCTCTAAGTACGTGGTTCTAAATGACCTTATATACGTAGTGCTAAATAACCTCTAAGTACGTGGTTCTAAATGACCTCTAAGTCAGTAGTTCTAAATGACACCTAAGTACGTGGTTCTAAATGTCCTCTAAGTACGTGGTTCTAAATGACCTCATATACGTGGTTCTAAATGACCTCTAACTACGTGGTTCTAAATGACCTCTAAGTACGTGCTTCTAAATGACCTCTAGGTACGTACTTCCAAATGACATCTAAGTAAGTGGTTCTAAATGACCTCTAAGTACGTTGTTCTAGATGACCTCTAAGTACGTGGTTCTAAATGACCTCTATGTACGTGCTTCTAAATGACCTCTAAGTACGTAGTTCTAAATGACCATAAGTACGTGGATTTAAATGACCTTAAAGTACGTAGTTCTAAATGACCTCTAAGTACATAGTTCTAAATGACCTTTAAGTATGTGGTACTAAATGACCTCTAAGTAATTGATTCTAAATGACCTCTAAATACTTAGTTCAAATGCCCTCTAAGTGCGTGGTTCCGAATGTCCTCTACGTACGTGGTTCTAAATGACCTTATATACGTAGTGCTAAATAACCTCTAAGTACATGGTTCTAAATCACCTCTAAATACGTGGTTCTGAATGACCTCTAAGTTCGTGGGTTCTAAATGACATCTTATAACGTAGTTCTAACTGACCTCTAATTACATGGTTTTAACTATCCTTTAAGTACGTGGTTCTAAATGACCTCTAAGTACTTGTTTCTAAATGACCTCTAAGTCAGTATTTCTAAATGACACCTAAGTACGTGGTTCTAAATGTCCTCTAAGTACGTGGTTCTAAATGACCTCATATACGTGGTTCTAAATGACCTCTAACTACGTGCTTCTAAATGACCTCTAGGTACGTACTTCCAAATGACATCTAAGTAAGTGGTTCTAAATGACCTCTAAGTACGTTGTTCTATATGACCTCTAAGTACGTGGTTCTAAATGACCTCTATGTACGTGCTTCTAAATGACCTCTAATTACGTAGTTCTAAATGACCATAAGTACGTGGATTTAAATGACCTTAAAGTACGTAGTTCTAAATGACCTCTAAGTATGTGGTTCTAAATGACCTCTAAGTACGTGCTTCTAAATGACCTCTAAGTAAGTAGTTCTAAATGACCCCTAAGTACGTAGTTCTAAATGACCTCTAGGTACGTACTTCCAAATGACATCTAAGTAAGAGGTTCTAAATGACCTCTAAGTATGTGGTCCTAAATGACCTCTAGGTACGTAGTTCTAAATGACCTCTAAGTAAGTAGTTCTAAATGACCTCTAAGTATGTGGTTCTAAATGACCTCTAATTACGTAGTTCTAAATGACATCTAAGTACGAAGTCCTAAATGACCTCTAAGAACGTAGTTCTATAATACCTCTAAGTACGTAGTTATAAATGACCTCTAAGTACGTAGTTCTAATTGACCTCTAGGTACGTAGTTCTAAATGACCTCAAAGTAAGTAGTTCTAAATGACCTCTAAGTATGTGGTTCTAAATTACCTCTAAGTAAGTGGTTCTAAATGACCTCTAAGTACGTGGTTCAATATGATCTCTTAGTACGTTGTTCAAAATGTCCTCTAAGTACGTGGTTCTAAATGACCTTATATACGTAGTGCTAAATAACCTCTAAGTACATGGTTCTAAATCACCTCTAAATACGTGGTTCTGAATGACCTCTAAGTTCGTGGGTTCTAAATGACATCTTATAACGTAGTTCTAACTGACATCTAATTACATGGTTTTAACTATCCTCTAAGTACGTGGTTCTAAATGACCTCTAAGTACGAGGTTCTAAATGACCTCTAAGTACGTGGTTCTAAATGACCTCTAAGTACTTGTTTCTAAATGACCTCTAAGTCAGTAGTTCTAAATGACACCTAAGTACGTGGTTCTAAATGTCCTCTAAGTACGTGGTTCTAAATGACCTCATATACGTGGTTCTAAATGACCTCTAACTACGTGGTTCTAAATGACCTCTAAGTACGTGCTTCTAAATGACCTCTAGGTACGTACTTCCAAATGACATCTAAGTAAGTGGTTCTAAATGACCTCTAAGTACGTTGTTCTAGATGACCTCTAAGTACGTGGTTCTAAATGACCTCTATGTACGTGCTACTAAATGACCTCTAAGTACGTAGTTCTAAATGACCTCTAAGTACGTAGTTCTAAATTACCTCTAAATACTTAGTTCAAATGCCCTCTAAGTGCGTGGTTCTAAATGTCCTCTAAGAACGTAGTTCTATAATACCCTTAAGTACGTAGTTCTAAATGACCTCTAAGTACGTAGTTCTAATTGACCTCTAGGTACGTAGTTCTAAATGACCTCAAAGTAAGTAGTTCTAAATGACCTCTAAGTATGTGGTTCTAAATTACCTCTAAGTAAATGGTTCTAAATGACCTCTAAGTGCGTGGTTCAATATGATCTGTTAGTACGTGGTTCAAAATGTCCTCTAAGTACGTGGTTCTAAATGACCTTATATACGTAGTGCTAAATAACCTCTAAGTACGTGGTTCTAAATGACCTCTAAGTCAGTAGTTCTAAATGACACCTAAGTACGTGGTTCTAAATGTCCTCTAAGTACGTGGTTCTAAATGACCTCATATACGTGGTTCTAAATGACCTCTAATTACGTGGTTCTAAATGACCTCTAAGTACGTGCTTCTAAATGACCTCTAGGTACGTACTTCCAAATGACATCTAAGTAAGTGGTTCTAAATGACCTCTAAGTACGTTGTTCTAGATGACCTCTAAGTACGTGGTTCTAAATGACCTCTAAGTACGTTGTTCTATATGACCTCTAAGTACGTGGTTCTAAATGACCTCTATGTACGTGCTTCTAAATGACCTCTAATTACGTAGTTCTAAATGACCATAAGTACGTGGATTTAAATGACCTTAAAGTACGTATTTCTAAATGACCTCTAAGTATGTGGTTCTAAATGACCTCTAAGTACGTGCTTCTAAATGACCTCTAAGTAAGTAGTTCTAAATGACCCCTAAGTACGTAGTTCTAAATGACCTCTAGGTACGTACTTCCAAATGACATCTAAGTAAGAGGTTCTAAATGACCTCTAAGTATGTGGTCCCAAATGACCTCTAGGTACGTAGTTCTAAATGACCTCTAAGTAAGTAGTTCTAAATGACCTCTAAGTATGTGGTTCTAAATGACCTCTAATTACGTAGTTCTAAATGACATCTAAGTACGAAGTCCTAAATGACCTCTAAGAACGTAGTTCTATAATACCTCTAAGTACGTAGTTATAAATGACCTCTAAGTACGTAGTTCTAATTGACCTCTAGGTACGTAGTTCTAAATGACCTTAAAGTAAGTAGTTCTAAATGACCTCTAAGTATGTGGTTCTAAATTACCTCTAAGTAAGTGGTTCTAAATGACCTCTAAGTACGTGGTTCAATATGATCTCTTAGTACGTTGTTCAAAATGTCCTCTAAGTACGTCGTTCTAAATGACCTTATATACGTAGTGCTAAATAACCTCTAAGTACATGGTTCTAAATCACCTCTAAATACGTGGTTCTGAATGACCTCTAAGTTCGTGGGTTCTAAATGACATCTTATAACGTAGTTCTAACTGACATCTAATTACATGGTTTTAACTATCCTCTAAGTACGTGGTTCTAAATGACCTCTAAGTACGAGGTTCTAAATGACCTCTAAGTACGTGGTTCTAAATGACCTCTAAGTACTTGTTTCTAAATGACCTCTAAGTCAGTAGTTCTAAATGACACCTAAGTACGTGGTTCTAAATGTCCTCTAAGTACGTGGTTCTAAATGACCTCATATACGTGGTTCTAAATGACCTCTAACTACGTGGTTCTAAATGACCTCTAAGTACGTGGTTCTAAATGACCTCTAAGTACGTTGTTCTAGATGACCTCTAAGTACGTGGTTCTAAATGACCTCTATGTACGTGCTTCTAAATGACCTCTAAGTACGTAGTTCTAAATGACCATAAGTACGTGGATTTAAATGACCTTAAAGTACGAAGTTCTAAATGACCTCTAAGTAAGTAGTTCTAAATGACCTCTAAGTATGAGGTTCTAAATGACCTCTAAGTACGTAGTCCTAAATGACCTCTAAGAACGTAGTTCTATAACACCTCTAAGTACGTAGTTCTAAATGACCCCTAAGTACGTAGTTCTAATTGACCTCTAGGTACGTAGTTCTAAATGACCTCAAAGTAAGTAGTTCTAAATGACCTCTAAGTATGTGGTTCTAAATTACCTCTAAGTAAGTGGTTCTAAATGACCTCTAAGTGCGTGGTTCAATATGATCTGTTAGTACGTGGTTCAAAATGTCCTCTAAGTACGTGGTTCTAAATGACCTTATATACGTAGTGCTAAATAACCTCTAAGTACGTGGTTCTAAATGACCTCTAAGTCAGTAGTTCTAAATGACACCTAAGTACGTGGTTCTAAATGTCCTCTAAGTACGTGGTTCTAAATGACCTCATATACGTGGTTCTAAATGACCTCTAATTACGTGGTTCTAAATGACCTCTAAGTACGTGCTTCTAAATGACCTCTAGGTACGTACTTCCAAATGACATCTAAGTAAGTGGTTCTAAATGACCTCTAAGTACGTTGTTCTAGATGACCTCTAAGTACGTGGTTCTAAATGACCTCTATGTACGTGCTTCTAAATGACCTCTAAGTACGTAGTTCTAAATGACCATAAGTACGTGGATTTAAATGACCTTAAAGTACGTAGTTCTAAATGACCTCTAAGTACATAGTTCTAAATGACCTTTAAGTATGTGGTACTAAATGACCTCTAAGTAATTGATTCTAAATGACCTCTAAATACTTAGTTCAAATGCCCTCTAAGTGCGTGGTTCCAAATGTCCTCTAAGTACGTGGTTCTAAATGACCTCATATACGTAGTTCTAAATGACCTCTAAGTACGTGGTTCTAAATGACCTCTAACTACATGGTTCTAAATGACCTCTAAGTACGTGCTTCTAAATGACCTCTAAGTAAGTAGTTCTAAATGACCCCTAAGTACGTAGTTCTAAATGACCTCTAGGTACGTACTTCCAAATGACTTCTAAGTAAGTGGTTCTAAATGACCTCTAAGTACGTGGTTCTAAATGTCCTCTATGTACGTGGTTCTAAAAGACCTCATATACGTAGTTCTAAATGACCTCTAAGTACGTGGGTTCTATATGACCCCTAAGTTCGTAGTTCTAAATGACCTCTAAATACGTAGCTCTAAATGACCTCTAAGTACGAAGTTCTAAATGACCTCTATGTACGTGGTTCTATATGACCTCTAAGTACGTGGGCTCTAAATGACATCTGAGTACGTGGTTCTAAATGACCTCTAGGTACGTAGTTCTAAATGACCTCTAAGTTGTTGGTTCTAAATGACCTCTAAGTACGTGGTTCTAAATGACCTCTCAGTACGTGGTTCTAAATGACCTCTAAGTACGTGGTTCTAAATGACATCTAAGTACGTAGTTCTAAATGACCTCTAAATAGTTGGTTCTAAATGACCTCTAAGTACGTGGTTCAAAATATCTTCTAAGTACGTAGTTCTAAACGACCTCTAAGTGTTTGGTTCTAAATGACCTCTAAGTACGTTGGTTCTAAATGACCTCTAAGTAAGTGGTTCTAAATGACCTCTAAGTACGTGCTTCTAAATGACCTCTAGGTACGTACTTCCAAATGACATCTAAGTAAGTGGTTCTAAATGACCTCTAAGTACGTTGTTCTAGATGACCTCTAAGTACGTGGTTCTAAATGACCTCTATGTACGTGCTTCTAAATGACCTCTAAGTACGTAGTTCTAAATGACCATAAGTACGTGGATTTAAATGACCTTAAAGTACGTAGTTCTAAATGACCTCTAAGTACGTAGTTCTAAATGACCTCTAAGTATGTGGTTCTAAATGACCTCTAAGTACGTAGTTCTAATTGACCTCTAGGTACGTACTTCCAAATGACTTCTAAGTAAGTGGTTCTAAATGACCTCTAAGTACGTGGTTCTAAATGTCCTCTAAGTACGTGGTTCTAAAAGACCTCATATACGTAGTTCTAAATGACCTCTAAGTACGTGGATTCTAAATGACCCCTAAGTTCGTAGTTCTTAATGACCTCTAAATACGTAGCTCTAAATGACCTCTAAGTACGTAGTTCTAAATGACCTCTAAGTAAGTAGTTCTAAATGACCTTTAAGTATGTGGTTCTAAATGACCTCAAGGTACGTAGTTCCAAATGACCTCCAAGTAAGTGGTTCTAAATGACGTCTAAGTACGTGGTTCTATATGACCTATAAGTACGTAGTTCTAAATGACCTCTAAGTACGAAGTCCTAAATGACCTCTAAGAACGTAGTTCTATATTACCTCTAAGTACGTAGTTCTAAATGACCTCTAAGTACGTAGATCTAATTGACCTCTAGGTACGTAGTTCTAAATGACCTCAAAGTAAGTAGTTCTAAATGACCTCTAAGTATGTGGTTCTAAATTACCTCTAAGTAAGTGGTTCTAAATGACCTCTAAGTACGTGGTTCAATATGATCTCTTAGTACGTAGTTCAAAATGTCCTCTAAGTACGTGGTTCTAAATGACCTTATATACGTAGTGCTAAATAACCTCTAAGTACGTGGTTCTAAATGACCTCTAAGTCAGTAGTTCTAAATGACACCTAAGTACGTGGTTCTAAATGTCCTCTAAGTACGTGGTTCTAAATGACCTCATATACGTGGTTCTAAATGACCTCTAACTACGTGGTTCTAAATGACCTCTAAGTACGTGCTTCTAAATGACCTCTAGGTACGTACTTCCAAATGACATCTAAGTAAGTGGTTCTAAATGACCTCTAAGTACGTTGTTCTAGATGACCTCTAAGTACGTGGTTCTAAATGACCTCTATGTACGTGCTTCTAAATGACCTCTAAGTACGTAGTTCTAAATGACCATAAGTACGTGGATTTAAATGACCTTAAAGTACGTAGTTCTAAATGACCTCTAAGTACATAGTTCTAAATGACCTTTAAGTATGTGGTACTAAATGACCTCTAAGTAATTGATTCTAAATGACCTCTAAATACTTAGTTCAAATGCCCTCTAAGTGCGTGGTTCCGAATGTCCTCTACGTACGTGGTTCAAAATGACCTTATATACGTAGTGCTAAATAACCTCTAAGTACATGGTTCTAAATCACCTCTAAATACGTGGTTCTGAATGACCTCTAAGTTCGTGGGTTCTAAATGACATCTTATAACGTAGTTCTAACTGACCTCTAATTACATGGTTTTAACTATCCTTTAAGTACGTGGTTCTAAATGACCTCTAAGTACTTGTTTCTAAATAACCTCTAAGTCAGTATTTCTAAATGACAACTAAGTACGTGGTTCTAAATGTCCTCTAAGTACGTGGTTCTAAATGACCTCATATACGTGGTTCTAAATGACCTCTAACTACGTGCTTCTAAATGACCTCTAGGTACGTACTTCCAAATGACATCTAAGTAAGTGGTTCTAAATGACCTCTAAGTACGTTGTTCTATATGACCTCTAAGTACGTGGTTCTAAATGACCTCTATGTACGTGCTTCTAAATGACCTCTAATTACGTAGTTCTAAATGACCATAAGTACGTGGATTTAAATGACCTTAAAGTACGTAGTTCTAAATGACCTCTAAGTATGTGGTTCTAAATGACCTCTAAGTACGTGCTTCTAAATGACCTCTAAGTAAGTAGTTCTAAATGACCCCTAAGTACGTAGTTCTAAATGACCTCTAGGTACGTACTTCCAAATGACATCTAAGTAAGAGGTTCTAAATGACCTCTAAGTATGTGGTCCTAAATGACCTCTAGGTACGTAGTTCTAAATGACCTCTAAGTAAGTAGTTCTAAATGACCTCTAAGTATGTGGTTCTAAATGACCTCTAATTACGTAGTTCTAAATGACATCTAAGTACGAAGTCCTAAATGACCTCTAAGAACGTAGTTCTATAATACCTCTAAGTACGTAGTTATAAATGACCTCTAAGTACGTAGTTCTAATTGACCTCTAGGTACGTAGTTCTAAATGACCTCAAAGTAAGTAGTTCTAAATGACCTCTAAGTATGTGGTTCTAAATTACCTCTAAGTAAGTGGTTCTAAATGACCTCTAAGTACGTGGTTCAATATGATCTCTTAGTACGTTGTTCAAAATGTCCTCTAAGTACGTGGTTCTAAATGACCTTATATACGTAGTGCTAAATAACCTCTAAGTACATGGTTCTAAATCACCTCTAAATACGTGGTTCTGAATGACCTCTAAGTTCGTGGGTTCTAAATGACATCTTATAACGTAGTTCTAACTGACATCTAATTACATGGTTTTAACTATCCTCTAAGTACGTGGTTCTAAATGACCTCTAAGTACGAGGTTCTAAATGACCTCTAAGTACGTGGTTCTAAATGACCTCTAAGTACTTGTTTCTAAATGACCTCTAAGTCAGTAGTTCTAAATGACACCTAAGTACGTGGTTCTAAATGTCCTCTAAGTACGTGGTTCTAAATGACCTCATATACGTGGTTCTAAATGACCTCTAACTACGTGGTTCTAAATGACCTCTAAGTACGTGCTTCTAAATGACCTCTAGGTACGTACTTCCAAATGACATCTAAGTAAGTGGTTCTAAATGACCTCTAAGTACGTTGTTCTAGATGACCTCTAAGTACGTGGTTCTAAATGACCTCTATGTACGTGCTACTAAATGACCTCTAAGTACGTAGTTCTAAATGACCTCTAAGTACGTAGTTCTAAATTACCTCTAAATACTTAGTTCAAATGCCCTCTAAGTGCGTGGTTCTAAATGTCCTCTAAGTACGTGGTTCTAAATGACCTCATATACGTAGTTCTAAATGACCTCTAAGTACGTGGGTTCTAAATGACCTCTAAGTACGTAGTTCTAAACGACCTCTAAGTGTTTGGTTCTAAATGACCTCTAAGTACGTTGGTTCGAAATGACCTGTAAGTATGTGGTTCTAAATGACCTCTAAGTACGTGCTTCTAAATGACCTCTAGGTACGTACTTCCAAATGACATCTAAGTAAGTGGTTCTAAATGACCTCTAAGTACGTGCTTCTAAATGACTTCTAAGTACGTAGTTCTAAATGACCATAAGTACGTGGATTTAAATGACCTTAAAGTACGTAGTTCTAAATGACCTCTAAGTACGTAGTTCTAAATGACCTCTAAGTATGTGGTTCTAAATGACCTCTAAGTACGTAGTTCTAATTGACCTCTAGGTACGTACTTCCAAATGACTTCTAAGTAAGTGGTTCTAAATGACCTCTAAGTACGTGGTTCTAAATGTCCTCTAAGTACGTGGTTCTAAAAGACCTCATATACGTAGTTCTAAATGACCTCTAAGTACGTGGATTCTAAATGACCCCTAAGTTCGTAGTTCTAAATGACCTCTAAATACGTAGCTCTAAATGACCTCTAAGTACGTAGTTCTAAATGACCGCTAAGTTGTTGGTTCGAAATGACCTCTAAGTACGTGGTTCTAAATATCTTCTAAGTACGTAGTTCTAAATGACCTCTAAGTAAGTAGTTCTAAATGACCTTTAAGTATGTGGTTCTAAATGACCTCAAGGTACGTAGTTCCAAATGTCCTCCAAGTAAGTGGTTCTAAATGACGTCTAAGTACGTGGTTCTATATGACCTATAAGTACGTAGTTCTAAATGACCTCTAAGTACGAAGTCCTAAATGACCTCTAAGAACGTAGTTCTATATTACCTCTAAGTACGTAGTTCTAAATGACCTCTAAGTACGTAGTTCTAATTGACCTCTAGGTACGTAGTTCTAAATGACCTCAAAGTAAGTAGTTCTAAATGACCTCTAAGTATGTGGTTCTAAATGACCCCTAAGTACGTAGTTCTAAATGACCTCTAGGTACGTACTTCCAAATGACATCTAAGTAAGTGGTTCTAAATGACCTCTAAGTACGTGCTTCTAAATGACCTCTAAGTAAGTAGTTCTAAATGACCCCTAAGTACGTAGTTCTAAATGACCTCTAGGTACGTACTTCCAAATGACTTCTAAGTAAGTAGTTCCAAATGACCTCTAAGTACGTGGTTCTAAATGTCCTCTAAGTACGTGGTTCTAAATGACCTCATATACGTAGTTCTAAATGACCTCTAAGTACGTGGTTCTAAATGACCTCTAAGGATGTGTTTCTAAATGACCTGTAAGTACGTAGTTCTAAATGACCTCTAAGTACGAAGTCCTAAATGACCTCTAAGAACGTAGTTCTATATTACCTCTAAGTACGTAGTTCTAAATGACCTCTAAGTACGTAGTTCTAATTGACCTCTAGGTACGTAGTTCTAAATGACCTTAAAGTAAGTAGTTCTAAATGACCTCTAAGTATGTGGTTCTAAATGACTTCTAAGTAAGTGGTTCTAAATGACCTCTAAGTACGTGGTTATAAATGACCTCTAAGTACGTGTTTCTAAATGACCTCTAAGTAAGTAGTTCTAAATGACCCCTAAGTACGTAGTTCTAAATGACCTCTAGGTACGTACTTCCAAATGACATCTAAGTAAGTGGTTCTAAATGACCTCTAGGTACGTAGTTCTAAATGACCTCTAAGTAAGTAGTTCTAAATGACCTCTAAGTATGTGGTTCTAAATGACCTCTAAGAACGTAGTTCTATAATACCTCTAAGTACGTAGTTCTAAATGACCTCTAAGTACGTAGTTCTAATTGACCTCTAGATACGTAGTTCTAAATGACCTCAAAGTAAGTAGTTCTAAATGACCTCTAAGTATGTGGTTCTAAATTACCTCTAAGTAAGTGGTTCTAAATGACCTCTAAGTACGTGGTTCAATATGATCTCTTAGTACGTGGTTCAAAATGTCCTCTAAGTACGTGGTTCTAAATGACCTTATATACGTAGTGCTAAATAACCTCTAAGTACGTGGTTCTAAATGTCCTCTACGTACGTGGTTCTAAATGACCTTATATACGTAGTGCTAAATAACCTCTAAGTACATGGTTCTAAATCACCTCTAAATACGTGGTTCTGAATGACCTCTAAGTTCGTGGGTTCTAAATGACATCTTATAACGTAGTACGTGCTTCTAAATGACCTCTAAGTAAGTAGTTCTAAATGACCCCTAAGTACGTAGTTCTAAATGACCTCTAGGTACGTACTTCCAAATGACATCTAAGTAAGTGGTTCTAAATGACCTCTAAGTACGTGGTCCTAAATGACCTCTAGGTACGTAGTTCTAAATGACCTCTAAGTAAGTAGTTCTAAATGACCTCTAAGTATCTGGTTCTAAATGACCTCTAAGTACGTAGTTCTAAATGACCTCTAAGTACGAAGTCCTAAATGACCTCTACGAACGTAGTTCTATATTACCTCTAAGTACGTAGTTCTAAATGACCTCTAAGTACGTAGTTCTTATTGACCTCTAGGTACGTAGTTCTAAATGACCTCAAAGTAAGTAGTTCTACATGACCTCTAAGTATCTGGTTCTAAATGACCTCTAAGTAAGTGGTTCTAAATGACCTATAAATACTTAGTTCAAATGCCCTCTAAGTACGTGGTTCTAAATGTCCTCTAAGTACGTGGTTCTAAATGACCTCATATACGTAGTTCTAAATGACCTCGAAGTACGTGTTTCTAAATGACCTCTAACCACGTGGTTCTAAATGACCTTAAAGTACGTGCTTCTAAATGACATCTAAGTAAGTAGTTCTAAATGACCCCTAAGTACGTAGTTCTAAATGACCTCTAGGTACGTACTACCAAATGACTTCTAAGTAAGTGGTTCTAAATGACCTCTAAGTACGTGGTTCTAAATGTCCTCTAAGTACGTGGTTCTAAAAGACCTCATATACGTAGTTCTAAATGACCTCTAAGTACGTGGGTTCAAATTAACCTCTAGGTTCGTAGTTCTAAATGACCTCTAAATACGTAGCTCTAAATGACCTCTAAGTACGTAGTTCTAAATGACCTCTATGTACGAAATTCTATATGACCTCTAAGTACGTGGGCTCTAAATGACATCTGAGTACGTGGTTCTAAATGACCTCTAAGTACGTAGTTCTAAATGACCTCTAAGTTGTTGGTTCTAAATGACCTCTAAGTACGTGGTTCTAAATGACCTCTTAGTACGTGGTTCTAAATGACCTCTAAGTACGTGGTTCTAAATGACATCTAAGTACGTAGTTCTAAATGACCTCTAAATAGTTGGTTCCAAATGACCTCTAAGTACGTGGTTCTAAATATCTTCTAAGTACGTAGTTCTAAATGACGTCTAAGTACGTAGTTCTAAATACCTCTAGATACGTAGTTCCAAATGACCTCTAAGTAAGTGGTTCTAAATGACCTCTAAGTACGTGGTCCTAAATGACCTCTAGGTACGTAGTTCTAAATGACCTCTAAGTAAGTAGTTCTAAATGACCTCTAAGTATGTGGTTCTAAATGACCTCTAAGTACGTAGTTCTAAATGACCTCTAAGTACGAAGTCCTAAATGACCTCTAAGAACGTAGTTCTATATTACCTCTAAGTACGTAGTTCTAAATGACCTCAAAGAAAGTAGTTCTAAATGACCTCTAAGTATGTGGTTCTAAATGACCTCTAAGTAAGTGGTTCTAAATGACCTCTAAGTACGTGGTTCTATATGATCTCTTAGTACGTGGTTCTAAATGACATCTAAGTACGTGGGTTCTTCTAAATGACTTCTAAGTACGTGGTTCAAAATGTCCTCTAAGTAAGTAGTTCTAAATGACCCCTAAGTACGTAGTTCTAAATGACCTCTAGGTACGTACTTCCAAATGACATCTAAGTAAGTGGTTCTAAATGACCTCTAAGTACGTGGTCCTAAATGACCTCTAGGTACGTAGTTCTAAAAGACCTCTAAGTAAGTAGTTCTAAATGACCTCTAAGTATGTGGTTCTAAATGACCTCTAAGTACGTAGTTCTAAATGACATCTAAGTACGAAGTCCTAAATGACCTCTAAGAACGTAGTTCTATAATACCTCTAAGTACCTAGTTCTAAATGACCTCTAAGTACGTAGTTCTAATTGACCTCTAGGTACGTAGTTCTAAATGACCTCAAAATAAGTAGTTCTAAATGACCTCTAAGTATGTGGTTCTAAATGACCTCTAAGTAAGTGGTTCTAAATGACCTCTAAGTACGTGGTTCAATATGATCTCTTAGTACGTGGTTCTAAATGACCTCTAAGTACGTGGGTTCTTCTAAATGACTTCTAAGTACGTGGTTCAAAATGTCCTCTAAGTACGTGGTTCTAAATGACCTTATATACGTAGTGCTAAATAACCTCTAAGTACGTGGTTCTAAATGTCCTCTACGTACGTGGTTCTAAATGACCTTATATACGTAGTGCTAAATAAATTCTAAGTACATGGTTCTAAATCACCTAAGTACGTGGTTCTGAATGACCTCTAAGTTCGTGGGTTCTAAATGACCTCTTATAACGTAGTTCTAACTGACCTCTAATTACATGGTTTTAACTATCCTCTAAGTACGTAGTTCTAAATGACCTCTAAGTACGAGGTTCTAAATGACCTCTAAGTACGTGGTTCTAAATGACCTCTAAGTACTTGGTTCTAAATGACCTCTAAGTCAGTAGTTCTAAATGACACCTAAGTACGTGGTTCTAAATGACCTCAAAGTACGTGGTTCTAAATGACCTCATATACGTAGTTCTAAATGACCTCTAAGTACGTGGTTCTAAATGACCTCTAACTACGTGGTTCTAAATGACCTCTAAGTACGTGCTTCTAAATGACCTCTAGGTACGTACTTCCAAATGACATCTAAGTAAGTGGTTCTAAATGACCTCTAAGTACGTTGTTCTAGATGACCTCTAAGTACGTGGTTCTATATGACCTCTATGTACGTGCTTCTAAATGACCTCTAAGTACGTAGTTCTAAATGACCATAAGTACGTGGATTTAAATGACCTTATAGTACGTAGTTCTAAATGACCTCTAAGTACGTAGTTCTAAATGACCTCTAAGTATGAGGTTCTAAATGACCTCTAAGTACGTGGTTCTAAATGACGTCTAAATACTTAGTTCAAATGCCCTCTAAGTACGTGGTTCCAAATGTCCTCTAAGTACGTGGTTCTAAATGACCTCATATACGTAGTTCTAAATGACCTCTAAGTACGTGGTTCTAAATGACCTCTAACTACGTGGTTCTAAATGACCTCTAAGTACGTGCTTCTAAATGACCTCTAAGTAAGTAGTTCTAAATGACCCCTAAGTACGTAGTTCTAAATTACCTCTAGGTACGTACTTCCAAATGACTTCTAAGTAAGTGGTTCTAAATGACCTCTAAGTACGTGGTTCTAAATGTCCTCTATGTACGTGGTTCTAAAAGACCTCATATACGTAGTTCTAAATGACCTCTAAGTACGTGGGTTCTAAATGACCCCTAAGTTCGTAGTTCTAAATGACCTCTAAATACGTAGCTCTAAATAACCTCTAAGTACGTAGTTCTAAATGACCTCTATGTACGTGGTTCTATTTGACCTCTAAGTACGTGGGCTCTAAATGACATCTGAGTACGTGGTTCTAAATGACCTCTAAGTACGTGGTTCTAAATGACATCTAAGTACGTAGTTCTAAATGACCTCTAAATAGTTGGTTCTAAGTGACCTCTAAGTACGTAATTCTAAATATCATCTAAGTACGTAGTTCTAAATGACGTCTAAGTACGTAGTTCTAAATACCTCTAGATACGTAGTTCCAAATGACCTCTAAGTAAGTGGTTCTAAATGACCTCTAAGTACGTGGTCCTAAATGACCTCTAGGTACGTAGTTCTAAATGACCTCTAAGTAAGTAGTTCTAAATGACCTCTAAGTATGTGGTTCTAAATGACCTCTAAGTACGTAGTTCTAAATGACCTCTAAGGACGAAGTCCTAAATGACCTCTAAGAACGTAGTTCTATATTACCTCTAAGTACGTAGTTCTAAATGACCTCTAAGTACGTAGTTCTAATTGACCTCTAGGTACGTAGTTCTAAATGACCTTAAAGTAAGTACTTCTAAATGACCTCTAAGTATGTGGTTCTATATGGTCTCTTAGTACGTGGTTCTAAATGACCTCTAAGTACGTGGGCTCTTCTAAATAACTTCTAAGTACGTGGTTCTAAATGACCTTATATACGTAGTGCTAAATAACCTCTAAATACGTGGTTCTAAATGACCTCTTAGTACGTGGTTATAAATGACCTCTAAGTACGTGCTTCTAAATGACCTCTAAGTAAGTAGTTCTAAATGACCCCTAAGTTCGTAGTTCTAAATGACCTCTAGGTACGTACTTCCAAATGAAATCTAAGTAAGTGGTTCTAAATGACCTCTAAGTACGTGGTCCTAAATGACCTCTAGGTACGTAGTTCTAAATGACCTCTAAGTAAGTAGTTCTAAATGACCTCTAAGTATGTGGTTCTAAATGACCTCTAAGTACGTAGTTCTAAATGACCTCTAAATACGAAGTCCTAAATGACCTCTAAGAACGTAGTTCTATATTACCTCTAAGTACGTAGTTCTAAATGACCTCTAAGTACGTAGTTCTAATTGACCTCTAGGTACGTAGTTCTAAATGACCTCAAAGTAAGTAGTTCTAAATGACCTCTAAGTATCTGGTTCTAAATGACCTCTAAGTAAGTGGTTCTAAATGACCTCTAAGTACGTGGGTTCTTCTAAATGACTTCTAGGTACGTGGTTCAAAATGTCTTCTAAGTACGTGGTTCTAAATGACCTTATATACGTAGTGCTAAATAACCTCTAAGTACGTGGTTCTAAATGACCTCTTAGTACGTGGTTATAAATGACCTCTAAGTACGTGCTTCTAAATGACCTCTAAGTAAGTAGTTCTAAATGACCCCTAAGTACGTAGTTCTAAATGACCTCTAGGTACGTACTTCCAAATGACATCTAAGTAAGTGGTTCTAAATGACCTCTAAGTACGAAGTCCTAAATGACCTCTAAGAACGTAGTTCTATATTACCTCTAAGTACGTAGTTCTAAATGACCTCTAAGTACGTAGTTCTAATTGACCTCTAAGTACGTAGTTCTAAATGACCTCAAAGTAAGTAGTTCTAAATGACCTCTAAGTATGTGGTTCTAAATGACCTCTAAGTAAGTGGTTCTAAATGACCTCTAAGTACGTGGTTCTATACGATCTCTTAGTACGTGGTTCTAAATGACCTCTAGGTACGAGGGTTCTTCTAAATGACTTCTAAGTACGTGGTTCAAAATGTCCTCTAAGTACGTGGTTCTAAATGACCTTATATACGTAGTGCTAAATAACCTCTAAGTACGTGGTTCTAAATGTCCTCTAAGTACGTGGTTCTAAATGACCTTATATACGTAGTGCTAAATAACCTCTAAGTACGTGGTTCTAAATCACCTCTAAGTCCGTGGTTCTGAATGACCTCTAAGTTCGTAGGTTCTAAATGACCTCTTAGAACGTAGTTCTAACTGACCTCTAATTACATGGTTTTAACTATCCTCTAAGTACGTGGTTCTAAATGACCTCTAAGTACGAGGTTCTAAATGACCTCTAAGTACGTGGTTCTAAATGACGTCTAAGTACTTGGTTCTAAATGACCTCTAAGTCAGTAGTTCTAAATGACATCTAAGTACGTGGTTCTAAATGACCTCTAAATAGTTGGTTCTAAATGACCTCTAAGTACGTGGTTCTAAATATCTTCTAAGTACGTAGTTCTAAATGACGTCTAACTACGTGGTTCTAAATGACCTTTAAGTACGTGCTTCTAAATGACCTCTAGGTACGTAGTTCCAAAAGACCTCTAAGTAAGTGGTTCTAAATGACCTCTAAGTACGTGGTCCTAAATGACCTCTAGGTACGTAGTTCTAAATGACCTCTAAGTAAGTAGTTCTAAATGACCTCTAAGTATGTGGTTCTAAATGACCTCTAAGTACGTAGTTGTAAATGACCTCTAAGTACGAAGTCCTAAATGACCTTTAAGAACGTAGTTCTATATTACCTCTAAGTACGTAGTTCTAAATGACCTCTAAGTACGTAGTTCTAATTGACCTCTAGGTACGTAGTTCTAAATGACCTCAAAGTAAGTAGTTCTAAATGACCTCTTAGTATGTGGTTCTAAATGACCTCTAAGTAAGTGGTTCTAAATGACCTCTAAGTACGTGGTTCTATATGATCTCTTAGTACGTGGTTCTAAATGACATCTAAGTACGTGGTTCTAAATGACCTCTAAGTACGTGCTTCTAAATGACCTCTAAGTAAGTAGTTCTAAATGACACCTAAGTACGTAGTTCTAAATGACCTCTAGGTACGTACTTCCAAATGACATCTAAGTAAGTGGTTCTAAATGACCTCTAAGTACGTGGTCCTTAATGACCTCTAGGTACGTAGTTCTAAATGACCTCTAAGTAAGTAGTTCTAAATGACCTCTAAGTATGTGGTTCAAAATGACCTCTAAGTACGTAGTTCTAAATGACATCTAAGTACGAAGTCCTAAATGACCTCTAAGAACGTAGTTCTATATTACCTCTAAGTACGTAGTTCTAAATGACCTCTAAGTACGTAGTTCTAATTGACCTCTAGGTACGTAGTTCTAAATGACCTCAAGGTAAGTAGTTCTAAATGACCTCTAAGTATCTGGTTCTAAATGACCTCTAAGTAAGTGGTTCTAAATGACCTCTAAGTACGTGGGTTCTTCTAAATGACTTCTAAGTACGTGGTTCAAAATGTCCTCTAAGTACGTGGTTCTAAATGACCTTATATACGTAGTGCTAAATAACCTCTAAGTACGTGGTTCTAAATGACCTCTTAGTACGTAGTTATAAATGACCTCTAGGTACGTGCTTCTAGATGACCTCTAAGTAAGTAGTTCTAAATGATACCTAAGTACGTAGTTCTAAATGACCTCTAGGTACGTACTTCCAAATGACATCTAAGTAAGTGGTTCTAAATGACCTCTAAGTACGTGGTCCTAAATGACCTCTAGGTACGTAGTTCTAAATGACTTCTAAGTAAGTAGTTCTAAATGACCTCTAAGTATGTGGTTCTAAATGACCTCTAAGTACGTAGTTCTAAATGACCTCTAAGTATGTGGTTCTAAATGACCACTAAGTAAGTGGTTCTAAATGACCTCTAAGTACGTGGTTCTAAATGACGTCTAAGTACGTGGGTTCTTCTAAATGACTTCTAAGTACGTGGTTCAAAATGTCCTCTAAGTACGTGGTTCTAAATGACCTTATATACGTAGTGCTAAATAACCTCTAAGTACGTAGTTCTAAATGTCCTCTAAGTACGTGGTTCTAAATGACCTTATATACGTAGTGCTAAATAACCTCTAAGTACGTGGTTCTAAATCACCTCTAAGTACGTGGTTCTGAATGACCTCTAAGTTCATGGGTTCTAAATGACCTCTTAGAACGTAGTTCTAACTGACCTCTAATTACATGGTTTTAACTATCCTCTAAGTACGTGGTTCTAAATGACCTCTAAGTACGAGGTTCTAAATGACCTATAAGTACGTGGTTCTAAATGACCTCTAAGTACTTGGTTCTAAATGACCTCTAAGTCAGTAGTTCTAAATGACACCTAAGTACGTGGTTCTAAATGTCCTCTTAATACGTGGTTCTAAATGACCTCATATACATAGTTCTAAATGACCTCTAAGTACGTGGTTCTAAATGACCTCTAACTACGTGGTTCTAAATGACCTTTAAGTACGTGCTTCTAAATGACCTCTAGGTACGTACTTCCAAATGACATCTAAGTAAGTGGTTCTAAATGACCTCTAAGTACGTTGTTCTAGATGACCTCTAAGTACGTGGTTCTAAATGACCTCTATGTACGTGCTTCTAAATGACCTCTAAGTACGTAGTTCTAAATGACCATAAGTACGTGGATTTAAATGACCTTAAAGTACGTAGTTCTAAATGACCTCTAAGTACGTAGTTCTAAATGACCTCTAAGTACGTAGTTCTAAATGACCATAAGTACGTGGATTTAAATGACCTTAAAGTACGTAGTTCTAAATGACCTCTAAGTACGTAGTTCTAAATGACCTCTAAGTACGTGGTTCTAAATGACATCTAAATACTTAGTTCAAATGCCCTCTATGTACGTTGTTCCGAATGTCCTCTAAGTACGTGGTTCTAAATGACCTCATATACGTAGTTCTAAATGACCTCTAAGTACGTGGTTCTAAATGACCTCTAACTACGTGGTTCTAAAAGACCTCTAAGTACGTTGTTCTAGATGACCTCTAAGTACGTGGTTCTAAATGACCTCTATGTACGTCCTTCCAAATGTCCTCTAAGTACGTGGTTCTAAATGACCTCATATACGTAGTTCTAAATGACCTCTAAGTACGTGGTTCTAAATGACCTCTAACTACGTGGTTCTAAATGACCTCTCAGTACGTGGTTCTAAATGACCTCTAAGTACGTGGTTCTAAATGACATCTAAGTACGTAGTTCTAAATGACCTCTAAATAGTTGGTTCTAAATGACCTATAAGTACGTGGTTCTAAATATCATCTAAGTACGTAGTTCTAAATGACGTTTAAGTACGTAGTTCTAAATACCTCTAAATACGTAGTTCCAAATGACCTCTAAGTAAGTGGTTCTAAATGACCTCTAAGTACGTGGTCCTAAATGACCTCTAGGTACGTAGTTCTAAATGACCTCTAAGTAAGTAGTTCTAAATGACCTCTAAGTATGTGGTTCTAAATGACCTCTAAGTACGTAGTTCTAAATGACCTCTAAGTACGAAGTCCTAAATGACCTATAAGAACGTAGTTCTATATTACCTCTAAGTACGTAGTTCTAAATGACCTCTAAGTACGTAGTTCTAATTGACCTCTAGGTACGTAGTTCTAAATGACCTTAAAGTAAGTACTTCTAAATGACCTCTAAGTATGTGGTTCTATATGATCTCTTAGTACGTGGTTCTAAATGACCTCTAAGTACGTGGGTTCTTCTAAATGACTTCTAAGTACGTAGTTCTAAATGACCTTATATACGTAGTGCTAAATAACCTCTAAGTACGTGGTTCTAAATGACATCTTAGTACGTGGTTATAAATGACCTCTAAGTACGTGCTTCTAAATGACCTCTAAGTAAGTAGTTCTAAATGACCCCTAAGTACGTAGTTCTAAATGACCTCTAGGTACGTACTTCCAAATGACATCTAAGTAAGTGGTTCTAAATGACCTCTAAGTACGTGGTCCTAAATGACCTCTAGGTACGTAGTTCTAAATGACCTCTAAGTAAGTAGTTCTAAATGACCTCTAAGTACGTAGTTCTAAATGACCTCTAAGTACGAAGTCCTAAATGACCTCTAAGAACGTAGTACTATATTACCTCTAAGTACGTAGTTCTAAATGACCTCTAAGTACGTAGTTCTAATTGACCTCTAGGTACGTAGTTCTAAATGACCTCAAAGTAAGTAGTTCTAAATGACCTCTAAGTATCTGGTTCTAAATGACCTCTAAGTAAGTGGTTCTAAATGACCTCTAAGTACGTGGGTTCTTCTAAATGACTTCTAAGTACGTGGTTCAAAATGTCCTCTAAGTACGTGGTTCTAAATGACCTTATATACGTAGTGCTAAATAACCTCTAAGTACGTGGTTCTAAATGACCTCTTAGTACGTGGTTATAAATGACCTCTAAGTAAGTAGTTCTAAATGACCCCTAAGTACGTAGTTCTAAATGACCTCTAGGTACGTACTTCCAAATGACATCTAAGTAAGTGGTTCTAAATGACCTCTAAGTACGAAGTCCTAAATGACCTCTAAGAACGTAGTTCTATATTACCTCTAAGTACGTAGTTCTAATTGACCTCTAAGTACGTAGTTCTAATTGACCTCTAAGTACGTAGTTCTAAATGACCTCAAAGTAAGTAGTTCTAAATGACCTCTAAGTATGTGGTTCTAAATGACCTCTAAGTAAGTGGTTCTAAATGACCTCTAAGTACGTGGTTCTATATGATCTCTTAGTACGTGGTTCTAAATGACCTCTAAGTACGTGGGTTCTTCTAAATGACTTCTAAGTACGTGGTTCAAAATGTCCTCTAAGTACGTGGTTCTAAATGACCTTATATACGTAGTGCTAAATAACCTCTAAGTACGTGGTTCTAAATGTCCTCTAAGTACGTGGTTCTAAATGACCTTATATACGTAGTGCTAAATAACCTCTAAGTACGTGGTTCTAAATCACCTCTAAGTACGTGGTTCTGAATGACCTCTAAGTTCGTAGGTTCTAAATGACCTCTTAGAACGTAGTTCTAACTGACCTCTAATTACATGGTTTTAACTATCCTCTAAGTACGTGGTTCTAAATGACCTCTAAGTACGAGGTTCTAAATGACCTCTAAGTACGTGGTTCTAAATGACCTCTAAGTACTTGGGTCTAAATGACCTCTAAGTCAGTAGTTCTAAATGACGTCTAAGTACGTAGTTCTAAATACCTCTAGATACGTAGTTCCAAATGACCTCTAAGTAAGTGGTTCTAAATGACCTCTAAGTACGTGGTCCTAAATGACCTCTAGGTACGTAGTTCTAAATGACGTCTAAGTACGTAGTTCTAAATACCTCTAGATACGTAGTTCCAAATGACCTCTAAGTAAGTGGTTCTAAATGACCTCTAAGTACGTGGTCCTAAATGACCTCTAGGTACGTAGTTCTAAATGACCTCTAAGTAAGTAGTTCTAAATGACCTCTAAGTATGTGGTTCTAAATGACCTCTAAGTACGTAGTTCTAAATGACCTCTAAGTACGAAGTCCTAAATGACCTCTAAGAACGTAGTTCTATATTACCTCTAAGTACGTAGTTCTAAATGACCTCTAAGTACGTAGTTCTAATTGACCTCTAGGTACGTAGTTCTAAATGACCTCAAAGTAAGTAGTTCCAAATGACTTCTAAGTATGTGGTTCTAAATGACCTCTAAGTAAGTGCTTCTAAATGACCTCTAAGTACGTGGTTCTATATGATCTCTTAGTACGTGGTTCTAAATGACCTCTAAGTACGTGGGTTCTTCTAAATGACTTCTAAGTACGTGGTTCAAAATGTCCTCTAAGTACGTGGTTCTAAATGACCTTATATACGTAGTGCTAAATAACCTCTAAGTACGTGGTTCTAAATGACCTCTTAGTACGTGGTTATAAATGACCTCTAAGTACGTGCTTCTAAATGACCTCTAAGTAAGTAGTTCTAAATGACACCTAAGTACGTAGTTCTAAATGACCTCTAGGTACGTACTTCCAAATGACATCTAAGTAAGTGGTTCTAAATGACCTCTAAGTACGTGGTCCTTAATGACCTCTAGGTACGTAGTTCTAAATGACCTCTAAGTAAGTAGTTCTAAATGACCTCTAAGTATGTGGTTCTAAATGACCTCTAAATACGTAGTTCTAAATGACCTCTAGGTACGATGTCCTAAATGACCTCTAAGAACGTAGTTCTATATTACCTCTAAGTACGTAGTTCTAAATGACCTCTAAGTACGTAGTTCTAATTGACCTCTAGGTACGTAGTTCTAAATGACCTCAAGGTAAGTAGTTTTAAATGACCTCTAAGTATCTGGTTCTAAATGACCTCTAAGTAAGTGGTTCTAAATGACCTCTAAGTACGTGGGTTCTTCTAAATGACTTCTAAGTACGTGGTTCAAAATGTCCTCTAAGTACGTGGTTCTAAATGACCTTATATACGTAGTGCTAAATAACCTCTAAGTACGTGGTTCTAAATGACCTCTTAGTACGTGGTTATAAATGACCTCTAGGTACGTGCTTCTAAATGACCTCTAAGTAAGTAGTTCTAAATGATACCTAAGTACGTAGTTCTAAATGACCTCTAGGTACGTACTTCCAAATGACATCTAAGTAAGTGGTTCTAAATGACCTCTAAGTACGTGGTCCTAAATGACCTCTAAGTACGTAGTTCTAAATGACCATAAGTACGTGGATTTAAATGACCTTAAAGTACGTAGTTCTAAATGACCTCTAAGTACGTAGTTCTAAATGTTCTCTAAGTACGTGGTTCTAAATGACATCTAAATACTTAGTTCAAATGCCCTCTATGTACGTTGTTCCACTTGTCCTCTAAGTACGTGGTTCTAACTGACCTCATATACGTAGTTCTAAATGACCTCTAAGTACGTGGTTCTAAATGACCTCTAACTACGTGGTTCTAAAAGACCTCTAAGTACGTTGTTCTAGATGACCTCTAAGTACGTGGTTCTAAATGACCTCTATGTACGTCCTTCCAAATGTCCTCTAAGTACGTGGTTCTAAATGACCTCATATACGTAGTTCTAAATGACCTCTAAGTACGTGGTTCTAAATGACCTCTAACTACGTGGTTCTAAATGACCTCTAAGTACGTGCTTCTAAATGACCTCTAAGTAAGTAGTTCTAAATGACCCCTAAGTACGTAGTTATAAATTACCTCTAGGATCGTACTTCCAAATGACATCTAAGTAAGTGGTTCTAAATTACCTCTAAGTACGTGGGTTCTAAATGACCCCTAAGTTCGTAGTTCTAAATGACCTCTAAATACGTAGCTCTAAATAACCTCTAAGTACGTAGTTCTAAATGACCCCTAAGTTCGTAGTTCTAAATGACCTCTAAATACGTAGCTCTAAATAACCTCTAAGTACGTAGTTCTAAATGACCTCTATGTACGTGGTTCTATTTGACCTCTAAGTACGTGGGCTCTAAATGACATCTGAGTACGTGGTTCTAAATGACCTCTAAGTACGTAGTTCTAAATGACCTCTAAGTTGTTGGTTCTAAATGACCTCTAAGTACGTGATTCTAAATGACCTCTCAGTACGTGGTTCTAAATGACCTCTAAGTACGTGGTTCTAAATGACATCTAAGTACGTAGTTCTAAATGACCTCTAAATAGTTGGTTCTAAATGATCTCTAAGTACGTGGTTCTAAATATCATCCAAGTACGTAGTTCTAAATGACGTCTAAGTACGTAGTTCTAAATACCTCTAAATACGTATTCCAAATGACCTCTAAGTAAGTGGTTCTAAATGACCTCTAAGTACGTGGTCCTAAATGACCTCTAGGTACGTAGTTCTAAATGACCTCTAAGTAAGTAGTTCTAAATGACCTCTAAGTATGTGGTTCTAAATGACCTCTAAGTACGTAGTTCTAAATGACCTCTAAGTACGAAGTCCTAAATGACCTCTAAGAACGTAGTTCTATATTACCTCTAAGTACGTAGTTCTAAATGACCTCTAAGTACGTAGTTCTAATTGACCTCTAGGTACGTAGTTCTAAATGACCTTAAAGTAAGTACTTCTAAATGACCTATAAGTATGTGGTTATATATGATCTCTTAGTACGTGGTTCTAAATGACCTCTAAGTACGTGGGTTCTTCTAAATGACTTCTAAGTACGTGGTTCAAAATGTCCTCTAAGTACGTGGTTCTAAATGACCTTATATACGTAGTGCTAAATAACCTCTAAGTACGTGGTTCTAAATGACCTCTTAGTACGTGGTTCTAAATGACCTCTCAGTACGTGGTTCTAAATGACCTCTAAGTACGTGGTTCTAAATGACATCTAAGTACGTAGTTCTAAATGACCTCTAAGTACGTAGTTCTAATTGACCTCTAGGTACGTAGTTCTAAATGACCTCAAAGTAAGTAGTTCCAAATGACTTCTAAGTATGTGGTTCTAAATGACCTCTAAGTAAGTGCTTCTAAATGACCTCTAAGTACGTGGTTCTATATGATCTCTTAGTACGTGGTTCTAAATGACCTCTAAGTACGTGGGTTCTTCTAAATGACTTCTAAGTACGTGGTTCAAAATGTCCTCTAAGTACGTGGTTCTAAATGACCTTATATACGTAGTGCTAAATAACCTCTAAGTACGTGGTTCTAAATGACCTCTTAGTACGTGGTTATAAATGACCTCTAAGTACGTGCTTCTAAATGACCTCTAAGTAAGTAGTTCTAAATGACACCTAAGTACGTAGTTCTAAATGACCTCTAGGTACGTACTTCCAAATGACATCTAAGTAAGTGGTTCTAAATGACCTCTAAGTACGTGGTCCTTAATGACCTCTAGGTACGTAGTTCTAAATGACCTCTAAGTAAGTAGTTCTAAATGACCTCTAAGTATGTGGTTCTAAATGACCTCTAAATACGTAGTTCTAAATGACCTCTAGGTACGATGTCCTAAATGACCTCTAAGAACGTAGTTCTATATTACCTCTAAGTACGTAGTTCTAAATGACCTCTAAGTACGTAGTTCTAATTGACCTCTAGGTACGTAGTTCTAAATGACCTCAAGGTAAGTAGTTTTAAATGACCTCTAAGTATCTGGTTCTAAATGACCTCTAAGTAAGTGGTTCTAAATGACCTCTAAGTACGTGGGTTCTTCTAAATGACTTCTAAGTACGTGGTTCAAAATGTCCTCTAAGTACGTGGTTCTAAATGACCTTATATACGTAGTGCTAAATAACCTCTAAGTACGTGGTTCTAAATGACCTCTTAGTACGTGGTTATAAATGACCTCTAGGTACGTGCTTCTAAATGACCTCTAAGTAAGTAGTTCTAAATGATACCTAAGTACGTAGTTCTAAATGACCTCTAGGTACGTACTTCCAAATGACATCTAAGTAAGTGGTTCTAAATGACCTCTAAGTACGTGGTCCTAAATGACCTCTAAGTACGTAGTTCTAAATGACCATAAGTACGTGGATTTAAATGACCTTAAAGTACGTAGTTCTAAATGACCTCTAAGTACGTAGTTCTAAATGTTCTCTAAGTACGTGGTTCTAAATGACATCTAAATACTTAGTTCAAATGCCCTCTATGTACGTTGTTCCACTTGTCCTCTAAGTACGTGGTTCTAACTGACCTCATATACGTAGTTCTAAATGACCTCTAAGTACGTGGTTCTAAATGACCTCTAACTACGTGGTTCTAAAAGACCTCTAAGTACGTTGTTCTAGATGACCTCTAAGTACGTGGTTCTAAATGACCTCTATGTACGTCCTTCCAAATGTCCTCTAAGTACGTGGTTCTAAATGACCTCATATACGTAGTTCTAAATGACCTCTAAGTACGTGGTTCTAAATGACCTCTAACTACGTGGTTCTAAATGACCTCTAAGTACGTGCTTCTAAATGACCTCTAAGTAAGTAGTTCTAAATGACCCCTAAGTACGTAGTTCTAAATTACCTCTAGGATCGTACTTCCAAATGACATCTAAGTAAGTGGTTCTAAATTACCTCTAAGTACGTGGGTTCTAAATGACCCCTAAGTTCGTAGTTCTAAATGACCTCTAAATACGTAGCTCTAAATAACCTCTAAGTACGTAGTTCTAAATGACCCCTAAGTTCGTAGTTCTAAATGACCTCTAAATACGTAGCTCTAAATAACCTCTAAGTACGTAGTTCTAAATGACCTCTATGTACGTGGTTCTATTTGACCTCTAAGTACGTGGGCTCTAAATGACATCTGAGTACGTGGTTCTAAATGACCTCTAAGTACGTAGTTCTAAATGACCTCTAAGTTGTTGGTTCTAAATGACGTCTAAGTACGTGATTCTAAATGACCTCTCAGTACGTGGTTCTAAATGACCTCTAAGTACGTGGTTCTAAATGACATCTAAGTACGTAGTTCTAAATGACCTCTAAATAGTTGGTTCTAAATGATCTCTAAGTACGTGGTTCTAAATATCATCCAAGTACGTAGTTCTAAATGACGTCTAAGTACGTAGTTCTAAATACCTCTAAATACGTATTCCAAATGACCTCTAAGTAAGTGGTTCTAAATGACCTCTAAGTACGTGGTCCTAAATGACCTCTAGGTACGTAGTTCTAAATGACCTCTAAGTAAGTAGTTCTAAATGACCTCTAAGTATGTGGTTCTAAATGACCTCTAAGTACGTAGTTCTAAATGACCTCTAAGTACGAAGTCCTAAATGACCTCTAAGAACGTAGTTCTATATTACCTCTAAGTACGTAGTTCTAAATGACCTCTAAGTACGTAGTTCTAATTGACCTCTAGGTACGTAGTTCTAAATGACCTTAAAGTAAGTACTTCTAAATGACCTCTAAGTATGTGGTTATATATGATCTCTTAGTACGTGGTTCTAAATGACCTCTAAGTACGTGGGTTCTTCTAAATGACTTCTAAGTACGTGGTTCAAAATGTCCTCTAAGTACGTGGTTCTAAATGACCTTATATACGTAGTGCTAAATAACCTCTAAGTACGTGGTTCTAAATGACCTCTTAGTACGTGGTTCTAAATGACCTCTCAGTACGTGGTTCTAAATGACCTCTAAGTACGTGGTTCTAAATGACATCTAAGTACGTAGTTCTAAATGACCTCTAAGTACGTAGTTCTAATTGACCTCTAGGTACGTAGTTCTAAATGACCTCAAAGTAAGTAGTTCCAAATGACTTCTAAGTATGTGGTTCTAAATGACCTCTAAGTAAGTGCTTCTAAATGACCTCTAAGTACGTGGTTCTATATGATCTCTTAGTACGTGGTTCTAAATGACCTCTAAGTACGTGGGTTCTTCTAAATGACTTCTAAGTACGTGGTTCAAAATGTCCTCTAAGTACGTGGTTCTAAATGACCTTATATACGTAGTGCTAAATAACCTCTAAGTACGTGGTTCTAAATGACCTCTTAGTACGTGGTTATAAATGACCTCTAAGTACGTGCTTCTAAATGACCTCTAAGTAAGTAGTTCTAAATGACACCTAAGTACGTAGTTCTAAATGACCTCTAGGTACGTACTTCCAAATGACATCTAAGTAAGTGGTTCTAAATGACCTCTAAGTACGTGGTCCTTAATGACCTCTAGGTACGTAGTTCTAAATGACCTCTAAGTAAGTAGTTCTAAATGACCTCTAAGTATGTGGTTCTAAATGACCTCTAAATACGTAGTTCTAAATGACCTCTAGGTACGATGTCCTAAATGACCTCTAAGAACGTAGTTCTATATTACCTCTAAGTACGTAGTTCTAAATGACCTCTAAGTACGTAGTTCTAATTGACCTCTAGGTACGTAGTTCTAAATGACCTCAAGGTAAGTAGTTTTAAATGACCTCTAAGTATCTGGTTCTAAATGACCTCTAAGTAAGTGGTTCTAAATGACCTCTAAGTACGTGGGTTCTTCTAAATGACTTCTAAGTACGTGGTTCAAAATGTCCTCTAAGTACGTGGTTCTAAATGACCTTATATACGTAGTGCTAAATAACCTCTAAGTACGTGGTTCTAAATGACCTCTTAGTACGTGGTTATAAATGACCTCTAGGTACGTGCTTCTAAATGACCTCTAAGTAAGTAGTTCTAAATGATACCTAAGTACGTAGTTCTAAATGACCTCTAGGTACGTACTTCCAAATGACATCTAAGTAAGTGGTTCTAAATGACCTCTAAGTACGTGGTCCTAAATGACCTCTAAGTACGTAGTTCTAAATGACCATAAGTACGTGGATTTAAATGACCTTAAAGTACGTAGTTCTAAATGACCTCTAAGTACGTAGTTCTAAATGTTCTCTAAGTACGTGGTTCTAAATGACATCTAAATACTTAGTTCAAATGCCCTCTATGTACGTTGTTCCACTTGTCCTCTAAGTACGTGGTTCTAACTGACCTCATATACGTAGTTCTAAATGACCTCTAAGTACGTGGTTCTAAATGACCTCTAACTACGTGGTTCTAAAAGACCTCTAAGTACGTTGTTCTAGATGACCTCTAAGTACGTGGTTCTAAATGACCTCTATGTACGTCCTTCCAAATGTCCTCTAAGTACGTGGTTCTAAATGACCTCATATACGTAGTTCTAAATGACCTCTAAGTACGTGGTTCTAAATGACCTCTAACTACGTGGTTCTAAATGACCTCTAAGTACGTGCTTCTAAATGACCTCTAAGTAAGTAGTTCTAAATGACCCCTAAGTACGTAGTTCTAAATTACCTCTAGGATCGTACTTCCAAATGACATCTAAGTAAGTGGTTCTAAATTACCTCTAAGTACGTGGGTTCTAAATGACCCCTAAGTTCGTAGTTCTAAATGACCTCTAAATACGTAGCTCTAAATAACCTCTAAGTACGTAGTTCTAAATGACCCCTAAGTTCGTAGTTCTAAATGACCTCTAAATACGTAGCTCTAAATAACCTCTAAGTACGTAGTTCTAAATGACCTCTATGTACGTGGTTCTATTTGACCTCTAAGTACGTGGGCTCTAAATGACATCTGAGTACGTGGTTCTAAATGACCTCTAAGTACGTAGTTCTAAATGACCTCTAAGTTGTTGGTTCTAAATGACCTCTAAGTACGTGATTCTAAATGACCTCTCAGTACGTGGTTCTAAATGACCTCTAAGTACGTGGTTCTAAATGACATCTAAGTACGTAGTTCTAAATGACCTCTAAATAGTTGGTTCTAAATGATCTCTAAGTACGTGGTTCTAAATATCATCCAAGTACGTAGTTCTAAATGACGTCTAAGTACGTAGTTCTAAATACCTCTAAATACGTATTCCAAATGACCTCTAAGTAAGTGGTTCTAAATGACCTCTAAGTACGTGGTCCTAAATGACCTCTAGGTACGTAGTTCTAAATGACCTCTAAGTAAGTAGTTCTAAATGACCTCTAAGTATGTGGTTCTAAATGACCTCTAAGTACGTAGTTCTAAATGACCTCTAAGTACGAAGTCCTAAATGACCTCTAAGAACGTAGTTCTATATTACCTCTAAGTACGTAGTTCTAAATGACCTCTAAGTACGTAGTTCTAATTGACCTCTAGGTACGTAGTTCTAAATGACCTTAAAGTAAGTACTTCTAAATGACCTCTAAGTATGTGGTTATATATGATCTCTTAGTACGTGGTTCTAAATGACCTCTAAGTACGTGGGTTCTTCTAAATGACTTCTAAGTACGTGGTTCAAAATGTCCTCTAAGTACGTGGTTCTAAATGACCTTATATACGTAGTGCTAAATAACCTCTAAGTACGTGGTTCTAAATGACCTCTTAGTACGTGGTTCTAAATGACCTCTCAGTACGTGGTTCTAAATGACCTCTAAGTACGTGGTTCTAAATGACATCTAAGTACGTAGTTCTAAATGACCTCTAAATAGTTGGTTCTAAATGACCTATAAGTACGTGGTTCTAAATATCATCTAAGTACGTAGTTCTAAATGACGTTTAGGTACGTAGTTCTAAATACCTCTAAATACGTAGTTCCAAATGACCTCTAAGTAAGTGGTTCTAAATGACCTCTAAGTACGTGGTCCTAAATGACCTCTAGGTACGTAGTTCTAAATGACCTCTAAGTAAGTAGTTCTAAATGACCTCTAAGTATGTGGTTCTAAATGACCTCTAAGTACGTAGTTCTAAATGACCTCTAAGTACGAAGTCCTAAATGACCTCTAAGAACGTAGTTCTATATTACCTCTAAGTACGTAGTTCTAAATGACCTCTAAGTACGTAGTTGTAATTGACCTCTAGGTACGTAGTTCTAAATGACCTTAAAGTAAGTACTTCTAAATGACCTCTAAGTATGTGGTTCTATATGATCTCTTAGTACGTGGTTCTAAATGACCTCTAAGTACGTGGGTTCTTCTAAATGACTTCTAAGTACGTGGTTCTAAATGACCTTATATACGTAGTGCTAAATAACCTCTAAGTACGTGGTTCTAAATGACATCTTAGTACGTGGTTATAAATGACCTCTAAGTACGTGCTTCTAAATGACCTCTAAGTAAGTAGTTCTAAATGACCCCTAAGTACGTAGTTCTAAATGACCTCTAGGTACGTACTTCCAAATGACATCTAAGTAAGTGGTTCTAAATGACCTCTAAGTACGTGGTCCTAAATGACCTCTAGGTACGTAGTTCTAAATGACCTCTAAGTAAGTAGTTTTAAATGACCTCTAAGTATGTGGTTCTAAATGACCTCTAAGTACGTAGTTCTAAATGACCTCTAAGTACGAAGTCCTAAATGACCTCTAAGAACGTAGTACTATATTACCTCTAAGTACGTAGTTCTAAATGACCTCTAAGTACGTAGTTCTAATTGACCTCTAGGTACGTAGTTCTAAATGACCTCAAAGTAAGTAGTTCTAAATGACCTCTAAGTATCTGGTTCTAAATGACCTCTAAGTAAGTGGTTCTAAATGACCTCTAAGTACGTGGGTTCTTCTAAATGACTTCTAAGTACGTGGTTCAAAATGACCTTATATACGTAGTGCTAAATAACCTCTAAGTACGTGGTTCTAAATGACCTCTTAGTACGTGGTTATAAATGACCTCTAAGTAAGTAGTTCTAAATGACCCCTAAGTACGTAGTTCTAAATGACCTCTAGGTACGTACTTCCAAATGACATCTAAGTAAGTGGTTCTAAATGACCTCTAAGTACGAAGTCCTAAATGACCTCTAAGAACGTAGTTCTATATTACCTCTAAGTACGTAGTTCTAATTGACCTCTAAGTACGTAGTTCTAATTGACCTCTAAGTACGTAGTTCTAAATGACCTCAAAGTAAGTAGTTCTAAATGACCTCTAAGTATGTGGTTCTAAATGACCTCTAAGTAAGTGGTTCTAAATGACCTCTATGTACGTGGTTCTATATGATCTCTTAGTACGTGGTTCTAAATGACCTCTAAGTACGTGGGTTCTTCTAAATGACTTCTAAGTACGTGGTTCAAAATGTCCTCTATGTACGTGGTTCTAAATGACCTTATATACGTAGTGCTAAATAACCTCTAAGTACGTGGTTCTAAATGTCCTCTAAGTACGTGGTTCTAAATGACCTTATATACGTAGTGCTAAATAACCTCTAAGTACGTGGTTCTAAATCACCTCTAAGTACGTGGTTCTGAATGACCTCTAAGTTCGTAGGTTCTAAATGACCTCTTAGAACGTAGTTCTAACTGACCTCTAATTACATGGTTTTAACTATCCTCTAAGTACGTGGTTCTAAATGACCTCTAAGTACGAGGTTCTAAATGACCTCTAAGTACGTGGTTCTAAATGACCTCTAAGTACGTAGTTCTAAATGACCTCTAAATAGTTGGTTCTAAATGACCTCTAAGTACGTGGTTCTAAATATCTTCTAAGTACGTAGTTCTAAATGACGTCTAAGTACGTAGTTCTAAATACCTCTAGATACGTAGTTCCAAATGACCTCTAAGTAAGTGGTTCTAAATGACCTCTAAGTACGTGGTCCTAAATGACCTCTAGGTACGTAGTTCTAAATGACGTCTAAGTACGTAGTTCTAAATACCTCTAGATACGTAGTTCCAAATGACCTCTAAGTAAGTGGTTCTAAATGACCTCTAAGTACGTGGTCCTAAATGACCTCTAGGTACGTAGTTCTAAATGACCTCTAAGTAAGTAGTTCTAAATGACCTCTAAGTATGTGGTTCTAAATGACCTCTAAGTACGTAGTTCTAAATGACCTCTAAGTACGAAGTCCTAAATGACCTCTAAGAACGTAGTTCTATATTACCTCTAAGTACGTAGTTCTAAATGACCTCTAAGTACGTAGTTCTAATTGACCTCTAGGTACGTAGTTCTAAATGACCTCAAAGTAAGTAGTTCCAAATGACTTCTAAGTATGTGGTTCTAAATGACCTCTAAGTAAGTGCTTCTAAATGACCTCTAAGTACGTGGTTCTATATGATCTCTTAGTACGTGGTTCTAAATGACCTCTAAGTACGTGGGTTCTTCTAAATGACTTCTAAGTACGTGGTTCAAAATGTCCTCTAAGTACGTGGTTCAAAATGTCCTCTAAGTACGTGCTTCTAAATGACCTCTAAGTAAGTAGTTCTAAATGACACCTAAGTACGTAGTTCTAAATGACCTCTAGGTACGTACTTCCAAATGACATCTAAGTAAGTGGTTCTAAATGACCTCTAAGTATGTGGTTCTAAATGACCTCTAAATACGTAGTTCTAAATGACCTCTAGGTACGATGTCCTAAATGACCTCTAAGAACGTAGTTCTATATTACCTCTAAGTACGTAGTTCTAAATGACCTCTAAGTACGTAGTTCTAATTGACCTCTAGGTACGTAGTTCTAAATGACCTCAAGGTAAGTAGTTCTAAATGACCTCTAAGTATCTGGTTCTAAATGACCTCTAAGTAAGTGGTTCTAAATGACCTCTAAGTACGTGGGTTCTTCTAAATGACTTCTAAGTACGTGGTTCAAAATGTCCTCTAAGTACGTGATTCTAAATGACCTTATATACGTAGTGCTAAATAACCTCTAAGTACTGGTTCTAAATGACCTCTTAGTACGTGGTTATAAATGACCTCTATGTACGTGCTTCTAAATGACCTCTAAGTAAGTAGTTCTAAATGATACCTAAGTACGTAGTTCTAAATGACCTCTAGGTACGTACTTCCAAATGACATATAAGTAAGTGGTTCTAAATGACCTCTAAGTACGTGGTCCTAAATGACCTCTAGGTACGTAGTTCTAAATGACTTCTAAGTAAGTAGTTCTAAATGACCTCTAAGTATGTGGTTCTAAATGACCTCTAAGTACGTAGTTCTAAATGACCTCTAAGTACGAAGTCCTAAATGACCTCTAAGAACGTAGTTCTATATTACCTCTAAGTACGTAGTTCTAAATGACCTCTAAGTACGTAGTTCTAATTGACCTCTAGGTACGTAGTTCTAAATGACCTCAAAGTAAGTAGTTCTAAATGACCTCTAAGTATGTGGTTCTAAATGACCTCTAAGTAAGTGGTTCTAAATGACCTCTAAGTACGTGGTTCTAAATGACCTCTAAGTACGTGGGTTCTTCTAAATGACTTCTAAGTACGTGGTTCAAAATGTCCTCTAAGTACGTGGTTCTAAATGACCTTATATACGTAGTGCTAAATAACCTCTAAGTACATGGTTCTAAATGTCCTCTAAGTACGTGGTTCTAAATGACCTTATATACGTAGTGCTAAATAACCTCTAAGTACGTGGTTCTAAATCACCTCTAAGTACGTGGTTCTGAATGACCTCTAAGTTCATGGGTTCTAAATGACCTCTTAGAACGTAGTTCTAACTGAACTCTAAATACATGGTTTTAACTATCCTCTAAGTACGTGGTTCTAAATGACCTCTAAGTACGAGGTTCTAAATGACCTATAAGTACGTGGTTCTAAATGACCTCTAAGTACTTGGTTCTAAATGACCTGCAAGTCAGTAGTTCTAAATGACACCTAAGTACGTGGTTCTAAATGTCCTCTTAATACGTGGTTCTAAATGACCTCATATACATAGTTCTAAATGACCTCTAAGTACGTGGTTCTAAATGACCTCTAAGTACGTGGTCCTAAATGACCTCTAGGTACGTAGTTCTAAATGACCTCTAAGTAAGTAGTTCTAAATGACCTCTAAGTATGTGGTTCTAAATGACCTCTAAGTACGTAGTTCTAAATGACCTCTAAGTACGAAGTCCTAAATGACCTCTAAGAACGTAGTTCTATATTACCTCTAAGTACGTAGTTCTAAATGACCTCTAAGTACGTAGTTCTAATTGACCTCTAGGTACGTAGTTCTAAATGACCTCAAAGTAAGTAGTTCCAAATGACTTCTAAGTATGTGGTTCTAAATGACCTCTAAGTAAGTGCTTCTAAATGACCTCTAAGTACGTGGTTCTATATGATCTCTTAGTACGTGGTTCTAAATGACCTCTAAGTACGTGGGTTCTTCTAAATGACTTCTAAGTACGTGGTTCAAAATGTCCTCTAAGTACGTGGTTCTAAATGACCTTATATACGTAGTGCTACAAACCTCTAAGTACGTGGTTCTAAATGACCTCTTAGTACGTGGTTATAAATGACCTCTAAGTACGTGCTTCTAAATGACCTCTAAGTAAGTAGTTCTAAATGACACCTAAGTACGTAGTTCTAAATGACCTCTAGGTACGTACTTCCAAATGACATCTAAGTAAGTGGTTCTAAATGACCTCTAAGTACGTGGTCCTTAATGACCTCTAGGTACGTAGTTCTAAATGACCTCTAAGTAAGTAGTTCTAAATGACCTCTAAGTATGTGGTTCTAAATGACCTCCAAATACGTAGTTCTAAATGACCTCTAGGTACGATGTCCTAAATGACCTCTAAGAACGTAGTTCTATATTACCTCTAAGTACGTAGTTCTAAATGACCTCTAAGTACATAGTTCTAATTGACCTCTAGGTACGTAGTTCTAAATGACCTCAAGGTAAGTAGTTCTAAATGACCTCTAAGTATCTGGTTCTAAATGACCTCTAAGTAAGTGGTTCTAAATGACCTCTAAGTACGTGGGTTCTTCTAAATGACTTCTAAGTACGTGGTTCAAAATGTCCTCTAAGTACGTGATTCTAAATGACCTTATATACGTAGTGCTAAATAACCTCTAAGTATGTGGTTCTAAATGACCTCTAAGTACGTAGTTCTAAATGACCTCTAAGTACGAAGTCCTAAATGACCTCTAAGAACGTAGTTCTATATTACCTCTAAGTACGTAGTTCTAAATGACCTCTAAGTACGTAGTTCTAATTGACCTCTAGGTACGTAGTTCTAAATGACCTTAAAGTAAGTACTTCTAAATGACCTCTAAGTATGTGGTTCTATATGATCTCTTAGTACGTGGTTCTAAATGACCTATAAGTACGTGGTTCTAAATATCATCTAAGTACGTAGTTCTAAATGACGTTTAGGTACGTAGTTCTAAATGACCTCTAAGTATGTGGTTCTAAATGACCTCTAAGTAAGTGGTTCTAAATGACCTCTATGTACGTGGTTCTATATGATCTCTTAGTACGTGGTTCTAAATGACCTCTAAGTACGTGGGTTCTTCTAAATGACTTCTAAGTACGTGGTTCAAAATGTCCTCTATGTACGTGGTTCTAAATGACCTTATATACGTAGTGCTAAATAACCTCTAAGTACGTGGTTCTAAATGTCCTCTAAGTACGTGGTTCTAAATGACCTTATATACGTAGTGCTAAATAACCTCTAAGTACGTGGTTCTAAATCACCTCTAAGTACGTGGTTCTGAATGACCTCTAAGTTCGTAGGTTCTAAATGACCTCTTAGAACGTAGTTCTAACTGACCTCTAATTACATGGTTTTAACTATCCTCTAAGTACGTGGTTCTAAATGACCTCTAAGTACGAGGTTCTAAATGACCTCTAAGTACGTGGTTCTAAATGACCTCTAAGTACGTAGTTCTAAATGACCTCTAAATAGTTGGTTCTAAATGACCTCTAAGTACGTGGTTCTAAATATCTTCTAAGTACGTAGTTCTAAATGACGTCTAAGTACGTAGTTCTAAATACCTCTAGATACGTAGTTCCAAATGACCTCTAAGTAAGTGGTTCTAAATGACCTCTAAGTACGTGGTCCTAAATGACCTCTAGGTACGTAGTTCTAAATGACGTCTAAGTACGTAGTTCTAAATACCTCTAGATACGTAGTTCCAAATGACCTCTAAGTAAGTGGTTCTAAATGACCTCTAAGTACGTGGTCCTAAATGACCTCTAGGTACGTAGTTCTAAATGACCTCTAAGTAAGTAGTTCTAAATGACCTCTAAGTATGTGGTTCTAAATGACCTCTAAGTACGTAGTTCTAAATGACCTCTAAGTACGAAGTCCTAAATGACCTCTAAGAACGTAGTTCTATATTACCTCTAAGTACGTAGTTCTAAATGACCTCTAAGTACGTAGTTCTAATTGACCTCTAGGTACGTAGTTCTAAATGACCTCAAAGTAAGTAGTTCCAAATGACTTCTAAGTATGTGGTTCTAAATGACCTCTAAGTAAGTGCTTCTAAATGACCTCTAAGTACGTGGTTCTATATGATCTCTTAGTACGTGGTTCTAAATGACCTCTAAGTACGTGGGTTCTTCTAAATGACTTCTAAGTACGTGGTTCAAAATGTCCTCTAAGTACGTGGTTCTAAATGACCTTATATACGTAGTGCTAAATAACCTCTAAGTACGTGGTTCTAAATGACCTCTTAGTACGTGGTTATAAATGACCTCTAAGTACGTGCTTCTAAATGACCTCTAAGTAAGTAGTTCTAAATGACACCTAAGTACGTAGTTCTAAATGACCTCTAGGTACGTACTTCCAAATGACATCTAAGTAAGTGGTTCTAAATGACCTCTAAGTATGTGGTTCTAAATGACCTCTAAATACGTAGTTCTAAATGACCTCTAGGTACGATGTCCTAAATGACCTCTAAGAACGTAGTTCTATATTACCTCTAAGTACGTAGTTCTAAATGACCTCTAAGTACGTAGTTCTAATTGACCTCTAGGTACGTAGTTCTAAATGACCTCAAGGTAAGTAGTTCTAAATGACCTCTAAGTATCTGGTTCTAAATGACCTCTAAGTAAGTGGTTCTAAATGACCTCTAAGTACGTGGGTTCTTCTAAATGACTTCTAAGTACGTGGTTCAAAATGTCCTCTAAGTACGTGATTCTAAATGACCTTATATACGTAGGGCTAAATAACCTCTAAGTACTGGTTCTAAATGACCTCTTAGTACGTGGTTATAAATGACCTCTATGTACGTGCTTCTAAATGACCTCTAAGTAAGTAGTTCTAAATGATACTAAGTACGTAGTTCTAAATGACCTCTAGGTACGTACTTCCAAATGACATATAAGTAAGTGGTTCTAAATGACCTCTAAGTACGTGGTCCTAAATGACCTCTAGGTACGTAGTTCTAAATGACTTCTAAGTAAGTAGTTCTAAATGACCTCTAAGTATGTGGTTCTAAATGACCTCTAAGTACGTAGTTCTAAATGACCTCTAAGTACGAAGTCCTAAATGACCTCTAAGAACGTAGTTCTATATTACCTCTAAGTACGTAGTTCTAAATGACCTCTAAGTACGTAGTTCTAATTGACCTCTAGGTACGTAGTTCTAAATGACCTCAAAGTAAGTAGTTCTAAATGACCTCTAAGTATGTGGTTCTAAATGACCTCTAAGTAAGTGGTTCTAAATGACTTCTAAGTACGTGGTTCTAAATGACCTCTAAGTACGTGGGTTCTTCTAAATGACTTCTAAGTACGTGGTTCAAAATGTCCTCTAAGTACGTGGTTCTAAATGACCTTATATACGTAGTGCTAAATAACCTCTAAGTACGTGGTTCTAAATGTCCTCTAAGTACGTGGTTCTAAATGACCTTATATACGTAGTGCTAAATAACCTCTAAGTACGTGGTTCTAAATCACCTCTAAGTACGTGGTTCTGAATGACCTCTAAGTTCATGGGTTCTAAATGACCTCTTAGAACGTAGTTCTAACTGACCTCTAAATACATGGTTTTAACTATCCTCTAAGTACGTGGTTCTAAATGACCTCTAAGTACGAGGTTCTAAATGACCTATAAGTACGTGGTTCTAAATGACCTCTAAGTACTTGGTTCTAAATGACCTCTAAGTCAGTAGTTCTAAATGACACCTAAGTACGTGGTTCTAAATGTCCTCTTAATACGTGGTTCTAAATGACCTCATATACATAGTTCTAAATGACCTCTAAGTACGTGGTTCTAAATGACCTCTAAGTACGTGGTCCTAAATGACCTCTAGGTACGTAGTTCTAAATGACCTCTAAGTAAGTAGTTCTAAATGACCTCTAAGTATGTGGTTCTAAATGACCTCTAAGTACGTAGTTCTAAATGACCTCTAAGTACGAAGTCCTAAATGACCTCTAAGAACGTAGTTCTATATTACCTCTAAGTACGTAGTTCTAAATGACCTCTAAGTACGTAGTTCTAATTGACCTCTAGGTACGTAGTTCTAAATGACCTCAAAGTAAGTAGTTCCAAATGACTTCTAAGTATGTGGTTCTAAATGACCTCTAAGTAAGTGCTTCTAAATGACCTCTAAGTACGTGGTTCTATATGATCTCTTAGTACGTGGTTCTAAATGACCTCTAAGTACGTGGGTTCTTCTAAATGACTTCTAAGTACGTGGTTCAAAATGTCCTCTAAGTACGTGGTTCTAAATGACCTTATATACGTAGTGCTACAAACCTCTAAGTACGTGGTTCTAAATGACCTCTTAGTACGTGGTTATAAATGACCTCTAAGTACGTGCTTCTAAATGACCTCTAAGTAAGTAGTTCTAAATGACACCTAAGTACGTAGTTCTAAATGACCTCTAGGTACGTACTTCCAAATGACATCTAAGTAAGTGGTTCTAAATGACCTCTAAGTACGTGGTCCTTAATGACCTCTAGGTACGTAGTTCTAAATGACCTCTAAGTAAGTAGTTCTAAATGACCTCTAAGTATGTGGTTCTAAATGACCTCCAAATACGTAGTTCTAAATGACCTCTAGGTACGATGTCCTAAATGACCTCTAAGAACGTAGTTCTATATTACCTCTAAGTACGTAGTTCTAAATGACCTCTAAGTACATAGTTCTAATTGACCTCTAGGTACGTAGTTCTAAATGACCTCAAGGTAAGTAGTTCTAAATGACCTCTAAGTATCTGGTTCTAAATGACCTCTAAGTAAGTGGTTCTAAATGACCTCTAAGTACGTGGGTTCTTCTAAATGACTTCTAAGTACGTGGTTCAAAATGTCCTCTAAGTACGTGATTCTAAATGACCTTATATACGTAGTGCTAAATAACCTCTAAGTACGTGGTTCTAAATGACCTCTTAGTACGTGGTTATAAATGACCTCTATGTACGTGCTTCTAAATGACCTCTAAGTAAGTAGTTCTAAATGATACCTAAGTACGTAGTTCTAAATGACCTCTAGGTACGTACTTCCAAATGACATATAAGTAAGTGGTTCTAAATGACCTCTAAGTACGTGGTCCTAAATGACCTCTAGGTACGTAGTTCTAAATGACTTCTAAGTAAGTAGTTCTAAATGACCTCTAAGTATGTGGTTCTAAATGACCTCTAAGTACGTAGTTCTAAATGACCTCTAAGTACGAAGTCCTAAATGACCTCTAAGAACGTAGTTCTATATTACCTCTAAGTACGTAGTTCTAAATGACCTCTAAGTACGTAGTTCTAATTGACCTCTAGGTACGTAGTTCTAAATGACCTCAAAGTAAGTAGTTCTAAATGACCTCTAAGTATGTGGTTCTAAATGACCTCTAAGTAAGTGGTTCTAAATGACCTCTAAGTACGTGGTTCTAAATGACCTCTAAGTACGTGGGTTCTTCTAAATGACTTCTAAGTACGTGGTTCAAAATGTCCTCTAAGTACGTGGTTCTAAATGACCTTATATACGTAGTGCTAAATAACCTCTAAGTACGTGGTTCTAAATGTCCTCTAAGTACGTGGTTCTAAATGACCTTATATACGTAGTGCTAAATAACCTCTAAGTACGTGGTTCTAAATCACCTCTAAGTACGTGGTTCTGAATGACCTCTAAGTTCATGGGTTCTAAATGACCTCTTAGAACGTAGTTCTAACTGACCTCTAAATACATGGTTTTAACTATCCTCTAAGTACGTGGTTCTAAATGACCTCTAAGTACGAGGTATTAAATGACCTCTTAGTACGTGGTTATAAATGACCTCTATGTACGTGCTTCTAAATGACCTCTAAGTAAGTAGTTCTAAATGATACCTAAGTACGTAGTTCTAAATGACCTCTAGGTACGTACTTCCAAATGACATATAAGTAAGTGGTTCTAAATGACCTCTAAGTACGTGGTCCTAAATGACCTCTAGGTACGTAGTTCTAAATGACTTCTAAGTAAGTAGTTCTAAATGACCTCTAAGTATGTGGTTCTAAATGACCTCTAAGTACGAAGTCCTAAATGACCTCTAAGAACGTAGTTCTATATTACCTCTAAGTACGTAGTTCTAAATGACCTCTAAGTACGTAGTTCTAATTGACCTCTAGGTACGTAGTTCTAAATGACCTCAAAGTAAGTAGTTCTAAATGACCTCTAAGTATGTGGTTCTAAATGACCTCTAAGTAAGTGGTTCTAAATGACCTCTAAGTACGTGGTTCTAAATGACCTCTAAGTACGTGGGTTCTTCTAAATGACTTCTAAGTACGTGGTTCAAAATGTCCTCTAAGTACGTGGTTCTAAATGACCTTATATACGTAGTGCTAAATAACCTCTAAGTACGTGGTTCTAAATGTCCTCTAAGTACGTGGTTCTAAATGACCTTATATACGTAGTGCTAAATAACCTCTAAGTACGTGGTTCTAAATCACCTCTAAGTACGTGGTTCTGAATGACCTCTAAGTTCATGGGTTCTAAATGACCTCTTAGAACGTAGTTCTAACTGACCTCTAAATACATGGTTTTAACTATCCTCTAAGTACGTGGTTCTAAATGACCTCTAAGTACGAGGTTCTAAATGACCTATAAGTACGTGGTTCTAAATGACCTCTAAGTACTTGGTTCTAAATGACCTCTAAGTCAGTAGTTCTAAATGACACCTAAGTACGTGGTTCTAAATGTCCTCTTAATACGTGGTTCTAAATGACCTCATATACATAGTTCTAAATGACCTCTAAGTACGTGGTTCTAAATGACCTCTAAGTACGTGGTCCTAAATGACCTCTAGGTACGTAGTTCTAAATGACCTCTAAGTAAGTAGTTCTAAATGACCTCTAAGTATGTGGTTCTAAATGACCTCTAAGTACGTAGTTCTAAATGACCTCTAAGTACGAAGTCCTAAATGACCTCTAAGAACGTAGTTCTATATTACCTCTAAGTACGTAGTTCTAAATGACCTCTAAGTACGTAGTTCTAATTGACCTCTAGGTACGTAGTTCTAAATGACCTCAAAGTAAGTAGTTCTAAATGACTTCTAAGTATGTGGTTCTAAATGACCTCTAAGTAAGTGCTTCTAAATGACCTCTAAGTACGTGGTTCTATATGATCTCTTAGTACGTGGTTCTAAATGACCTCTAAGTACGTGGGTTCTTCTAAATGACTTCTAAGTACGTGGTTCAAAATGTCCTCTAAGTACGTGGTTCTAAATGACCTTATATACGTAGTGCTAAATAACCTCTAAGTACGTGGTTCTAAATGACCTCTTAGTACGTGGTTATAAATGACCTCTAAGTACGTGCTTCTAAATGACCTCTAAGTAAGTAGTTCTAAATGACACCTAAGTACGTAGTTCTAAATGACCTCTAGGTACGTACTTCCAAATGACATCTAAGTAAGTGGTTCTAAATGACCTCTAAGTACGTGGTCCTTAATGACCTCTAGGTACGTAGTTCTAAATGACCTCTAAGTAAGTAGTTCTAAATGACCTCTAAGTATGTGGTTCTAAATGACCTCCAAATACGTAGTTCTAAATGACCTCTAGGTACGATGTCCTAAATGACCTCTAAGAACGTAGTTCTATATTACCTCTAAGTACGTAGTTCTAAATGACCTCTAAGTACATAGTTCTAATTGACCTCTAGGTACGTAGTTCTAAATGACCTCAAGGTAAGTAGTTCTAAATGACCTCTAAGTATCTGGTTCTAAATGACCTCTAAGTAAGTGGTTCTAAATGACCTCTAAGTACGTGGGTTCTTCTAAATGACTTCTAAGTACGTGGTTCAAAATGTCCTCTAAGTACGTGATTCTAAATGACCTTATATACGTAGTGCTAAATAACCTCTAAGTACGTGGTTCTAAATGACCTCTTAGTACGTGGTTATAAATGACCTCTATGTACGTGCTTCTAAATGACCTCTAAGTAAGTAGTTCTAAATGATACCTAAGTACGTAGTTCTAAATGACCTCTAGGTACGTACTTCCAAATGACATATAAGTAAGTGGTTCTAAATGACCTCTAAGTACGTGGTCCTAAATGACCTCTAGGTACGTAGTTCTAAATGACTTCTAAGTAAGTAGTTCTAAATGACCTCTAAGTATGTGGTTCTAAATGACCTCTAAGTACGTAGTTCTAAATGACCTCTAAGTACGAAGTCCTAAATGACCTCTAAGAACGTAGTTCTATATTACCTCTAAGTACGTAGTTCTAAATGACCTCTAAGTACGTAGTTCTAATTGACCTCTAGGTACGTAGTTCTAAATGACCTCAAAGTAAGTAGTTCTAAATGACCTCTAAGTATGTGGTTCTAAATGACCTCTAAGTAAGTGGTTCTAAATGACCTCTAAGTACGTGGTTCTAAATGACCTCTAAGTACGTGGGTTCTTCTAAATGACTTCTAAGTACGTGGTTCAAAATGTCCTCTAAGTACGTGGTTCTAAATGACCTTATATACGTAGTGCTAAATAACCTCTAAGTACGTGGTTCTAAATGTCCTCTAAGTACGTGGTTCTAAATGACCTTATATACGTAGTGCTAAATAACCTCTAAGTACGTGGTTCTAAATCACCTCTAAGTACGTGGTTCTGAATGACCTCTAAGTTCATGGGTTCTAAATGACCTCTTAGAACGTAGTTCTAACTGACCTCTAAATACATGGTTTTAACTATCCTCTAAGTACGTGGTTCTAAATGACCTCTAAGTACGAGGTATTAAATGACCTATAAGTACGTGGTTCTAAATGACCTCTAAGTACTTGGTTCTAAATGACCTCTAAGTCAGTAGTTCTAAATGACACCTAAGTACGTGGTTCTAAATGTCCTCTTAATACGTGGTTCTAAATGACCTCATATACATAGTTCTAAATGACCTCTAAGTACGTGGTTCTAAATGACCTCTAACTACGTGGTTCTAAATGACCTTTAAGTACGTGCTTCTAAATGACCTCTAGGTACGTACTTCCAAATGACATCTAAGTAAGTGGTTCTAAATGACCTCTAAGTACGTAGTTCTAGATGACCTCTAAGTACGTGGTTCTAAATGACCTCTATGTACGTGCTTCTAAATGACCTCTAAGTACGTAGTTCTAAATGACCATAAGTACGTGGATTTAAATGACCTTAAAGTACGTAGTTCTAAATGACCTCTAAGTACGTAGTTCTAAATGACCTCTAAGTATGTGGTTCTAAATGACCTCTAAGTACGTGGTTCTAAATGACATCTAAATACTTAGTTCAAATGCCCTCTATGTACGTGGTTCCAAATGTCCTCTAAGTACGTGGTTCTAAATGACCTCATATACGTAGTTCTAAATGACCTCTAAGTACGTGGTTCTAAATGACCTCTAACTACGTGGTTCTAAAAGACCTATAAGTACGTTGTTCTAGATGACCTCTAAGTACGTGGTTCTAAATGACCTCTATGTACGTGCTTCCAAATGTCCTCTAAGTACGTGGTTCTAAATGACCTCATATACGTAGTTCTAAATGACCTCTAAGTACGTGGTTCTAAATGACCTCTAACTACGTGGTTCTAAATGACCTCTAAGTACGTGCTTCTAAATGACCTCTAAGTAAGTAGTTCTAAATGACCCCTAAGTACGTAGTTCTAAATTACCTCTAGGTACGTACTTCCAAATGACATCTAAGTAAGTGGTTCTAAATTACCTCTAAGTACGTAGTTCTAAATGTCCTCTAAGTACGTGGTTCTAAATGACCTCATATACGTATTTCTAAATGACCTCTAAGTACGTGGGTTCTAAATGACCCCTAAGTTCGTAGTTCTAAATGACCTCTAAATACGTAGCTCTAAATAACCTCTAAGTACGTAGTTCTAAATGACCTCTATGTACGTGGTTCTATTTGACCTCTAAGTACGTGGGCTCTAAATGACATCTGAGTACGTGGTTCTAAATGACCTCTAAGTACGTAGTTCTAAATGACCTCTAAGTTGTTGGTTCTAAATGACCTCTAAGTACGTGGTTCTAAATGACCTCTCAGTACGTGGTTCTAAATGACCTCTAAGTACGTGGTTCTAAATGACATCTAAGTACGTAGTTCTAAATGACCTCTAAATAGTTGGTACTAAATGACCTCTAAGTACGTGGTTCTAAATATCATCTAAGTACGTAGTTCTAAATGACGTCTAAGTACGTAGTTCTAAATACCTCTAAATACGTAGATCCAAATGACCTCTAAGTAAGTGGTTCTAAATGACCTCTAAGTACGTGGTCCTAATTGACCTCTAGGTACGTAGTTCTAAATGACCTCTAAGTAAGTAGTTCTAAATGACCTCTAAGTATGTGGTTCTAAATGACCTCTAAGTACGTAGTTCTAAATGACCTCTAAGTACGAAGTCCTAAATGACCTCTAAGAACGTAGTTCTATATTACCTCTAAGTACGTAGTTCTAAATGACCTCTAAGTACGTAGTTCTAATTGACCTCTAGGTACGTAGTTCTAAATGACCTTAAAGTAAGTACTTCTAAATGACCTCTAAGTATGTGGTTCTATATGATCTCTTAGTACGTTGTTCTAAATGACCTCTAAGTACGTGGGTTCTTCTAAATGACTTCTAAGTACGTGGTTCAAAATGTCCTCTAAGTACGTGGTTCTAAATGACCTTATATACGTAGTGCTAAATAACCTCTAAGTACTTGGTTCTAAATGACCTCATAGTACGTGGTTCTAAATGACCTCTCAGTACGTGGTTCTAAATGACCTCTAAGTACGTGGTTCTAAATGACATCTAAGTACGTAGTTCTAAATGACCTCTAAATAGTTGGTTCTAAATGACCTATAAGTACGTGGTTCTAAATATCATCTAAGTACGTAGTTCTAAATGACGTTTAAGTACGTAGTTCTAAATACCTCTAAATACGTAGTTCCAAATGACCTCTAAGTAAGTGGTTCTAAATGACCTCTAAGTACGTGGTCCTAAATGACCTCTAGGTACGTAGTTCTAAATGACCTCTAAGTAAGTAGTTCTAAATGACCTCTAAGTATGTGGTTCTAAATGACCTCTAAGTACGTAGTTCTAAATGACCTCTAAGTACGAAGTCCTAAATGACCTCTAAGAACGTAGTTCTATATTACCTCTAAGTACGTAGTTCTAAATGACCTCTAAGTACGTAGTTCTAATTGACCTCTAGGTACGTAGTTCTAAATGACCTTAAAGTAAGTACTTCTAAATGACCTCTAAGTATGTGGTTCTATATGATCTCTTAGTACGTGGTTCTAAATGACCTCTAAGTACGTGGGTTCTTCTAAATGACTTCTAAGTACGTGGTTCTAAATGACCTTATATACGTAGTGCTAAATAACCTCTAAGTACGTGGTTCTAAATGACCTCTAAGTACGTGGTTCTAAATGACCTCTAAGTACGTGCTTCTAAATGACCTCTAAGTAAGTAGTTCTAAATGACCCCTAAGTACGTAGTTCTAAATGACTTCTAGGTACGTACTTCCAAATGACATCTAAGTAAGTGGTTCTAAATGACCTCTAAGTACGAGGTTCTATATGACCTCTAAGTACGTGGGTACTAAATGACCTCTAAGTACGTGAGTTCTAAATGACCCCTAAGTTCGTAGTTCTAAATGACCTCTAAGTACGTGGTTCAAATGACCTCTAAGTAAGTAGTTCTAAATGACTCCTAAGTACGTAGTTCTAAATGACCTCTAAGTACGTGGTTCTATATGACCTCTTAGTACGTGGTTCTAAATGACCTCTAAGTACGTGGGTTCTTCTAATGACCTCTAAGTACGTGGTTCTAAATGACCTCTAATTACTTAGTTCAAATGCCCTCTAAGTACTTGGTGGTTCTAAATGTCCTCTAAGTACGTGGTTCTAAATGACCTCATATACGTACTTCTAAATGACCTCTAAGTACGTGGGTTCTAAATTACCTCTAAGTACGTGGGTTCTAAATGACCTATAAGAAGTTGGTTCTAAATAACCTCTAAGAACGTGGTTTCTAAATGACCTCTTAGTACGTGGGTTCTAAATGACCTCTAAGTACGTAGTTCTAAACGACCTCTAAGTGTTTGGTTCTAAATTACCTCTAAGTACGTTGGTTCTAAATGACCTCTAAGTACGTGGTTCTAAATGACCTCTAAGTACGTGCTTCTAAATGACCTCTAGGTACGTACTTCCAAATGACATCTAAGTAAGTGGTTCTAAATGACCTCTAAGTACGTTGTTCTAGATGACCTCTAAGTACGTGGTTCTAAATGACCTCTATGTACGTGCTTCTAAATGACCTCTAAGTACGTAGTTCTAAATGACCATAAGTACGTGGATTTAAATGACCTTAAAGTACGTAGTTCTAAATGACCTCTAAGTACGTAGTTCTAAATGACGTCTAAGTACGTAGTTCTAAATACCTCTAGATACGTAGTTCCAAATGACCTCTAAGTAAGTGGCTCTAAATGACCTCTAAGAACGTAGTTCTATATTACCTCTAAGTACGTAGTTCTAAATGACCTCTAAGTACGTAGTTCTAATTGACCTCTAGGTACGTAGTTCTAAATGACCTCAAAGTAAGTAGTTCTAAATGACCTCTAAGTATGTGGTTCTAAATGACCTCTAAGTAAGTGGTTCTAAATGACCTTTAAGTACGTGGTTTTATATGATCTCTTAGTACGTGGTTCTAAATGACCTCTAAGTACGTGGGTTCTTCTAAATGACTTCTAAGTACGTGGTTCAAAATGTCCTCTATGTACGTGGTTCTAAATGACCTTATATACGTAGTGCTAAATAACCTCTAAGTACGTGGTTCTAAATGACCTCTAAGTACGTGCTTCTAAATGACCTCTAGGTACGTAGTTCTAAATGACCTTTAAGTAAGTAGTTCTAAATGACCTCTAAGTATGTGGTTCTAAATGACCTCTATGTACGTGGTTCTAAAGGACCTCTAAGTACGTAGTTCTAAATGACCTCTAATAAGTTGGTTCTAAATGACCTCTAAGTACGTGGTTCTAAATATCTTCTAAGTACGTAGTTCTAAATGACCTGTAAGTACTTGGTTCTAAATGACCTCTAAGTACGTGGTTCTAAATGACCTCTAAGTACTTGGTTCTAAATGACCTCTAGGTACGTAGTTCTAAATGACCTCTAAGTTGTTAGTTCTAAATGACCTCTAAGTACGTGGTTCTAAATGACCTCTAACTACGTGGTTCTAAATGACCTCTAAGTACGTGCTTCTAAATGACCTCTAAGTAAGTAGTTCTAAATGACCCCTAAGTACGTAGTTCTAAATGACCTCTAGGTACGTACTTCCAAATGACTTCTAACTAAGTGGTTCTAAATGACCTCTAAGTACGTGGTTCTAAATGTCCTCTAAGTACGTGGTTCTAAAAGACCTCATATACGTAGTTCTAAATGACCTCTAAGTACGTGGGTTCTAAATGACCCCTAAGTTCGTAGTTCTAAATGACCTCTAAATACGTAGCTCTAAATGACCTCTAAGTACGTAGTTCTAAATGACCTCTATGTACGTGGTTCTATATGACCTCTAAGTACGTGGGTTCTAAATGACATCTGAGTAAGTGGTTCTAAATGACCTCTAAGTACGTAGTTCTAAATGACCGCTAAGTTGTTGGTTAGAATTGACCTCTAAGTACGTGGTTCTAAATGACGTCTAAGTACGTAGTTCTCAATACCTCTAGATACGTAGTTCCAATTGACCTCTAAGTAAGTGGTTCTAAATGACCTCTAAGTACGTGGTCCTAAATGACCTCTAGGTACGTAGTTCTAAATGACCTCTAAGTAAGTAGTTCTAAATGACCTCTAAGTATGTGGTTCTAAATGACCTCTAAGTACGTAGTTCTAAATGACCTCTAAGTACGAAGTCCTAAATGACCTCTAAGAACGTAGTTCTATATTACCTCTAAGTACGTAGTTCTAAATGACCTCTAAGTACGTAGTTCTAATTGACCTCTAGGTACGTAGTTCTAAATGACCTCAAAGTAAGTAGTTCTATATGATCTCTTAGTACGTGGTTCTAAATGACCTCTAAGTACGTGGGTTCTTCTAAATGACTTCTAAGTACGTGGTTCAAAATGTCCTCTATGTACGTGGTTCTAAATGACCTTATATACGTAGTGCTAAATAACCTCTAAGTACGTGGTTCTAAATGACCTCTTAGTACGTGGTTATAAATGACCTCTAAGTACGTGCTTCTAAATGACCTCTAAGTAAGTAGTTCTAAATGACCCCTAAGTACGTAGTTCTAAATGACCTCTAGGTACGTACTTCCAAATGACATCTAAGTAAGTGGTTCTAAATGACCTCTAAGTACGTGGTCCTAAATGACCTCTAGGTACGTAGTTCTAAATGACCTCTAAGTAAGTAGTTCTAAATGACCTCTAAGTATGTGGTTCTAAATGACCTCTATGTACGTGGTTCTAAAGGACCTCTAAGTACGTAGTTCTAAATGACCTCTAATAAGTTGGTTCTAAATGACCTCTAAGTACGTGGTTCTAAATATCTTCTAAGTACGTAGTTCTAAATGACCTCTAAGTACTTGGTTCTAAATGACCTCTAAGTACGTGGTTCTAAATGACCTCTAAGTACTTGGTTCTAAATGACCTCTAAGTACGTAGTTCTAAATGACCTCTAAGTTGTTGGTTCTAAATGACCTCAAAGTACGTGGTTCTAAATGACCTTTAACTACTTGGTTCTAAATGACCTCTAAGTACGTGCTTCTAAATGACCTCTAAGTAAGTAGTTCTAAATGACCCCTAAGTACGTAGTTCTAAATGACCTCTAGGTACGTACTTCCAAATGACTTCTAAGTAAGTGGTTCTAAATGACCTCTAAGTACGTGGTTCTAAATGTCCTCTAAGTACGTGGTTCTAAAAGACCTCATATACGTAGTTCTAAATGACCTCTAAGTACGTGGGTTCTAAATGACCCCTAAGTTCGTAGTTCTAAATGACCTCTAAATACGTAGCTCTAAATGACCTCTAAGTACGTAGTTCTAAATGACCTCTATGTACGTGGTTCTATATGAACTCTAAGTACGTGGGTTCTAAATGACATCTGAGTACGTGGTTCTAAATTACCTCTAAGTACGTATTTCTAAATGACCGCTAAGTTGTTGGTTCGAATTGACCTCTAAGTACGTGGTTCTAAATGACCTTTAAGTATGTGGTTCTAAATGACCTCTAAGTACGAGGTTCTAAATGACCTCAAGGTACGTAGTTCCAAATGACCTCCAAGTAAGTGGTTCTAAATGACCTCTAAGTAAGTGGTTCTAAATGACCTATAAGTACGTAGTTCTAAATGACCTCTAAGTACGAAGTCCTAAATGACCTCTAAGAACGTAGTTCTATATTACCTCTAAGTACGTAGTTCTAAATGACCTCTAAGTACGTAGTTCTAATTGACCTCTAGGTACGTAGTTCTAAATGACCTCAAAGTAAGTAGTTCTAAATGACCTCTAAGTATGTGGTTCTAAATGACCTCTAAGTAAGTGGTTCTAAATGACCTCTAAGTACGTGGTTCTATATGATCTCTTAGTACGTGGTTCTAAATGACCTCTAAATACATGGTTTTAACTATCCTCTAAGTACGTGGTTCTAAATGACCTCTAAGTACGAGGTTCTAAATGACCTATAAGTACGTGGTTCTAAATGACCTCTAAGTACTTGGTTCTAAATGACCTCTAAGTCAGTAGTTCTAAATGACACCTAAGTACGTGGTTCTAAATGTCCTCTTAATACGTGGTTCTAAATGACCTCATATACATAGTTCTAAATGACCTCTAAGTACGTGGTTCTAAATGACCTCTAAGTACGTGGTCCTAAATGACCTCTAGGTACGTAGTTCTAAATGACCTCTAAGTAAGTAGTTCTAAATGACCTCTAAGTATGTGGTTCTAAATGACCTCTAAGTACGTAGTTCTAAATGACCTCTAAGTACGAAGTCCTAAATGACCTCTAAGAACGTAGTTCTATATTACCTCTAAGTACGTAGTTCTAAATGACCTCTAAGTACGTAGTTCTAATTGACCTCTAGGTACGTAGTTCTAAATGACCTCAAAGTAAGTAGTTCCAAATGACTTCTAAGTATGTGGTTCTAAATGACCTCTAAGTAAGTGCTTCTAAATGACCTCTAAGTACGTGGTTCTATATGATCTCTTAGTACGTGGTTCTAAATGACCTCTAAGTACGTGGGTTCTTCTAAATGACTTCTAAGTACGTGGTTCAAAATGTCCTCTAAGTACGTGGTTCTAAATGACCTTATATACGTAGTGCTACAAACCTCTAAGTACGTGGTTCTAAATGACCTCTTAGTACGTGGTTATAAATGACCTCTAAGTACGTGCTTCTAAATGACCTCTAAGTAAGTAGTTCTAAATGACACCTAAGTACGTAGTTCTAAATGACCTCTAGGTACGTACTTCCAAATGACATCTAAGTAAGTGGTTCTAAATGACCTCTAAGTACGTGGTCCTTAATGACCTCTAGGTACGTAGTTCTAAATGACCTCTAAGTAAGTAGTTCTAAATGACCTCTAAGTATGTGGTTCTAAATGACCTCCAAATACGTAGTTCTAAATGACCTCTAGGTACGATGTCCTAAATGACCTCTAAGAACGTAGTTCTATATTACCTCTAAGTACGTAGTTCTAAATGACCTCTAAGTACATAGTTCTAATTGACCTCTAGGTACGTAGTTCTAAATGACCTCAAGGTAAGTAGTTCTAAATGACCTCTAAGTATCTGGTTCTAAATGACCTCTAAGTAAGTGGTTCTAAATGACCTCTAAGTACGTGGGTTCTTCTAAATGACTTCTAAGTACGTGGTTCAAAATGTCCTCTAAGTACGTGATTCTAAATGACCTTATATACGTAGTGCTAAATAACCTCTAAGTACGTGGTTCTAAATGACCTCTTAGTACGTGGTTATAAATGACCTCTATGTACGTGCTTCTAAATGACCTCTAAGTAAGTAGTTCTAAATGATACCTAAGTACGTAGTTCTAAATGACCTCTAATAAGTTGGTTCTAAATGACCTCTAAGTACGTGGTTCTAAATATCTTCTAAGTACGTAGTTCTAAATGACCTCTAAGTACTTGGTTCTAAATGACCTCTAAGTACGTGGTTCTAAATGACCTCTAAGTACTTGGTTCTAAATGACCTCTAAGTACGTAGTTCTAAATGACCTCTAAGTTGTTGGTTCTAAATGACCTCTAAGTACGTGGTTCTAAATGACCTTTAACTACTTGGTTCTAAATGACCTCTAAGTACGTGCTTCTAAATGACCTCTAAGTAAGTAGTTCTAAATGACCCCTAAGTACGTAGTTCTAAATGACCTCTAGGTACGTACTTCCAAATGACTTCTAAGTAAGTGGTTCTAAATGACCTCTAAGTACGTGGTTCTAAATGTCCTCTAAGTACGTGGTTCTAAAAGACCTCATATACGTAGTTCTAAATGACCTCTAAGTACGTGGGTTCTAAATGACCCCTAAGTTCGTAGTTCTAAATGACCTCTAAATACGTAGCTCTAAATGACCTCTAAGTACGTAGTTCTAAATGACCTCTATGTACGTGGTTCTATATGACCTCTAAGTACGTGGGTTCTAAATGACATCTGAGTACGTGGTTCTAAATTACCTCTAAGTACGTATTTCTAAATGACCGCTAAGTTGTTGGTTCGAATTGACCTCTAAGTACGTGGTTCTAAATGACCTTTAAGTATGTGGTTCTAAATGACCTCTAAGTACGAGGTTCTAAATGACCTCAAGGTACGTAGTTCCAAATGACCTCCAAGTAAGTGGTTCTAAATGACCTCTAAGTAAGTGGTTCTAAATGACCTATAAGTACGTAGTTCTAAATGACCTCTAAGTACGAAGTCCTAAATGACCTCTAAGAACGTAGTTCTATATTACCTCTAAGTACGTAGTTCTAAATGACCTCTAAGTACGTAGTTCTAATTGACCTCTAGGTACGTAGTTCTAAATGACCTCAAAGTAAGTAGTTCTAAATGACCTCTAAGTATGTGGTTCTAAATGACCTCTAAGTAAGTGGTTCTAAATGACCTCTAAGTACGTGGTTCTATATGATCTCTTAGTACGTGGTTCTAAATGACCTCTAAGTACGTGGGTTCTTCTAAATGACTTCTATGTACGTGGTTCAAAATGTCCTCTAAGTACGTGGTTCTAAATGACCTTATATACGTAGTGCTAAATAACCTCTAAGTACGTGGTTCTAAATGACCTCTAAGTACGTGGTTCTAAATGACCTCAAAGTACGTGCTTCTAAATGACCTCTAAGTAAGTAGTTCTAAATGACCCCTAAGTACGTAGTTCTAAATGACTTCTAGGTACGTACTTCCAAATGACATCTAAGTAAGTGGTTCTAAATGACCTCTAAGTACGAGGTTCTATATGACCTCTAAGTACGTGGGTACTAAATGACCTCTAAGTACGTGAGTTCTAAATGACCCCTAAGTTCGTAGTTCTAAATGACCTCTAAGAACGTGGTTCAAATGACCTCTAAGTAAGTAGTTCTAAATGACTCCTAAGTACGTAGTTCTAAATGACCTCTAAGTACGTGGTTCTATATGACCTCTTAGTACGTGGTTCTAAATGACCTCTAAGTACGTGGGTTCTTCTAATGACTTCTAAGTACGTGGTTCTAAATGTCCTCTAAGTACGTGGTTCTAAATGACCTTATATACGTAGTGCTAAATAACCTCTAAGTACTTGGTTCTAAATCACCTCTAAGTACGTGGTTCTAAATGACCTCTAAGTACGTGGTTCTGAATGACCTCTAAGTTCGTGGGTTCTAAATGACCTCTTAGAACGTAGTTCTAACTGACCTCTAATTACATGGTTCTAACTATCCTCTAAGTACGTGGTTCTAAATGACCTCTAAGTACGAGGTTCTAAATGACCTTTAAGTACGTGGTTCTAAATGACCTCTAAGTACGTTGTTGTAGATGACCTCTAAGTACGTGGTTCTAAATGACCTCTATGTACGTGCTTCTAAATGACCTCTAAGTACGTAGTTCTAAATGACCATAAGTACGTGGATTTAAATGACCTTAAAGTACGTAGTTTTAAATGACCTCTAAGTACGTAGTTCTAAATGACCTCTAAGTAAGTAGTTCTAAATGACCTCTAAGTATGTGGTTCTAAATGACCTCTAAGTACGTAGTTCTAAATGACCTCTAAGTAAGTGGTTCTAAATGACCTCTAAGTACGTGGTCCTAAATGACCTCTAGGTACGTAGTTCTAAATGACCTCTAAGTAAGTAGTTCTAAATGACCTCTAAGTATGTGGTTCTAAATGACCTCTAAGTACGTAGTTCTAAATGACCTCTAAGTACGAAGTCCTAAATGACCTCTAAGAAGGTAGTTCTATATTACCTCTAAGTACGTAGTTCTAAATGACCTCTAAGTACGTAGTTCTAATTGACCTCTAGGTACGTAGTTCTAAATGACCTCAAAGTAAGTAGTTCTAAATGACCTCTAAGTATGTGGTTCTAAATGACCTCTAAGTAAGTGGTTCTAAATGACCTTTAAGTATGTGGTTCAATATGATCTCTTAGTACGTGGTTCTAAATGACCTCTAAGTACGTGGGTTCTTCTAAATGACTTCTAAGTACGTGGTTCAAAATGTCCTCTATGTACGTGGTTCTAAATGACCTTATATACGTAGTGCTAAATAACCTCTAAGTACGTGGTTCTAAATGACCTCTTAGTACGTGGTTATAAATGACCTCTAAGTACGTGCTTCTAAATGACCTCTAGGTACGTAGTTCTAAATGACCTCTAAGTAAGTAGTTCTAAATGACCTCTAAGTACGTAGTTCTAAACGACCTCTAAGTGTTTGGTTCTAAATTACCTCTAAGTACGTTGGTTCTAAATGACCTCTAAGTACGTGGTTCTAAATGACCTCTAAGTACGTGCTTCTAAATGACCTCTAGGTACGTACTTCCAAATGACATCTAAGTAAGTGGTTCTAAATGACCTCTAAGTACGTTGTTCTAGATGAACTCTAAGTACGTGGTTCTAAATGACCTCTATGTACGTGCTTCTAAATGACCTCTAAGTACGTAGTTCTAAATGACCATAAGTACGTGGATTTAAATGACCTTAAAGTACGTAGTTTTAAATGACCTCTAAGTACGTAGTTCTAAATGACCTCTAAGTAAGTAGTTCTAAATGACCTCTAAGTATGTGGTTCTAAATGACCTCTAAGTACGTAGTTCTAAATGACCTCTAAGTAAGTGGTTCTAAATGACCTCTAAGTACGTGGTCCTAAATGACCTCTAGGTACGTAGTTCTAAATGACCTCTAAGTAAGTAGTTCTAAATGACCTCTAAGTATGTGGTTCTAAATGACCTCTAAGTACGTAGTTCTAAATGACCTCTAAGTACGAAGTCCTAAATGACCTCTAAGAAGGTAGTTCTATATTACCTCTAAGTACGTAGTTCTAAATGACCTCTAAGTACGTAGTTCTAATTGACCTCTAGGTACGTAGTTCTAAATGACCTCAAAGTAAGTAGTTCTAAATGACCTCTAAGTATGTGGTTCTAAATGACCTCTAAGTAAGTGGTTCTAAATGACCTTTAAGTATGTGGTTCAATATGATCTCTTAGTACGTGGTTCTAAATGACCTCTAAGTACGTGGGTTCTTCTAAATGACTTCTAAGTACGTGGTTCAAAATGTCCTCTATGTACGTGGTTCTAAATGACCTTATATACGTAGTGCTAAATAACCTCTAAGTACGTGGTTCTAAATGACCTCTTAGTACGTGGTTATAAATGACCTCTAAGTACGTGCTTCTAAATGACCTCTAGGTACGTAGTTCTAAATGACCTCTAAGTAAGTAGTTCTAAATGACCTCTAAGTATGTGGTTCTAAATGACCTCTATGTACGTGGTTCTAAAGGACCTCTAAGTACGTAGTTCTAAATGACCTCTAATAAGTTGGTTCTAAATGACCTCTAAGTACGTGGTTCTAAATATCTTCTAAGTACGTAGTTCTAAATGACCTGTAAGTACTTGGTTCTAAATGACCTCTAAGTACGTGCTTCTAAATGACCTCTAAGTAAGTAGTTCTTAATGACCCATAAGTACGTAGTTCTAAATGACCTCTAGGTACGTACTTCCAAATGACTTCTAAGTAAGTGGTTCTAAATGACCTCTAAGTACGTGGTTCTAAATGTCCTCTAAGTACGTGGTTCTAAAAGACCTCATATACGTAGTTCTAAATGACCTCTAAGTACGTGGGTTCTAAATGACCCCTAAGTTCGTAGTTCTAAATGACCTCTAAATACGTAGCTCTAAATGACCTCTAAGTACGTAGTTCTAAATGACCTCTATGTACGTGGTTCTATATGACCTCTAAGTACGTGGGTTCTAAATGACATCTGAGTACGTGGTTCTAAATTACCTCTAAGTACGTAGTTCTAAATGACCGCTAAGTTGTTGGTTCGAATTGACCTCTAAGTACGTGGTTCTAAATGACGTCTAAGTACGTAGTTCTCAATACCTCTAGATACGTAGTTCCAATTGACCTCTAAGTAAGTGGTTCTAAATGACCTCTAAGTACGTAGTCCTAAATGACCTCTAGGTACGTAGTTCTAAATGACCTCTAAGTAAGTAGTTCTAAATGACCTTTAAGTATGTGGTTCTAAATGACCTCTAAGTACGAGGTTCTAAATGACCTCAAGGTACGTAGTTCCAAATGACCTCCAAGTAAGTGGTTCTAAATGACGTCTAAGTACGTGGTTCTAAATGACCTATAAGTACGTAGTTCTAAATGACCTCTAAGTACGAGGTCCTAAATGACCTCTAAGAACGTAGTTCTATATTACCTCTAAGTACGTAGTTCTAAATGACCTCTAAGTACGTAGTTCTAATTGACCTCTAGGTACGTAGTTCTAAATGACCTCAAAGTAAGTAGTTCTAAATGACCTCTAAGTATGTGGTTCTAAATGACCTCTAAGTAAGTGGTTCTAAATAACCTCTAAGTACGTGGTTCTATATGATCTCTTAGTACGTGGTTCTAAATGACCTCTAAGTACGTGAGTTCTAAATGACCCCTAAGTTCGTAGTTCTAAATGACCTCTAAGTACGTGGTTCAAATGACCTCTAAGTAAGTAGTTCTAAATGACTCCTAAGTACGTAGTTCTAAATGACCTCTAAGTACGTGGTTCTATATGACCTCTTAGTACGTGGTTCTAAATGACCTCTAAGTACGTGAGTTCTTCTAATGACTTCTAAGTACGTGGTTCTAAATGTCCTCTAAGTACGTGGTTCTAAATGACCTTATATACGTAGTGCTAAATAACCTCTAAGTACGTGGTTCTAAATCACCTCTAAGTACGTGGTTCTAAATGACCTCTAAGTACGTGGTTCTGAATGACCTCTAAGTTCGTGGGTTCTAAATGACCTCTTAGAACGTAGTTCTAACTGACCTCTAATTACATGGTTCTAACTATCCTCTAAGTACGTGGTTCTAAATGACCTCTAAGTACGAGGTTCTAAATGACCTCTAAGTACGTGGTTCTAAATGACCTCTAAGTACTTGGTTCTAAATGACCTCTAAATCAGTAGTTCTAAATGACACCTAAGTACGTAGTACTAAATTACCTCTAAGTACGTAGTTCTAAATGACCTCTAAGTACGTAAGTTCTAAATGACCTCAAAGTACGTAATTATAAACGACCTCAAATATGTGGTTCTAAGAGACCTCTAAGTACTTGGTTCTAAATTAATGACCTCAGAGTACGTGGTTCTAAATGACCTCTAAATACGTAGGTCTAAATGACCTCTATGTACGTGGTTCTAAAGGACCTCTAAGTACGTAGTTCTAAATGACCTCTAAAAAGTTGGTTCTAAATGACCTCTAAGTACGTGGTTTTAAATATCTTCTAAGTACGTAGTTCTAAATGACCTCTAAGTACTGGGTTCTAAATGACCTCTAAGTACGTGGTTCTAAATATCTTCTAAGTACGTAGTTCTAAATGACCTGTAAGTACTTGGTTCTAAATGACCTCTAAGTACGTGGTTCTAAATGACCTCTAAGTACTTGGTTCTAAATGACCTCTAAGTACGTAGTTCTAAATGACCTCTAAGTTGTTAGTTCTAAATGACCTCTAAGTACGTGGTTCTAAATGACCTCCAACTACGTGGTTCTAAATGACCTGTAAGTACGTGCTTCTAAATGACCTCTAAGTAAGTAGTTCTAAATGACCCCTAAGTACGTAGTTCTAAATGACCTCTAGGTACGTACTTCCAAATGACTTCTAAGTAAGTGGTTCTAAATGACCTCTAAGTACGTGGTTCTAAATGTCCTCTAAGTACGTGGTTCTAAAAGACCTCATATACGTAGTTCTAAATGACCTCTAAGTACGTGGGTTCTAAATGACCCCTAAGTTCGTAGTTCTAAATGACCTCTATGTACGTGGTTCTATATGACCTCTAAGTACGTGGGTTCTAAATGACATCTGAGTACGTGGTTCTAAATGACCTCTAAGTACGTAGTTCTAAATGACCGCTAAGTTGTTGGTTCGAATTGACCTCTAAGTACGTGGTTCTAAATGACGTCTAAGTACGTAGTTCTCAATACCTCTAGATACGTAGTTCCAATTGACCTCTAAGTAAGTGGTTCTAAATGACCTCTAAGTACGTAGTCCTAAATGACCTCTAGGTACGTAGTTCTAAATGACCTCTAAGTAAGTAGTTCTAAATGACCTTTAAGTATGTGGTTCTAAATGACCTGTAAGTACGAGGTTCTAAATGACCTCAAGGTACGTAGTTCCAAATGACCTCCAAGTAAGTGGTTCTAAATGACGTCTAAGTACGTGGTTCTAAATGACCTATAAGTACGTAGTTCTAAATGACCTCTAAGTACGAAGTCCTAAATGACCTCTAAGAACGTAGTTCTATATTACCTCTAAGTACGTAGTTCTAAATGACCTCTAAGTACGTAGTTCTAATTGACCTCTAGGTACGTAGTTCTAAATGACCTCAAAGTAAGTAGTTCTAAATGACCTCTAAGTATGTGGTTCTAAATGACCTCTAAGTAAGTGGTTCTAAATGACCTCTAAGTACGTGGTTCTATATGATCTCTTAGTACGTGGTTCTAAATGACCTCTAAGTACGTGAGTTCTAAATGACCCCTAAGTTCGTAGTTCTAAATGACCTCTAAGTACGTGGTTCAAATGACCTCTAAGTAAGTAGTTCTAAATGACTCCTAAGTACGTAGTTCTAAATGACCTCTAAGTACGTGGTTCTATATGACCTCTTAGTACGTGGTTCTAAATGACCTCTAAGTACGTGGGTTCTTCTAATGACTTCTAAGTACGTGGTTCTAAATGTCCTCTAAGTACGTGGTTCTAAATGACCTTATATACGTAGTGCTAAATAACCTCTAAGTACGTGGTTCTAAATCACCTCTAAGTACGTGGTTCTAAATGACCTCTAAGTACGTGGTTCTGAATGACCTCTAAGTTCGTGGGTTCTAAATGACCTCTTAGAACGTAGTTCTAACTGACCTCTAACTACATGGTTCTAACTATCCTCTAAGTACGTGGTTCTAAATGACCTCTAAGTACGAGGTTCTAAATGACCTCTAAGTACGTGGTTCTAAATGACCTCTAAGTACTTGGTTCTAAATGACCTCTAAATCAGTAGTTCTAAATGACACCTAAGTACGTAGTACTAAATTACCTCTAAGTACGTAGTTCTAAATGACCTCTAAGTACGTAAGTTCTAAATGACCTCAAAGTACGTAATTATAAACGACCTCAAATATGTGGTTCTAAGAGACCTCTAAGTACTTGGTTCTAAATTAATGACCTCAGAGTACGTGGTTCTAAATGACCTCTAAATACGTAGGTCTAAATGACCTCTATGTACGTGGTTCTAAAGGACCTCTAAGTACGTAGTTCTAAATGACCTCTAAAAAGTTGGTTCTAAATGACCTCTAAGTACGTGGTTCTAAATATCTTCTAAGTACGTAGTTCTAAATGACCTCTAAGTACTGGGTTCTAAATGACCTCTAAGTACGTGGTTCTAAATGACCTCTAAGTACGTGGTTCTAAATGACCTATAAGTACGTGGTTCTAAATGACCTCTAAGTAAGTAGTTCTAAATGACCCCTAAGTACGTAGTACTAAATGACCTCTAAGTACGTAGTTCTAAATGACCTCTAAGTACGTAGTTCTAAATGACCTCTAAGTACGTGGGTTCTAATTTACCTCTAAGTACGTGGGTTCTAAATAACCTCTAAGAAGTTGGTTCTAAATAACCTCTAAGAACGTGGTTTCTAAATGACCTCTAAGTACGTGGGTTCTAAATGACCTCTAAGTACGTAGTTCTAAACGACCTCTAAGTGTTTGGTTCTAAATGACCTCTAAGTACGTTGGTTCTAAATGACCTCTAAGTACGTGGTTCTAAATGACCTCTAAGTACGTGCTTCTAAATGACCTCTAGGTACGTACTTCCAAATGACATCTAAGTAAGTGGTTCTAAATGACCTCTAAGTACGTTGTTGTAGATGACCTCTAAGTACGTGGTTCTAAATGACCTCTATGTACGTGCTTCTAAATGACCTTTAAGTACGTAGTTCTAAAAGACCATAAGTACGTGGATTTAAATGACCTTAAAGTACGTAGTTCTAAATGACCTCTAAGTACGTAGTTCTAAATGACCTCTAAGTATGTGGTTCTAAATGACCTCTAAGTACGTGGTTCTAAATGACCTCTAAATACTTAGTTCAAATGCCCTCTAAGTACGTGGTTCTAAATGTCCTCTAAGTACGTGGTTCTAAATGACCTCATATACGTACTTCTAAATGACCTCTAAGTACGTGGTTCTAAATGACCTCTAACTACGTGGTTCTAAATGACCTCTAAGTACGTGCTTCTAAATGACCTCTAAGTAAGTAGTTCTAAATGACCCCTAAGTACGTAGTTCTAAATGACCTCTAAGTACGTACTTCCAAATGACTTGTAAGTAAGTGGTTCTAAATGACCTCTAAGTACGTGGTTCTAAATGTCCTCTAAGTACGTAGTTCTAAAAGACCTAATATACGTAGTTCTAAATGACCTCTAAGTGTTTGGTTCTAAATGACCTCTAAGTACGTTGGTTCTAAATGACCTCTAAGTACGTGGTTCTAAATGACCTCTAAGTACGTGCTTCTAAATGACCTCTAGGTACGTACTTCCAAATGACATCTAAGTAAGTGGTTCTAAATGACCTCTAAGTACGTTGTTGTAGATGACCTCTAAGTACGTGGTTCTAAATGACCTCTATGTACGTGCTTCTAAATGACCTTTAAGTACGTAGTTCTATAAGACCATAAGTACGTGGATTTAAATGACCTTAAAGTACGTAGTTCTAAATGACCTCTAAGTACGTAGTTCTAAATGACCTCTAAGTATGTGGTTCTAAATGACCTCTAAGTACGTGGTTCTAAATGACCTCTAAATACTTAGTTCAAATGCCCTCTAAGTACGTGGTTCTAAATGTCCTCTAAGTACGTGGTTCTAAATGACCTCATATACGTACTTCTAAATGACCTCTAAGTACGTGGTTCTAAATGACCTCTAACTACGTGGTTCTAAATGACCTCTAAGTACGTGCTTCTAAATGACCTCTAAGTAAGTAGTTCTAAATGACCCCTAAGTTCGTAGTTCTAAATGACCTCTAAATACGTAGCTCTAAATGACCTCTAAGTACGTAGTTCTAAATGACCTCTATTTACGTGGTTCTATATGACCTCTAAGTACGTGGGCTCTAAATGACATCTGGGTACGTGGTTCTAAATGACCTCTAGGTACGTAGTTCTAAATGATCTCTAAGTTGTTGGTCTAAATGACCTCTAAGTACGTGGGTCTAAATGACCTCTCAGTACGTGGTTCTAAATGACCTCTAAGTACGTGGTTCTAAATGACATCTAAGTACGTAGTTCTAAATGACCTCTAAATAGTTGGTTCTAAATGACCTCTAAGTACGTGGTTCCTAATATCTTCTAAGTACGTAGTTCTAAATGACGTCTAAGTACGTAGTTCTAAATACCTCTAGATACGTAGTTCCAAATGACCTCTAAGTAAGTGGTTCTAAATGACCTCTAAGTACGTGGTCCTAAATGACCTCTAGGTACGTAGTTCTAAATGACCTCTAAGTAAGTAGTTCTAAATGACCTCTAAGTATGTGGTTCTAAATGACTTCTAAGTACGTGGTTCAAAATGTCCTCTAAGTACGTGGTTCTAAATGACCTTATATACGTAGTGCTGAATAACCTCTAAGTACGTGGTTCTAAATGACTTCTAAGTACGTGGTTCTAAATGACCTCTAAGTACGTGCTTCTAAATGACCTCTAAGTAAGTAGTTCTAAATGACCCCTAAGTACGTAGTTCTAAATGACTTCTAGGTACGTACTTCCAAATGACATCTAAGTAAGTGGTTCTAAATGACCTCTAAGTACGAGGTTCTATATGACCTCTAAGTACGTGGGTACTAAATGACCTCTAAGTACGTGAGTTCTAAATGACCCCTAAGTTCGTAGTTCTAAATGACCTCTAAGTACGTGGTTCAAATGACCTCTAAGTAAGTAGTTCTAAATGACTCCTAAGTACCTAGTTCTAAATGACCTCTAAGTACGTGGTTCTATATGACCTCTTAGTACGTGGTTCTAAATGACCTCTAAGTACGTGGGTTCTTCTAATGACTTCTAAGTACGTGGTTCTAAATGTCCTCTAAGTACGTGGTTCTAAATGACCTTATATACGTAGTGCTAAATAACCTCTAAGTACGTGGTTCTAAATCACCTCTAAGTACGTGGTTCTAAATGACCTCTATGTACGTGGTTCTGAATGACCTCTAAGTTCGTGGGTTCTAAATGACCTCTTAGAACGTAGTTCTAACTGACCTCTAATTACATGGTTCTAACTATCCTCTAAGTACGTGGTTCTAAATGACCTCTAAGTACGAGGTTCTAAATGACCTCTAAGTACGTGGTTCTAAATGACCTCTAAGTACTTGGTTCTAAATGACCTCTAAATCAGTAGTTCTAAATGACACCTAAGTACGGATTACTAAATTACCTCTAAGTACGTAGTTTTAAATGACCTCTAAGTACGTAAGTTCTACATGACCTCAAAGTACGTAATTCTAAACGACCTCAAATATGTGGTTCTAAGTGACCTCTAAGTACTTGGTTCTAAATTAATGACCTCAGAGTACGTGGTTCTAAATGACCTCTAAATACGTAGATCTAAATGACCTCTATGTACGTGGTTCTAAAGGACCTCTAAGTACGTAGTTCTAAATGACCTCTAAAAAACTGGTTCTAAATGACCTCTAAGTACGTGGTTCTAAATATCTTCTAAGTACGTAGTTCTAAATGACCTCTAAGTACTGGGTTCTAAATGACCTCTAAGTACGTGGTTCTAAATGACCTCTAAGTACGTGGTTCTAAATGACCTATAAGTACGTGGTTCTAAATGACCTCTAAGTAAGTAGTTCTAAATGACCCCTAAGTACGTAGTACTAAATGACCTCTAAGTACGTAGTTCTAAATGACCTATAAGTACGTAGTTCTAAATGACCTCTAAGTACGTGGGTTCTAAATTACCTCTAAGTACGTGGGTTCTAAATGACCTCTAAGAAGTTGGTTCTAAATAACCTCTAAGAACGTTGTTTCTAAATGACCTCTAAGTACGTGGGTTCTAAATGACCTCTAAGTACGTAGTTCTAAACGACCTCTAAGTGTTTGGTTCTAAATGACCTCTAAGTACGTTGGTTCTAAATGACCTCTAAGTACGTGTTTCTAAATGACCTCTAAGTACGTGCTTCTAAATGACCTCTAGGTACGTACTTCCAAATGACATCTAAGTAAGTGGTTCTAAATGACCTCTAAGTACGTTGTTGTAGATGACCTCTAAGTACGTGGTTCTAAATGACCTCTATGTACGTGCTTCTAAATGACCTCTAAGTACGTAGTTCTAAATGACCATAAGTACGTGGATTTAAATGACCTTAAAGTACGTAGTTCTAAATGACCTCTAAGTACGTAGTTCTAAATGACCTCTAAGTATGTGGTTCTAAATGACCTCTAAGTACGTGGTTCTAAATGACCTCTAAATACTTAGTTCAAATGCCCTCTAAGTACGTGGTTCTAAATGTCCTCTAAGTACGTAGTTCTAAATGACCTCATATACGTACTTCTAAATGACCTCTAAGTACGTGGTTCTAAATGACCTCTAACTACGTGGTTCTAAATGACCTCTAAGTACGTGCTTCTAAATGACCTCTAAGTAAGTAGTTCTAAATGACCCCTAAGTACGTAGTTCTAAATGACCTCTTAGTACGTACTTCCAAATGACTTGTAAGTAAGTGGTTCTAAATGACCTCTAAGTACGTGGTTCTAAATGTCCTCTAAGTACGTAGTTCTAAAAGACCTCATATACGTAGTTCTAAATGACCTCTAAGTACGTGGGTTCTAAATGACCCCTAAGTTCGTAGTTCTAAATGACCTCTAAATACGTAGCTCTAAATGACCTCTAAGTACGTAGTTCTAAATGACCTCTATGTACGTGGTTCTATATGACCTCTAAGTACGTGGGCTCTAAATGACATCTGAGTACGTGGTTCTAAATGACCTCTAAGTACGTAGTTCTAAATGACCTCTAAGTTGTTGGTTCTAAATGACCTCTAAGTACGTGGTTCTAAATAACCTCTCAGTACGTGGTTCTAAATGACCTCTAAGTACGTGGTTCTAAATGACATCTAAGTACGTAGTTCTAAATGACCACTAAATAGTTGGTTCTAAATGACCTCTAAGTACGTGGTTCTAAATATCTTCTAAGTACGTAGTTCTAAATGACGTCTAAGTACGTAGTTCTAAATACCTCTAGATACGTAGTTCCAAATGACCTCTAAGTAAGTGGTTCTAAATGACCTCTAAGTACGTGGTCCTAAATGACCTCTAGGTACGTAGTTCTAAATGACCTCTAAGTAAGTAGTTCTAAATGACCTTTAAGTATGTGGTTCTAAATGACCTCTAAGTACGTAGTTCTAAATGACCTCTAAGTACGAAGTCCTAAATGACCTCTAAGAACGTAGTTCTATATTACCTCTAAGTAAGTAGTTCTAAATGACCTCAAAGTACGTAGTTCTAATTGACCTCTAGGTACGTAGTTCTAAATGACCTCAAAGTAAGTAGATCTAAATGACCTCTAAGTATGTGGTTCTAAATGACCTCTAAGTAAGTGGTTCTAAATGACCTCTAAGTACGTGGTTCTATATGATCTCTTAGTACGTGGTTCTAAATGACCTCTAAGTACGTGGGTTCTTCTAAATGACTTCTAAGTACGTGGTTCTAATTAACCTCTTAGTACGTGGTTATAAATGACCTCTAAGTACGTGATTCTAAATGACCTCTAAGTAAGTAGTTCTAAATGACCCCTAAGTACGTAGTTCTAAATGACCTCTAGGTACGTACTTCCAAATGACATCTAAGTATGTGGTTCTAAATGACCTCTAAGTACGTGGTCCTAAATGACCTCTAGGTACGTAGTTCTAAATGACCTCTAAGTAAGTAGTTCTAAATGACCTCTAAGTATCTGGTTCTAAATGACCTCTAAGTACGTAGTTCTAAATGACCTCTAAGTACGAAGTCCTAAATGACCTCTACGAACGTAGTTCTATATTACCTCTAAGTACGTAGTTCTAAATGTCCTCTAAGTACGTAGTTCTAATTGACCTCTAGGTACGTAGTTCTAAATGACCTCAAAGTAAGTAGTTCTAAATGACCTCTAAGTATCTGGTTCTAAATGACCTTTAAGTAAGTGGTTCTAAATGACCTCCAAATACTTAGTTCAAATGCCCTCTAAGTACGTGGTTCTAAATGTCCTCTAAGTACGTGGATCTAAATGACCTCATATACGTAGTTCTAAATGACCTCTAAGTACGTGGTTCTAAATGACCTCTAACTACGTGGTTCTAAATGACCTTAAAGTACGTGCTTCTAAATGACCTCTAAGTAAGTAGTTCTAAATGACCCCTAAGTACGTAGTTCTAAATGACCTCTAGGTACGTACTACCAAATGACTTCTAAGTAAGTGGTTCTAAATGACCTCTAATTACGTGGTTCTAAATGTCCTCTAAGTACGTGGTTCTAAAAGACCTCATATACGTAGTTCTAAATGACCTCTAAGTACGTGGGTTCTAAATGACCCCTAGGTTCGTAGTTCTATATGAACTCTAAATAAGTAGCTCTAAATGACCTCTAAGTACGTAGTTCTAAATGACCTCTAAATAGTTGGTTCTAAATGACCTCTAAGTCCGTGGTTCTATATATCTTCTAAGTACGTAGTTCTAAATGACGTCTAAGTACGTAGTTCTTAATACCTCTAGATACGTAGTTCCAAATGACCTCTAAGTAAGTGGTTCTAAATGACCTCTAAGTACGTGGTCCTAAATGACCTCTAAGTTGTTGGTTCTAAATGACCTCTAAGTACGTGGTTCTAAATGACCTCTTAGTACGTGGTTCTAAATGACCTCTAAGTACGTGGTTCTAAATGACATCTAAGTACGTAGTTCTAAATGACCTCTAAATAGTTGGTTCTAAATGACCTCTAAGTACGTGGTTCTATATATCTTCTAAGTACGTAGTTCTAAATGACGTCTAAGTACGTAGTTCTTAATACCTCTAGATACGTAGTTCCAAATGACCTCTAAGTAAGTGGTTCTAAATGACCTCTAAGTACGTGGTCCTAAATGACCTCTAGGTACGTAGTTCTAAATGACCTCTAAGTAAGTAGTTCTAAATGACCTCTAAGTATGTGGTTCTAAATGACCTCTAAGTACGTAGTTCTAAATGACCTCTAAGTACGAAGTCCTAAATGACCTCTAAGAACGTAGTTCTATATTACCTCTAAGTACGTAGTTCTAAATGACCTCTAAGTACGTAGTTCTAATTGACCTCTAGGTACGTAGTTCTAAATGACCTCAAAGTAAGTAGTTCTAAATGACCTCTAAGTATGTGGTTCTAAATGACCTCTAGGTACGTAGTTCTAAATGACCTCTAAGTAAGTAGTTCTAAATGACCTCTAAGTATGTGGTTCTAAATGACCTCTAAGTACGTAGTTCTAAATGACATCTAAGTAAGTGGTTCTAAATGACCTCTAAGTACGTGGTCCTAAATGACCTCTAGGTACGTAGTTTTAAATGACCTCTAAGTAAGTAGTTCTAAATGACCTGTAAGTATGTGGTTCTAAATGACCTTTAAGTACGTAGTTCTAAATGACATCTAAGTGCGAAGTCCTAAATGACCTCTAAGAACGTAGTTCTATAATACCTCTAAGTACGTAGTTCTAAATGATCTCTAAGTACGTAGTTCTCATTGACCTCTATGTACGTAGTTCTAAATGACCTCGAAGTAAGTAGTTATAAATGACCTCTAAGTATGTGGTTCTAAATGACCTCTAAGTAAGTGGTTCTAAATGACCTCTAAGTACGTGGTTCAATATGATCTCTTAGTACGTGGTTCTAAATGACCTCTAAGTACGTGGGTTCTTCTAAATGACTTCTAAGTACGTGGTTAAAAATGTCCTCTAAGTACGTGGTTCTAAATGACCTTATATACGTAGTGCTAAATAACCTCTAAGTACGTGGTTCTAAATGTCCTCTACGTTCGTGGTTCTAAATGACCTTATATACGTAGTGCTAAATAACCTCTAAGTACATGGTTCTAAATCACCTCTAAGTACGTGGTTCTGAATGACCTCTAAGTTCGTGGGTTCTTAATGACCTTTTATAACGTAGTTCTAACTGACCTCTAATTACATGGTTTTAACTATCCTCAAAGTACGTGGTTCTAAATGACCTCTAAGTACGAGGTTCTAAATGACCTCTAAGTACGTGGTTCTAAATGACCACTAAGTACTTGGTTCTAAATGACATCTAAGTCAGTAGTTCTAAATGACACCTAAGTACGTGGTTCTAAATGTCCTCTAAGTACGTGGTTCTAAATGACCACATATACGTAGTTCTAAATGACCTCTAAGTACGTGGTTCTAAATGACCTCTAACTACGTGGTTCTTAATGACCTCTAAGTACGTGCTTCTAAATGACCTCTAGATACGTACTTCCAAATGACATCTAAGTAAGTGGTTCTAAATGACCATTAAGTACGTTGTTCTAGATGACCTCTAACTACGTGGTTCTAAATGACCTCAATGTACGTGCTTCTAAATGACCTCTAAGTACGTAGTACTAAATGACCATAAGTACGTGGATTTAAATGACCTTAAAGTACGTAGTTCTAAATGACCTCTAAGTACGTAGTTCTAAATGACCTCTAAGTATGTGGTTCTAAATGACCTCTAAGTACGTGGTTCTAAATGACCTCTAAATACTTAGTTCAAATGCCCTCTAAGTACGTGGTTCTAAATGTCCTCTAAGTACGTGGTTCTAAATGACCTCATATACGTAGTTCTAAATGACCTCTAAGTACGTGGTTCTAAATGACCTCTAACTACGTGGTTCTAAATGACCTCTAAGTACGTGCTTCTAAATGACCTCTAAGTAAGTAGTTCTAAATGACCCCTAAGTACGTAGTTCTAAATGACCTCTAGGTACGTACTACCAAATGACTTCTAAGTAAGTGGTTCTAAATGACCTCTAAGTACGTGGTTCTAAATGTCCTCTATGTACGTGGTTCTAAAAGACCTCATATACGTAGTTTTAAATGACCTCTAAGTACGTGGGTTCTAAATGACCCCTAATATCTTAGTTCTAAATGACCTCTAAATACGTAGCTCTAAATGACCTCTAAGTACGTAGTTCTAAATGACCTCTATGTACGTGGTTCTATATGACCTCTAAGTACGTGGGCTCTAAATGACATCTGAGTACGTGGTTCTAAATGACCTCTAAGTACGTAGTTCTAAATGACCTCTAAGTTGTTGGTTCTAAATGACCTCTAAGTACGTGGTTCTAAATGACCTCTCAGTACGTGGTTCTAAATGACATCTAATTACGTGATTCTAAATGACATCTAAGTACGTAGTTCTAAATGACCTCTAAATAGTTGGTTCTAAATGACCTCTAAGTACGTGGTTCTAAATATCACCTAAGTACGTAGTTCTGAATGACGTCTAAGTACGTAGTTCTAAATACCTCTAGATACGTAGTTCCAAATGACCTTTAAGTAAGTGGTTCTAAATGACCTCTAAGTACGTGGTCCTAAATGACCTCTAGGTACGTAGTTCTAAATGACCTCTAAGTAAGTAGTTCTAAATGACCTTTAAGTATGTGGTTCTAAATGACCTCTAAGTACGTAGTTCTAAATGACCTCTAAGTATGTGGTTTTAAATGACCTCTAAGTAAGCGGTTCTAAATGACCTCTAAGTACGTGGTTCAATATAATCTCTTAGTACGTGGTTCTAAATGACCTCTAATTACGTGGGTTCTTCTCAATGACTTCTAAGTACGTGGTTCAAAAGGTCCTCTAAGTTCGTGGTTCTAAATGACCTTATATACGTAGTGCTAAATAACCTCTAAGTACGTGGTTCTAAATGTCCTCTAAGTACGTGGTTCTAAATGACCTTATATACGTAGTGCTAAATAACCTCTAAGTACATGGTTCTAAATCACCTCTAAGTACGTGGTTCTGAATGACCTCTAAGTTCGTGGGTTCTAAATGACCTCTTATAACGTAGTTCTAACTGACATCTAATTACATGGTTTTAACTATCCTCTAAGTACGTTATTCTAAATGACCTCAAGTACGAGGTTCTAAATGACCTTTAAGTACGTGGTTCTAAATGACCTCTAAGTACTTGGTTCTAAATGACCTCTAAGTCAGTAGTTCTAAATGACACCTAAGTACGTGGTTCTAAATGTCCTCTAAGTACGTGGTTCTAAATGACCTCATATACGTAGTTCTAAATGACCTCTAAGTATGTGGTTCTAAATGACCTCTAAGTACGTGCTTCTAAATGACCTCTAAGTCAGTAGTTCTAAATGACCCCTTAGTACGTAGTTCTAAATGACCTCTAGGTACGTACTTCCAAATGACATCTAAGTATGTGGTTCTAAATGACCTCTAAGTACGTGGTCCTAAATGACCCCTAGGTACGTAGTTCTAAATGACCTCTAAGTAAGTAGTTCTAAATGACCTCTAAGTATCTGGTTCTAAATGACCTCTAAGTACGTAGTTCTAAATGACCTCTAAGTACGAAGTCCTAAATGACCTCTACGAACGTAGTTCTATATTACCTCTAAGTACGTAGTTCTAAATGACCTCTAAGTACGTAGTTCTAATTGACCTCTAGGTACGTAGTTCTAAATGACCTCAAAGTAAGTAGTTCTAAATGACCTCTAAGTATCTGGTTCTAAATGACCTCTAAGTAAGTGGTTCTAAATGACCTCTAAATACTTAGTTCAAATGCCCTCTAAGTACGTGGTTCTAAATGTCCTCTAAGTACGTGGATCTAAATGACCTCATATACGTAGTTCTAAATGACCTCTAAGTACGTGGTTCTAAATGACCTCTAACTACGTGGTTCTAAATAACCTTAAAGTACGTGCTTCTAAATGACCTCTAAGTAAGTAGTTCTAAATGACCCCTAAGTACGTAGTTCTAAATGACCTCTAGGTACGTACTACCAAATGACTTCTAAGTAAGTGGTTCTAAATGACCTCTAAGTACGTGGTTCTAAATGTCCTCTAAGTACGTGGTTCTAAAAGACCTCATATACGTAGTTCTAAATGACCTCTAAGTACGTGGGTTCTAAATGACCCCTAGGTTCGTAGTTCTAAATGACCTCTAAATACGTAGCTCTAAATGACCTCTAAGTACGTAGTTCTACATGACTCCATGTACGTGGTTCTATATGACCTCTAAGTACGTGGGCTCTAAATGACATCTGAGTACGTGGTTCTAAATGACCTCTAAGTACGTAGTTCTAAATGACCTCTAAGTTGTTGGTTCTAAATGACCTCTAAGTACGTGGTTCTAAATGACCTCTTAGTACGTGGTTCTATATGACCTCTAAGTACGTGGTTCTAAATGACATCTAAGTACGTAGATCTAAATGACCTCTAAATAGTTGGTTCTAAATGACCTCTAAGTACGTGGTTCTAAATATCTTCTAAGTACGTAGTTCTAAATGACGTCTAAGTACGTAGTTCTTAATACCTCTAGATACGTAGTTCCAAATGACCTCTAAGTATGTGGTTCTAAATGACCTCTAAGTACGTAGTTCTAAATGACCTCTAAGTACGAAGTCCTAAATGACCTCTAAGAACGTAGTTCTATATTACCTCTAAGTACGTAGTTCTAAATGACCTCTAAGTACGTAGTTCTAATTGACCTCTAGGTACGTAGTTCTAAATGACCTCAAAGTAAGTAGTTCTAAATAACCTCTAAGTATGTGGTTCTAAATGACCTCTAAGTAAGTGGTTCTAAATGACCTCTAAGTACGTGGTTCTATATGATCTCTTAGTACGTGGTTCTAAATGACCTCTAAGTACGTGGGTTCTTCTAAATGACTTCTAAGTACGTGGTTCAAAATGTCCTCTAAGTACGTGGTTCTAAATGACCTTATATACGTAGTGCTAAATAACCTCTAAGTACGTGGTTCTAAATAACCTCTAAGTACGTTGTTTTTAAATGACCTCTAAGTACGTGCTTCTAAATGACCTCTAAGTAAGTAGTTCTAAATGACCCCTAAGTACGTAGTTTTAAATGACCTCTAGGTACGTACTTCCAAATGACATCTAAGTAAGTGGTTCTAAATGACCTCTAAGTACGTGGTCCTAAATGACCTCTAGGTACGTAGTTCTAAATGACCTCTAAGTAAGTAGTTCTAAATGACCTCTAAGTATGTGGTTCTAAATGACCTCTAAGTACGTAGTTCTAAATGACATCTAAGTACGAAGTCCTAAATGACCTCTAAGAACGTAGTTCTATAATACCTCTAAGTACGTAGTTCTAAATGACCTCTAAGTACGTAGTTCTAATTGACCTCTATGTACGTAGTTCTAAATGACCTCAAAGTAAGTAGTTCTAAATGACCTCTAAGTAAGTGGTTCTAAATGACCTCTAAGTACGTGGTTCAATATGATCTCTTAGTACATGGTTCTAAATGACCTCTAAGTACGTGGGTTCTTCTAAATGACTTCTAAGTACGTGGTTCAAAATGTCCTCTAAGTACGTGGTTCTAAATGACCTTATATACGTAGTGCTAAATAACCTCTAAGTACATGGTTCTAAATGACCTCTAGGTACGTGGTTCTAAATGACCACTAAGTACTTGGTTCTAAATGACATCTAAGTCAGTAGTTCTAAATGACACCTAAGTACGTGGTTCTAAATGTCCTCTAAGTACGTGGTTATAAATGACCACATATACGTAGTTCTAAATGACCTCTAAGTACGTGGTTCTAAATGACCTCTAACTACGTGGTTCTAAATGACCTCTAAGTACGTGCTTCTAAATGACCTCTAGGTACGTACTTCCAAATGACATCTAAGTAAGTGGTTCTAAATGACCTCTAAGTACGTTGTTCTAGATGACCTCTAAGTACGTGGTTCTAAATGACCTCTATGTACGTGCTTCTAAATGACCTCTAAGTACGTAGTTCTAAATGACCATAAGTACGTGGATTTAAATGACCTTAAAGTACGTAGTTCTAAATGACCTCTAAGTACGTAGTTCTAAATGACCTCTAAGTATGTGGTTCTAAATGACCTCTAAGTACGTGGTTCTAAATGACCTCTAAATACTTAGTTCAAATGCCCTCTAAGTACGTGGTTCCAAATGTCCTCTAAGTACGTGGTTCTAAATGACCTCATATACGTAGTTCTAAATGACCTCATATACGTAGTTCTAAATGACCTCTAAGTACGTGGTTCTAATTGACCTCTAACTACGTGGTTCTAAATGACCTCTAAGTACGTGCTTCTAAATGACGTCTAAGTAAATAGTTCTAAATGACCTCTAAGTACGTAGTTCTAAATGACCTCTAGGTACGTACTTCCAAATGACTTCTAAGTAAGTGGTTCTAAATGACCTCTAAGTACGTGGTTCTAAATGACATCTAAGTACGTAGTTCTAAATGACCTCTAAATAGTTGGTTCTAAATGACCTCTAAGTACGTGGTTCTATATATCTTCTAAGTACGTAGTTCTAAATGACGTCTAAGTACGTAGTTCTTAATACCTCTAGATACGTAGTTCCAAATGACCTCTAAGTAAGTGGTTCTAAATGACCTCTAAGTACGTGGTCCTAAATGACCTCTAGGTATGTAGTTCTAAATGACCTCTAAGTAAGTAGTTCTAAATGACCTCTAAGTATGTGGTTCTAAATGACCTCTAAGTACGTAGTTCTAAATGACCTCTAAGTACGAAGTCCTAAATGACCTCTAAGAACGTAGTTCTATATTACCTCTAAGTACGTAGTTCTAAATGACCTCTAAGTACGTAGTTCTAATTGACCTCTAGGTACGTAGTTCTAAATGACCTCAAAGTAAGTAGTTCTAAATGACCTCTAAGTATGTGGTTCTAAATGACCTCTAAGTAAGTGGTACTAAATGACCTCTAAGTACGTGGTTCTATATGATCTCTTAGTACGTGGTTCTAAATGACCTCTAAGTACGTGGGTTCTTCTAAATGACTTCTAAGTACGTGGTTCAAAATGTCCTCTAAGTACGTGGTTCTAAATGACCTTATATACGTCGTGCTAAATAACCTCTAAGTACGTGGTTCTAAATGACCTCTAAGTACGTTGTTTTTAAATGACCTCTAAGTACGTGCTTCTAAATGACCTCTAAGTTAGTAGTTCTAAATGACTTAAGTACGTAGTTCTAAATGACCTCTAGGTACGTACTTCCAAATGACATCTAAGTAAGTGGTTCTAAATGACCTCTAAGTACGTGGTCCTAAATGACCTCTAGGTACGTAGTTCTAAATGACCTCTAAGTAAGTAGTTCTAAATGACCTCTAAGTATGTGGTTCTAAATGACCTCTATGTACGTAGTTCTAAATGACATCTAAGTAAGTGGTTCTAAATGACCTCTAAGTACGTGGTCCTAAATGACCTCTAGGTACGTAGTACTAAATGACCTCTAAGTAAGTAGTTCTAAATGACCTCTAAGTATGTGGTTCAAAATGACCTCTAAGTACGTAGTTCTAAATGACATCTAAGTGCGAAGTCCTAAATGACCTCTAAGAACGTAGTTCTATAATACCTCTAAGTACGTAGTTCTAAATGATCTCTAAGTACGTAGTTCTCATTGACCTCTATGTACGTAGTTCTAAATGACCTCGAAGTAAGTAGTTCTAAATGACCTCTAAGTATGTGGTTCTAAATGACCTCTAAGTAAGTGGTTCTAAATGACCTCTAAGTACGTGGTTCAATATGATCTCTTAGTACGTGGTTCTAAATGACCTCTAAGTACGTGGGTTCTTCTAAATGACTTCTAAGTACGTGGTTAAAAATGTCCTCTAAGTACGTGGTTCTAAATGACCTTATATACGTAGTGCTAAATAACCTCTAAGTACGTGGTTCTAAATGTCCTCTACGTTCGTGGTTCTAAATGGCCTTATATACGTAGTGCTAAATAACCTCTAAGTACATGGTTCTAAATCACCTCTAAGTACGTGGTTCTGAATGACCTCTAAGTTCGTGGGTTCTTAATGACCTTTTATAACGTAGTTCTAACTGACCTCTAATTACATGGTTTTAACTATCCTCAAAGTACGTGGTTCTAAATGACCTCTAAGTACGAGGTTCTAAATGACCTCTAAGTACGTGGTTCTAAATGACCACTAAGTACTTGGTTCTAAATGACATCTAAGTCAGTAGTTCTAAATGACACCTAAGTACGTGGTTCTAAATGTCCTCTAAGTACGTGGTTCTAAATGACCACATATACGTAGTTCTAAATGACCTCTAAGTACGTGGTTCTAAATGACCTCTAACTACGTGGTTCTAAATGACCTCTAAGTACGTGCTTCTAAATGACCTCTAGATACGTACTTCCAAATGACATCTAAGTAAGTGGTTCTAAATGACCATTAAGTACGTTGTTCTAGATGACCTCTAACTACGTGGTTCTAAATGACCTCTATGTACGTGCTTCTAAATGACCTCTAAGTACGTAGTACTAAATGACCATAAGTACGTGGATTTAAATGACCTTAAAGTACGTAGTTCTAAATGACCTCTAAGTACGTAGTTCTAAATTACCTCTAAGTATGTGGTTCTAAATGACCTCTAAGTACGCGGTTCTAAATGACCTCTAAATACTTAGTTCAAATGCCCTCTAAGTACGTGGTTCTAAATGTCCTCTAAGTACGTGGTTCTAAATGACCTCATATACGTAGTTCTAAATGACCTCTAAGTACGTGGTTCTAAATGACCTCTAACTACGTGGTTCTAAATGACCTCTAAGTACGTGCTTCTAAATGACCTCTAAGTAAGTAGTTCTAAATGACCCCTAAGTACGTAGTTCTAAATGACCTCTAGGTACGTACTACCAAATGACTTCTAAGTAAGTGGTTCTAAATGACCTCTAAGTACGTGGTTCTAAATGTCCTCTATGTACGTGGTTCTAAAAGACCTCATATACGTAGTTTTAAATGACCTCTAAGTACGTGGGTTCTAAATGACCCCTAATTTCTTAGTTCTAAATGACCTCTAAATACGTAGCTCTAAATGACCTCTAAGTACGTAGTTCTAAATGACCTCTATGTACGTGGTTCTATATGACCTCTAAGTACGTGGGCTCTAAATGACATCTGAGTACGTGGTTCTAAATGACCTCTAAGTACGTAGTTCTAAATGACCTCTAAGTTGTTGGTTCTAAATGACCTCTAAGTACGTGGTTCTAAATGACCTCTCAGTACGTGGTTCTAAATGACCTCTAATTACGTGATTCTAAATGACATCTAAGTACGTAGTTCTAAATGACCTCTAAATAGTTGGTTCTAAATGACCTCTAAGTACGTGGTTCTAAATATCACCTAAGTACGTAGTTCTAAATGACGTCTAAGTACGTAGTTCTAAATACCTCTAGATACGTAGTTCCAAATGACCTTTAAGTAAGTGGTTCTAAATGACCTCTAAGTACGTGGTCCTAAATGACCTCTAGGTACGTAGTTCTAAATGACCTCTAAGTAAGTAGTTCTAAATGACCTTTAAGTATGTGGTTCTAAATGACCTCTAAGTACGTAGTTCTAAATGACCTCTAAGTATGTGGTTTTAAATGACCTCTAAGTAAGCGGTTCTAAATGACCTCTAAGTACGTGGTTCAATATAATCTCTTAGTACGTGGTTCTAAATGACCTCTAATTACGTGGGTTCTTCTCAATGACTTCTAAGTACGTGGTTCAAAAGGTCCTCTAAGTACGTGGTTCTAAATGACCTTATATACGTAGTGCTAAATAACCTCTAAGTACGTGGTTCTAAATGTCCTCTAAGTACGTGGTTCTAAATGACCTTATATACGTAGTGCTAAATAACCTCTAAGTACATGGTTCTAAATCACCTCTAAGTACGTGGTTCTGAATGACCTCTAAGTTCGTGGGTTCTAAATGACCTCTTATAACGTAGTTCTAACTGACATCTAATTACATGGTTTTAACTATCCTCTAAGTACGTTATTCTAAATGACCTCAAGTACGAGGTTCTAAATGACCTTTAAGTACGTGGTTCTAAATGACCTCTAAGTACTTGGTTCTAAATGACCTCTAAGTCAGTAGTTCTAAATGACACCTAAGTACGTGGTTCTAAATGTCCTCTAAGTACGTGGTTCTAAATGACCTCATATACGTAGTTCTAAATGACCTCTAAGTATGTGGTTCTAAATGACCTCTAAGTACGTGCTTCTAAATGACCTCTAAGTAAGTAGTTCTAAATGAACCCTAAGTACGTAGTTCTAAATGACCTCTAGGTACGTACTTCCATATGACATCTAAGTATGTGGTTCTAAATGACCTCTAAGTACGTGGTCCTAAATGACCCCTAGGTACGTAGTTCTAAATGACCTCTAAGTAAGTAGTTCTAAATGACCTCTAAGTATCTGGTTCTAAATGACCTCTAAGTACGTAGTTCTAAATGACCTCTAAGTACGAAGTCCTAAATGACCTCTACGAACGTAGTTCTATATTACCTCTAAGTATCTGGTTCTAAATGACCTCTAAGTAAGTGGTTCTAAATGACCTCTAAATACTTAGTTCAAATGCCCTCTAAGTACGTGGTTCTAAATGTCCTCTAAGTACGTGGATCTAAATGACCTCATATACGTAGTTCTAAATGACCTCTAAGTACGTGGTTCTAAATGACCTCTAACTACGTGGTTCTAAATGACCTTAAAGTACGTGCTTCTAAATGACCTCTAAGTAAGTAGTTCTAAATGACCCCTAAGTACGTAGTTCTAAATGACCTCTAGGTACGTACTACCAAATGACTTCTAAGTAAGTGGTTCTAAATGACCTCTAAGTACGTGGTTCTAAATGTCCTCTATGTACGTGGTTCTAAAAGACCTCATATACGTAGTTCTAAATGACCTCTAAGTACGTGGGTTCTAAATGACCCCTAAGTTCGTAGTTCTAAATGACCTCTAAATACGTAGCTCTAAATAACCTCTAAGTACGTAGTTCTAAATGACCTCTATGTACGTGGTTCTATATGACCTCTAAGTACGTGGGCTCTAAATGACATCTGAGTACGTGGTTCTAAATGACCTCTAAGTACGTAGTTCTAAATGACCTCTAAGTTGTTGGTTCTAAATGACCTCTAAGTACGTGGTTCTAAATGACCTCTCAGTACGTGGTTCTAAATGACCTCTAAGTACGTGGTTCTAAATGACATCTAAGTACGTACGTTTAAATGACCTCTAAATAGTTGGTTCTAAATGACCTCTAAGTATGTAGTTCTAAATGACCTCTAAGTACGTAGTTCTAAATGACCTCTAAGTACGAAGTCCTAAATGACCTCTAAGAACGTAGTTCTATATTACCTCTAAGTACGTAGTTCTAAATGACCTCTAAGTACGTAGTTCTAATTGACCTCTAGGTACGTAGTTCTAAATGACCTCAAAGTAAGTAGTTCTAAATGACCTCTAAGTATCTGGTTCTAAATGACCTCTAAGTAAGTGGTTCTAAATGAACTCTAAATACTTAGTTCAAATGCCCTCTAAGTACGTGGTTCTAAATGTCCTCTAAGTACGTGGTTCTAAATGACCTCATATACGTAGTTCTAAATGACCTCTAAGTACGTGGTTCTAAATGACCTCTAACTACGTGGTTCTAAATGACCTTAAAGTACGTGCTTCTAAATGACCTCTAAGTAAGTAGTTCTAAATGACCCCTAAGTACGTAGTTCTAAATGACCTCTAGGTACGTACTTCCAAATGACATCTAAGTAAGTGGTTCTAAATGACCTCTAAGTACGTGGTCCTAAATGACCTCTAGGTACGTAGTTCTAAATGACCTCTAAGAAAGTAGTTCTAAATGACCTCTTTGTATCTGGTTCTAAATGACCTCTAAGTACGTAGTTCTAAATGACCTCTAAGTACGAAGTCCTAAATGACCTCTACGAACGTAGTTCTATATTACCTCTAAGTACGTAGTTCTAAATGACCTCTAAGTACGTAGTTCTAATTGACCTCTAGGTACGTAGTTCTAAATGATCTCAAAGTAAGTAGTTCTAAATTACCTCTAAGTATCTGGTTCTAAATGACCTCTAAGTAAGTAGTTCTAAATGACCTCTAAATACTTAGTTCAAATGCCCTCTAAGTACGTGTTTCTAAATGTCCTCTAAGTACGTGGTTCTAAATGACCTCATATACGTAGTTCTAAATGGTCTCTAAGTACGTGGTTCTAAATTACCTCTAACTACGTGGTTCTAAATGACCTTAAAGTACGTGTTTCTAAATGACCTCTAAGTAAGTAGTTCTAAATGACCCCTAAGTACGTAGTTCTAAATGACCTCTAGGTACGTACTACCAAATGACTTCTAAGTGGTTCTAAATGACCTCTAAGTACGTGGTTCTAAATGTCCTCTAAGTACATGGTTCTAAAAGACCTCATATACGTAGTTCTAAATGACCTCTAAGTACGTGGGTTCTAAATGACCCCTAGATTCGTAGTTCAAAATGACCTCTAAATACGTAGCTCTAAATGACCTCTAAGTACGTAGTTCTAAATGACCTCTATGTACGTGGTTCTATATGACCTCTAAGTACGTGGGCTCTAAATGACATCTGAGTACGTGGGTCTAAATGACCTCTAAGTACGTAGTTCTAAATGACCTCTAAGTTGTTGGTTCTAAATGACCTCTAAGTACGTGATTCTAAATGACCTCTTAGTACGTGGTTCTAAATGACCTCTAAGTACGTGGTTCTAAATGACATCTAAGTACGTAGTTCTAAATGACCTCTAAATAGTTGGTTCTAAATAACCTCTAAGTACGTGGTTCTAAATATCTTCTAAGTACGTAGTTCTAAATGACGTCTAAGTACGTAGTTCTAAATACCTCTAGATACGTAGTTCCAAATGACCTCTAAGTAAGTGGTTCTAAATGACCTCTAAGTACGTGGTCCTAAATGACCTCTAGGTACGTAGTTCTAAATGACCTCTAAGTAAGTAGTTCTAAATGACCTCTAAGTATGTGGTTCTAAATGACCTCTAAGTACGTAGTTCTAAATGATCTCTAAGTACGAAGTCCTAAATGACCTCTAAGAACGTAGTTCTATATTACCTCTAAGTACGTAGTTCTAAATGACCTCTAAGTACGTAGTTCTAATTGACCTCTAAGTACGTAGTTCTAAATGACCTCAAAGTAAGTAGTTCTAAATGACCTCTAAGTATGTGTTTCTAAATGACCTCTAAGTACGTGGTCCTAAATGACCTCTAGGTACGTAGTTCTAAATGACCTCTAAGTAAGTAGTTCTAAATGACCTCTAAGTATGTGGTTCTAAATGACCTCTAAGTACGTAGTTCTAAATGACCTCTAAGTACGAAGTCCTAAATGACCTCTAAGAACGTAGTTCTATATAACCTCTAAGTACGTAGTTCTAAATGACCTCTAAGTACGTAGTTCTAATTGACCTCTAGGTACGTAGATCTAAATGACCTCAAAGTAAGTAGTTCTAAATGACCTCTAAGTATCTGGTTCTAAATGACCTCTAAGTAAGTGGTTCTAAATGACCTCTAAATACTTAGTTCAAATGCCCACTAAGTACGTGGTTCTAAATGTCCTCTAAGTACGTGGTTCTAAATGACCTCATATACGTAGTTCTAAATGACCTCTAAGTACGTGGTTCTAAATGACCTCTAACTACGTGGTTCTAAATGACCTTAAAGTACGTGCTTCTAAATGACCTCTAAGTAAGTAGTTCTAAATGACCCCTAAGTACGTAGTTCTAAATGACCTCTAGGTACGTACTTCCAAATGACATCTAAGTATGTGTTTCTAAATGACCTCTAAGTACGTGGTCCTAAATGACCTCTAGGTACGTAGTTCTAAATGACCTCTAAGTAAGTAGTTCTAAATGACCTCTAAGTATGTGTTTCGAAATGACCTCTAAGTACGTAGTTCTAAATGACCTCTAAAAACGAAGTCCTAAATGACCTCTAAGAACGTAGTTCTATATTACCTCTAAGTACGTAGTTCTAAATGACCTCTAAGTACGTAGTTCTAATTGACCTCTAGGTACGTAGTTCTAAATGACCTCAAAGTAAGTAGTTCTAAATGACCTCTAAGTATCTGGTTCTAAATGACCTCTAAGTAAGTGGTTCTAAATGACCTCTAAATACTTAGTTCAAATGCCCTCTAAGTACGTGGTTCTAAATGTCCTCTAAGTACGTGGTTCTAAATGACCTCATATACGTAGTTCTAAATGACCTCTAAGTACGTGGTTCTAAATGACCTCTAAGTACGTAGTTCTAAATGACCTCTAAGTACGTAGTTCTAATTGACCTCTAGGTACGTAGTTCTAAATGACCTCAAAGTAAGTAGTTCTAAATGACTCCTAAGTACGTAGTTCTAAATGACCTCTAGGTAAGTACTACCAAATGACTTCTAAGTAAGTGGTTCTAAATGACCTCTAAGTACGTGGTTCTAAATGTCCTCTATGTACATGGTTCTAAAAGACCTCATATACGTAGTTCTAAATGACCTCCAAGTACGTGGGTTTTAAATGACCCCTAGATTCGTAGTTCTAAATGACCTCTAAATACGTAGCTCTAAATGACCTCTAAGTACGTAGTTCTAAATGACCTCTATGTACGTGGTTCTATATGACCTCTAAGTACGTGGGCTCTAAATGACATCTGAGTACGTGGTTCTAAATGACCTCTAAGTACGTAGTTCTAAATGACCTCTAAGTTGTTGGTTCTAAATGACTTCTAAGTACGTGATTCTAAATGACCTCTTAGTACGTGGTTCTAAATGACCTCTAAGTACGTGGTTCTAAATGACATCTAAGTACGTAGTTCTAAATGACCTCTAAATAGTTGGTTCTAAATGACCTCTAAGTACGTGGTTCTAAATATCTTCTAAGTACGTAGTTCTAAATGACGTCTAAGTACGTAGTTTAAATACCTCTAGATACGTAGTTCCAAATGACCTCTAAGTAAGTGGTTCTAAATGACCTCTAAGTACGTGGTCCTAAATGACCTCTAGGTACGTAGTTCTAAATGACCTCTAAGTAAGTAGTTCTAAATGACCTTTAAGTATGTGGTTCTAAATGACCTCTAAGTACGTAGTTCTAAATGACCTCTAAGTACGAAGTCCTAAATGACCTCTAAGAACGTAGTTCTATATTACCTCTAAGTACGTAGTTCTAAATGACCTCTAAGTACGTAGTTCTAATTGACCTCTAGGTACGTAGTTCTAAATGACCTCAAAGTAAGTAGTTCTAAATGACCTCTAAGTATGTGGTTCTAAATGACCTCTAAGTAAGTGGTTCTAAATGACCTCTAAGTACGTGGTTCTATATGATCTCTTAGTACGTGGTTCTAAATGACCTCTAAGTACGTGGGTTCTTCTAAATGACTTCTAAGTACGTGGTTCAAAATGTCCTCTAAGTACGTGGTTCTAAATGACCTTATATACGTAGTGCTAAATAACCTCTAAGTACGTGGTTCTAAATGACCTCTAAGTACGTGGTTATAAATGACCTCTAAGTACGTGCTTCTAAATGACCTCAAAGTAAGTAGTTCTAAATGACCCCTAAGTACGTAGTTCTAAATGACCTCTAGGTACGTACTTCCAAATGACATCTAAGTAAGTGGTACTAAATGACATCTAAGTACGTGGTCCTAAATGACCTCTAGGTACGTAGTTCTAAATGACCTCTAAGTAAGTAGTTCTAAATGACCTCTAAGTATGTGGTTCTAAATGACCTCTAAGTACGTAGTTCTAAATGACATCTAAGTACGAAGTCCCAAATGACCTCTAAGAACGTAGTTCTATAATACCTCTAAGTACGTAGTTCTAAATGACCTCTAAGTACGTAGTTCTGATTGACCTCTAGGTACGTAGTTCTAAATGACCTCAAAGTAAGTAGTTCTAAATGACCTCTAAGTATGTGGTTCTAAATGACCTCTAAGTAAGTGGTTCTAAATGACCTCTAAGTACGTGGTACAATATGATCTCTTAGTACGTGGTTCTAAATGACCTCTAAGTACGTGGGTTCTTCTAAATGACTTCTAAGTACGTGGTTCTAAATGTCCTCTACGTTCGTGGTTCTAAATGACCTTATATACGTAGTGCTAAATAACCTCTAAGTACATGGTTCTAAATCACCTCTAAGTACGTGGTTCTGAATGACCTCTAAGTTCGTGGGTTCTTAATGACCTCTTATAACGTAGTTCTAACTGACCTCTAATTACATGGTTTTAACTATCCTCTAAGTACGTGGTTCTAAATGACCTCTAGGTACGAGGTTCTAAATGACCTCTAAGTACGTGGTTCTAAATGACCTCTAAGTACTTGGTTCTAAATGACCTCTAAGTCAGTAGTTCAAAATGACACCTAAGTACGTGGTTCTAAATGTCCTCTAAGTACGTGGTTCTAAATGACCTCATATACGTAGTTCTGAATGACCTCTAAGTACGTGGTTCTAAATGACCTCTAACTACATGGTTCTAAATGACCTCTAAGTACGTGCTTTTAAATGACCTCTAGGTACGTACTTCCAAATGACATCTAAGTAAGTGGTTCTAAATGACCTCTAAGTACGTTGTTCTAGATGACCTCTAAGTACGTGGTTCTAAATGACCTCTATGTACGTGCTTCTAAATGACCTCTAAGTACGTAGTTTTAAATGACCATAAGTACGTGGATTTAAATGACCTTAAAGTACGTAGTTCTAAATGACCTCTAGGTACGTACTTCCAAATGACTTCTAAGTAAGTGGTTTTAAATGACCTCTAAGTACGTGGTTCTAAATGTCCTCTATGTACGTGGTTCTAAAAGACCTCATATAAGTAGTTCTAAATGACCTCTAAGTACGTGGGTTCTAAATGACCCCTAGGTTCGTAGTTCTAAATGACCTCTAAATACGTAGCTCTAAATGACCTCTAAGTACGTAGTTCTAAATGACCTCTATGTACGTGGTTCTATATGACCTCTAAGTACGTGGGCTCTAAATGACATCTGAGTACGTGGTTCTAAATGACCTCTAAGTACGTAGTTCTAAATGACCTCTAAGCTGTTGGTTCTAAATGACCTCTAAGTACGTGGTTCTAAATGACCTCTTAGTACGTGGTTCTAAATGACCTCTAAGTACGTGGTTCTAAATGACATCTAAGTACGTAGTTCTAAATGACCTCTAAATAGTTGGTTCTAAATGACCTCTAAGTACGTGGTTCTAAATATCTTCTAAGTACGTATTTCTAAATGACGTCTAAGTACGTAGTTCTAAATACCTCTAGATACGTAGTTCCAAATGACCTCTAAGTAAGTGGTTCTAAATGACCTCTAAGTACGTGGTCCTAAATGACCTCTAGGTACGTAGTTCTAAATGACCTCTAAGTAAGTAGTTCTAAATGACCTCTAAGTATGTGGTTCTAAATGACCTCTAAGTACGTAGTTCTAAATGACCTCTAAGTACGAAGTCCTAAATGACCTCTAAGAACGTAGTTCTATATTACCTCTATGTACGTAGTTCTAAATGACCTCTAAGTACGTAGTTCTAATTGACCTCTAGGTACGTAGTTCTAAATGACCTTAAAATAAGTAGTTCTAAATGACCTCTAAGTATGTGGTTCTAAATGACCTCTAAGTAAGTGGTTCTAAATGACCTCTAAGTACGTGGTTCTATATGATCTCTTAGTACGTGGTTCTAAATGACCTCTAAGTACGTGGGTTCTTCTAAATGACTTCTAAGTACGTGGTTCAAAATGTCCTCTAAGTACGTGGTTCTAAATGACCTTATATACGTAGTGCTAAATAACCTCTAAGTACGTGGTTATAAATGACCTCTAAGTACGTGCTTCTAAATGACCTCTAAGTAAGTAGTTCTAAATGACCCCTAAGTACTTAGTTCTAAATGACCTCTAGGTACGTACTTCCAAATGACATCTAAGTAAGTGGTTCTAAATGACCTCTAAGTACGTGGTCCTAAATGACCTCTAGGTACGTAGTTCTAAATGACCTCTAAGTAAGTAGTTCTAAATGACCTCTAAGTATGTGGTTCTAAATGACCTCTAAGTACGTAGTTCTAAATGACATCTAAGTACGAAGTCCTAAATGACCTCTAAGAACGTAGTTCTATAATACCTCTAAGTACGTAGTTCTAAATGACCTCTAAGTACGTAGTTCTAATTGACCTCTAGGTACGTAGTTCTAAATGACCTCAAAGTAAGTAGTTCTAAATGACCTCTAAGTAAGTGGTTCTAAATGACCTCTAAGTACGTGGTTCAATATGATATCTTAGTACGTGGTTCTAAATGACCTCTAAGTACGTGGGTTCTTCTAAATGACTTTTAAGTACGTGGTTCAAAATGTCCTCTAAGTACGTGGTTCTAAATGACCTTATATACATAGTGCTAAATAACCTCTAAGTACATGGTACTAAATCACCTCTAAGTACGTGGTTCTGAATGACCTCTAAGTTTGTGGGTTCTAAATGACCTCTTATAACGTAGTTCTAACTGACCTCTAATTACATGGTTTTAACTATCCTCTAAGTACGTGGTTCTAAATGACCTCTAAGTACGAGGTTCTAAATGACCTCTAAGTACGTGGTTCTAAATGACCTCTAAGTACTTGGTTCTAAATGACCTCTAAGTCAGTAGTTCTAAATGACACCTAAGTACGTAGTTCTAAATGACCTCTAGGTACGTACTTCCAAATGACATCTAAGTAAGTGGTTCTAAATGACCTCTAAGTACGTTGTTCTAGATGACCTCTAAGTACGTGGTTCTAAATGACCTCTATGTACGTGCTTCTAAATGACCTCTAAGTACGTAGTTCTAAATGACCATAAGTACGTGGATTTAAATGACCTTAAAGTACGTAGTTCTAAATGACCTCTAAGTACGTAGTTCTAAATGACCTCTAAGTATGTGGTTCTAAATGACCTCTAAGTACGTGGTTCTAAATGACCTCTAAATACTTAGTTCAAATGCCCTCTAAGTACGTGGTTCCAAATGTCCTCTAAGTACGTGGTTCTAAATGACCTCATATACGTAGTTCTAAATGACCTCTAAGTACGTGGTCCTAAATGACCTCTAGGTACGTAGTTCTAAATGACCTCTAAGTAAGTAGTTCTAAATGACCTCTAAGTATGTGGTTCTAAATGACCTCTAAGTACGTAGTTCTAATTGACCTCTAAGTACGAAGTCCTAAATGACCTCTAAGAACGTAGTTCTATATTACCTCTAAGTACGTAGTTCTAAATGACCTCTAAGTACGTAGTTCTAATTGACCTCTAGGTACGTAGTTCTAATTGACCTCAAAGTAAGTAGTTCTAAATAACCTCTAAGTATGTGGTTCTATATGATCTCTTAGTACGTGGTTCTAAATGACCTCTAAGTACGTGGGTTCTTCTAAATGACTTCTAAGTACGTGGTTCAAAATGTCCTCTAAGTACGTGGTTCTAAATGACCTTATATACGTAGTGCTAAATAACCTCTAAGTACGTGGTTCTAAATGACCTCTTAGTACGTGGTTATAAAAGACCTCTAAGTACGTGCTTCTAAATGACCTCTAAGTAAGTAGTTCTAAATGACCCCTAAGTACGTAGTTCTAAATGACCTCTAGGTACGTACTTCCAAATGACATCTAAGTAAGTGGTTCTAAATGACCTCTAAGTACGTGGTCCTAAATGACCTCTAGGTACGTAGTTCTAAATGACCTCTAAGTAAGTAGTTCTAAATGACCTCTAAGTATGTGGTTCTAAATGACCTCTAAGTACGTAGTTCTAAATGACCTCTAAGTACGAAGTCCTAAATGACCTCTAAGAACGTAGTTCTATATTACCTCTAAGTACGTAGTTCTAAATGACCTCTAAGTACGTAGTTCTAATTGACCTCTAGGTAAGTAGTTCTAAATGACCTCAAAGTAAGTAGTTCTAAATGACCTCTAAGTATCTGGTTCTAAATGACCTCTAAGTAAGTGGTTCTAAATGACCTCTAAGTACGTGGGTTCTTCTAAATGACTTCTAAGTACGTGGTTCAAAATGTCCTCTAAGTACGTGGTTCTAAATGACCTTATATACGTAGTGCTAAATAACCTCTAAGTACGTGGTTCTAAATGACCTCTTAGTACGTGGTTATAAATGACCTCTAAGTTCGTGCTTCTAAATGACCTCTAAGTAAGTAGTTCTAAATGACCCCTAAGTACGTAGTTCTAAATGACCTCTAGGTACGTACTTCCAAATGACATCTAAGTAAGTGGTTCTAAATGACCTCTAAGTACGTGGTCCTAAATGACCTCTAGGTACGTAGTTCTAAATGACCTCTAAGTAAGTAGTTCTAAATGACCTCTAAGTATGTGGTTCTAAATGACCTCTAAGTACGTAGTTCTAAATGACCTCTAAGAACGTAGTTCTATATTACCTCTAAGTACGTAGTTCTAAACGACCTCTAAGTACGTAGTTCTAATTTACCTCTAAGTACGTAGTTCTAAATGACCTCAAAGTAAGTAGTTCTAAATGACCTCTAAGTATGTGGTTCTAAATGACCTCTGAGTAAGTGGTTCTAAATGACCTCTAAGTACGTGGTTCTATATGATCTCTTAGTACGTGGTTCTAAATGACCTCTAAGTACGTGGGTTCTTCTAAATGACTTCTAAGTACGTGGTTCAAAATGTCCTCTAAGTACGTGGTTCTAAATGACCTTATATACGTAGTGCTAAATAACCTCTAAGTACGTGGTTCTAAATGTCCTCTAAGTACGTGGTTCTAAATGACCTTATATACGTAGTGCTAAATAACCTCTAAGTACGTGGTTCTAAATGACCTCTTAGTACGAGGTTATAAATGACCTCTAAGTACGTGCTTCTAAATGACCTTATATACGTAGTGCTAAATAACCTCTAAGTATGTGGTTCTAAATGACCTCTAAGTACGTAGTTCTAAATGACATCTAAGTGCGAAGTCCTAAATGACCTCTAAGAACGTAGTTCTATAATACCTCTAAGTACGTAGTTCTAAATGATCTCTAAGTACGTAGTTCTCATTGACCTCTATGTACGTAGTTCTAAATGACCTCGAAGTAAGTAGTTCTAAATGACCTCTAAGTATGTGGTTCTAAATGACCTCTAAGTAAGTGGTTCTAAATAACCTCTAAGTACGTGGTTCAATATGATCTCTTAGTACGTGGTTCTAAATGACCTCTAAGTACGTGGGTTCTTCTAAATGACTTCTAAGTACGTGGTTAAAAATGTCCTCTAAGTACGTGGTTCTAAATGACCTTATATACGTAGTGCTAAATAACCTCTAAGTACGTGGTTCTAAATGTCCTCTACGTTCGTGGTTCTAAATGACCTTATATACGTAGTGCTAAATAACCTCTAAGTACATGGTTCTAAATCACCTCTAAGTACGTGGTTCTGAATGACCTCTAAGTTCGTGGGTTCTTAATGACCTTTTATAACGTAGTTCTAACTGACCTCTAATTACATGGTTTTAACTATCCTCAAAGTACGTGGTTCTAAATGACCTCTAAGTACGAGGTTCTAAATGACCTCTAAGTACGTGGTTCTAAATGACCACTAAGTACTTGGTTCTAAATGACATCTAAGTCAGTAGTTCTAAATGACACCTAAGTACGTGGTTCTAAATGTCCTCTAAGTACGTGGTTCTAAATGACCACATATACGTAGTTCTAAATGACCTCTAAGTACGTGGTTCTAAATGACCTCTAACTACGTGGTTCTAAATGACCTCTAAGTACGTGCTTCTAAATGACCTCTAGATACGTACTTCCAAATGACATCTAAGTAAGTGGTTCTAAATGACCATTAAGTACGTTGTTTTAGATGACCTCTAACTACGTGGTTCTAAATGACCTCTATGTACGTGCTTCTAAATGACCTCTAAGTACGTAGTACTAAATGACCATAAGTACGTGGATTTAAATGACCTTAAAGTACGTAGTTGTAAATGACCTCTAAGTACGTAGTTCTAAATGACCTCTAAGTATGTGGTTCTAAATGACCTCTAAGTACGTGGTTCTAAATGACCTCTAAATACTTAGTTCAAATGCCCTCTAAGTACGTGGTTCTAAATGTCCTCTAAGTACGTGGTTCTAAATGACCTCATATACGTAGTTCTAAATGACCTCTAAGTACGTGGTTCTAAATGACCTCTAACTACGTGGTTCTAAATGACCTCTAAGTACGTGCTTCTAAATGACCTCTAAGTAAGTAGTTCTAAATGACCCCTAAGTACGTAGTTCTAAATGACCTCTAGGTACGTACTACCAAATGACTTCTAAGTAAGTGGTTCTAAATGACCTCTAAGTACGTGGTTCTAAATGTCCTCTATGTACGTGGTTCTAAAAGACCTCATATACGTAGTTTTAAATGACCTCTAAGTACGTGGGTTCTAAATGACCCCTAATTTCTTAGTTCTAAATGACCTCTAAATACGTAGCTCTAAATGACCTCTAAGTACGTAGTTCTAAATGACCTCTATGTACGTGGTTCTATATGACCTCTAAGTACGTGGGCTCTAAATGACATCTGAGTACGTGGTTCTAAATGACCTCTAAGTACGTAGTTCTAAATGACCTCTAAGTTGTTGGTTCTAAATGACCTCTAAGTACGTGGTTCTAAATGACCTCTCAGTACGTGGTTCTAAATGACCTCTAATTACGTGATTCTAAATGACATCTAAGTACGTAGTTCTAAATGACCTCTAAATAGTTGGTTCTAAATGACCTCTAAGTACGTGGTTCTAAATATCACCTAAGTACGTAGTTCTAAATGACGTCTAAGTACGTAGTTCTAAATACCTCTAGATACGTAGTTCCAAATGACCTTTAAGTAAGTGGTTCTAAATGACCTCTAAGTACGTGGTCCTAAATGACCTCTAGGTACGTAGTTCTAAATGACCTCTAAGTAAGTAGTTCTAAATGACCTTTAAGTATGTGGTTCTAAATGACCTCTAAGTACGTAGTTCTAAATGACCTCTAAGTATGTGGTTTTAAATGACCTCTAAGTAAGCGGTTCTAAATGACCTCTAAGTACGTGGTTCAATATAATCTCTTAGTACGTGGTTCTAAATGACCTCTAATTACGTGGGTTCTTCTCAATGACTTCTAAGTACGTGGTTCAAAAGGTCCTCTAAGTACGTGGTTCTAAATGACCTTATATACGTAGTGCTAAATAACCTCTAAGTACGTGGTTCTAAATGTCCTCTAAGTACGTGGTTCTAAATGACCTTATATACGTAGTGCTAAATAACCTCTAAGTACATGGTTCTAAATCACCTCTAAGTACGTGGTTCTGAATGACCTCTAAGTTCGTGGGTTCTAAATGACCTCTTATAACGTAGTTCTAACTGACATCTAATTACATGGTTTTAACTATCCTCTAAGTACGTTATTCTAAATGACCTCAAGTACGAGGTTCTAAATGACCTTTAAGTACGTGGTTCTAAATGACCTCTAAGTACTTGGTTCTAAATGACCTCTAAGTCAGTAGTTCTAAATGACACCTAAGTACGTGGTTCTAAATGTCCTCTAAGTACGTGGTTCTAAATGACCTCATATACGTAGTTCTAAATGACCTCTAAGTATGTGGTTCTAAATGACCTCTAAGTACGTGCTTCTAAATGACCTCTAAGTAAGTAGTTCTAAATGAACCCTAAGTACGTAGTTCTAAATGACCTCTAGGTACGTACTTCCAAATGACATCTAAGTATGTGGTTCTAAATGACCTCTAAGTACGTGGTCCTAAATGACCCCTAGGTACGTAGTTCTAAATGACCTCTAAGTAAGTAGTTCTAAATGACCTCTAAGTATCTGGTTCTAAATGACCTCTAAGTACGTAGTTCTAAATGACCTCTAAGTACGAAGTCCTAAATGACCTCTACGAACGTAGTTCTATATTACCTCTAAGTATCTGGTTCTAAATGACCTCTAAGTAAGTGGTTCTAAATGACCTCTAAATACTTAGTTCAAATGCCCTCTAAGTACATGGTTCTAAATGTCCTCTAAGTACGTGGATCTAAATGACCTCATATACGTAGTTCTAAATGACCTCTAAGTACGTGGTTCTAAATGACCTCTAACTACGTGGTTCTAAATGACCTTAAAGTACGTGCTTCTAAATGACCTCTAAGTAAGTAGTTCTAAATGACCCCTAAGTACGTAGTTCTAAATGACCTCTAGGTACGTACTACCAAATGACTTCTAAGTAAGTGGTTCTAAATGACCTCTAAGTACGTGGTTCTAAATGTCCTCTATGTACGTGGTTCTAAAAGACCTCATATACGTAGTTCTAAATGACCTCTAAGTACGTGGGTTCTAAATGACCCCTAAGTTCGTAGTTCTAAATGACCTCTAAATACGTAGCTCTAAATAACCTCTAAGTACGTAGTTCTAAATGACCTCTATGTACGTGGTTCTATATGACCTCTAAGTACGTGGGCTCTAAATGACATCTGAGTACGTGGTTCTAAATGACCTCTAAGTACGTAGTTCTAAATGACCTCTAAGTTGTTGGTTCTAAATGACCTCTAAGTACGTGGTTCTAAATGACCTCTCAGTACGTGGTTCTAAATGACCTCTAAGTACGTGGTTCTAAATGACATCTAAGTACGTACGTTTAAATGACCTCTAAATAGTTGGTTCTAAATGACCTCTAAGTATGTAGTTCTAAATGACCTCTAAGTACGTAGTTCTAAATGACCTCTAAGTACGAAGTCCTAAATGACCTCTAAGAACGTAGTTCTATATTACCTCTAAGTACGTAGTTCTAAATGACCTCTAAGTACGTAGTTCTAATTGACCTCTAGGTACGTAGTTCTAAATGACCTCAAAGTAAGTAGTTCTAAATGACCTCTAAGTATCTGGTTCTAAATGACCTCTAAGTAAGTGGTTCTAAATGAACTCTAAATACTTAGTTCAAATGCCCTCTAAGTACGTGGTTCTAAATGTCCTCTAAGTACGTGGTTCTAAATGACCTCATATACGTAGTTCTAAATGACCTCTAAGTACGTGGTTCTAAATGACCTCTAACTACGTGGTTCTAAATGACCTTAAAGTACGTGCTTCTAAATGACCTCTAAGTAAGTAGTTCTAAATGACCCCTAAGTACGTAGTTCTAAATGACCTCTAGGTACGTACTTCCAAATGACATCTAAGTAAGTGGTTCTAAATGACCTCTAAGTACGTGGTCCTAAATGACCTCTAGGTACGTAGTTCTAAATGACCTCTAAGTAAGTAGTTCTAAATGACCTCTTTGTATCTGGTTCTAAATGACCTCTAAGTACGTAGTTCTAAATGACCTCTAAGTACGAAGTCCTAAATGACCTCTACGAACGTAGTTCTATATTACCTCTAAGTACGTAGTTCTAAATGACCTCTAAGTACGTAGTTCTAATTGACCTCTAGGTACGTAGTTCTAAATGATCTCAAAGTAAGTAGTTCTAAATTACCTCTAAGTATCTGGTTCTAAATGACCTCTAAGTAAGTAGTTCTAAATGACCTCTAAATACTTAGTTCAAATGCCCTCTAAGTACGTGTTTCTAAATGTCCTCTAAGTACGTGGTTCTAAATGACCTCATATACGTAGTTCTAAATGGTCTCTAAGTACGTGGTTCTAAATGACCTCTAACTACGTGGTTCTAAATGACCTTAAAGTACGTGTTTCTAAATGACCTCTAAGTAAGTAGTTCTAAATGACCCCTAAGTACGTAGTTCTAAATGACCTCTAGGTACGTACTACCAAATGACTTCTAAGTGGTTCTAAATGACCTCTAAGTACGTGGTTCTAAATGTCCTCTAAGTACATGGTTCTAAAAGACCTCATATACGTAGTTCTAAATGACCTCTAAGTACGTGGGTTCTAAATGACCCCTAGATTCGTAGTTCAAAATGACCTCTAAATACGTAGCTCTAAATGACCTCTAAGTACGTAGTTCTAAATGACCTCTATGTACGTGGTTCTATATGACCTCTAAGTACGTGGGCTCTAAATGACATCTGAGTACGTGGGTCTAAATGACCTCTAAGTACGTAGTTCTAAATGACCTCTAAGTTGTTGGTTCTAAATGACCTCTAAGTACGTGATTCTAAATGACCTCTTAGTACGTGGTTCTAAATGACCTCTAAGTACGTGGTTCTAAATGACATCTAAGTACGTAGTTCTAAATGACCTCTAAATAGTTGGTTCTAAATAACCTCTAAGTACGTGGTTCTAAATATCTTCTAAGTACGTAGTTTTAAATGACGTCTAAGTACGTAGTTCTAAATACCTCTAGATACGTAGTTCCAAATGACCTCTAAGTAAGTGGTTCTAAATGACCTCTAAGTACGTGGTCCTAAATGACCTCTAGGTACGTAGTTCTAAATGACCTCTAAGTAAGTAGTTCTAAATGACCTCTAAGTATGTGGTTCTAAATGACCTCTAAGTACGTAGTTCTAAATGATCTCTAAGTACGAAGTCCTAAATGACCTCTAAGAACGTAGTTCTATATTACCTCTAAGTACGTAGTTCTAAATGACCTCTAAGTACGTAGTTCTAATTGACCTCTAAGTACGTAGTTCTAAATGACCTCAAAGTAAGTAGTTCTAAATGACCTCTAAGTATGTGTTTCTAAATGACCTCTAAGTACGTGGTCCTAAATGACCTCTAGGTACGTAGTTCTAAATGACCTCTAAGTAAGTAGTTCTAAATGACCTCTAAGTATGTGGTTCTAAATGACCTCTAAGTACGTAGTTCTAAATGACCTCTAAGTACGAAGTCCTAAATGACCTCTAAGTACGTAGTTCTAATTGACCTCTAGGTACGTAGATCTAAATGACCTCAAAGTAAGTAGTTCTAAATGACCTCTAAGTATCTGGTTCTAAATGACCTCTAAGTAAGTGGTTCTAAATGACCTCTAAATACTTAGTTCAAATGCCCACTAAGTACGTGGTTCTAAATGTCCTCTAAGTACGTGGTTCTAAATGACCTCATATACGTAGTTCTAAATGACCTCTAAGTACGTGGTTCTAAATGACCTCTAACTACGTGGTTCTAAATGACCTTAAAGTACGTGCTTCTAAATGACCTCTAAGTAAGTAGTTCAAAATGACCCCTATGTACGTAGTTCTAAATGACCTCTAGGTACGTACTTCCAAATGACATCTAAGTATGTGTTTCTAAATGACCTCTAAGTACGTGGTCCTAAATGACCTCTAGGTACGTAGTTCTAAATGACCTCTAAGTAAGTAGTTCTAAATGACCTCTAAGTATGTGTTTCGAAATGACCTCTAAGTACGTAGTTCTAAATGACCTCTAAAAACGAAGTCCTAAATGACCTCTAAGAACGTAGTTCTATATTACCTCTAAGTACGTAGTTCTAAATGACCTCTAAGTACGTAGTTCTAATTGACCTCTAGGTACGTAGTTCTAAATGACCTCAAAGTAAGTAGTTCTAAATGACCTCTAAGTATCTGGTTCTAAATGACCTCTAAGTAAGTGGTTCTAAATGACCTCTAAATACTTAGTTCAAATGCCCTCTAAGTACGTGGTTCTAAATGTCCTCTAAGTACGTGGTTCTAAATGACCTCAAATACGTAGTTCTAAATGACCTCTAAGTACGTGGTTCTAAATGACCTCTAAGTACGTAGTTCTAAATGACCTCTAAGTACGTAGTTCTAATTGACCTCTAGGTACGTAGTTCTAAATGACCTCAAAGTAAGTAGTTCTAAATGACTCCTAAGTACGTAGTTCTAAATGACCTCTAGGTAAGTACTACCAAATGACTTCTAAGTAAGTGGTTCTAAATGACCTCTAAGTACGTGGTTCTAAATGTCCTCTATGTACATGGTTCTAAAAGACCTCATATACGTAGTTCTAAATGACCTCCAAGTACGTAGGTTTTAAATGACCCCTAGATTCGTAGTTCTAAATGACCTCTAAATACGTAGCTCTAAATGACCTCTAAGTACGTAGTTCTAAATGACCTCTATGTACGTGGTTCTATATGACCTCTAAGTACGTGGGCTCTAAATGACATCTGAGTACGTGGTTCTAAATGACCTCTAAGTACGTAGTTCTAAATGACCTCTAAGTTGTTGGTTCTAAATGACTTCTAAGTACGTGATTCTAAATGACCTCTTAGTACGTGGTTCTAAATGACCTCTAAGTACGTGGTTCTAAATGACATCTAAGTACGTAGTTCTAAATGACCTCTAAATAGTTGGTTCTAAATGACCTCTAAGTACGAGGTTCTAAATATCTTCTAAGTACGTAGTTCTAAATGACGTCTAAGTACGTAGTTTAAATACCTCTAGATACGTAGTTCCAAATGACCTCTAAGTACGTGCTTCTAAATGACCTCTAAGTAAGTAGTTCTAAATGAACCCTAAGTACGTAGTTCTAAATGACCTCTAGGTACGTACTTCCAAATGACATCTAAGTATGTGGTTCTAAATGACCTCTAAGTACGTGGTCCTAAATGACCCCTAGGTACGTAGTTCTAAATGACCTCTAAGTAAGTAGTTCTAAATGACCTCTAAGTATCTGGTTCTAAATGACCTCTAAGTACGTAGTTCTAAATGACCTCTAAGTACGAAGTCCTAAATGACCTCTACGAACGTAGTTCTATATTACCTCTAAGTATCTGGTTCTAAATGACCTCTAAGTAAGTGGTTCTAAATGACCTCTAAATACTTAGTTCAAATGCCCTCTAAGTACATGGTTCTAAATGTCCTCTAAGTACGTGGATCTAAATGACCTCATATACGTAGTTCTAAATGACCTCTAAGTACGTGGTTCTAAATGACCTCTAACTACGTGGTTCTAAATGACCTTAAAGTACGTGCTTCTAAATGACCTCTAAGTAAGTAGTTCTAAATGACCCCTAAGTACGTAGTTCTAAATGACCTCTAGGTACGTACTACCAAATGACTTCTAAGTAAGTGGTTCTAAATGACCTCTAAGTACGTGGTTCTAAATGTCCTCTATGTACGTGGTTCTAAAAGACCTCATATACGTAGTTCTAAATGACCTCTAAGTACGTGGGTTCTAAATGACCCCTAAGTTCGTAGTTCTAAATGACCTCTAAATACGTAGCTCTAAATAACCTCTAAGTACGTAGTTCTAAATGACCTCTATGTACGTGGTTCTATATGACCTCTAAGTACGTGGGCTCTAAATGACATCTGAGTACGTGGTTCTAAATGACCTCTAAGTACGTAGTTCTAAATGACCTCTAAGTTGTTGGTTCTAAATGACCTCTAAGTACGTGGTTCTAAATGACCTCTCAGTACGTGGTTCTAAATGACCTCTAAGTACGTGGTTCTAAATGACATCTAAGTACGTACGTTTAAATGACCTCTAAATAGTTGGTTCTAAATGACCTCTAAGTATGTAGTTCTAAATGACCTCTAAGTACGTAGTTCTAAATGACCTCTAAGTACGAAGTCCTAAATGACCTCTAAGAACGTAGTTCTATATTACCTCTAAGTACGTAGTTCTAAATGACCTCTAAGTACGTAGTTCTAATTGACCTCTAGGTACGTAGTTCTAAATGACCTCAAAGTAAGTAGTTCTAAATGACCTCTAAGTATCTGGTTCTAAATGACCTCTAAGTAAGTGGTTCTAAATGAACTCTAAATACTTAGTTCAAATGCCCTCTAAGTACGTGGTTCTAAATGTCCTCTAAGTACGTGGTTCTAAATGACCTCATATACGTAGTTCTAAATGACCTCTAAGTACGTGGTTCTAAATGACCTCTAACTACGTGGTTCTAAATGACCTTAAAGTACGTGCTTCTAAATGACCTCTAAGTAAGTAGTTCTAAATGACCCCTAAGTACGTAGTTCTAAATGACCTCTAGGTACGTACTTCCAAATGACATCTAAGTAAGTGGTTCTAAATGACCTCTAAGTACGTGGTCCTAAATGACCTCTAGGTACGTAGTTCTAAATGACCTCTAAGTAAGTAGTTCTAAATGACCTCTTTGTATCTGGTTCTAAATGACCTCTAAGTACGTAGTTCTAAATGACCTCTAAGTACGAAGTCCTAAATGACCTCTACGAACGTAGTTCTATATTACCTCTAAGTACGTAGTTCTAAATGACCTCTAAGTACGTAGTTCTAATTGACCTCTAGGTACGTAGTTCTAAATGATCTCAAAGTAAGTAGTTCTAAATTACCTCTAAGTATCTGGTTCTAAATGACCTCTAAGTAAGTAGTTCTAAATGACCTCTAAATACTTAGTTCAAATGCCCTCTAAGTACGTGTTTCTAAATGTCCTCTAAGTACGTGGTTCTAAATGACCTCATATACGTAGTTCTAAATGGTCTCTAAGTACGTGGTTCTAAATGACCTCTAACTACGTGGTTCTAAATGACCTTAAAGTACGTGTTTCTAAATGACCTCTAAGTAAGTAGTTCTAAATGACCCCTAAGTACGTAGTTCTAAATGACCTCTAGGTACGTACTACCAAATGACTTCTAAGTGGTTCTAAATGACCTCTAAGTACGTGGTTCTAAATGTCCTCTAAGTACATGGTTCTAAAAGACCTCATATACGTAGTTCTAAATGACCTCTAAGTACGTGGGTTCTAAATGACCCCTAGATTCGTAGTTCAAAATGACCTCTAAATACGTAGCTCTAAATGACCTCTAAGTACGTAGTTCTAAATGACCTCTATGTACGTGGTTCTATATGACCTCTAAGTACGTGGGCTCTAAATGACATCTGAGTACGTGGGTCTAAATGACCTCTAAGTACGTAGTTCTAAATGACCTCTAAGTTGTTGGTTCTAAATGACCTCTAAGTACGTGATTCTAAATGACCTCTTAGTACGTGGTTCTAAATGACCTCTAAGTACGTGGTTTTAAATGACATCTAAGTACGTAGTTCTAAATGACCTCTAAATAGTTGGTTCTAAATAACCTCTAAGTACGTGGTTCTAAATATCTTCTAAGTACGTAGTTTTAAATGACGTCTAAGTACGTAGTTCTAAATACCTCTAGATACGTAGTTCCAAATGACCTCTAAGTAAGTGGTTCTAAATGACCTCTAAGTACGTGGTCCTAAATGACCTCTAGGTACGTAGTTCTAAATGACCTCTAAGTAAGTAGTTCTAAATGACCTCTAAGTATGTGGTTCTAAATGACCTCTAAGTACGTAGTTCTAAATGATCTCTAAGTACGAAGTCCTAAATGACCTCTAAGAACGTAGTTCTATATTACCTCTAAGTACGTAGTTCTAAATGACCTCTAAGTACGTAGTTCTAATTGACCTCTAAGTACGTAGTTCTAAATGACCTCAAAGTAAGTAGTTCTAAATGACCTCTAAGTATGTGTTTCTAAATGACCTCTAAGTACGTGGTCCTAAATGACCTCTAGGTACGTAGTTCTAAATGACCTCTAAGTAAGTAGTTCTAAATGACCTCTAAGTATGTGGTTCTAAATGACCTCTAAGTACGTAGTTCTAAATGACCTCTAAGTACGAAGTCCTAAATGACCTCTAAGTACGTAGTTCTAATTGACCTCTAGGTACGTAGATCTAAATGACCTCAAAGTAAGTAGTTCTAAATGACCTCTAAGTATCTGGTTCTAAATGACCTCTAAGTAAGTGGTTCTAAATGACCTCTAAATACTTAGTTCAAATGCCCACTAAGTACGTGGTTCTAAATGTCCTCTAAGTACGTGGTTCTAAATGACCTCATATACGTAGTTCTAAATGACCTCTAAGTACGTGGTTCTAAATGACCTCTAACTACGTGGTTCTAAATGACCTTAAAGTACGTGCTTCTAAATGACCTCTAAGTAAGTAGTTCAAAATGACCCCTATGTACGTAGTTCTAAATGACCTCTAGGTACGTACTTCCAAATGACATCTAAGTATGTGTTTCTAAATGACCTCTAAGTACGTGGTCCTAAATGACCTCTAGGTACGTAGTTCTAAATGACCTCTAAGTAAGTAGTTCTAAATGACCTCTAAGTATGTGTTTCGAAATGACCTCTAAGTACGTAGTTCTAAATGACCTCTAAAAACGAAGTCCTAAATGACCTCTAAGAACGTAGTTCTATATTACCTCTAAGTACGTAGTTCTAAATGACCTCTAAGTACGTAGTTCTAATTGACCTCTAGGTACGTAGTTCTAAATGACCTCAAAGTAAGTAGTTCTAAATGACCTCTAAGTATCTGGTTCTAAATGACCTCTAAGTAAGTGGTTCTAAATGACCTCTAAATACTTAGTTCAAATGCCCTCTAAGTACGTGGTTCTAAATGTCCTCTAAGTACGTGGTTCTAAATGACCTCAAATACGTAGTTCTAAATGACCTCTAAGTACGTGGTTCTAAATGACCTCTAAGTACGTAGTTCTAAATGACCTCTAAGTACGTAGTTCTAATTGACCTCTAGGTACGTAGTTCTAAATGACCTCAAAGTAAGTAGTTCTAAATGACTCCTAAGTACGTAGTTCTAAATGACCTCTAGGTAAGTACTACCAAATGACTTCTAAGTAAGTGGTTCTAAATGACCTCTAAGTACGTGGTTCTAAATGTCCTCTATGTACATGGTTCTAAAAGACCTCATATACGTAGTTCTAAATGACCTCCAAGTACGTAGGTTTTAAATGACCCCTAGATTCGTAGTTCTAAATGACCTCTAAATACGTAGCTCTAAATGACCTCTAAGTACGTAGTTCTAAATGACCTCTATGTACGTGGTTCTATATGACCTCTAAGTACGTGGGCTCTAAATGACATCTGAGTACGTGGTTCTAAATGACCTCTAAGTACGTAGTTCTAAATGACCTCTAAGTTGTTGGTTCTAAATGACTTCTAAGTACGTGATTCTAAATGACCTCTTAGTACGTGGTTCTAAATGACCTCTAAGTACGTGGTTCTAAATGACATCTAAGTACGTAGTTCTAAATGACCTCTAAATAGTTGGTTCTAAATGACCTCTAAGTACGAGGTTCTAAATATCTTCTAAGTACGTAGTTCTAAATGACGTCTAAGTACGTAGTTTAAATACCTCTAGATACGTAGTTCCAAATGACCTCTAAGTAAGTGGTTCTAAATGACCTCTAAGTACGTGGTCCTAAATGACCTCTAGGTACGTAGTTCTAAATGACCTCTAAGTAAGTAGTTCTAAATGACCTTTAAGTATGTGGTTCTAAATGACCTCTAAGTACGTAGTTCTAAATGACCTCTAAGTACGAAGTCCTAAATGACCTCTAAGAACGTAGTTCTATATTACCTCTAAGTACGTAGTTCTAAATGACCTCTAAGTACGTAGTTCTAATTGACCTCTAGGTACGTAGTTCTAAATGACCTCAAAGTAAGTAGTTCTAAATGACCTCTAAGTATGTGGTTCTAAATGACCTCTAAGTAAGTGGTTCTAAATGACCTCTAAGTACGTGGTTCTATATGATCTCTTAGTACGTGGTTCTAAATGACCTCTAAGTACGTGGGTTCTTCTAAATGACTTCTAAGTACGTGGTTCAAAATGTCCTCTAAGTACGTGGTTCTAAATGACCTTATATACGTAGTGCTAAATAACCTCTAAGTACGTGGTTCTAAATGACCTCTAAGTACGTGGTTATAAATGACCTCTAAGTACGTGCTTCTAAATGACCTCAAAGTAAGTAGTTCTAAATGACCCCTAAGTACGTAGTTCTAAATGACCTCTAGGTACGTACTTCCAAATGACATCTAAGTAAGTGGTACTAAATGACCTCTAAGTACGTGGTCCTAAATGACCTCTAGGTACGTAGTTCTAAATGACCTCTAAGTAAGTAGTTCTAAATGACCTCTAAGTATGTGGTTCTAAATGACCTCTAAGTACGTAGTTCTAAATGACATCTAAGTACGAAGTCCCAAATGACCTCTAAGAACGTAGTTCTATAATACCTCTAAGTACGTAGTTCTAAATGACCTCTAAGTACGTAGTTCTGATTGACCTCTAGGTACGTAGTTCTAAATGACCTCAAAGTAAGTAGTTCTAAATGACCTCTAAGTATGTGGTTCTAAATGACCTCTAAGTAAGTGGTTCTAAATGACCTCTAAGTACGTGGTACAATATGATCTCTTAGTACGTGGTTCTAAATGACCTCTAAGTACGTGGGTTCTTCTAAATGACTTCTAAGTACGTGGTTCTAAATGTCCTCTACGTTCGTGGTTCTAAATGACCTTATATACGTAGTGCTAAATAACCTCTAAGTACATGGTTCTAAATCACCTCTAAGTACGTGGTTCTGAATGACCTCTAAGTTCGTGGGTTCTTAATGACCTCTAAGTACGTGGTTCTAAATGACCTCTAAGTACTTGGTTCTAAATGACCTCTAAGTCAGTAGTTCAAAATGACACCTAAGTACGTGGTTCTAAATGTCCTCTAAGTACGTGGTTCTAAATGACCTTATATACGTAGTTCTGAATGACCTCTAAGTACGTGGTTCTAAATGACCTCTAACTACATGGTTCTAAATGACCTCTAAGTACGTGCTTTTAAATGACCTCTAGGTACGTACTTCCAAATGACATCTAAGTAAGTGGTTCTAAATGACCTCTAAGTACGTTGTTCTAGATGACCTCTAAGTACGTGGTTCTAAATGACCTCTATGTACGTGCTTCTAAATGACCTCTAAGTACGTAGTTCTAAATGACCATAAGTACGTGGATTTAAATGACCTTAAAGTACGTAGTTCTAAATGACCTCTAAGTACGTAGTTCTAAATGACCTCTAAGTATGTGGTTCTAAATGACCTCTAAGTACGTGGTTCTAAATGACCTCTAAATACTTAGTTCAAATGCCCTCTAAGTACGTGGTTCCAAATGTCCTATTAGTACGTGGTTCTAAATGACCTCATATACGTAGTTCTAAATGACCTCTAAGTACGTGGTTTCAAATGACCTCTAACTACGTGGTTCTAAATGACCTCTAAGTACGTGCTTATAAATGACCTCTAACTAAGTAGTTCTAAATGACCCCTAAGTACGTAGTTCTAAATGACCTCTAGGTACGTACTTCCAAATGACTTCTAAGTAAGTGGTTTTAAATGACCTCTAAATACGTGGTTCTAAATGTCCTCTATGTACGTGGTTCTAAAAGACCTCATATAAGTAGTTCTAAATGACCTCTAAGTACGTGGGTTCTAAATGACCCCTAAGTTCGTAGTTCTAAATGACCTCTAAATACGTAGCTCTAAATAACCTCTAAGTACGTAGTTCTAAATGACCTCTATGTACGTGGTTCTATATGACCTCTAAGTACGTGGGCTCTAAACGACATCTGAGTACGTGGTTCTAAATGACCTCTAAGTACGTAGTTCTAAATGACCTCTAAGTTGTTGGTTCTAAATGACCTCTAAGTACGTGGTTCTAAATGACCTCTCAATACGTGGTTCTAAATGACCTCTAAGTACGTGGTTCTAAATGACATCTAAGTACGTAGTTCTAAATGACCTCTAAATAGTTGGTTCTAAATGACCTCTAAGTACGTGGTTCTAAATATCTTCTAAGTACGTAGTTCTAAATGACGTCTAAGTACGTAGTTCTAAATAACTCTAGATACGTAGTTCCAAATGACCTCTAAGTAAGTGGTTCTAAATGACCTCTAAGTACGTGGTCCTAAATGACCTCTAGGTACGTAGTTCTAAATGACCTCTAAGTATGTGGTTTTAAATGACCTCTAAGTACGTAGTTCTATATGACCTCTAAGTACGAAGTCCTAAATGACCTCTAAGAACGTAGTTCTATATTACCTCTAAGTACGTAGTTCTAAATGACCTCTAAGTACGTAGTTCTAATTGACCTCTAGGTACGTAGTTCTAAATGACCTCAAAGTAAGTAGTTCTAAATGACCTCTAAGTATCTGGTTCTAAATGACCTCTAAGTAAGTGGTTCTAAATGACCTCTAAATACTTAGTTCAAATGCCCTCTAAGTACGTGGTTCTAAATGTCCTCTAAGTACGTGGTTGTAAATGACCTCATATACGTAGTTCTAAATGACCTCTAAGTACGTGGTTCTAAATGACCTCTAACTACGTGGTTCTAAATGACCTTAAAGTACGTGCTTCTAAATGACCTCTAAGTAAGTAGTTCTAAATGACCCCTAAGTACGTAGTTCTAAATGACCTCTAGGTACATACTACCAAATGACTTCTAAGTAAGTGGTTCTAAATTACCTCTAAGTACGTTGTTCTAAATGTCCTCTAAGTACGTGGTTCTAAAAGACCTCATATACGTAGTTCTAAATGACCTCTAAGTACGTGGGTTCTAAATGACCCCTAAATACGTAGCTCTAAATGACCTCTAAGTACGTAGTTCTAAATGACCTCTATGTACGTGGTTCTATATGACCTCTAAGTACGTGGGCTCTAAATGACATCTAAGTACGTGGTTTTAAATGACCTCTAAGTACGTTGTTCTAAATGACCTCTAAGCTGTTGGTTCTAAATGACCTCTAAGTACGTGGTTCTAAATGACCTCTTAGTACGTGGTTCTAAATGACCTCTAAGTACGTGGTTCTAAATGACATCTAAGTACGTAGTTCTAAATGACCTCTAAATAGTTGGTTCTAAATGACCTCTAAGTACGTGGTTCTAAATATCTTCTAAGTACGTATTTCTAAATGACGTCTAAGTACGTAGTTCTAAATACCTCTAGATACGTAGTTCCAAATGACCTCTAAGTAAGTGGTTCTAAATGACCTCTAAGTACGTGGTCCTAAATGACCTCTAGGTACGTAGTTCTAAATGACCTCTAAGTAAGTAGTTCTAAATGACCTCTAAGTATGTGGTTCTAAATGACCTCTAAGTACGTAGTTCTAAATGACCTCTAAGTACGAAGTCCTAAATGACCTCTAAGAACGTAGTTCTATATTACCTCTATGTACGTAGTTCTAAATGACCTCTAAGTACGTAGTTCTAATTGACCTCTAGGTACGTAGTTCTAAATGACCTTAAAATAAGTAGTTCTAAATGACCTCTAAGTATGTGGTTCTAAATGACCTCTAAGTAAGTGGTTCTAAATGACCTCTAAGTACGTGGTTCTATATGATCTCTTAGTACGTGGTTCTAAATGACCTCTAAGTACGTGGGTTCTTTTAAATGACTTCTAAGTACGTGGTTCAAAATGTCCTCTAAGTACGTGGTTCTAAATGACCTTATATACGTAGTGCTAAATAACCTCTAAGTACGTGGTTCTAAATGACCTCTAAGTACGTGGTTATAAATGACCTCTAAGTACGTGCTTCTAAATGACCTCTAAGTAAGTAGTTCTAAATGACCCCTAAGTACTTAGTTCTAAATGACCTCTAGGTACGTACTTCCAAATGACATCTAAGTAAGTGGTTCTAAATGACCTCTAATTACGTGGTCCTAAATGACCTCTAGGTACGTAGTTCTAAATGACCTCTAAGTAAGTAGTTCTAAATGACCTCTAAGTATGTGGTTCTAAATGACCTCTAAGTACGTAGTTCTAAATGACATCTAAGTACGAAGTCCTAAATGACCTCTAAGAACGTAGTTCTATAATACCTCTAAGTACGTAGTTCTAAATGACCTCTAAGTACGTAGTTCTAATTGACCTCTAGGTACGTAGTTCTAAATGACCTCAAAGTAAGTAGTTCTAAATGACCTCTAAGTAAGTGGTTCTAAATGACCTCTAAGTACGTGGTTCAATATGATATCTTAGTACGTGGTTCTAAATGACCTCTAAGTACGTGGGTTCTTCTAAATGACTTTTAAGTACGTGGTTCAAAATGTCCTCTAAGTACGTGGTTCTAAATGACCTTATATACATAGTGCTAAATAACCTCTAAGTACATGGTACTAAATCACCTCTAAGTACGTGGTTCTGAATGACCTCTAAGTTTGTGGGTTCTAAATGACCTCTTATAACGTAGTTCTAACTGACCTCTAATTACATGGTTTTAACTATCCTCTAAGTACGTGGTTCTAAATGACCTCTAAGTACTTGGTTCTAAATGACCTCTAAGTCAGTAGTTCTAAATGACACCTAAGTACGTAGTTCTAAATGACCTCTAGGTACGTACTTCCAAATGACATCTAAGTAAGTGGTTCTAAATGACCTCTAAGTACGTTGTTCTAGATGACCTCTAAGTACGTGGTTCTAAATGACCTCTATGTACGTGCTTCTAAATGACCTCTAAGTACGTAGTTCTAAATGACCATAAGTACGTGGATTTAAATGACCTTAAAGTACGTAGTTCTAAATGACCTCTAAGTACGTAGTTCTAAATGACCTCTAAGTATGTGGTTCTAAATGACCTCTAAGTACGTGGTTCTAAATGACCTCTAAATACTTAGTTCAAATGCCCTCTAAGTACGTGGTTCCAAATGTCCTCTAAGTACGTGGTTCTAAATGACCTCATATACGTAGTTCTAAATGACCTCTAAGTACGTGGTCCTAAATGACCTCTAGGTACGTAGTTCTAAATGACCTCTAAGTAAGTAGTTCTAAATGACCTCTAAGTATGTGGTTCTAAATGACCTCTAAGTACGTAGTTCTAATTGACCTCTAAGTACGAAGTCCTAAATGACCTCTAAGAACGTAGTTCTATATTACCTCTAAGTACGTAGTTCTAAATGACCTCTAAGTACGTAGTTCTAATTGACCTCTAGGTACGTAGTTCTAAATGACCTCAAAGTAAGTAGTTCTAAATAACCTCTAAGTATGTGGTTCTAAATGACCTCTAAGTAAGTGGTTCTAAATGACCTCTAAGTACGTGGTTCTATATGATCTCTTAGTACGTGGTTCTAAATGACCTCTAAGTACGTGGGTTCTTCTAAATGACTTCTAAGTACGTGGTTCAAAATGTCCTCTAAGTACGTGGTTCTAAATGACCTTATATACGTAGTGCTAAATAACCTCTAAGTACGTGGTTCTAAATGACCTCTTAGTACGTGGTTATAAATGACCTCTAAGTACGTGCTTCTAAATGACCTCTAAGTAAGTAGTTCTAAATGACCCCTAAGTACGTAGTTCTAAATGACCTCTAGGTACGTACTTCCAAATGACATCTAAGTAAGTGGTTCTAAATGACCTCTAAGTACGTGGTCCTAAATGACCTCTAGGTACGTAGTTCTAAATGACCTCTAAGTAAGTAGTTCTAAATGACCTCTAAGTATGTGGTTCTAAATGACCTCTAAGTACGTAGTTCTAAATGACCTCCAAGTACGAAGTCCTAAATGACCTCTAAGAACGTAGTTCTATATTACCTCTAAGTACGTAGTTCTAAATGACCTCTAAGTACGTAGTTCTAATTGACCTCTAGGTACGTAGTTCTAAATGACCTCAAAGTAAGTAGTTTTAAATGACCTCTAAGTATCTGGTTCTAAATGACCTCTAAGTAAGTGGTTCTAAATGACCTCTAAGTACGTGGGTTCTTCTAAATGACTTCTAAGTACGTGGTTCAAAATGTCCTCTAAGTACGTGGTTCTAAATGACCTTATATACGTAGTGCTAAATAACCTCTAAGTACGTGGTTCTAAATGACCTCTTAGTACGTGGTTATAAATGACCTCTAAGTTCGTGCTTCTAAATGACCTCTAAGTAAGTAGTTCTAAATGACCCCTAAGTACGTAGTTCTAAATGACCTCTAGGTACGTACTTCCAAATGACATCTAAGTAAGTGGTTCTAAATGACCTCTAAGTACGTGGTCCTAAATGACCTCTAGGTACGTAGTTCTAAATGACCTCTAAGTAAGTAGTTCTAAATGACCTCTAAGTATGTGGTTCTAAATGACCTCTAAGTACGTAGTTCTAAATGACCTCTAAGAACGTAGTTCTATATTACCTCTAAGTACGTAGTTCTAAATGACCTCTAAGTACGTAGTTCTAATTTACCTCTTAGTACGTAGTTCTAAATGACCTCAAAGTAAGTAGTTCTAAATGACCTCTAAGTATGTGGTTCTAAATGACCTCTGAGTAAGTGGTTCTAAATGACCTCTAAGTACGTGGTTCTATATGATCTCTTAGTACGTGGTTCTAAATGACCTCTAAGTACGTGGGTTCTTCTAAATGACTTCTAAGTACGTGGTTCAAAATGTCCTCTAAGTACGTGGTTCTAAATGACCTTATATACGTAGTGCTAAATAACCTCTAAGTACGTGGTTCTAAATGTCCTCTAAGTACGTGGTTCTAAATGACCTTATATACGTAGTGCTAAATAACCTCTAAGTACGTGGTTCTAAATGACCTCTTAGTACGAGGTTATAAATGACCTCTAAGTACGTGCTTCTAAATGACCTTATATACGTAGTGCTAAATAACCTCTAAGTACGTGGTTCTAAATGACCTCTTAGTACGAGGTTATAAATGACCTCTAAGTACGTGCTTCTAAATGACCTCTAAGTAAGTAGTTCTAAATGACCCCTAAGTACGTAGTTCTAAATGACCTCTAGGTACGTACTTCCAAATGACATCTAAGTAAGTGTTTCTAAATGACCTCTAAGTACGTGGTCCTAAATGACCTCTAGGTACGTAGTTCTAAATGACCTCCAAGTAAGTAGTTCTAAATGACCTCTAAGTATGTGGTTCTAAATGATATCTAAGTACGTAGTTCTAAATGACCTCTAAGTACGAAGTCCTAAATGACCTCTAAGAACGTAGTTCTATATTACCTCTAAGTACGTAGTTCTAAAAGACCTCTAAGTACGTAGTTCTAATTGACCTCTAGGTACGTAGTTCTAAATGACCTCAAGGTAAGTGGTTCTAAATGACCTCTAAGTACGTGGGTTCTTCTAAATGACTTCTAAGTACGTGGTTCAAAATGTCCTCTAAGTACGTGGTTCTAAATGACCTTATATACGTAGTGCTAAATAACCTCTAAGTACGTGGTTCTAAATGACCTCTTAGTACGTGGTTATGAATGACCTCTAAGTACGTGCTTCTAAATGACCTATAAGTAAGTAGCTCTAAATGACCCCTAAGTACGTACTTCTAAATGACCTCTAGGTACGTACTTCCAAATGACATCTAAGTAAGTGGTTCTAAATGACCTCTAAGTACGTGGTCCTAAATGACCTCTAGGTACGTAGTTCTAATTGACCTCTAGGTACGTAGTTCTAAATGACCTCAAAGTAAGTAGTTCTAAATGACCTCTAAGTATGTGGTTCTAAATGACCTCTAAGTAAGTGGTTCTAAATGACCTCTAAGTACGTGGTTCTATATGATCTCTTAGTACGTGGTTCTAAATGACCTATAAGTACGTGGGTTCTTCTAAATGACTTCTAAGTACGTGGTTCAAAATGTCCTCTAAGTACGTGGTTTTAAATGACCTTATATACGTAGTGCTAAATAACCTCTAAGTACGTGGTTCTAAATGTCCTCCAAAGTACGTGGTTCTAATTGACCTGATATACGTAGTGCTAAATAACCTCTAAGTACGTGGTTCTAAATCACCTCTAAGTACGTGGTTCTGAATGACCTCTAAGTTCGTGGGTTCTAAATGACCTCTTAGAACGTAGTTCTAACTGACCTCTAATTACATGGTTTTAACTATCCTCTAAGTACGTGGTTCTAAATGACCTCTAAGTACGAGGTTCTAAATGACCTCTAGGTACGTAGTTCTAAATGACCTCTAAGTAAGTAGTTCTAAATGACCTCTAAGTACGTGCTTCTAAATGACCTCTAAGTAAGTGGTTCTAAATGACCCCTAAGTACGTAGTTCTAAATGACCTCTAGGTACGTACTTCCAAATGAGATCTAAGTAAGTGGTTCTAAATGACCTCTAAGTACGTGGTCCTAAATGACCTCTAGGTACGTAGTTCTAAATGACCTCTAAGTAAGTAGTTCTAAATGACCTCTAAGTATGTGGTTCTAAATGACCTCTAAGTACGTAGTTCTAAATGACCTCTAAGAACGTAGTTCTATATTACCTCTAAGTACGTAGTTCTAAATGACCTCTAAGTACGTAGTTCTAATTGTCCTCTAAGTACGTAGTTCTAAATGACCTCAAAGTAAGTAGTTCTAAAGGACCTCTAAGTATGTGGTTCTAAATGACCTCTAAGTAAGTGGTTCTAAATGACCTCTAAGTACGTGGTTCTATATGATCTCTTAGTACGTGGTTCTAAATGACCTCTAAGTACGTGGGTTCTTCTAAATGACTTCTAAGTACGTGGTTCAAAATGTCCTCTAAGTACGTGGTTCTAAATGACCTTATATACGTAGTGCTAAATAACCTCTAAGTACGTGGTTCTAAATGTCCTCTAAGTACGTGGTTCTAAATGACCTTATATACGTAGTGCTAAATAACCTCTAAGTACGTGGTTCTAAATCACCTCTAAGTACGTGGTTCTGAATGACCTCTAAGTTCGTGGGTTCTAAATGACCTCTTAGAACGTAGTTCTAACTGACCTCTAATTACATGGTTTTAACTATCCTCTAAGTACGTGGTTCTAAATCACCTCTAAGTACGAGGTTCTAAATGACCTCTAAGTACGTGGTTCTAAATGACCTCTAAGTACTTGGTTCTAAATGACCTCTAAGTCAGTAGTTCTAAATGACATCTAAGTACGTAGTTTTAAATGACCTCTAAATAGTTGGTTCTAAATGACCTCTAAGTACGTGGTTCTAAATATCTTCTAAGTACGTAGTTCTAAATGACGTCTAAGTACGTAGTTCTAAATACCTCTAGAAACGTAGTTCCAAATGACCTCTAAGTAAGTGGTTCTAAATGTACTCTAAGTACGTGGTCCTAAATGACCTCTAGGTACGTAGTTCTAAATGACCTCTAAGTAAGTAGTTCTAAATGACCTCTAAGTATGTGGTTCTAAATGACCTCTAAGTACGTAGTTCTAAATGACCTCTAAGTACGAAGTCCTAAATGACCTCTAAGAACGTAGTTCTATATTACCTCTAAGTACGTAGTTCTAAATGACCTCTAAGTACGTAGTTCTAATTGAAATCTAGGTACGTAGTTCTAAATTACCTCAAAGTAAGTAGTTCTAAATGACCTCTAAGTATGTGGTTCTAAATGACCTCTAAGTAAGTGGTTCTAAATGACCTCTAAGTACGTGGTTCTATATGATATCTTAGTACGTGGTTCTAAATGACCTCTAAGTACGTGGGTTCTTCTAAATGACTTCTAAGTACGTGGTTCAAAATGTCCTCTAAGTACGTGGTTCTAAATGACCTTATATACGTAGTGCTAAATAACCTCTAAGTACGTGGTTCTAAATGACCTCTTAGTACGTGGTTATAAATGACCTCTAAGTACGTGCTTCTAAATGACCTCTAAGTAAGTAGTTCTAAATGACCCCTAAGTACGTAGTTCTAAATGACCTCTAGGTACGTACTTCCAAATGACATCTAAGTAAGTGTTTCTAAATGACCTCTAAGTACGTGGTCCTAAATGACCTCTAGGTACGTAGTTCTAAATGACCTCCAAGTAAGTAGTTCTAAATGACCTCTAAGTATGTGGTTCTAAATGATATCTAAGTACGTAGTTCTAAATGACCTCTAAGTACGAAGTCCTAAATGACCTCTAAGAACGTAGTTCTATATTACCTCTAAGTACGTAGTTCTAAAAGACCTCTAAGTACGTAGTTCTAATTGACCTCTAGGTACGTAGTTCTAAATGACCTCAAGGTAAGTGGTTCTAAATGACCTCTAAGTACGTGGGTTCTTCTAAATGACTTCTAAGTACGTGGTTCAAAATGTCCTCTAAGTACGTGGTTCTAAATGACCTTATATACGTAGTGCTAAATAACCTCTAAGTACGTGGTTCTAAATGACCTCTTAGTACGTGGTTATAAATGACCTCTAAGTACGTGCTTCTAAATGACCTCTAGGTAAGTAGTTCTAAATGACCCCTAAGTACGTAGTTCTAAATGACCTCTAGGTACGTACTTCCAAATGACATCTCAGTAAGTGGTTCTAAATGACCTCTAAGTACGTGGTCCTAAATGACCTCTAGGTACGTAGTTCTAAATGACCTCTAAGTAAGTAGTTCTAAATGACCTCTAAGTAAGTGGTTCTAAATAACCTCTAAGTACGTGGTTCTATATGATCTCTTAGTACGTGGTTCTAAATGACCTCTAAGTACGTGGGTTCTTCTAAATGACTTCTAAGTACGTGGTTCTAAATGTCCTCTAAGTACGTGGTTCTAAATGACCTTATATACGTAGTGCTAAATAACCTCTAAGTACGTGGTTCTAAATCACCTCTAAGTACGTGGTTCTGAATGACCTCTAAGTTCGTGGGTTCTAAATGACCTCTTAGAACGTAGTTCTAACTGACCTCTAATTACATGGTTTTAACTATCCTCTAAGTACGTGGTTCTAAATGACCTCTAAGTACGAGGTTCTAAATGACCTCTAGGTACGTAGTTCTAAATGACCTCTAAGTAAGTAGTTCTAAATGACCTCTAAGTATGTGGTTCTAAATGACCTCTAAGTACGTAGTTCTAAATGACCTCTAAGTACGAAGTCCTAAATGACCTCTAAGAACGTAGTTCTATATTACCTCTAAGTACGTAGTTCTAAATGACATCTAAGTACGTAGTTCTAATTGACCTCTAGGTACGTAGTTCTAAATGACCTCAAAGTAAGTAGTTCTAAATGACCTCTAAGTATGTGGTTCTAAATGACCTCTAAGTAAGTGGTTCTAAATCACCTCTAAGTACGTGGTTCTAAATGACCTCTAAGTTCGTGGGTTCTTCTAAATGACTTCTAAGTACGTGGTTCAAAATGTCCTCTAAGTACGTGGTTCTAAATGACCTTATATACGTAGTGCTAAATAACCTCTAAGTACGTAGTTCTAAATGTCCTCTTAGTACGTGGTTCTAAATGACCATTATATACGTAGTGCTAAATAACCTCTAAGTACGTGGTTCTAAATCACCTCTAAGTACGTGGTTCTGAATGACCTCTATGTTCGTGGGTTCTAACTGACCTCTAATTACATGGTTTTAACTATCCTCTAAGTACGTGGTTCTAAATGACCTCTAAGTACGAGGTTCTAAATGACCTCTAAGTACGTGGTTCTAAATGAAATCTAAGTACTTGGTTCTAAATGACCTCTAAGTCAGTAGTTCTAAATGACACCTAAGTACGTAGTTCTAAATGACCTCTAGGTACGTACTTCCAAATGACTTCTAAGTAAGTGGTTCTAAATGACCTCTAAGTACGTGGTTCTAAATGACCTCTAACTACGTGGTTCTAAATGACCTCTAAGTACGTGCTTCTAAATGGCCTCTAGGTACGTACTTCCAAATGACATCTAAGTAAGTGGTTCTAAATGACCTCTAAGTACGTTGTTCTAAATGACCTCTAAGTATGTGGTTCTAAATGACCTCTAAGTACGTGGTTCTAAATGACCTCTAAATACTTAGTTCAAATGCCCTCTATGTACGTGGTTCCAAATGTCCTCTAAGTACGTGGTTCTAAATGACCTAATATACGTAGTTCTAAATGACCTCTAAGTACTTGGTTCTAAATGACCTCTAACTACGTGGTTCTAAATGACCTCTAAGTACGTGCTTCTAAATGACCTCTAAGTAAGTAGTTCTAAATGACCCCTAAGTACGTAGTTCTAAATGACCTCTAGGTACGTACTTCCAAATGACTTCTAAGTAAGTGGTTCTAAATGACCTCTAAGTACGTAGTTCTAAATGTCCTCTAAGTACGTGGTTCTAAAAGACCTCATATACGTAGTTCTAAATGACCTCTAAGTACGTGGGTTCTAAATGACCCCTATGTTCGTAGTTCTAAATGACCTCTAAATACGTAGCTCTAAATGACCTCTAAGTACGTAGTTCTAAATAACCTCTATGTACGTGGTTCTATATGACCTCTAAGTTCGTGGGCTCTAAATGACATCTGAGTACGTGGTTCTAAATGACCTCTAAGTACGTAGTTCTAAATGACCTCTAAGTTGTTGGTTCTAAATGACCTCTAAGTACGTAGTTCTAAATACCTCTAGATACGTAGTTCCAAATGACCTCTAAGTAAGTGGTTCTAAATGACCTCTAAGTAAGTGGTCCTAAATGACCTCTAGGTACGTAGTTCTAAATGACCTCTAAGTAAGTAGTTCTAAATGACCTCTAAGTATGTGGTTCTAAATGACCTCTAAGTACGTAGTTCTAAATGACCTCTAAGTACGAAGTCCTAAATGACCTCTAAGAACGTAGTTCTATATTACCTCTAAGTACGTAGTTCTAAATGACCTCTAAGTACGTAGTTCTAATTGACCTCTAGGTTCGTAGTTCTAAATGACCTCAAAGTAAGTAGTTCTAAATGACCTCTAAGTATGTGGTTCTAAATGACCTCTAAGTAAGTGGTTCTAAATGACCTCTAAGTACGTGGTTCTATATGATCTCTTAGTACGTGGTTTTAAATGACCTCTAAGTACGTGGGTTCTTCTAAATGACTTCTAAGTACGTGGTTCAAAATGTCCTCTAAGTACGTGGTTCTAAATGACCTTATATACGTAGTGCTAAATAACCTCTAAGTACGTGTTTCTAAATGTCCTCTAAGTACGTGGTTCTAAATGACCTTATATACGTAGTGCTAAATAACCTCTAAGTACATGGTTCTAAATCACCTCTAAGTACGCGGTTCTGAATGACCTCTAAGTTCGTGGGTTCTAAATGACCTCTTATAACGTAGTTCTAACTGACCTCTAATTACATGGTTTTAACTATCCTCTAAGTACGTGGTTCTAAATGACCTCTAAGTACGACGTTCTAAATGACCTCTAAGTACGTGGTTCTAAATGACCTCTAACTACGTGGTTCTAAATGACCTCTAAGTACGTGCTTCTAAATGACCTCTAGGTACGTACTTCCAAATGACATCTAAGTAAGTGGTTCTAAATGACCTCTAAGTACGTGGTCCTAAATGACCTCTAGGTACGTAGTTCTAAATGACCTCTAAGTAAGTAGTTCTAAATGACCTCTAAGTATGTGGTTCTAAATGACCTCTAAGTACGTGGGTTCTTCTAAATGACCTCTAAGTACGTAGTGCTAAATAACCTCTAAGTACGTGTTTCTAAATGTCCTCTAAGTACGTGGTTCTAAATGACCTTATATACGTAGTGCTAAATAACCTCTAAGTACATGGTTCTAAATCACCTCTAAGTACGTGGTTCTGAATGACCTCTAAGTTCGTGGGTTCTAAATGACCTCTTAGAACGTAGTTCTAACTGACCTCTACTTACATGGTTTTAACTATCCTCTAAGAACGTGGTTCTAAATGACCTCTAAGTACGAGGTTCTAAATGACCTCTAAGTACGTGGTTCTAAATGACCTCTAAGTACTTGGTTCTAAATGACCTCTAAGTCAGTAGTTCTAAATGACCTCTAAGTACGTGGTTCTATATGATCTCTTAGTACGTGGTTCTAAATGACCTCTAAGTACGTGGGTTCTTCTAAATGACTTCTAAGTACGTGGTTCAAAATGTCCTCTAAGTACGTGGTTCTAAATGACCTTATATACGTAGTGCTAAATAACCTCTAAGTACGTGGTTCTAAATGACCTCTTAGTACGTGGTTATAAATGACCTCTAAGTACGTGCTTCTAAATGACCTCTAAGTAAGTAGTTCTAAATGACCCCTAAGTACGTAGTTCTAAATGACCTCTAGGTACGTACTTCCTCATGACATCTAAGTAAGTGTTTCTAAATGACCTCTAAGTACGTGGTCCTAAATGACCTCTAGGTACGTAGTTCTAAATGACCTCCAAGTAAGTAGTTCTAAATGACCTCTAAGTATGTGGTTCTAAATGATATCTAAGTACGTAGTTCTAAATGACCTCTAAGTACGAAGTCCTAAATGACCTCTAAGAACGTAGTTCTATATTACCTCTAAGTACGTAGTTCTAAAAGACCTCTAAGTACGTAGTTCTAATTGACCTCTAGGTACGTAGTTCTAAATGACCTCAAGGTAAGTGGTTCTAAATGACCTCTAAGTACGTGGGTTCTTCTAAATGACTTCTAAGTACGTGGTTCAAAATGTCCTCTAAGTACGTGGTTCTAAATGACCTTATATACGTAGTGCCAAATAACCTCTAAGTACGTGGTTCTAAATGACCTCTTAGTACGTGGTTATAAATGACCTCTAAGTACGTGCTTCTAAATGACCTCTAGGTAAGTAGTTCTAAATGACCCCTAAGTACGTAGTTCTAAATGACCTCTTGGTACGTACTTCCAAATGACATCTCAGTAAGTGGTTCTAAATAACCTCTAAGTACGTGGTCCTAAATGACCTCTAGGTACGTAGTTCTAAATGACCTCTAAGTAAGTAGTTCTAAATGACCTCTAAGTAAGTGGTTCTAAATGACCTCTAAGTACGTGGTTCTATATGATCTCTTAGTACGTGGTTCTAAATGACCTCTAAGTACGTGGGTTCTTCTAAATGACTTCTAAGTACGTGGTTCAAAATGTCCTCTAAGTACGTGGTTCTAAATGACCTTATATACGTAGTGCTAAATAACCTCTAAGTACGTGGTTCTAAATGTCCTCTAAGTACGTGGTTCTAAATGACCTTATATACGTAGTGCTAAATAACCTCTAAGTACGTGGTTCTAAATCACCTCTAAGTACGTGGTTCTGAATGACCTCTAAGTTCGTGGGTTCTAAATGACCTCTTAGAACGTAGTTCTAACTGACCTCTAATTACATGGTTTTAACTATCCTCTAAGTACGTGGTTCTAAATGACCTCTAAGTACGAGGTTCTAAATGACCTCTAGGTACGTAGTTCTAAATGACCTCTAAGTAAGTAGTTCTAAATGACCTCTAAGTATGTGGTTCTAAATGACCTCTAAGTACGTAGTTCTAAATGACCTCTAAGTACGAAGTCCTAAATGACCTCTAAGAACGTAGTTCTATATTACCTCTAAGTACGTAGTTCTAAATGACCTCTAAGTACGTAGTTCTAATTGACCTCTAGGTACGTAGTTCTAAATGACCTCAAAGTAAGTAGTTCTAAATGACCTCTAAGTATGTGGTTCTAAATGACCTCTAAGTAAGTGGTTCTAAATCACCTCTAAGTACGTGGTTCTAAATGACCTCTAAGTACGTGGGTTCTTCTAAATGACTTCTAAGTACGTGGTTCAAAATGTCCTCTAAGTACGTGGTTCTAAATGACCTTATATACGTAGTGCTAAATAACCTCTAAGTACGTAGTTCTAAATGTCCTCTTAGTACGTGGTTCTAAATGACCTTATATACGTAGTGCTAAATAACCTCTAAGTACGTGGTTCTAAATCACCTCTAAGTACGTGGTTCTGAATGACCTCTATGTTCGTGGGTTCTAACTGACCTCTAATTACATGGTTTTAACTATCCTCTAAGTACGTGGTTCTAAATGACCTCTAAGTACGAGGTTCTAAATGACCTCTAAGTACGTGGTTCTAAATGAAATCTAAGTACTTGGTTCTAAATGACTTCTAAGTCAGTAGTTCTAAATGACACCTAAGTACGTAGTTCTAAATGACCTCTAGGTACGTACTTCTAAATGACTTCTAAGTAAGTGGTTCTAAATGACCTCTAAGTACGTGGTTCTAAATGACCTCTAACTACGTGGTTCTAAATGACCTCTAAGTACGTGCTTCTAAATGGCCTCTAGGTACGTACTTCCAAATGACATCTAAGTAAGTGGTTCTAAATGACCTCTAAGTACGTTGTTCTAAATGACCTCTAAGTATGTGGTTCTAAATGACCTCTAAGTACGTGGTTCTAAATGACCTCTAAATACTTAGTTCAAATGCCCTCTATGTACGTGGTTCCAAATGTCCTCTAAGTACGTGGTTCGAAATGACCTAATATACGTAGTTCTAAATGACCTCTAAGTACGTGGTTCTAAATGACCTCTAACTACGTGGTTCTAAATGACCTCTAAGTACGTGCTTCTAAATGACCTCTAAGTAAGTAGTTCTAAATGACCCCTAAGTACGTAGTTCTAAATGACCTCTAGGTACGTACTTCCAAATGACTTCTAAGTAAGTGGTTCTAAATGACCTCTAAGTACGTGGTTCTAAATGTCCTCTAAGTACGTGGTTCTAAAAGACCTCATACACGTAGTTCTAAATGACCTCTAAGTACGTGGGTTCTAAATGACCCCTATGTTCGTAGTTCTAAATGACCTCTAAATACGTAGCTCTAAATGACCTCTAAGTACGTAGTTCTAAATGACCTCTATGTACGTGGTTCTATATGACCTCTAAGTTCGTGGGCTCCAAATGACATCTGAGTACGTGGTTCTAAATGACCTCTAAGTACGTAGTTCTAAATGACCTCTAAGTTGTTGGTTCTAAATGACCTCTAAGTACGTAGTTCTAAATACCTCTAGATACGTAGTTCCAAATGACCTCTAAGTAAGTGGTTCTAAATGACCTCTAAGTACGTGGTCCTAAATGACCTCTAGGTACGTAGTTCTAAATGACCTCTAAGTAAGTAGTTCTAAATGACCTCTAAGTATGTGGTTCTAAATGACCTCTAAGTACGTAGTTCTAAATGACCTCTAAGTACGAAGTCCTAAATGACCTCTAAGAACGTAGTTCTATATTACCTCTAAGTACGTAGTTCTAAATGACCTCTAAGTCAGTAGTTCTAAATGACACCTAAGTACGTAGTTCTAAATGACCTCTAGGTACGTACTTCCAAATGACTTCTAAGTAAGTGGTTCTAAATGACCTCTAAGTACGTGGTTCTAAATGACCTCTAACTACGTGGTTCTAAATGACCTCTAAGTACGTGCTTCTAAATGGCCTCTAGGTACGTACTTCCAAATGACATCTAAGTAAGTGGTTCTAAATGACCTCTAAGTACGTTGTTCTAAATGACCTCTAAGTATGTGGTTCTAAATGACCTCTAAGTACGTGGTTCTAAATGACCTCTAAATACTTAGTTCAAATGCCCTCTATGTACGTGGTTCCAAATGTCCTCTAAGTACGTGGTTCTAAATGACCTAATATACGTAGTTCTAAATGACCTCTAAGTACTTGGTTCTAAATGACCTCTAACTACGTGGTTCTAAATGACCTCTAAGTACGTGCTTCTAAATGACCTCTAAGTAAGTAGTTCTAAATGACCCCTAAGTACGTAGTTCTAAATGACCTCTAGGTACGTACTTCCAAATGACTTCTAAGTAAGTGGTTCTAAATGACCTCTAAGTACGTAGTTCTAAATGTCCTCTAAGTACGTGGTTCTAAAAGACCTCATATACGTAGTTCTAAATGACCTCTAAGTACGTGGGTTCTAAATGACCCCTATGTTCGTAGTTCTAAATGACCTCTAAATACGTAGCTCTAAATGACCTCTAAGTACGTAGTTCTAAATAACCTCTATGTACGTGGTTCTATATGACCTCTAAGTTCGTGGGCTCTAAATGACATCTGAGTACGTGGTTCTAAATGACCTCTAAGTACGTAGTTCTAAATGACCTCTAAGTTGTTGGTTCTAAATGACCTCTAAGTACGTAGTTCTAAATACCTCTAGATACGTAGTTCCAAATGACCTCTAAGTAAGTGGTTCTAAATGACCTCTAAGTAAGTGGTCCTAAATGACCTCTAGGTACGTAGTTCTAAATGACCTCTAAGTAAGTAGTTCTAAATGACCTCTAAGTATGTGGTTCTAAATGACCTCTAAGTACGTAGTTCTAAATGACCTCTAAGTACGAAGTCCTAAATGACCTCTAAGAACGTAGTTCTATATTACCTCTAAGTACGTAGTTCTAAATGACCTCTAAGTACGTAGTTCTAATTGACCTCTAGGTTCGTAGTTCTAAATGACCTCAAAGTAAGTAGTTCTAAATGACCTCTAAGTATGTGGTTCTAAATGACCTCTAAGTAAGTGGTTCTAAATGACCTCTAAGTACGTGGTTCTATATGATCTCTTAGTACGTGGTTTTAAATGACCTCTAAGTACGTGGGTTCTTCTAAATGACTTCTAAGTACGTGGTTCAAAATGTCCTCTAAGTACGTGGTTCTAAATGACCTTATATACGTAGTGCTAAATAACCTCTAAGTACGTGTTTCTAAATGTCCTCTAAGTACGTGGTTCTAAATGACCTCTAAGTACGTAGTTCTAAATGACCTCTAAGTACGAAGTCCTAAATGACCTCTAAGAACGTAGTTCTATATTACCTCTAAGTATGTGGTTCTAAATGACCTCTAAGTAAGTGGTTCTAAATGACCTCTAAGTACGTGGTTCTATATGATCTCTTAGTACGTGGTTTTAAATGACCTCTAAGTACGTGGGTTCTTCTAAATGACTTCTAAGTACGTGGTTCAAAATGTCCTCTAAGTACGTGGTTCTAAATGACCTTATATACGTAGTGCTAAATAACCTCTAAGTACGTGTTTCTAAATGTCCTCTAAGTACGTGGTTCTAAATGACCTTATATACGTAGTGCTAAATAACCTCTAAGTACATGGTTCTAAATCACCTCTAAGTACGCGGTTCTGAATGACCTCTAAGTTCGTGGGTTCTAAATGACCTCTTATAACGTAGTTCTAACTGACCTCTAATTACATGGTTTTAACTATCCTCTAAGTACGTGGTTCTAAATGACCTCTAAGTACGACGTTCTAAATGACCTCTAAGTACGTGGTTCTAAATGACCTCTAACTACGTGGTTCTAAATGACCTCTAAGTACGTGCTTCTAAATGACCTCTAGGTACGTACTTCCAAATGACATCTAAGTAAGTGGTTCTAAATGACCTCTAAGTACGTGGTCCTAAATGACCTCTAGGTACGTAGTTCTAAATGACCTCTAAGTAAGTAGTTCTAAATGACCTCTAAGTATGTGGTTCTAAATGACCTCTAAGTACGTGGGTTCTTCTAAATGACCTCTAAGTACGTAGTGCTAAATAACCTCTAAGTACGTGTTTCTAAATGTCCTCTAAGTACGTGGTTCTAAATGACCTTATATACGTAGTGCTAAATAACCTCTAAGTACATGGTTCTAAATCACCTCTAAGTACGTGGTTCTGAATGACCTCTAAGTTCGTGGGTTCTAAATGACCTCTTAGAACGTAGTTCTAACTGACCTCTACTTACATGGTTTTAACTATCCTCTAAGAACGTGGTTCTAAATGACCTCTAAGTACGAGGTTCTAAATGACCTCTAAGTACGTGGTTCTAAATGACCTCTAAGTACTTGGTTCTAAATGACCTCTAAGTCAGTAGTTCTAAATGACCTCTAAGTACGTGGTTCTATATGATCTCTTAGTACGTGGTTCTAAATGACCTCTAAGTACGTGGGTTCTTCTAAATGACTTCTAAGTACGTGGTTCAAAATGTCCTCTAAGTACGTGGTTCTAAATGACCTTATATACGTAGTGCTAAATAACCTCTAAGTACGTGGTTCTAAATGACCTCTTAGTACGTGGTTATAAATGACCTCTAAGTACGTGCTTCTAAATGACCTCTAAGTAAGTAGTTCTAAATGACCCCTAAGTACGTAGTTCTAAATGACCTCTAGGTACGTACTTCCTCATGACATCTAAGTAAGTGTTTCTAAATGACCTCTAAGTACGTGGTCCTAAATGACCTCTAGGTACGTAGTTCTAAATGACCTCCAAGTAAGTAGTTCTAAATGACCTCTAAGTATGTGGTTCTAAATGATATCTAAGTACGTAGTTCTAAATGACCTCTAAGTACGAAGTCCTAAATGACCTCTAAGAACGTAGTTCTATATTACCTCTAAGTACGTAGTTCTAAAAGACCTATAAGTACGTAGTTCTAATTGACCTCTAGGTACGTAGTTCTAAATGACCTCAAGGTAAGTGGTTCTAAATGACCTCTAAGTACGTGGGTTCTTCTAAATGACTTCTAAGTACGTGGTTCAAAATGTCCTCTAAGTACGTGGTTCTAAATGACCTTATATACGTAGTGCCAAATAACCTCTAAGTACGTGGTTCTAAATGACCTCTTAGTACGTGGTTATAAATGACCTCTAAGTACGTGCTTCTAAATGACCTCTAGGTAAGTAGTTCTAAATGACCCCTAAGTACGTAGTTCTAAATGACCTCTTGGTACGTACTTCCAAATGACATCTCAGTAAGTGGTTCTAAATAACCTCTAAGTACGTGGTCCTAAATGACCTCTAGGTACGTAGTTCTAAATGACCTCTAAGTAAGTAGTTCTAAATGACCTCTAAGTAAGTGGTTCTAAATGACCTCTAAGTACGTGGTTCTATATGATCTCTTAGTACGTGGTTCTAAATGACCTCTAAGTACGTGGGTTCTTCTAAATGACTTCTAAGTACGTGGTTCAAAATGTCCTCTAAGTACGTGGTTCTAAATGACCTTATATACGTAGTGCTAAATAACCTCTAAGTACGTGGTTCTAAATGTCCTCTAAGTACGTGGTTCTAAATGACCTTATATACGTAGTGCTAAATAACCTCTAAGTACGTGGTTCTAAATCACCTCTAAGTACGTGGTTCTGAATGACCTCTAAGTTCGTGGGTTCTAAATGACCTCTTAGAACGTAGTTCTAACTGACCTCTAATTACATGGTTTTAACTATCCTCTAAGTACGTGGTTCTAAATGACCTCTAAGTACGAGGTTCTAAATGACCTCTAGGTACGTAGTTCTAAATGACCTCTAAGTAAGTAGTTCTAAATGACCTCTAAGTATGTGGTTCTAAATGACCTCTAAGTACGTAGTTCTAAATGACCTCTAAGTACGAAGTCCTAAATGACCTCTAAGAACGTAGTTCTATATTACCTCTAAGTACGTAGTTCTAAATGACCTCTAAGTACGTAGTTCTAATTGACCTCTAGGTACGTAGTTCTAAATGACCTCAAAGTAAGTAGTTCTAAATGACCTCTAAGTATGTGGTTCTAAATGACCTCTAAGTAAGTGGTTCTAAATCACCTCTAAGTACGTGGTTCTAAATGACCTCTAAGTACGTGGGTTCTTCTAAATGACTTCTAAGTACGTGGTTCAAAATGTCCTCTAAGTACGTGGTTCTAAATGACCTTATATACGTAGTGCTAAATAACCTCTAAGTACGTAGTTCTAAATGTCCTCTTAGTACGTGGTTCTAAATGACCTTATATACGTAGTGCTAAATAACCTCTAAGTACGTGGTTCTAAATCACCTCTAAGTACGTGGTTCTGAATGACCTCTATGTTCGTGGGTTCTAACTGACCTCTAATTACATGGTTTTAACTATCCTCTAAGTACGTGGTTCTAAATGACCTCTAAGTACGAGGTTCTAAATGACCTCTAAGTACGTGGTTCTAAATGAAATCTAAGTACTTGGTTCTAAATGACTTCTAAGTCAGTAGTTCTAAATGACACCTAAGTACGTAGTTCTAAATGACCTCTAGGTACGTACTTCTAAATGACTTCTAAGTAAGTGGTTCTAAATGACCTCTAAGTACGTGGTTCTAAATGACCTCTAACTACGTGGTTCTAAATGACCTCTAAGTACGTGCTTCTAAATGGCCTCTAGGTACGTACTTCCAAATGACATCTAAGTAAGTGGTTCTAAATGACCTCTAAGTACGTTGTTCTAAATGACCTCTAAGTATGTGGTTCTAAATGACCTCTAAGTACGTGGTTCTAAATGACCTCTAAATACTTAGTTCAAATGCCCTCTATGTACGTGGTTCCAAATGTCCTCTAAGTACGTGGTTCGAAATGACCTAATATACGTAGTTCTAAATGACCTCTAAGTACGTGGTTCTAAATGACCTCTAACTACGTGGTTCTAAATGACCTCTAAGTACGTGCTTCTAAATGACCTCTAAGTAAGTAGTTCTAAATGACCCCTAAGTACGTAGTTCTAAATGACCTCTAGGTACGTACTTCCAAATGACTTCTAAGTAAGTGGTTCTAAATGACCTCTAAGTACGTGGTTCTAAATGTCCTCTAAGTACGTGGTTCTAAAAGACCTCATACACGTAGTTCTAAATGACCTCTAAGTACGTGGGTTCTAAATGACCCCTATGTTCGTAGTTCTAAATGACCTCTAAATACGTAGCTCTAAATGACCTCTAAGTACGTAGTTCTAAATGACCTCTATGTACGTGGTTCTATATGACCTCTAAGTTCGTGGGCTCCAAATGACATCTGAGTACGTGGTTCTAAATGACCTCTAAGTACGTAGTTCTAAATGACCTCTAAGTTGTTGGTTCTAAATGACCTCTAAGTACGTAGTTCTAAATACCTCTAGATACGTAGTTCCAAATGACCTCTAAGTAAGTGGTTCTAAATGACCTCTAAGTACGTGGTCCTAAATGACCTCTAGGTACGTAGTTCTAAATGACCTCTAAGTAAGTAGTTCTAAATGACCTCTAAGTATGTGGTTCTAAATGACCTCTAAGTACGTAGTTCTAAATGACCTCTAAGTACGAAGTCCTAAATGACCTCTAAGAACGTAGTTCTATATTACCTCTAAGTACGTAGTTCTAAATGACCTCTAAGTACGTAGTTCTAATTGACCTCTAGGTTCGTAGTTCTAAATGACCTCAAAGTAAGTAGTTCTAAATGACCTCTAAGTATGTGGTTCTAAATGACCTCTAAGTAAGTGGTTCTAAATGACCTCTAAGTACGTGGTTCTATATGATCTCTTAGTACGTGGTTTTAAATGACCTCTAAGTACGTGGGTTCTTCTAAATGACTTCTAAGTACGTGGTTCAAAATGTCCTCTAAGTACGTGGTTCTAAATGACCTTATATACGTAGTGCTAAATAACCTCTAAGTACGTGTTTCTAAATGTCCTCTAAGTACGTGGTTCTAAATGACCTTATATACGTAGTGCTAAATAACCTCTAAGTACATGGTTCTAAATCACCTCTAAGTACGCGGTTCTGAATGACCTCTAAGTTCGTGGGTTCTAAATGACCTCTTATAACGTAGTTCTAACTGACCTCTAATTACATGGTTTTAACTATCCTCTAAGTACGTGGTTCTAAATGACCTCTAAGTACGACGTTCTAAATGACCTCTAAGTACGTGGTTCTAAATGACCTCTAACTACGTGGTTCTAAATGACCTCTAAGTACGTGCTTCTAAATGACCTCTAGGTACGTACTTCCAAATGACATCTAAGTAAGTGGTTCTAAATGACCTCTAAGTACGTGGTCCTAAATGACCTCTAGGTACGTAGTTCTAAATGACCTCTAAGTAAGTAGTTCTAAATGACCTCTAAGTATGTGGTTCTAAATGACCTCTAAGTACGTGGGTTCTTCTAAATGACCTCTAAGTACGTAGTGCTAAATAACCTCTAAGTACGTGTTTCTAAATGTCCTCTAAGTACGTGGTTCTAAATGACCTTATATACGTAGTGCTAAATAACCTCTAAGTACATGGTTCTAAATCACCTCTAAGTACGTGGTTCTGAATGACCTCTAAGTTCGTGGGTTCTAAATGACCTCTTAGAACGTAGTTCTAACTGACCTCTAATTACATGGTTTTAACTATCCTCTAAGAACGTGGTTCTAAATGACCTCTAAGTACGAGGTTCTAAATGACCTCTAAGTACGTGGTTCTAAATGACCTCTAAGTACTTGGTTCTAAATGACCTCTAAGTCAGTAGTTCTAAATGACCTCTAAGTACGTGGTTCTATATGATCTCTTAGTACGTGGTTCTAAATGACCTCTAAGTACGTGGGTTCTTCTAAATGACTTCTAAGTACGTGGTTCAAAATGTCCTCTAAGTACGTGGTTCTAAATGACCTTATATACGTAGTGCTAAATAACCTCTAAGTACGTGGTTCTAAATGACCTCTTAGTACGTGGTTATAAATGACCTCTAAGTACGTGCTTCTAAATGACCTCTAAGTAAGTAGTTCTAAATGACCCCTAAGTACGTAGTTCTAAATGACCTCTAGGTACGTACTTCCTCATGACATCTAAGTAAGTGTTTCTAAATGACCTCTAAGTACGTGGTCCTAAATGACCTCTAGGTACGTAGTTCTAAATGACCTCCAAGTAAGTAGTTCTAAATGACCTCTAAGTATGTGGTTCTAAATGATATCTAAGTACGTAGTTCTAAATGACCTCTAAGTACGAAGTCCTAAATGACCTCTAAGAACGTAGTTCTATATTACCTCTAAGTACGTAGTTCTAAAAGACCTCTAAGTACGTAGTTCTAATTGACCTCTAGGTACGTAGTTCTAAATGACCTCAAGGTAAGTGGTTCTAAATGACCTCTAAGTACGTGGGTTCTTCTAAATGACTTCTAAGTACGTGGTTCAAAATGTCCTCTAAGTACGTGGTTCTAAATGACCTTATATACGTAGTGCCAAATAACCTCTAAGTACGTGGTTCTAAATGACCTCTTAGTACGTGGTTATAAATGACCTCTAAGTACGTGCTTCTAAATGACCTCTAGGTAAGTAGTTCTAAATGACCCCTAAGTACGTAGTTCTAAATGACCTCTTGGTACGTACTACCAAATGACATCTCAGTAAGTGGTTCTAAATAACCTCTAAGTACGTGGTCCTAAATGACCTCTAGGTACGTAGTTCTAAATGACCTCTAAGTAAGTAGTTCTAAATGACCTCTAAGTAAGTGGTTCTAAATGACCTCTAAGTACGTGGTTCTATATGATCTCTTAGTACGTGGTTCTAAATGACCTCTAAGTACGTGGGTTCTTCTAAATGACTTCTAAGTACGTGGTTCAAAATGTCCTCTAAGTACGTGGTTCTAAATGACCTTATATACGTAGTGCTAAATAACCTCTAAGTACGTGGTTCTAAATGTCCTCTAAGTACGTGGTTCTAAATGACCTTATATACGTAGTGCTAAATAACCTCTAAGTACGTGGTTCTAAATCACCTCTAAGTACGTGGTTCTGAATGACCTCTAAGTTCGTGGGTTCTAAATGACCTCTTAGAACGTAGTTCTAACTGACCTCTAATTACATGGTTTTAACTATCCTCTAAGTACGTGGTTCTAAATGACCTCTAAGTACGAGGTTCTAAATGACCTCTAGGTACGTAGTTCTAAATGACCTCTAAGTAAGTAGTTCTAAATGACCTCTAAGTATGTGGTTCTAAATGACCTCTAAGTACGTAGTTCTAAATGACCTCTAAGTACGAAGTCCTAAATGACCTCTAAGAACGTAGTTCTATATTACCTCTAAGTACGTAGTTCTAAATGACCTCTAAGTACGTAGTTCTAATTGACCTCTAGGTACGTAGTTCTAAATGACCTCAAAGTAAGTAGTTCTAAATGACCTCTAAGTATGTGGTTCTAAATGACCTCTAAGTAAGTGGTTCTAAATCACCTCTAAGTACGTGGTTCTAAATGAAATCTAAGTACGTGGGTTCTTCTAAATGACTTCTAAGTACGTGGTTCAAAATGTCCTCTAAGTACGTGGTTCTAAATGACCTTATATACGTAGTGCTAAATAACCTCTAAGTACGTAGTTCTAAATGTCCTCTTAGTACGTGGTTCTAAATGACCTTATATACGTAGTGCTAAATAACCTCTAAGTACGTGGTTCTAAATCACCTCTAAGTACGTGGTTCTGAATGACCTCTATGTTCGTGGGTTCTAACTGACCTCTAATTACATGGTTTTAACTATCCTCTAAGTACGTGGTTCTAAATGACCTCTAAGTACGAGGTTCTAAATGACCTCTAAGTACGTGGTTCTAAATGAAATCTAAGTACTTGGTTCTAAATGACTTCTAAGTCAGTAGTTCTAAATGACACCTAAGTACGTAGTTCTAAATGACCTCTAGGTACGTACTTCTAAATGACTTCTAAGTAAGTGGTTCTAAATGACCTCTAAGTACGTGGTTCTAAATGACCTCTAACTACGTGGTTCTAAATGACCTCTAAGTACGTGCTTCTAAATGGCCTCTAGGTACGTACTTCCAAATGACATCTAAGTAAGTGGTTCTAAATGACCTCTAAGTACGTTGTTCTAAATGACCTCTAAGTATGTGGTTCTAAATGACCTCTAAGTACGTGGTTCTAAATGACCTCTAAATACTTAGTTCAAATGCCCTCTATGTACGTGGTTCCAAATGTCCTCTAAGTACGTGGTTCTAAATGACCTAATATACGTAGTTCTAAATGACCTCTAAGTACGTGGTTCTAAATGACCTCTAACTACGTGGTTCTAAATGACCTCTAAGTACGTGCTTCTAAATGACCTCTAAGTAAGTAGTTCTAAATGACCCCTAAGTACGTAGTTCTAAATGACCTCTAGGTACGTACTTCCAAATGACTTCTAAATAAGTGGTTCTAAATGACCTCTAAGTACGTGGTTCTAAATGTCCTCTAAGTACGTGGTTCTAAAAGACCTCATACACGTAGTTCTAAATGACCTCTAAGTACGTGGGTTCTAAATGACCCCTATGTTCGTAGTTCTAAATGACCTCTAAATACGTAGCTCTAAATGACCTCTAAGTACGTAGTTCTAAATGACCTCTATGTACGTGGTTCTATATGACCTCTAAGTTCGTGGGCTCTAAATGACATCTGAGTACGTGGTTCTAAATGACCTCTAAGTACGTAGTTCTAAATGACCTCTAAGTTGTTGGTTCTAAATGACCTCTAAGTACGTAGTTCTAAATACCTCTAGATACGTAGTTCCAAATGACCTCTAAGTAAGTGGTTCTAAATGACCTCTAAGTACGTGGTCCTAAATGACCTCTAGGTACGTAGTTCTAAATGACCTCTAAGTAAGTAGTTCTAAATGACCTCTAAGTATGTGGTTCTAAATGACCTCTAAGTACGTAGTTCTAAATGACCTCTAAGTACGAAGTCCTAAATGACCTCTAAGAACGTAGTTCTATATTACCTCTAAGTACGTAGTTCTAAATGACCTCTAAGTACGTAGTTCTAATTGACCTCTAGGTTCGTAGTTCTAAATGATCTCAAAGTAAGTAGTTCTAAATTACCTCTAAGTATGTGGTTCTAAATGACCTCTAAGTAAGTGGTTCTAAATGACCTCCAAGTACGTGGTTCTATATGATCTCTTAGTACGTGGTTTTAAATGACCTCTAAGTACGTGGGTTCTTCTAAATGACTTCTAAGTACGTGGTTCAAAATGACCTCTAAGTACGAGGTTCTAAATGACCTCTAAGTACGTGGTTCTAAATGACCTCTAAGTACTTTGTTCTAAATGACCTCTAAGTCAGTAGTTCTAAATGACATCTAAGTACGTAGTTCTAAATGACCTCTAAATAGTTGGTTCTAAATGACCTCTAAGTACGTGGTTCTAATATTCTTCTAAGTACGTAGTTCTAAATGACGTCTAAGTACGTAGTTCTAAATACCTCTAGATACGTAGTTCCAAATGACCTCTAAGTAAGTGGTTCTAAATGACCTCTAAGTACGTGGTCCTAAATGACCTCTAGGTACGTAGTTCTAAATGACCTCTAAGTAAGTAGTTCTAAATGACCTCTAAGTATGTGGTTCTAAATGACCTCTAAGTACGTAGTTCTTAATGACCTCTAAGTACGAAGTCCTAAATGACCTCTAAGAACGTAGTTCTATATTACCTCTAAGTACGTAGTTCTAAATGACAACTAAGTACGTAGTTCTAATTGACCTCTAGGTACGTAGTTCTAAATGACCTCAAGGTAAGTAGTTCTAAATGACCTCTAAGTATCTGGTTACAAATGACCTCTAAGTAAGTAGTTCTAAATGACCTCTAAGTACGTGGGTTCTTCTAAATGACTTCTAAGTACGTGGTTCAAAATGTCCTCTAAGTACGTGATTCTAAATGACCTTATATACGTAGTGCTAGATAACCTCTAAGTACGTGGTTCTAAATGACCTCTTAGTACGTGGTTATAAATGACCTCTAAGTACGTGCTTCTAAATGACCTCTAAGTAAGTAGTTCTAAATGACCCCTAAGTACGTAGTTCTAAATGACCTCTAGGTACGTACTTCCAAATGACATCTAAGTAAGTGGTTCTAAATGACCTCTAAGTACGTGGTCCTAAATAACCTCTAGGTACGTAGTTCTAAATGACCTCTAAGTAAGTAGTTCTAAATGACCTCTAAGTATGTGGTTCTAAATGACCTCTAAGTACGAAGTCCTAAATGACCTCTAATAACGTAGTTCTATATTACCTCTAAGTACGTAGTTCTAAATGACCTCTAAGTACGTAGTTCTAATTGACCTCTAGGTTGTTGGTTCTAAATGACCTTTAAGTACGTGGTTCTAAATGACCTCTCAGTACGTGGTTCTAAATTACCTCTAAGTACGTGGTTCTAAATGACATCTAAGTACGTAGTTCTAAATGACCTCTAAATAGTTGGTTCTAAATGACCTCTAAGTACGTGGTTCTAAATATCTTCTAAGTACGTAGTTCTAAATGACGTCTAAGTACGTAGTTCTAAATACCTCTAGATACGTAGTTCCAAATGACCTCTAAGTAAGTGGTTCTAAATGACCTATAAGTACGTGGTCCTAAATGACCTCTAGGTACGTAGTTCTAAATGACCTCTAAGTAAATAGTTCTAAATGACCTCTAAGTATGTGGTTCTAAATGACCTCTAAGTACGTAGTTCTAAATGACCTCTAAGTACGAAGTCCTAAATGACCTCTAAGAACGTAGTTCTATATTACCTCTAAGTACGTAGTTCTAAATGACCTCTAAGTACGTAGTTCTAATTGACCTCTAGGTACGTAGTTCTAAATGACCTCAAAGTAAGTAGTTCTAAATGACCTCTAAGTATGTGGTTCTAAATGACCTCTAAGTAAGTGGTTCTAAATGACCTCTAAGTACGTAATTCTAATTGACCTCTAGGTACGTAGTTCTGAATGACCTCAAAGTAAGTAGTTCTAAATGACCTCTAAGTATGTGGTTCTAAATGACCTCTAAGTAAGTAGTTCTAAATGACCTCTAAGTACGTGGTTCTATATGATCTCTTAGTACGTGGTTCTAAATGACCTCTAAGTATGTGGTTTTAAATGACCTCTAAGTAAGCGGTTCTAAATGACCTCTAAGTACGTGGTTCAATATAATCTCTTAGTACGTGGTTCTAAATGTCCTCTAAGTACGTGGTTCTAAAAGACCTCATATACGTAGTTCTAAATGACCTCTAAGTACGTGGGTTCTAAATGACCCCTATGTTCGTAGTTCTAAATGACCTCTAAATACGTAGCTCTAAATGACCTCTAAGTACGTAGTTCTAAATAACCTCTATGTACGTGGTTCTATATGACCTCTAAGTTCGTGGGCTCTAAATGACATCTGAGTACGTGGTTCTAAATGACCTCTAAGTACGTAGTTCTAAATGACCTCTAAGTTGTTGGTTCTAAATGACCTCTAAGTACGTAGTTCTAAATACCTCTAGATACGTAGTTCCAAATGACCTCTAAGTAAGTGGTTCTAAATGACCTCTAAGTACGTGGTCCTAAATGACCTCTAGGTACGTAGTTCTAAATGACCTCTAAGTAAGTAGTTCTAAATGACCTATAAGTATGTGGTTCTAAATGACCTCTAAGTACGTAGTTCTAAATGACCTCTAAGTACGAAGTCCTAAATGACCTCTAAGAACGTAGTTCTATATTACCTCTAAGTACGTAGTTCTAAATGACCTCTAAGTACGTAGTTCTAATTGACCTCTAGGTTCGTAGTTCTAAATGACCTCAAAGTAAGTAGTTCTAAATGACCTCTAAGTATGTGGTTCTAAATGACCTCTAAGTAAGTGGTTCTAAATGACCTCTAAGTACGTGGTTCTATATGATCTCTTAGTACGTGGTTTTAAATGACCTCTAAGTACGTGGGTTCTTCTAAATGACTTCTAAGTACGTGGTTCAAAATGTCCTCTAAGTACGTGGTTCTAAATGACCTTATATACGTAGTGCTAAATAACCTCTAAGTACGTGTTTCTAAATGTCCTCTAAGTACGTGGTTCTAAATGACCTTATATACGTAGTGCTAAATAACCTCTAAGTACATGGTTCTAAATCACCTCTAAGTACGCGGTTCTGAATGACCTCTAAGTTCGTGGGTTCTAAATGACCTCTTATAACGTAGTTCTAACTGACCTCTAATTACATGGTTTTAACTATCCTCTAAGTACGTGGTTCTAAATGACCTCTAAGTACGACGTTCTAAATGACCTCTAAGTACGTGGTTCTAAATGACCTCTAACTACGTGGTTCTAAATGACCTCTAAGTACGTGCTTCTAAATGACCTCTAGGTACGTACTTCCAAATGACATCTAAGTAAGTCGTTCTAAATGACCTCTAAGTACGTGGTCCTAAATGACCTCTAGGTACGTAGTTCTAAATGACCTCTAAGTAAGTAGTTCTAAATGACCTCTAAGTATGTGGTTCTAAATGACCTCTAAGTACGTGGGTTCTTCTAAATGACCTCTAAGTACGTAGTGCTAAATAACCTCTAAGTACGTGTTTCTAAATGTCCTCTAAGTACGTGGTTCTAAATGACCTTATATACGTAGTGCTAAATAACCTCTAAGTACATGGTTCTAAATCACCTCTAAGTACGTGGTTCTGAATGACCTCTAAGTTCGTGGGTTCTAAATGACCTCTTAGAACGTAGTTCTAACTGACCTCTAATTACATGGTTTTAACTATCCTCTAAGAACGTGGTTCTAAATGACCTCTAAGTACGAGGTTCTAAATGACCTCTAAGTACGTGGTTCTAAATGACCTCTAAGTACTTGGTTCTAAATGACCTCTAAGTCAGTAGTTCTAAATGACCTCTAAGTACGTGGTTCTATATGATCTCTTAGTACGTGGTTCTAAATGACCTCTAAGTACGTGGGTTCTTCTAAATGACTTCTAAGTACGTGGTTCAAAATGTCCTCTAAGTACGTGGTTCTAAATGACCTTATATACGTAGTGCTAAATAACCTCTAAGTACGTGGTTCTAAATGACCTCTTAGTACGTGGTTATAAATGACCTCTAAGTACGTGCTTCTAAATGACCTCTAAGTAAGTAGTTCTAAATGACCCCTAAGTACGTAGTTCTAAATGACCTCTAGGTACGTACTTCCTCATGACATCTAAGTAAGTGTTTCTAAATGACCTCTAAGTACGTGGTCCTAAATGACCTCTAGGTACGTAGTTCTAAATGACCTCCAAGTAAGTAGTTCTAAATGACCTCTAAGTATGTGGTTCTAAATGATATCTAAGTACGTAGTTCTAAATGACCTCTAAGTACGAAGTCGTAAATGACCTCTAAGAACGTAGTTCTATATTACCTCTAAGTACGTAGTTCTAAAAGACCTCTAAGTACGTAGTTCTAATTGACCTCTAGGTACGTAGTTCTAAATGACCTCAAGGTAAGTGGTTCTAAATGACCTCTAAGTACGTGGGTTCTTCTAAATGACTTCTAAGTACGTGGTTCAAAATGTCCTCTAAGTACGTGGTTCTAAATGACCTTATATACGTAGTGCCAAATAACCTCTAAGTACGTGGTTCTAAATGACCTCTTAGTACGTGGTTATAAATGACCTCTAAGTACGTGCTTCTAAATGACCTCTAGGTAAGTAGTTCTAAATGACCCCTAAGTACGTAGTTCTAAATGACCTCTTGGTACGTACTTCCAAATGACATCTCAGTAAGTGGTTCTAAATGACCTCTAAGTACGTGGTCCTAAATGACCTCTAGGTACGTAGTTCTAAATGACCTCTAAGTAAGTAGTTCTAAATGACCTCTAAGTAAGTGGTTCTAAATGACCTCTAAGTACGTGGTTCTATATGATCTCTTAGTACGTGGTTCTAAATGACCTCTAAGTACGTGGGTTCTTCTAAATGATTTCTAAGTACGTGGTTCAAAATGTCCTCTAAGTACGTGGTTCTAAATGACCTTATATACGTAGTGCTAAATAACCTCTAAGTACGTGGTTCTAAATGTCCTCTAAGTACGTGGTTCTAAATGACCTTATATACGTAGTGCTAAATAACCTCTAAGTACGTGGTTCTAAATCACCTCTAAGTACGTGGTTCTGAATGACCTCTAAGTTCGTGGGTTCTAAATGACCTCTTAGAACGTAGTTCTAACTGACCTCTAATTACATGGTTTTAACTATCCTCTAAGTACGTGGTTCTAAATGACCTCTAAGTACGAGGTTCTAAATGACCTCTAGGTACGTAGTTCTAAATGACCTCTAAGTAAGTAGTTCTAAATGACCTCTAAGTATGTGGTTCTAAATGACCTCTAAGTACGTAGTTCTAAATGACCTCTAAGTACGTAGTTCTAATTGACCTCTAGGTACGTAGTTCTAAATGACCTCAAAGTAAGTAGTTCTAAATGACCTCTAAGTATGTGGTTCTAAATGACCTCTAAGTAAGTGGTTCTAAATCACCTCTAAGTACGTGGTTCTAAATGACCTCTAAGTACGTGGGTTCTTCTAAATGACTTCTAAGTACGTGGTTCAAAATGTCCTCTAAGTACGTGGTTCTAAATGACCTTATATACGTAGTGCTAAATAACCTCTAAGTACGTAGTTCTAAATGTCCTCTTAGTACGTGGTTCTAAATGACCTTATATACGTAGTGCTAAATAACCTCTAAGTACGTGGTTCTAAATCACCTCTAAGTACGTGGTTCTGAATGACCTCTATGTTCGTGGGTTCTAACTGACCTCTAATTACATGGTTTTAACTATCCTCTAAGTACGTGGTTCTAAATGACCTCTAAGTACGAGGTTCTAAATGACCTCTAAGTACGTGGTTCTAAATGAAATCTAAGTACTTGGTTCTAAATGACTTCTAAGTCAGTAGTTCTAAATGACACCTAAGTACGTAGTTCTAAATGACCTCTAGGTACGTACTTCTAAATGACTTCTAAGTAAGTGGTTCTAAATGACCTCTAAGTACGTGGTTCTAAATGACCTCTAACTACGTGGTTCTAAATGACCTCTAAGTACGTGCTTCTAAATGGCCTCTAGGTACGTACTTCCAAATGACATCTAAGTAAGTGGTTCTAAATGACCTCTAAGTACGTTGTTCTAAATGACCTCTAAGTATGTGGTTCTAAATGACCTCTAAGTACGTGGTTCTAAATGACCTCTAAATACTTAGTTCAAATGCCCTCTATGTACGTGGTTCCAAATGTCCTCTAAGTACGTGGTTCTAAATGACCTAATATACGTAGTTCTAAATGACCTCTAAGTACGTGGTTCTAAATGACCTCTAACTACGTGGTTCTAAATGACCTCTAAGTACGTGCTTCTAAAAGACCTCTAAGTAAGTAGTTCTAAATGACCCCTAAGTACGTAGTTCTAAATGACCTCTAGGTACGTACTTCCAAATGACTTCTAAGTAAGTGGTTCTAAATGACCTCTAAGTACGTGGTTCTAAATGTCCTCTAAGTACGTGGTTCTAAAAGACCTCATACACGTAGTTCTAAATGACCTCTAAGTACGTGGGTTCTAAATGACCCCTATGTTCGTAGTTCTAAATGACCTCTAAATACGTAGCTCTAAATGACCTCTAAGTACGTAGTTCTAAATGACCTCTATGTACGTGGTTCTATATGACCTCTAAGTTCGTGGGCTCTAAATGACATCTGAGTACGTGGTTCTAAATGACCTCTAAGTACGTAGTTCTAAATGACCTCTAAGTTGTTGGTTCTAAATGACCTCTAAGTACGTAGTTCTAAATACCTCTAGATACGTAGTTCCAAATGACCTCTAAGTAAGTGGTTCTAAATGACCTCTAAGTACGTGGTCCTAAATGACCTCTAGGTACGTAGTTCTAAATGACCTCTAAGTAAGTAGTTCTAAATGACCTCTAAGTATGTGGTTCTAAATGACCTCTAAGTACGTAGTTCTAAATGACCTCTAAGTACGAAGTCCTAAATGACCTCTAAGAACGTAGTTCTATATTACCTCTAAGTACGTAGTTCTAAATGACCTCTAAGTACGTAGTTCTAATTGACCTCTAGGTTCGTAGTTCTAAATGACCTCAAAGTAAGTAGTTCTAAATTACCTCTAAGTATGTGGTTCTATATGATCTCTTAGTACGTGGTTTTAAATGACCTCTAAGTACGTGGGTTCTTCTAAATGACTTCTAAGTACGTGGTTCAAAATGACCTCTAAGTACGAGGTTCTAAATGACCTCTAAGTACGTGGTTCTAAATGACCTCTAAGTACTTGGTTCTAAATGACCTCTAAGTCAGTAGTTCTAAATGACATCTAAGTACGTAGTTCTAAATGACCTCTAAATAGTTGGTTCTAAATGACCTCTAAGTACGTGGTTCTAATAATCTTCTAAGTACGTAGTTCTAAATGACGTCTAAGTACGTAGTTCTAAATACCTCTAGATACGTAGTTCCAAATGACCTCTAAGTAAGTGGTTCTAAATGACCTCTAAGTACGTGGTCCTAAATGACCTCTAGGTACGTAGTTCTAAATGACCTCTAAGTAAGTAGTTCTAAATGACCTCTAAGTATGTGGTTCTAAATGACCTCTAAGTACGTAGTTCTTAATGACCTCTAAGTACGAAGTCCTAAATGACCTCTAAGAACGTAGTTCTATATTACCTCTAAGTACGTAGTTCTAAATGACAACTAAGTACGTAGTTCTAATTGACCTCTAGGTACGTAGTTCTAAATGACCTCAAGGTAAGTAGTTCTAAATGACCTCTAAGTATCTGGTTACAAATGACCTCTAAGTAAGTAGTTCTAAATGACCTCTAAGTACGTGGGTTCTTCTAAATGACTTCTAAGTACGTGGTTCAAAATGTCCTCTAAGTACGTGGTTCTAAATGACCTTATATACGTAGTGCTAAATAACCTCTAAGTACGTGGTTCTAAATGACCTCTTAGTACGTGGTTATAAATGACCTCTAAGTACGTGCTTCTAAATGACCTCTAAGTAAGTAGTTCTAAATGACCCCTAAGTACGTAGTTCTAAATGACCTCTAGGTACGTACTTCCAAATGACATCTAAGTAAGTGGTTCTAAATGACCTCTAAGTACGTGGACCTAAATGACCTCTAGGTACGTAGTTCTAAATGACCTCTAAGTAAGTAGTTCTAAATGACCTCTAAGTATGTGGTTCTAAATGACCTCTAAGTACGAAGTCCTAAATGACCTCTAAGAACGTAGTTCTATATTACCTCTAAGTACGTAGTTCTAAATGACCTCTAAGTACGTAGTTCTAATTGACCTCTAGGTTGTTGGTTCTAAATGACCTTTAAGTACGTGGTTCTAAATGACCTCTCAGTACGTGGTTCTAAATTACCTCTAAGTACGTGGTTCTAAATGACATCTAAGTACGTAGTTCTAAATGACCTCTAAATAGTTGGTTCTAAATGACCTCTAAGTACGTGGTTCTAAATATCTTCTAAGTACGTAGTTCTAAATGACGTCTAAGTACGTAGTTCTAAATACCTCTAGATACGTAGTTCCAAATGACCTCTAAGTAAGTGGTTCTAAATGACCTATAAGTACGTGGTCCTAAATGACCTCTAGGTACGTAGTTCTAAATGACCTCTAAGTAAATAGTTCTAAATGACCTCTAAGTATGTGGTTCTAAATGACCTCTAAGTACGTAGTTCTAAATGACCTCTAAGTACGAAGTCCTAAATGACCTCTAAGAACGTAGTTCTATATTACCTCTAAGTACGTAGTTCTAAATGACCTCTAAGTACGTAGTTCTAATTGACCTATAGGTACGTAGTTCTAAATGACCTCAAAGTAAGTAGTTCTAAATGACCTCTAAGTATGTGGTTCTAAATGACCTCTAAGTAAGTGGTTCTAAATGACCTCTAAGTACGTAATTCTAATTGACCTCTAGGTACGTAGTTCTGAATGACCTCAAAGTAAGTAGTTCTAAATGACCTCTAAGTATGTGGTTCTAAATGACCTCTAAGTAAGTAGTTCTAAATGACCTCTAAGTACGTGGTTCTATATGATCTCTTAGTACGTGGTTCTAAATGACCTCTAAGTATGTGGTTTTAAATGACCTCTAAGTAAGCGGTTCTAAATGACCTCTAAGTACGTGGTTCAATATAATCTCTTAGTACGTGGTTCTAAATGACCTCTAAGTACGTGGTTCTAAATGTCCTCTAAGTACGTGGTTCAAAATGACCTTATATACGTAGTGCTAAATAACCTATAAGTACGTGGTTCTAAATCACCTCTAAGTACGTGGTTCTGAATAACCTCTAAGTTCGTGGGTTCTAAATGACCTCTTAGAACGTAGTTCTAACTGACCTCTAATTACATGGTATTAACTATCCTCTAAGTACGTGGTTCTAAATGACCTCTAGGTACGAGGTTCTAATTGACCTCTAAGTACGTGGTTCTAAATGACCTCTAAGTACTTGGTTCTAAAAGACTTCTAAGTCAGTAGTTCTAAATGACACCTAAGTACGTGGTTCTAAATGTCCTCTAAGTACGTGGTTCTAAATGACCTCATATACGTAGTTCTAAATGACCTCTAAGTACGTGGTTCTAAATGACCTCTAACTACGTGGTTCTAAATGACCTCTAAGTACGTGCTTCTAAATGACCTCTAAGTACGTATTTCCAAATGACATCTAAGTAAGTGGTTCTAAATGACCTCTAAGTACGTTGTTCTAGATGACCTCTAGGTACGTGGTTCTAAATGACCTCTAAGTACGTGCTTCTAAATGACCTCTAAGTAAGTAGTTCTAAATGACCCCTAAGTACGTAGTTCTAAATGACCTCTAGGTACGTACTTCCAAATGACTTCTAAGTAAGTGGTTCTAAATGACCTATAAGTACGTGGCTCTAAATGTCCTCTAAGTACGTGGTTCTAAAAGACCTCATATACGTAGTTCTAAATGACCTCTAAGTACGTTGGTTCTAAATGACCCCTAAGTTCGTAGTTCTAAATGACCTCTAAATACGTAGCTCTAAATGACCTCTAAGTACGTAGTTCTAAATGACCTCTATGTACGTGGTTCTATATGACCTCTAAGTAAGTGGGCTCTAAATGACATCTGATTACGTGGTTCTAAATGACCCCTAAGTACGTAGTTCTAAATGACCTCTAGGTACGTACTTCCAAATGACATCTAAGTAAGTGGTTCTAAATGACCTCTAAGTACGTAGTCCTAAATGACCTCTAGGTACGTAGTTCTAAATGACCTCTAAGTAAGTAGTTCTAAATGACCTCTAAGTATGTGGTTCTAATAGACCTCTAAGTACGTAGTTCTAAATGACCTCTAAGTACGAAGTCCTAAATGACCTCTAAGAACGTAGTTCTATATTACCTCTAAGTACGTAGTTCTAAATGACCTCTAAGTACGTAGTTCTAATTGACCTCTAGGTACGTAGTTCTAAATGACCTCAAAGTAAGTAGTTCTAAATGACCTCTAAGTATGTGGTTCTAAATGACCTTATATACGTAGTGCTAAATAACCTCTAAGTACGTGGTTCTAAATGTCCTCTAAGTACGTGGTTCTAAATGACCTTATATACGTAGTGCTAAATAACTTCTAAGTACGTGGTTCTAAATCACCTCTAAGTACGTGGTTCTGAATGACCTCTAAGTTCGTGGGTTCTAAATGACCTCTAAGTACGTGGTTCTAAATGACCTCTAAGTACTTGGTTCTAAATGACCTCTAAGTCAGTAGTTCTAAATGACACCTAAGTACGTGGTTCTAAATGTCCTCTAACTACGTGGTTCTAAATGACCTCTAAGTTCGTGCTTCTAAATGATCTCTAGGTACGTACTTCCAAATGACATCTAAGTAAGTGGTTCTAAATGACCTCTAAGTACGTTGTTCTAGATGACCTCTAAGTACGTGGTTCTAAATGACCTCTATGTACGTGCTTCTAAATGACCTCTAAGTACGTAGTTCTAAATCACCATAAGTACGTGGATTTAAATGACCATAAAGTACGTAGTTCTAAATGACCTCTAAGTACGTAGTTCTAAATGACCTCTAAGTATGTGGTTCTAAATGACCTCTAAGTACGTGGTTCTAAATGACCTCTAAATACTTAGTTCAAATGCCCTCTAAGTACGTGGTTCCAAATGTCCTCTAAGTACGTGGTTCTAAATGACCTCATATACGTAGTTCTAAATGACCTCTAAGTAAGTGGTTCCAAATGACCTCTAAGTACGTGGTTCTATATGATCTCTTAGTACGTGGTTTTAAATGACCTCTAAGTACGTGGGTTCTTCTAAATGACTTCTAAGTACGTGGTTCAAAATGTCCACTAAGTACGTGGTTCTAAATGACCTTATATACGTAGTGCTAAATAACCTCTAAGTACGTGTTTCTAAATGTCCTCTAAGTACGTGGTTCTAAATGACCTTATATACGTAGTGCTAAATAACCTCTAAGTACATGGTTCTAAATCACCTCTAAGTACGTGGTTCTGAAAGACCTCTAAGTTCGTGGGTTCTAAATGACCTCTTATAACGTAGTTCTAACTGACCTCTAATTACATGGTTTTAACTATCCTCTAAGTACGTGGTTCTAAATGACCTCTAAGTACGAGGTTCTAAATGACCTCTAAGTACGTGGTTCTAAATGACCTCTAAGTACGAGGTTCTAAATGACCTCTAAGTCAGTAGTTCTAAATGACACCTAAGTACGTGGTTCTAAATGTCCTCTAAGTACGTGGTTCTAAATGACCTCATATACGTAGTTCTAAATGACCTCTAAGTACGTGGTTCTAAATGACCTCTAACTACGTGGTTCTAAATGACCTCTAAGTACGTGCTTCTAAATGACCTCTAGGTACGTACTTCCAAATGACATTTAAGTAAGTAGTTCTAAATGACCTCTAAGTATCTGGTTCTAAATGACCTCTGAGTAAGTGGTTCTAAATGACCTCTAAGTACGTGGGTTCTTCTAAATGACTTCTAAGTACGTGGTTCAAAATGTCCTCTAAGTACGTGGTTCTAAATGACCTTATATACGTAGTGCTAAATAACCTCTAAGTACGTGGTTCTAAATGACCTCTAAGTAAGTAGTTCTAAATGACCCCTAAGTACGTAGTTCTAAATGACCTCTAGGTACGTACTTCCAAATGACATCTAAGTAAGTGGTTCTAAATGACCTCTAAGTACGTGGTCCTAAATGACCTCTAAGTACGTAGTTCTAAATGACCTCTAAGTACGACAGTCCTAAATGACCTCTAAGAACGTAGTTCTATATTACCTCTAAGTACGTAGTTCTAAATGACCTCTAAGTACGTAGTTCTAATTGACCTCTAAGTACGTAGTTCTAAATGACCTCAAAGTAAGTAGTTCTAAATGACCTCTAAGTACGTGGTTCTAAATGACCTCTAAGTACTTGGTTCTAAATGACCTCTAAGTCAGTAGTTCTAAATGACCTCTAAGTACGTGGTTCTATATGATCTCTTAGTACGTGGTTCTAAATGACCTCTAAGTACGTGGGTTCTTCTAAATGACTTCTAAGTACGTGGTTCAAAATGTCCTCTAAGTACGTGGTTCTAAATGACCTTATATACGTAGTGCTAAATAACCTCTAAGTACGTGGTTCTAAATGACCTCTTAGTACGTGGTTATAAATGACCTCTAAGTACGTGCTTCTAAATGACCTCTAAGTAAGTAGTTCTAAATGACCCCTAAGTACGTAGTTCTAAATGACCTCTAGGTACGTACTTCCTCATGACATCTAAGTAAGTGTTTCTAAATGACCTCTAAGTACGTGGTCCTAAATGACCTCTAGGTACGTAGTTCTAAATGACCTCCAAGTAAGTAGTTCTAAATGACCTCTAAGTATGTGGTTCTAAATGATATCTAAGTACGTAGTTCTAAATGACCTCTAAGTACGAAGTCCTAAATGACCTCTAAGAACGTAGTTCTATATTACCTCTAAGTACGTAGTTCTAAAAGACCTCTAAGTACGTAGTTCTAATTGACCTCTAGGTACGTAGTTCTAAATGACCTCAAGGTAAGTGGTTCTAAATGACCTCTAAGTACGTGGGTTCTTCTAAATGACTTCTAAGTACGTGGTTCAAAATGTCCTCTAAGTACGTGGTTCTAAATGACCTTATATACGTAGTGCCAAATAACCTCTAAGTACGTGGTTCTAAATAACCTCTTAGTACGTGGTTATAAATGACCTCTAAGTACGTGCTTCTAAATGACCTCTAGGTAAGTAGTTCTAAATGACCCCTAAGTACGTAGTTCTAAATGACCTCTTGGTACGTACTTCCAAATGACATCTCAGTAAGTGGTTCTAAATAACCTCTAAGTACGTGGTCCTAAATGACCTCTAGGTACGTAGTTCTAAATGACCTCTAAGTAAGTAGTTCTAAATGACCTCTAAGTAAGTGGTTCTAAATGACCTCTAAGTACGTGGTTCTATATGATCTCTTAGTACGTGGTTCTAAATGACCTCTAAGTACGTGGGTTCTTCTAAATGACTTCTAAGTACGTGGTTCAAAATGTCCTCTAAGTACGTGGTTCTAAATGACCTTATATACGTAGTGCTAAATAACCTCTAAGTACGTGGTTCTAAATGTCCTCTAAGTACGTGGTTCTAAATGACCTTATATACGTAGTGCTAAATAACCTCTAAGTACGTGGTTCTAAATCACCTCTAAGTACGTGGTTCTGAATGACCTCTAAGTTCGTGGGTTCTAAATGACCTCTTAGAACGTAGTTCTAACTGACCTCTAATTACATGGTTTTAACTATCCTCTAAGTACGTGGTTCTAAATGACCTCTAAGTACGAGGTTCTAAATGACCTCTAGGTACGTAGTTCTAAATGACCTCTAAGTAAGTAGTTCTAAATGACCTCTAAGTATGTGGTTCTAAATGACCTCTAAGTACGTAGTTCTAAATGACCTCTAAGTACGAAGTCCTAAATGACCTCTAAGAACGTAGTTCTATATTACCTCTAAGTACGTAGTTCTAAATGACCTCTAAGTACGTAGTTCTAATTGACCTCTAGGTACGTAGTTCTAAATGACCTCAAAGTAAGTAGTTCTAAATGACCTCTAAGTATGTGGTTCTAAATGACCTCTAAGTAAGTGGTTCTAAATCACCTCTAAGTACGTGGTTCTAAATGAAATCTAAGTACGTGGGTTCTTCTAAATGACTTCTAAGTACGTGGTTCAAAATGTCCTCTAAGTACGTGGTTCTAAATGACCTTATATACGTAGTGCTAAATAACCTCTAAGTACGTAGTTCTAAATGTCCTCTTAGTACGTGGTTCTAAATGACCTTATATACGTAGTGCTAAATAACCTCTAAGTACGTGGTTCTAAATCACCTCTAAGTACGTGGTTCTGAATGACCTCTATGTTCGTGGGTTCTAACTGACCTCTAATTACATGGTTTTAACTATCCTCTAAGTACGTGGTTCTAAATGACCTCTAAGTACGAGGTTCTAAATGACCTCTAAGTACGTGGTTCTAAATGAAATCTAAGTACTTGGTTCTAAATGACTTCTAAGTCAGTAGTTCTAAATGACACCTAAGTACGTAGTTCTAAATGACCTCTAGGTACGTACTTCTAAATGACTTCTAAGTAAGTGGTTCTAAATGACCTCTAAGTACGTGGTTCTAAATGACCTCTAACTACGTGGTTCTAAATGACCTCTAAGTACGTGCTTCTAAATGGCCTCTAGGTACGTACTTCCAAATGACATCTAAGTAAGTGGTTCTAAATGACCTCTAAGTACGTTGTTCTAAATGACCTCTAAGTATGTGGTTCTAAATGACCTCTAAGTACGTGGTTCTAAATGACCTCTAAATACTTAGTTCAAATGCCCTCTATGTACGTGGTTCCAAATGTCCTCTAAGTACGTGGTTCTAAATGACCTAATATACGTAGTTCTAAATGACCTCTAAGTACGTGGTTCTAAATGACCTCTAACTACGTGGCTCTAAATGACCTCTAAGTACGTGCTTCTAAATGACCTCTAAGTAAGTAGTTCTAAATGACCCCTAAGTACGTAGTTCTAAATGACCTCTAGGTACGTACTTCCAAATGACTTCTAAGTAAGTGGTTCTAAATGACCTCTAAGTACGTGGTTCTAAATGTCCTCTAAGTACGTGGTTCTAAAAGACCTCATACACGTAGTTCTAAATGACCTCTAAGTACGTGGGTTCTAAATGACCCCTATGTTCGTAGTTCTAAATGACCTCTAAATACGTAGCTCTAAATGACCTCTAAGTACGTAGTTCTAAATGACCTCTATGTACGTGGTTCTATATGACCTCTAAGTTCGTGGGCTCTAAATGACATCTGAGTACGTGGTTCTAAATGACCTCTAAGTACGTAGTTCTAAATGACCTCTAAGTTGTTGGTTCTAAATGACCTCTAAGTACGTAGTTCTAAATACCTCTAGATACGTAGTTCCAAATGACCTCTAAGTAAGTGGTTCTAAATGACCTCTAAGTACGTGGTCCTAAATGACCTCTAGGTACGTAGTTCTAAATGACCTCTAAGTAAGTAGTTCTAAATGACCTCTAAGTATGTGGTTCTAAATGACCTCTAAGTACGTAGTTCTAAATGACCTCTAAGTACGAAGTCCTAAATGACCTCTAAGAACGTAGTTCTATATTACCTCTAAGTACGTAGTTCTAAATGACCTCTAAGTACGTAGTTCTAATTGACCTCTAGGTTCGTAGTTCTAAATGATCTCAAAGTAAGTAGTTCTAAATTACCTCTAAGTATGTGGTTCTAAATGACCTCTAAGTAAGTGGTTCTAAATGACCTCCAAGTACGTGGTTCTATATGATCTCTTAGTACGTGGTTTTAAATGACCTCTAAGTACGTGGGTTCTTCTAAATGACTTCTAAGTACGTGGTTCAAAATGACCTCTAAGTACGAGGTTCTAAATGACCTCTAAGTACGTGGTTCTAAATGACCTCTAAGTACTTTGTTCTAAATGACCTCTAAGTCAGTAGTTCTAAATGACATCTAAGTACGTAGTTCTAAATGACCTCTAAATAGTTGGTTCTAAATGACCTCTAAGTACGTGGTTCTAATAATCTTCTAAGTACGTAGTTCTAAATGACGTCTAAGTACGTAGTTCTAAATACCTCTAGATACGTAGTTCCAAATGACCTCTAAGTAAGTGGTTCTAAATGACCTCTAAGTACGTGGTCCTAAATGACCTCTAGGTACGTAGTTCTAAATGACCTCTAAGTAAGTAGTTCTAAATGACCTCTAAGTATGTGGTTCTAAATGACCTCTAAGTACGTAGTTCTTAATGACCTCTAAGTACGAAGTCCTAAATGACCTCTAAGAACGTAGTTCTATATTACCTCTAAGTACGTAGTTCTAAATGACAACTAAGTACGTAGTTCTAATTGACCTCTAGGTACGTAGTTCTAAATGACCTCAAGGTAAGTAGTTCTAAATGACCTCTAAGTATCTGGTTACAAATGACCTCTAAGTAAGTAGTTCTAAATGACCTCTAAGTACGTGGGTTCTTCTAAATGACTTCTAAGTACGTGGTTCAAAATGTCCTCTAAGTACGTGGTTCTAAATGACCTTATATACGTAGTGCTAGATAACCTCTAAGTACGTGGTTCTAAATGACCTCTTAGTACGTGGTTATAAATGACCTCTAAGTACGTGCTTCTAAATGACCTCTAAGTAAGTAGTTCTAAATGACCCCTAAGTACGTAGTTCTAAATGACCTCTAGGTACGTACTTCCAAATGACATCTAAGTAAGTGGTTCTAAATGACCTCTAAGTACGTGGTCCTAAATAACCTCTAGGTACGTAGTTCTAAATGACCTCTAAGTAAGTAGTTCTAAATGACCTCTAAGTATGTGGTTCTAAATGACCTCTAAGTACGAAGTCCTAAATGACCTCTAATAACGTAGTTCTATATTACCTCTAAGTACGTAGTTCTAAATGACCTCTAAGTACGTAGTTCTAATTGACCTCTAGGTTGTTGGTTCTAAATGACCTTTAAGTACGTGGTTCTAAATGACCTCTCAGTACGTGGTTCTAAATTACCTCTAAGTACGTGGTTCTAAATGACATCTAAGTACGTAGTTCTAAATGACCTCTAAATAGTTGGTTCTAAATGACCTCTAAGTACGTGGTTCTAAATATCTTCTAAGTACGTAGTTCTAAATGACGTCTAAGTACGTAGTTCTAAATACCTCTAGATACGTAGTTCCAAATGACCTCTAAGTAAGTGGTTCTAAATGACCTATAAGTACGTGGTCCTAAATGACCTCTAGGTACGTAGTTCTAAATGACCTCTAAGTAAATAGTTCTAAATGACCTCTAAGTATGTGGTTCTAAATGACCTCTAAGTACGTAGTTCTAAATGACCTCTAAGTACGAAGTCCTAAATGACCTCTAAGAACGTAGTTCTATATTACCTCTAAGTACGTAGTTCTAAATGACCTCTAAGTACGTAGTTCTAATTGACCTCTAGGTACGTAGTTCTAAATGACCTCAAAGTAAGTAGTTCTAAATGACCTCTAAGTATGTGGTTCTAAATGACCTCTAAGTAAGTGGTTCTAAATGACCTCTAAGTACGTAATTCTAATTGACCTCTAGGTACGTAGTTCTGAATGACCTCAAAGTAAGTAGTTCTAAATGACCTCTAAGTATGTGGTTCTAAATGACCTCTAAGTAAGTAGTTCTAAATGACCTCTAAGTACGTGGTTCTATATGATCTCTTAGTACGTGGTTCTAAATGACCTCTAAGTATGTGGTTTTAACCCTTGATTTGGCAATGTTAATTTTCTTGACAATTCTTCGTTTGTTTAAAAATTAATAAAATATATTAATATATAACAAAACCTAACTTATAAGACATCATTTTTCTCAGAAAGATGCATATAATTTATCTATGTAATAAAAAAAATAATTTTTGAAACGGTTTTGGAGTAAGTGTGTTACATGTCAAAAATTTATGTTACCATTTTTCAGAAATACCTGTATCACCCAAAATCAAAAGCTTACAACCTTTTTCTAAGATGTACAAAAATTTAGTGATATATTTGTGAATACATTTCGGAAAAAATATATCAAAATTTGTTACATTTTGAATATTTAAAAAATTGTTTTACAAAAAAAGAGGAATGGTCCAGCTTATTTTCAATAAATCACCAAAATTTGTAATATTTATGGAAAACCAACTTCTAAATATAATTATGTTCAGAAATGTTCATAGAATTTAGTAGTGTAATTTAAAAAAAGATTGAATAATAATTTTGGAGCCAGTATTGCATAGAACAAAAAAAAACACGAAAATCCAAGGCCAAATTTCACTTCAAAGTCCAATTGAGCGTAGAAAATCTATTTTTACATTTTTTACGAGTATTACAAACGTTTTCTAGTATAAATATGAATAACAATTGGTAAAAAAAAAATCAAATTCTGAAATTTTGAATATAGAAATTGTACTTACCCGTAATAAGTTATAAATTTTGCAAGGTTTACCCACTAACGCCTTTTTAGTAATGTTTTGTACACCTAAATCAACATTCACTAGATTTCACAATTACAATAACACAATAGATTCTACAAAGAATAACACACATATAAACTTATATAATACATTTTTATAATCAATGAATACACTCGATTTATCACAAGAAATATGAAGAAAGCGACAAAAAGAACGCCATTTTGCTTCAGTTTGCAACCGTCAATCCGAAACAACCACGTTGTCTTTAGGTTCCATATGACTGACTAAAACTTGGTTTATATCATTGGAAAGGTCTGTATTTTGTCTATACAAAGAGATAAGAACCTGTCAGATAGGGCAAATGTAAAGCTATATTTAGAATAAACAAGGAGAGAAGTAGGTTACAGTTCTTTAGCCGTCGAGTGCAGCAGTCTGCCGGAGAAATAGGGGACTTCAAAGAATTATTGTATTTTGTCTAAATGTAGCAAGATAATCAAATTTCATAACCTCTAAAAGCTTGAAATATGAGCTTTTCAATGGTGTATAATTCATGTTTCTAAGAATTCATTTACTAGGGTAAAGTGGACTTGAAGAAAACAACCATTTTTTTTCTCTAAAACTGTTTTTTTGTGTTGAAAAAAATCTAGAATGAAAACCATTTGTCTTTCTGACATGTGGCGAACTCTGTTCGATAGGTAAACATTTGTACTAAGAACAGTATAATTGTCAAGGAATATGGTTGGAAAACATTATTATCACAACGTCCTAAAGGAGGACTCCATTTTGTATTCTTTGCCAACCGTCATGTTTCTGTCTAAAACACGCCAAACTTTACCAATTAATTAAATATTTTTATAGCGTTTTATGAACTTTTGATTACATGTATATGCATCTACGAAACGTCAGCTTTACAATGGTATAACATTTATTTCGATAAGATGGTTTTAAGTAACTCTAATGACGAGTTGCAAAATGTGAGTTTTTTACAGTTGTCCATCTTTCGTCAGTGGTCAAATGACAGTTTCTTACCCAACTGCCAAATAGTGAGTTAAATGACCTCTAAGTAAGCGGTTCTAAATGACCTCTAAGTACGTGGTTCAATATAATCTCTTAGTACGTGGTTCTAAATGTCCTCTAAGTACGTGGTTCTAAAAGACCTCATATACGTAGTTCTAAATGACCTCTAAGTACGTGGGTTCTAAATGACCCCTATGTTCGTAGTTCTAAATGACCTCTAAATACGTAGCTCTAAATGACCTCTAAGTACGTAGTTCTAAATAACCTCTATGTACGTGGTTCTATATGACCTCTAAGTTCGTGGGCTCTAAATGACATCTGAGTACGTGGTTCTAAATGACCTCTAAGTACGTAGTTCTAAATGACCTCTAAGTTGTTGGTTCTAAATGACCTCTAAGTACGTAGTTCTAAATACCTCTAGATACGTAGTTCCAAATGACCTCTAAGTAAGTGGTTCTAAATGACCTCTAAGTACGTGGTCCTAAATGACCTCTAGGTACGTAGTTCTAAATGACCTCTAAGTAAGTAGTTCTAAATGACCTATAAGTATGTGGTTCTAAATGACCTCTAAGTACGTAGTTCTAAATGACCTCTAAGTACGAAGTCCTAAATGACCTCTAAGAACGTAGTTCTATATTACCTCTAAGTACGTAGTTCTAAATGACCTCTAAGTACGTAGTTCTAATTGACCTCTAGGTTCGTAGTTCTAAATGACCTCAAAGTAAGTAGTTCTAAATGACCTCTAAGTATGTGGTTCTAAATGACCTCTAAGTAAGTGGTTCTAAATGACCTCTAAGTACGTGGTTCTATATGATCTCTTAGTACGTGGTTTTAAATGACCTCTAAGTACGTGGGTTCTTCTAAATGACTTCTAAGTACGTGGTTCAAAATGTCCTCTAAGTACGTGGTTCTAAATGACCTTATATACGTAGTGCTAAATAACCTCTAAGTACGTGTTTCTAAATGTCCTCTAAGTACGTGGTTCTAAATGACCTTATATACGTAGTGCTAAATAACCTCTAAGTACATGGTTCTAAATCACCTCTAAGTACGCGGTTCTGAATGACCTCTAAGTTCGTGGGTTCTAAATGACCTCTTATAACGTAGTTCTAACTGACCTCTAATTACATGGTTTTAACTATCCTCTAAGTACGTGGTTCTAAATGACCTCTAAGTACGACGTTCTAAATGACCTCTAAGTACGTGGTTCTAAATGACCTCTAACTACGTGGTTCTAAATGACCTCTAAGTACGTGCTTCTAAATGACCTCTAGGTACGTACTTCCAAATGACATCTAAGTAAGTCGTTCTAAATGACCTCTAAGTACGTGGTCCTAAATGACCTCTAGGTACGTAGTTCTAAATGACCTCTAAGTAAGTAGTTCTAAATGACCTCTAAGTATGTGGTTCTAAATGACCTCTAAGTACGTGGGTTCTTCTAAATGACCTCTAAGTACGTAGTGCTAAATAACCTCTAAGTACGTGTTTCTAAATGTCCTCTAAGTACGTGGTTCTAAATGACCTTATATACGTAGTGCTAAATAACCTCTAAGTACATGGTTCTAAATCACCTCTAAGTACGTGGTTCTGAATGACCTCTAAGTTCGTGGGTTCTAAATGACCTCTTAGAACGTAGTTCTAACTGACCTCTAATTACATGGTTTTAACTATCCTCTAAGAACGTGGTTCTAAATGACCTCTAAGTACGAGGTTCTAAATGACCTCTAAGTACGTGGTTCTAAATGACCTCTAAGTACTTGGTTCTAAATGACCTCTAAGTCAGTAGTTCTAAATGACCTCTAAGTACGTGGTTCTATATGATCTCTTAGTACGTGGTTCTAAATGACCTCTAAGTACGTGGGTTCTTCTAAATGACTTCTAAGTACGTGGTTATAAATGACCTCTAAGTACGTGCTTCTAAATGACCTCTAAGTAAGTAGTTCTAAATGACCCCTAAGTACGTAGTTCTAAATGACCTCTAGGTACGTACTTCCTCATGACATCTAAGTAAGTGTTTCTAAATGACCTCTAAGTACGTGGTCCTAAATGACCTCTAGGTACGTAGTTCTAAATGACCTCCAAGTAAGTAGTTCTAAATGACCTCTAAGTATGTGGTTCTAAATGATATCTAAGTACGTAGTTCTAAATGACCTCTAAGTACGAAGTCGTAAATGACCTCTAAGAACGTAGTTCTATATTACCTCTAAGTACGTAGTTCTAAAAGACCTCTAAGTACGTAGTTCTAATTGACCTCTAGGTACGTAGTTCTAAATGACCTCAAGGTAAGTGGTTCTAAATGACCTCTAAGTACGTGGGTTCTTCTAAATGACTTCTAAGTACGTGGTTCAAAATGTCCTCTAAGTACGTGGTTCTAAATGACCTTATATACGTAGTGCCAAATAACCTCTAAGTACGTGGTTCTAAATGACCTCTTAGTACGTGGTTATAAATGACCTCTAAGTACGTGCTTCTAAATGACCTCTAGGTAAGTAGTTCTAAATGACCCCTAAGTACGTAGTTCTAAATGACCTCTTGGTACGTACTTCCAAATGACATCTCAGTAAGTGGTTCTAAATGACCTCTAAGTACGTGGTCCTAAATGACCTCTAGGTACGTAGTTCTAAATGACCTCTAAGTAAGTAGTTCTAAATGACCTCTAAGTAAGTGGTTCTAAATGACCTCTAAGTACGTGGTTCTATATGATCTCTTAGTACGTGGTTCTAAATGACCTCTAAGTACGTGGGTTCTTCTAAATGATTTCTAAGTACGTGGTTCAAAATGTCCTCTAAGTACGTGGTTCTAAATGACCTTATATACGTAGTGCTAAATAACCTCTAAGTACGTGGTTCTAAATGTCCTCTAAGTACGTGGTTCTAAATGACCTTATATACGTAGTGCTAAATAACCTCTAAGTACGTGGTTCTAAATCACCTCTAAGTACGTGGTTCTGAATGACCTCTAAGTTCGTGGGTTCTAAATGACCTCTTAGAACGTAGTTCTAACTGACCTCTAATTACATGGTTTTAACTATCCTCTAAGTACGTGGTTCTAAATGACCTCTAAGTACGAGGTTCTAAATGACCTCTAGGTACGTAGTTCTAAATGACCTCTAAGTAAGTAGTTCTAAATGACCTCTAAGTATGTGGTTCTAAATGACCTCTAAGTACGTAGTTCTAAATGACCTCTAAGTACGTAGTTCTAATTGACCTCTAGGTACGTAGTTCTAAATGACCTCAAAGTAAGTAGTTCTAAATGACCTCTAAGTATGTGGTTCTAAATGACCTCTAAGTAAGTGGTTCTAAATCACCTCTAAGTACGTGGTTCTAAATGACCTCTAAGTACGTGGGTTCTTCTAAATGACTTCTAAGTACGTGGTTCAAAATGTCCTCTAAGTACGTGGTTCTAAATGACCTTATATACGTAGTGCTAAATAACCTCTAAGTACGTAGTTCTAAATGTCCTCTTAGTACGTGGTTCTAAATGACCTTATATACGTAGTGCTAAATAACCTCTAAGTACGTGGTTCTAAATCACCTCTAAGTACGTGGTTCTGAATGACCTCTATGTTCGTGGGTTCTAACTGACCTCTAATTACATGGTTTTAACTATCCTCTAAGTACGTGGTTCTAAATGACCTCTAAGTACGAGGTTCTAAATGACCTCTAAGTACGTGGTTCTAAATGAAATCTAAGTACTTGGTTCTAAATGACTTCTAAGTCAGTAGTTCTAAATGACACCTAAGTACGTAGTTCTAAATGACCTCTAGGTACGTACTTCTAAATGACTTCTAAGTAAGTGGTTCTAAATGACCTCTAAGTACGTGGTTCTAAATGACCTCTAACTACGTGGTTCTAAATGACCTCTAAGTACGTGCTTCTAAATGGCCTCTAGGTACGTACTTCCAAATGACATCTAAGTAAGTGGTTCTAAATGACCTCTAAGTACGTTGTTCTAAATGACCTCTAAGTATGTGGTTCTAAATGACCTCTAAGTACGTGGTTCTAAATGACCTCTAAATACTTAGTTCAAATGCCCTCTATGTACGTGGTTCCAAATGTCCTCTAAGTACGTGGTTCTAAATGACCTAATATACGTAGTTCTAAATGACCTCTAAGTACGTGGTTCTAAATGACCTCTAACTACGTGGTTCTAAATGACCTCTAAGTACGTGCTTCTAAAAGACCTCTAAGTAAGTAGTTCTAAATGACCCCTAAGTACGTAGTTCTAAATGACCTCTAGGTACGTACTTCCAAATGACTTCTAAGTAAGTGGTTCTAAATGACCTCTAAGTACGTGGTTCTAAATGTCCTCTAAGTACGTGGTTCTAAAAGACCTCATACACGTAGTTCTAAATGACCTCTAAGTACGTGGGTTCTAAATGACCCCTATGTTCGTAGTTCTAAATGACCTCTAAATACGTAGCTCTAAATGACCTCTAAGTACGTAGTTCTAAATGACCTCTATGTACGTGGTTCTATATGACCTCTAAGTTCGTGGGCTCTAAATGACATCTGAGTACGTGGTTCTAAATGACCTCTAAGTACGTAGTTCTAAATGACCTCTAAGTTGTTGGTTCTAAATGACCTCTAAGTACGTAGTTCTAAATACCTCTAGATACGTAGTTCCAAATGACCTCTAAGTAAGTGGTTCTAAATGACCTCTAAGTACGTGGTCCTAAATGACCTCTAGGTACGTAGTTCTAAATGACCTCTAAGTAAGTAGTTCTAAATGACCTCTAAGTATGTGGTTCTAAATGACCTCTAAGTACGTAGTTCTAAATGACCTCTAAGTACGAAGTCCTAAATGACCTCTAAGAACGTAGTTCTATATTACCTCTAAGTACGTAGTTCTAAATGACCTCTAAGTACGTAGTTCTAATTGACCTCTAGGTTCGTAGTTCTAAATGACCTCAAAGTAAGTAGTTCTAAATTACCTCTAAGTATGTGGTTCTATATGATCTCTTAGTACGTGGTTTTAAATGACCTCTAAGTACGTGGGTTCTTCTAAATGACTTCTAAGTACGTGGTTCAAAATGACCTCTAAGTACGAGGTTCTAAATGACCTCTAAGTACGTGGTTCTAAATGACCTCTAAGTACTTGGTTCTAAATGACCTCTAAGTCAGTAGTTCTAAATGACATCTAAGTACGTAGTTCTAAATGACCTCTAAATAGTTGGTTCTAAATGACCTCTAAGTACGTGGTTCTAATAATCTTCTAAGTACGTAGTTCTAAATGACGTCTAAGTACGTAGTTCTAAATACCTCTAGATACGTAGTTCCAAATGACCTCTAAGTAAGTGGTTCTAAATGACCTCTAAGTACGTGGTCCTAAATGACCTCTAGGTACGTAGTTCTAAATGACCTCTAAGTAAGTAGTTCTAAATGACCTCTAAGTATGTGGTTCTAAATGACCTCTAAGTACGTAGTTCTTAATGACCTCTAAGTACGAAGTCCTAAATGACCTCTAAGAACGTAGTTCTATATTACCTCTAAGTACGTAGTTCTAAATGACAACTAAGTACGTAGTTCTAATTGACCTCTAGGTACGTAGTTCTAAATGACCTCAAGGTAAGTAGTTCTAAATGACCTCTAAGTATCTGGTTACAAATGACCTCTAAGTAAGTAGTTCTAAATGACCTCTAAGTACGTGGGTTCTTCTAAATGACTTCTAAGTACGTGGTTCAAAATGTCCTCTAAGTACGTGGTTCTAAATGACCTTATATACGTAGTGCTAAATAACCTCTAAGTACGTGGTTCTAAATGACCTCTTAGTACGTGGTTATAAATGACCTCTAAGTACGTGCTTCTAAATGACCTCTAAGTAAGTAGTTCTAAATGACCCCTAAGTACGTAGTTCTAAATGACCTCTAGGTACGTACTTCCAAATGACATCTAAGTAAGTGGTTCTAAATGACCTCTAAGTACGTGGACCTAAATGACCTCTAGGTACGTAGTTCTAAATGACCTCTAAGTAAGTAGTTCTAAATGACCTCTAAGTATGTGGTTCTAAATGACCTCTAAGTACGAAGTCCTAAATGACCTCTAAGAACGTAGTTCTATATTACCTCTAAGTACGTAGTTCTAAATGACCTCTAAGTACGTAGTTCTAATTGACCTCTAGGTTGTTGGTTCTAAATGACCTTTAAGTACGTGGTTCTAAATGACCTCTCAGTACGTGGTTCTAAATTACCTCTAAGTACGTGGTTCTAAATGACATCTAAGTACGTAGTTCTAAATGACCTCTAAATAGTTGGTTCTAAATGACCTCTAAGTACGTGGTTCTAAATATCTTCTAAGTACGTAGTTCTAAATGACGTCTAAGTACGTAGTTCTAAATACCTCTAGATACGTAGTTCCAAATGACCTCTAAGTAAGTGGTTCTAAATGACCTATAAGTACGTGGTCCTAAATGACCTCTAGGTACGTAGTTCTAAATGACCTCTAAGTAAATAGTTCTAAATGACCTCTAAGTATGTGGTTCTAAATGACCTCTAAGTACGTAGTTCTAAATGACCTCTAAGTACGAAGTCCTAAATGACCTCTAAGAACGTAGTTCTATATTACCTCTAAGTACGTAGTTCTAAATGACCTCTAAGTACGTAGTTCTAATTGACCTCTAGGTACGTAGTTCTAAATGACCTCAAAGTAAGTAGTTCTAAATGACCTCTAAGTATGTGGTTCTAAATGACCTCTAAGTAAGTGGTTCTAAATGACCTCTAAGTACGTAATTCTAATTGACCTCTAGGTACGTAGTTCTGAATGACCTCAAAGTAAGTAGTTCTAAATGACCTCTAAGTATGTGGTTCTAAATGACCTCTAAGTAAGTAGTTCTAAATGACCTCTAAGTACGTGGTTCTATATGATCTCTTAGTACGTGGTTCTAAATGACCTCTAAGTATGTGGTTTTAAATGACCTCTAAGTAAGCGGTTCTAAATGACCTCTAAGTACGTGGTTCAATATAATCTCTTAGTACGTGGTTCTAAATGACCTCTACGTACGTGGTTCTAAATGTCCTCTAAGTACGTGGTTCAAAATGACCTTATATACGTAGTGCTAAATAACCTATAAGTACGTGGTTCTAAATCACCTCTAAGTACGTGGTTCTGAATAACCTCTAAGTTCGTGGGTTCTAAATGACCTCTTAGAACGTAGTTCTAACTGACCTCTAATTACATGGTATTAACTATCCTCTAAGTACGTGGTTCTAAATGACCTCTAGGTACGAGGTTCTAATTGACCTCTAAGTACGTGGTTCTAAATGACCTCTAAGTACTTGGTTCTAAAAGACTTCTAAGTCAGTAGTTCTAAATGACACCTAAGTACGTGGTTCTAAATGTCCTCTAAGTACGTGGTTCTAAATGACCTCATATACGTAGTTCTAAATGACCTCTAAGTACGTGGTTCTAAATGACCTCTAACTACGTGGTTCTAAATGACCTCTAAGTACGTGCTTCTAAATGACCTCTAAGTACGTATTTCCAAATGACATCTAAGTAAGTGGTTCTAAATGACCTCTAAGTACGTTGTTCTAGATGACCTCTAGGTACGTGGTTCTAAATGACCTCTAAGTACGTGCTTCTAAATGACCTCTAAGTAAGTAGTTCTAAATGACCCCTAAGTACGTAGTTCTAAATGACCTCTAGGTACGTACTTCCAAATGACTTCTAAGTAAGTGGTTCTAAATGACCTATAAGTACGTGGCTCTAAATGTCCTCTAAGTACGTGGTTCTAAAAGACCTCATATACGTAGTTCTAAATGACCTCTAAGTACGTTGGTTCTAAATGACCCCTAAGTTCGTAGTTCTAAATGACCTCTAAATACGTAGCTCTAAATGACCTCTAAGTACGTAGTTCTAAATGACCTCTATGTACGTGGTTCTATATGACCTCTAAGTAAGTGGGCTCTAAATGACATCTGATTACGTGGTTCTAAATGACCCCTAAGTACGTAGTTCTAAATGACCTCTAGGTACGTACTTCCAAATGACATCTAAGTAAGTGGTTCTAAATGACCTCTAAGTACGTAGTCCTAAATGACCTCTAGGTACGTAGTTCTAAATGACCTCTAAGTAAGTAGTTCTAAATGACCTCTAAGTATGTGGTTCTAATAGACCTCTAAGTACGTAGTTCTAAATGACCTCTAAGTACGAAGTCCTAAATGACCTCTAAGAACGTAGTTCTATATTACCTCTAAGTACGTAGTTCTAAATGACCTCTAAGTACGTAGTTCTAATTGACCTCTAGGTACGTAGTTCTAAATGACCTCAAAGTAAGTAGTTCTAAATGACCTCTAAGTATGTGGTTCTAAATGACCTTATATACGTAGTGCTAAATAACCTCTAAGTACGTGGTTCTAAATGTCCTCTAAGTACGTGGTTCTAAATGACCTTATATACGTAGTGCTAAATAACCTCTAAGTACGTGGTTCTAAATCACCTCTAAGTACGTGGTTCTGAATGACCTCTAAGTTCGTGGGTTCTAAATGACCTCTAAGTACGTGGTTCTAAATGACCTCTAAGTACTTGGTTCTAAATGACCTCTAAGTCAGTAGTTCTAAATGACACCTAAGTACGTGGTTCTAAATGTCCTCTAACTACGTGGTTCTAAATGACCTCTAAGTTCGTGCTTCTAAATGATCTCTAGGTACGTACTTCCAAATGACATCTAAGTAAGTGGTTCTAAATGACCTCTAAGTACGTTGTTCTAGATGACCTCTAAGTACGTGGTTCTAAATGACCTCTATGTACGTGCTTCTAAATGACCTCTAAGTACGTAGTTCTAAATCACCATAAGTACGTGGATTTAAATGACCATAAAGTACGTAGTTCTAAATGACCTCTAAGTACGTAGTTCTAAATGACCTCTAAGTATGTGGTTCTAAATGACCTCTAAGTACGTGGTTCTAAATGACCTCTAAATACTTAGTTCAAATGCCCTCTAAGTACGTGGTTCCAAATGTCCTCTAAGTACGTGGTTCTAAATGACCTCATATACGTAGTTCTAAATGACCTCTAAGTAAGTGGTTCCAAATGACCTCTAAGTACGTGGTTCTATATGATCTCTTAGTACGTGGTTTTAAATGACCTCTAAGTACGTGGGTTCTTCTAAATGACTTCTAAGTACGTGGTTCAAAATGTCCACTAAGTACGTGGTTCTAAATGACCTTATATACGTAGTGCTAAATAACCTCTAAGTACGTGTTTCTAAATGTCCTCTAAGTACGTGGTTCTAAATGACCTTATATACGTAGTGCTAAATAACCTCTAAGTACATGGTTCTAAATCACCTCTAAGTACGTGGTTCTGAAAGACCTCTAAGTTCGTGGGTTCTAAATGACCTCTTATAACGTAGTTCTAACTGACCTCTAATTACATGGTTTTAACTATCCTCTAAGTACGTGGTTCTAAATGACCTCTAAGTACGAGGTTCTAAATGACCTCTAAGTACGTGGTTCTAAATGACCTCTAAGTACGAGGTTCTAAATGACCTCTAAGTCAGTAGTTCTAAATGACACCTAAGTACGTGGTTCTAAATGTCCTCTAAGTACGTGGTTCTAAATGACCTCATATACGTAGTTCTAAATGACCTCTAAGTACGTGGTTCTAAATGACCTCTAACTACGTGGTTCTAAATGACCTCTAAGTACGTGCTTCTAAATGACCTCTAGGTACGTACTTCCAAATGACATTTAAGTAAGTAGTTCTAAATGACCTCTAAGTATCTGGTTCTAAATGACCTCTGAGTAAGTGGTTCTAAATGACCTCTAAGTACGTGGGTTCTTCTAAATGACTTCTAAGTACGTGGTTCAAAATGTCCTCTAAGTACGTGGTTCTAAATGACCTTATATACGTAGTGCTAAATAACCTCTAAGTACGTGGTTCTAAATGACCTCTAAGTAAGTAGTTCTAAATGACCCCTAAGTACGTAGTTCTAAATGACCTCTAGGTACGTACTTCCAAATGACATCTAAGTAAGTGGTTCTAAATGACCTCTAAGTACGTGGTCCTAAATGACCTCTAAGTACGTAGTTCTAAATGACCTCTAAGTACGACAGTCCTAAATGACCTCTAAGAACGTAGTTCTATATTACCTCTAAGTACGTAGTTCTAAATGACCTCTAAGTACGTAGTTCTAATTGACCTCTAAGTACGTAGTTCTAAATGACCTCAAAGTAAGTAGTTCTAAATGACCTCTAAGTATGTGGTTCTAAATGACCTCTAAGTAAGTGGTTCTAAATGACCTCTAAGTACGTGGTTCTATATGATCTCTTAGTACGTGGTTCTAAATGACCTCTAAGTACGTGGGTTCTTCTAAATGACTTCTAAGTACGTGTTTCAAAATGTCCTCTAAGTACGTGGTTCTAAATGACCTTATATACGTAGTGCTAAATAACCTCTAAGTACGTGGTTCTAAATGTCCTCTAAGTACGTGGTTCTAAATGACCTTATATACGTAGTGCTAAATAACCTCTAAGTACGTGGTTCTAAATCACCTCTAAGTACGTGGTACTGAATGACCTCTAAGTTCGTGGGTTCTAAATGACCTCTTAGAACGTAGTTCTAACTGACCTCTAATTAGATGGTTTTAACTATTCTCTAAGTACGTGGTTCTAAATGACCTCTAAGTACGTGGTTCTAAATGACCTCTAACTACGTGGTTCTAAATGACCTCTAAGTACGTGCTTCTAAATGACCTCTAGGTACGTACTTCCAAATGACATTTAAGTAAGTAGTTCTAAATGACCTCTAAGTATCTGGTTCTAAATGACCTCTAAGTAAGTGGTTCTAAATGACCTCTAAGTACGTGGGTTCTTCTAAATGACTTCTAAGTACGTGGTTCAAAATGTCCTCTAAGTACGTGGTTCTAAATGACCTTATATACGTAGTGCTAAATAACCTCTAAGTACGTGGTTCTAAATGACCTCTAAGTAAGTAGTTCTAAATGACCCCTAAGTACGTAGTTCTAAATGACCTCTAGGTACGTACTTCCAAATGACATCTAAGTAAGTGGTTCTAAATGACCTCTAAGTACGTGGTCCTAAATGACCTCTAAGTACGTAGTTCTAAATGACCTCTAAGTACGACAGTCCTAAATGACCTCTAAGAACGTAGTTCTATATTACCTCTAAGTACGTAGTTCTAAATGACCTCTAAGTACGTAGTTCTAATTGACCTCTAAGTACGTAGTTCTAAATGACCTCAAAGTAAGTAGTTCTAAATGACCTCTAAGTATGTGGTTCTAAATGACCTCTAAGTAAGTGGTTCTAAATGACCTCTAAGTACGTGGTTCTATATGATCTCTTAGTACGTGGTTCTAAATGACCTCTAAGTACGTGGGTTCTTCTAAATGACTTCTAAGTACGTGTTTCAAAATGTCCTCTAAGTACGTGGTTCTAAATGACCTTATATACGTAGTGCTAAATAACCTCTAAGTACGTGGTTCTAAATGTCCTCTAAGTACGTGGTTCTAAATGACCTTATATACGTAGTGCTAAATAACCTCTAAGTACGTGGTTCTAAATCACCTCTAAGTACGTGGTACTGAATGACCTCTAAGTTCGTGGGTTCTAAATGACCTCTTAGAACGTAGTTCTAACTGACCTCTAATTAGATGGTTTTAACTATTCTCTAAGTACGTGGTTCTAAATGACCTCTAAGTACGAGGTTCTAAATGACCTCTAGGTACGTAGTTCTAAATGACCTCTAAGTAAGTAGTTCTAATGACCTCTAAGTACGTGCTTCTAAATGACCTCTAAGTAAGTAGTTCTAAATGACCCCTAAGTACGTAGTTCTAAATGACCTCTAAGTAAGTAGTTCTAAATGACCTCTAAGTACGTGCTTCTAAATGACCTCTAAGTAAGTAGTTCTAAATGACCCCTAAGTACGTAGTTCTAAATGACCTCTAGGTACGTACTTCCAAATGACATCTAAGTAAGTGGTTCTAAATGACCTCTAAGTACGTGGTCCTAAATGACCTCTAGGTACGTAGTTCTAAATGATCTCTAAGTAAGTAGTTCTAAATGACCTCTAAGTATGTGGTTCTAAATGACCTCTAAGTACGTAGTTCTAAATGACCTCTAAGAACGTAGTTCTAAATGACCTCTAAGTACGTAGTTCTAAATGACCTCTAAGTACGTAGTTCTAATTGACTACTAAGTACGTAGTTCTGAATGACCTCAAAGTAAGTAGTTCTAAATGACCTCTAAGTATGTGGTTCTAAATGACCTCTAAGTAAGTGGTTCTAAATGACCTCTAAGTACGTGGTTCTATATGATCTCTTAGTACGTGGTTCTAAATTACCTCTAAGTACGTGGGTTCTTCTAAATGACTTCTAAGTACGTGGTTCAAAATGTCCTCTAAGTACGTGGTTCTAAATGACCTTATATACGTAGTGCTAAATAACCTCTAAGTACGTGGTTCTAAATGTCCTCTAAGTACGTGGTTCTAAATGACCTTATATACGTAGTGCTAAATAACCTCTATGTACGTGGTTCTAAATCACCTCTAAGTACGTGGTTCTGGTTGACCTTTAAGTTCGTGGGTTCTAAATGACCTCTTAGAACGTAGTTCTAACTGACCTCTAATTACATGGTTTTAACTATCCTCTAAGTACGTGGTTCTAAATGACCTCTAAGTACGAAGTTCTAAATGACCTCTAAGTACGTGGTTCTAAATGACCTCTAAGTACTTGGTTCTAAATGACCTCTAAGTCAGTAGTTCTAAATGACATCTAAGTACGTAGTTCTAAATGACCTCTAAATAGTTGGTTCTAAATGACCTCTAAGTACGTGGTTCTAAATATCTTCTAAGTACGTAGTTCTAAATGACGTCTAAGTACGTAGTTCTAAATACCTCTAGATACGTAGTTCCAAATGACCTCTAAGTACGTGGTTCAAAATGTCCTCTAAGTACGTGGTTCTAAATGACCTTATATACGTAGTGCTAAATAACCTCTAAGTACGTGGTTCTAAATGACCTCTTAGTACGTGGTTATAAATGACCTCTAAGTACGTGCTTCTAAATGACCTCTAAGTAAGTAGTTCTAAATGACCCCTAAGTACGTAGTTCTAAATGACCTCTAGGTACGTACTTCCAAATGACATCTAAGTAAGTGTTTCTAAATGACCTCTAAGTACGTGGTCCTAAATGACCTCTAGGTACGTAGTTCTAAATGACCTCCAAGTAAGTAGTTCTAAATGACCTCTAAGTATGTGGTTATAAATGATATCTAAGTACGTAGTTCTAAATGACCTCTAAGTACGAAGTCCTAAATGACCTCTAAGAACGTAGTTCTATATTACCTCTAAGTACGTAGTTCTAAAAGACCTCTAAGTACGTAGTTCTAATTGACCTCTAGGTACGTAGTTCTAAATGACCTCAAGGTAAGTGGTTCTAAATGACCTCTAAGTACGTGGGTTCTTCTAAATGACTTCTAAGTACGTGGTTCAAAATGTCCTCTAAGTACGTGGTTCTAAATGACCTTATATACGTAGTGCCAAATAACCTCTAAGTACGTGGTTCTAAATGACCTCTTAGTACGTGGTTATAAATGACCTCTAAGTACGTGCTTCTAAATGACCTCTAGGTAAGTAGTTCTAAATGACCCCTAAGTACGTAGTTCTAAATGACCTCTTGGTACGTACTTCCAAATGACATCTCAGTAAGTGGTTCTAAATGACCTCTAAGTACGTGGTCCTAAATGACCTCTAGGTACGTAGTTCTAAATGACCTCTAAGTAAGTAGTTCTAAATGACCTCTAAGTAAGTGGTTCTAAATGACCTCTAAGTACGTGGTTCTATATGATCTCTTAGTACGTGGTTCTAAATGACCTCTAAGTACGTGGGTTCTTCTAAATGACTTCTAAGTACGTGGTTCAAAATGTCCTCTAAGTACGTGGTTCTAAATGACCTTATATACGTAGTGCTAAATAACCTCTAAGTACGTGGTTCTAAATGTCCTCTAAGTACGTGGTTCTAAATGACCTTATATACGTAGTGCTAAATAACCTCTAAGTACGTGGTTCTAAATCACCTCTAAGTACGTGGTTCTGAATGACCTCTAAGTTCGTGGGTTCTAAATGACCTCTTAGAACGTAGTTCTAACTGACCTCTAATTACATGGTTTTAACTATCCTCTAAGTACGTGGTTCTAAATGACCTCTAAGTACGAGGTTCTAAATGACCTCTAGGTACGTAGTTCTAAATGACCTCTAAGTAAGTAGTTCTAAATGACCTCTAAGTATGTGGTTCTAAATGACCTCTAAGTACGTAGTTCTAAATGACCTCTAAGTACGAAGTCCTAAATGACCTCTAAGAACGTAGTTCTATATTACCTCTAAGTACGTAGTTCTAAATGACCTCTAAGTACGTAGTTCTAATTGACCTCTAGGTACGTAGTTCTAAATGACCTCAAAGTAAGTAGTTCTAAATGACCTCTAAGTATGTGGTTCTAAATGACCTCTAAGTAAGTGGTTCTAAATCACCTCTAAGTACGTGGTTCTAAATGACCTCTAAGTACGTGGGTTCTTCTAAATGACTTCTAAGTACGTGGTTCAAAATGTCCTCTAAGTACGTGGTTCTAAATGACCTTATATACGTAGTGCTAAATAACCTCTAAGTACGTAGTTCTAAATGTCCTCTTAGTACGTGGTTCTAAATGACCTTATATACGTAGTGCTAAATAACCTCTAAGTACGTGGTTCTAAATCACCTCTAAGTACGTGGTTCTGAATGACCTCTATGTTCGTGGGTTCTAACTGACCTCTAATTACATGGTTTTAACTATCCTCTAAGTACGTGGTTCTAAATGACCTCTAAGTACGAGGTTCTAAATGACCTCTAAGTACGTGGTTCTAAATGAAATCTAAGTACTTGGTTCTAAATGACCTCTAAGTCAGTAGTTCTAAATGACACCTAAGTACGTAGTTCTAAATGACCTCTAGGTACGTACTTCCAAATGACTTCTAAGTAAGTGGTTCTAAATGACCTCTAAGTACGTGGTTCTAAATGACCTCTAACTACGTGGTTCTAAATGACCTCTAAGTACGTGCTTCTAAATGGCCTCTAGGTACGTACTTCCAAATGACATCTAAGTAAGTGGTTCTAAATGACCTCTAAGTACGTTGTTCTAAATAACCTCTAAGTATGTGGTTCTAAATGACCTCTAAGTACGTCGTTCTAAATGACCTCTAAATACTTAGTTCAAATGCCCTCTATGTACGTGGTTCCAAATGTCCTCTAAGTACGTGGTTCTAAATGACCTAATATACGTAGTTCTAAATGACCTCTAAGTACGTGGTTCTAAATGACCTCTAAGTAAGTAGTTCTAAATGACCCCTAAGTACGTAGTTCTAAATGACCTCTAGGTACGTACTTCCAAATGACTTCTAAGTAAGTGGTTCTAAATGACCTCTAAGTACGTGGTTCTAAATGTCCTCTAAGTACGTGGTTCTAAAAGACCTCATACACGTAGTTCTAAATGACCTCTAAGTACGTGGGTTCTAAATGACCCCTATGTTCGTAGTTCTAAATGACCTCTAAATACGTAGCTCTAAATGACCTCTAAGTACGTAGTTCTAAATGACCTCTATGTACGTGGTTCTATATGACCTCTAAGTAAGTGGTTCTAAATGACCTCTAAGTACGTGGTCCTAAATGACCTCTAGGTACGTAGTTCTAAATGACCTCTAAGTAAGTAGTTCTAAATGACCTCTAAGTATGTGGTTCTAAATGACCTCTAAGTACGAAGTCCTAAATGACCTCTAAGAACGTAGTTCTATATTACCTCTAAGTACGTAGTTCTAAATGACCTCTAAGTACGTAGTTCTAATTGACCTCTAGGTTGTTGGTTCTAAATGACCTTTAAGTACGTGGTTCTAAATGACCTCTCAGTACGTGGTTCTAAATTACCTCTAAGTACGTGGTTCTAAATGACATCTAAGTACGTAGTTCTAAATGACCTCTAAATAGTTGGTTCTAAATGACCTCTAAGTACGTGGTTCTAAATATCTTCTAAGTACGTAGTTCTAAATGACGTCTAAGTACGTAGTTCTAAATACCTCTAGATACGTAGTTCCAAATGACCTCTAAGTAAGTGGTTCTAAATGACCTATAAGTACGTGGTCCTAAATGACCTCTAGGTACGTAGTTCTAAATGACCTCTAAGTAAATAGTTCTAAATGACCTCTAAGTATGTGGTTCTAAATGACCTCTAAGTACGTAGTTCTAAATGACCTCTAAGTACGAAGTCCTAAATGACCTCTAAGAACGTAGTTCTATATTACCTCTAAGTACGTAGTTCTAAATGACCTCTAAGTACGTAGTTCTAATTGACCTCTAGGTACGTAGTTCTAAATGACCTCAAAGTAAGTAGTTCTAAATGACCTTCTAAGTATGTGGTTCTAAATGACCTCTAAGTAAGTGGTTCTAAATGACCTCTAAGTACGTAATTCTAATTGACCTCTAGGTACGTAGTTCTGAATGACCTCAAAGTAAGTAGTTCTAAATGACCTCTAAGTATGTGGTTCTAAATGACCTCTAAGTAAGTAGTTCTAAATGACCTCTAAGTACGTGGTTCTATATGATCTCTTAGTACGTGGTTCTAAATGACCTCTAAGTACGTGGGTTCTTCTAAATGACTTCTATGTACGTGGTTCAAATTGTCCTCTAAGTACGTGGTTCTAAATGACCTTATATACGTAGTGCTAAATAACCTCTAAGTACGTGGTTCTAAATGTCCTCTAAGTACGTGGTTCTAAATGACCTTATATACGTAGTGCTAAATAACCTCTAAGTACGTGGTTCTAAATCACCTCTAAGTACGTGGTTCTGAATGACCTCTAAGTTCGTGGGTTCTAAATGACCTCTTAGAACGTAGTTCTAACTGACCTCTAATTACATGGTATTAACTATCCTCTAAGTACGTGGTTCTAAATGACCTCTAGGTACGAGGTTCTAATTGACCTCTAAGTACGTGGTTCTAAATGACCTCTAAGTACTTAGTTCTAAAAGACTTCTAAGTCAGTAGTTCTAAATGACACCTAAGTACGTGGTTCTAAATGTCCTCTAAGTACGTGGTTCTAAATGACCTCATATACGTAGTTCTAAATGACCTCTAAGTACGTGGTTCTAAATGACCTCTAACTACGTGGTTCTAAATGACCTCTAAGTACGTGCTTCTAAATGACCTCTAAGTACGTATTTCCAAATGACATCTAAGTAAGTGGTTCTAAATGACCTCTAAGTACGTTGTTCTAGATGACCTCTAGGTACGTGGTTCTAAATGACCTCTAAGTACGTGCTTCTAAATGACCTCTAAGTAAGTAGTTCTAAATGACCCCTAAGTACGTAGTTCTAAATGACCTCTAGGTACGTACTTCCAAATGACTTCTAAGTAAGTGGTTCTAAATGACCTATAAGTACGTGGCTCTAAATGTCCTCTAAGTACGTGGTTCTAAAAGACCTCATATACGTAGTTCTAAATGACCTCTAAGTACGTTGGTTCTAAATGACCCCTAAGTTCGTAGTTCTAAATGACCTCTAAATACGTAGCTCTAAATGACCTCTTAAGTACGTAGTTCTAAATGACCTCTATGTACGTGGTTCTATATGACCTCTAAGTAAGTGGGCTCTAAATGACATCTGAGTACGTGGTTCTAAATGACCCCTAAGTACGTAGTTCTAAATGACCTCTAGGTACGTACTTCCAAATGACATCTAAGTAAGTGGTTCTAAATGACCTCTAAGTACGTAGTCCTAAATGACCTCTAGGTACGTAGTTCTAAATGACCTCTAAGTAAGTAGTTCTAAATGACCTCTAAGTATGTGGTTCTAATAGACCTCTAAGTACGTAGTTCTAAATGACCTCTAAGTACGAAGTCCTAAATGACCTCTAAGAACGTAGTTCTATATTACCTCTAAGTACGTAGTTCTAAATGACCTCTAAGTACGTAGTTCTAATTGACCTCTAGGTACGTAGTTCTAAATGACCTCAAAGTAAGTAGTTCTAAATGACCTCTAAGTATGTGGTTCTAAATGACCTCTAAGTAAGTGGTTCTAAATGACCTCTAAGTACGTGGTTCTATATGATCTCTTAGTACGTGGTTCTAAATGACCTCTAAGTACGTGGGTTCTTCTAAATGACTTCTAAGTACGTGGTTCAAAATGTCCTCTAAGTACGTGGTTCTAAATGACCTTATATACGTAGTGCTAAATAACCTCTAAGTACGTGGTTCTAAATGTCCTCTAAGTACGTGGTTCTAAATGACCTTATATACGTAGTGCTAAATAACCTCTAAGTACGTGGTTCTAAATCACCTCTAAGTACGTGGTTCTGAATGACCTCTAAGTTCGTGGGTTCTAAATGACCTCTAAGTACGTGGTTCTAAATGACCTCTAAGTACTTGGTTCTAAATGACCTCTAAGTCAGTAGTTCTAAATGACACCTAAGTACGTGGTTCTAAATGTCCTCTAACTACGTGGTTCTAAATGACCTCTAAGTTCGTGCTTCTAAATGATCTCTAGGTACGTACTTCCAAATGACATCTAAGTAAGTGGTTCTAAATGACCTCTAAGTACGTTGTTCTAGATGACCTCTAAGTACGTGGTTCTAAATGACCTCTATGTACGTGCTTCTAAATGACCTCTAAGTACGTAGTTCTAAATCACCATAAGTACGTGGATTTAAATGACCATAAAGTACGTAGTTCTAAATGACCTCTAAGTACGTAGTTCTAAATGACCTCTAAGTATGTGGTTCTAAATGACCTCTAAGTACGTGGTTCTAAATGACCTCTAAATACTTAGTTCAAATGCCCTCTAAGTACGTGGTTCCAAATGTCCTCTAAGTACGTGGTTCTAAATGACCTCATATACGTAGTTCTAAATGACCTCTAAGTAAGTGGTTCCAAATGACCTCTAAGTACGTGGTTCTATATGATCTCTTAGTACGTGGTTTTAAATGACCTCTAAGTACGTGGGTTCTTCTAAATGACTTCTAAGTACGTGGTTCAAAATGTCCACTAAGTACGTGGTTCTAAATGACCTTATATACGTAGTGCTAAATAACCTCTAAGTACGTGTTTCTAAATGTCCTCTAAGTACGTGGTTCTAAATGACCTTATATACGTAGTGCTAAATAACCTCTAAGTACATGGTTCTAAATCACCTCTAAGTACGTGGTTCTGAAAGACCTCTAAGTTCGTGGGTTCTAAATGACCTCTTATAACGTAGTTCTAACTGACCTCTAATTACATGGTTTTAACTATCCTCTAAGTACGTGGTTCTAAATGACCTCTAAGTACGAGGTTCTAAATGACCTCTAAGTACGTGGTTCTAAATGACCTCTAAGTACGAGGTTCTAAATGACCTCTAAGTCAGTAGTTCTAAATGACACCTAAGTACGTGGTTCTAAATGTCCTCTAAGTACGTGGTTCTAAATGACCTCATATACGTAGTTCTAAATGACCTCTAAGTACGTGGTTCTAAATGACCTCTAACTACGTGGTTCTAAATGACCTCTAAGTACGTGCTTCTAAATGACCTCTAGGTACGTACTTCCAAATGACATTTAAGTAAGTAGTTCTAAATGACCTCTAAGTATCTGGTTCTAAATGACCTCTAAGTAAGTGGTTCTAAATGACCTCTAAGTACGTGGGTTCTTCTAAATGACTTCTAAGTACGTGGTTCAAAATGTCCTCTAAGTACGTGGTTCTAAATGACCTTATATACGTAGTGCTAAATAACCTCTAGGTACGTGGTTCTAAATGACCTCTAAGTAAGTAGTTCTAAATGACCCCTAAGTACGTAGTTCTAAATGACCTCTAGGTACGTACTTCCAAATGACATCTAAGTAAGTGGTTCTAAATGACCTCTAAGTACGTGGTCCTAAATGACCTCTAGGTACGTAGTTCTAAATGACCTCTAAGTAAGTAGTTCTAAATGACCTCGAAGTATGTGGTTCTAAATGACCTCTAAGTACGTAGTTCTAAATGACCTCTAAGTACGACAGTCCTAAATGACCTCTAAGAACGTAGTTCTATATTACCTCTAAGTACGTAGTTCTAAATGACCTCTAAGTACGTAGTTCTAATTGACCTCTAAGTACGTAGTTCTAAATGACCTCAAAGTAAGTAGTTCTAAATGACCTCTAAGTATGTGGTTCTAAATGACCTCTAAGTAAGTGGTTCTAAATGACCTCTAAGTACGTGGTTCTATATGATCTCTTAGTACGTGGTTCTAAATGACCTCTAAGTACGTGGGTTCTTCTAAATGACTTCTAAGTACGTGTTTCAAAATGTCCTCTAAGTACGTGGTTCTAAATGACCTTATATACGTAGTGCTAAATAACCTCTAAGTACGTGGTTCTAAATGTCCTCTAAGTACGTGGTTCTAAATGACCTTATATACGTAGTGCTAAATAACCTCTAAGTACGTGGTTCTAAATCACCTCTAAGTACGTGGTACTGAATGACCTCTAAGTTCGTGGGTTCTAAATGACCTCTTAGAACGTAGTTCTAACTGACCTCTAATTAGATGGTTTTAACTATTCTCTAAGTACGTGGTTCTAAATGACCTCTAAGTACGAGGTTCTAAATGACCTCTAGGTACGTAGTTCTAAATGACCTCTAAGTAAGTAGTTCTAAATGACCTCTAAGTACGTGCTTCTAAATGACCTCTAAGTAAGTAGTTCTAAATGACCCCTAAGTACGTAGTTCTAAATGACCTCTAGGTACGTACTTCCAAATGACATCTAAGTAAGTGGTTCTAAATGACCTCTAAGTACGTGGTCCTAAATGAACTCTAGGTACGTAGTTCTAAATGACCTCTAAGTAAGTAGTTCTAAATGACCTCTAAGTATGTGGTTCTAAATGACCTCTAAGTACGTAGTTCTAAATGACCTCTAAGAACGTAGTTCTAAATGACCTCTAAGTACGTAGTTCTAAATGACCTCTAAGTACGTAGTTCTAATTGACCTCTAAGTACGTAGTTCTGAATGACCTCAAAGTAAGTAGTTCTAAATGACCTCTAAGTATGTGGTTCTAAATGACCTCTAAGTAAGTGGTTCTAAATGACCTCTAAGTACGTGGTTCTATATGATCTCTTAGTACGTGGTTCTAAATTACCTCTAAGTACGTGGGTTCTTCTAAATGACTTCTAAGTACGTGGTTCAAAATGTCCTCTAAGTACGTGTTTCTAAATGACCTTATATACGTAGTGCTAAATAACCTCTAAGTACGTGGTTCTAAATGTCCTCTAAGTACGTGGTTCTAAATGACCTTATATACGTAGTGCTAAATGACCTCTAAGTAAGTAGTTCTAAATGACCTCTAAGTCAGTAGTTCTAAATGACCTCTAGGTACGTAGTTCTAAATGACCTCTAAGTAAGTAGTTCTAAATGACCTCTAAGTATGTGGTTCTAAATGACCTCTAAGTACGTAGTTCTAAATGACCTCTAAGAACGTAGTTCTATATTACCTCTAAGTACGTAGTTCTAAATGACCTCTAAGTACGTAGTTCTAATTGTCCTCTAAGTACGTAGTTCTAAATGACCTCAAAGTAAGTAGTTCTAAATGACCTCTAAGTACGTGGTTCTGGTTGACCTCTAAGTTCGTGGGTTCTAAATGACCTCTTAGAACGTAGTTCTAACTGACCTCTAATTACATGGTTTTAACTATCCTCTAAGTACGTGGTTCTAAATGACCTCTAAGTACGAAGTTCTAAATGACCTCTAAGTACGTGGTTCTAAATGACCTCTAAGTACTTGGTTCTAAATGACCTCTAAGTCAGTAGTTCTAAATGACATCTAAGTACGTAGTTCTAAATGACCTCTAAATAGTTGGTTCTAAATGACCTCTAAGTACGTGGTTCTAAATATCTTCTAAGTACGTAGTTCTAAATGACGTCTAAGTACGTAGTTCTAAATAACTCTAGATACGTAGTTCCAAATGACCTCTAAGTAAGTGGTTCTAAATGACCTCTAAGTACGTGGTCCTAAATGACCTCTAGGTACGTAGTTCTAAATGACCTCTAAGTAAGTAGTTCTAAATGACCTATAAGTATGTGGTTCTAAATGACCTCTAAGTACGTAGTTCTAAATGACCTCTAAGTACGAAGTCCTAAATGACCTCTAAGAACGTAGTTCTATATTACCTCTAAGTACGTAGTTCTAAATGACCTCTAAGTACGTAGTTCTAATTGACCTCTAGGTACGTAGTTCTAAATGACCTCAAAGTAAGTAGTTCTAAATGACCTCTAAGTATATGGTTCTAAATGACCTCTAAGTAAGTGGTTCTAAATGACCTCTAAGTACGTGGTTCTATATGATCTCTTAGTACGTGGTTCTAAATGACCTCTAAGTACGTGGGTTCTTCTAAATGACTTCTAAGTACGTGGTTCAAAATGTCCTCTAAGTACGTGGTTCTAAATGACCTCTTAGTACGTGGTTATAAATGACCTCTAAGTACGTGCTTCTAAATGACCTCTAAGTAAGTAGTTCTAAATGACCCCTAAGTACGTAGTTCTAAATGACCTCTAGGTACGTACTTCCAAATGACATCTAAGTAAGTGTTTCTAAATGACCTCTAAGTACGTGGTCCTAAATGACCTCTAGGTACGTAGTTCTAAATGACCTCCAAGTAAGTAGTTCTAAATGACCTCTAAGTATGTGGTTCTAAATGATATCTAAGTACGTAGTTCTAAATGACCTCTAAGTACGAAGTCCTAAATGACCTCCAAGAACGTAGTTCTATATTACCTCTAAGTACGTAGTTCTAAAAGACCTCTAAGTACGTAGTTCTAATTGACCTCTAGGTACGTAGTTCTAAATGACTTCAAGGTAAGTGGTTCTAAATGACCTCTAAGTACGTGGGTTCTTCTAAATGACTTCTAAGTACGTGGTTCAAAATGTCCTCTAAGTACGTGGTTCTAAATGACCTATAAGTAAGTAGTTCTAAATGACCCCTAAGTACGTACTTCTAAATGACCTCTAGGTACGTACTTCCAAATGACATCTAAGTAAGTGGTTCTAAATGACCTCTAAGTACGTGGTCCTAAATGACCTCTAGGTACGTAGTTCTAAATGACCTCTAAGTACGTTGTTCTAATTGACCTCTAGGTACGTAGTTCTAAATGACCTCAAAGTAAGTAGTTCAAAATGACCTCTAAGTATGTGGTTCTAAATGACCTCTAAGTAAGTAGTTCTAAATGACCTCTAAGTTCGTGGTTCTAAATGACCTCTAAGTACGTGGGTTCTTCTAAATGACTTCTAAGTACGTGGTTCAAAATGTCCTCTAAGTACGTGGTTCTAAATGACCTTATATACGTAGTGCTAAATAACCTCTAAGTACGTGGTTCTAAATGTCCTCTAAGTACGTGGTTCTAAATGACCTTATATACGTAGTGCTAAATAACCTCTAAGTACGTGGTTCTAAATCACCTCTAAGTACGTGGTTCTGAATGACCTCTAAGTTCGTGGGTTCTAAATGACCTCTTAGAACGTAGTTCTAACTGACCTCTAATTACATGGTTTTAACTATCCTCTAAGTACGTGGTTCTAAATGACCTCTAAGTACGAGGTTCTAAATAACCTCTAGGTACTTAGTTCTAAATGACCTCTAAGTAAGTAGTTCTAAATGACCTCTAAGTACGTGCTTCTAAATGACCTCTAAGTAAGTAGTTCTAAATGACCCCTAAGTACGTAGTTCTAAATGACCTCTAGGTACGTACTTCCAAATGAGATCTAAGTAAGTGGTTCTAAATGACCTCTAAGTACGTGGTCCTAAATGACCTCTAGGTACGTAGTTCTAAATGACCTCTAAGTAAGTAGTTCTAAATGACCTCTAAGTATGTGGTTCTAAATGACCTCTAAGTACGTAGTTCTAAATGACCTCTAAGAACGTAGTTCTATATTACCTCTAAGTACGTAGTTCTAAATGACCTCTAAGTACGTAGTTCTAATTGTCCTCTAAGTACGTAGTTCTAAATGACCTCAAAGTAAGTAGTTCTAAATGACCTCTAAGTATGTGGTTCTAAATGACCTCTAAGTAAGTGGTTCTAAATGACCTCTTAGAACGTAGTTCTAACTGACCTCTAATTACATGGTTTTAACTATCCTCTAAGTACGTGGTTCTAAATGACCTCTAAGTACGAAGTTCTAAATGACCTCTAAGTACGTGGTTCTAAATGACCTCTAAGTACTTGGTTCTAAATGACCTCTAAGTCAGTAGTTCTAAATGACATCTAAGTACGTAGTTCTAAATGACCTCTAAGTACGTGGTTCTAAATGACCTCTAAGTATGTGGTTCTAAATGACCTCTAAATACGTAGTTCTATATGACCTCTAAGAACGTAGTTCTATATTACCTCTAAGTACGTAGTTCTAAATGACCTCTAAGTACGTAGTTCTAATTGTCCTCTAAGTACGTAGTTCTAAATGACCTCAAAGTAAGTAGTTCTAAATGACCTCTAAGTATGTGGTTCTAAATGACCTCTAAGTAAGTGGTTCTAAATGACCTCTAAGTACGTGGTTCTATATGATCTCTTAGTACGTGGTTCTAAATGACCTCTAAGTACGTGGGTTCTTCTAAATGACTTCTAAGTACGTGGTTCAAAATGTCCTCTAAGTACGTGGTTCTAAATGACCTTATATACGTAGTGCTAAATAACCTCTAAGTACGTGGTTCTAAATGTCCTCTAAGTACGTGGTTCTAAATGACCTTATATACGTAGTGCTAAATAACCTCTAAGTACGTGGTTCTAAATCACCTCTAAGTACGTGGTTCTGAATGACCTCTAAGTTCGTGGGTTCTAAATGACCTCTTAGAACGTAGTTCTAACTGACCTCTAATTACATGGTTTTAACTATCCTCTAAGTACGTGGTTCTAAATGACCTCTAAGTACGAGGTTCTAAATGACCTCTAAGTACGTGGTTCTAAATGACCTCTAAGTACTTGGTTCTAAATGACCTCTAAGTCAGTAGTTCTAAATGACATCAAAGTACGTAGTTTTAAATGACCTCTAAATAGTTGGTTCTAAATGACCTCTAAGTACGTGGTTCTAAATATCTTCTAAGTACGTAGTTCTAAATGACGTCTAAGTACGTAGTTCTAATTATCTCTAGATACGTAGTTCCAAATGACCTCTAAGTAAGTGGTTCTAAATGACCTCTAAGTACGTGGTCCTAAATGACCTCTAGGTACGTAGTTCTAAATGACCTCTAAGTAAGTAGTTCTAAATGACCTCTAAGTATGTGGTTCTAAATGACCTCTAAGTACGTAGTTCTAAATGACCTCTAAGTACGAAGTCCTAAATGACCTCTAAGAACGTAGTTCTATATTACCTCTAAGTACGTAGTTCTAAATGACCTCTAAGTACGTAGTTCTAATTGACCTCTAGGTACGTAGTTCTAAATGACCTCAAAGTAAGTAGTTCTAAATGACCTCTAAGTATGTGGTTCTAAATGACCTCTAAGTAAGTGGTTCTAAATGACCTCTAAGTACGTGGTTCTATATGATCTCTTAGTACGTGGTTCTAAATGACCTCTAAGTACGTGGGTTCTTCTAAATGACTTCTAAGTACGTGGTTCAAAATGTCCTCTAAGTACGTGGTTCTAAATGACCTTATATACGTAGTGCTAAATAACCTCTAAGTACGTGGTTCTAAATGACCTCTTAGTACGTGGTTATAAATGACCTCTAAGTACGTGCTTCTAAATGACCTCTAAGTAAGTAGTTCTAAATGACCCCTAAGTACGTAGTTCTAAATGACCTCTAAGAACGTAGTTCTATATTACCTCTAAGTACGTAGTTCTAAAAGACCTCTAAGTACGTAGTTCTAATTGACCTCTAGGTACGTAGTTCTAAATGACCTCAAGGTAAGTGGTTCTAAATGACCTCTAAGTACGTGGGTTCTTCTAAATGACTTCTAAGTACGTGGTTCAAAATGTCCTCTAAGTACGTGGTTCTAAATGACCTTATATACGTAGTGCTAAATAACCTCTAAGTACGTGGTTCTAAATGACCTCTTAGTACGTGGTTATAAATGACCTCTAAGTACGTGCTTCTAAATGACCTCTAGGTAAGTAGTTCTAAATGACCCCTAAGTACGTAGTTCTAAATGACCTCTAGGTACGTACTTCCAAATGACATCTCAGTAAGTGGTTCTAAATGACCTCTAAGTACGTGGTCCTAAATGACCTCTAGGTACGTAGTTCTAAATGACCTCTAAGTAAGTATTTCTAAATGACCTCTAAGTAAGTGGTTCTAAATGACCTCTAAGTACGTGGTTCTATGTGATCTCTTAGTACGTGGTTCTAAATGACCTCTAAGTACGTGGGTTCTTCTAAATGACTTCTAAGTACGTGGTTCAAAATGTCCTCTAAGTACGTGGTTCTAAATGACCTTATATACGTAGTGCTAAATAACCTCTAAGTACGTGGTTCTAAATGACCTCTTAGTACGTGGTTATAAATGACCTCTAAGTACGTGCTTCTAAATGACCTCTAGGTAAGTAGTTCTAAATGACCCCTAAGTACGTAGTTCTAAATGACCTCTAGGTACGTACTTCCAAATGACATCTCAGTAAGTGGTTCTAAATGACCTCTAAGTACGTGGTCCTAAATGACCTCTAGGTACGTAGTTCTAAATGACCTCTAAGTAAGTATTTCTAAATGACCTCTAAGTAAGTGGTTCTAAATGACCTCTAAGTACGTGGTTCTATGTGATCTCTTAGTACGTGGTTCTAAATGACCTCTAAGTACGTGGGTTCTTCTAAATGACTTCTAAGTACGTGGTTCAAAATGTCCTCTAAGTACGTGGTTCTAAATGACCTTATATACGTAGTGCTAAATAACCTCTAAGTACTTGGTTCTAAATGTCCTCTAAGTACGTGGTTCTGAATGACCTCTAAGTTCGTGGGTTCTAAATGACCTCTTAGAACGTAGTTCTAACTGACCTCTAATTACATAGTTTTAACTATCCTCTAAGTACGTGGTTCTAAATGACCTCTAAGTACGAGGTTCTAAATGACCTCTAGGTACGTAGTTCTAAATGACCTCTAAGTAAGTAGTTCTAAATGACCTCTAAGTATGTGGTTCTAAATGACCTCTAAGTACGTAGTTCTAAATGACCTCTAAGTACGAAGTCCTAAATGACCTCTAAGAACGTAGTTCTATATTACCTCTAAGTACGTAGTTCTAAATGACCTCTAAGTACGTAGTTCTAATTGACCTCTAGGTACGTAGTTCTAAATGACCTCAAAGTAAGTAGTTCTAAATGACCTCTAAGTATGTGGTTCTAAATGACCTCTAAGTAGGTGGTTCTAAATCACCTCTAAGTACGTGGTTCTAAATGACCTCTAAGTACGTGGGTTCTTCTAAATGACTTCTAAGTACGTGGTTCAAAATGTCCTCTATGTACGTGGTTCTAAATGACCTTATATACGTAGTGCTAAATAACCTCTAAGTACGTAGTTCTAAATGTCCTCTTAGTACGTGGTTCTAAATGACCTTATATACGTAGTGCTAAATAACCTCTAAGTACGTGGTTCTAAATCACCTCTAAGTACGTGGTTCTGAATGACCTTTATGTTCGTGGGTTCTAACTGACCTCTAATTACATGGTTTTAACTATCCTCTAAGTACGTGGTTCTAAATGACCTCTAAGTACGAGGTTCTAAATGACCTCTAAGTACGTGGTTCTAAATGACATCTAAGTACTTGGTTCTAAATGACCTCTAAGTCAGTAGTTCTAAATGACACCTAAGTACGTAGTTCTAAATGACCTCTAGGTACGTACTTCCAAATGACTTCTAAGTAAGTGGTTCTTAATGACCTCTAAGTACGTGGTTCTAAATGACCTCTAACTACGTGGTTCTAAATGACCTCTAAGTACGTGCTTCTAAATGGCCTCCAGGTACGTACTTCCAAATGACATCTAAGTAAGTGGTTCTAAATGACCTCTAAGTACGTTGTTCTAAATGACCTCTAAGTATGTGGTTCTAAATGACCTCTAAGTACGTAGTTCTAAATGACCTCTAAATACTTAGTTCAAATGCCTTCTATGTACGTGGTTCCAAATGTCCTCTAAGTACGTGGTTCTAAATGACCTAATATACGTAGTTCTAAATGACCTCTAAGTACGTGGTTCTAAATGACCTCTAACTACGTGGTTCTAAATGACCTCTAAGTACGTGCTTCTAAATGACCTCTAAGTAAGTAGTTCTAAATGACCCCTAAGTACGTAGTTCTAAATGACCTCTAGGTACGTACTTCCAAATGACTTCTAAGTAAGTGGTTCTAAATGTCCTCTAAGTACGTGGTTCTAAATGACCTAATATACGTAGTTCTAATGACCTCTAAGTACGTGGTTTTAAATGACCTCTAAGTACGTGTTTCTAAATGTCCTCTAAGTACGTGGTTCTAAAAGACCTCATATACGTAGTTCTAAATGACCTCTAAGTACGTGGGTTCTAAATGACCCCTATGTTCGTAGTTCTAAATGACCTCTAAATACGTAGCTCTAAATGACCTCTAAGTACGTAGTTCTAAATGACCTCTATGTACGTGGTTCTATATGACCTCTAAGTTCGTGGGCTCTAAATGACATCTGAGTACGTGGTTCTAAATGACTTCTAAGTACGTAGTTCTAAATGACCTCTAAGTTGTTGGTTCTAAATGACCTCTAAGTACGTAGTTCTAAATACCTCTAGATACGTAGTTCCAAATGACCTCTAAGTAAGTGGTTCTAAATGACCTCTAAGTACGTGGTCCTAAATGACCTCTAGGTACGTAGTTCTAAATGACCTCTAAGTAAGTAGTTCTAAATGACCTCTAAGTATGTGGTTCTAAATGACCTCTAAGTAAGTGGTTCTAAATGACCTCTAAGTACGTGGTTCTATATCATCTCTTAGTACGTGGTTTTAAATGACCTCTAAGTACGTGGGTTCTTCTAAATGACTTCTAAGTACGTGGTTCAAAATGTCCTCTAAGTACGTAGTTCTAAATGACCTTATATACGTAGTGCTAAATAACCTCTAAGTACGTGTTTCTAAATGTCCTCTAAGTACGTGGTTCTAAATGACCTTATATACGTAGTGCTAAATAACCTCTAAGTACATGGTTCTAAATCACCTCTAAGTACGTGGTTCTGAATTACCTCTAAGTTCGTGGGTTCTAAATGACCTCTTATAACGTAGTTCTAACTGACCTCTAATTACATGGTTTTAACTATCCTCTAAGTACGTGGTTCTAAATGACCTCTAAGTACAAGGTTCTAAATGACCTCTAAGTACGTGGTTCTAAATGACCTCTAACTACGTGGTTCTAAATGACCTCTAAGTACGTGCTTCTAAATGACCTCTAGGTACGTACTTCCAAATGACATTTAAGTAAGTGGTTCTAAATGACCTCTAAGTATCTATTTCTAAATGACCTCTAAGTAAGTGGTTCTAAATGACCTCTAAGTACGTGGGTTCTTCTAAATGACTTCTAAGTACGTGGTTCAAAATGTCCTCTAAGTACGTGGTTCTAAATGACCTCTTAGTACGTGGTTATAAATGACCTCTAAGTACGTGCTTCTAAATGACCTCTAAGTAAGTAGTTCTAAATGACCCCTAAGTACGTAGTTCTAAATGACCTCTAGGTACGTACTTCCAAATGACATCTAAGTAAGTGGTTCTAAATTACCTCTAAGTACGTGGTCCTAAATGACCTCTAGGTACGTAGTTCTAAATGACCTCTAAGTAAGTAGTTCTAAATGACCTCTAAGTATGTGGTTCTAAATGACCTCTAAGTACGTGGGTTCTTCTAAATGACCCCTAAGTACGTAGTGCTAAATAACCTCTAAGTACGTGTTTCTAAATGTCCTCTAAGTACGTGGTTCTAAATGACCTTATATACGTAGTGCTAAATAACCTCTAAGTACATGGTTCTAAATCACCTCTAAGTACGTGGTTCTGAATGACCTCTAAGTTCGTGGGTTCTAAATGACCTCTTAGAACGTAGTTCTTACTGACCTCTAATTACATGGTTTTAACTATCCTCTAAGTACGTGGTTCTAAATGACCTCTAAGTACGAGGTTCTAAATGACCTCTAAGTACGTGGTTCTAAATGACCTCTAAGTACTTGGTTCTAAATGACCTCTAAGTCAGTAGTTCTAAATGACATCTAAGTACGTAGTTCTAAATGACCTCTAAATAGTTGGTTCTAAATGACCTCTAAGTACGTGGTTCTAATAATCTTCTAAGTACGTAGTTCTAAATGACGTCTAAGTACGTAGTTCTAAATACCTCTAGATACGTAGTTCCAAATGACCTATAAGTAAGTGGTTCTAAATGACCTCTAAGTACGAGGTCCTAAATGACCTCTAGGTACGTAGTTCTAAATGACCTCTAAGTAAGTAGTTCTAAATGACCTCTAAGTATATGGTTCTAAATGACCTCTAAGTACGTAGTTCTTAATGACCTCTAAGTACGAAGTCCTAAATGACCTCTAAGAACGTAGTTCTATATTACCTCTAAGTACGTAGTTCTAAATGACAACTAAGTACGTAGTTCTAATTGACCTCTAGGTACGTAGTTCTAAATGACCTCAAGGTAAGTAGTTCTAAATGACCTCTAAGTATCTGGTTACAAATGACCTCTAAGTAAGTGGTTCTAAATGACCTCTAAGTACGTGGGTTCTTCTAAATGACTTCTAAGTACGTGGTTCAAAATTTCTTCTAAGTACGTGGTTCTAAATGACCTTATATACGTAGTGCTAAATAACCTCTAAGTACGTGGTTCTAAATGACCTCTTAGTACGTGGTTATAAATGACCTCTAAGTACGTGCTTCTAAATGACCTCTAAGTAAGTATTTCTAAATGACCCCTAAGTACGTAGTTCTAAATGACCTCTAGGTACGTACTTCCAAATGACATCTAAGTAAGTGGTTCTAAATGACCTCTAAGTACGAAGTCCTAAATGACCTCTAAGAACGTAGTTCTATATTACCTCTAAGTACGTAGTTCTAAATGACCTCTAAGTACGTAGTTCTAGCTGACCTCTAGGTACGTAGTTCTAAATGACCTCAAAGTAAGTAGTTCTAAATGACCTCTAAGTATGTGGTTCTAAATGACCTCTAAGTAAGTGGTTCTAAATGACCTCTAAGTACGTGGTTCTGAATGACCTCTAAGTTCGTGGGTTCTAAATGACCTCTTGGAACGTAGTTCTAACTGACCTCTAATTACATAATTTTAACTATCCTCTAAGTACGTGGTTCTAAATGACCTCTAAGTACGAGGTTCTAAATGACCTCTAAGTACGTGGTTCTAAATGACCTCTATGTACTTGGTTCTAAATGACCTCTAACTACGTGGTTCTAAATGACCTCTAAGTACGTGCTTCTAAATGACCTCTAGGTACGTAATTCCAAATGACATCTAAGTAAGTGGTTCTAAATGACCTCTAAGTACGTTGTTCTAGATGACCTCTAAGTACGTGGTTCTAAATGACCTCTATGTACGTGCTTCTAAATGACCTCTAAGTACGTAGTTCTAAATGAACTCTAAGTATGTGGTTCTAAATGACCTCTAAGTACGTGGTTCTAAATGACCTCTAAATACTTAGTTCAAATGCTCTCTAAGTACGTGGTTCCAAATGTCCTCTAAGTACGTGGTTCTAAATGACCTCATATACGTAGTTCTAAATGACCTCTAAGTACGTGGTTCTATATGACCTCTAACTACGTGGTTCTAAATGACCTCTAAGTACGTGCTTCTATATGACCTCTAAGTAAGTAGTTCTAAATGACCCCTAAGTACGTAGTTCTAAATGACCTCTAGGTACGTACTTCCAAATGACTTCTAAGTAAGTGGTTCTAAATGACCTCTAAGTAGGTGGTTCTAAATGTCCTCTAAGTACGTGGTTCTAAAAGACCTCATATACGTAGTTCTAAATGACCTCTAAGTACGTGGGTTCTAAATGACCCCTAAGTTCGTAGTTCTAAATGACCTCTAAATACGTAGCTCTAAATGAAATCTAAGTACGTAGTTCTAAATGACCTCTAAGTTGTTGGTTCTAAATGACCTCTAAGTACGTGGTTCTAAATGACCTCTCAGTACGTGGTTCAAAATGACCTCTAAGTACGTGGTTCTAAATGACATCTAAGTACGTAGTTCTAAATGACCTCTAAATAGTTGGTTCTAAATGACCTCTAAGTACGTGGTTCTAAATATCTTCTAAGTACGTAGTTCTATATGACGTCTAAGTACGTAGTTCTAAATACCTCTAGATACGTAGTTCCAAATGACCTCTAAGTAAGTGGTTCTAAATGACCTATAAGTACGTGGTCCTAAATGACATCTAAGTAAGTGGTTCTAAATGACCTCTAAGTATGTGGTTCTAAATGACCTCTAAGTAAGTAGTTCTAAATGACCTCTAAGTACGTGGTTCTATATGATCTCTTAGTACGTGGTTCTAAATGACCTCTAAGTACGTGGGTTCTTCTAAATGACTTCTAAGTACGTGGTTCAAATTGTCCTCTAAGTACGTGGTTCTAAATGACCTTATATACGTAGTGCTAAATAACCTCTAAGTACGTGGTTCTAAATGTCCTCTAAGTACGTGGTTCTAAATGACCTCATATACGTAGTTCTAAATGACCTCTAAGTACGTGGTTCTAAATGACCTCTAACTACGTGGTTCTAAATGACCTCTAAGTACGTGCTTCTAAATGACCTCTAAGTACGTACTTCCAAATGACATCTAAGTAAGTGGTTCTAAATGACCTCTAAGTACGTTGTTCTAGATGACCTCTAGGTACGTGGTTCTAAATGACCTCTAAGTACGTGCTTCTAAATGACCTCTAAGTAAGTAGTTCTAAATGACCCCTAAGTACGTAGTTCTAAATGACCTCTAGGTACGTACTTCCAAATGACTTCTAAGTAAGTGGTTCTAAATGACCTCTAAGTACGTGGTTCTAAATGTCCTCTAAGTACGTGGTTCTAAAAGACCTCATATACGTAGTTCTAAATGACCTCTAAGTACGTTGGTTCTAAATGACCCCTAAGTTCGTAGTTCTAAATGACCTCTAAATACGTAGCTCTAAATGACCTCTAAGTACGTAGTTCTAAATGACCTCTATGTACGTGGTTCTATATGACCTCTAAGTACGTGGGCTCTAAATGACATCTGAGAACGTGGTTCTAAATGACCCCTAAGTACGTAGTTCTAAATGACCTCTAGGTACGTACTTCCAAATGACATCTAAGTAAGTGGTTCGAAATGACCTCTAAGTACGTAGTCCTAAATGACCTCTAGGTACGTAGTTCTAAATGACCTCTAAGTAAGTAGTTCTAAATGACCTCTAAGTATGTGGTTCTAATAGACCTCTAAGTACGTAGTTCTAAATGACCTCTAAGTACGAAGTCCTAAATGACCTCTAAGAACGTATTTCTATATTACCTCTAAGTACGTAGTTCTAAATGACCTCTAAGTACGTAGTTCTAATTGACCTCTAGGTACGTAGTTCTAAATGACCTCAAAGTAAGTAGTTCTAAATGACCTCTAAGTATGTGGTTCTAAATGACCTCTAAGTAAGTGGTTCTAAATGACCTCTAAGTACGTGGTTCTATATGATCTCTTAGTACGTGGTTCTAAATGACCTCTAAGTACGTGGGTTCTTCTAAATGACTTCTAAGTACGTGGTTCAAAATGTCCTCTAAGTACGTGGTTCTAAATGACCTTATATACGTAGTGCTAAATAACCTCTAAGTACGTGGTTCTAAATGTCCTCTAAGTACGTGGTTCTAAATGACCTTATATACGTAGTGCTAAATAACCTCTAAGTACGTGGTTCTAAATCACCTCTAAGTACGTGGTTCTGAATGACCTCTAAGTTCGTGGGTTCTAAATGACCTCTAAGTACGTGGTTCTAAATGACCTCTAAGTACTTGGTTCTAAATGACCTCTAAGTCAGTAGTTCTAAATGACACCTAAGTACGTGGTTCTAAATGTCCTCTAAGTACGTGGTTCTAAATGACCTCATATACGTAGTTCTAAATGACCTCTAAGTACGTGGTTCTAAATGACCTCTAACTACGTGGTTCTAAATGACCTCTAAGTTCGTGCTTCTAAATGATCTCTAGGTACGTACTTCCAAATGACATCTAAGTAAGTGGTTCTAAATGACCTCTAAGTACGTTGTTCTAGATACCTCTAAGTACGTGGTTCTAAATGACCTCTATGTACGTGCTTCTAAATGACCTCTAAGTACGTAGTTCTAAATCACCATAAGTACGTGGATTTAAATGACCATAAAGTACGTAGTTCTAAATGACCTCTAAGTACGTAGTTCTAAATGACCTCTAAGTATGTGGTTCTAAATGACCTCTAAGTACGTGGTTCTAAATGACCTCTAAATACTTAGTTCAAATGCCCTCTAAGTACGTGGTTCCAAATGTCCTCTAAGTACGTGGTTCTAAATGACCTCATATACGTAGTTCTAAATTACCTCTAAGTACGTAGTTCTAAATGACCTCTAACTACGTTGTTCTAAATGACCTCTAAGTACGTGCTTCTAAATGACCTCTAGGTACGTACTTCCAAATGACTTCTAAGTAAGTGGTTCTAATTGACCTCTAAGTACGTGGTTCTAAATGTCCTCTAAGTACGTGGTTCTAAAAGACCTCATATACGTAGTTCTAAATGACCTCTAAGTACGTGGGTTCTAAATGACCCCTAAGTTCGTAGTTCTAAATGACCTCTAAATACGTAGCTCTAAATGACCTCTAAGTACGTAGTTCTAAATGACCTCTATGTACGTGGTTCTATATGACCTCTAAGTACGTGGGCTCTAAATGACATCTGAGTACGTGGTTCTAAATGACCTCATATACGTAGTTCTAAATGACCTCTAAGTACGTGGGTTCTAAATGACCCCTAAGTTCGTAGTTCTAAATGACCTCTAAACACGTAGTTCTAAATGACCTCTAAGTACGTAGTTCTAAATGACCTCTATGTACGTGGTTCTAAAGGACCTTTAAGTACGTAGTTCTAAATGACCTCTAAAAAGTTGGTTCTAAATGACCTCTAAGTACGTTGTTCTAAATATCTTCTAAGTACGTAGTTCTAAATAACCTCTAAGTACTTGGTTCTAAATGACCTCTAAGTACGTGGTTCTAAATGACCTCTAAGTACGTGGTTCTAAATGACCTCTAAATACTTAGTTCAAATGCCCTCTAAGTACGTGGTTCCAAATGTCCTCTAAGTACGTGGTTCTAAATGACCTCATATACGTAGTTCTAAATTACCTCTAAGTACGTAGTTCTAAATGACCTCTAACTACGTGGTTCTAAATGACCTCTAAGTACGTGCTTCTAAATGACCTCTAGGTACGTACTTCCAAATGACTTCAAAGTAAGTGGTTCTAATTGACCTCTAAGTACGTGGTTCTAAATGTCCTCTAAGTACGTGGTTCTAAAAGACCTCATATACGTAGTTCTAAATGACCTCTAAGTACGTGGGTTCTAAACGACCCCTAAGTTCGTAGTTCTAAATGACCTCTAAATACGTAGCTCTAAATGACCTCTAAGTACGTAGTTCTAAATGACCTCTATGTACGTGGTTCTATATGACCTCTAAGTACGTGGGCTCTAAATGACATCTGAGTACGTGGTTCTAAATGACCTCATATACGTAGTTCTAAATGACCTCTAAGTACGTGGGTTCTAAATGACCCCTAAGTTCGTAGTTCTAAATGGCCTCTAAACACGTAGTTCTAAATGACCTCTAAGTACGTAGTTCTAAATGACCTCTATGTACGTGGTTCTAAAGGACCTTTAAGTACGTAGTTCTAAATGACCTCTAAAAAGTTGGTTCTAAATGACCTCTAAGTACGTGGTTCTAAATGACCTCTAAATACTTAGTTCAAATGCCCTCTAAGTACGTGGTTCCAAATGTCCTCTAAGTACGTGGTTCTAAATGACCTCATATACGTAGTTCTAAATTACCTCTAAGTACGTAGTTCTAAATGACCTCTAACTACGTGGTTCTAAATGACCTCTAAGTACGTGCTTCTAAATGACCTCTAGGTACGTACTTCCAAATGACTTCTAAGTAAGTGGTTCTAATTGACCTCTAAGTACGTGGTTCTAAATGTCCTCTAAGTACGTGGTTCTAAAAGACCTCATATACGTAGTTCTAAATGACCTCTAAGTACGTGGGTTCTAAATGACCCCTAAGTTCGTAGTTCTAAATGACCTCTAAATACGTAGCTCTAAATGACCTCTAAGTACGTAGTTCTAAATGACCTCTATGTACGTGGTTCTATATGACCTCTAAGTACGTGGGCTCTAAATGACATCTGAGTACGTGGTTCTAAATGACCTCATATACGTAGTTCTAAATGACCTCTAAGTACGTGGGTTCTAAATGACCCCTAAGTTCGTAGTTCTAAATGACCTCTAAACACGTAGTTCTAAATGACCTCTAAGTACGTAGTTCTAAATGACCTCTATGTACGTGGTTCTAAAGGACCTTTAAGTACGTAGTTCTAAATGACCTCTAAAAAGTTGGTTCTAAATGACCTCTAAGTACGTTGTTCTAAATATCTTCTAAGTACGTAGTTCTAAATAACCTCTAAGTACTTGGTTCTAAATGACCTCTAAGTACGTGGTTCTAAATGACCTCTAAGTACGTGGTTCTAAATGACCTCTAAATACTTAGTTCAAATGCCCTCTAAGTACGTGGTTCCAAATGTCCTCTAAGTACGTGGTTCTAAATGACCTCATATACGTAGTTCTAAATTACCTCTAAGTACGTAGTTCTAAATGACCTCTAACTACGTGGTTCTAAATGACCTCTAAGTACGTGCTTCTAAATGACCTCTAGGTACGTACTTCCAAATGACTTCAAAGTAAGTGGTTCTAATTGACCTCTAAGTACGTGGTTCTAAATGTCCTCTAAGTACGTGGTTCTAAAAGACCTCATATACGTAGTTCTAAATGACCTCTAAGTACGTGGGTTCTAAACGACCCCTAAGTTCGTAGTTCTAAATGACCTCTAAATACGTAGCTCTAAATGACCTCTAAGTACGTAGTTCTAAATGACCTCTATGTACGTGGTTCTATATGACCTCTAAGTACGTGGGCTCTAAATGACATCTGAGTACGTGGTTCTAAATGACCTCATATACGTAGTTCTAAATGACCTCTAAGTACGTGGGTTCTAAATGACCCCTAAGTTCGTAGTTCTAAATGACCTCTAAACACGTAGTTCTAAATGACCTCTAAGTACGTAGTTCTAAATGACCTCTATGTACGTGGTTCTAAAGGACCTTTAAGTACGTAGTTCTAAATGACCTCTAAAAAGTTGGTTCTAAATGACCTCTAAGTACGTTGTTCTAAATATCTTCTAAGTACGTAGTTCTAAATAACCTCTAAGTACTTGGTTCTAAATGACCTCTAAGTACGTGGTTCTAAATGACCTCTAAGTAAGTGTTTCTAAATGACCCCTAAATACGTAGTTCTAAATGACCTCTAGGTACGTACCTCCAAATGACATCTAAGTAAGTGCTTCTAAATGACCTCTAAGTACGAGGTTCTATATGACCTCTAAGTACGTGGGTACTAAATGACCTCTAAGTACGTGGGTTCTAAATGACCCCTAAGTTCGTAGTTGTAAATGACCTCTAAGTACGTGGTTCTAAATGACCTCTAAGTAAGTAGTTCTAAATGACCCCTAAGTACGTAGTTCTAAATGACCTCTAAGTACGTGGTTATATATGACCTCTTAGTACGTGGTTCTAAATGACCTCTAAGTACGTGGGTTCTTCTAATGACTTCTAAGTACGTGGTTCTAAATGTCCTCTAAGTACGTGGTTCTAAATGACCTTATATACGTAGTGCTAAATAACCTCTAAATACGTAGTTCTAAATCACCTCTAAGTTACGTGGTTCTAAATGACCTCTAAGTACGTGGTTCTGAATGACCTCTAAGTTCGTGGGTTCTAAATGACCTCTTAGAACGTAGTTCTAACTGACCTCTAATTACATGGTTTTAACTATCCTCTAAGTACGTGGTTCTAAATGACCTTTAAGTACGAGGTTCTAAATGACCTCTAAGTACGTGGTTCTAAATGACCTCTAAGTACTTGGTTCTAAATGACCTCTAAGTCAGTAGTTCTAAATGACACCTAAGTACGTAGTACTAAATTACCTCTAAGTACGTAGTTCTAAATGACCTCTAAGTACGTAAGTTCTAAATGACGTCAAAGTACGTAATTCTAAACGACCTCAAATATGTGGTTCTAAATGACCTCTAAGTACTTGGTTCTAAATTAATGACCTCAGAGTACGTGGTTCTAAATGACCCCTAAGTATGTAGTTCTAAACGACCTCTAAGTATGTGGTTCTAAATGACCTCTAAGTACGTGGTTCTAAATTACCTCTAAGTACGTAGGTTCTAAATGACCTCTGAGTACGTCGTTCTAAATGACCTCTACGTACGTAGTTCTAAATGACCTCTAAGTTGTTGGTTCTAAATGACCTCTAAGTATATGGTTCTAAATGACCTCTAAGTACGAGGTTCTAAATGACCTCTAGGTACGTGGTTCTAAATGACCTCTAAGTACGTAGTTCTAAATGACATCTAAAAAGTTGGTTCTAAATGACCTTCAAGTACGTGGTTCTAAATGTCCTCTAAGTACGTGGTTCTAAATGACCTCATATACGTAGTTCTAAATGACCTCTAAGTACGTGGGTTCTAAATGACCCCTAAGTTCGTAGTTCTAAATGACCTCTAAACACGTAGTTCTAAATGACCTCTAAGTACGTAGTTCTAAATGACCTCTATGTACGTGGTTCTAAAGGACCTTTAAGTACGTAGTTCTAAATGACCTCTAAAAAGTTGGTTCTAAATGACCTCTAAGTACGTTGTTCTAAATATCTTCTAAGTACGTAGTTCTAAATAACCTCTAAGTACTTGGTTCTAAATGACCTCTAAGTACGTGGTTCTAAATGACCTCTAAGTACGTGGTTCTAAATGACCTCTAAGTACTTGGTTCTAAATGACCTCTAAGTACGTAGTTCTAAATGACCTCTAAGTTGTTGGTTCTAAATGACCTCTAAGCACGTGGTTCTAAATGACCTATAAGTACGTGGTTCTAAATGACCTCTAAGTAAGTAGTTCTAAATGACACCTAAGTACGTAGTTCTAAATGACCTCTAAGTACGTGAATCTAAATGACCTCTAAGTACTTGTTTCTAAATGACCTCTAAGTAAGTAGTTCTAAATGACCCCTAAGTACGTAGTACTAAATGACCTCTAAGTACGTAGTTCTAAATGACCTCTAAGTACGTGGGTTCTAAATTACCTGTAAGTACGTGGGTTCTAAATGACCTCTAAGTACGTAGTTCTAAACGACCTCTAAGTGTTTGGTTCTAAATGACCTCTAAGTACGTTGGTTCTAAATGACCTCTAAGTACGTGGTTCAAAATGACCTCTAAGTACGTTGTTCTAAATGATCTCTAAGTACGTGCTTCTAAATGACCTCTAAGTACGTAGTATTAAATGACCATAAGTACGTGGATTTAAATGACCTCTAAGTGCGTGGTTCGAAATGACCTCTAAGTACTTGGTTCTAAATGACCTCTAAGTAAGTAGTTCTAAATGACCCCTAAGTATGTAGTACTAAATGACCTCTAAGTACGTAGTTCTAAATGACCTCTAAGTACGTGGGTTTTAAATTACCTCTAAGTACGTGGGTTCTAAATGACCTCTAAGAAGTTGGTTCTAAATAACCTCTAAGAACGTGGTTTCTAAATGACCTCTAAGTACGTGGGTTCTAAATGACCTCTAAGTACGTAGTTCTAAACGACCTCTAAGTGTTTGGTTCTAAATGACCTCTAAGTACGTTGGTTCTAAATGACCTCTAAGTACGTGGTTCTAAATGACCTCTAAGTACGTTGTTCTAAATGACCTCTAAGTACGTGGTTCTAAATGACCTCTATGTACGTGCTTCTAAATGACCTCTAAGTACGTAGTTCTAAATGACCATAAGTACGTGGATTTAAATGACCTTAAAGTATGTAATTCTAAATGACCTCTAAATACGTAGTTCTAAATGACCTCTAAGTATGTGGTTCTAAATGACCTCTAAGTACGTGGTTCTAAATGACCTATAAATACGTAGTTCTGAATGACCTCTAAGTACGGGGTTCAAGACGACCTCTGAGTACATGGGTCTAAATGACCTCTAAATACTTAGTTCTTAATGCCCTCTAAGTACGTGGTTCTAAATGTCCTCTAAGTCCGTGGTTCTAAATGACCTCATATACGTAGTTCTAAATGACCTCTAAGGTAGTGGTTCTAAATATCCTTTAAGTACGTGGTCCTAAATGACCTCTTGGTACGTAGTTCTAAATGACCTCTAAGTAAGTAGTTCTAAATGACCTCTAAGTATGTGTTTCTAAATGACCTCTAAGTACGTAGTTCTAAATGACCTCTAAGTACGAAGTCCTAAATGACCTCTAAGAACGTAGTTCTATATTACCTCTAAGTACGTAATTCTAAATGACCTCTAAGTACGTAGTTCTAATTGACCTCTAGGTACGTAGTTCTAAATGACCTCAAAGTAAGTAGTTCTAAATGACCTCTAAGTATGTGGTTCTAAATGACCTCTAAGTAAGTGGTTCTAAATGACCTCTAAGTACGTGGTTCTATATGATCTCTTAGTACGTGGTTCTAAATGACCTCTAAGTACTTGGGTTCTTCTAAATGACTTCTAAGTACGTGGTTTAAAATGTCCTCTAAGTACGTGGTTCTAAATGACCTCTAAATACGTTGTTCTAAATGATCTCTAAGTACGTGGTTCTAAATGACCTCTATGTACGTGCTTCTAAATGACCTCTAAGTACGTAGTATTAAATAACCATATGTACGTGGATTTAAATGACCTCTAACTACGTGGTTCTAAATGACCTCTAAGTACTTGGTTCTAAATGACCTCTAAGTAAGTAGTTCTAAATGACCCCTAAGTACATAGTACTAAATGACCTCTAAGTACGTAGTTCTAAATGACCTCTAAGTACGTGGGTTCTAAATTACCTCTAAGTACGTGGGTTCTAAATGACCTCTAAGAAGTTGGTTCTAAATAACCTCTAAGAACGTGGTTTCTAAATGACCTCTAAGTACGTGGAATCTAAATGACCTCTAAGTACGTAGTTCTAAACGACCTCTAAATGTTTGGTTCTAAATGACCTCTAAGTACGTTGGTTCTAAATGACCTTTAAGTACGTGGTTCTAAATGACCTCTAGGTACGTTGTTCTAAATGACCTCTAAGTACGTAGTTCTAAATGACCATAAGTACGTGGATTTAAATGACCTTAAAGTACGTAATTCTAAATGATCTCTAAATACGTAGTTCTAAATGACCTCTAAGTATGTGGTTCTAAATGACCTTTAAGTACGTGGTTCTAAATGACCTCTAGGTACGTTGTTCTAAATGACCTCTAAGTACGTAGTTCTAAATGACCATAAGTACGTGGATTTAAATGACCTTAAAGTACGTAATTCTAAATGACCTCTAAATACGTAGTTCTAAATGACCTCTTAGTATGTGGTTCTAAATGACCTCTAAGTACGTAGTTCTAAATGACCTCTAAGTACGAAGTAAAAATGAAATCTAAGAACGTAGTTCTAAATTACCTCTAAGTACGTAGTTCTAAATGACCTCTAAGTACGTAGTTCTAATTGACCTCTAAGTATGTGGTTCTAAATGACCTCTAAGTAAGTGGTTCTAAATGACCTCTAAGTACGTGGTTCTATATGATCTCTTAGTACGTGGTTCTAAATGACCTCTAAGTACGTGGGTTCTTCTAAATGACTTCTAAGTACGTGGTTCAAAATGTCCTCTAAGTACGTGGTTCTAAATGACCTTATATACGTAGTGCTAAATAACCTCTAAGTACGTGGTTTTAAATGACCTCTAAGTACGTGGTTTGAAATGACCTCTAAGTACGTGCTTCTAAATGACCACTAAGTAAGTAGTTCTAAATGACCCCTAAGTACGTAGTTCTAAATGACCTCTAGGTACGTACTTCCAAATGACATCTAAGTAAGTGGTTCTATATGACCTCTAAGTACGAGGTTCTATATGACCTCTAAGTACGTGGGTACTAAATGACCTCTAAGTACGTGGGTTCTAAATGACCCCTAAGTTCGTAGTTCTAAATGACCTCTAAGTACGTGGTTCTAAATGACCTCTAAGTAAGTAGTTCTAAATGACCCCTAAGTACGTAGTTCTAAATGACCTCTAAGTACGTGGTTCTATATGACCTCTTAGTATGTGGTTCTAAATGGCCTCTAAGTACGTGGGTTCTTCTAATGACTTCTAAGTACGTGGTTCTAAATGTCCTCTAAGTACGTGGTTCTAAATGACCCTATATACGTAGTGCTAAATAACCTCTAAGTACGTGGTTCTAAATCACCTCTAAGTACGTGGTTCTAAATGACCTCTAAGTACGTGGTTCTGAATGACCTCTAAGTTCGTGGGTTCTAAATGACCTCTTAGAACGTAGTTCTAACTGACCTCTAATTACATGGTTTTAACTATCCTCTAAGTACGTGGTTCTAAATGACCTCTAAGTACGAGGTTCTAAATGACCTCAAAGTAAGTAGTTCAAAATGACCTCTAAGTATGTGGTTCTAAATGACCTCTAAGTAAGTGGTTCTAAATGACCTCTAAGTTCGTGGTTCTAAATGACCTCTAAGTACGTGGGTTCTTCTAAATGACTTCTAAGTACGTGGTTCAAAATGTCCTCTAAGTACGTGGTTCGAAATGACCTTATATACGTAGTGCTAAATAACCTCTAAGTACGTGGTTCTAAATGTCCTCTAAGTACGTGGTTCTAAATGACCTTATATACGTAGTGCTAAATAACCTCTAAGTACGTGGTTCTAAATCACCTCTAAGTACGTGGTTCTGAATGACCTCTAAGTTCGTGGGTTCTAAATGACCTCTTAGAACGTAGTTCTAACTGACCTCTAATTACATGGTTTTAACTATCCTCTAAGTACGTGGTTCTAAATGACCTCTAAGTACGAGGTTCTAAATAACCTCTAGGTACTTAGTTCTAAATGACCTCTAAGTAAGTAGTTCTAAATGACCTCTAAGTACGTGCTTCTAAATGACCTCTAAGTAAGTAGTTCTAAATGACCCCTAAGTACGTAGTTCTAAATGACCTCTAGGTACGTACTTCCAAATGAGATCTAAGTAAGTGGTTCTAAATGACCTCTAAGTACGTGGTCCTAAATGACCTCTAGGTACGTAGTTCTAAATGACCTCTAAGTAAGTAGTTCTAAATGACCTCTAAGTATGTGGTTCTAAATGACCTCTAAGTACGTAGTTCTAAATGACCTCTAAGAACGTAGTTCTATATTACCTCTAAGTACGTAGTTCTAAATGACCTCTAAGTACGTAGTTCTAATTGTCCTCTAAGTACGTAGTTCTAAATGACCTCAAAGTAAGTAGTTCTAAATGACCTCTAAGTATGTGGTTCTAAATGACCTCTAAGTAAGTGGTTCTAAATGACCTCTAAGTACGTGGTTCTATATGATCTCTTAGTACGTGGTTCTAAATGACCTCTAAGTACGTGGGTTCTTCTAAATGACTTCTAAGTACGTGGTTCAAAATGTCCTCTAAGTACGTGGTTCTAAATGACCTTATATACGTAGTGCTAAATAACCTCTAAGTACGTGGTTCTAAATGTCCTCTAAGTACGTGGTTCTAAATGACCTTATATACGTAGTGCTAAATAACCTCTAAGTACGTGGTTCTAAATCACCTCTAAGTACGTGGTTCTGAATGACCTCTAAGTTCGTGGGTTCTAAATGACCTCTTAGAACGTAGTTCTAACTGACCTCTAATTACATGGTTTTAACTATCCTCTAAGTACGTGGTTCTAAATGACCTCTAAGTACGAGGTTCTAAATGACCTCTAAGTACGTGGTTCTAAATGACCTCTAAGTACTTGGTTCTAAATGACCTCTAAGTCAGTAGTTCTAAATGACATCAAAGTACGTAGTTTTAAATGACCTCTAAATAGTTGGTTCTAAATGACCTCTAAGTACGTGGTTCTAAATATCTTCTAAGTACGTAGTTCTAAATGACGTCTAAGTACGTAGTTCTAATTACCTCTAGATACGTAGTTCCAAATGACCTCTAAGTAAGTGGTTCTAAATGACCTCTAAGTACGTGGTCCTAAATGACCTCTAGGTACGTAGTTCTAAATGACCTCTAAGTAAGTAGTTCTAAATGACCTCTAAGTATGTGGTTCTAAATGACCTCTAAGTACGTAGTTCTAAATGACCTCTAAGTACGAAGTCCTAAATGATCTCTAAGAACGTAGTTCTATATTACCTCTAAGTACGTAGTTCTAAATGACCTCTAAGTACGTAGTTCTAATTGACCTCTAGGTACGTAGTTCTAAATGACCTCAAAGTAAGTAGTTCTAAATGACCTCTAAGTATGTGGTTCTAAATGACCTCTAAGTAAGTGGTTCTAAATGACCTCTAAGTACGTGGTTCTATATGATCTCTTAGTACGTGGTTCTAAATGACCTCTAAGTACGTAGGTTCTTCTAAATGACTTCTAAGTACGTGGTTCAAAATGTCCTCTAAGTACGTGGTTCTAAATGACCTTATATACGTAGTGCTAAATAACCTCTAAGTACGTGGTTCTAAATGACCTCTTAGTACGTGGTTATAAATGACCTCTAAGTACGTGCTTCTAAATGACCTCTAAGTAAGTAGTTCTAAATGACCCCTAAGTACGTAGTTCTAAATGACCTCTAAGAACGTAGTTCTATATTACCTCTAAGTACGTAGTTCTAAAAGACCTCTAAGTACGTAGTTCTAATTGACCTCTAGGTACGTAGTTCTAAATGACCTCAAGGTAAGTGGTTCTAAATGACCTCTAAGTACGTGGGTTCTTCTAAATGACTTCTAAGTACGTGGTTCAAAATGTCCTCTAAGTACGTGGTTCTAAATGACCTTATATACGTAGTGCTAAATAACCTCTAAGTACGTGGTTCTAAATGACCTCTTAGTACGTGGTTATAAATGACCTCTAAGTACGTGCTTCTAAATGACCTCTAGGTAAGTAGTTCTAAATGACCCCTAAGTACGTAGTTCTAAATGACCTCTAGGTACGTACTTCCAAATGACATCTCAGTAAGTGGTTCTAAATGACCTCTAAGTACGTGGTCCTAAATGACCTCTAGGTACGTAGTTCTAAATGACCTCTAAGTAAGTATTTCTAAATGACCTCTAGGTAAGTGGTTCTAAATGACCTCTAAGTACGTGGTTCTATGTGATCTCTTAGTACGTGGTTCTAAATGACCTCTAAGTACGTGGGTTCTTCTAAATGACTTCTAAGTACGTGGTTCAAAATGTCCTCTAAGTACGTGGTTCTAAATGACCTTATATACGTAGTTCTAAATAACCTCTAAGTACTTGGTTCTAAATGTCCTCTAAGTACGTGGTTCTGAATGACCACCAAGTTCGTGGGTTCTAAATGACCTCTTAGAACGTAGTTCTAACTGACCTCTAATTACATAGTTTTAACTATCCTCTAAGTACGTGGTTCTAAATGACCTCTAAGTACGAGGTTCTAAATGACCTCTAGGTACGTAGTTCTAAATGACCTCTAAGTAAGTAGTTCTAAATGACCTCTAAGTATGTGGTTCTAAATGACCTCTAAGTACGTAGTTCTAAATGACCTCTAAGTACGAAGTCCTAAATGACCTCTAAGAACGTAGTTCTATATTACCTCTAAGTACGTAGTTCTAAATGACCTCTAAGTACGTAGTTCTAATTGACCTCTAGGTACGTAGTTCTAAATGACCTCAAAGTAAGTAGTTCTAAATGACCTCTAAGTATGTGGTTCTAAATGACCTCTAAGTAAGTGGTTCTAAATCACCTCTAAGTACGTGGTTCTAAATGACCTCTAAGTACGTGGGTTCTTCTAAATGACTTCTAAGTACGTGGTTCAAAATGTCCTCTATGTACGTGGTTCTAAATGACCTTATATACGTAGTGCTAAATAACCTCTAAGTACGTAGTTCTAAATGTCCTCTTAGTACGTGGTTCTAAATGACCTTATATACGTAGTGCTAAATAACCTCTAAGTACGTGGTTCTAAATCACCTCTAAGTACGTGGTTCTGAATGACCTTTATGTTCGTGGGTTCTAACTGACCTCTAATTACATGGTTTTAACTATCCTCTAAGTACGTGGTTCTAAATGACCTCTAAGTACGAGGTTCTAAATGACCTCTAAGTACGTGGTTCTAAATGACATCTAAGTACTTGGTTCTAAATGACCTCTAAGTCAGTAGTTCTAAATGACACCTAAGTACGTAGTTCTAAATGACCTCTAGGTACGTACTTCCAAATGACTTCTAAGTAAGTGGTTCTTAATGACCTCTAAGTACGTGGTTCTAAATGACCTCTAACTACGTGGTTCTAAATGACCTCTAAGTACGTGCTTCTAAATGGCCTCCAGGTACGTACTTCCAAATGACATCTAAGTAAGTGGTTCTAAATGTCCTCTAAGTACGTTGTTCTAAATGACCTCTAAGTATGTGGTTCTAAATGACCTCTAAGTACGTAGTTCTAAATGACCTCTAAATACTTAGTTCAAATGCCTTCTATGTACGTGGTTCCAAATGTCCTCTAAGTACGTGGTTCTAAATGACCTAATATACGTAGTTCTAAATGACCTCTAAGTACGTGGTTCTAAATGACCTCTAACTACGTGGTTCTAAATGACCTCTAAGTACGTGCTTCTAAATGACCTCTAAGTAAGTAGTTCTAAATGACCCCTAAGTACGTAGTTCTAAATGACCTCTAGGTACGTACTTCCAAATGACTTCTAAGTAAGTGGTTCTAAATGTCCTCTAAGTACGTGGTTCTAAATGACCTAATATACGTAGTTCTAATGACCTCTAAGTACGTGGTTTTAAATGACCTCTAAGTACGTGTTTCTAAATGTCCTCTAAGTACGTGGTTCTAAAAGACCTCATATACGTAGTTCTAAATGACCTCTAAGTACGTGGGTTCTAAATGACCCCTATGTTCGTAGTTCTAAATGACCTCTAAATACGTAGCTCTAAATGACCTCTAAGTACGTAGTTCTAAATGACCTCTATGTACGTGGTTCTATATGACCTCTAAGTTCGTGGGCTCTAAATGACATCTGAGTACGTGGTTCTAAATGACTTCTAAGTACGTAGTTCTAAATGACCTCTAAGTTGTTGGTTCTAAATGACCTCTAAGTACGTAGTTCTAAATACCTCTAGATACGTAGTTCCAAATGACCTCTAAGTAAGTGGTTCTAAATGACCTCTAAGTACGTGGTCCTAAATGACCTCTAGGTACGTAGTTCTAAATGACCTCTAAGTAAGTAGTTCTAAATGACCTCTAAGTATGTGGTTCTAAATGACCTCTAAGTAAGTGGTTCTAAATGACCTCTAAGTACGTGGTTCTATATCATCTCTTAGTACGTGGTTTTAAATGACCTCTAAGTACGTGGGTTCTTCTAAATGACTTCTAAGTACGTGGTTCAAAATGTCCTCTAAGTACGTAGTTCTAAATGACCTTATATACGTAGTGCTAAATAACCTCTAAGTACGTGTTTCTAAATGTCCTCTAAGTACGTGGTTCTAAATGACCTTATATACGTAGTGCTAAATAACCTCTAAGTACATGGTTCTAAATCACCTCTAAGTACGTGGTTCTGAATTACCTCTAAGTTCGTGGGTTCTAAATGACCTCTTATAACGTAGTTCTAACTGACCTCTAATTACATGGTTTTAACTATCCTCTAAGTACGTGGTTCTAAATGACCTCTAAGTACAAGGTTCTAAATGACCTCTAAGTACGTGGTTCTAAATGACCTCTAACTACGTGGTTCTAAATGACCTCTAAGTACGTGCTTCTAAATGACCTCTAGGTACGTACTTCCAAATGACATTTAAGTAAGTGGTTCTAAATGACCTCTAAGTATCTATTTCTAAATGACCTCTAAGTAAGTGGTTCTAAATGACCTCTAAGTACGTGGGTTCTTCTAAATGACTTCTAAGTACGTGGTTCAAAATGTCCTCTAAGTACGTGGTTCTAAATGACCTTATATACGTAGTGCTAAATAACCTCTAAGTACGTGGTTCTAAATGACCTCTTAGTACGTGGTTATAAATGACCTCTAAGTACGTGCTTCTAAATGACCTCTAAGTAAGTAGTTCTAAATGACCCCTAAGTACGTAGTTCTAAATGACCTCTAGGTACGTACTTCCAAATGACATCTAAGTAAGTGGTTCTAAATTACCTCTAAGTACGTGGTCCTAAATGACCTCTAGGTACGTAGTTCTAAATGACCTCTAAGTAAGTAGTTCTAAATGACCTCTAAGTATGTGGTTCTAAATGACCTCTAAGTACGTGGGTTCTTCTAAATGACCCCTAAGTACGTAGTGCTAAATAACCTCTAAGTACGTGTTTCTAAATGTCCTCTAAGTACGTGGTTCTAAATGACCTTATATACGTAGTGCTAAATAACCTCTAAGTACATGGTTCTAAATCACCTCTAAGTACGTGGTTCTGAATGACCTCTAAGTTCGTGGGTTCTAAATGACCTCTTAGAACGTAGTTCTTACTGACCTCTAATTACATGGTTTTAACTATCCTCTAAGTACGTGGTTCTAAATGACCTCTAAGTACGAGGTTCTAAATGACCTCTAAGTACGTGGTTCTAAATGACCTCTAAGTACTTGGTTCTAAATGACCTCTAAGTCAGTAGTTCTAAATGACATCTAAGTACGTAGTTCTAAATGACCTCTAAATAGTTGGTTCTAAATGACCTCTAAGTACGTGGTTCTAATAATCTTCTAAGTACGTAGTTCTAAATGACGTCTAAGTACGTAGTTCTAAATACCTCTAGATACGTAGTTCCAAATGACCTATAAGTAAGTGGTTCTAAATGACCTCTAAGTACGAGGTCCTAAATGACCTCTAGGTACGTAGTTCTAAATGACCTCTAAGTAAGTAGTTCTAAATGACCTCTAAGTATATGGTTCTAAATGACCTCTAAGTACGTAGTTCTTAATGACCTCTAAGTACGAAGTCCTAAATGACCTCTAAGAACGTAGTTCTATATTACCTCTAAGTACGTAGTTCTAAATGACAACTAAGTACGTAGTTCTAATTGACCTCTAGGTACGTAGTTCTAAATGACCTCAAGGTAAGTAGTTCTAAATGACCTCTAAGTATCTGGTTACAAATGACCTCTAAGTAAGTGGTTCTAAATGACCTCTAAGTACGTGGGTTCTTCTAAATGACTTCTAAGTACGTGGTTCAAAATTTCTTCTAAGTACGTGGTTCTAAATGACCTTATATACGTAGTGCTAAATAACCTCTAAGTACGTGGTTCTAAATGACCTCTTAGTACGTGGTTATAAATGACCTCAAAGTACGTGCTTCTAAATGACCTCTAAGTAAGTATTTCTAAATGACCCCTAAGTACGTAGTTCTAAATGACCTCTAGGTACGTACTTCCAAATGACATCTAAGTAAGTGGTTCTAAATGACCTCTAAGTACGAAGTCCTAAATGACCTCTAAGAACGTAGTTCTATATTACCTCTAAGTACGTAGTTCTAAATGACCTCTAAGTACGTAGTTCTAATTGACCTCTAGGTACGTAGTTCTAAATGACCTCAAAGTAAGTAGTTCTAAATGACCTCTAAGTATGTGGTTCTAAATGACCTCTAAGTAAGTGGTTCTAAATGACCTCTAAGTACGTGGTTCTGAATGACCTCTAAGTTCGTGGGTTCTAAATGACCTCTTGGAACGTAGTTCTAACTGACCTCTAATTACATAATTTTAACTATCCTCTAAGTACGTGGTTCTAAATGACCTCTAAGTACGAGGTTCTAAATGACCTCTAAGTACGTGGTTCTAAATGACCTCTATGTACTTGGTTCTAAATGACCTCTAACTACGTGGTTCTAAATGACCTCTAAGTACGTGCTTCTAAATGACCTCTAGGTACGTAATTCCAAATGACATCTAAGTAAGTGGTTCTAAATGACCTCTAAGTACGTTGTTCTAGATGACCTCTAAGTACGTGGTTCTAAATGACCTCTATGTACGTGCTTCTAAATGACCTCTAAGTACGTAGTTCTAAATGACCATAAGTACGTGGATTTAAATGACCTTAAATTACGTAGTTCTAAATGACCTCTAAGTACGTAGTTCTAAATGAACTCTAAGTATGTGGTTCTAAATGACCTCTAAGTACGTGGTTCTAAATGACCTCTAAATACTTAGTTCAAATGCTCTCTAAGTACGTGGTTCCAAATGTCCTCTAAGTACGTGGTTCTAAATGACCTCATATACGTAGTTCTAAATGACCTCTAAGTACGTGGTTCTATATGACCTCTAACTACGTGGTTCTAAATGACCTCTAAGTACGTGCTTCTATATGACCTCTAAGTAAGTAGTTCTAAATGACCCCTAAGTACGTAGTTCTAAATGACCTCTAGGTACGTACTTCCAAATGACTTCTAAGTAAGTGGTTCTAAATGACCTCTAAGTAGGTGGTTCTAAATGTCCTCTAAGTACGTGGTTCTAAAAGACCTCATATACGTAGTTCTAAATGACCTCTAAGTACGTGGGTTCTAAATGACCCCTAAGTTCGTAGTTCTAAATGACCTCTAAATACGTAGCTCTAAATGAAATCTAAGTACGTAGTTCTAAATGACCTCTAAGTTGTTGGTTCTAAATGACCTCTAAGTACGTGGTTCTAAATGACCTCTCAGTACGTGGTTCAAAATGACCTCTAAGTACGTGGTTCTAAATGACATCTAAGTACGTAGTTCTAAATGACCTCTAAATAGTTGGTTCTAAATGACCTCTAAGTACGTGGTTCTAAATATCTTCTAAGTACGTAGTTCTATATGACGTCTAAGTACGTAGTTCTAAATACCTCTAGATACGTAGTTCCAAATGACCTCTAAGTAAGTGGTTCTAAATGACCTATAAGTACGTGGTCCTAAATGACATCTAAGTAAGTGGTTCTAAATGACCTCTAAGTATGTGGTTCTAAATGACCTCTAAGTAAGTAGTTCTAAATGACCTCTAAGTACGTGGTTCTATATGATCTCTTAGTACGTGGTTCTAAATGACCTCTAAGTACGTGGGTTCTTCTAAATGACTTCTAAGTACGTGGTTCAAATTGTCCTCTAAGTACGTGGTTCTAAATGACCTTATATACGTAGTGCTAAATAACCTCTAAGTACGTGGTTCTAAATGTCCTCTAAGTACGTGGTTCTAAATGACCTCATATACGTAGTTCTAAATGACCTCTAAGTACGTGGTTCTAAATGACCTCTAACTACGTGGTTCTAAATGACCTCTAAGTACGTGCTTCTAAATGACCTCTAAGTACGTACTTCCAAATGACATCTAAGTAAGTGGTTCTAAATGACCTCTAAGTACGTTGTTCTAGATGACCTCTAGGTACGTGGTTCTAAATGACCTCTAAGTACGTGCTTCTAAATGACCTCTAAGTAAGTAGTTCTAAATGACCCCTAAGTACGTAGTTCTAAATGACCTCTAGGTACGTACTTCCAAATGACTTCTAAGTAAGTGGTTCTAAATGACCTCTAAGTACGTGGTTCTAAATGTCCTCTAAGTACGTGGTTCTAAAAGACCTCATATACGTAGTTCTAAATGACCTCTAAGTACGTTGGTTCTAAATGACCCCTAAGTTCGTAGTTCTAAATGACCTCTAAATACGTAGCTCTAAATGACCTCTAAGTACGTAGTTCTAAATGACCTCTATGTACGTGGTTCTATATGACCTCTAAGTACGTGGGCTCTAAATGACATCTGAGAACGTGGTTCTAAATGACCCCTAAGTACGTAGTTCTAAATGACCTCTAGGTACGTACTTCCAAATGACATCTAAGTAAGTGGTTCGAAATGACCTCTAAGTACGTAGTCCTAAATGACCTCTAGGTACGTAGTTCTAAATGACCTCTAAGTAAGTAGTTCTAAATGACCTCTAAGTATGTGGTTCTAATAGACCTCTAAGTACGTAGTTATAAATGACCTCTAAGTACGAAGTCCTAAATGACCTCTAAGAACGTATTTCTATATTACCTCTAAGTACGTAGTTCTAAATGACCTCTAAGTACGTAGTTCTAATTGACCTCTAGGTACGTAGTTCTAAATGACCTCAAAGTAAGTAGTTCTAAATGACCTCTAAGTATGTGGTTCTAAATGACCTCTAAGTAAGTGGTTCTAAATGACCTCTAAGTACGTGGTTCTATATGATCTCTTAGTACGTGGTTCTAAATGACCTCTAAGTACGTGGGTTCTTCTAAATGACTTCTAAGTACGTGGTTCAAAATGTCCTCTAAGTACGTGGTTCTAAATGACCTTATATACGTAGTGCTAAATAACCTCTAAGTACGTGGTTCTAAATGTCCTCTAAGTACGTGGTTCTAAATGACCTTATATACGTAGTGCTAAATAACCTCTAAGTACGTGGTTCTAAATCACCTCTAAGTACGTGGTTCTGAATGACCTCTAAGTTCGTGGGTTCTAAATGACCTCTAAGTACGTGGTTCTAAATGACCTCTAAGTACTTGGTTCTAAATGACCTCTAAGTCAGTAGTTCTAAATGACACCTAAGTACGTGGTTCTAAATGTCCTCTAAGTACGTGGTTCTAAATGACCTCATATACGTAGTTCTAAATGACCTCTAAGTACGTGGTTCTAAATGACCTCTAACTACGTGGTTCTAAATGACCTCTAAGTTCGTGCTTCTAAATGATCTCTAGGTACGTACTTCCAAATGACATCTAAGTAAGTGGTTCTAAATGACCTCTAAGTACGTTGTTCTAGATACCTCTAAGTACGTGGTTCTAAATGACCTCTATGTACGTGCTTCTAAATGACCTCTAAGTACGTAGTTCTAAATCACCATAAGTACGTGGATTTAAATGACCATAAAGTACGTAGTTCTAAATGACCTCTAAGTACGTAGTTCTAAATGACCTCTAAGTATGTGGTTCTAAATGACCTCTAAGTACGTGGTTCTAAATGACCTCTAAATACTTAGTTCAAATGCCCTCTAAGTACGTGGTTCCAAATGTCCTCTAAGTACGTGGTTCTAAATGACCTCATATACGTAGTTCTAAATTACCTCTAAGTACGTAGTTCTAAATGACCTCTAACTACGTTGTTCTAAATGACCTCTAAGTACGTGCTTCTAAATGACCTCTAGGTACGTACTTCCAAATGACTTCTAAGTAAGTGGTTCTAATTGACCTCTAAGTACGTGGTTCTAAATGTCCTCTAAGTACGTGGTTCTAAAAGACCTCATATACGTAGTTCTAAATGACCTCTAAGTACGTGGGTTCTAAATGACCCCTAAGTTCGTAGTTCTAAATGACCTCTAAATACGTAGCTCTAAATGACCTCTAAGTACGTAGTTCTAAATGACCTCTATGTACGTGGTTCTATATGACCTCTAAGTACGTGGGCTCTAAATGACATCTGAGTACGTGGTTCTAAATGACCTCATATACGTAGTTCTAAATGACCTCTAAGTACGTGGGTTCTAAATGACCCCTAAGTTCGTAGTTCTAAATGACCTCTAAACACGTAGTTCTAAATGACCTCTAAGTACGTAGTTCTAAATGACCTCTATGTACGTGGTTCTAAAGGACCTTTAAGTACGTAGTTCTAAATGACCTCTAAAAAGTTGGTTCTAAATGACCTCTAAGTACGTTGTTCTAAATATCTTCTAAGTACGTAGTTCTAAATAACCTCTAAGTACTTGGTTCTAAATGACCTCTAAGTACGTGGTTCTAAATGACCTCTAAGTACGTGGTTCTAAATGACCTCTAAATACTTAGTTCAAATGCCCTCTAAGTACGTGGTTCCAAATGTCCTCTAAGTACGTGGTTCTAAATGACCTCATATACGTAGTTCTAAATTACCTCTAAGTACGTAGTTCTAAATGACCTCTAACTACGTGGTTCTAAATGACCTCTAAGTACGTGCTTCTAAATGACCTCTAGGTACGTACTTCCAAATGACTTCAAAGTAAGTGGTTCTAATTGACCTCTAAGTACGTGGTTCTAAATGTCCTCTAAGTACGTGGTTCTAAAAGACCTCATATACGTAGTTCTAAATGACCTCTAAGTACGTGGGTTCTAAACGACCCCTAAGTTCGTAGTTCTAAATGACCTCTAAATACGTAGCTCTAAATGACCTCTAAGTACGTAGTTCTAAATGACCTCTATGTACGTGGTTCTATATGACCTCTAAGTACGTGGGCTCTAAATGACATCTGAGTACGTGGTTCTAAATGACCTCATATACGTAGTTCTAAATGACCTCTAAGTACGTGGGTTCTAAATGACCCCTAAGTTCGTAGTTCTAAATGGCCTCTAAACACGTAGTTCTAAATGACCTCTAAGTACGTAGTTCTAAATGACCTCTATGTACGTGGTTCTAAAGGACCTTTAAGTACGTAGTTCTAAATGACCTCTAAAAAGTTGGTTCTAAATGACCTCTAAGTACGTGGTTCTAAATGACCTCTAAATACTTAGTTCAAATGCCCTCTAAGTACGTGGTTCCAAATGTCCTCTAAGTACGTGGTTCTAAATGACCTCATATACGTAGTTCTAAATTACCTCTAAGTACGTAGTTCTAAATGACCTCTAACTACGTGGTTCTAAATGACCTCTAAGTACGTGCTTCTAAATGACCTCTAGGTACGTACTTCCAAATGACTTCTAAGTAAGTGGTTCTAATTGACCTCTAAGTACGTGGTTCTAAATGTCCTCTAAGTACGTGGTTCTAAAAGACCTCATATACGTAGTTCTAAATGACCTCTAAGTACGTGGGTTCTAAATGACCCCTAAGTTCGTAGTTCTAAATGACCTCTAAATACGTAGCTCTAAATGACCTCTAAGTACGTAGTTCTAAATGACCTCTATGTACGTGGTTCTATATGACCTCTAAGTACGTGGGCTCTAAATGACATCTGAGTACGTGGTTCTAAATGACCTCATATACGTAGTTCTAAATGACCTCTAAGTACGTGGGTTCTAAATGACCCCTAAGTTCGTAGTTCTAAATGACCTCTAAACACGTAGTTCTAAATGACCTCTAAGTACGTAGTTCTAAATGACCTCTATGTACGTGGTTCTAAAGGACCTTTAAGTACGTAGTTCTAAATGACCTCTAAAAAGTTGGTTCTAAATGACCTCTAAGTACGTTGTTCTAAATATCTTCTAAGTACGTAGTTCTAAATAACCTCTAAGTACTTGGTTCTAAATGACCTCTAAGTACGTGGTTCTAAATGACCTCTAAGTACGTGGTTCTAAATGACCTCTAAATACTTAGTTCAAATGCCCTCTAAGTACGTGGTTCCAAATGTCCTCTAAGTACGTGGTTCTAAATGACCTCATATACGTAGTTCTAAATTACCTCTAAGTACGTAGTTCTAAATGACCTCTAACTACGTGGTTCTAAATGACCTCTAAGTACGTGCTTCTAAATGACCTCTAGGTACGTACTTCCAAATGACTTCAAAGTAAGTGGTTCTAATTGACCTCTAAGTACGTGGTTCTAAATGTCCTCTAAGTACGTGGTTCTAAAAGACCTCATATACGTAGTTCTAAATGACCTCTAAGTACGTGGGTTCTAAACGACCCCTAAGTTCGTAGTTCTAAATGACCTCTAAATACGTAGCTCTAAATGACCTCTAAGTACGTAGTTCTAAATGACCTCTATGTACGTGGTTCTATATGACCTCTAAGTACGTGGGCTCTAAATGACATCTGAGTACGTGGTTCTAAATGACCTCATATACGTAGTTCTAAATGACCTCTAAGTACGTGGGTTCTAAATGACCCCTAAGTTCGTAGTTCTAAATGACCTCTAAACACGTAGTTCTAAATGACCTCTAAGTACGTAGTTCTAAATGACCTCTATGTACGTGGTTCTAAAGGACCTTTAAGTACGTAGTTCTAAATGACCTCTAAAAAGTTGGTTCTAAATGACCTCTAAGTACGTTGTTCTAAATATCTTCTAAGTACGTAGTTCTAAATAACCTCTAAGTACTTGGTTCTAAATGACCTCTAAGTACGTGGTTCTAAATGACCTCTAAGTAAGTGTTTCTAAATGACCCCTAAATACGTAGTTCTAAATGACCTCTAGGTACGTACCTCCAAATGACATCTAAGTAAGTGCTTCTAAATGACCTCTAAGTACGAGGTTCTATATGACCTCTAAGTACGTGGGTACTAAATGACCTCTAAGTACGTGGGTTCTAAATGACCCCTAAGTTCGTAGTTGTAAATGACCTCTAAGTACGTGGTTCTAAATGTCCTCTAAGTACGTGGTTCTAAATGACCTTATATACGTAGTGCTAAATAACCTCTAAGTACGTGGTTCTAAATCACCTCTAAGTACGTGGTTCTGAATGACCTCTAAGTTCGTGGGTTCTAAATGACCTCTAAGTACGTGGTTCTAAATGACCTCTAAGTACTTGGTTCTAAATGACCTCTAAGTCAGTAGTTCTAAATGACACCTAAGTACGTGGTTCTAAATGTCCTCTAAGTACGTGGTTCTAAATGACCTCATATACGTAGTTCTAAATGACCTCTAAGTACGTGGTTCTAAATGACCTCTAACTACGTGGTTCTAAATGACCTCTAAGTTCGTGCTTCTAAATGATCTCTAGGTACGTACTTCCAAATGACATCTAAGTAAGTGGTTCTAAATGACCTCTAAGTACGTTGTTCTAGATACCTCTAAGTACGTGGTTCTAAATGACCTCTATGTACGTGCTTCTAAATGACCTCTAAGTACGTAGTTCTAAATCACCATAAGTACGTGGATTTAAATGACCATAAAGTACGTAGTTCTAAATGACCTCTAAGTACGTAGTTCTAAATGACCTCTAAGTATGTGGTTCTAAATGACCTCTAAGTACGTGGTTCTAAATGACCTCTAAATACTTAGTTCAAATGCCCTCTAAGTACGTGGTTCCAAATGTCCTCTAAGTACGTGGTTCTAAATGACCTCATATACGTAGTTCTAAATTACCTCTAAGTACGTAGTTCTAAATGACCTCTAACTACGTTGTTCTAAATGACCTCTAAGTACGTGCTTCTAAATGACCTCTAGGTACGTACTTCCAAATGACTTCTAAGTAAGTGGTTCTAATTGACCTCTAAGTACGTGGTTCTAAATGTCCTCTAAGTACGTGGTTCTAAAAGACCTCATATACGTAGTTCTAAATGACCTCTAAGTACGTGGGTTCTAAATGACCCCTAAGTTCGTAGTTCTAAATGACCTCTAAATACGTAGCTCTAAATGACCTCTAAGTACGTAGTTCTAAATGACCTCTATGTACGTGGTTCTATATGACCTCTAAGTACGTGGGCTCTAAATGACATCTGAGTACGTGGTTCTAAATGACCTCATATACGTAGTTCTAAATGACCTCTAAGTACGTGGGTTCTAAATGACCCCTAAGTTCGTAGTTCTAAATGACCTCTAAACACGTAGTTCTAAATGACCTCTAAGTACGTAGTTCTAAATGACCTCTATGTACGTGGTTCTAAAGGACCTTTAAGTACGTAGTTCTAAATGACCTCTAAAAAGTTGGTTCTAAATGACCTCTAAGTACGTTGTTCTAAATATCTTCTAAGTACGTAGTTCTAAATAACCTCTAAGTACTTGGTTCTAAATGACCTCTAAGTACGTGGTTCTAAATGACCTCTAAGTACGTGGTTCTAAATGACCTCTAAATACTTAGTTCAAATGCCCTCTAAGTACGTGGTTCCAAATGTCCTCTAAGTACGTGGTTCTAAATGACCTCATATACGTAGTTCTAAATTACCTCTAAGTACGTAGTTCTAAATGACCTCTAACTACGTGGTTCTAAATGACCTCTAAGTACGTGCTTCTAAATGACCTCTAGGTACGTACTTCCAAATGACTTCAAAGTAAGTGGTTCTAATTGACCTCTAAGTACGTGGTTCTAAATGTCCTCTAAGTACGTGGTTCTAAAAGACCTCATATACGTAGTTCTAAATGACCTCTAAGTACGTGGGTTCTAAACGACCCCTAAGTTCGTAGTTCTAAATGACCTCTAAATACGTAGCTCTAAATGACCTCTAAGTACGTAGTTCTAAATGACCTCTATGTACGTGGTTCTATATGACCTCTAAGTACGTGGGCTCTAAATGACATCTGAGTACGTGGTTCTAAATGACCTCATATACGTAGTTCTAAATGACCTCTAAGTACGTGGGTTCTAAATGACCCCTAAGTTCGTAGTTCTAAATGGCCTCTAAACACGTAGTTCTAAATGACCTCTAAGTACGTAGTTCTAAATGACCTCTATGTACGTGGTTCTAAAGGACCTTTAAGTACGTAGTTCTAAATGACCTCTAAAAAGTTGGTTCTAAATGACCTCTAAGTACGTGGTTCTAAATGACCTCTAAATACTTAGTTCAAATGCCCTCTAAGTACGTGGTTCCAAATGTCCTCTAAGTACGTGGTTCTAAATGACCTCATATACGTAGTTCTAAATTACCTCTAAGTACGTAGTTCTAAATGACCTCTAACTACGTGGTTCTAAATGACCTCTAAGTACGTGCTTCTAAATGACCTCTAGGTACGTACTTCCAAATGACTTCTAAGTAAGTGGTTCTAATTGACCTCTAAGTACGTGGTTCTAAATGTCCTCTAAGTACGTGGTTCTAAAAGACCTCATATACGTAGTTCTAAATGACCTCTAAGTACGTGGGTTCTAAATGACCCCTAAGTTCGTAGTTCTAAATGACCTCTAAATACGTAGCTCTAAATGACCTCTAAGTACGTAGTTCTAAATGACCTCTATGTACGTGGTTCTATATGACCTCTAAGTACGTGGGCTCTAAATGACATCTGAGTACGTGGTTCTAAATGACCTCATATACGTAGTTCTAAATGACCTCTAAGTACGTGGGTTCTAAATGACCCCTAAGTTCGTAGTTCTAAATGACCTCTAAACACGTAGTTCTAAATGACCTCTAAGTACGTAGTTCTAAATGACCTCTATGTACGTGGTTCTAAAGGACCTTTAAGTACGTAGTTCTAAATGACCTCTAAAAAGTTGGTTCTAAATGACCTCTAAGTACGTTGTTCTAAATATCTTCTAAGTACGTAGTTCTAAATAACCTCTAAGTACTTGGTTCTAAATGACCTCTAAGTACGTGGTTCTAAATGACCTCTAAGTACGTGGTTCTAAATGACCTCTAAATACTTAGTTCAAATGCCCTCTAAGTACGTGGTTCCAAATGTCCTCTAAGTACGTGGTTCTAAATGACCTCATATACGTAGTTCTAAATTACCTCTAAGTACGTAGTTCTAAATGACCTCTAACTACGTGGTTCTAAATGACCTCTAAGTACGTGCTTCTAAATGACCTCTAGGTACGTACTTCCAAATGACTTCAAAGTAAGTGGTTCTAATTGACCTCTAAGTACGTGGTTCTAAATGTCCTCTAAGTACGTGGTTCTAAAAGACCTCATATACGTAGTTCTAAATGACCTCTAAGTACGTGGGTTCTAAACGACCCCTAAGTTCGTAGTTCTAAATGACCTCTAAATACGTAGCTCTAAATGACCTCTAAGTACGTAGTTCTAAATGACCTCTATGTACGTGGTTCTATATGACCTCTAAGTACGTGGGCTCTAAATGACATCTGAGTACGTGGTTCTAAATGACCTCATATACGTAGTTCTAAATGACCTCTAAGTACGTGGGTTCTAAATGACCCCTAAGTTCGTAGTTCTAAATGACCTCTAAACACGTAGTTCTAAATGACCTCTAAGTACGTAGTTCTAAATGACCTCTATGTACGTGGTTCTAAAGGACCTTTAAGTACGTAGTTCTAAATGACCTCTAAAAAGTTGGTTCTAAATGACCTCTAAGTACGTTGTTCTAAATATCTTCTAAGTACGTAGTTCTAAATAACCTCTAAGTACTTGGTTCTAAATGACCTCTAAGTACGTGGTTCTAAATGACCTCTAAGTAAGTGTTTCTAAATGACCCCTAAATACGTAGTTCTAAATGACCTCTAGGTACGTACCTCCAAATGACATCTAAGTAAGTGCTTCTAAATGACCTCTAAGTACGAGGTTCTATATGACCTCTAAGTACGTGGGTACTAAATGACCTCTAAGTACGTGGGTTCTAAATGACCCCTAAGTTCGTAGTTGTAAATGACCTCTAAGTACGTGGTTCTAAATGACCTCTAAGTAAGTAGTTCTAAATGACCCCTAAGTACGTAGTTCTAAATGACCTCTAAGTACGTGGTTATATATGACCTCTTAGTACGTGGTTCTAAATGACCTCTAAGTACGTGGGTTCTTCTAATGACTTCTAAGTACGTGGTTCTAAATGTCCTCTAAGTACGTGGTTCTAAATGACCTTATATACGTAGTGCTAAATAACCTCTAAATACGTAGTTCTAAATCACCTCTAAGTTACGTGGTTCTAAATGACCTCTAAGTACGTGGTTCTGAATGACCTCTAAGTTCGTGGGTTCTAAATGACCTCTTAGAACGTAGTTCTAACTGACCTCTAATTACATGGTTTTAACTATCCTCTAAGTACGTGGTTCTAAATGACCTTTAAGTACGAGGTTCTAAATGACCTCTAAGTACGTGGTTCTAAATGACCTCTAAGTACTTGGTTCTAAATGACCTCTAAGTCAGTAGTTCTAAATGACACCTAAGTACGTAGTACTAAATTACCTCTAAGTACGTAGTTCTAAATGACCTCTAAGTACGTAAGTTCTAAATGACGTCAAAGTACGTAATTCTAAACGACCTCAAATATGTGGTTCTAAATGACCTCTAAGTACTTGGTTCTAAATTAATGACCTCAGAGTACGTGGTTCTAAATGACCCCTAAGTATGTAGTTCTAAACGACCTCTAAGTATGTGGTTCTAAATGACCTCTAAGTACGTGGTTCTAAATTACCTCTAAGTACGTAGGTTCTAAATGACCTCTGAGTACGTCGTTCTAAATGACCTCTACGTACGTAGTTCTAAATGACCTCTAAGTTGTTGGTTCTAAATGACCTCTAAGTATATGGTTCTAAATGACCTCTAAGTACGAGGTTCTAAATGACCTCTAGGTACGTGGTTCTAAATGACCTCTAAGTACGTAGTTCTAAATGACATCTAAAAAGTTGGTTCTAAATGACCTTCAAGTACGTGGTTCTAAATGTCCTCTAAGTACGTGGTTCTAAATGACCTCATATACGTAGTTCTAAATGACCTCTAAGTACGTGGGTTCTAAATGACCCCTAAGTTCGTAGTTCTAAATGACCTCTAAACACGTAGTTCTAAATGACCTCTAAGTACGTAGTTCTAAATGACCTCTATGTACGTGGTTCTAAAGGACCTTTAAGTACGTAGTTCTAAATGACCTCTAAAAAGTTGGTTCTAAATGACCTCTAAGTACGTTGTTCTAAATATCTTCTAAGTACGTAGTTCTAAATAACCTCTAAGTACTTGGTTCTAAATGACCTCTAAGTACGTGGTTCTAAATGACCTCTAAGTACGTGGTTCTAAATGACCTCTAAGTACTTGGTTCTAAATGACCTCTAAGTACGTAGTTCTAAATGACCTCTAAGTTGTTGGTTCTAAATGACCTCTAAGCACGTGGTTCTAAATGACCTATAAGTACGTGGTTCTAAATGACCTCTAAGTAAGTAGTTCTAAATGACACCTAAGTACGTAGTTCTAAATGACCTCTAAGTACGTGAATCTAAATGACCTCTAAGTACTTGTTTCTAAATGACCTCTAAGTAAGTAGTTCTAAATGACCCCTAAGTACGTAGTACTAAATGACCTCTAAGTACGTAGTTCTAAATGACCTCTAAGTACGTGGGTTCTAAATTACCTGTAAGTACGTGGGTTCTAAATGACCTCTAAGTACGTAGTTCTAAACGACCTCTAAGTGTTTGGTTCTAAATGACCTCTAAGTACGTTGGTTCTAAATGACCTCTAAGTACGTGGTTCAAAATGACCTCTAAGTACGTTGTTCTAAATGATCTCTAAGTACGTGCTTCTAAATGACCTCTAAGTACGTAGTATTAAATGACCATAAGTACGTGGATTTAAATGACCTCTAAGTGCGTGGTTCGAAATGACCTCTAAGTACTTGGTTCTAAATGACCTCTAAGTAAGTAGTTCTAAATGACCCCTAAGTATGTAGTACTAAATGACCTCTAAGTACGTAGTTCTAAATGACCTCTAAGTACGTGGGTTTTAAATTACCTCTAAGTACGTGGGTTCTAAATGACCTCTAAGAAGTTGGTTCTAAATAACCTCTAAGAACGTGGTTTCTAAATGACCTCTAAGTACGTGGGTTCTAAATGACCTCTAAGTACGTAGTTCTAAACGACCTCTAAGTGTTTGGTTCTAAATGACCTCTAAGTACGTTGGTTCTAAATGACCTCTAAGTACGTGGTTCTAAATGACCTCTAAGTACGTTGTTCTAAATGACCTCTAAGTACGTGGTTCTAAATGACCTCTATGTACGTGCTTCTAAATGACCTCTAAGTACGTAGTTCTAAATGACCATAAGTACGTGGATTTAAATGACCTTAAAGTATGTAATTCTAAATGACCTCTAAATACGTAGTTCTAAATGACCTCTAAGTATGTGGTTCTAAATGACCTCTAAGTACGTGGTTCTAAATGACCTATAAATACGTAGTTCTGAATGACCTCTAAGTACGGGGTTCAAGACGACCTCTGAGTACATGGGTCTAAATGACCTCTAAATACTTAGTTCTTAATGCCCTCTAAGTACGTGGTTCTAAATGTCCTCTAAGTCCGTGGTTCTAAATGACCTCATATACGTAGTTCTAAATGACCTCTAAGGTAGTGGTTCTAAATGACCTCTAAGGTAGTGGTTCTAAATATCCTTTAAGTACGTGGTCCTAAATGACCTCTTGGTACGTAGTTCTAAATGACCTCTAAGTAAGTAGTTCTAAATGACCTCTAAGTATGTGTTTCTAAATGACCTCTAAGTACGTAGTTCTAAATGACCTCTAAGTACGAAGTCCTAAATGACCTCTAAGAACGTAGTTCTATATTACCTCTAAGTACGTAATTCTAAATGACCTCTAAGTACGTAGTTCTAATTGACCTCTAGGTACGTAGTTCTAAATGACCTCAAAGTAAGTAGTTCTAAATGACCTCTAAGTATGTGGTTCTAAATGACCTCTAAGTAAGTGGTTCTAAATGACCTCTAAGTACGTGGTTCTATATGATCTCTTAGTACGTGGTTCTAAATGACCTCTAAGTACTTGGGTTCTTCTAAATGACTTCTAAGTACGTGGTTTAAAATGTCCTCTAAGTACGTGGTTCTAAATGACCTCTAAATACGTTGTTCTAAATGATCTCTAAGTACGTGGTTCTAAATGACCTCTATGTACGTGCTTCTAAATGACCTCTAAGTACGTAGTATTAAATAACCATATGTACGTGGATTTAAATGACCTCTAACTACGTGGTTCTAAATGACCTCTAAGTACTTGGTTCTAAATGACCTCTAAGTAAGTAGTTCTAAATGACCCCTAAGTACATAGTACTAAATGACCTCTAAGTACGTAGTTCTAAATGACCTCTAAGTACGTGGGTTCTAAATTACCTCTAAGTACGTGGGTTCTAAATGACCTCTAAGAAGTTGGTTCTAAATAACCTCTAAGAACGTGGTTTCTAAATGACCTCTAAGTACGTGGAATCTAAATGACCTCTAAGTACGTAGTTCTAAACGACCTCTAAATGTTTGGTTCTAAATGACCTCTAAGTACGTTGGTTCTAAATGACCTTTAAGTACGTGGTTCTAAATGACCTCTAGGTACGTTGTTCTAAATGACCTCTAAGTACGTAGTTCTAAATGACCATAAGTACGTGGATTTAAATGACCTTAAAGTACGTAATTCTAAATGATCTCTAAATACGTAGTTCTAAATGACCTCTAAGTATGTGGTTCTAAATGACCTTTAAGTACGTGGTTCTAAATGACCTCTAGGTACGTTGTTCTAAATGACCTCTAAGTACGTAGTTCTAAATGACCATAAGTACGTGGATTTAAATGACCTTAAAGTACGTAATTCTAAATGACCTCTAAATACGTAGTTCTAAATGACCTCTTAGTATGTGGTTCTAAATGACCTCTAAGTACGTAGTTCTAAATGACCTCTAAGTACGAAGTAAAAATGAAATCTAAGAACGTAGTTCTAAATTACCTCTAAGTACGTAGTTCTAAATGACCTCTAAGTACGTAGTTCTAATTGACCTCTAAGTATGTGGTTCTAAATGACCTCTAAGTAAGTGGTTCTAAATGACCTCTAAGTACGTGGTTCTATATGATCTCTTAGTACGTGGTTCTAAATGACCTCTAAGTACGTGGATTCTTCTAAATGACTTCTAAGTACGTGGTTCAAAATGTCCTCTAAGTACGTGGTTCTAAATGACCTTATATACGTAGTGCTAAATAACCTCTAAGTACGTGGTTTTAAATGACCTCTAAGTACGTGGTTTGAAATGACCTCTAAGTACGTGCTTCTAAATGACCACTAAGTAAGTAGTTCTAAATGACCCCTAAGTACGTAGTTCTAAATGACCTCTAGGTACGTACTTCCAAATGACATCTAAGTAAGTGGTTCTATATGACCTCTAAGTACGAGGTTCTATATGACCTCTAAGTACGTGGGTACTAAATGACCTCTAAGTACGTGGGTTCTAAATGACCCCTAAGTTCGTAGTTCTAAATGACCTCTAAGTACGTGGTTCTAAATGACCTCTAAGTAAGTAGTTCTAAATGACCCCTAAGTACGTAGTTCTAAATGACCTCTAAGTACGTGGTTCTATATGACCTCTTAGTATGTGGTTCTAAATGGCCTCTAAGTACGTGGGTTCTTCTAATGACTTCTAAGTACGTGGTTCTAAATGTCCTCTAAGTACGTGGTTCTAAATGACCCTATATACGTAGTGCTAAATAACCTCTAAGTACGTGGTTCTAAATCACCTCTAAGTACGTGGTTCTAAATGACCTCTAAGTACGTGGTTCTGAATGACCTCTAAGTTCGTGGGTTCTAAATGACCTCTTAGAACGTAGTTCTAACTGACCTCTAATTACATGGTTTTAACTATCCTCTAAGTACGTGGTTCTAAATGACCTCTAAGTACGAGGTTCTAAATGACCTCAAAGTAAGTAGTTCAAAATGACCTCTAAGTATGTGGTTCTAAATGACCTCTAAGTAAGTGGTTCTAAATGACCTCTAAGTTCGTGGTTCTAAATGACCTCTAAGTACGTGGGTTCTTCTAAATGACTTCTAAGTACGTGGTTCAAAATGTCCTCTAAGTACGTGGTTCGAAATGACCTTATATACGTAGTGCTAAATAACCTCTAAGTACGTGGTTCTAAATGTCCTCTAAGTACGTGGTTCTAAATGACCTTATATACGTAGTGCTAAATAACCTCTAAGTACGTGGTTCTAAATCACCTCTAAGTACGTGGTTCTGAATGACCTCTAAGTTCGTGGGTTCTAAATGACCTCTTAGAACGTAGTTCTAACTGACCTCTAATTACATGGTTTTAACTATCCTCTAAGTACGTGGTTCTAAATGACCTCTAAGTACGAGGTTCTAAATAACCTCTAGGTACTTAGTTCTAAATGACCTCTAAGTAAGTAGTTCTAAATGACCTCTAAGTACGTGCTTCTAAATGACCTCTAAGTAAGTAGTTCTAAATGACCCCTAAGTACGTAGTTCTAAATGACCTCTAGGTACGTACTTCCAAATGAGATCTAAGTAAGTGGTTCTAAATGACCTCTAAGTACGTGGTCCTAAATGACCTCTAGGTACGTAGTTCTAAATGACCTCTAAGTAAGTAGTTCTAAATGACCTCTAAGTATGTGGTTCTAAATGACCTCTAAGTACGTAGTTCTAAATGACCTCTAAGAACGTAGTTCTATATTACCTCTAAGTACGTAGTTCTAAATGACCTCTAAGTACGTAGTTCTAATTGTCCTCTAAGTACGTAGTTCTAAATGACCTCAAAGTAAGTAGTTCTAAATGACCTCTAAGTATGTGGTTCTAAATGACCTCTAAGTAAGTGGTTCTAAATGACCTCTAAGTACGTGGTTCTATATGATCTCTTAGTACGTGGTTCTAAATGACCTCTAAGTACGTGGGTTCTTCTAAATGACTTCTAAGTACGTGGTTCAAAATGTCCTCTAAGTACGTGGTTCTAAATGACCTTATATACGTAGTGCTAAATAACCTCTAAGTACGTGGTTCTAAATGTCCTCTAAGTACGTGGTTCTAAATGACCTTATATACGTAGTGCTAAATAACCTCTAAGTACGTGGTTCTAAATCACCTCTAAGTACGTGGTTCTGAATGACCTCTAAGTTCGTGGGTTCTAAATGACCTCTTAGAACGTAGTTCTAACTGACCTCTAATTACATGGTTTTAACTATCCTCTAAGTACGTGGTTCTAAATGACCTCTAAGTACGAGGTTCTAAATGACCTCTAAGTACGTGGTTCTAAATGACCTCTAAGTACTTGGTTCTAAATGACCTCTAAGTCAGTAGTTCTAAATGACATCAAAGTACGTAGTTTTAAATGACCTCTAAATAGTTGGTTCTAAATGACCTCTAAGTACGTGGTTCTAAATATCTTCTAAGTACGTAGTTCTAAATGACGTCTAAGTACGTAGTTCTAATTACCTCTAGATACGTAGTTCCAAATGACCTCTAAGTAAGTGGTTCTAAATGACCTCTAAGTACGTGGTCCTAAATGACCTCTAGGTACGTAGTTCTAAATGACCTCTAAGTAAGTAGTTCTAAATGACCTCTAAGTATGTGGTTCTAAATGACCTCTAAGTACGTAGTTCTAAATGACCTCTAAGTACGAAGTCCTAAATGATCTCTAAGAACGTAGTTCTATATTACCTCTAAGTACGTAGTTCTAAATGACCTCTAAGTACGTAGTTCTAATTGACCTCTAGGTACGTAGTTCTAAATGACCTCAAAGTAAGTAGTTCTAAATGACCTCTAAGTATGTGGTTCTAAATGACCTCTAAGTAAGTGGTTCTAAATGACCTCTAAGTACGTGGTTCTATATGATCTCTTAGTACGTGGTTCTAAATGACCTCTAAGTACGTAGGTTCTTCTAAATGACTTCTAAGTACGTGGTTCAAAATGTCCTCTAAGTACGTGGTTCTAAATGACCTTATATACGTAGTGCTAAATAACCTCTAAGTACGTGGTTCTAAATGACCTCTTAGTACGTGGTTATAAATGACCTCTAAGTACGTGCTTCTAAATGACCTCTAAGTAAGTAGTTCTAAATGACCCCTAAGTACGTAGTTCTAAATGACCTCTAAGAACGTAGTTCTATATTACCTCTAAGTACGTAGTTCTAAAAGACCTCTAAGTACGTAGTTCTAATTGACCTCTAGGTACGTAGTTCTAAATGACCTCAAGGTAAGTGGTTCTAAATGACCTCTAAGTACGTGGGTTCTTCTAAATGACTTCTAAGTACGTGGTTCAAAATGTCCTCTAAGTACGTGGTTCTAAATGACCTTATATACGTAGTGCTAAATAACCTCTAAGTACGTGGTTCTAAATGACCTCTTAGTACGTGGTTATAAATGACCTCTAAGTACGTGCTTCTAAATGACCTCTAGGTAAGTAGTTCTAAATGACCCCTAAGTACGTAGTTCTAAATGACCTCTAGGTACGTACTTCCAAATGACATCTCAGTAAGTGGTTCTAAATGACCTCTAAGTACGTGGTCCTAAATGACCTCTAGGTACGTAGTTCTAAATGACCTCTAAGTAAGTATTTCTAAATGACCTCTAGGTAAGTGGTTCTAAATGACCTCTAAGTACGTGGTTCTATGTGATCTCTTAGTACGTGGTTCTAAATGACCTCTAAGTACGTGGGTTCTTCTAAATGACTTCTAAGTACGTGGTTCAAAATGTCCTCTAAGTACGTGGTTCTAAATGACCTTATATACGTAGTTCTAAATAACCTCTAAGTACTTGGTTCTAAATGTCCTCTAAGTACGTGGTTCTGAATGACCACCAAGTTCGTGGGTTCTAAATGACCTCTTAGAACGTAGTTCTAACTGACCTCTAATTACATAGTTTTAACTATCCTCTAAGTACGTGGTTCTAAATGACCTCTAAGTACGAGGTTCTAAATGACCTCTAGGTACGTAGTTCTAAATGACCTCTAAGTAAGTAGTTCTAAATGACCTCTAAGTATGTGGTTCTAAATGACCTCTAAGTACGTAGTTCTAAATGACCTCTAAGTACGAAGTCCTAAATGACCTCTAAGAACGTAGTTCTATATTACCTCTAAGTACGTAGTTCTAAATGACCTCTAAGTACGTAGTTCTAATTGACCTCTAGGTACGTAGTTCTAAATGACCTCAAAGTAAGTAGTTCTAAATGACCTCTAAGTATGTGGTTCTAAATGACCTCTAAGTAAGTGGTTCTAAATCACCTCTAAGTACGTGGTTCTAAATGACCTCTAAGTACGTGGGTTCTTCTAAATGACTTCTAAGTACGTGGTTCAAAATGTCCTCTAAGTACGTGGTTCTAAATGACCTTATATACGTAGTGCTAAATAACCTCTAAGTACGTAGTTCTAAATGTCCTCTTAGTACGTGGTTCTAAATGACCTTATATACGTAGTGCTAAATAACCTCTAAGTACGTGGTTCTAAATCACCTCTAAGTACGTGGTTCTGAATGACCTCTATGTTCGTGGGTTCTAACTGACCTCTAATTACATGGTTTTAACTATCCTCTAAGTACGTGGTTCTAAATGACCTCTAAGTACGAGGTTCTAAATGACCTCTAAGTACGTGGTTCTAAATGACATCTAAGTACTTGGTTCTAAATGACCTCTAAGTCAGTAGTTCTAAATGACACCTAAGTACGTAGTTCTAAATGACCTCTAGGTACGTACTTCCAAATGACTTCTAAGTAAGTGGTTCTTAATGACCTCTAAGTACGTGGTTCTAAATGACCTCTAACTACGTGGTTCTAAATGACCTCTAAGTACGTGCTTCTAAATGGCCTCTAGGTACGTACTTCCAAATGACATCTAAGTAAGTGGTTCTAAATGACCTCTAAGTACGTTGTTCTAAATGACCTCTAAGTATGTGGTTCTAAATGACCTCTAAGTACGTAGTTCTAAATGACCTCTAAATACTTAGTTCAAATGCCTTCTATGTACGTGGTTCCAAATGTCCTCTAAGTACGTGGTTCTAAATGACCTAATATACGTAGTTCTAAATGACCTCTAAGTACGTGGTTCTAAATGACCTCTAACTACGTGGTTCTAAATGACCTCTAAGTACGTGCTTCTAAATGACCTCTAAGTAAGTAGTTCTAAATGACCCCTAAGTACGTAGTTCTAAATGACCTCTAGGTACGTACTTCCAAATGACTTCTAAGTAAGTGGTTCTAAATGTCCTCTAAGTACGTGGTTCTAAATGACCTAATATACGTAGTTCTAATGACCTCTAAGTACGTGGTTTTAAATGACCTCTAAGTACGTGTTTCTAAATGTCCTCTAAGTACGTGGTTCTAAAAGACCTCATATACGTAGTTCTAAATGACCTCTAAGTACGTGGGTTCTAAATGACCCCTATGTTCGTAGTTCTAAATGACCTCTAAATACGTAGCTCTAAATGACCTCTAAGTACGTAGTTCTAAATGACCTCTATGTACGTGGTTCTATATGACCTCTAAGTTCGTGGGCTCTAAATGACATCTGAGTACGTGGTTCTAAATGACTTCTAAGTACGTAGTTCTAAATGACCTCTAAGTTGTTGGTTCTAAATGACCTCTAAGTACGTAGTTCTAAATACCTCTAGATACGTAGTTCCAAATGACCTCTAAGTAAGTGGTTCTAAATGACCTCTAAGTACGTGGTCCTAAATGACCTCTAGGTACGTAGTTCTAAATGACCTCTAAGTAAGTAGTTCTAAATGACCTCTAAGTATGTGGTTCTAAATGACCTCTAAGTACGTAGTTCTAAATGACCTCTAAGTACGAAGTCCTAAATGACCTCTAAGAACGTAGTTCTATATTACCTCTAGGTACGTAGTTCTTAATGACCTCTAAGTACGTAGTTCTAATTGACCTCTAGGTACGTAGTTCTAAATGACCTCAAAGTAAGTAGTTCTAAATGACCTCTAAGTATGTGGTTCTAAATGACCTCTAAGTAAGTGGTTCTAAATGACCTCTAAGTACGGGGTTCTATATGATCTCTTAGTACGTGGTTTTAAATGACCTCTAAGTACGTGGGTTCTTCTAAATGACTTCTAAGTACGTGGTTCAAAATGTCCTCTAAGTACGTAGTTCTAAATGACCTTATATACGTAGTGCTAAATAACCTCTAAGTACGTGTTTCTTAATGTCCTCTAAGTACGTGGTTCTAAATGACCTTATATACGTAGTGCTAAATAACCTCTAAGTACATGGTTCTAAATCACCTCTAAGTACGTGGTTCTGAATTACCTCTAAGTTCGTGGGTTCTAAATGACCTCTTATAACGTAGTTCTAACTGACCTCTAATTACATGGTTTTAACTATCCTCTAAGTACGTGGTTCTAAATGACCTCTAAGTACGAGGTTCTAAATGACCTCTAAGTACGTGGTTCTAAATGACCTCTAACTACGTGGTTCTAAATGACCTCTAAGTACGTGCTTCTAAATGACCTCTAAGTAAGTAGTTCTAAATGACCCCTAAGTACGTAGTTCTAAATGACCTCTAGGTACGTACTTCCAAATGAGATCTAAGTAAGTGGTTCTAAATGACCTCTAAGTACGTGGTCCTAAATGACCTCTAGGTACGTAGTTCTAAATGACCTCTAAGTAAGTAGTTCTAAATGACCTCTAAGTATGTGGTTCTAAATGACCTCTAAGTACGTAGTTCTAAATGACCTCTAAGAACGTAGTTCTATATTACCTCTAAGTACGTAGTTCTAAATGACCTCTAAGTACGTAGTTCTAATTGTCCTCTAAGTACGTAGTTCTAAATGACCTCAAAGTAAGTAGTTCTAAATGACCTCTAAGTATGTGGTTCTAAATGACCTCTAAGTAAGTGGTTCTAAATGACCTCTAAGTACGTGGTTCTATATGATCTCTTAGTACGTGGTTCTAAATGACCTCTAAGTACGTGGGTTCTTCTAAATGACTTCTAAGTACGTGGTTCAAAATGTCCTCTAAGTACGTGGTTCTAAATGACCTTATATACGTAGTGCTAAATAACCTCTAAGTACGTGGTTCTAAATGTCCTCTAAGTACGTGGTTCTAAATGACCTTATATACGTAGTGCTAAATAACCTCTAAGTACGTGGTTCTAAATCACCTCTAAGTACGTGGTTCTGAATGACCTCTAAGTTCGTGGGTTCTAAATGACCTCTTAGAACGTAGTTCTAACTGACCTCTAATTACATGGTTTTAACTATCCTCTAAGTACGTGGTTCTAAATGACCTCTAAGTACGAGGTTCTAAATGACCTCTAAGTACGTGGTTCTAAATGACCTCTAAGTACTTGGTTCTAAATGACCTCTAAGTCAGTAGTTCTAAATGACATCAAAGTACGTAGTTTTAAATGACCTCTAAATAGTTGGTTCTAAATGACCTCTAAGTACGTGGTTCTAAATATCTTCTAAGTACGTAGTTCTAAATGACGTCTAAGTACGTAGTTCTAATTACCTCTAGATACGTAGTTCCAAATGACCTCTAAGTAAGTGGTTCTAAATGACCTCTAAGTACGTGGTCCTAAATGACCTCTAGGTACGTAGTTCTAAATGACCTCTAAGTAAGTAGTTCTAAATGACCTCTAAGTATGTGGTTCTAAATGACCTCTAAGTACGTAGTTCTAAATGACCTCTAAGTACGAAGTCCTAAATGACCTCTAAGAACGTAGTTCTATATTACCTCTAAGTACGTAGTTCTAAATGACCTCTAAGTACGTAGTTCTAATTGACCTCTAGGTACGTAGTTCTAAATGACCTCAAAGTAAGTAGTTCTAAATGACCTCTAAGTATGTGGTTCTAAATGACCTCTAAGTAAGTGGTTCTAAATGACCTCTAAGTACGTAGTTCTATATGATCTCTTAGTACGTGGTTCTAAATGACCTCTAAGTACGTGGGTTCTTCTAAATGACTTCTAAGTACGTGGTTCAAAATGTCCTCTAAGTACGTGGTTCTAAATGACCTTATATACGTAGTGCTAAATAACCTCTAAGTACGTGGTTCTAAATGACCTCTTAGTACGTGGTTATAAATGACCTCTAAGTACGTGCTTCTAAATGACCTCTAAGTAAGTAGTTCTAAATGACCCCTAAGTACGTAGTTCTAAATGACCTCTAAGAACGTAGTTCTATATTACCTCTAAGTACGTAGTTCTAAAAGACCTCTAAGTACGTAGTTCTAATTGACCTCTAGGTACGTAGTTCTAAATGACCTCAAGGTAAGTGGTTCTAAATGACCTCTAAGTACGTGGGTTCTTCTAAATGACTTCTAAGTACGTGGTTCAAAATGTCCTCTAAGTACGTGGTTCTAAATGACCTTATATACGTAGTGCTAAATAACCTCTAAGTACGTGGTTCTAAATGACCTCTTAGTACGTGGTTATAAATGACCTCTAAGTACGTGCTTCTAAATGACCTCTAGGTAAGTAGTTCTAAATGACCCCTAAGTACGTAGTTCTAAATGACCTCTAGGTACGTACTTCCAAATGACATCTCAGTAAGTGGTTCTAAATGACCTCTAAGTACGTGGTCCTAAATGACCTCTAGGTACGTAGTTCTAAATGACCTCTAAGTAAGTATTTCTAAATGACCTCTAAGTAAGTGGTTCTAAATGACCTCTAAGTACGTGGTTCTATGTGATCTCTTAGTACGTGGTTCTAAATGACCTCTAAGTACGTGGGTTCTTCTAAATGACTTCTAAGTACGTGGTTCAAAATGTCCTCTAAGTACGTGGTTCTAAATGACCTTATATACGTAGTGCTAAATAACCTCTAAGTACTTGGTTCTAAATGTCCTCTAAGTACGTGGTTCTGAATGACCTCTAAGTTCGTGGGTTCTAAATGACCTCTTAGAACGTAGTTCTAACTGACCTCTAATTACATAGTTTTAACTATCCTCTAAGTACGTGGTTCTAAATGACCTCTAAGTACGAGGTTCTAAATGACCTCTAGGTACGTAGTTCTAAATGACCTCTAAGTAAGTAGTTCTAAATGACCTCTAAGTATGTGGTTCTAAATGACCTCTAAGTACGTAGTTCTAAATGACCTCTAAGTACGAAGTCCTAAATGACCTCTAAGAACGTAGTTCTATATTACCTCTAAGTACGTAGTTCTAAATGACCTCTAAGTACGTAGTTCTAATTGACCTCTAGGTACGTAGTTCTAAATGACCTCAAAGTAAGTAGTTCTAAATGACCTCTAAGTATGTGGTTCTAAATGACCTCTAAGTAAGTGGTTCTAAATCACCTCTAAGTACGTGGTTCTAAATGACCTCTAAGTACGTGGGTTCTTCTAAATGACTTCTAAGTACGTGGTTCAAAATGTCCTCTAAGTACGTGGTTCTAAATGACCTTATATACGTAGTGCTAAATAACCTCTAAGTACGTAGTTCTAAATGTCCTCTTAGTACGTGGTTCTAAATGACCTTATATACGTAGTGCTAAATAACCTCTAAGTACGTGGTTCTAAATCACCTCTAAGTACGTGGTTCTGAATGACCTCTATGTTCGTGGGTTCTAACTGACCTCTAATTACATGGTTTTAACTATCCTCTAAGTACGTGGTTCTAAATGACCTCTAAGTACGAGGTTCTAAATGACCTCTAAGTACGTGGTTCTAAATGACATCTAAGTACTTGGTTCTAAATGACCTCTAAGTCAGTAGTTCTAAATGACACCTAAGTACGTAGTTCTAAATGACCTCTAGGTACGTACTTCCAAATGACTTCTAAGTAAGTGGTTCTTAATGACCTCTAAGTACGTGGTTCTAAATGACCTCTAACTACGTGGTTCTAAATGACCTCTAAGTACGTGCTTCTAAATGGCCTCTAGGTACGTACTTCCAAATGACATCTAAGTAAGTGGTTCTAAATGACCTCTAAGTACGTTGTTCTAAATGACCTCTAAGTATGTGGTTCTAAATGACCTCTAAGTACGTAGTTCTAAATGACCTCTAAATACTTAGTTCAAATGCCTTCTATGTACGTGGTTCCAAATGTCCTCTAAGTACGTGGTTCTAAATGACCTAATATACGTAGTTCTAAATGACCTCTAAGTACGTGGTTCTAAATGACCTCTAACTACGTGGTTCTAAATGACCTCTAAGTACGTGCTTCTAAATGACCTCTAAGTAAGTAGTTCTAAATGACCCCTAAGTACGTAGTTCTAAATGACCTCTAGGTACGTACTTCCAAATGACTTCTAAGTAAGTGGTTCTAAATGTCCTCTAAGTACGTGGTTCTAAATGACCTAATATACGTAGTTCTAATGACCTCTAAGTACGTGGTTTTAAATGACCTCTAAGTACGTGTTTCTAAATGTCCTCTAAGTACGTGGTTCTAAAAGACCTCATATACGTAGTTCTAAATGACCTCTAAGTACGTGGGTTCTAAATGACCCCTATGTTCGTAGTTCTAAATGACCTCTAAATACGTAGCTCTAAATGACCTCTAAGTACGTAGTTCTAAATGACCTCTATGTACGTGGTTCTATATGACCTCTAAGTTCGTGGGCTCTAAATGACATCTGAGTACGTGGTTCTAAATGACTTCTAAGTACGTAGTTCTAAATGACCTCTAAGTTGTTGGTTCTAAATGACCTCTAAGTACGTAGTTCTAAATACCTCTAGATACGTAGTTCCAAATGACCTCTAAGTAAGTGGTTCTAAATGACCTCTAAGTACGTGGTCCTAAATGACCTCTAAGAACGTAGTTCTAAATGACCTCTAAGTACGAAGTCCTAAATGACCTCTAAGAACGTAGTTCTATATTACCTCTAGGTACGTAGTTCTTAATGACCTCTAAGTACGTAGTTCTAATTGACCTCTAGGTACGTAGTTCTAAATGACCTCAAAGTAAGTAGTTCTAAATGACCTCTAAGTATGTGGTTCTAAATGACCTCTAAGTAAGTGGTTCTAAATGACCTCTAAGTACGTGGTTCTATATGATCTCTTAGTACGTGGTTTTAAATGACCTCTAAGTACGTGGGTTCTTCTAAATGACTTCTAAGTACGTGGTTCAAAATGTCCTCTAAGTACGTAGTTCTAAATGACCTTATATACGTAGTGCTAAATAACCTCTAAGCAGGTTTTTCTAAATGTCCTCTAAGTACGTGGTTCTAAATGACCTTATATACGTAGTGCTAAATAACCTCTAAGTACATGGTTCTAAATCACCTCTAAGTACGTGGTTCTGAATTACCTCTAAGTTCGTGGGTTCTAAATGACCTCTTATAACGTAGTTCTAACTGACCTCTAATTACATGGTTTTAACTATCCTCTAAGTACGTGGTTCTAAATGACCTCTAAGTACGAGGTTCTAAATGACCTCTAAGTACGTGGTTCTAAATGACCTCTAACTACGTGGTTCTAAATGACCTCTAAGTACGTGCTTCTAAATGACCTCTAGGTACGTACTTCCAAATGACATTTAAGTAAGTGGTTCTAAATGACCTCTAAGTATCTATTTCTAAATGACCTCTAAGTAAGTGGTTCTAAATGACCTCTAAGTACGTGGGTTCTTCTAAATGACTTCTAAGTACGTGGTTCAAAATGTCCTCTAAGTACGTGGTTCTAAATGACCTTATATACGTAGTGCTAAATAACCTCTAAGTACGTGGTTCTAAATGACCTCTTAGTACGTGGTTATAAATGACCTCTAAGTACGTGCTTCTAAATGACCTCTAAGTAAGTAGTTCTAAATGACCCCTAAGTACGTAGTTCTAAATGACCTCTAGGTACGTACTTCCAAATGACATCTAAGTAAGTGGTTCTAAATGACCTCTAAGTACGTGGTCCTAAATGACCTCTAGGTACGTAGTTCTAAATGACCTCTAAGTAAGTAGTTCTAAATGACCTCTAAGTATGTGGTTCTAAATGACCTCTAAGTACGTGGGTTCTTCTAAATGACCCCTAAGTACGTAGTGCTAAATAACCTCTAAGTACGTGTTTCTAAATGTCCTCTAAGTACGTGGTTCTAAATGACCTTATATACGTAGTGCTAAATAACCTCTAAGTACATGGTTCTAAATCACCTCTAAGTACGTGGTTCTGAATGACCTCTAAGTTCGTGGGTTCTAAATGACCTCTTAGAACGTAGTTCTTACTGACCTCTAATTACATGGTTTTAACTATCCTCTAAGTACGTGGTTCTAAATGACCTCTAAGTACGAGGTTCTAAATGACCTCTAAGTACGTGGTTCTAAATGACCTCTAAGTACTTGGTTCTAAATGACCTCTAAGTCAGTAGTTCTAAATGACATCTAAGTACGTAGTTCTAAATGACCACTAAATAGTTGGTTCTAAATGACCTCTAAGTACGTGGTTCTAATAATCTTCTAAGTACGTAGTTCTAAATGACGTCTAAGTACGTAGTTCTAAATACCTCTAGATACGTAGTTCCAAATGACCTCTAAGTAAGTGGTTCTAAATGACCTCTAAGTACGAGGTCCTAAATGACCTCTAGGTACGTAGTTCTAAATGACGTCTAAGTAAGTAGTTCTAAATGACCTCTAAGTATGTGGTTCTAAATGACCTCTAAGTACGTAGTTCTTAATGACCTCTAAGTACGAAGTCCTAAATGACCTCTAAGAACGTAGTTCTATATTACCTCTAAGTACGTAGTTCTAAATGACAACTAAGTACGTAGTTCTAATTGACCTCTAGGTACGTAGTTCTAAATGACCTCAAGGTAAGTAGTTCTAAATGACCTCTAAGTATCTGGTTACAAATGACTTCTAAGTAAGTGGTTCTAAATGACCTCTAAGTACGTGGGTTCTTCTAAATGACTTCTAAGTACGTGGTTCAAAATTTCTTCTAAGTACGTGGTTCTAAATGACCTTATATACGTAGTGCTAAATAACCTCTAAGTACGTGGTTCTAAATGACCTCTTAGTACGTGGTTATAAATGACCTCTAAGTACGTGCTTCTAAATGACCTCTAAGTAAGTAGTTCTAAATGACCCCTAAGTACGTAGTTCTAAATGACCTCTAGGTGCGTACTTCCAAATGACATCTAAGTAAGTGGTTCTAAATGACCTCTAAGTACGAAGTCCTAAATGACCTCTAAGAACGTAGTTCTATATTACCTCTAAGTACGTAGTTCTAAATGACCTCTAAGTACGTAGTTCTAATTGACCTCTAGGTACGTAGTTCTAAATGACCTCAAAGTAAGTAGTTCTAAATGACCTCTAAGTATGTGGTTCTAAATGACCTCTAAGTACGTGGTTCTAAATGACCTCTATGTACTTGGTTCTAAATGACCTCTAACTACGTGGTTCTAAATGACCTCTAAGTACGTGCTTCTAAATGACCTCTAGGTACGTACTTCCAAATGACATCTAAGTAAGTGGTTCTAAATGACCTCTAAGTACGTTGTTCTAGATGACCTCTAAGTACGTGGTTCTAAATGACCTCTATGTACGTGCTTCTAAATGACCTCTAAGTACGTAGTTCTAAATGACCATAAGTACGTGGATTTAAATGACCTTAAATTACGTAGTTCTAAATGACCTCTAAGTACGTAGTTCTAAATGACCTCTAAGTATGTGGTTCTAAATGACCTCTAAGTACGTGGTTCTAAATGACATCTAAGTACTTGGTTCTAAATGACCTCTAAGTCAGTAGTTCTAAATGACACCTAAGTACGTAGTTCTAAATGACCTCTAGGTACGTACTTCCAAATGACTTCTAAGTAAGTGGTTCTTAATGACCTCTAAGTACGTGGTTCTAAATGACCTCTAACTACGTGGTTCTAAATGACCTCTAAGTACGTGCTTCTAAATGGCCTCTAGGTACGTACTTCCAAATGACATCTAAGTAAGTGGTTCTAAATGACCTCTAAGTACGTTGTTCTAAATGACCTCTAAGTATGTGATTCTAAATGACCTCTAAGTACGTAGTTCTAAATGACCTCTAAATACTTAGTTCAAATGCCTTCTATGTACGTGGTTCCAAATGTCCTCTAAGTACGTGGTTCTAAATGACCTAATATACGTAGTTCTAAATGACCTCTAAGTACGTGGTTCTAAATGACCTCTAACTACGTGGTTCTAAATGACCTCTAAGTACGTGCTTCTAAATGACCTCTAAGTAAGTAGTTCTAAATGACCCCTAAGTACGTAGTTCTAAATGACCTCTAGGTACGTACTTCCAAATGACTTCTAAGTAAGTGGTTCTAAATGTCCTCTAAGTACGTGGTTCTAAATGACCTAATATACGTAGTTCTAATGACCTCTAAGTACGTGGTTTTAAATGACCTCTAAGTACGTGTTTCTAAATGTCCTCTAAGTACGTGGTTCTAAAAGACCTCATATACGTAGTTCTAAATGACCTCTAAGTACGTGGGTTCTAAATGACCAGTATGTTCGTAGTTCTAAATGACCTCTAAATACGTAGCTCTAAATGACCTCTAAGTACGTAGTTCTAAATGACCTCTATGTACGTGGTTCTATATGACCTCTAAGTTCGTGGGCTCTAAATGACATCTGAGTACGTGGTTCTAAATGACTTCTAAGTACGTAGTTCTAAATGACCTCTAAGTTGTTGGTTCTAAATGACCTCTAAGTACGTAGTTCTAAATACCTCTAGATACGTAGTTCCAAATGACCTCTAAGTAAGTGGTTCTAAATGACCTCTAAGTACGTGGTCCTAAATGACCTCTAGGTACGTAGTTCTAAATGACCTCTAAGTAAGTAGTTCTAAATGACCTCTAAGTATGTGGTTCTAAATGACCTCTAAGTACGTAGTTCTAAATGACCTCTAAGTACGAAGTCCTAAATGACCTCTAAGAACGTAGTTCTATATTACCTCTAGGTACGTAGTTCTTAATGACCTCTAAGTACGTAGTTCTAATTGACCTCTAGGTACGTAGTTCTAAATGACCTCAAAGTAAGTAGTTCTAAATGACCTCTAAGTATGTGGTTCTAAATGACCTCTAAGTAAGTGGTTCTAAATGACCTCTAAGTACGTGGTTCTATATGATCTCTTAGTACGTGGTTTTAAATGACCTCTAAGTACGTGGGTTCTTCTAAATGACTTCTAAGTACGTGGTTCAAAATGTCCTCTAAGTACGTAGTTCTAAATGACCTTATATACGTAGTGCTAAATAACCTCTAAGTACGTGTTTCTAAATGTCCTCTAAGTACGTGGTTCTAAATGACCTTATATACGTAGTGCTAAATAACCTCTAAGTACATGGTTCTAAATCACCTCTAAGTACGTGGTTCTGAATTACCTCTAAGTTCGTGGGTTCTAAATGACCTCTTATAACGTAGTTCTAACTGACCTCTAATTACATGGTTTTAACTATCCTCTAAGTACGTGGTTCTAAATGACCTCTAAGTACGAGGTTCTAAATGACCTCTAAGTACGTGGTTCTAAATGACCTCTAACTACGTGGTTCTAAATGACCTCTAAGTACGTGCTTCTAAATGACCTCTAAGTAAGTAGTTCTAAATGACCCCTAAGTACGTAGTTCTAAATGACCTCTAGGTACGTACTTCCAAATGAGATCTAAGTAAGTGGTTCTAAATGACCTCTAAGTACGTGGTCCTAAATGACCTCTAGGTACGTAGTTCTAAATGACCTCTAAGTAAGTAGTTCTAAATGACCTCTAAGTATGTGGTTCTAAATGACCTCTAAGTACGTAGTTCTAAATGACCTCTAAGAACGTAGTTCTATATTACCTCTAAGTACGTAGTTCTAAATGACCTCTAAGTACGTAGTTCTAATTGTCCTCTAAGTACGTAGTTCTAAATGACCTCTAGGTACGTACTTCCAAATGACATCTAAGTAAGTGGTTCTAAATGACCTCTAAGTACGTGGTCCTAAATGACCTCTAGGTACGTAGTTCTAAATGACCTCTAAGTAAGTAGTTCTAAATGACCTCTAAGTATGTGGTTCTAAATGACCTCTAAGTACGTGGGTTCTTCTAAATGACCCCTAAGTACGTAGTGCTAAATAACCTCTAAGTACGTGTTTCTAAATGTCCTCTAAGTACGTGGTTCTAAATGACCTTATATACGTAGTGCTAAATAACCTCTAAGTACATGGTTCTAAATCACCTCTAAGTACGTGGTTCTGAATGACCTCTAAGTTCGTGGGTTCTAAATGACCTCTTAGAACGTAGTTCTTACTGACCTCTAATTACATGGTTTTAACTATCCTCTAAGTACGTGGTTCTAAATGACCTCTAAGTACGAGGTTCTAAATGACCTCTAAGTACGTAGTTCTAAATGACCTCTAAGTACTTGGTTCTAAATGACCTCTAAGTCAGTAGTTCTAAATGACATCTAAGTACGTAGTTCTAAATGACCTCTAAATAGTTGGTTCTAAATGACCTCTAAGTACGTGGTTCTAATAATCTTCTAAGTACGTAGTTCTAAATGACGTCTAAGTACGTAGTTCTAAATACCTCTAGATACGTAGTTCCAAATGACCTCTAAGTAAGTGGTTCTAAATGACCTCTAAGTACGAGGTCCTAAATGACCTCTAGGTACGTAGTTCTAAATGACCTCTAAGTAAGTAGTTCTAAATGACCTCTAAGTATGTGGTTCTAAATGACCTCTAAGTACGTAGTTCTTAATGACCTCTAAGTACGAAGTCCTAAATGACCTCTAAGAACGTAGTTCTATATTACCTCTAAGTACGTAGTTCTAAATGACAACTAAGTACGTAGTTCTAATTGACCTCTAGGTACGTAGTTCTAAATGACCTCAAGGTAAGTAGTTCTAAATGACCTCTAAGTATCTGGTTACAAATGACCTCTAAGTAAGTGGTTCTAAATGACCTCTAAGTACGTGGGTTCTTCTAAATGACTTCTAAGTACGTGGTTCAAAATTTCTTCTAAGTACGTGGTTCTAAATGACCTTATATACGTAGTGCTAAATAACCTCTAAGTACGTGGTTCTAAATGACCTCTTAGTACGTGGTTATAAATGACCTCTAAGTACGTGCTTCTAAATGACCTCTAAGTAAGTAGTTCTAAATGACCCCTAAGTACGTAGTTCTAAATGACCTCTAGGTGCGTACTTCCAAATGACATCTAAGTAAGTGGTTCTAAATGACCTCTAAGTACGAAGTCCTAAATGACCTCTAAGAACGTAGTTCTATATTACCTCTAAGTACGTAGTTCTAAATGACCTCTAAGTACGTAGTTCTAATTGACCTCTAGGTACGTAGTTCTAAATGACCTCAAAGTAAGTAGTTCTAAATGACCTCTAAGTATGTGGTTCTAAATGACCTCTAAGTAAGTGGATCTAAATGACCTCTAAGTACGTGGTTCTGAATGACCTCTAAGTTCGTGGGTTCTAAATGACCTCTTGGAACGTAGTTCTAACTGACCTCTAATTACATAATTTTAACTATCCTCTAAGTACGTGGTTCTAAATGACCTCTATGTACGAGGTTCTAAATGACCTCTAAGTACGTGGTTCTAAATGACCTCTATGTACTTGGTTCTAAATGACCTCTAACTACGTGGTTCTAAATGACCTCTAAGTACGTGCTTCTAAATGACCTCTAGGTACGTACTTCCAAATGACATCTAAGTAAGTGGTTCTAAATGACCTCTAAGTACGTTGTTCTAGATGACCTCTAAGTACGTGGTTCTAAATGACCTCTATGTACGTGCTTCTAAATGACCTCTAAGTACGTAGTTTTAAATGACCATAAGTACGTGGATTTAAATGACCTTAAATTACGTAGTTCTAAATGACCTCTAAGTACGTAGTTCTAAATGACCTCTAAGTATGTGGTTCTAAATGACCTCTAAGTACGTGGTTCTAAATGACCTCTAAATACTTAGTTCAAATGCCCTCTAAGTACGTGGTTCCAAATGTCCTCTAAGTACGTGGTTCTAAATGACCTCATATACGTAGTTCTAAATGACCTCTAAGTACGTGGTTCTAAATGACCTCTAACTACGTGGTTCTAAATGACCTCTAAGTACGTGCTTCTATATGACCTCTAAGTAAGTAGTTCTAAATGACCCCTAAGTACGTAGTTCTAAATGACCTCTAGGTACGTACTTCCAAATGACTTCTAAGTAAGTGGTTCTAAATGACCTCTAAGTAGGTGGTTCTAAATGTCCTCTAAGTACGTGGTTCTAAAAGACCTCATATACGTAGTTCTAAATGACCTCTAAGTACGTGGGTTCTAAATGACCCCTAAGTTCGTAGTTCTAAATGACCTCTAAATACGTAGCTCTAAATGAAATCTAAGTACGTAGTTCTAAATGACCTCTAAGTTGTTGGTTCTAAATGACCTCTAAGTACGTGGTTCTAAATGACCTCTCAGTACGTGGTTCAAAATGACCTCTAAGTACGTGGTTCTAAATGACATCTAAGTACGTAGTTCTAAATGACCTCTAAATAGTTGGTTCTAAATGACCTCTAAGTACGTGGTTCTAAATATCTTCTAAGTACGTAGTTCTAAATGACGTCTAAGTACGTAGTTCTAAATACCTCTAGATACGTAGTTCCAAATGACCTCTAAGTAAGTGGTTCTAAATGACCTATAAGTACGTGGTCCTAAATGACATCTAAGTAAGTGGTTCTAAATGACCTCTAAGTATGTGGTTCTAAATGACCTCTAAGTACGTGCTTCTAAATGACCTCTAAGTACGTACTTCCAAATGACATCTAAGTAAGTGGTTCTAAATGACCTCTAAGTACGTTGTTCTAGATGACCTCTAAGTACGTGGTTCTAAATGACCTCTAACTACGTGGTTCTAAATGACCTCTAAGTACGTGCTTCTAAATGACCTCTAAGTACGTACTTCCAAATGACATCTAAGTAAGTGGTTCTAAATGACCTCTAAGTACGTTGTTCTAGATGACCTCTAGGTACGTGGTTCTAAATGACCTCTAAGTACGTGCTTCTAAATGACCTCTAAGTAAGTAGTTCTAAATGACCCCTAAGTACGTAGTTCTAAATGACCTCTAGGTACGTACTTCCAAATGACTTCTAAGTAAGTGGTTCTAAATGACCTCTAAGTACGTGGTTCTAAATGTCCTCTAAGTACGTGGTTCTAAAAGACAACATATACGTAGTTCTAAATGACCTCTAAGTACGTTGGTTCTAAATGACCCCTAAGTTCGTAGTTCTAAATGACCTCTAAATACGTAGCTCTAAATGACCTCTAAGTACGTAGTTCTAAATGACCTCTATGTACGTGGTTCTATATGACCTCTAAGTACGTGGGCTCTAAATGACATCTGAGAACGTGGTTCTAAATGACCCCTAAGTACGTAGTTCTAAATGACCTCTAGGTACGTACTTCCAAATGACATCTAAGTAAGTGGTTCTAAATGACCTCTAAGTACGTAGTCCTAAATGACCTCTAGGTACGTAGTTCTAAATGACCTCTAAGTACGTGGTTCTATATGATCTCTTAGTACGTGGTTCTAAATGACCTCTAAGTACGTGGGTTCTTCTAAATGACTTCTAAGTACGTGGTTCAAATTGTCCTCTAAGTACGTGGTTCTAAATGACCTTATATACGTAGTGCTAAATAACCTCTAAGTACGTGGTTCTAAATGTCCTCTAAGTACGTGGTTCTAAATGACCTCATATACGTAGTTCTAAATGACCTCTAAGTACGTGGTTCTAAATGACCTCTAACTACGTGGTTCTAAATGACCTCTAAGTACGTGCTTCTAAATGACCTCTAAGTACGTACTTCCAAATGACATCTAAGTAAGTGGTTCTAAATGACCTCTAAGTACGTTGTTCTAGATGACCTCTAGGTACGTGGTTCTAAATGACCTCTAAGTACGTGCTTCTAAATGACCTCTAAGTAAGTAGTTCTAAATGACCCCTAAGTACGTAGTTCTAAATGACCTCTAGGTACGTACTTCCAAATGACTTCTAAGTAAGTGGTTCTAAATGACCTCTAAGTACGTGGTTCTAAATGTCCTCTAAGTACGTGGTTCTAAAAGACAACATATACGTAGTTCTAAATGACCTCTAAGTACGTTGGTTCTAAATGACCCCTAAGTTCGTAGTTCTAAATGACCTCTAAATACGTAGCTCTAAATGACCTCTAAGTACGTAGTTCTAAATGACCTCTATGTACGTGGTTCTATATGACCTCTAAGTACGTGGGCTCTAAATGACATCTGAGAACGTGGTTCTAAATGACCCCTAAGTACGTAGTTCTAAATGACCTCTAGGTACGTACTTCCAAATGACACCTAAGTAAGTGGTTCTAAATGACCTCTAAGTACGTAGTCCTAAATGACCTCTAGGTACGTAGTTCTAAATGACCTCTAAGTAAGTAGTTCTAAATGACCTCTAAGTATGTGGTTCTAATAGACCTCTAAGTACGTAGTTCTAAATGACCTCTAAGTACGAAGTCCTAAATGACCTCTAAGAACGTATTTCTATATTACCTCTAAGTACGTAGTTCTAAATGACCTCTAAGTACGTAGTTCTAATTGACCTCTAGGTACGTAGTTCTAAATGACCTCAAAGTAAGTAGTTCTAAATGACCTCTAAGTATGTGGTTCTAAATGACCTCTAAGTAAGTGGTTCTAAATGACCTCTAAGTACGTGGTTCTATATGATCTCTTAGTACGTGGTTCTAAATGACCTCTAAGTACGTGGGTTCTTCTAAATGACTTCTAAGTACGTGGTTCAAAATGTCCTCTAAGTACGAGTTTCTAAATGACCTTATATACGTAGTGCTAAATAACCTCTAAGTACGTGGTTCTAAATGTCCTCTAAGTACGTGGTTCTAAATGACCTTATATACGTAGTGCTAAATAACCTCTAAGTACGTGGTTCTAAATCACCTCTAAGTACGTGGTTCTGAATGACCTCTAAGTTCGTGGGTTCTAAATGACCTCTAAGTACGTGGTTCTAAATGACCTCTAAGTACTTGGTTCTAAATGACCTCTAAGTCAGTAGTTCTAAATGACACCTAAGTACGTGGTTCTAAATGTCCTCTAAGTACGTGGTTCTAAATGACCTCATATACGTAGTTCTAAATGACCTCTAAGTACGTGGTTCTAAATGACCTCTAACTACGTGGTTCTAAATGACCTCTAAGTTCGTGCTTCTAAATGATCTCTAGGTACGTACTTCCAAATGACATCTAAGTAAGTGGTTCTAAATGACCTCTAAGTACGTTGTTCTAGATGACCTCTAAGTACGTGGTTCTAAATGACCTCTATGTACGTGCTTCTAAATGACCTCTAAGTACGTAGTTCTAAATCACCATAAGTACGTGGATTTAAATGACCATAAAGTACGTAGTTCTAAATGACCTCTAAGTACGTAGTTCTAAATGACCTCTAAGTATGTGGTTCTAAATGACCTCTAAGTACGTGGTTCTAAATGACCTCTAAATACTTAGTTCAAATGCCCTCTAAGTACGTGGTTCCAAATGTCCTCTAAGTACGTGGTTCTAAATGACCTCATATACGTAGTTCTAAATTACCTCTAAGTACGTAGTTCTAAATGACCTCTAACTACGTGGTTCTAAATGACCTCTAAGTACGTGCTTCTAAATGACCTCTAGGTACGTACTTCCAAATGACTTCTAAGTAAGTGGTTCTAATTGACCTCTAAGTACGTGGTTCTAAATGTCCTCTAAGTACGTGGTTCTAAAAGACCTCATATACGTAGTTCTAAATGACCTCTAAGTACGTGGGTTCTAAATGACCCCTAAGTTCGTAGTTCTAAATGACCTCTAAATACGTAGCTCTAAATGACCTCTAAGTACGTAGTTCTAAATGACCTCTATGTACGTGGTTCTATATGACCTCTAAGTACGTGGGCTCTAAATGACATCTGAGTACGTGGTTCTAAATGACCTCATATACGTAGTTCTAAATGACCTCTAAGTACGTGGGTTCTAAATGACCCCTAAGTTCGTAGTTCTAAATGACCTCTAAACACGTAGTTCTAAATGACCTCTAAGTACGTAGTTCTAAATGACCTCTATGTACGTGGTTCTAAAGGACCTTTAAGTACGTAGTTCTAAATGACCTCTAAAAAGTTGGTTCTAAATGACCTCTAAGTACGTTGTTCTAAATATCTTCTAAGTACGTAGTTCTAAATAACCTCTAAGTACTTGGTTCTAAATGACCTCTAAGTACGTGGTTCTAAATGACCTCTAAGTACGTGGTTCTAAATGACCTCTAAATACTTAGTTCAAATGCCCTCTAAGTACGTGGTTCCAAATGTCCTCTAAGTACGTGGTTCTAAATGACCTCATATACGTAGTTCTAAATTACCTCTAAGTACGTAGTTCTAAATGACCTCTAACTACGTGGTTCTAAATGACCTCTAAGTACGTGCTTCTAAATGACCTCTAGGTACGTACTTCCAAATGACTTCAAAGTCAGTGGTTCTAATTGACCTCTAAGTACGTGGTTCTAAATGTCCTCTAAGTACGTGGTTCTAAAAGACCTCATATACGTAGTTCTAAATGACCTCTAAGTACGTGGGTTCTAAACGACCCCTAAGTTCGTAGTTCTAAATGACCTCTAAATACGTAGCTCTAAATGACCTCTAAGTACGTAGTTCTAAATGACCTCTATGTACGTGGTTCTATATGACCTCTAAGTACGTGGGCTCTAAATGACATCTGAGTACGTGGTTCTAAATGACCTCATATACGTAGTTCTAAATGACCTCTAAGTACGTGGGTTCTAAATGACCCCTAAGTTCGTAGTTCTAAATGACCTCTAAACACGTAGTTCTAAATGACCTCTAAGTACGTAGTTCTAAATGACCTCTATGTACGTGGTTCTAAAGGACCTTTAAGTACGTAGTTCTAAATGACCTCTAAAAAGTTGGTTCTAAATGACCTCTAAGTACGTTGTTCTAAATATCTTCTAAGTACGTAGTTCTAAATAACCTCTAAGTACTTGGTTCTAAATGACCTCTCAGTACGTGGTTCTAAATGACCTCTAAGTAAGTGTTTCTAAATGACCCCTAAATACGTAGTTCTAAATGACCTCTAGGTACGTACCTCCAAATGACATCTAAGTAAGTGCTTCTAAATGACCTCTAAGTACGAGGTTCTATATGACCTCTAAGTATGTGGGTACTAAATGACCTCTAAGTACGTGGGTTCTAAATGACCCCTAAGTTCGTAGTTGTAAATGACCTCTAAGTACGTGGTTCTAAATGACCTCTAAGTAAGTAGTTCTAAATGACCCCTAAGTACGTAGTTCTAAATGACCTCTAAGTACGTGGTTATATATGACCTCTTAGTACGTGGTTCTAAATGACCTCTAAGTACGTGGGTTCTTCTAATGACTTCTAAGTACGTGGTTCTAAATGTCCTCTAAGTACGTGGTTCTAAATGACCTTATATACGTAGTGCTAAATAACCTCTAAATACGTAGTTCTAAATCACCTCTAAGTTACGTGGTTCTAAATGACCTCTAAGTACGTGGTTCTGAATGACCTCTAAGTTCGTGGGTTCTAAATGACCTCTTAGAACGTAGTTCTAACTGACCTCTAATTACATGGTTTTAACTATCCTCTAAGTACGTGGTTCTAAATGACCTTTAAGTACGAGGTTCTAAATGACCTCTAAGTACGTGGTTCTAAATGACCTCTAAGTACTTGGTTCTAAATGACCTCTAAGTCAGTAGTTCTAAATGACACCTAAGTACGTAGTACTAAATTACCTCTAAGTACGTAGTTCTAAATGACCTCTAAGTACGTAAGTTCTAAATGACGTCAAAGTACGTAATTCTAAACGACCTCAAATATGTGGTTCTAAATGACCTCTAAGTACTTGGTTCTAAATTAATGACCTCAGAGTACGTGGTTCTAAATGACCCCTAAGTATGTAGTTCTAAACGACCTCTAAGTATGTGGTTCTAAATGACCTCTAAGTACGTGGTTCTAAATTACCTCTAAGTACGTAGGTTCTAAATGACCTCTGAGTACGTCGTTCTAAATGACCTCTACGTACGTAGTTCTAAATGACCTCTAAGTTGTTGGTTCTAAATGACCTCTAAGTATATGGTTCTAAATGACCTCTAAGTACGAGGTTCTAAATGACCTCTAGGTACGTGGTTCTAAATGACCTCTAAGTACGTAGTTCTAAATGACATCTAAAAAGTTGGTTCTAAATGACCTTCAAGTACGTGGTTCTAAATGTCCTCTAAGTACGTGGTTCTAAATGACCTCATATACGTAGTTCTAAATGACCTCTAAGTACGTGGGTTCTAAATGACCCCTAAGTTCGTAGTTCTAAATGACCTCTAAACACGTAGTTCTAAATGACCTCTAAGTACGTAGTTCTAAATGACCTCTATGTACGTGGTTCTAAAGGACCTTTAAGTACGTAGTTCTAAATGACCTCTAAAAAGTTGGTTCTAAATGACCTCTAAGTACGTTGTTCTAAATATCTTCTAAGTACGTAGTTCTAAATAACCTCTAAGTACTTGGTTCTAAATGACCTCTAAGTACGTGGTTCTAAATGACCTCTAAGTACGTGGTTCTAAATGACCTCTAAGTACTTGGTTCTAAATGACCTCTAAGTACGTAGTTCTAAATGACCTCTAAGTTGTTGGTTCTAAATGACCTCTAAGCACGTGGTTCTAAATGACCTATAAGTACGTGGTTCTAAATGACCTCTAAGTAAGTAGTTCTAAATGACCCCTAAGTACGTAGTTCTAAATGACCTCTAAGTACGTGAATCTAAATGACCTCTAAGTACTTGTTTCTAAATGACCTCTAAGTAAGTAGTTCTAAATGACCCCTAAGTACGTAGTACTAAATGACCTCTAAGTACGTAGTTCTAAATGACCTCTAAGTACGTGGGTTCTAAATTACCTGTAAGTACGTGGGTTCTAAATGACCTCTAAGTACGTAGTTCTAAACGACCTCTAAGTGTTTGGTTCTAAATGACCTCTAAGTACGTTGGTTCTAAATGACCTCTAAGTACGTGGTTCAAAATGACCTCTAAGTACGTGGGTTTTAAATTACCTCTAAGTACGTGGGTTCTAAATGACCTCTAAGAAGTTGGTTCTAAATAACCTCTAAGAACGTGGTTTCTAAATGACCTCTAAGTACGTGGGTTCTAAATGACCTCTAAGTACGTAGTTCTAAACGACCTCTAAGTGTTTGGTTCTAAATGACCTCTAAGTACGTTGGTTCTAAATGACCTCTAAGTACGTGGTTCTAAATGACCTCTAAGTACGTTGTTCTAAATGACCTCTAAGTACGTGGTTCTAAATGACCTCTATGTACGTGCTTCTAAATGACCTCTAAGTACGTAGTTCTAAATGACCATAAGTACGTGGATTTAAATGACCTTAAAGTATGTAATTCTAAATGACCTCTAAATACGTAGTTCTAAATGACCTCTAAGTATGTGGTTCTAAATGACCTCTAAGTACGTGGTTCTAAATGACCTATAAATACGTAGTTCTGAATGACCTCTAAGTACGGGGTTCAAGACGACCTCTGAGTACATGGGTCTAAATGACCTCTAAATACTTAGTTCTTAATGCCCTCTAAGTACGTAGTTCTAAATGTCCTCTAAGTCCGTGGTTCTAAATGACCTCATATACGTAGTTCTAAATGACCTCTAAGGTAGTGGTTCTAAATGACCTCTAAGGTAGTGGTTCTAAATATCCTTTAAGTACGTGGTCCTAAATGACCTCTTGGTACGTAGTTCTAAATGACCTCTAAGTAAGTAGTTCTAAATGACCTCTAAGTATGTGTTTCTAAATGACCTCTAAGTACGTAGTTCTAAATGACCTCTAAGTACGAAGTCCTAAATGACCTCTAAGAACGTAGTTCTATATTACCTCTAAGTACGTAATTCTAAATGACCTCTAAGTACGTAGTTCTAATTGACCTCTAGGTACGTAGTTCTAAATGACCTCAAAGTAAGTAGTTCTAAATGACCTCTAAGTATGTGGTTCTAAATGACCTCTAAGTAAGTGGTTCTAAATGACCTCTAAGTACGTGGTTCTATATGATCTCTTAGTACGTGGTTCTAAATGACCTCTAAGTACGTGGGTTCTTCTAAATGACTTCTAAGTACGTGGTTTAAAATGTCCTCTAAGTACGTGGTTCTAAATGACCTCTAAATACGTTGTTCTAAATGATCTCTAAGTACGTGGTTCTAAATGACCTCTATGTACGTGCTTCTAAATGACCTCTAAGTACGTAGTATTAAATAACCATATGTACGTGGATTTAAATGACCTCTAAGTACGTGGTTCTAAATGACCTCTAAGTACTTGGTTCTAAATGACCTCTAAGTAAGTAGTTCTAAATGACCCCTAAGTACGTAGTACTAAATGACCTCTAAGTACGTAGTTCTAAATGACCTCTAAGTACGTGGGTTCTAAATTACCTCTAAGTACGTGGGTTCTAAATGACCTCTAAGAAGTTGGTTCTAAATAACCTCTAAGAACGTGGTTTCTAAATGACCTCTAAGTACGTGGAATCTAAATGACCTCTAAGTACGTAGTTCTAAACGACCTCTAAATGTTTGGTTCTAAATGACCTCTAAGTACGTTGGTTCTAAATGACCTTTAAGTACGTGGTTCTAAATGACCTCTAGGTACGTTGTTCTAAATGACCTCTAAGTACGTAGTTCTAAATGACCATAAGTACGTGGATTTAAATGACCTTAAAGTACGTAATTCTAAATGATCTCTAAATACGTAGTTCTAAATGACCTCTAAGTATGTGGTTCTAAATGACCTTTAAGTACGTGGTTCTAAATGACCTCTAGGTACGTTGTTCTAAATGACCTCTAAGTACGTAGTTCTAAATGACCATAAGTACGTGGATTTAAATGACCTTAAAGTACGTAATTCTAAATGACCTCTAAATACGTAGTTCTAAATGACCTCTTAGTATGTGGTTCTAAATGACCTCTAAGTACGTAGTTCTAAATGACCTCTAAGTACGAAGTAAAAATGAAATCTAAGAACGTAGTTCTAAATTACCTTTAAGTACGTAGTTCTAAATGACCTCTAAGTACGTAGTTCTAATTGACCTCTAAGTATGTGGTTCTAAATGACCTCTAAGTAAGTGGTTCTAAATGACCTCTAAGTACGTGGTTCTATATGATCTCTTAGTACGTGGTTCTAAATGACCTCTAAGTACGTGGGTTCTTCTAAATGACTTCTAAGTACGTGGTTCAAAATGTCCTCTAAGTACGTGGTTCTAAATGACCTTATATACGTAGTGCTAAATAACCTCTAAGTACGTGGTTTTAAATGACCTCTAAGTACGTGGTTTGAAATGACCTCTAAGTACGTGCTTCTAAATGACCTCTAAGTAAGTAGTTCTAAATGACCCCTAAGTACGTAGTTCTAAATGACCTCTAGGTACGTACTTCCAAATGACATCTAAGTAAGTGGTTCTATATGACCTCTAAGTACGAGGTTCTATATGACCTCTAAGTACGTGGGTACTAAATGACCTCTAAGTACGTGGGTTCTAAATGACCCCTAAGTTCGTAGTTCTAAATGACCTCTAAGTACGTGGTTCTAAATGACCTCTAAGTAAGTAGTTCTAAATGACCCCTAAGTACGTAGTTCTAAATGACCTCTAAGTACGTGGTTCTATATGACCTCTTAGTATGTGGTTCTAAATGACCTCTAAGTACGTGGGTTCTTCTAATGACTTCTAAGTACGTGGTTCTAAATGTCCTCTAAGTACGTGGTTCTAAATGACCCTATATACGTAGTGCTAAATAACCTCTAAGTACGTGGTTCTAAATCACCTCTAAGTACGTGGTTCTAAATGACCTCTAAGTACGTGGTTCTGAATGACCTCTAAGTTCGTGGGTTCTAAATGACCTCTTAGAACGTAGTTCTAACTGACCTCTAATTACATGGTTTTAACTATCCTCTAAGTACGTGGTTCTAAATGACCTCTAAGTACGAGGTTCTAAATGACCTCTAAGTACGTGGTTCAAAATGACCTCTAAGTACTTGGTTCTAATTGACCTCTATGTACGTGGTTCTATATGACCTCTAAGTACGTGGGCTCTAAATGACATCTGAGTACGTGGTTCTAAATGACCTCTAAGTACGTAGTTCTAAATGACCTCTAAGTTGTTGGTTCTAAATGACCTCTAAGTACGTGGTTCTAAATGACCTCTCAGTACGTGGTTCTAAATGACCTCTAAGTACGTGGTTCTAAATGACATCTAAGTACGTAGTTCTAAATGACCTCTAAATAGTTGGTTCTAAATGAACTCTAAGTACGTGGTTCTAAATATCTTCTAAGTACGTAGTTCTAAATGACGTCTAAGTACGAAGTCCTAAATGACCGCTAAGTACGTGGTCCTAAATGACCTCTAGGTACGTAGTTCTAAATGACCTCTAAGTAAGTAGTTCTAAATGACCTCTAAGTATGTGGTTCTAAATGACCTCTAAGTACGTAGTTCTAATTGACCTCTAGGTACGTAGTTCTAAATGACCTCAAAGTAAGTGGTTCTAAATGACCTCTAAGTACGTGGTTCAATATGATCTCTTAGTACGTGGTTCTAAATGACCTCTAAGTACGTTGTCCTAAATGACCTCTAGGTACTTAGTTCTAAATGACGTCTAAGTAAGTAGTTCTAAATGACCTCTTAGTATGTGGTTCTAAATGACCTCTAAGTACGTAGTTCTAAATGACCTCTAAGTACGAAGTAAAAATGAAATCTAAGAACGTAGTTCTAAATTACCTCTAAGTACGTAGTTCTAAATGACCTCTAAGTACGTAGTTCTAATTGACCTCTAAGTATGTGGTTCTAAATGACCTCTAAGTAAGTGGTTCTAAATGACCTCTAAGTACGTGGTTCTATATGATCTCTTAGTACGTGGTTCTAAATGACCTCTAAGTACGTGGGTTCTTCTAAATGACTTCTAAGTACGTGGTTCAAAATGTCCTCTAAGTACGTGGTTCTAAATGACCTTATATACGTAGTGCTAAATAACCTCTAAGTACGTGGTTTTAAATGACCTCTAAGTACGTGGTTTGAAATGACCTCTAAGTACGTGCTTCTAAATGACCTCTAAGTAAGTAGTTCTAAATGACCCCTAAGTACGTAGTTCTAAATGACCTCTAGGTACGTACTTCCAAACGACATCTAAGTAAGTGGTTCTATATGACCTCTAAGTACGAGGTTCTATATGACCTCTAAGTACGTGGGTACTAAATGACCTCTAAGTACGTGGGTTCTAAATGACCCCTAAGTTCGTAGTTCTAAATGACCTCTAAGTACGTGGTTCTAAATGACCTCTAAGTAAGTAGTTCTAAATGACCCCTAAGTACGTAGTTCTAAATGACCTCTAAGTACGTGGTTCTATATGACCTCTTAGTATGTGGTTCTAAATGACCTCTAAGTACTGGGTTCTTCTAATGACTTCTAAGTACGTGGTTCTAAATGTCCTCTAAGTACGTGGTTCTAAATGACCCTATATACGTAGTGCTAAATAACCTCTAAGTACGTGGTTCTAAATCACCTCTAAGTACGTGGTTCTAAATGACCTCTAAGTACGTGGTTCTGAATGACCTCTAAGTTCGTGGGTTCTAAATGACCTCTTAGAACGTAGTTCTAACTGACCTCTAATTACATGGTTTTAACTATCCTCTAAGTACGTGGTTCTAAATGACCTCTAAGTACGAGGTTCTAAATGACCTCTAAGTACGTGGTTCAAAATGACCTCTAAGTACTTGGTTCTAAATGACCTCTATGTACGTGGTTCTATATGACCTCTAAGTACGTGGGCTCTAAATGACATCTGAGTACGTGGTTCTAAATGACCTCTAAGTACGTAGTTCTAAATGACCTCTAAGTTGTTGGTTCTAAATGACCTCTAAGTACGTGGTTCTAAATGACCTCTCAGTACGTGGTTCTAAATGACCTCTAAGTACGTGGTTCTAAATGACATCTAAGTACGTAGTTCTAAATGACCTCTAAATAGTTGGTTCCAAATGAACTCTAAGTACGTGGTTCTAAATATCTTCTAAGTACGTAGTTCTAAATGACGTCTAAGTACGAAGTCCTAAATGACCCCTAAGTACGTGGTCCTAAATGACCTCTAGGTACGTAGTTCTAAATGACCTCTAAGTAAGTAGTTCTAAATGACCTCTAAGTATGTGGTTCTAAATGACCTCTAAGTACGTAGTTCTAATTGACCTCTAGGTACGTAGTTCTAAATGACCTCAAAGTAAGTGGTTCTAAATGACCTCTAAGTACGTGGTTCAATATGATCTCTTAGTACGTGGTTCTAAATGACCTCTAAGTACGTAGGTTCTTCTAAATGACTTCTAAGTACGTGGTTCAAAATGTCCTCTAAGTACGTGGTTCTAAATGACCTTATATACGTAGTGCTAAATAACCTCTAAGTACGTAGTTCTAAATGTCCTCTAAGTACGTGGTTCTAAATGACCTTATATACGTAGTGCTAAATAACCTCTAAGTACATGGTTCTAAATCACCTCTAAGTACGTGGTTCTGAATGACCTCTAAGTTCGTTTGTTCTAAATGACCTCTTATAACGTAGTTCTAACTGACCTCTAATTACATGGTTTTAACTATCCTCTAAGTACGTGGTTCTAAATGACCTCTAAGTACGAGGTTCTAAATGACCTCTAAGTACGTGGTTCTAAATGACCTCTAAGTACTTGGTTCTAAATGACCTCTAAGTCAGTAGTTCTAAATGACACCTAAGTACGTGGTTCTAAATGTCCTCTAAGTACGTGGTTCTAAATGACCTCATATACGTAGTTCTAAATGACCTCTAAGTACGTGGTTCTAAATGACCTCTAACTACGTGGTTCTAAATGACCTCTAAGTACGTGCTTCTAAATGACCTCTAGGTACGTACTTCCAAATGACATCTAAGTAAGTGGTTCTAAATGACCTCTAAGTACGTTGTTCTAGATGACCTCTAAGTACGTGGTTCTAAATGACCTCTATGTACGTGCTTCTAAATGACCTCTAAGTACGTAGTTCTAAATGACCATAAGTACGTGGATTTAAATGACCTTAAAGTACGTAGTTCTAAATGACCTCTAAGTACGTAGTTCTAAATGACCTCTAAGTATGTGGTTCTAAATGACCTCTAAGTACGTGGTTCTAAATGACCTCTAAATACTTATTTCAAATGCCCTCTAAGTACGTGGTTCTAAATGTCCTCTAAGTACGTGGTTCTAAATGACCTCATATACGTAGTTCTAAATGACCTCTAAGTACGTGGTTCTAAATGACCTCTAACTACGTGGTTCTAAATGACCTCTAAGTACGTGCTTCTAAATGACCTCTAAGTAAGTAGTTCTAAATGACCTCTATGTACGTGGTTCTAAAGGACCTTTAAGTACGTAGTTCTAAATGACCTCTAAAAAGTTGGTTCTAAATTACCTCTAAGTACGTTGTTCTAAATATCTTCTAAGTACGTAGTTCTAAATAACCTCTAAGTACTTGGTTCTAAATGACCTCTAAGTACGTGGTTCTAAATGACCTCTAAGTACGTGGTTCTAAATGACCTCTAAGTACTTGGTTCTAAATGACCTCTAAGTACGTAGTTCTAAATGACCTCTAAGTTGTTGGTTCTAAATGACCTCTAAGCACGTGGTTCTAAATGACCTATAAGTACGTGGTTCTAAATGACCTCTAAGTAAGTAGTTCTAAATGACCCCTAAGTACGTAGTTCTAAATGACCTCTAAGTACGTGAATCTAAATGACCTCTAAGTACTTGTTTCTAAATGACCTCTAAGTAAGTAGTTCTAAATGACCCCTAAGTACGTAGTACTAAATGACCTCTAAGTACGTAGTTCTAAATGACCTCTAAGTACGTGGGTTCTAAATTACCTGTAAGTACGTGGGTTCTAAATGACCTCTAAGTACGTAGTTCTAAACGACCTCTAAGTGTTTGGTTCTAAATGACCTCTAAGTACGTTGGTTCTAAATGACCTCTAAGTACGTGGTTCAAAATGACCTCTAAGTACGTTGTTCTAAATGATCTCTAAGTACGTGCTTCTAAATGACCTCTAAGTACGTGGGTTTTAAATTACCTCTAAGTACGTGGGTTCTAAATGACCTCTAAGAAGTTGGTTCTAAATAACCTCTAAGAACGTGGTTTCTAAATGACCTCTAAGTACGTGGGTTCTAAATGACCTCTAAGTACGTAGTTCTAAACGACCTCTAAGTGTTTGGTTCTAAATGACCTCTAAGTACGTTGGTTCTAAATGACCTCTAAGTACGTGGTTCTAAATGACCTCTAAGTACGTTGTTCTAAATGACCTCTAAGTACGTGGTTCTAAATGACCTCTATGTACGTGCTTCTAAATGACCTCTAAGTACGTAGTTCTAAATGACCATAAGTACGTGGATTTAAATGACCTTAAAGTATGTAATTCTAAATGACCTCTAAATACGTAGTTCTAAATGACCTCTAAGTATGTGGTTCTAAATGACCTCTAAGTACGTGGTTCTAAATGACCTATAAATACGTAGTTCTGAATGACCTCTAAGTACGGGGTTCAAGACGACCTCTGAGTACATGGGTCTAAATGACCTCTAAATACTTAGTTCTTAATGCCCTCTAAGTACGTGGTTCTAAATGTCCTCTAAGTCCGTGGTTCTAAATGACCTCATATACGTAGTTCTAAATGACCTCTAAGGTAGTGGTTCTAAATGACCTCTAAGGTAGTGGTTCTAAATATCCTTTAAGTACGTGGTCCTAAATGACCTCTTGGTACGTAGTTCTAAATGACCTCTAAGTAAGTAGTTCTAAATGACCTCTAAGTATGTGTTTCTAAATGACCTCTAAGTACGTAGTTCTAAATGACCTCTAAGTACGAAGTCCTAAATGACCTCTAAGAACGTAGTTCTATATTACCTCTAAGTACGTAATTCTAAATGACCTCTAAGTACGTAGTTCTAATTGACCTCTAGGTACGTAGTTCTAAATGACCTCAAAGTAAGTAGTTCTAAATGACCTCTAAGTATGTGGTTCTAAATGACCTCTAAGTAAGTGGTTCTAAATGACCTCTAAGTACGTGGTTCTATATGATCTCTTAGTACGTGGTTCTAAATGACCTCTAAGTACGTGGGTTCTTCTAAATGACTTCTAAGTACGTGGTTTAAAATGTCCTCTAAGTACGTGGTTCTAAATGACCTCTAAATACGTTGTTCTAAATGATCTCTAAGTACGTGGTTCTAAATGACCTCTATGTACGTGCTTCTAAATGACCTCTAAGTACTTGGTTCTAAATGACCTCTAAGTAAGTAGTTCTAAATGACCCCTAAGTACGTAGTACTAAATGACCTCTAAGTACGTAGTTCTAAATGACCTCTAAGTACGTGGGTTCTAAATTACCTCTAAGTACGTGGGTTCTAAATGACCTCTAAGAAGTTGGTTCTAAATAACCTCTAAGAACGTGGTTTCTAAATGACCTCTAAGTACGTGGAATCTAAATGACCTCTAAGTACGTAGTTCTAAACGACCTCTAAATGTTTGGTTCTAAATGACCTCTAAGTACGTTGGTTCTAAATGACCTTTAAGTACGTGGTTCTAAATGACCTCTAGTTACGTTGTTCTAAATGTCCTCTAAGTACGTAGTTCTAAATGACCATAAGTACGTGGATTTAAATGACCTTAAAGTACGTAATTCTAAATGATCTCTAAATACGTAGTTCTAAATGACCTCTAAGTATGTGGTTCTAAATGACCTTTAAGTACGTGGTTCTAAATGACCTCTAGGTACGTTGTTCTAAATGACCTCTAAGTACGTAGTTCTAAATGACCATAAGTACGTGGATTTAAATGACCTTAAAGTACGTAATTCTAAATGACCTCTAAATACGTAGTTCTAAATGACCTCTTAGTATGTGGTTCTAAATGACCTCTAAGTACGTAGTTCTAAATGACCTCTAAGTACGAAGTAAAAATGAAATCTAAGAACGTAGTTCTAAATTACCTCTAAGTACGTAGTTCTAAATGACCTCTAAGTACGTAGTTCTAATTGACCTCTAAGTATGTGGTTCTAAATGACCTCTAAGTAAGTGGTTCTAAATGACCTCTAAGTACGTGGTTCTATATGATCTCTTAGTACGTGGTTCTAAATGACCTCTAAGTACGTGGGTTCTTCTAAATGACTTCTAAGTACGTGGTTCAAAATGTCCTCTAAGTACGTGGTTCTAAATGACCTTATATACGTAGTGCTAAATAACCTCTAAGTACGTGGTTTTAAATGACCTCTAAGTACGTGGTTTGAAATGACCTCTAAGTACGTGCTTCTAAATGACCTCTAAGTAAGTAGTTCTAAATGACCCCTAAGTACGTAGTTCTAAATGACCTCTAGGTACGTACTTCCAAATGACATCTAAGTAAGTGGTTCTATATGACCTCTAAGTACGAGGTTCTATATGACCTCTAAGTACGTGGGTACTAAATGACCTCTAAGTATGTGGGTTCTAAATGACCCCTAAGTTCGTAGTTCTAAATGACCTCTAAGTACGTGGTTCTAAATGACCTCTAAGTAAGTAGTTCTAAATGACCCCTAAGTACGTAGTTCTAAATGACCTCTAAGTACGTGGTTCTATATGACCTCTTAGTATGTGGTTCTAAATGACCTCTAAGTACGTGGGTTCTTCTAATGACTTCTAAGTACGTGGTTCTAAATGTCCTCTAAGTACGTGGTTCTAAATGACCCTATATACGTAGTGCTAAATAACCTCTAAGTACGTGGTTCTAAATCACCTCTAAGTACGTGGTTCTAAATGACCTCTAAGTACGTGGTTCTGAATGACCTCTAAGTTCGTGGGTTCTAAATGACCTCTTAGAACGTAGTTCTAACTGACCTCTAATTACATGGTTTTAACTATCCTCTAAGTACGTGGTTCTAAATGACCTCTAAGTACGAGGTTCTAAATGACCTCTAAGTACGTGGTTCAAAATGACCTCTAAGTACTTGGTTCTAAATGACCTCTATGTACGTGGTTCTATATGACCTCTAAGTACGTGGGCTCTAAATGACATCTGAGTACGTGGTTCTAAATGACCTCTAAGTACGTAGTTCTAAATGACCTCTAAGTTGTTGGTTCTAAATGACCTCTAAGTACGTGGTTCTAAATGACCTCTCAGTACGTGGTTCTAAATGACCTCTAAGTACGTGGTTCTAAATGACATCTAAGTACGTAGTTCTAAATGACCTCTAAATAGTTGGTTCTAAATGAACTCTAAGTACGTGGTTCTAAATATCTTCTAAGTACGTAGTTCTAAATGACGTCTAAGTACGAAGTCCTAAATGACCGCTAAGTACGTGGTCCTAAATGACCTCTAGGTACGTAGTTCTAAATGACCTCTAAGTAAGTAGTTCTAAATGACCTCTAAGTATGTGGTTCTAAATGACCTCTAAGTACGTAGTTCTAATTGACCTCTAGGTACGTAGTTCTAAATGACCTCAAAGTAAGTGGTTCTAAATGACCTCTAAGTACGTGGTTCAATATGATCTCTTAGTACGTGGTTCTAAATGACCTCTAAGTACGTTGTCCTAAATGACCTCTAGGTACTTAGTTCTAAATGACGTCTAAGTAAGTAGTTCTAAATGACCTCTTAGTATGTGGTTCTAAATGACCTCTAAGTACGTAGTTCTAAATGACCTCTAAGTACGAAGTAAAAATGAAATCTAAGAACGTAGTTCTAAATTACCTCTAAGTACGTAGTTCTAAATGACCTCTAAGTACGTAGTTCTAATTGACCTCTAGGTATGTGGTTCTAAATGACCTCTAAGTAAGTGGTTCTAAATGACCTCTAAGTACGTGGTTCTATATGATCTCTTAGTACGTGGTTCTAAATGACCTCTAAGTACGTGGGTTCTTCTAAATGACTTCTAAGTACGTGGTTCAAAATGTCCTCTAAGTACGTGGTTCTAAATGACCTTATATACGTAGTGCTAAATAACCTCTAAGTACGTGGTTTTAAATGACCTCTAAGTACGTGGTTTGAAATGACCTCTAAGTACGTGCTTCTAAATGACCTCTAAGTAAGTAGTTCTAAATGACCCCTAAGTACGTAGTTCTAAATGACCTCTAGGTACGTACTTCCAAATGACATCTAAGTAAGTGGTTCTATATGACCTCTAAGTACGAGGTTCTATATGACCTCTAAGTACGTGGGTACTAAATGAAATCTAAGTACGTGGGTTCTAAATGACCCCTAAGTTCGTAGTTCTAAATGACCTCTAAGTACGTGGTTCTAAATGACCTCTAAGTAAGTAGTTCTAAATGACCCCTAAGTACGTAGTTCTAAATGACCTCTAAGTACGTGGTTCTATATGACCTCTTAGTATGTGGTTCTAAATGACCTCTAAGTACGTGGGTTCTTCTAATGACTTCTAAGTACGTGGTTCTAAATGTCCTCTAAGTACGTGGTTCTAAATGACCCTATATACGTAGTGCTAAATAACCTCTAAGTACGTGGTTCTAAATCACCTCTAAGTACGTGGTTCTAAATGACCTCTAAGTACGTGGTTCTGAATGACCTCTAAGTTCGTGGGTTCTAAATGACCTCTTAGAACGTAGTTCTAACTGACCTCTAATTACATGGTTTTAACTATCCTCTAAGTACGTGGTTCTAAATGACCTCTAAGTACGAGGTTCTAAATGACCTCTAAGTACGTGGTTCAAAATGACCTCTAAGTACTTGGTTCTAAATGACCTCTATGTACGTGGTTCTATATGACCTCTAAGTACGTGGGCTCTAAATGACATCTGAGTACGTGGTTCTAAATGACCTCTAAGTACGTCGTTCTAAATGACCTCTAAGTTGTTGGTTCTAAATGACCTCTAAGTACGTGGTTCTAAATGACCTCTCAGTACGTGGTTCTAAATGACCTCTAAGTACGTGGTTCTAAATGACATCTAAGTACGTAGTTCTAAATGACCTCTAAATAGTTGGTTCTAAATGAACTCTAAGTACGTGGTTCTAAATATCTTCTAAGTACGTAGTTCTAAATGACGTCTAAGTACGAAGTCCTAAATGACCCCTAAGTACGTGGTCCTAAATGACCTCTAGGTACGTAGTTCTAAATGACCTCTAAGTAAGTAGTTCTAAATGACCTCTAAGTATGTGGTTCTAAATGACCTCTAAGTACGTAGTTCTAATTGACCTCTAGGTACGTAGTTCTAAATGACCTCAAAGTAAGTGGTTCTAAATGACCTCTAAGTACGTGGTTCAATATGATCTCTTAGTACGTGGTTCTAAATGACCTCTAAGTACGTAGGTTCTTCTAAATGACTTCTAAGTACGTGGTTCAAAATGTCCTCTAAGTACGTGGTTCTAAATGACCTTATATACGTAGTGCTAAATAACCTCTAAGTACGTAGTTCTAAATGTCCTCTAAGTACGTGGTTCTAAATGACCTTATATACGTAGTGCTAAATAACCTCTAAGTACATGGTTCTAAATCACCTCTAAGTACGTGGTTCTGAATGACCTCTAAGTTCGTTTGTTCTAAATGACCTCTTATAACGTAGTTCTAACTGACCTCTAATTACATGGTTTTAACTATCCTCTAAGTACGTGGTTCTAAATGACCTCTAAGTACGAGGTTCTAAATGACCTCTAAGTACGTGGTTCTAAATGACCTCTAAGTACTTGGTTCTAAATGACCTCTAAGTCAGTAGTTCTAAATGACACCTAAGTACGTGGTTCTAAATGTCCTCTAAGTACGTGGTTCTAAATGACCTCATATACGTAGTTCTTAATGACCTCTAAGTACGTGGTTCTAAATGACCTCTAACTACGTGGTTCTAAATGACCTCTAAGTACGTGCTTCTAAATGACCTCTAGGTACGTACTTCCAAATGACATCTAAGTAAGTGGTTCTAAATGACCTCTAAGTACGTTGTTCTAGATGACCTCTAAGTACGTGGTTCTAAATGACCTCTATGTACGTGCTTCTAAATGACCTCTAAGTACGTAGTTCTAAATGACCATAAGTACGTGGATTTAAATGACATTAAAGTACGTAGTTCTAAATGACCTCTAAGTACGTAGTTCTAAATGACCTCTAAGTATGTGGTTCTAAATGACCTCTAAGTACGTGGTTCTAAATGACCTCTAAATACTTATTTCAAATGCCCTCTAAGTACGTGGTTCTAAATGTCGTCTAAGTACGTGGTTCTAAATGACCTCATATACGTAGTTCTAAATGACCTCTAAGTACGTGGTTCTAAATGACCTCTAACTACGTGGTTCTAAATGACCTCTAAGTACGTGCTTCTAAATGACCTCTAAGTAAGTAGTTCTAAATGACCCCTAAGTACGTAGTTCTAAATGACCTCTAGGTACGTACTTCCAAATGACTTCTAAGTAAGTGGTTCTAAATGACCTCTAAGTACGTGGTTCTAAATGTCCTCTAAGTACGTGGTTCTAAAAGACCTCATATACGTAGTTCTAAATGACCTCTAAGTACGTGGGTTCTAAATGACCCCTAAGTTCGTAGTTCTAAATGACCTCTAAATACGTAGCTCTAAATGACCTCTAAGTACGTAGTTCTAAATGACCTCTATGTACGTGGTTCTATATGACCTCTAAGTACGTGGGCTCTAAATGACATCTGAGTACGTGGTTCTAAATGACATCTAAGTACGTAGTTCTAAATGACCTCTAAGTTGTTGGTTCTAAATGACCTCTAAGTACGTGGTTCTAAATGACCTCTCAGTACGTGGTTCTAAATGACCTCTAAGTACGTGGTTCTAAATGACATCTAAGTACGTAGTTCTAAATGACCTCTAAATAGTTGGTTCTAAATGACCTCTAAGTACGTGGTTCTAAATATCTTCTAAGTACGTAGTTCTAAATGACGTCTAAGTACGTAGTTCTAAATACCTAAAGATACGTAGTTCCAAATTACCTCTAAGTAAGTGGTTCTAAATGACCTCTAAGTACGTGGTCCTAAATGACCTCTAAGTACGTAGTTCTAAATGACCTCTATTTAAGTAGTTCTAAATGACCTCTAAGTATGTGGTTCTAAATGACCTCTAAGTACGTAGTTCTAAATGACCTCTAAGTACGAAGTCCTAAATGACCCCTAAGTACGTGGTCCTAAATGACCTCTAGGTACGTAGTTCTAAATGACCTCTAAGTAAGTAGTTCTAAATGACCTCTAAGTATGTGGTTCTAAATGACCTCTAAGTACGTAGTTCTAATTGACCTCTAGGTACGTAGTTCTAAATGACCTCAAAGTAAGTAGTTCTAAATGACCTCTAAGTATGTGGTTTTAAATGACCTCTAAGTAAGTGGTTCTAAATGACCTCTAAGTACGTGGTTCAATATGATCTCTTAGTACGTGGTTCTAAATGACCTCTAAGTACGTGGGTTCTTCTAAATGACTTCTAAGTACGTGGTTCAAAATGTCCTCTAAGTACGTGGTTCTAAATGACCTTATATACGTAGTGCTAAATAACCTCTAAGTACGTGGTTCTAAATGTCCTCTAAGTACGTGGTTCTAAATGACCTTATATACGTAGTGCTTAATAACCTCTAAGTACATGGTTCTAAATCACCTCTAAGTACGTGGTTCTGAATGACCTCTAAGTTCGTGGGTTCTAAATGACCTCTTATAACGTAGTTCTAACTGACCTCTAATTACATGGTTTTAACTATCCTCTAAGTACGTGGTTCTAAATGACCTCTAAGTACGAGGTTCTAAATAACCTCTAAGTACGTGGTTCTAAATGACCTCTAAGTACTTGGTTCTAAATGACCTCTAAGTCAGTAGTTCTAAATGACACCTAAGTACGTAGTTCTAAATGTTCTCTAAGTACGTGGTTCTAAATGACCTCATATACGTAGTTCTAAATGACCTCTAAATACGTAGCTCTAAATGACCTCTAAGTACGTAGTTCTAAATGACCTCTATGTACGTGGTTCTATATGACCTCTAAGTACGTGGGCTCTAAATGACATCTGAGTACGTGGTTCTAAATGACCTCTAAGTACGTAGTTCTAAATGACATCTAAGTTGTTGGTTCTAAATGACCTCTAAGTACGTGGTTCTAAATGACCTCTCAGTACGTGGTTCTAAATGACCTCTAAGTACGTGGTTCTAAATGACATCTAAGTACGTAGTTCTAAATGACCTCTAAATAGTTGGTTCTAAATGACCTCTAAGTACGTGGTTCTAAATGACCTCTAAGTACGTGGTTCTAAATGACCTCTAAGTACTTGGTTCTAAATGACCTCTAAGTCAGTAGTTCTAAATGACACCTAAGTACGTGGTTCTAAATGTCCTCTAAGTACGTGGTTCTAAATGACCTCATATACGTAGTTCTAAATGACCTCTAAGTACGTGGTTATAAATGACCTCTAACTACGTGGTTCTAAATGACCTCTAAGTACGTGCTTCTAAATGACCTCTAGGTACGTACTTCCAAATGACATCTAAGTAAGTGGTTCTAAATGACCTCTAAGTACGTTGTTCTAGATGACGTCTAAGTACGTGGTTCTAAATGACCTCTATGTACGTGCTTCTAAATGACCTCTAAGTACGTAGTTCTAAATGACCATAAGTACGTGGATTTAAATGACCTTAAAGTACGTAGTTCTAAATGACCTCTAAGTACGTAGTTCTAAATGACCTCTAGGTACGTACTTCCAAATGACTTCTAAGTAAGTGGTTCTAAATGACCTCTAAGTACGTGGTTCTAAATGTCCTCTAAGTACGTGGTTCTAAAAGACCTCATATACGTAGTTCTAAATGACCTCTAAGTACGTGGGTTCTAAATGACCCCTAAGTTCGTAGTTCTAAATGACCTCTAAATACGTAGCTCTAAATGACCTCTAAGTACGTAGTTCTAAATGACCTCTATGTACGTGGTTCTATATGACCTCTAAGTAAGTGGGCTCTAAATGACATCTGAGTACGTGGTTCTAAATAACCTCTAAGTACCTAGTTCTAAATGACCTCTAAGTACGTGGTTCTAAATGACCTCTAACTACGTGGTTCTAAATGACCTCTAAGTACGTGCTTTTAAATGACCTCTAGGTACGTACTTCCAAATGACATCTAAGTAAGTGGTTCTAAATGACCTCTAAGTACGTTGTTCTAGATGACCTCTAAGTACGTGGTTCTAAATGACCTCTATGTACGTGCTTCTAAATGACCTCTAAGTACGTAGTTCTAAATGACCATAAGTACGTGGATTTAAATGACCTTAAAGTACGTAGTTCTAAATGACCTCTAAGTACGTAGTTCTAAATGACCTCTAGGTACGTACTTCCAAATGACTTCAAAGTAAGTGGTTCTAAATGACCTCTAAGTACGTGGTTCTAAATGTCCTCTAAGTACGTGGTTCTAAAAGACCTCATATACGTAGTTCTAAATGACCTCTAAGTACGTGGGTTCTAAATGACCCCTAAGTTCGTAGTTCTAAATGACCTCTAAATACGTAGCTCTAAATGACCTCTAAGTACGTAGTTCCAAATGACCTCTATGTACGTGGTTCTATATGACCTCTAAGTACGTGGGCTCTAAATGACATCTGAGTACGTGGTTCTAAATGACCTCTAAGTACGTAGTTCTAAATGACCTCTAAGTTGTTGGTTCAAAATGACCTCTAAGTACGTGGTTCTAAATGACCTCTCAGTACGTAGTTCTAAATGACGTCTAAGTACGTAGTTCTAAATACCTCTAGATACGTAGTTCCAAATGACCTCTAAGTAAGTGGTTCTAAATGACCTCTAAGTACGTGGTCCTAAATGACCTCTAGGTACGTAGTTCTAAATGACCACTAAGTAAGTAGTTCTAAATGACCTCTAAGTATGTGGTTCTAAATGACCTCTAAGTACGTAGTTCTAAATGACCTCTAAAAACGAAGTCCTAAATGACCTCTAAGAACGTAGTTCTATATTACCTCTAAGTACGTAGTTCTAAATGACCTCTAAGTACGTAGTTCTAATTGACCTCTAGGTACGTAGTTCTAAATGACCTCAAAGTAAGTAGTTCTAAATGACCTCTAAGAATGTGGTTCTAAATGACCTCTAAGTAAGTGGTTCTAAATGACCTCTAAGTACGTGGTTCTATATGATCTCTTAGTACGTGGTTCTAAATGACCTCTAAGTACGTGGGTTTTTCTAAATGACTTCTAAGTACGTGGTTCAAAATGTCCTCTAAGTACGTGGTTTTAATGACCTTATATACGTAGTGCTAAATAACCTTTAAGTACGTGGTTCTAAATCACCTCTAAGTACGTGGTTCTGAATGACCTCAAAGTTCGTGGGTTCTAAATGACCTCTTAGAACGTAGTTCTAACTGACCTCTAATTACATGGTTTTAACTATCCTCTAAGTACGTCGTTCTAAATGACCTCTAAGTACGAGGTTCTAAATGACCTCTAAGTAAGTGGTTCTAAATGACCTCTAAGTACTTGGTTCTAAATGACCTCTAAGTCAGTAGTTCTAAATGACACCTAAGTACGTGGTTCTAAATGTCCTCTAAGTACGTGGTTCTAAATGACCTCATATACGTAGTTCTAAATGACCTCTAAGTACGTGGTTCTAAATGACCTCTAACTACGTGGTTCTAAATGACCTCTAAGTACGTGCTTCTAAATGACCTCTAAGTAAGTAGTTCTAAATGACCCCTAAGTACGTAGTTCTAAATGACCTCTAGGTACGTACTTCCAAATGACTTCTAAGTAAGTGGTTCTAAATGACCTCTAAGTACGTGGTTCTAAATGTCCTCTAAGTACGTGGTTCTAAAAGACCTCATATACGTAGTTCTAAATGACCTCTAAGTACGTGGGTTCTAAATGACCCCTAAGTTCGTAGTTCTAAATGACCTCTAAATACGTAGCTCTAAATGACCTCTAAGTACGTAGTTCTAAATGACCTCTAAGTATGTGGTTCTAAATGACCTCTAAGTACGTAGTTCTAAATGACCTCTAATTACGAAGTCCTAAATGACCTCTAAGAACGTAGTTCTATATTACCTCTAAGTACGTAGTTCTAAATGACCTCTAAGTACGTAGTTCTAATTGACCTCTAGGTACGTAGTTCTAAATGACCTCAAAGTAAGTAGTTCTAAATGACCTCTAAGTATGTGGTTTTAAATGACCTCTAAGTAAGTGGTTCTAAATGACCTCTAAGTACGTGGTTCAATATGATCTCTTAGTACGTGGTTCTAAATGACCTCTAAGTACGTGGGTTCTTCTAAATGACTTCTAACTACGTGGTTCAAAATGTCCTCTAAGTACGTGGTTCTAAATGACCTTATATACGTAGTGCTAAATAACCTCTAAGTACGTGGTTCTAAATGTCCTCTAAGTACGTGGTTCTAAATGACCTTATATACGTAGTGCTTAATAACCTCTAAGTACATGGTTCTAAATCACCTCTAAGTACGTGGTTCTGAATGACCTCTAAGTTCGTGGGTTCTAAATGACCTCTTATAACGTAGTTCTAACTGACCTCTAATTACATGGTTTTAACTATCCTCTAAGTACGTGGTTCTAAATGACCTCTAAGTACGAGGTTCTAAATAACCTCTAAGTACGTGGTTCTAAATGACCTCTAAGTACTTGGTTCTAAATGACCTCTAAGTCAGTAGTTCTAAATGACACCTAAGTACGTGGTTCTAAATGTTCTCTAAGTACGTGGTTCTAAATGACCTCATATACGTAGTTCTAAATGACCTCTAAATACGTAGCTCTAAATGACCTCTTAGTACGTAGTTCTAAATGACCTCTATGTACGTGGTTCTATATGACCTCTAAGTACGTGGGCTCTAAATGACATCTGAGTACGTGGTTCTAAATGACCTCTAAGTACGTAGTTCTAAATGACATCTAAGTTGTTGGTTCTAAATGACCTCTAAGTACGTGGTTCTAAATGACCTCTCAGTACGTGGTTCTAAATGACCTCTAAGTACGTGGTTCTAAATGACATCTAAGTACGTAGTTCTAAATGACCTCTAAATAGTTGGTTCTAAATGACCTCAAAGTACGTGGTTCTAAATGACCTCTAAGTACGTGGTTCTAAATGACCTCTAAGTACTTGGTTCTAAATGTCCTCTAAGTCAGTAGTTCTAAATGACACCTAAGTACGTGGTTCTAAATGTCCTCTAAGTACGTGGTTCTAAATGACCTCATATACGTAGTTCTAAATGACCTCTAAGTACGTGGTTATAAATGACCTCTAACTACGTGGTTCTAAATGACCTCTAAGTACGTGCTTCTAAATGACCTCTAGGTACGTACTTCCAAATGACATCTAAGTAAGTGGTTCTAAATGACCTCTAAGTACGTTGTTCTAGATGACGTCTAAGTACGTGGTTCTAAATGACCTCTATGTACGTGCTTCTAAATGACCTCTAAGTACGTAGTTCTAAATGACCATAAGTACGTGGATTTAAATGACCTTAAAGTACGTAGTTCTAAATGACCTCTAAGTACGTAGTTCTAAATGACCTCTAGGTACGTACTTCCAAATGACTTCTAAGTAAGTGGTTCTAAATGACCTCTAAGTACGTGGTTCTAAATGTCCTCTAAGTACGTGGTTCTAAAAGACCTCATATACGTAGTTCTAAATGACCTCTAAGTACGTGGGTTCTAAATGACCCCTAAGTTCGTAGTTCTAAATGACCTCTAAATACGTAGCTCTAAATGACCTCTAAGTACGTAGTTCTAAATGACCTCTATGTACGTGGTTCTATATGACCTCTAAGTACGTGGGCTCTAAATGACATCTGAGTACGTGGTTCTAAATGACCTCTAAGTACGTAGTTCTAAATGACCTCTAAGTACGTGGTTCTAAATGACCTCTAACTACGTGGTTCTAAATGACCTCTAAGTACGTGCTTTTAAATGACCTCTAGGTACGTACTTCCAAATGACATCTAAGTAAGTGGTTCTAAATGACCTCTAAGTACGTTGTTCTAGATGACCTCTAAGTACGTGGTTCTAAATGACCTCTATGTACGTGCTTCTAAATGACCTCTAAGTACGTAGTTCTAAATGACCATAAGTACGTGGATTTAAATGACCTTAAAGTACGTAGTTCTAAATGACCTCTAAGTACGTAGTTCTAAATGACCTCTAGGTACGTACTTCCAAATGACTTCTAAGTAAGTGGTTCTAAATGACCTCTAAGTACGTGGTTCTAAATGTCCTCTAAGTACGTGGTTCTAAAAGACCTCATATACGTAGTTCTAAATGACCTCTAAGTACGTGGGTTCTAAATGACCCCTAAGTTCGTAGTTCTAAATGACCTCTAAATACGTAGCTCTAAATGACCTCTAAGTACGTAGTTCCAAATGACCTCTATGTACGTGGTTCTATATGACCTCTAAGTACGTGGGCTCTAAATGACATCTGAGTACGTGGTTCTAAATGACCTCTAAGTACGTAGTTCTAAATGACCTCTAAGTTGTTGGTTCAAAATGACCTCTAAGTACGAGGTTCTAAATAACCTCTAAGTACGTGGTTCTAAATGACCTCTAAGTACTTGGTTCTAAATGACCTCTAAGTCAGTAGTTCTAAATGACACCTAAGTACGTGGTTCTAAATGTTCTCTAAGTACGTGGTTCTAAATGACCTCATATACGTAGTTCTAAATGACCTCTAAATACGTAGCTCTAAATGACCTCTAAGTACGTAGTTCTAAATGACCTCTATGTACGTGGTTCTATATGACCTCTAAGTACGTGGGCTCTAAATGACATCTGAGTACGTGGTTCTAAATGACCTCTAAGTACGTAGTTCTAAATGACATCTAAGTTGTTGGTTCTAAATGACCTCTAAGTACGTGGTTCTAAATGACCTCTCAGTACGTGGTTCTAAATGACCTCTAAGTACGTGGTTCTAAATGACATCTAAGTACGTAGTTCTAAATGACCTCTAAATAGTTGGTTCTAAATGACCTCTAAGTACGTGGTTCTAAATGACCTCTAAGTACGTGGTTCTAAATGACCTCTAAGTACTTGGTTCTAAATGACCTCTAAGTCAGTAGTTCTAAATGACACCTAAGTACGTGGTTCTAAATGTCCTCTAAGTACGTGGTTCTAAATGACCTCATATACGTAGTTCTAAATGACCTCTAAGTACGTGGTTATAAATGACCTCTAACTACGTGGTTCTAAATGACCTCTAAGTACGTGCTTCTAAATGACCTCTAGGTACGTACTTCCAAATGACATCTAAGTAAGTGGTTCTAAATGACCTCTAAGTACGTTGTTCTAGATGACGTCTAAGTACGTGGTTCTAAATGACCTCTATGTACGTGCTTCTAAATGACCTCTAAGTACGTAGTTCTAAATGACCATAAGTACGTGGATTTAAATGACCTTAAAGTACGTAGTTCTAAATGACCTCTAAGTACGTAGTTCTAAATGACCTCTAGGTACGTACTTCCAAATGACTTCTAAGTAAGTGGTTCTAAATGACCTCTAAGTACGTGGTTCTAAAAGACCTCATATACGTAGTTCTAAATGACCTCTAAGTACGTGGGTTCTAAATGACCCCTAAGTTCGTAGTTCTAAATGACCTCTAAATACGTAGCTCTAAATGACCTCTAAGTACGTAGTTCTAAATGACCTCTATGTACGTGGTTCTATATGACCTCTAAGTACGTGGGCTCTAAATGACATCTGAGTACGTGGTTCTAAATGACCTCTAAGTACGTAGTTCTAAATGACCTCTAAGTACGTGGTTCTAAATGACCTCTAACTACGTGGTTCTAAATGACCTCTAAGTACGTGCTTTTAAATGACCTCTAGGTACGTACTTCCAAATGACATCTAAGTAAGTGGTTCTAAATGACCTCTAAGTACGTTGTTCTAGATGACCTCTAAGTACGTGGTTCTAAATGACCTCTATGTACGTGCTTCTAAATGACCTCTAAGTACGTAGTTCTAAATGACCATAAGTACGTGGATTTAAATGACCTTAAAGTACGTAGTTCTAAATGACCTCTAAGTACGTAGTTCTAAATGACCTCTAGGTACGTACTTCCAAATGACTTCTAAGTAAGTGGTTCTAAATGACCTCTAAGTACGTGGTTCTAAATGTCCTCTAAGTACGTGGTTCTAAAAGACCTCATATACGTAGTCCTAAATGACCTCTAAGTACGTGGGTTCTAAATGACCCCTAAGTTCGTAGTTCTAAATGACCTCTAAATACGTAGCTCTAAATGACCTCTAAGTACGTAGTTCCAAATGACCTCTATGTACGTGGTTCTATATGACCTCTAAGTACGTGGGCTCTAAATGACATCTGAGTACGTGGTTCTAAATGACCTCTAAGTACGTAGTTCTAAATGACCTCTAAGTTGTTGGTTCAAAATGACCTCTAAGTACGTGGTTCTAAATGACCTCTCAGTACGTAGTTCTAAATGACGTCTAAGTACGTAGTTCTAAATACCTCTAGATACGTAGTTCCAAATGACCTCTAAGTAAGTGGTTCTAAATGACCTCTAAGTACGTGGTCCTAAATGACCTCTAGGTACGTAGTTCTAAATGACCTCTAAGTAAGTAGTTCTAAATGACCTCTAAGTATGTGGTTCTAAATGACCTCTAAGTACGTAGTTCTAAATGACCTCTAAGTACGAAGTCCTAAATGACCTCTAAGAACGTAGTTCTATATTACCTCTAAGTACGTAGTTCTAAATGACCTCTAAGTACGTAGTTCTAATTGACCTCTAGGTACGTAGTTGTAAATGACCTCAAAGTAAGTAGTTCTAAATGACCTCTAAGAATGTGGTTCTAAATGACCTCTAAGTAAGTGGTTCTAAATGACCTCTAAGTACGTGGTTCTATATGATCTCTTAGTACGTGGTTCTAAATGACCTCTAAGTACGTGGGTTTTTCTAAATGACTTCTAAGTACGTGGTTCAAAATGTCCTCTAAGTACGTGGTTCTAAATGACCTTATATACGTAGTGCTAAATAACCTCTAAGTACGTGGTTCTAAATGTCCTCTAAGTACGTGGTTTTAATGACCTTATATACGTAGTGCTAAATAACCTCTAAGTACGTGGTTCTAAATCACCTCTAAGTACGTGGTTCTGAATGACCTCAAAGTTCGTGGGTTCTAAATGACCTCTTAGAACGTAGTTCTAACTGACCTCTAATTACATGGTTTTAACTATCCTCTAAGTACGTCGTTCTAAATGACCTCTAAGTACGAGGTTCTAAATGACCTCTAAGTAAGTGGTTCTAAATTACCTCTAAGTACTTGGTTCTAAATGACCTCTAAGTCAGTAGTTCTAAATGACACCTAAGTACGTGGTTCTAAATGTCCTCTAAGTACGTGGTTCTAAATGACCTCATATACGTAGTTCTAAATGACCTCTAAGTACGTGGTTCTAAATGACCTCTAACTACGTGGTTCTAAATGACCTCTAAGTACGTGCTTCTAAAAGACCTCTAAGTACGTACTTCCAAATGACATCTAAGTAAGTGGTTCTAAATGACCTCTAAGTACGTTGTTCTAGATGACCTCTAAGTACGTGGGCTCTAAATGACATCTGAGTACGTGGTTCTAAATGACCTCTAAGTACGTAGTTCTAAATGACCTCTAAGTACGTGGTTCTAAATGACCTCTAAATAGTTGGTTCTAAATGACCTCTAAGTTCGTGGTTCTAAATATCTTCTAAGTACGTAGTTCTAAATGACGTCTAAGTACGTAGTTCTAAATACCTCTAGATACGTAGTGCCAAATGACCTCTAAGTAAGTGGTTCTAAATGACCTCTAAGTACGTGGTCCTAAATGACCTCTAGGTACGTAGTTCTAAATGACCTCTAAGTAAGTAGTTCTAAATGACCTCTAAGTATGTGGTTCTAAATGACCTCTAAGTACGTAGTTCTAAATGACCTCTAAGTACGAAGTCCTAAATGACCTCTAAGAACGTAGTTCTATATTACCTCTAAGTACGTAGTTCTAAATGACCTCTAAGTACGTAGTTCTAATTGACCTCTAGGTACGTAGTTCTAAATGACCTCAAAGTAAGTAGTTCTAAATGAAATCTAAGTATGTGGTTCTAAATGACCTCTAAGTAAGTGGTCTAAATGACCTCTAAGTACGTAGTTCTAATTGACCTCTAGGTACGTAGTTCTAAATGACCTCAAAGTAAGTAGTTCTAAATGACCTCTAAGTATGTGGTTCTAAATGACCTCTAAGTAAGTGGTTCTAAATGACCTCTAAGTACGTGGTTCTATATGATCTCTTAGTACGTGGTTCTAAATGACCTCTAAGTACGTGGGTTCTTCTAAATGACTTCTAAGTACGTGGTTCAAAATGTCCTCTAAGTACGTGGTTCTAAATGACCTTATATACGTAGTGCTAAATAACCTCTAAGTGCGTGGTTCTAAATCACCTCTAAGTACGTGGTTCTGAATGACCTCTAAGTTCGTGGGTTCTAAATGACCTCTTAGAACGTAGTTCTAACGGACCTCTAATTACATGGTTTTAACTATCCTCTAAGTACGTGGTTCTAAATGACCTCTAGGTACGAGGTTCTAATTGACCTCTAAGTACGTGGTTCTAAATGACCTCTAAGTACTTGGTTCTAAATGACCTCTAAGTCAGTATTTCTAAATGACACCTAAGTACGTGGTTCTAAATGTCCTCTAAGTACGTGGTTCTAAATGACCTCATATACGTAGTTCTAAATGACCTCTAAGTACGTGGTTCTAAAAGACCCTAACTACGTGGTTCTAAATGACCTCTAAGTACGTGCTTCTAAATGACCTCTAGGTACGTACTTCCAAATGACATCTAAGTAAGTGGTTCTAAATGACCTCCAAGTACGTTGTTCTAGATGACCTCTAGGTACGTGGTTCTAAATGACCTCTAAGTACGTGCTTCTAAATGACCTCTAAGTAAGTAGTTCTAAATGACCCCTAAGTACGTAGTTCTAAATGACCTCTAGGTACGTACTTCCAAAAGACTTCTAAGTAAGTGGTTCTAAATTACCTCTAAGTACGTGGCTCTAAATGTCCTCTAAGTACGTGGTTCTAAAAGACCTCATATACGTAGTTCTAATTGACCTCTAAGGACGTGGGTTCTAAATGACCCCTAAGTTCGTAGTTCTAAATGACCTCTAAATACGTAGCTCTAAATGACCTCTAAGTACGTAGTTCAAATGACCTCTATGTACGTGGTTCTATATGACCTCTAAGTACGTGGGCTCTAAATGACATCTGAGTACGTGGTTCTAAATGACCCCTAAGTACGTAGTTCTAAATAACTTCTAGGTACGTACTTCCAAATGACATCTAAGTAAGTGGTTCTAAATGACCTCTAAGTACGTAGTCCTAAATGACCTCTAGGTACGTAGTTCTAAATGACCTCTAAGTAAGTAGTTCTAAATGACCTCTAAGTATGTGGTTCTAATAGACCTCTAAGTACGTAGTTCTAAATGACCTCTAAGTACGAAGTCCTAAATGACCTCTAAGAACGTAGTTCTATATTACCTCTAAGTACGTAGTTCTAAATGACCTCTAAGTACGTAGTTCTAATTGACCTCTAGGTACGTAGTTCTAAATGACCTCAAAGTAAGTAGTTCTAAATGACCTCTAAGTATTCGGTTCTAAATGACCTCTAAGTAAGTGGTTCTAAATGACCTCTAAGTACGTGGTTCTATATGATCTCTTAGTACGTGGTTCTAAATGACCTCTAAGTACGTGGGTTCTTCTAAATGACTTCTAAGTACGTGGTTCAAAATGTCCTCTAAGTACGTGGTTCTAAATGACCTTATATACGTAGTGCTAAATAACCTCTAAGTACTTGGTTCTAAATGTCATCTAAGTACGTGGTTCTAAATGACCTTATATACGTAGTGCTAAATAACCTCTAAGTACGTGGTTCTAAATCACCTCTAAGTACGTGGTTCTGAATGACCTCTAATTTCGTGGGTTCTAAAAGACCTCTTAGAACGTAGTTCTAACTGACCTCTAATTACATGGTTTTAACTATCCTCTAAGTACGTGGTTCTAAATGACCTCTAAGTACGAGGTTCTAAATGACCTCTAAGTACGTGGTTCTAAATGACCTCTAAGTACTTGGTTCTAAATGACCTCTAAGTCAGTAGTTCTAAATGACACCTAAGTACGTGGTTCTAAATGTCCTCTAAGTACGTGGTTCTAAATGACCTCTAAGTACGTGCTTCTAAATGACCTCTAGGTACGTACTTCCAAATGACATCTAAGTAAGTGGTTCTAAATGACCTCTAAGTACGTTGTTCTAGATGACCTCTAAGTACGTGGTTCTAAATGACCTCTATGTACGTGCTTCTAAATGACCTCTAAGTACGTAGTTCTAAATCACCATAAGTACGTGGATTTAAATGACCATAAAGTACGTAGTTCTAAATGACCTCTAAGTACGTAGTTCTAAATGACCTCTAAGTATGTGGTTCTAAATGACCTCTAAGTACGTGTTTCTAAAAGACCTCTAAATACTTAGTTCAAATGCCCTCTAAGTACGTGGTTCCAAATGTCCTCTAAGTACGTGGTTCTAAATGACCTCATATACGTAGTTCTAAATGACCTCTAAGTACGTAGTTCTAAATGACCTCTAACTACGTGGTTCTAAATGACCTCTAAGTACGTGCTTCTAAATGACCTCTAAGTAAGTAGTTATAAATGACCCCTAAGTACGTAGTTCTAAATGACCTCTAGGTACGTACTTCCAAATGACTTCTAAGTAAGTGGTTCTAATTGACCTCTAAGTACGTGGTTCTAAATGTCCTCTAAGTACGTGGTTCTAAAAGACCTCATATACGTAGTTCTAAATGACCTCTAAGTACGTGGGTTCTAAATGACCCCTAAGTTCGTAGTTCTAAATGACCTCTAAATACGTAGCTCTAAATGACCTCTAAGTACGTAGTTCTAAATGACCTCTATGTACGTGGTTCTAAATGACCTCTAAGTACGTAGTTCTAAATGACCTCTAAGTTGTTGGTTCTAAATGACCTCTAAGTACGTGGTTCTAAATGACCTCTCAGTACGTAGTTCTAAATGACCTCTAAATAGTTGGTTCTAAATGACCTCTAAGTACGTGGTTCTAAATATCTTCTAAGTACGTAGTTCAAAATGACGTCTAAGTACGTAGTTCTAAATACCTCTAGATACGTAGTTCCAAATGACCTCTAAGTAAGTGGTTCTAAATGACCTCTAAGTACGTGGTCCTAAATGACCTCTAGGTACGTAGTTCTAAATGACCTCTAAGTAAGTAGTTCTAAATGACCTCTAAGTATGTGGTTCTAAATGACCTCTAAGTACGTAGTTCTAAATGACCTCTAAGTACGAAGTCCTAAATGACCTCTAAGAACGTAGTTCTATATTACCTCTAAGTACGTAGTTCTAAATGACCTCTAAGTACGTAGTTCTAATTGACCTCTAGGTTCGTAGTTCTAAATGACCTCAAAGTAAGTAGTTCTAAATGACCTCTAAGTATGTGGTTCTAAATGACCTCTAAGTAAGTGGTTCTAAATGACCTCTAAGTACGTGGTTCTATATGATCTCTTAGTACGTGGTTTTAAATGACCTCTAAGTACGTGGGTTCTTCTAAATGACTTCTAAGTACGTGGTTCAAAATGTCCTCTAAGTACGTGGTTCTAAATGACCTTATATACGTAGTGCTAAATAACCTCTAAGTACGTGTTTCTAAATGTCCTCTAAGTACGTGGTTCTAAATGACCTTATATACGTAGTGCTAAATAACCTCTAAGTACATGGTTCTAAATCACCTCTAAGTACGCGGTTCTGAATGACCTCTAAGTTCGTGGGTTCTAAATGACCTCTTATAACGTAGTTCTAACTGACCTCTAATTACATGGTTTTAACTATCCTCTAAGTACGTGGTTCTAAATGACCTCTAAGTACGACGTTCTAAATGACCTCTAAGTACGTGGTTCTAAATGACCTCTAACTACGTGGTTCTAAATGACCTCTAAGTACGTGCTTCTAAATGACCTCTAGGTACGTACTTCCAAATGACATCTAAGTAAGTGGTTCTAAATGACCTCTAAGTACGTGGTCCTAAATGACCTCTAGGTACGTAGTTCTAAATGACCTCTAAGTAAGTAGTTCTAGATGACCTCTAAGTATGTGGTTCTAAATGACCTCTAAGTACGTGGGTTCTTCTAAATGACCTCTAAGTACGTAGTGCTAAATAACCTCTAAGTACGTGTTTCTAAATGTCCTCTAAGTACGTGGTTCTAAATGACCTTATATACGTAGTGCTAAATAACCTCTAAGTACATGGTTCTAAATCACCTCTAAGTACGTGGTTCTGAATGACCTCTAAGTTCGTGGGTTCTAAATGACCTCTTAGAACGTAGTTCTAACTGACCTCTAATTACATGGTTTTAACTATCCTCTAAGAACGTGGTTCTAAATGACCTCTAAGTACGAGGTTCTAAATGACCTCTAAGTACGTGGTTCTAAATGACCTCTAAGTACTTGGTTCTAAATGACCTCTAAGTCAGTAGTTCTAAATGACCTCTAAGTACGTGGTTCTATATGATCTCTTAGTACGTGGTTCTAAATGACCTCTAAGTACGTGGGTTCTTCTAAATGACTTCTAAGTACGTGGTTCAAAATGTCCTCTAAGTACGTGGTTCTAAATGACCTTATATACGTAGTGCTAAATAACCTCTAAGTACGTGGTTCTAAATGACCTCTTAGTACGTGGTTATAAATGACCTCTAAGTACGTGCTTCTAAATGACCTCTAAGTAAGTAGTTCTAAATGACCCCTAAGTACGTAGTTCTAAATGACCTCTAGGTACGTACTTCCTCATGACATCTAAGTAAGTGTTTCTAAATGACCTCTAAGTACGTGGTCCTAAATGACCTCTAGGTACGTAGTTCTAAATGACCTCCAAGTAAGTAGTTCTAAATGACCTCTAAGTATGTGGTTCTAAATGATATCTAAGTACGTAGTTCTAAATGACCTCTAAGTACGAAGTCCTAAATGACCTCTAAGAACGTAGTTCTATATTACCTCTAAGTACGTAGTTCTAAAAGACCTCTAAGTACGTAGTTCTAATTGACCTCTAGGTACGTAGTTCTAAATGACCTCAAGGTAAGTGGTTCTAAATGACCTCTAAAACGTGGGTTCTTCTAAATGACTTCTAAGTACGTGGTTCAAAATGTCCTCTAAGTACGTGGTTCTAAATGACCTTATATACGTAGTGCCAAATAACCTCTAAGTAAGTGGTTCTAAATGACCTCTTAGTACGTGGTTATAAATGACCTCTAAGTACGTGCTTCTAAATGACCTCTAGGTAAGTAGTTCTAAATGACCCCTAAGTACGTAGTTCTAAATGACCTCTTGGTACGTACTTCCAAATGACATCTCAGTAAGTGGTTCTAAATGACCTCTAAGTACGTAGTTCTAATTGACCTCTAGGTACGTAGTTCTAAATGACCTCAAAGTAAGTAGTTCTAAATGACCTCTAAGTATGTGGTTCTAAATGACCTCTAAGTAAGTGGTTCTAAATCACCTCTAAGTACGTGGTTCTAAATGACCTCTAAGTACGTGGGTTCTTCTAAATGACTTCTAAGTACGTGGTTCAAAATGTCCTCTAAGTACGTGGTTCTAAATGACCTTATATACGTAGTGCTAAATAACCTCTAAGTACGTAGTTCTAAATGTCCTCTTAGTACGTGGTTCTAAATGACCTTATATACGTAGTGCTAAATAACCTCTAAGTACGTGGTTCTAAATCACCTCTAAGTACGTGGTTCTGAATGACCTCTATGTTCGTGGGTTCTAACTGACCTCTAATTACATGGTTTTAACTATCCTCTAAGTACGTGGTTCTAAATGACCTCTAAGTACGAGGTTCTAAATGACCTCTAAGTCAGTAGTTCTAAATGACACCTAAGTACGTAGTTCTAAATGACCTCTAGGTACGTACTTCTAAATGACTTCTAAGTAAGTGGTTCTAAATGACCTCTAAGTACGTGGTTCTAAATGACCTCTAACTACGTGGTTCTAAATGACCTCTAAGTACGTGCTTCTAAATGGCCTCTAGGTACGTACTTCCAAATGACATCTAAGTAAGTGGTTCTAAATGACCTCTAAGTACGTTGTTCTAAATGACCTCTAAGTATGTGGTTCTAAATGACCTCTAAGTACGTGGTTCTAAATGACCTCTAAATACTTAGTTCAAATGCCCTCTATGTACGTGGTTCCAAATGTCCTCTAAGTACGTGGTTCTAAATGACCTAATATACGTAGTTCTAAATGACCTCTAAGTACGTGGTTCTAAATGACCTCTAACTACGTGGTTCTAAATGACCTCTAAGTACGTGCTTCTAAATGACCTCTAAGTAAGTAGTTCTAAATGACCCCTAAGTACGTAGTTCTAAATGACCTCTAGGTACGTACTTCCAAATGACTTCTAAGTAAGTGGTTCTAAATGACCTCTAAGTACGTGGTTCTAAATGTCCTCTAAGTACGTGGTTCTAAAAGACCTCATACACGTAGTTCTAAATGACCTCTAAGTACGTGGGTTCTAAATGACCCCTATGTTCGTAGTTCTAAATGACCTCTAAATACGTAGCTCTAAATGACCTCTAAGTACGTAGTTCTAAATGACCTCTATGTACGTGGTTCTATATGACCTCTAAGTTCGTGGGCTCTAAATGACATCTGAGTACGTGGTTCTAAATGACCTCTAAGTACGTAGTTCTAAATGACCTCTAAGTTGTTGGTTCTAAATGACCTCTAAGTACGTAGTTCTAAATACCTCTAGATACGTAGTTCCAAATGACCTCTAAGTAAGTGGTTCTAAATGACCTCTAAGTACGTGGTCCTAAATGACCTCTAGGTACGTAGTTCTAAATGACCTCTAAGTAAGTAGTTCTAAATGACCTCTAAGTATGTGGTTCTAAATTACCTCTAAGTACGTAGTTCTAAATGACCTCTAAGTACGAAGTCCTAAATGACCTCTAAGAACGTAGTTCTATATTACCTCTAAGTACGTAGTTCTAAATGACCTCTAAGTACGTAGTTCTAATTGACCTCTAGGTTCGTAGTTCTAAATGACCTCAAAGTAAGTAGTTCTAAATTACCTCTAAGTATGTGGTTCTAAATGACCTCTAAGTAAGTGGTTCTAAATGACCTCTAAGTACGTGGTTCTATATGATCTCTTAGTACGTGGTTTTAAATGACCTCTAAGTACGTGGGTTCTTCTAAATGACTTCTAAGTACGTGGTTCAAAATGACCTCTAAGTACGAGGTTCTAAATGACCTCTAAGTACGTGGTTCTAAATGACCTCTAAGTACTTGGTTCTAAATGACCTCTAAGTCAGTAGTTCTAAATGACATCTAAGTACGTAGTTCTAAATGACCTCTAAATAGTTGGTTCTAAATGACCTCTAAGTACGTGGTTCTAATAATCTTCTAAGTACGTAGTTCTAAATGACGTCTAAGTACGTAGTTCTAAATACCTCTAGATACGTAGTTCCAAATGACCTCTAAGTAAGTGGTTCTAAATGACCTCTAAGTACGTGGTCCTAAATGACCTCTAGGTACGTAGTTCTAAATGACCTCTAAGTAAGTAGTTCTAAATGACCTCTAAGTATGTGGTTCTAAATGACCTCTAAGTACGTAGTTCTTAATGAACTCTAAGTACGAAGTCCTAAATGACCTCTAAGAACGTAGTTCTATATTACCTCTAAGTACGTAGTTCTAAATGACAACTAAGTACGTAGTTCTAATTGACCTCTAGGTACGTAGTTCTAAATGACCTCAAGGTAAGTAGTTCTAAATGACCTCTAAGTATCTGGTTACAAATGACCTCTAAGTAAGTAGTTCTAAATGACCTCTAAGTACGTGGGTTCTTCTAAATGACTTCTAAGTACGTGGTTCAAAATGTCCTCTAAGTACGTGGTTCTAAATGACCTTATATACGTAGTGCTTAATAACCTCTAAGTACGTGGTTCTAAATGACCTCTTAGTACGTGGTTATAAATGACCTCTAAGTACGTGCTTCTAAATGACCTCTAAGTAAGTAGTTCTAAATGACCCCTAAGTACGTAGTTCTAAATGACCTCTAGGTACGTACTTCCAAATGACATCTAAGTAAGTGGTTCTAAATGACCTCTAAGTACGTGGTCCTAAATGACCTCTAGGTACGTAGTTCTAAATGACCTCTAAGTAAGTAGTTCTAAATGACCTCTAAGTATGTGGTTCTAAATGACCTCTAAGTACGAAGTCCTAAATGACCTCTAAGAACGTAGTTCTATATTACCTCTAAGTACGTAGTTCTAAATGACCTCTAAGTACGTAGTTCTAATTGACCTCTAGGTTGTTGGTTCTAAATGACCTTTAAGTACGTGGTTCTAAATGACCTCTCAGTACGTGGTTCTAAATTACCTCTAAGTACGTGGTTCTAAATGACATCTAAGTACGTAGTTCTAAATGACCTCTAAATAGTTGGTTCTAAATGACCTCTAAGTACGTGGTTCTAAATATCTTCTAAGTACGTAGTTCTAAATGACGTCTAAGTACGTAGTTCTAAATACCTCTAGATACGTAGTTCCAAATGACCTCTAAGTAAGTGGTTCTAAATGACCTATAAGTACGTGGTCCTAAATGACCTCTAGGTACGTAGTTCTAAATGACCTCTAAGTAAATAGTTCTAAATGACCTCTAAGTATGTGGTTCTAAATGACCTCTAAGTACGTAGTTCTAAATGACCTCTAAGTACGAAGTCCTAAATGACCTCTAAGAACGTAGTTCTATATTACCTCTAAGTACGTAGTTCTAAATGACCTCTAAGTACGTAGTTCTAATTGACCTCTAGGTACGTAGTTCTAAATGACCTCAAAGTAAGTAGTTCTAAATGACCTCTAAGTATGTGGTTCTAAATGACCTCTAAGTAAGTGGTTCTAAATGACCTCTAATTACGTAATTCTAATTGACCTCTAGGTACGTAGTTCTGAATGACCTCAAAGTAAGTAGTTCTAAATGACCTCTAAGTATGTGGTTCTAAATGACCTCTAAGTAAGTAGTTTTAAATGACCTCTAAGTACGTGGTTCTATATGATCTCTTAGTACGTGGTTCTAAATGACCTCTAAGTATGTGGTTTTAAATGACCTCTAAGTAAGCGGTTCTAAATGACCTCTAAGTACGTGGTTCAATATAATCTCTTAGTACGTGGTTCTAAATGTCCTCTAAGTACGTGGTTCTAAAAGACCTCATATACGTAGTTCTAAATGACCTCTAAGTACGTGGGTTCTAAATGACCCCTATGTTCGTAGTTCTAAATGACCTCTAAATACGTAGCTCTAAATGACCTCTAAGTACGTAGTTCTAAATAACCTCTATGTACGTGGTTCTATATGACCTCTAAGTTCGTGGGCTCTAAATGACATCTGAGTACGTGGTTCTAAATGACCTCTAAGTACGTAGTTCTAAATGACCTCTAAGTTGTTGGTTCTAAATGACCTCTAAGTACGTAGTTCTAAATACCTCTAGATACGTAGTTCCAAATGACCTCTAAGTAAGTGGTTCTAAATGACCTCTAAGTACGTGGTCCTAAATGACCTCTAGGTACGTAGTTCTAAATGACCTCTAAGTAAGTAGTTCTAAATGACCTCTAAGTATGTGGTTCTAAATGACCTCTAAGTACGTAGTTCTAAATGACCTCTAAGTACGAAGTCCTAAATGACCTCTAAGAACGTAGTTCTATATTACCTCTAAGTACGTAGTTCTAAATGACCTCTAAGTACGTAGTTCTAATTGACCTCTAGGTTCGTAGTTCTAAATGACCTCAAAGTAAGTAGTTCTAAATGACCTCTAAGTATGTGGTTCTAAATGACCTCTAAGTAAGTGGTTCTAAATGACCTCTAAGTACGTGGTTCTATATGATCTCTTAGTACGTGGTTTTAAATGACCTCTAAGTACGTGGGTTCTTCTAAATGACTTCTAAGTACGTGGTTCAAAATGTCCTCTAAGTACGTGGTTCTAAATGACCTTATATACGTAGTGCTAAATAACCTCTAAGTACGTGTTTCTAAATGTCCTCTAAGTACGTGGTTCTAAATGACCTTATATACGTAGTGCTAAATAACCTCTAAGTACATGGTTCTAAATCACCTCTAAGTACGCGGTTCTGAATGACCTCTAAGTTCGTGGGTTCTAAATGACCTCTTATAACGTAGTTCTAACTGACCTCTAATTACATGGTTTTAACTATCCTCTAAGTACGTGGTTCTAAATGACCTCTAAGTACGACGTTCTAAATGACCTCTAAGTACGTGGTTCTAAATGACCTCTAACTACGTGGTTCTAAATGACCTCTAAGTACGTGCTTCTAAATGACCTCTAGGTACGTACTTCCAAATGACATCTAAGTAAGTGGTTCTAAATGACCTCTAAGTACGTGGTCCTAAATGACCTCTAGGTACGTAGTTCTAAATGACCTCTAAGTAAGTAGTTCTAAATGACCTCTAAGTATGTGGTTCTAAATGACCTCTAAGTACGTGGGTTCTTCTAAATGACCTCTAAGTACGTAGTGCTAAATAACCTCTAAGTACGTGTTTCTAAATGTCCTCTAAGTACGTGGTTCTAAATGACCTTATATACGTAGTGCTAAATAACCTCTAAGTACATGGTTCTAAATCACCTCTAAGTACGTGGTTCTGAATGACCTCTAAGTTCGTGGGTTCTAAATGACCTCTTAGAACGTAGTTCTAACTGACCTCTAATTACATGGTTTTAACTATCCTCTAAGAACGTGGTTCTAAATGACCTCTAAGTACGAGGTTCTAAATGACCTCTAAGTACGTGGTTCTAAATGACCTCTAAGTACTTGGTTTTTAATGACCTCTAAGTCAGTAGTTCTAAATGACCTCTAAGTACGTGGTTCTATATGATCTCTTAGTACGTGGTTCTAAATGACCTCTAAGTACGTGGGTTCTTCTAAATGACTTCTAAGTACGTGGTTCAAAATGTCCTCTAAGTACGTGGTTCTAAATGACCTTATATACGTAGTGCTAAATAACCTCTAAGTACGTGGTTCTAAATGACCTCTTAGTACGTGGTTATAAATGACCTCTAAGTACGTGCTTCTAAATGACCTCTAAGTAAGTAGTTCTAAATGACCCCTAAGTACGTAGTTCTAAATGACCTCTAGGTACGTACTTCCTCATGACATCTAAGTAAGTGTTTCTAAATGACCTCTAGGTACGTAGTTCTAAATGACCTCCAAGTAAGTAGTTCTAAATGACCTCTAAGTATGTGGTTCTAAATGATATCTAAGTACGTAGTTCTAAATGACCTCTAAGTACGAAGTCCTAAATGACCTCTAAGAACGTAGTTCTATATTACCTCTAAGTACGTAGTTCTAAAAGACCTCTAAGTACGTAGTTCTAATTGACCTCTAGGTACGTAGTTCTAAATGACCTCAAGGTAAGTGGTTCTAAATGACCTCTAAGTACGTGGGTTCTTCTAAATGACTTCTAAGTACGTGGTTCAAAATGTCCTCTAAGTACGTGGTTCTAAATGACCTTATATACGTAGTGCCAAATAACCTCTAAGTACGTGGTTCTAAATGACCTCTTAGTACGTAGTTATAAATGACCTCTAAGTACGTGCTTCTAAATGACCTCTAGGTAAGTAGTTCTAAATGACCCCTAAGTACGTAGTTCTAAATGACCTCTTGGTACGTACTTCCAAATGACATCTCAGTAAGTGGTTCTAAATGACCTCTAAGTACGTGGTCCTAAATGACCTCTAGGTACGTAGTTCTAAATGACCTCTAAGTAAGTAGTTCTAAATGACCTCTAAGTAAGTGGTTCTAAATGACCTCTAAGTACGTGGTTCTATATGATCTCTTAGTACGTGGTTCTAAATGACCTCTAAGTACGTGGGTTCTTCTAAATGACTTCTAAGTACGTGGTTCAAAATGTCCTCTAAGTACGTGGTTCTAAATGACCTTATATACGTAGTGCTAAATAACCTCTAAGTACGTGGTTCTAAATGTCCTCTAAGTACGTGGTTCTAAATGACCTTATATACGTAGTGCTAAATAACCTCTAAGTACGTGGTTCTAAATCACCTCTAAGTACGTGGTTCTGAATGACCTCTAAGTTCGTGGGTTCTAAATGACCTCTTAGAACGTAGTTCTAACTGACCTCTGATTACATGGTTTTAACTATCCTCTAAGTACGTGGTTCTAAATGACCTCTAAGTACGAGGTTCTAAATGACCTCTAGGTACGTAGTTCTAAATGACCTCTAAGTAAGTAGTTCTAAATGACCTCTAAGTATGTGGTTCGAAATGACCTCTAAGTACGTAGTTCTAAATGACCTCTAAGTACGTAGTTCTAATTGACCTCTAGGTACGTAGTTCTAAATGACCTCAAAGTAAGTAGTTCTAAATGACCTCTAAGTATGTGGTTCTAAATGACCTCTAAGTAAGTGGTTCTAAATCACCTCTAAGTACGTGGTTCTAAATGACCTCTAAGTACGTGGGTTCTTCTAAATGACTTCTAAGTACGTGGTTCAAAATGTCCTCTAAGTACGTGGTTCTAAATGACCTTATATACGTAGTGCTAAATAACCTCTAAGTACGTAGTTCTAAATGTCCTCTTAGTACGTGGTTCTAAATGACCTTATATACGTAGTGCTAAATAACCTCTAAGTACGTGGTTCTAAATCACCTCTAAGTACGTGGTTCTGAATGACCTCTATGTTCGTGGGTTCTAACTGACCTCTAATTACATGGTTTTAACTATCCTCTAAGTACGTGGTTCTAAATGACCTCTAAGTACGAGGTTCTAAATGACCTCTAAGTACGTGGTTCTAAATGAAATCTAAGTACTTGGTTCTAAATGACTTCTAAGTCAGTAGTTCTAAATGACACCTAAGTACGTAGTTCTAAATGACCTCTAGGTACGTACTTCTAAATGACTTCTAAGTAAGTGGTTCTAAATGACCTCTAAGTACGTGGTTCTAAATGACCTCTAACTACGTGGTTCTAAATGACCTCTAAGTACGTGCTTCTAAATGGCCTCTAGGTACGTACTTCCAAATGACATCTAAGTAAGTGGTTCTAAATGACCTCTAAGTACGTTGTTCTAAATGACCTCTAAGTATGTGGTTCTAAATGACCTCTAAGTACGTGGTTCTAAATGACCTCTAAATACTTAGTTCAAATGCCCTCTATGTACGTGGTTCCAAATGTCCTCTAAGTACGTGGTTCTAAATGACCTAATATACGTAGTTCTAAATGACCTCTAAGTACGTGGTTCTAAATGACCTCTAACTACGTGGTTCTAAATGACCTCTAAGTACGTGCTTCTAAATGACCTCTAAGTGAGTAGTTCTAAATGACCCCTAAGTACGTAGTTCTAAATGACCTCTAGGTACGTACTTCCAAATGACTTCTAAGTAAGTGGTTCTAAATGACCTCTAAGTACGTGGTTCTAAATGTCCTCTAAGTACGTGGTTCTAAAAGACCTCATACACGTAGTTCTAAATGACCTCTAAGTACGTGGGTTCTAAATGACCCCTATGTTCGTAGTTCTAAATGACCTCTAAATACGTAGCTCTAAATGACCTCTAAGTACGTAGTTCTAAATGACCTCTATGTACGTGGTTCTATATGACCTCTAAGTTCGTGGGCTCTAAATGACATCTGAGTACGTGGTTCTAAATGACCTCTAAGTACGTAGTTCTAAATGACCTCTAAGTTGTTGGTTCTAAATGACCTCTAAGTACGTAGTTCTAAATACCTCTAGATACGTAGTTCCAAATGACCTCTAAGTAAGTGGTTCTAAATGACCTCTAAGTACGTGGTCCTAAATGACCTCTAGGTACGTAGTTCTAAATGACCTCTAAGTAAGTAGTTCTAAATGACCTCTAAGTATGTGGTTCTAAATGACCTCTAAGTACGTAGTTCTAAATGACCTCTAAGTACGAAGTCCTAAATGACCTCTAAGAACGTAGTTCTATATTACCTCTAAGTACGTAGTTCTAAATGACCTCTAAGTACGTAGTTCTAATTGACCTCTAGGTTCGTAGTTCTAAATGACCTCAAAGTAAGTAGTTCTAAATTACCTCTAAGTATGTGGTTCTAAATGACCTCTAAGTAAGTGGTTCTAAATGACCTCTAAGTACGTGGTTCTATATGATCTCTTAGTACGTGGTTTTAAATGACCTCTAAGTACGTGGGTTCTTCTAAATGACTTCTAAGTACGTGGTTCAAAATGACCTCTAAGTACGAGGTTCTAAATGACCTCTAAGTACGTGGTTCTAAATGACCTCTAAGTACTTGGTTCTAAATGACCTCTAAGTCAGTAGTTCTAAATGACATCTAAGTACGTAGTTCTAAATGACCTCTAAATAGTTGGTTCTAAATGACCTCTAAGTACGTGGTTCTAATAATCTTCTAAGTACGTAGTTCTAAATGACGTCTAAGTACGTAGTTCTAAATACCTCTAGATACGTAGTTCCAAATGACCTCTAAGTAAGTGGTTCTAAATGACCTCTAAGTACGTGGTCCTAAATGACCTCTAGGTACGTAGTTCTAAATGACCTCTAAGTAAGTAGTTCTAAATGACCTCTAAGTATGTGGTTCTAAATGACCTCTAAGTACGTAGTTCTTAATGACCTCTAAGTACGAAGTCCTAAATGACCTCTAAGAACGTAGTTCTATATTACCTCTAAGTACGTAGTTCTAAATGACAACTAAGTACGTAGTTCTAATTGACCTCTAGGTACGTAGTTCTAAATGACCTCAAGGTAAGTAGTTCTAAATGACCTCTAAGTATCTGGTTACAAATGACCTCTAAGTAAGTAGTTCTAAATGACCTCTAAGTACGTGGGTTCTTCTAAATGACTTCTAAGCACGTGGTTCAAAATGTCCTCTAAGTACGTGGTTCTAAATGACCTTATATACGTAGTGCTAAATAACCTCTAAGTACGTGGTTCTAAATGACCTCTTAGTACGTGGTTATAAATGACCTCTAAGTACGTGCTTCTAAATGACCTCTAAGTAAGTAGTTCTAAATGACCCCTAAGTACGTAGTTCTAAATGACCTCTAGGTACGTACTTCCAAATGACATCTAAGTAAGTGGTTCTAAATGACCTCTAAGTACGTGGTCCTAAATGACCTCTAGGTACGTAGTTCTAAATGACCTCTAAGTAAGTAGTTCTAAATGACCTCTAAGTATGTGGTTCTAAATGACCTCTAAGTACGAAGTCCTAAATGACCTCTAAGAACGTAGTTCTATATTACCTCTAAGTACGTAGTTCTAAATGACCTCTAAGTACGTAGTTCTAATTGACCTCTAGGTTGTTGGTTCTAAATGACCTTTAAGTACGTGGTTCTAAATGACCTCTCAGTACGTGGTTCTAAATTACCTCTAAGTACGTGGTTCTAAATGACATCTAAGTACGTAGTTCTAAATGACCTCTAAATAGTTGGTTCTAAATGACCTCTAAGTACGTGGTTCTAAATATCTTCTAAGTACGTAGTTCTAAATGACGTCTAAGTACGTAGTTCTAAATACCTCTAGATACGTAGTTCCAAATGACCTCTAAGTAAGTGGTTCTAAATGACCTATAAGTACGTGGTCCTAAATGACCTCTAGGTACGTAGTTCTAAATGACCTCTAAGTAAATAGTTCTAAATGACCTCTAAGTATGTGGTTCTAAATGACCTCTAAGTACGTAGTTCTAAATGACCTCTAAGTACGAAGTCCTAAATGACCTCTAAGAACGTAGTTCTATATTACCTCTAAGTACGTAGTTCTAAATGACCTCTAAGTACGTAGTTCTAATTGACCTCTAGGTACGTAGTTCTAAATGACCTCAAAGTAAGTAGTTCTAAATGACCTCTAAGTATGTGGTTCTAAATGACCTCTAAGTAAGTGGTTCTAAATGACCTCTAAGTACGTAATTCTAATTGACCTCTAGGTACGTAGTTCTGAATGACCTCAAAGTAAGTAGTTCTAAATGACCTCTAAGTATGTGGTTCTAAATGACCTCTAAGTAAGTAGTTCTAAATGACCTCTAAGTACGTGGTTCTATATGATCTCTTAGTACGTGGTTCTAAATGACCTCTAAGTATGTGGTTTTAAATGACCTCTAAGTAAGCGGTTCTAAATGACCTCTAAGTACGTGGTTCAATATAATCTCTTAGTACGTGGTTCTAAATGACCTCTAAGTACGTGGTTCTAAATGTCCTCTAAGTACGTGGTTCTAAATGACCTTATATACGTAGTGCTAAATAACCTATAAGTACGTGGTTCTAAATCACCTCTAAGTACGTGGTTCTAATTGACCTCTAAGTACGTGCTTCTAAATGACCTCTAAGTACGTATTTCCAAATGACATCTAAGTAAGTGGTTCTAAATGACCTCTAAGTACGTTGTTCTAGATGACCTCTAGGTACGTGGTTCTAAATGACCTCTAAGTACGTGCTTCTAAATGACCTCTAAGTAAGTAGTTCTAAATGACCCCTAAGTACGTAGTTCTAAATGACCTCTAGGTACGTACTTCCAAATGACTTCTAAGTAAGTGGTTCTAAATGACCTATAAGTACGTGGCTCTAAATGTCCTCTAAGTACGTGGTTCTAAAAGACCTCATATACGTAGTTCTAAATGACCTCTAAGTACGTTGGTTCTAAATGACCCCTAAGTTCGTAGTTCTAAATGACCTCTAAATACGTAGCTCTAAATGACCTCTAAGTACGTAGTTCTAAATGACCTCTATGTACGTGGTTCTATATGACCTCTAAGTAAGTGGGCTCTAAATGACATCTGAGTACGTGGTTCTAAATGACCCCTAAGTACGTAGTTCTAAATGATCTCTAGGTACGTACTTCCAAATGACATCTAAGTAAGTGGTTCTAAATGACCTCTAAGTACGTAGTCCTAAATGACCTCTAGGTACGTAGTTCTAAATGACCTCTAAGTAAGTAGTTCTAAATGACCTCTAAGTATGTGGTTCTAATAGACCTCTAAGTACGTAGTTCTAAATGACCTCTAAGTACGAAGTCCTAAATGACCTCTAAGAACGTAGTTCTATATTACCTCTAAGTACGTGGTTCTAAATGACCTCTAAGTACGTAGTTCTAATTGACCTCTAGGTACGTAGTTCTAAATGACCTCAAAGTAAGTAGTTCTAAATGACCTCTAAGTATGTGGTTCTAAATGACCTTATATACGTAGTGCTAAATAACCTCTAAGTACGTGGTTATAAATGTCCTCTAAGTACGTGGTTCTAAATGACCTTATATACGTAGTGCTAAATAACCTCTAAGTACGTGGTTCTAAATCACCTCTAAGTACGTGGTTCTGAATGACCTCTAAGTTCGTGGGTTCTAAATGACCTCTAAGTACGTGGTTCTAAATGACCTCTAAGTACTTGGTTCTAAATGACCTCTAAGTCAGTAGTTCTAAATGACACCTAAGTACGTGGTTCTAAATGTCCTCTAACTACGTGGTTCTAAATGACCTCTAAGTTCGTGCTTCTAAATGATCTCTAGGTACGTACTTCCAAATGACATCTAAGTAAGTGGTTCTAAATGACCTCTAAGTACGTTGTTCTAGATGACCTCTAAGTACGTGGTTCTAAATGACCTCTATGTACGTGCTTCTAAATGACCTCTAAGTACGTAGTTCTAAATCACCATAAGTACGTGGATTTAAATGACCATAAAGTACGTAGTTCTAAATGACCTCTAAGTACGTAGTTCTAAATGACCTCTAAGTATGTGGTTCTAAATGACCTCTAAGTACGTGGTTCTAAATGACCTCTAAATACTTAGTTCAAATGCCCTCTAAGTACGTGGTTCCAAATGTCCTCTAAGTACGTGGTTCTAAATGACCTCATATACGTAGTTCTAAATGACCTCTAAGTAAGTGGTTCCAAATGACCTCTAAGTACGTGGTTCTATATGATCTCTTAGTACGTGGTTTTAAATGACCTCTAAGTACGTGGGTTCTTCTAAATGACTTCTAAGTACGTGGTTCAAAATGTCCACTAAGTACGTGGTTCTAAATGACCTTATATACGTAGTGCTAAATAACCTCTAAGTACGTGTTTCTAAATGTCCTCTAAGTACGTGGTTCTAAATGACCTTATATACGTAGTGCTAAATAACCTCTAAGTACATTGTTCTAAATCACCTCTAAGTACGTGGTTCTGAAAGACCTCTAAGTTCGTGGGTTCTAAATGACCTCTTATAACGTAGTTCTAACTGACCTCTAATTACATGGTTTTAACTATCCTCTAAGTACGTGGTTCTAAATGACCTCTAAGTACGAGGTTCTAAATGACCTCTAAGTACGTGGTTCTAAATGACCTCTAAGTACGAGGTTCTAAATGACCTCTAAGTCAGTAGTTCTAAATGACACCTAAGTACGTGGTTCTAAATGTCCTCTAAGTACGTGGTTCTAAATGACCTCATATACGTAGTTCTAAATGACCTCTAAGTACGTGGTTCTAAATGACCTCTAACTACGTGGTTCTAAATGACCTCTAAGTACGTGCTTCTAAATGACCTCTAGGTACGTACTTCCAAATGACATTTAAGTAAGTAGTTCTAAATGACCTCTAAGTATCTGGTTCTAAATGACCTCTAAGTAAGTGGTTCTAAATGACCTCTAAGTACGTTGGTTCTTCTAAATGACTTCTAAGTACGTGGTTCAAAATGTCCTCTAAGTACGTGGTTCTAAATGACCTTATATACGTAGTGCTAAATAACCTCTAAGTACGTGGTTCTAAATGACCTCTAAGTAAGTAGTTCTAAATGACCCCTAAGTACGTAGTTCTAAATGACCTCTAGGTACGTACTTCCAAATGACATCTAAGTAAGTGGTTCTAAATGACCTCTAAGTACGTGGTCCTAAATGACCTCTAAGTACGTAGTTCTAAATGACCTCTAAGTACGACAGTCCTAAATGACCTCTAAGAACGTAGTTCTATATTACCTCTAAGTACGTAGTTCTAAATGACCTCTAAGTACGTAGTTCTAATTGACCTCTAAGTACGTAGTTCTAAATGACCTCAAAGTAAGTAGTTCTAAATGACCTCTAAGTATGTGGTTCTAAATGACCTCTAAGTAAGTGGTTCTAAATGACCTCTAAGTACGTGGTTCTATATGATCTCTTAGTACGTGGTTCTAAATGACCTCTAAGTACGTGGGTTCTTCTAAATGACTTCTAAGTACGTGTTTCAAAATGTCCTCTAAGTACGTGGTTCTAAATGACCTTATATACGTAGTGCTAAATAACCTCTAAGTACGTGGTTCTAAATGTCCTCTAAGTACGTGGTTCTAAATGACCTTATATACGTAGTGCTAAATAACCTCTAAGTACGTGGTTCTAAATCACCTCTAAGTACGTGGTACTGAATGACCTCTAAGTTCGTGGGTTCTAAATGACCTCTTATAACGTAGTTCTAACTGACCTCTAATTAGATGGTTTTAACTATTCTCTAAGTACGTGGTTCTAAATGACCTCTAAGTACGTGGTTCTAAATGACCTCTAACTACGTGGTTCTAAATGACCTCTAAGTACGTGCTTCTAAATGACCTCTAGGTACGTACTTCCAAATGACATTTAAGTAAGTAGTTCTAAATGACCTCTAAGTATCTGGTTCTAAATGACCTCTAAGTAAGTGGTTCTAAATGACCTCTAAGTACGTGGGTTCTTCTAAATGACTTCTAAGTACGTGGTTCAAAATGTCCTCTAAGTACGTGGTTCTAAATGAACTTATATACGTAGTGCTAAATAACCTCTAAGTACGTGGTTCTAAATGACCTCTAAGTAAGTAGTTCTAAATGACCCCTAAGTACGTAGTTCTAAATGACCTCTAGGTACGTACTTCCAAATGACATCTAAGTAAGTGGTTCTAAATGACCTCTAAGTACGTGGTCCTAAATGACCTCTAAGTACGTAGTTCTAAATGACCTCTAAGTACGACAGTCCTAAATGACCTCTAAGAACGTAGTTCTATATTACCTCTAAGTACGTAGTTCTAAATGACCTCTAAGTACGTAGTTCTAATTGACCTCTAAGTACGTAGTTCTAAATGACCTCAAAGTAAGTAGTTCTAAATGACCTCTAAGTATGTGGTTCTAAATGACCTCTAAGTAAGTGGTTCTAAATGACCTCTAAGTACGTGGTTCTATATGATCTCTTAGTACGTGGTTCTAAATGACCTCTAAGTACGTGGGTTCTTCTAAATGACTTCTAAGTACGTGTTTCAAAATGTCCTCTAAGTACGTGGTTCTAAATGACCTTATATACGTAGTGCTAAATAACCTCTAAGTACGTGGTTCTAAATGTCCTCTAAGTACGTGGTTCTAAATGACCTTATATACGTAGTGCTAAATAACCTCTAAGTACGTGGTTCTAAATCACCTCTAAGTACGTGGTACTGAATGACCTCTAAGTTCGTGGGTTCTAAATGACCTCTTAGAACGTAGTTCTAACTGACCTCTAATTAGATGGTTTTAACTATTCTCTAAGTACGTGGTTCTAAATGACCTCTAAGTACGAGGTTCTAAATGACCTCTAGGTACGTAGTTCTAAATGACCTCTAAGTAAGTAGTTCTAAATGACCTCTAAGTACGTGCTTCTAAATGACCTCTAAGTAAGTAGTTCTAAATGACCCCTAAGTACGTAGTTCTAAATGACCTCTAGGTACGTACTTCCAAATGACATCTAAGTAAGTGGTTCTAAATGACCTCTAAGTACGTGGTCCTAAATGACCTCTAGGTACGTAGTTCTAAATGACCTCTAAGTAAGTAGTTCTAAATGACCTCTAAGTATGTGGTTCTAAATGACCTCTAAGTACGTAGTTCTAAATGACCTCTAAGAACGTAGTTCTAAATGACCTCTAAGTACGTAGTTCTAAATGACCTCTAAGTACGTAGTTCTAATTGACTACTAAGTACGTAGTTCTGAATGACCTTAAAGTAAGTAGTTCTAAATGACCTCTAAGTATGTGGTTCTAAATGACCTCTAAGTAAGTGGTTCTAAATGACCTCTAAGTACGTGGTTCTATATGATCTCTTAGTACGTGGTTCTAAATTACCTCTAAGTACGTGGGTTCTTCTAAATGACTTCTAAGTACGTGGTTCAAAATGTCCTCTAAGTACGTGGTTCTAAATGACCTTATATACGTAGTGCTAAATAACCTCTAAGTACGTGGTTCTAAATGTCCTCTAAGTACGTGGTTCTAAATGACCTTATATACGTAGTGCTAAATAACCTCTATGTACGTGGTTCTAAATCACCTCTAAGTACGTGGTTCTGGTAGACCTTTAAGTTAGTGGGTTCTAAATGACCTCTTAGAACGTAGTTCTAACTGACCTCTAATTACATGGTTTTAACTATCCTCTAAGTACGTGGTTCTAAATGACCTCTAAGTACGAAGTTCTAAATGACCTCTAAGTACGTGGTTCTAAATGACCTCTAAGTACTTGGTTCTAAATGACCTCTAAGTCAGTAGTTCTAAATGACATCTAAGTACGTAGTTCTAAATGACCTCTAAATAGTTGGTTCTAAATGACCTCTAAGTACGTGGTTCTAAATATCTTCTAAGTACGTAGTTCTAAATGACGTCTAAGTACGTAGTTCTAAATACCTCTAGATACGTAGTTCCAAATGACCTCTAAGTAAGTGGTTCTAAATTACCTCTAAGTACGTGGTCCTAAATGACCTCTAGGTACGTAGTTCTAAATGACCTCTAAGTAAGTAGTTCTAAATGACCTATAAGTTTGTGGTTCTAAATGACCTCTAAGTACGTAGTTCTAAATGACCTCTAAGTACGAAGTTCTAAATGACCTCTAAGTACGTAGTTCTAATTGACCTCTAGGTACGTAGTTCTAAATGACCTCAAAGTAAGTAGTTCTAAATGACCTCTAAGTATGTGGTTCTAAATGACCTCTAAGTAAGTGGTTCTAAATCACCTCTAAGTACGTGGTTCTAAATGACCTCTAAGTTCGTGGGTTCTTCTAAATGACTTCTAAGTACGTGGTTCAAAATGTCCTCTAAGTACGTGGTTCTAAATGACCTTATATACGTAGTGCTAAATAACCTCTAAGTACGTAGTTCTAAATGTCCTCTTAGTACGTGGTTCTAAATGACCTTATATACGTAGTGCTAAATAACCTCTAAGTACGTGGTTCTAAATCACCTCTAAGTACGTGGTTCTGAATGACCTCTATGTTCGTGGGTTCTAACTGACCTCTAATTACATGGTTTTAACTATCCTCTAAGTACGTGGTTCTAAATGACCTCTAAGTACGAGGTTCTAAATGACCTCTAAGTACGTGGTTCTAAATGAAATCTAAGTACTTGGTTCTAAATGACCTCTAAGTCAGTAGTTCTAAATGACACCTAAGTACGTAGTTCTAAATGACCTCTAGGTACGTACTTCCAAATGACTTCTAAGTAAGTGGTTCTAAATGACCTCTAAGTATGTGGTTCTAATAGACCTCTAAGTACGTAGTTCTAAATGACCTCTAAGTACGAAGTCCTAAATGACCTCTAAGAACGTAGTTCTATATTACCTCTAAGTACGTAGTTCTAAATGACCTCTAAGTACGTAGTTCTAATTGACCTCTAGGTACGTAGTTCTAAATGACCTCAAAGTAAGTAGTTCTAAATGACCTCTAAATATGTGGTTCTAAATGACCTTATATACGTAGTGCTAAATAACCTCTAAGTACGTGGTTCCAAATGTCCTCTAAGTACGTGGTTCTAAATGACCTTATATACGTAGTGCTAAATAACCTCTAAGTACGTGGTTCTAAATCACGTCTAAGTACGTGGTTCTGAATGACCTCTAAGTTCGTGGGTTCTAAATGACCTCTAAGTACGTGGTTCTAAATGACCTCTAAGTACTTGGTTCTAAATGACCTCTAAGTCAGTAGTTCTAAATGACACCTAAGTACGTGGTTCTAAATGTCCTCTAACTACGTGGTTCTAAATGACCTCTAAGTTCGTGCTTCTAAATGATCTCTAGGTACGTACTTCCAAATGACATCTAAGTAAGTGGTTCTAAATGACCTCTAAGTACGTTGTTCTAGATGACCTCTAAGTACGTGGTTCTAAATGACCTCTATGTACGTGCTTCTAAATGACCTCTAAGTACGTAGTTCTAAATCACCATAAGTACGTGGATTTAAATGACCATAAAGTACGTAGTTCTAAATGACCTCTAAGTACGTAGTTCTAAATGACCTCTAAGTATGTGGTTCTAAATGACCTCTAAGTACGTGGTTCTAAATGACCTCTAAATACTTAGTTCAAATGCCCTCTAAGTACGTGGTTCCAAATGTCCTCTAAGTACGTGGTTCTAAATGACCTCATATACGTAGTTCTAAATGACCTCTAAGTAAGTGGTTCCAAATGACCTCTAAGTACGTGGTTCTATATGATCTCTTAGTACGTGGTTTTAAATGACCTCTAAGTACGTGGGTTCTTCTAAATGACTTCTAAGTACGTGGTTCAAAATGTCCACTAAGTACGTGGTTCTAAATGACCTTATATACGTAGTGCTAAATAACCTCTAAGTACGTGTTTCTAAATGTCCTCTAAGTACGTGGTTCTAAATGACCTTATATACGTAGTGCTAAATAACCTCTAAGTACATGGTTCTAAATCACCTCTAAGTACGTGGTTCTGAAAGACCTCTCAGTTCGTGGGTTCTAAATGACCTCTTATAACGTAGTTCTAACTGACCTCTAATTACATGGTTTTAACTATCCTCTAAGTACGTGGTTCTAAATGACCTCTAAGTACGAGGTTCTAAATGACCTCTAAGTACGTGGTTCTAAATGACCTCTAAGTACGAGGTTCTAAATGACCTCTAAGTCAGTAGTTCTAAATGACACCTAAGTACGTGGTTCTAAATGTCCTCTAAGTACGTGGTTCTAAATGACCTCATATACGTAGTTCTAAATGACCTCTAAGTACGTGGTTCTAAATGACCTCTAACTACGTGGTTCTAAATGACCTCTAAGTACGTGCTTCTAAATGACCTCTAGGTACGTACTTCCAAATGACATTTAAGTAAGTAGTTCTAAATGACCTCTAAGTATCTGGTTCTAAATGACCTCTAAGTAAGTGGTTCTAAATGACCTCTAAGTACGTGGGTTCTTCTAAATGACTTCTAAGTACGTGGTTCAAAATGTCCTCTAAGTACGTGGTTCTAAATGACCTTATATACGTAGTGCTAAATAACCTCTAAGTACGTGGTTCTAAATGACCTCTAAGTACGTGGTCCTAAATGACCTCTAAGTACGTAGTTCTAAATGACCTCTAAGTACGACAGTCCTAAATGACCTCTAAGAACGTAGTTCTATATTACCTCTAAGTACGTAGTTCTAAATGACCTCTAAGTACGTAGTTCTAATTGACCTCTAAGTACGTAGTTCTAAATGACCTCAAAGTAAGTAGTTCTAAATGACCTCTAAGTATGTGGTTCTAAATGACCTCTAAGTAAGTGGTTCTAAATGACCTCTAAGTACGTGGTTCTATATGATCTCTTAGTACGTGGTTCTAAATGACCTCTAAGTACGTGGGGTCTTCTAAATGACTTCTAAGTACGTGTTTCAAAATGTCCTCTAAGTACGTGGTTCTAAATGACCTTATATACGTAGTGCTAAATAACCTCTAAGTACGTGGTTCTAAATGTCCTCTAAGTACGTGGTTCTAAATGACCTTATATACGTAGTGCTAAATAACCTCTAAGTACGTGGTTCTAAATCACCTCTAAGTACGTGGTACTGAATGACCTCTAAGTTCGTGGGATCTAAATGACCTCTTATAACGTAGTTCTAACTGACCTCTAATTAGATGGTTTTAACTATTCTCTAAGTACGTGGTTCTAAATGACCTCTAAGTACGTGGTTCTAAATGACCTCTAACTACGTGGTTCTAAATGACCTCTAAGTACGTGCTTCTAAATGACCTCTAGGTACGTACTTCCAAATGACATTTAAGTAAGTAGTTCTAAATGACCTCTAAGTATCTGGTTCTAAATGACCTCTAAGTAAGTGGTTCTAAATGACCTCTAAGTACGTGGGTTCTTCTAAATGACTTCTAAGTACGTGGTTCAAAATGTCCTCTAAGTACGTGGTTCTAAATGACCTTATATACGTAGTGCTAAATAACCTCTAAGTACGTGGTTCTAAATGACCTCTAAGTAAGTAGTTCTAAATGACCCCTAAGTACGTAGTTCTAAATGACCTCTAGGTACGTACTTCCAAATGACATCTAAGTAAGTGGTTCTAAATGACCTCTAAGTACGTGGTCCTAAATGACCTCTAAGTACGTAGTTCTAAATGACCTCTAAGTACGACAGTCCTAAATGACCTCTAAGAACGTAGTTCTATATTACCTCTAAGTACGTAGTTCTAAATGACCTCTAAGTACGTAGTTCTAATTGACCTCTAAGTACGTAGTTCTAAATGACCTCAAAGTAAGTAGTTCTAAATGACCTCTAAGTATGTGGTTCTAAATGACCTCTAAGTAAGTGGTTCTAAATGACCTCTAAGTACGTGGTTCTATATGATCTCTTAGTACGTGGTTCTAAATGACCTCTAAGTACGTGGGTTCTTCTAAATGACTTCTAAGTACGTGTTTCAAAATGTCCTCTAAGTACGTGGTTCTAAATGACCTTATATACGTAGTGCTAAATAACCTCTAAGTACGTGGTTCTAAATGTCCTCTAAGTACGTGGTTCTAAATGACCTTATATACGTAGTGCTAAATAACCTCTAAGTACGTGGTTCTAAATCACCTCTAAGTACGTGGTACTGAATGACCTCTAAGTTCGTGGGTTCTAAATGACCTCTTAGAACGTAGTTCTAACTGACCTCTAATTAGATGGTTTTAACTATTCTCTAAGTACGTGGTTCTAAATGACCTCTAAGTACGAGGTTCTAAATGACCTCTAGGTACGTAGTTCTAAATGACCTCTAAGTAAGTAGTTCTAAATGACCTCTAAGTACGTGCTTCTAAATGACCTCTAAGTAAGTAGTTCTAAATGACCCCTAAGTACGTAGTTCTAAATGACCTCTAGGTACGTACTTCCAAATGACATCTAAGTAAGTGGTTCTAAATGACCTCTAAGTACGTGGTCCTAAATGACCTCTAGGTACGTAGTTCTAAATGACCTTTAAGTAAGTAGTTCTAAATGACCTCTAAGTATGTGGTTCTAAATGACCTCTAAGTACGTAGTTCTAAATGACCTCTAAGAACGTAGTTCTAAATGACCTCTAAGTACGTAGTTCTAAATGACCTCTAAGTACGTAGTTCTAATTGACTACTAAGTACGTAGTTCTGAATGACCTCAAAGTAAGTAGTTCTAAATGACCTCTAAGTATGTGGTTCTAAATGACCTCTAAGTAAGTGGTTCTAAATGACCTCTAAGTACGTGGTTCTATATGATCTCTTAGTACGTGGTTCTAAATTACCTCTAAGTACGTGGGTTCTTCTAAATGACTTCTAAGTACGTGGTTCAAAATGTCCTCTAAGTACGTGGTTCTAAATGACCTTATATACGTAGTGCTAAATAACCTCTAAGTACGTGGTTCTAAATGTCCTCTAAGTACGTGGTTCTAAATGACCTTATATACGTAGTGCTAAATAACCTCTATGTACGTGGTTCTAAATCACCTCTAAGTACGTGGTTCTGGTTGACCTTTAAGTTCGTGGGTTCTAAATGACCTCTTAGAACGTAGTTCTAACTGACCTCTAATTACATGGTTTTAACTATCCTCTAAGTACGTGGTTCTAAATGACCTCTAAGTACGAAGTTCTAAATGACCTCTAAGTACGTGGTTCTAAATGACCTCTAAGTACTTGGTTCTAAATGACCTCTAAGTCAGTAGTTCTAAATGACATCTAAGTACGTAGTTCTAAATGACCTCTAAATAGTTGGTTCTAAATGACCTCTAAGTACGTGGTTCTAAATATCTTCTAAGTACGTAGTTCTAAATGACGTCTAAGTACGTAGTTCTAAATACCTCTAGATACGTAGTTCCAAATGACCTCTAAGTAAGTGGTTCTAAATGACCTCTAAGTACGTGGTCCTAAATGACCTCTAGGTACGTAGTTCTAAATGACCTCTAAGTAAGTAGTTCTAAATGAGCTATAAGTATGTGGTTCTAAATGACCTCTAAGTACGTAGTTCTAAATGACCTCTAAGTACGAAGTTCTAAATGACCTCTAAGTACGTAGTTCTAATTGACCTCTAGGTACGTAGTTCTAAATGACCTCAAAGTAAGTAGTTCTAAATGACCTCTAAGTATGTGGTTCTAAATGACCTCTAAGTAAGTGGTTCTAAATCACCTCTAAGTACGTGGTTCTAAATGACCTCTAAGTTCGTGGGTTCTTCTAAATGACTTCTAAGTACGTGGTTCAAAATGTCCTCTAAGTACGTGGTTCTAAATGACCTTATATACGTAGTGCTAAATAACCTCTAAGTACGTAGTTCTAAATGTCCTCTTAGTACGTGGTTCTAAATGACCTTATATACGTAGTGCTAAATAACCTCTAAGTACGTGGTTCTAAATCACCTCTAAGTACGTGGTTCTGAATGACCTCTATGTTCGTGGGTTCTAACTGACCTCTAATTACATGGTTTTAACTATCCTCTAAGTACGTGGTTCTAAATGACCTCTAAGTACGAGGTTCTAAATGACCTCTAAGTACGTGGTTCTAAATGAAATCTAAGTACTTGGTTCTAAATGACCTCTAAGTCAGTAGTTCTAAATGACACCTAAGTACGTAGTTCTAAATGACCTCTAGGTACGTACTTCCAAATGACTTCTAAGTAAGTGGTTCTAAATGACCTCTAAGTACGTGGTTCTAAATGACCTCTAACTACGTGGTTCTAAATGACCTCTAAGTACGTGCTTCTAAATGGCCTCTAGGTACGTACTTCCAAATGACATCTAAGTAAGTGGTTCTAAATGACCTCTAAGTACGTTGTTCTAAATGACCTCTAAGTATGTGGTTCTAAATGACCTCTAAGTACGTGGTTCTAAATGACCTCTAAATACTTAGTTCAAATGCCCTCTATGTACGTGGTTCCAAATGTCCTCTAAGTACGTGGTTCTAAATGACCTAATATACGTAGTTCTAAATGACCTCTAAGTACGTGGTTCTAAATGACCTCTAACTACGTGGTTCTAAATGACCTCTAAGTACGTGCTTCTAAATGACCTCTAAGTAAGTAGTTCTAAATGACCCCTAAGTACGTAGTTCTAAATGACCTCTAGGTACGTACTTCCAAATGACTTCTAAGTAAGTGGTTCTAAATGACCTCTAAGTACGTGGTTCTAAATGTCCTCTAAGTACGTGGTTCTAAAAGACCTCATATACGTAGTTCTAAATGACCTCTAAGTACGTGGGTTCTAAATGACCCCTATGTTCGTAGTTCTAAATGACCTCTAAATACGTAGCTCTAAATGACCTCTAAGTACGTAGTTCTAAATAACCTCTATGTACGTGGTTCTATATGACCTCTAAGTTCGTGGGCTCTAAATGACATCTGAGTACGTGGTTCTAAATGACCTCTAAGTACGTAGTTCTAAATGACCTCTAAGTTGTTGGTTTTAAATGACCTCTAAGTACGTAGTTCTAAATACCTCTAGATACGTAGTTCCAAATGACCTCTAAGTAAGTGGTTCTAAATGACCTCTAAGTACGTGGTCCTAAATGACCTCTAGGTACGTAGTTCTAAATGACCTCTAAGTAAGTAGTTCTAAATGACCTCTAAGTATGTGGTTCTAAATGACCTCTAAGTACGTAGTTCTAAATGACCTCTAAGTACGAAGTCCTAAATGACCTCTAAGAACGTAGTTCTATATTACCTCTAAGTACGTAGTTCTAAATGACCTCTAAGTACGTAGTTCTAATTGACCTCTAGGTTCGTAGTTCTAAATGACCTCAAAGTAAGTAGTTCTAAATGACCTCTAAGTATGTGGTTCTAAATGACCTCTAAGTAAGTGGTTCTAAATGACCTCTAAGTACGTGGTTCTATATGATCTCTTAGTACGTGGTTTTAAATGACCTCTAAGTACGTGGGTTCTTCTAAATGACTTCTAAGTACGTGGTTCAAAATGTCCTCTAAGTACGTGGTTCTAAATGACCTTATATACGTAGTGCTAAATAACCTCTAAGTACGTGTTTCTAAATGTCCTCTAAGTACGTGGTTCTAAATGACCTTATATACGTAGTGCTAAATAACCTCTAAGTACATGGTTCTAAATCACCTCTAAGTACGCGGTTATGAATGACCTCTAAGTTCCTGGGTTCTAAATGACCTCTTATAACGTAGTTCTAACTGACCTCTAATTACATGGTTTTAACTATCCTCTAAGTACGTGGTTCTAAATGACCTCTAAGTACGACGTTCTAAATGACCTCTAAGTACGTGGTTCTAAATGACCTCTAACTACGTGGTTCTAAATGACCTCTAAGTACGTGCTTCTAAATGACCTCTAGGTACGTACTTCCAAATGACATTTAAGTAAGTGGTTCTAAATGACCTCTAAGTATCTATTTCTAAAAGACCTCTAAGTAAGTGGTTCTAAATGACCTCTAAGTACGTGGGTTCTTCTAAATGACTTCTAAGTACGTGGTTCAAAATGTCCTCTAAGTACGTGGTTCTAAATGACCTTATATACGTAGTGCTAAATAACCTCTAAGTACGTGGTTCTAAATGACCTCTTAGTACGTGGTTATAAATGACCTCTAAGTACGTGCTTCTAAATGACCTCTAAGTAAGTAGTTCTAAATGACCCCTAAGTAGGTAGTTCTAAATGACCTCTAGGTACGTACTTCCAAATGACATCTAAGTAAGTGGTTCTAAATGACCTCTAAGTACGTGGTCCTAAATGACCTCTAGGTACGTAGTTCTAAATGACCTCTAAGTAAGTAGTTCTAAATGACCTCTAAGTATGTGGTTCTAAATGACCTCTAAGTACGTGGGTTCTTCTAAATGACCTCTAAGTACGTAGTGCTAAATAACCTCTAAGTACGTGTTTCTAAATGTCCTCTAAGTACGTGGTTCTAAATGACCTTATATACGTAGTGCTAAATAACCTCTAAGTACATGGTTCTAAATCACCTCTAAGTACGTGGTTCTGAATGACCTCTAAGTTCGTGGGTTCTAAATGACCTCTTAGAACGTAGTTCTAACTGACCTCTAATTACATGGTTTTAACTATCCTCTAAGAACGTGGTTCTAAATGACCTCTAAGTACGAGGTTCTAAATGACCTCTAAGTACGTGGTTCTAAATGACCTCTAAGTACTTGGTTCTAAATGACCTCTAAGTCAGTAGTTCTAAATGACCTCTAAGTACGTGGTTCTATATGATCTCTTAGTACGTGGTTCTAAATGACCTCTAAGTACGTGGGTTCTTCTAAATGACTTCTAAGTACGTGGTTCAAAATGTCCTCTAAGTACGTGGTTCTAAATGACCTTATATACGTAGTGCTAAATAACCTCTAAGTACGTGGTTCTAAATGACCTCTTAGTACGTGGTTATAAATGACCTCTAAGTACGTGCTTCTAAATGACCTCTAAGTAAGTAGTTCTAAATGACCCCTAAGTACGTAGTTCTAAATGACCTCTAGGTACGTACTTCCAAATGACATCTAAGTAAGTGTTTCTAAATGACCTCTAAGTACGTGGTCCTAAATGACCTCTAGGTACGTAGTTCTAAATGACCTCCAAGTAAGTAGTTCTAAATGACCTCTAAGTATGTGGTTCTAAATGATATCTAAGTACGTAGTTCTAAATGACCTCTAAGTACGAAGTCCTAAATGACCTCTAAGAACGTAGTTCTATATTACCTCTAAGTACGTAGTTCTAAAAGACCTCTAAGTACGTAGTTCTAATTGACCTCTAGGTACGTAGTTCTAAATGACCTCAAGGTAAGTGGTTCTAAATGACCTCTAAGTACGTGGGTTCTTCTAAATGACTTCTAAGTACGTGGTTCAAAATGTCCTCTAAGTACGTGGTTCTAAATGACCTTATATACGTAGTGCCAAATAACCTCTAAGTACGTGGTTCTAAATGACCTCTTAGTACGTGGTTATAAATGACCTCTAAGTACGTGCTTCTAAATGACCTCTAGGTAAGTAGTTCTAAATGACCCCTAAGTACGTAGTTCTAAATGACCTCTTGGTACGTACTTCCAAATGACATCTCAGTAAGTGGTTCTAAATGACCTCTAAGTACGTGGTCCTAAATGACCTCTAGGTACGTAGTTCTAAATGACCTCTAAGTAAGTAGTTCTAAATGACCTCTAAGTAAGTGGTTCTAAATGACCTCTAAGTACGTGGTTCTATATGATCTCTTAGTACGTGGTTCTAAATGACCTCTAAGTACGTGGGTTCTTCTAAATGACTTCTAAGTACGTGGTTCAAAATGTCCTCTAAGTACGTGGTTCTAAATGACCTTATATACGTAGTGCTAAATAACCTCTAAGTACGTGGTTCTAAATGTCCTCTAAGTACGTGGTTCTAAATGACCTTATATACGTAGTGCTAAATAACCTCTAAGTACGTGGTTCTAAATCACCTCTAAGTACGTGGTTCTGAATGACCTCTAAGTTCGTGGGTTCTAAATGACCTCTTAGAACGTAGTTCTAACTGACCTCTAATTACATGGTTTTAACTATCCTCTAAGTACGTGGTTCTAAATGACCTCTAAGTACGAGGTTCTAAATGACCTCTAGGTACGTAGTTCTAAATGACCTCTAAGTAAGTAGTTCTAAATGACCTCTAAGTATGTGGTTCTAATAGACCTCTAAGTACGTAGTTCTAAATGACCTCTAAGTACGAAGTCCTAAATGACCTCTAAGAACGTAGTTCTATATTACCTCTAAGTACGTAGTTCTAAATGACCTCTAAGTACGTAGTTCTAATTGACCTCTAGGTACGTAGTTCTAAATGACCTCAAAGTAAGTAGTTCTAAATGACCTCTAAGTATGTGGTTCTAAATGACCTCTAAGTAAGTGGTTCTAAATGACCTCTAAGTACGTGGTTCTATATGATCTCTTAGTACGTGGTTCTAAATGACCTCTAAGTACGTGGGTTCTTCTAAATGACTTCTAAGTACGTGGTTCAAAATGTCCTCTAAGTACGTGGTTCTAAATGACCTTATATACGTAGTGCTAAATAACCTCTAAGTACGTGGTTCTAAATGTCCTCTAAGTACGTGGTTCTAAATGACCTTATATACGTAGTGCTAAATAACCTCTAAGTACGTGGTTCTAAATCACCTCTAAGTACGTGGTTCTGAATGACCTCTAAGTTCGTGGGTTCTAAATGACCTCTAAGTACGTGGTTCTAAATGACCTCTAAGTACTTGGTTCTAAATGACCTCTAAGTCAGTAGTTCTAAATGACACCTAAGTACGTGGTTCTAAATGTCCTCTAACTACGTGGTTCTAAATGACCTCTAAGTTCGTGCTTCTAAATGATCTCTAGGTACGTACTTCCAAATGACATCTAAGTAAGTGGTTCTAAATGACCTCTAAGTACGTTGTTCTAGATGACCTCTAAGTACGTGGTTCTAAATGACCTCTATGTACGTGCTTCTAAATGACCTCTAAGTACGTAGTTCTAAATCACCATAAGTACGTGGATTTAAATGACCATAAAGTACGTAGTTCTAAATGACCTCTAAGTACGTAGTTCTAAATGACCTCTAAGTATGTGGTTCTAAATGACCTCTAAGTACGTGGTTCTAAATGACCTCTAAATACTTAGTTCAAATGCCCTCTAAGTACGTGGTTCCAAATGTCCTCTAAGTACGTGGTTCTAAATGACCTCATATACGTAGTTCTAAATGACCTCTAAGTAAGTGGTTCCAAATGACCTCTAAGTACGTGGTTCTATATGATCTCTTAGTACGTGGTTTTAAATGACCTCTAAGTACGTGGGTTCTTCTAAATGACTTCTAAGTACGTGGTTCAAAATGTCCACTAAGTACGTGGTTCTAAATGACCTTATATACGTAGTGCTAAATAACCTCTAAGTACGTGTTTCTAAATGTCCTCTAAGTACGTGGTTCTAAATGACCTTATATACGTAGTGCTAAATAACCTCTAAGTACATGGTTCTAAATCACCTCTAAGTACGTGGTTCTGAAAGACCTCTAAGTTCGTGGGTTCTAAATGACCTCTTATAACGTAGTTCTAACTGACCTCTAATTACATGGTTTTAACTATCCTCTAAGTACGTGGTTCTAAATGACCTCTAAGTACGAGGTTCTAAATGACCTCTAAGTACGTGGTTCTAAATGACCTCTAAGTACGAGGTTCTAAATGACCTCTAAGTCAGTAGTTCTAAATGACACCTAAGTACGTGGTTCTAAATGTCCTCTAAGTACGTGGTTCTAAATGACCTCATATACGTAGTTCTAAATGACCTCTAAGTACGTGGTTCTAAATGACCTCTAACTACGTGGTTCTAAATGACCTCTAAGTACGTGCTTCTAAATGACCTCTAGGTACGTACTTCCAAATGACATTTAAGTAAGTAGTTCTAAATGACCTCTAAGTATCTGGTTCTAAATGACCTCTAAGTAAGTGGTTCTAAATGACCTCTAAGTACGTGGGTTCTTCTAAATGACTTCTAAGTACGTGGTTCAAAATGTCCTCTAAGTACGTGGTTCTAAATGACCTCTAAGTAAGTAGTTCTAAATGACCCCTAAGTACGTAGTTCTAAATGACCTCTAGGTACGTACTTCCAAATGACATCTAAGTAAGTGGTTCTAAATGACCTCTAAGTACGTGGTCCTAAATGACCTCTAGGTACGTAGTTCTAAATGACCTCTAAGTAAGTAGTTCTAAATGACCTCGAAGTATGTGGTTCTAAATGACCTCTAAGTACGTAGTTCTAAATGACCTCTAAGTACGACAGTCCTAAATGACCTCTAAGAACGTAGTTCTATATTACCTCTAAGTACGTAGTTCTAAATGACCTCTAAGTACGTAGTTCTAATTGACCTCTAAGTACGTAGTTCTAAATGACCTCAAAGTAAGTAGTTCTAAATGACCTCTAAGTATGTGGTTCTAAATGACCTCTAAGTAAGTGGTTCTAAATGACCTCTAAGTACGTGGTTCTATATGATCTCTTAGTACGTGGTTCTAAATGACCTCTAAGTACGTGGGTTCTTCTAAATGACTTCTAAGTACGTGTTTCAAAATGTCCTCTAAGTACGTGGTTCTAAATGACCTTATATACGTAGTGCTAAATAACCTCTAAGTACGTGGTTCTAAATGTCCTCTAAGTACGTGGTTCTAAATGACCTTATATACGTAGTGCTAAATAACCTCTAAGTACGTGGTTCTAAATCACCTCTAAGTACGTGGTACTGAATGACCTCTAAGTTCGTGGGTTCTAAATGACCTCTTAGAACGTAGTTCTAACTGACCTCTAATTAGATGGTTTTAACTATTCTCTAAGTACGTGGTTCTAAATGACCTCTAAGTACGAGGTTCTAAATGACCTCTAGGTACGTAGTTCTAAATGACCTCTAAGTAAGTAGTTCTAAATGACCTCTAAGTACGTGCTTCTAAATGACCTCTAAGTAAGTAGTTCTAAATGACCCCTAAGTACGTAGTTCTAAATGACCTCTAGGTACGTACTTCCAAATGACATCTAAGTAAGTGGTTCTAAATGACCTCTAAGTACGTGGTCCTAAATGAACTCTAGGTACGTAGTTCTAAATGACCTCTAAGTAAATAGTTCTAAATGACCTCTAAGTATGTGGTTCTAAATGACCTCTAAGTACGTAGTTCTAAATGACCTCTAAGAACGTAGTTCTAAATGACCTCTAAGTACGTAGTTCTAAATGACCTCTAAGTACGTAGTTCTAATTGACCTCTAAGTACGTAGTTCTGAATGACCTCAAAGTAAGTAGTTCTAAATGACCTCTAAGTATGTGGTTCTAAATGACCTCTAAGTAAGTGGTTCTAAATGACCTCTAAGTACGTGGTTCTATATGATCTCTTAGTACGTGGTTCTAAATGACCTCTAAGTACGTGGGTTCTTCTAAATGACTTCTAAGTACGTGGTTCAAAATGTCCTCTAAGTACGTGGTTCTAAATGACCTTATATACGTAGTGCTAAATAACCTCTAAGTACGTGGTTCTAAATGTCCTCTAAGTACGTGGTTCTAAATGACCTTATATACGTAGTGCTAAATAACCTCTATGTACGTGGTTCTAAATCACCTCTAAGTACGTGGTTCTGGTTGACCTCTAAGTTCGTGGGTTCTAAATGACCTCTTAGAACGTAGTTCTAACTGACCTGTAATTACATGGTTTTAACTATCCTCTAAGTACGTGGTTCTAAATGACCTCTAAGTACGAAGTTCTAAATGACCTCTAAGTACGTGGTTCTAAATGACCTCTAAGTACTTGGTTCTAAATGACCTCTAAGTCAGTAGTTCTAAATGACATCTAATTACGTAGTTCTAAATGACCTCTAAATAGTTGGTTCTAAATGACCTCTAAGTACGTGGTTCTAAATATCTTCTAAGTACGTAGTTCTAAATGACGTCTAAGTACGTAGTTCTAAATACCTCTAGATACGTAGTTCCAAATGACCTCTAAGTAAGTGGTTCTAAATGACCTCTAAGTACGTGGTCCTAAATGACCTCTAGGTACGTAGTTCTAAATGACCTCTAAGTAAGTAGTTCTAAATGACCTATAAGTATGTGGTTCTAAATGACCTCTAAGTACGTAGTTCTAAATGACCTCTAAGTACGAAGTCCTAAATGACCTCTAAGAACGTAGTTCTATATTACCTCTAAGTACGTAGTTCTAAATGACCTCTAAGTACGTAGTTCTAATTGACCTCTAGGTACGTAGTTCTAAATGACCTCAAAGTAAGTAGTTCTAAATGACCTCTAAGTATATGGTTCTAAATGACCTCTAAGTAAGTGGTTCTAAATGACCTCTAAGTACGTGGTTCTATATGATCTCTTAGTACGTGGTTCTAAATGACCTCTAAGTACGTGGGTTCTTCTAAATGACTTCTAAGTACGTAGTTCAAAATGTCCTCTAAGTACGTGGTTCTAAATGACCTTATATACGTAGTGCTAAATAACCTCTAAGTACGTGGTTCTAAATGACCTCTTAGTACGTGGTTATAAATGACCTCTAAGTACGTGCTTCTAAATGACCTCTAAGTAAGTAGTTCTAAATGACCCCTAAGTACGTAGTTCTAAATGACCTCTAAGAACGTAGTTCTATATTACCTCTAAGTACGTAGTTCTAAAAGACCTCTAAGTACGTAGTTCTAATTGACCTCTAGGTACGTAGTTCTAAATGACCTCAAGGTAAGTGGTTCTAAATGACCTCTAAGTACGTGGGTTCTTCTAAATGACTTCTAAGTACGTGGTTCAAAATGTCCTCTAAGTACGTGGTTCTAAATGACCTTATATACGTAGTGCTAAATAACCTCTAAGTACGTGGTTCTAAATGACCTCTTAGTACGTGGTTATAAATGACCTCTAAGTACGTGCTTCTAAATGACCTCTAGGTAAGTAGTTCTAAATGACCCCTAAGTACGTAGTTCTAAATGACCTCTAGGTACGTACTTCCAAATGACATCTCAGTAAGTGGTTCTAAATGACCTCTAAGTACGTGGTCCTAAATGACCTCTAGGTACGTAGTTCTAAATGACCTCTAAGTAAGTATTTCTAAATGACCTCTAAGTAAGTGGTTCTAAATGACCTCTAAGTACGTGGTTCTATGTGATCTCTTAGTACGTGGTTCTAAATGACCTCTAAGTACGTGGGTTCTTCTAAATGACTTCTAAGTACGTGGTTCAAAATGTCCTCTAAGTACGTGGTTCTAAATGACCTTATATACGTAGTGCTAAATAACCTCTAAGTACTTGGTTCTAAATGTCCTCTAAGTACGTGGTTCTGAATGACCTCTAAGTTCGTAGGTTCTAAATGACCTCTAGGTACGTAGTTCTAAATGACCTCTAAGTAAGTAGTTCTAAATGACCTCTAAGTATGTGGTTCTAAATGACCTCTAAGTACGTAGTTCTAAATGACCTCTAAGTACGAAGTCCTAAATGACCTCTAAGAACGTAGTTCTATATTACCTCTAAGTACGTAGTTCTAAATGACCTCTAAGTACGTAGTTCTAATTGACCTCTAGGTACGTAGTTCTAAATGACCTCAAAGTAAGTAGTTCTAAATGACCTCTAAGTATGTGGTTCTAAATGACCTCTAAGTAAGTGGTTCTAAATCACCTCTAAGTACGTGGTTCTAAATGACCTCTAAGTACGTGGGTTCTTCTAAATGACTTCTAAGTACGTGGTTCAAAATGTCCTCTAAGTACGTGGTTCTAAATGACCTTATATACGTAGTGCTAAATAACCTCTAAGTACGTAGTTCTAAATGTCCTCTTAGTACGTGGTTCTAAATGACCTTATATACGTAGTGCTAAATAACCTCTAAGTACGTGGTTCTAAATCACCTCTAAGTACGTGATTCTGAATGACCTTTATGTTCGTGGCTTCTAACTGACCTCTAATTACATGGTTTTAACTATCCTCTAAGTACGTGGTTCTAAATGACCTCTAAGTACGAGGTTCTAAATGACCTCTAAGTACGTGGTTCTAAATGACATCTAAGTACTTGGTTCTAAATGACCTCTAAGTCAGTAGTTCTAAATGACACCTAAGTACGTAGTTCTAAATGACCTCTAGGTACGTACTTCCAAATGACTTCTAAGTAAGTGGTTCTTAATGACCTCTAAGTACGTGGTTCTAAATGACCTCTAACTACGTGGTTCTAAATGACCTCTAAGTACGTGCTTCTAAATGGCCTCCAGGTACGTACTTCCAAATGACATCTAAGTAAGTGGTTCTAAATGACCTCTAAGTACGTTGTTCTAAATGACCTCTAAGTATGTGGTTCTAAATGACCTCTAAGTACGTAGTTCTAAATGACCTCTAAATACTTAGTTCAAATGCCTTCTATGTACGTGGTTCCAAATGTCCTCTAAGTACGTGGTTCTAAATGACCTAATATACGTAGTTCTAAATGACCTCTAAGTACGTGGTTCTAAATGACCTCTAACTACGTGGTTCTAAATGACCTCTAAGTACGTGCTTCTAAATGACCTCTAAGTAAGTAGTTCTAAATGACCCCTAAGTACGTAGTTCTAAATGACCTCTAGTTACGTACTTCCAAATGACTTCTAAGTAAGTGGTTCTAAATGTCCTCTAAGTACGTGGTTCTAAATGACCTAATATACGTAGTTCTAATGACCTCTAAGTACGTGGTTTTAAATGACCTCTAAGTACGTGTTTCTAAATGTCCTCTAAGTACGTGGTTCTAAAAGACCTCATATACGTAGTTCTAAATGACCTCTAAGTACGTGGGTTCTAAATGACCCCTATGTTCGTAGTTCTAAATGACCTCTAAATACGTAGCTCTAAATGACCTCTAAGTACGTAGTTCTAAATGACCTCTATGTACGTGGTTCTATATGACCTCTAAGTTCGTGGGCTCTAAATGACATCTGAGTACGTGGTTCTAAATGACTTCTAAGTACGTAGTTCTAAATGACCTCTAAGTTGTTGGTTCTAAATGACCTCTAAGTACGTAGTTCTAAATACCTCTAGATACGTAGTTCCAAATGACCTCTAAGTAAGTGGTTCTAAATGACCTCTAAGTACGTGGTCCTAAATGACCTCTAGGTACGTAGTTCTAAATGACCTCTAAGTAAGTAGTTCTAAATGACCTCTAAGTATGTGGTTCTAAATGACCTCTAAGTACGTAGTTCTAAATGACCTCTAAGTAAGTGGTTCTAAATGACCTCTAAGTACGTGGTTCTATATGATCTCTTAGTACGTGGTTTTAAATGACCTCTAAGTACGTGGGTTCTTCTAAATGACTTCTAAGTACGTGGTTCAAAATGTCCTCTAAGTACGTAGTTCTAAATGACCTTATATACGTAGTGCTAAATAACCTCTAAGTACGTGTTTCTAAATGTCCTCTAAGTACGTGGTTCTAAATGACCTTATATACGTAGTGCTAAATAACCTCTAAGTACATGGTTCTAAATCACCTCTAAGTACGTGGTTCTGAATTACCTCTAAGTTCGTGGGTTCTAAATGACCTCTTATAACGTAGTTCTAACTGACCTCTAATTACATGGTTTTAACTATCCTCTAAGTACGTGGTTCTAAATGACCTCTAAGTACGAGGTTCTAAATGACCTCTAAGTACGTGGTTCTAAATGACCTCTAACTACGTGGTTCTAAATGACCTCTAAGTACGTGCTTCTAAATGACCTCTAGGTACGTACTTCCAAATGACATTTAAGTAAGTGGTTCTAAATGACCTCTAAGTATCTATTTCTAAATGACCTCTAAGTAAGTGGTTCTAAATGACCTCTAAGTACGTGGGTTCTTCTAAATGACTTCTAAGTACGTGGTTCAAAATGTCCTCTAAGTACGTGGTTCTAAATGACCTTATATACGTAGTGCTAAATAACCTCTAAGTACGTGGTTCCAAATGACCTCTTAGTACGTGGTTATAAATGACCTCTAAGTACGTGCTTCTAAATGACCTCTAAGTAAGTAGTTCTAAATGACCCCTAAGTACGTAGTTCTAAATGACCTCTAGGTACGTACTTCCAAATGACATCTAAGTAAGTGGTTCTAAATGACCTCTAAGTACGTGGTCCTAAATGACCTCTAGGTACGTAGTTCTAAATGACCTCTAAGTAAGTAGTTCTAAATGACCTCTATGTATGTGGTTCTAAATGACCTCTAAGTACGTGGGTTCTTCTAAATGACCCCTAAGTACGTAGTGCTAAATAACCTCTAAGTACGTGTTTCTAAATGTCCTCTAAGTACGTGGTTCTAAATGACCTTATATACGTAGTGCTAAATAACCTCTAAGTACATGGTTCTAAATCACCTCTAAGTACGTGGTTCTGAATGACCTCTAAGTTCGTGGGTTCTAAATGACCTCTTAGAACGTAGTTCTTACTGACCTCTAATTACATGGTTTTAACTATCCTCTAAGTACGTGGTTCTAAATGACCTCTAAGTACGAGGTTCTAAATGACCTCTAAGTACGTGGTTCTAAATGACCTCTAAGTACTTGGTTCTAAATGACCTCTAAGTCAGTAGTTCTAAATGACATCTAAGTACGTAGTTCTAAATGACCTCTAAATAGTTGGTTCTAAATGACCTCTAAGTACGTGGTTCTAATAATCTTCTAAGTACGTAGTTCTAAATGACGTCTAAGTACGTAGTTCTAAATACCTCTAGATACGTAGTTCCAAATGACCTCTAAGTAAGTGGTTCTAAATGACCTCTAAGTACGAGGTCCTAAATGACCTCTAGGTACGTAGTTCTAAATGACCTCTAAGTAAGTAGTTCTAAATGACCTCTAAGTATATGGTTCTAAATGACCTCTAAGTACGTAGTTCTTAATGACCTCTAAGTACGAAGTCCTAAATGACCTCTAAGAACGTAGTTCTATATTACCTCTAAGTACGTAGTTCTAAATGACAACTAAGTACGTAGTTCTAATTGACCTCTAGGTACGTAGTTCTAAATGACCTCAAGGTAAGTAGTTCTAAATGACCTCTAAGTATCTGGTTACAAATGACCTCTAAGTAAGTGGTTCTAAATGACCTCTAAGTACGTGGGTTCTTCTAAATGACTTCTAAGTACGTGGTTCAAAATTTCTTCTAAGTACGTGGTTCTAAATGACCTTATATACGTAGTGCTAAAAACCTCTAAGTACGTGGTTCTAAATGACCTCTTAGTACGTGGTTATAAATGACCTCTAAGTACGTGCTTCTAAATGACCTCTAAGTAAGTAGTTCTAAATGACCCCTAAGTACGTAGTTCTAAATGACCTCTAGGTACGTACTTCCAAATGACATCTAAGTAAGTGGTTCTAAATGACCTCTAAGTACGAAGTCCTAAATGACCTCTAAGAACGTAGTTCTATATTACCTCTAAGTACGTAGTTCTAAATGACCTCTAAGTACGTAGTTCTAATTGACCTCTAGGTACGTAGTTCTAAATGACCTCAAAGTAAGTAGTTCTAAATGACCTCTAAGTATGTGGTTCTAAATGACCTCTAAGTAAGTGGTTCTAAATGACCTCTAAGTACGTGGTTCTGAATGACCTCTAAGTTCGTGGGTTCTAAATGACCTCTTGGAACGTAGTTCTAACTGACCTCTAATTACATAATTTTAACTATCCTCTAAGTACGTGGTTCTAAATGACCTCTAAGTACGAGGTTCTAAATGACCTCTAAGTACGTGGTTCTAAATGACCTCTATGTACTTGGTTCTAAATGACCTCTAACTACGTGGTTCTAAATGACCTCTAAGTACGTGCTTCTAAATGACCTCTAGGTACGTACTTCCAAATGACATCTAAGTAAGTGGTTCTAAATGACCTCTAAGTACGTTGTTCTAGATGACCTCTAAGTACGTGGTTCTAAATGACCTCTATGTACGTGCTTCTAAATGACCTCTAAGTACGTAGTTCTAAATGACCATAAGTACGTGGATTTAAATGACCTTAAATTACGTAGTTCTAAATGACCTCTAAGTACGTAGTTCTAAATGACCTCTAAGTATGTGGTTCTAAATGACCTCTAAGTACGTGGTTCTAAATGACCTCTAAATACTTAGTTCAAATGCCCTCTAAGTACGTGGTTCCAAATGTCCTCTAAGTACGTGGTTCTAAATGACCTCATATACGTAGTTCTAAATGACCTCTAAGTACGTGGTTCTAAATGACCTCTAACTACGTGGTTCTAAATGACCTCTAAGTACGTGCTTCTATATGACCTCTAAGTAAGTAGTTCTAAATGACCCCTAAGTACGTAGTTCTAAATGACCTCTAGGTACGTACTTCCAAATGACTTCTAAGTAAGTGGTTCTAAATGACCTCTAAGTAGGTGGTTCTAAATGTCCTCTAAGTACGTGGTTCTAAAAGACCTCATATACGTAGTTCTAAATGACCTCTAAGTACGTGGGTTCTAAATGACCCCTAAGTTCGTAGTTCTAAATGACCTCTAAATACGTAGCTCTAAATGAAATCTAAGTACGTAGTTCTAAATGACCTCTAAGTTGTTGGTTCTAAATGACCTCTAAGTACGTGGTTCTAAATGACCTCTCAGTACGTGGTTCAAAATGACCTCTAAGTACGTGGTTCTAAATGACATCTAAGTACGTAGTTCTAAATGACCTCTAAATAGTTGGTTCTAAATGACCTCTAAGTACGTGGTTCTAAATATCTTCTAAGTACGTAGTTCTATATGACGTCTAAGTACGTAGTTCTAAATACCTCTAGATACGTAGTTCCAAATGACCTCTAAGTAAGTGGTTCTAAATGACCTATAAGTACGTGGTCCTAAATGACATCTAAGTAAGTGGTTCTAAATGACCTCTAAGTATGTGGTTCTAAATGACCTCTAAGTAAGTAGTTCTAAATGACCTCTAAGTACGTGGTTCTATATGATCTCTTAGTACGTGGTTCTAAATGACCTCTAAGTACGTGGGTTCTTCTAAATGACTTCTAAGTACGTGGTTCAAATTGTCCTCTAAGTACGTGGTTCTAAATGACCTTATATACGTAGTGCTAAATAACCTCTAAGTACGTGGTTCTAAATGTCCTCTAAGTACGTGGTTCTAAATGACCTCATATACGTAGTTCTAAATGACCTCTAAGTACGTGGTTCTAAATGACCTCTAACTACGTGGTTCTAAATGACCTCTAAGTACGTGCTTCTAAATGACCTCTAAGTACGTACTTCCAAATGACATCTAAGTAAGTGGTTCTAAATGACCTCTAAGTACGTTGTTCTAGATGACCTCTAGGTACGTGGTTCTAAATGACCTCTAAGTACGTGCTTCTAAATGACCTCTAAGTAAGTAGTTCTAAATGACCCCTAAGTACGTAGTTCTAAATGACCTCTAGGTACGTACTTCCAAATGACTTCTAAGTAAGTGGTTCTAAATGACCTCTAAGTACGTGGTTCTAAATGTCCTCTAAGTACGTGGTTCTAAAAGACCTCATATACGTAGTTCTAAATGACCTCTAAGTACGTTGGTTCTAAATGACCCCTAAGTTCGTAGTTCTAAATGACCTCTAAATACGTAGCTCTAAATGACCTCTAAGTACGTAGTTCTAAATGACCTCTATGTACGTGGTTCTATATGACCTCTAAGTACGTGGGCTCTAAATGACATCTGAGAACGTGGTTCTAAATGACCCCTAAGTACGTAGTTCTAAATGACCTCTAGGTACGTACTTCCAAATGACATCTAAGTAAGTGGTTCTAAATGACCTCTAAGTACGTAGTCCTAAATGACCTCTAGGTACGTAGTTCTAAATGACCTCTAAGTAAGTAGTTCTAAATGACCTCTAAGTATGTGGTTCTAATAGACCTCTAAGTACGTAGTTCTAAATGACCTCTAAGTACGAAGTCCTAAATGACCTCTAAGAACGTATTTCTATATTACCTCTAAGTACGTAGTTCTAAATGACCTCTAAGTACGTAGTTCTAATTGACCTCTAGGTACGTAGTTCTAAATGACCTCAAAGTAAGTAGTTCTAAATGACCTCTAAGTAAGTGGTTCTAAATGACCTCTAAGTACGTGGTTCTATATGATCTCTTAGTACGTGGTTCTAAATGACCTCTAAGTACGTGGGTTCTTCTAAATGACTTCTAAGTACGTGGTTCAAAATGTCCTCTAAGTACGTGGTTCTAAATGACCTTATATACGTAGTGCTAAATAACCTCTAAGTACGTGGTTCTAAATGTCCTCTAAGTACGTGGTTCTAAATGACCTTATATACGTAGTGCTAAATAACCTCTAAGTACGTGGTTCTAAATCACCTCTAAGTACGTGGTTCTGAATGACCTTTAAGTTCGTGGGTTCTAAATGACCTCTAAGTACGTGGTTCTAAATGACCTCTAAGTACTTGGTTCTAAATGACCTCTAAGTCAGTAGTTCTAAATGATACCTAAGTACGTGGTTCTAAATGTCCTCTAAGTACGTGGTTCTAAATGACCTCATATACGTAGTTCTAAATGACCTCTAAGTACGTGGTTCTAAATGACCTCTAACTACGTGGTTCTAAATGACCTCTAAGTTCGTGCTTCTAAATGATCTCTAGGTACGTACTTCCAAATGACATCTAAGTAAGTGGTTCTAAATGACCTCTAAGTACGTTGTTCTAGATACCTCTAAGTACGTGGTTCTAAATGACCTCTATGTACGTGCTTCTAAATGACCTCTAAGTACGTAGTTCTAAATCACCATAAGTACGTGGATTTAAATGACCATAAAGTACGTAGTTCTAAATGACCTCTAAGTACGTAGTTCTAAATGACCTCTAAGTATGTGGTTCTAAATGACCTCTAAGTACGTGGTTCTAAATGACCTCTAAATACTTAGTTCAAATGCCCTCTAAGTACGTGGTTCCAAATGTCCTCTAAGTACGTGGTTCTAAATGACCTCATATACGTAGTTCTAAATTACCTCTAAGTACGTAGTTCTAAATGACCTCTAACTACGTGGTTCTAAATGACCTCTAAGTACGTGCTTCTAAATGACCTCTAGGTACGTACTTCCAAATGACTTCTAAGTAAGTGGTTCTAATTGACCTCTAAGTACGTGGTTCTAAATGTCCTCTAAGTACGTGGTTCCAAAAGACCTCATATACGTAGTTCTAAATGACCTCTAAGTACGTGGGTTCTAAATGACCCCTAAGTTCGTAGTTCTAAATGACCTCTAAATACGTAGCTCTAAATGACCTCTAAGTACGTAGTTCTAAATGACCTCTATGTACGTGGTTCTATATGACCTCTAAGTACGTGGGCTCTAAATGACATCTGAGTACGTGGTTCTAAATGACCTCATATACGTAGTTCTAAATGACCTCTAAGTACGTGAGTTCTAAATGACCCCTAAGATCGTAGTTCTAAATGACCTCTAAACACGTAGTTCTAAATGACCTCTAAGTACGTAGTTCTAAATGACCTCTATGTACGTGGTTCTAAAGGACCTTTAAGTACGTAGTTCTAAATGACCTCTAAAAAGTTGGTTCTAAATGACCTCTAAGTACGTTGTTCTAAATATCTTCTAAGTACGTAGTTCTAAATAACCTCTAAGTACTTGGTTCTAAATGACCTCTAAGTACGTGGTTCTAAATGACCTCTAAGTACGTGGTTCTAAATGACCTCTAAATACTTAGTTCAAATGCCCTCTAAGTACGTGGTTCCAAATGTCCTCTAAGTACGTGGTTCTAAATGACCTCATATACGTAGTTCTAAATTACCTCTAAGTACGTAGTTCTAAATGACCTCTAACTACGTGGTTCTAAATGACCTCTAAGTACGTGCTTCTAAATGACCTCTAGGTACGTACTTCCAAATGACTTCAAAGTAAGTGGTTCTAATTGACCTCTAAGTACGTGGTTCTAAATGTCCTCTAAGTACGTGGTTCTAAAAGACCTCATATACGTAGTTCTAAATGACCTCTAAGTACGTGGGTTCTAAACGACCCCTAAGTTCGTAGTTCTAAATGACCTCTAAATACGTAGCTCTAAATGACCTCTAAGTACGTAGTTCTAAATGACCTCTATGTACGTGGTTCTATATGACCTCTAAGTACGTGGGCTCTAAATGACATCTGAGTACGTGGTTCTAAATGACCTCATATACGTAGTTCTAAATGACCTCTAAGTACGTGGGTTCTAAATGACCCCTAAGTTCGTAGTTCTAAATGACCTCTAAACACGTAGTTCTAAATGACCTCTAAGTACGTAGTTCTAAATGACCTCTATGTACGTGGTTCTAAAGGACCTTTAAGTACGTAGTTCTAAATGACCTCTAAAAAGTTGGTTCTAAATGACCTCTAAGTACGTTGTTCTAAATATCTTCTAAGTACGTAGTTCTAAATAACCTCTAAGTACTTGGTTCTAAATGACCTCTAAGTACGTGGTTCTAAATGACCTCTAAGTAAGTGTTTCTAAATGACCCCTAAATACGTAGTTCTAAATGACCTCTAGGTACGTACCTCCAAATGACATCTAAGTAAGTGCTTCTAAATGACCTCTAAGTACGAGGTTCTATATGACCTCTAAGTACGTGGGTACTAAATGACCTCTAAGTACGTGGGTTCTAAATGACCCCTAAGTTCGTAGTTGTAAATGACCTCTAAGTACGTGGTTCTAAATGACCTCTAAGTAAGTAGTTCTAAATGACCCCTAAGTACGTAGTTCTAAATGACCTCTAAGTACGTGGTTATATATGACCTCTTAGTACGTGGTTCTAAATGACCTCTAAGTACGTGGGTTCTTCTAATGACTTCTAAGTACGTGGTTCTAAATGTCCTCTAAGTACGTGGTTCTAAATGACCTTATATACGTAGTGCTAAATAACCTCTAAATACGTAGTTCTAAATCACCTCTAAGTTACGTGGTTCTAAATGACCTCTAAGTACGTGGTTCTGAATGACCTCTAAGTTCGTGGGTTCTAAATGACCTCTTAGAACGTAGTTCTAACTGACCTCTAATTACATGGTTTTAACTATCCTCTAAGTACGTGGTTCTAAATGACCTTTAAGTACGAGGTTCTAAATGACCTCTAAGTACGTGGTTCTAAATGACCTCTAAGTACTTGGTTCTAAATGACCTCTAAGTCAGTAGTTCTAAATGACACCTAAGTACGTAGTACTAAATTACCTCTAAGTACGTAGTTCTAAATGACCTCTAAGTACGTAAGTTCTAAATGACGTCAAAGTACGTAATTCTAAACGACCTCAAATATGTGGTTCTAAATGACCTCTAAGTACTTGGTTCTAAATTAATGACCTCAGAGTACGTGGTTCTAAATGACCCCTAAGTATGTAGTTCTAAACGACCTCTAAGTATGTGGTTCTAAATGACCTCTAAGTACGTGGTTCTAAATTACCTCTAAGTACGTAGGTTCTAAATGACCTCTGAGTACGTCGTTCTAAATGACCTCTACGTACGTAGTTCTAAATGACCTCTAAGTTGTTGGTTCTAAATGACCTCTAAGTATATGGTTCTAAATGACCTCTAAGTACGAGGTTCTAAATGACCTCTAGGTACGTGGTTCTAAATGACCTCTAAGTACGTAGTTCTAAATGACATCTAAAAAGTTGGTTCTAAATGACCTTCAAGTACGTGGTTCTAAATGTCCTCTAAGTACGTGGTTCTAAATGACCTCATATACGTAGTTCTAAATGACCTCTAAGTACGTGGGTTCTAAATGACCCCTAAGTTCGTAGTTCTAAATGACCTCAAAACACGTAGTTCTAAATGACCTCTAAGTACGTAGTTCTAAATGACCTCTATGTACGTGGTTCTAAAGGACCTTTAAGTACGTAGTTCTAAATGACCTCTAAAAAGTTGGTTCTAAATGACCTCTAAGTACGTTGTTCTAAATATCTTCTAAGTACGTAGTTCTAAATAACCTCTAAGTACTTGGTTCTAAATGACCTCTAAGTACGTGGTTCTAAATTACCTCTAAGTACGTGGTTCTAAATGACCTCTAAGTACTTGGTTCTAAATGACCTCTAAGTACGTAGTTCTAAATGACCTCTAAGTTGTTGGTTCTAAATGACCTCTAAGCACGTGGTTCTAAATGACCTATAAGTACGTGGTTCTAAATGACCTCTAAGTAAGTAGTTCTAAATGACCCCTAAGTACGTAGTTCTAAATGACCTCTAAGTACGTGAATCTAAATGACCTCTAAGTACTTGTTTCTAAATGACCTCTAAGTAAGTAGTTCTAAATGACCCCTAAGTACGTAGTACTAAATGACCTCTAAGTACGTAGTTCTAAATGACCTCTAAGTACGTGGGTTCTAAATTACCTGTAAGTACGTGGGTTCTAAATGACCTCTAAGTACGTAGTTCTAAACGACCTCTAAGTGTTTGGTTCTAAATGACCTCTAAGTACGTTGGTTCTAAATGACCTCTAAGTACGTGGTTCAAAATGACCTCTAAGTACGTTGTTCTAAATGATCTCTAAGTACGTGCTTCTAAATGACCTCTAAGTACGTAGTATTAAATGACCATAAGTACGTGGATTTAAATGACCTCTAAGTGCGTGGTTCGAAATGACCTCTAAGTACTTGGTTCTAAATGACCTCTAAGTAAGTAGTTCTAAATGACCCCTAAGTATGTAGTACTAAATGACCTCTAAGTACGTAGTTCTAAATGACCTCTAAGTACGTGGGTTTTAAATTACCTCTAAGTACGTGGGTTCTAAATGACCTCTAAGAAGTTGGTTCTAAATAACCTCTAAGAACGTGGTTTCTAAATGACCTCTAAGTACGTGGGTTCTAAATGACCTCTAAGTACGTAGTTCTAAACGACCTCTAAGTGTTTGGTTCTAAATGACCTCTAAGTACGTTGGTTCTAAATGACCTCTAAGTACGTGGTTCTAAATGACCTCTAAGTACGTTGTTCTAAATGACCTCTAAGTACGTGGTTCTAAATGACCTCTATGTACGTGCTTCTAAATGACCTCTAAGTACGTAGTTCTAAATGACCATAAGTACGTGGATTTAAATGACCTTAAAGTATGTAATTCTAAATGACCTCTAAATACGTAGTTCTAAATGACCTCTAAGTATGTGGTTCTAAATGACCTCTAAGTACGTGGTTCTAAATGACCTATAAATACGTAGTTCTGAATGACCTCTAAGTACGGGGTTCAAGACGACCTCTGAGTACATGGGTCTAAATGACCTCTAAATACTTAGTTCTTAATGCCCTCTAAGTACGTGGTTCTAAATGTCCTCTAAGTCCGTGGTTCTAAATGACCTCATATACGTAGTTCTAAATGACCTCTAAGGTAGTGGTTCTAAATGACCTCTAAGGTAGTGGTTCTAAATATCCTTTAAGTACGTGGTCCTAAATGACCTCTTGGTACGTAGTTCTAAATGACCTCTAAGTAAGTAGTTCTAAATGACCTCTAAGTATGTGTTTCTAAATGACCTCTAAGTACGTAGTTCTAAATGACCTCTAAGTACGAAGTCCTAAATGACCTCTAAGAACGTAGTTCTATATTACCTCTAAGTACGTAATTCTAAATGACCTCTAGGTACGTAGTTCTAAATGACCTCAAAGTAAGTAGTTCTAAATGACCTCTAAGTATGTGGTTCTAAATGACCTCTAAGTAAGTGGTTCTAAATAACCTCTAAGTACGTGGTTCTATATGATCTCTTAGTACGTGGTTCTAAATGACCTCTAAGTACGTGGGTTCTTCTAAATGACTTCTAAGTACGTGGTTTAAAATGTCCTCTAAGTACGTGGTTCTAAATGACCTCTAAATACGTTGTTCTAAATGATCTCTAAGTACGTGGTTCTAAATGACCTCTATGTACGTGCTTCTAAATGACCTCTAAGTACGTAGTATTAAATAACCATATGTACGTGGATTTAAATGACCTCTAAGTACGTGGTTCTAAATGACCTCTAAGTACTTGGTTCTAAATGACCTCTAAGTAAGTAGTTCTAAATGACCCCTAAGTACGTAGTACTAAATGACCTCTAAGTACGTAGTTCTAAATGACCTCTAAGTACGTGGGTTCTAAATTACCTCTAAGTACGTGGGTTCTAAATGACCTCTAAGAAGTTGGTTCTAAATAACCTCTAAGAACGTGGTTTCTAAATGACCTCTAAGTACGTGGAATCTAAATGACCTCTAAGTACGTAGTTCTAAACGACCTCTAAATGTTTGGTTCTAAATGACCTCTAAGTACGTGGTTCTATATGATCTCTTAGTACGTGGTTCTAAATGACCTCTAAGTACGTGGGTTCTTCTAAATGACTTCTAAGTACGTGGTTCAAAATGTCCTCTAAGTACGTGGTTCTAAATGACCTTATATACGTAGTGCTAAATAACCTCTAAGTACGTGGTTTTAAATGACCTCTAAGTACGTGGTTTGAAATGACCTCTAAGTACGTGCTTCTAAATGACCTCTAAGTAAGTAGTTCTAAATGACCCCTAAGTACGTAGTTCTAAATGACCTCTAGGTACGTACTTCCAAATGACATCTAAGTAAGTGGTTCTATATGACCTCTAAGTACGAGGTTCTATATGACCTCTAAGTACGTGGGTACTAAATGACCTCTAAGTACGTGGGTTCTAAATGACCCCTAAGTTCGTAGTTCTAAATGACCTCTAAGTATGTGGTTCTAAATGACCTCTAAGTAAGTAGTTCTAAATGACCCCTAAGTACGTAGTTCTAAATGACCTCTAAGTACGTGGTTCTATATGACCTCTTAGTATGTGAATCTAAATGACCTCTAAGTACGTGGGTTCTTCTAATGACTTCTAAGTACGTGGTTCTAAATGTCCTCTAAGTACGTGGTTCTAAATGACCCTATATACGTAGTGCTAAATAACCTCTAAGTACGTGGTTCTAAATCACCTCTAAGTACGTGGTTCTAAATGACCTCTAAGTACGTGGTTCTGAATGACCTCTAAGTTCGTGGGTTCTAAATGACCTCTTAGAACGTAGTTCTAACTGACCTCTAATTACATGGTTTTAACTATCCTCTAAGTACGTGGTTCTAAATGACCTCTAAGTACGAGGTTCTAAATGACCTCAAAGTAAGTAGTTCAAAATGACCTCTAAGTATGTGGTTCTAAATGACCTCTAAGTAAGTGGTTCTAAATGACCTCTAAGTTCGTGGTTCTAAATGACCTCTAAGTACGTGGGTTCTTCTAAATGACTTCTAAGTACGTGGTTCAAAATGTCCTCTAAGTACGTGGTTCTAAATGACCTTATATACGTAGTGCTAAATAACCTCTAAGTACGTGGTTCTAAATGTCCTCTAAGTACGTGGTTCTAAATGACCTTATATACGTAGTGCTAAATAACCTCTAAGTACGTGGTTCTAAATCACCTCTAAGTACGTGGTTCTGAATGACCTCTAAGTTCGTGGGTTCTAAATGACCTCTTAGAACGTAGTTCTAACTGACCTCTAATTACATGGTTTTAACTATCCTCTAAGTACGTGGTTCTAAATGACCTCTAAGTACGAGGTTCTAAATAACCTCTAGGTACTTAGTTCTAAATGACCTCTAAGTAAGTAGTTCTAAATGACCTCTAAGTACGTGCTTCTAAATGACCTCTAAGTAAGTAGTTCTAAATGACCCCTAAGTACGTAGTTCTAAATGACCTCTAGGTACGTACTTCCAAATGAGATCTAAGTAAGTGGTTCTAAATGACCTCTAAGTACGTGGTCCTAAATGACCTCTAGGTACGTAGTTCTAAATGACCTCTAAGTAAGTAGTTCTAAATGACCTCTAAGTATGTGGTTCTAAATGACCTCTAAGTACGTAGTTCTAAATGACCTCTAAGAACGTAGTTCTATATTACCTCTAAGTACGTAGTTCTAAATGACCTCTAAGTACGTAGTTCTAATTGTCCTCTAAGTACGTAGTTCTAAATGACCTCAAAGTTAGTAGTTCTAAATGACCTCTAAGTATGTGGTTCTAAATGACCTCTAAGTAAGTGGTTCTAAATGACCTCTAAGTACGTGGTTCTATATGATCTCTTAGTACGTGGTTCTAAATGACCTCTAAGTACGTGGGTTCTTCTAAATGACTTCTAAGTACGTGGTTCAAAATGTCCTCTAAGTACGTGGTTCTAAATGACCTTATATACGTAGTGCTAAATAACCTCTAGGTACGTGGTTCTAAATGTCCTCTAAGTACGTGGTTCTAAATGACCTTATATACGTAGTGCTAAATAACCTCTAAGTACGTGGTTCTAAATCACCTCTAAGTACGTGGTTCTGAATGACCTCTAAGTTCGTGGGTTCTAAATGACCTCTTAGAACGTAGTTCTAACTGACCTCTAATTACATGGTTTTAACTATCCTCTAAGTACGTGGTTCTAAATGACCTCTAAGTACGAGGTTCTAAATGACCTCTAAGTACGTGGTTCTAAATGACCTCTAAGTACTTGGTTCTAAATGACCTCTAAGTCAGTAGTTCTAAATGACATCAAAGTACGTAGTTTTAAATGACCTCTAAATAGTTGGTTCTAAATGACCTCTAAGTACGTGGTTCTAAATATCTTCTAAGTACGTAGTTCTAAATGACGTCTAAGTACGTAGTTCTAATTACCTCTAGATACGTAGTTCCAAATGACCTCTAAGTAAGTGGTTCTAAATGACCTCTAAGTACGTGGTCCTAAATGACCTCTAGGTACGTAGTTCTAAATGACCTCTAAGTAAGTAGTTCTAAATGACCTCTAAGTATGTGGTTCTAAATGACCTCTAAGTACGTAGTTCTAAATGACCTCTAAGTACGAAGTCCTAAATGACCTCTAAGAACGTAGTTCTATATTACCTCTAAGTACGTAGTTCTAAATGACCTCTAAGTACGTAGTTCTAATTGACCTCTAGGTACGTAGTTCTAAATGACCTCAAAGTAAGTAGTTCTAAATGACCTCTAAGTATGTGGTTCTAAATGACCTCTAAGTAAGTGGTTCTAAATGACCTCTAAGTACGTGGTTCTATATGATCTCTTAGTACGTGGTTCTAAATGACCTCTAAGTACGTGGGTTCTTCTAAATGACTTCTAAGTACGTGGTTCAAAATGTCCTCTAAGTACGTGGTTCTAAATGACCTTATATACGTAGTGCTAAATAACCTCTAAGTACGTGGTTCTAAATGACCTCTTAGTACGTGGTTATAAATGACCTCTAAGTACGTGCTTCTAAATGACCTCTAAGTAAGTAGTTCTAAATGACCCCTAAGTACGTAGTTCTAAATGACCTCTAAGAACGTAGTTCTATATTACCTCTAAGTACGTAGTTCTAAAAGACCTCTAAGTACGTAGTTCTAATTGACCTCTAGGTACGTAGTTCTAAATGACCTCAAGGTAAGTGGTTCTAAATGACCTCTAAGTACGTGGGTTCTTCTAAATGACTTCTAAGTACGTGGTTCAAAATGTCCTCTAAGTACGTGGTTCTAAATGACCTTATATACGTAGTGCTAAATAACCTCTAAGTACGTGGTTCTAAATGACCTCTTAGTACGTGGTTATAAATGACCTCTAAGTACGTGCTTCTAAATGACCTCTAGGTAAGTAGTTCTAAATGACCCCTAAGTACGTAGTTCTAAATGACCTCTAGGTACGTACTTCCAAATGACATGTCAGTAAGTGGTTCTAAATGACCTCTAAGTACGTGGTCCTAAATGACCTCTAGGTACGTAGTTCTAAATGACCTCTAAGTAAGTATTTCTAAATGACCTCTAAGTAAGTGGTTCTAAATGACGTCTAAGTACGTGGTTCTATGTGATCTCTTAGTACGTGGTTCTAAATGACCTCTAAGTACGTGGGTTCTTCTAAATGACTTCTAAGTACGTGGTTCAAAATGTCCTCTAAGTACGTGGTTCTAAATGACCTTATATACGTAGTGCTAAATAACCTCTAAGTACTTGGTTCTAAATGTCCTCTAAGTACGTGGTTCTGAATGACCACCAAGTTCGTGGGTTCTAAATGACCTCTTAGAACGTAGTTCTAACTGACCTCTAATTACATAGTTTTAACTATCCTCTAAGTACGTGGTTCTAAATGACCTCTAAGTACGAGGTTCTAAATGACCTCTAGGTACGTAGTTCTAAATGACCTCTAAGTAAGTAGTTCTAAATGACCTCTAAGTATGTGGTTCTAAATGACCTCTAAGTACGTAGTTCTAAATGACCTCTAAGTACGAAGTCCTAAATGACCTCTAAGAACGTAGTTCTATATTACCTCTAAGTACGTAGTTCTAAATGACCTCTAAGTACGTAGTTCTAATTGACCTCTAGGTACGTAGTTCTAAATGACCTCAAAGTAAGTAGTTCTAAATGACCTCTAAGTATGTGGTTCTAAATGACCTCTAAGTAAGTGGTTCTAAATCACCTCTAAGTACGTGGTTCTAAATGACCTCTAAGTACGTGGGTTCTTCTAAATGACTTCTAAGTACGTGGTTCAAAATGTCCTCTAAGTACGTGGTTCTAAATGACCTTATATACGTAGTGCTAAATAACCTCTAAGTACGTAGTTCTAAATGTCCTCTTAGTACGTGGTTCTAAATGACCTTATATACGTAGTGCTAAATAACCTCTAAGTACGTGGTTCTAAATCACCTCTAAGTACGTGGTTCTGAATGACCTCTATGTTCGTGGGTTCTAACTGACCTCTAATTACATGGTTTTAACTATCCTCTAAGTACGTGGTTCTAAATGACCTCTAAGTACGAGGTTCTAAATGACCTCTAAGTACGTGGTTCTAAATGACATCTAAGTACTTGGTTCTAAATGACCTCTAAGTCAGTAGTTCTAAATGACACCTAAGTACGTAGTTCTAAATGACCTCTAGGTACGTACTTCCAAATGACTTCTAAGTAAGTGGTTCTTAATGACCTCTAAGTACGTGGTTCTAAATGACCTCTAACTACGTGGTTCTAAATGACCTCTAAGTACGTGCTTCTAAATGGCCTCTAGGTACGTACTTCCAAATGACATCTAAGTAAGTGGTTCTAAATGACCTCTAAGTACGTTGTTCTAAATGACCTCTAAGTATGTGGTTCTAAATGACCTCTAAGTACGTAGTTCTAAATGACCTCTAAATACTTAGTTCAAATGCCTTCTATGTACGTGGTTCCAAATGTACTCTAAGTACGTGGTTCTAAATGACCTAATATACGTAGTTCTAAATGACCTCTAAGTACGTGGTTCTAAATGACCTCTAACTACGTGGTTCTAAATGACCTCTAAGTACGTGCTTCTAAATGACCTCTAAGTAAGTAGTTCTAAATGACCCCTAAGTACGTAGTTCTAAATGACCTCTAGGTACGTACTTCCAAATGACTTTTAAGTAAGTGGTTCTAAATGTCCTCTAAGTACGTGGTTCTAAATGACCTAATATACGTAGTTCTAATGACCTCTAAGTACGTGGTTTTAAATGACCTCTAAGTACGTGTTTCTAAATGTCCTCTAAGTACGTGGTTCTAAAAGACCTCATATACGTAGTTCTAAATGACCTCTAAGTACGTGGGTTCTAAATGACCCCTATGTTCGTAGTTCTAAATGACCTCTAAATACGTAGCTCTAAATGACCTCTAAGTACGTAGTTCTAAATGACCTCTATGTACGTGGTTCTATATGACCTCTAAGTTCGTGGGCTCTAAATGACATCTGAGTACGTGGTTCTAAATGACTTCTAAGTACGTAGTTCTAAATGACCTCTAAGTTGTTGGTTCTAAATGACCTCTAAGTACGTAGTTCTAAATACCTCTAGATACGTAGTTCCAAATGACCTCTAAGTAAGTGGTTCTAAATGACCTCTAAGTACGTGGTCCTAAATGACCTCTAGGTACGTAGTTCTAAATGACCTCTAAGTAAGTAGTTCTAAATGACCTCTAAGTATGTGGTTCTAAATGACCTCTAAGTACGTAGTTCTAAATGACCTCTAAGTACGAAGTCCTAAATGACCTCTAAGAACGTAGTTCTATATTACCTCTAGGTACGTAGTTCTTAATGACCTCTAAGTACGTAGTTCTAATTGACCTCTAGGTACGTAGTTCTAAATGACCTCAAAGTAAGTAGTTCTAAATGACCTCTAAGTATGTGGTTCTAAATGACCTCTAAGTAAGTGGTTCTAAATGACCTCTAAGTACGTGGTTCTATATGATCTCTTAGTACGTGGTTTTAAATGACCTCTAAGTACGTGGGTTCTTCTAAATGACTTCTAAGTACGTAGTTCAAAATGTCCTCTAAGTACGTAGTTCTAAATGACCTTATATACGTAGTGCTAAATAACCTCTAAGTACGTGTTTCTAAATGTCCTCTAAGTACGTGGTTCTAAATGACCTTATATACGTAGTGCTAAATAACCTCTAAGTACATGGTTCTAAATCACCTCTAAGTACGTGGTTCTGAATTACCTCTAAGTTCGTGGGTTCTAAATGACCTCTTATAACGTAGTTCTAACTGACCTCTAATTACATGGTTTTAACTATCCTCTAAGTACGTGGTTCTAAATGACCTCTAAGTACGAGGTTCTAAATGACCTCTAAGTACGTGGTTCTAAATGACCTCTAACTACGTGGTTCTAAATGACCTCTAAGTACGTGCTTCTAAATGACCTCTAGGTACGTACTTCCAAATGACATTTAAGTAAGTGGTTCTAAATGACCTCTAAGTATCTATTTCTAAATGACCTCTAAGTAAGTGGTTCTAAATGACCTCTAAGTACGTGGGTTCTTCTAAATGACTTCTAAGTACGTGGTTCAAAATGTCCTCTAAGTACGTGGTTCTAAATGACCTTATATACGTAGTGCTAAATAACCTCTAAGTACGTGGTTCTAAATGACCTCTTAGTACGTGGTTATAAATGACCTCTAAGTACGTGCTTCTAAATGACCTCTAAGTAAGTAGTTCTAAATGACCCCTAAGTACGTAGTTCTAAATGACCTCTAGGTACGTACTTCCAAATGACATCTAAGTAAGTGGTTCTAAATGACCTCTAAGTACGTGGTCCTAAATGACCTCTAGGTACGTAGTTCTAAATGACCTCTAAGTAAGTAGTTCTAAATGACCTCTAAGTATGTGGTTCTAAATGACCTCTAAGTACGTGGGTTCTTCTAAATGACCCCTAAGTACGTAGTGCTAAATAACCTCTAAGTACGTGTTTCTAAATGTCCTCTAAGTACGTGGTTCTAAATGACCTTATATACGTAGTGCTAAATAACCTCTAAGTACATGGTTCTAAATCACCTCTAAGTACGTGGTTCTGAATGACCTCTAAGTTCGTGGGTTCTAAATGACCTCTAAATAGTTGGTTCTAAATGACCTCTAAGTACGTGGTTCTAATAATCTTCTAAGTACGTAGTTCTAAATGACGTCTAAGTACGTAGTTCTAAATACCTCTAGATACGTAGTTCCAAATGACCTCTAAGTAAGTGGTTCTAAATGACCTCTAAGTACGAGGTCCTAAATGACCTCTAGGTACGTAGTTCTAAATGACCTCTAAGTAAGTAGTCTAAATGACCTCTAAGTATGTGGTTCTAAATGACCTCTAAGTACGTAGTTCTTAATGACCTCTAAGTACGAAGTCCTAAATGACCTCTAAGAACGTAGTTCTATATTACCTCTAAGTACGTAGTTCTAAATGACAACTAAGTACGTAGTTCTAATTGACCTCTAGGTACGTAGTTCTAAATGACCTCAAGGTAAGTAGTTCTAAATGACCTCTAAGTATCTGGTTACAAATGACCTCTAAGTAAGTGGTTCTAAATGACCTCTAAGTACGTGGGTTCTTCTAAATGACTTCTAAATACGTGGTTCAAAATTTCTTCTAAGTACGTGGTTCTAAATGACCTTATATACGTAGTGCTAAATAACCTCTAAGTACGTGGTTCTAAATGACCTCTTAGTACGTGGTTATAAATGACCTCTAAGTACGTGCTTCTAAATGACCTCTAAGTAAGTAGTTCTAAATGACCCCTAAGTACGTAGTTCTAAATGACCTCTAGGTGCGTACTTCCAAATGACATCTAAGTAAGTGGTTCTAAATGACCTCTAAGTACGAAGTCCTAAATGACCTCTAAGAACGTAGTTCTATATTACCTCTAAGTACGTAGTTCTAAATGACCTCTAAGTACGTAGTTCTAATTGACCTCTAGGTACGTAGTTCTAAATGACCTCAAAGTAAGTAGTTCTAAATGACCTCTAAGTATGTGGTTCTAAATGACCTCTAAGTAAGTGGTTCTAAATGACCTCTAAGTACGTGGTTCTGAATGACCTCTAAGTTCGTGGGTTCTAAATGACCTCTTGGAACGTAGTTCTAACTGACCTCTAATTACATAATTTTAACTATCCTCTAAGTACGTGGTTCTAAATGACCTCTAAGTACGAGGTTCTAAATGACCTCTAAGTACGTGGTTCTAAATGACCTCTATGTACTTGGTTCTAAATGACCTCTAACTACGTGGTTCTAAATGACCTCTAAGTACGTGCTTCTAAATGACCTCTAGGTACGTACTTCCAAATGACATCTAAGTAAGTGGTTCTAAATGACCTCTAAGTACGTTGTTCTAGATGACCTCTAAGTACGTGGTTCTAAATGACCTCTATGTACGTGCTTCTAAATGACCTCTAAGTACGTAGTTTTAAATGACCATAAGTACGTAGATTTAAATGACCTTAAATTACGTAGTTCTAAATGACCTCTAAGTACGTAGTTCTAAATGACCTCTAAGTATGTGGTTCTAAATGACCTCTAAGTACGTGGTTCTAAATGACCTCTAAATACTTAGTTCAAATGCCCTCTAAGTACGTGGTTCCAAATGTCCTCTAAGTACGTGGTTCTAAATGACCTCATATACGTAGTTCTAAATGACCTCTAAGTACGTGGTTCTAAATGACCTCTAACTACGTGGTTCTAAATGACCTCTAAGTAGGTGCTTCTATATGACCTCTAAGTAAGTAGTTCTAAATGACCCCTAAGTACGTAGTTCTAAATGACCTCTAGGTACGTACTTCCAAATGACTTCTAAGTAAGTGGTTCTAAATGACCTCTAAGTAGGTGGTTCTAAATGTCCTCTAAGTACGTGGTTCTAAAAGACCTCATATACGTAGTTCTAAATGACCTCTAAGTACGTGGGTTCTAAATGACCCCTAAGTTCGTAGTTCTAAATGACCTCTAAATACGTAGCTCTAAATGAAATCTAAGTACGTAGTTCTAAATGACCTCTAAGTTGTTGGTTCTAAATGACCTCTAAGTACGTGGTTCTAAATGACCTCTCAGTACGTGGTTCAAAATGACCTCTATGTACGTGGTTCTAAATGACATCTAAGTACGTAGTTCTAAATGACCTCTAAATAGTTGGTTCTAAATGACCTCTAAGTACGTGGTTCTAAATATCTTCTAAGTACGTAGTTCTAAATGACGTCTAAGTACGTAGTTCTAAATACCTCTAGATACGTAGTTCCAAATGACCTCTAAGTAAGTGGTTCTAAATGACCTATAAGTACGTGGTCCTAAATGACATCTAAGTAAGTGGTTCTAAATGACCTCTAAGTATGTGGTTCTAAATGACCTCTAAGTAAGTAGTTCTAAATGACCTCTAAGTACGTGGTTCTATATGATCTCTTAGTACGTGGTTCTAAATGACCTCTAAGTACGTGGGTTCTTCTAAATGACTTCTAAGTACGTGGTTCAAATTGTCCTCTAAGTACGTGGTTCTAAATGACCTTATATACGTAGTGCTAAATAACCTCTAAGTACGTGGTTCTAAATGTCCTCTAAGTACGTGGTTCTAAATGACCTCATATACGTAGTTCTAAATGACCTCTAAGTACGTGGTTCTAAATGACCTCTAACTACGTGGTTCTAAATGACCTCTAAGTACGTGCTTCTAAATGACCTCTAAGTACGTACTTCCAAATGACATCTAAGTAAGTGGTTCTAAATGACCTCTAAGTACGTTGTTCTAGATGACCTCTAGGTACGTGGTTCTAAATGACCTCTAAGTACGTGCTTCTAAATGACCTCTAAGTAAGTAGTTCTAAATGACCCCTAAGTACGTAGTTCTAAATGACCTCTAGGTACGTACTTCCAAATGACTTCTAAGTAAGTGGTTCTAAATGACCTCTAAGTACGTGGTTCTAAATGTCCTCTAAGTACGTGGTTCTAAAAGACCTCATATACGTAGTTCTAAATGACCTCTAAGTACGTTGGTTCTAAATGACCCCTAAGTTCGTAGTTCTAAATGACCTCTAAATACGTAGCTCTAAATGACCTCTAAGTACGTAGTTCTAAATGACCTCTATGTACGTGGTTCTATATGACCTCTAAGTACGTGGGCTCTAAATGACATCTGAGAACGTGGTTCTAAATGACCCCTAAGTACGTAGTTCTAAATGACCTCTAGGTACGTACTTCCAAATGACATCTAAGTAAGTGGTTCTAAATGACCTCTAAGTACGTAGTCCTAAATGACCTCTAGGTACGTAGTTCTAAATGACCTCTAAGTAAGTAGTTCTAAATGACCTCTAAGTATGTGGTTCTAATAGACCTCTAAGTACGTAGTTCTAAATGACCTCTAAGTACGAAGTCCTAAATGACCTCTAAGAACGTATTTCTATATTACCTCTAAGTACGTAGTTCTAAATGACCTCTAAGTACGTAGTTCTAATTGACCTCTAGGTACGTAGTTCTAAATGACCTCAAAGTAAGTAGTTCTAAATGACCTCTAAGTATGTGGTTCTAAATGACCTCTAAGTAAGTGGTTCTAAATGACCTCTAAGTACGTGGTTCTATATGATCTCTTAGTACGTGGTTCTAAATGACCTCTAAGTACGTGGGTTCTTCTAAATGACTTCTAAGTACGTGGTTCAAAATGTCCTCTAAGTACGTGGTTCTAAATGACCTTATATACGTAGTGCTAAATAACCTCTAAGTACGTGGTTCTAAATGTCCTCTAAGTACGTGGTTCTAAATGACCTTATATACGTAGTGCTAAATAACCTCTAAGTACGTGGTTCTAAATCACCTCTAAGTACGTGGTTCTGAATGACCTCTAAGTTCGTGGGTTCTAAATGACCTCTAAGTACGTGGTTCTAAATGACCTCTAAGTACTTGGTTCTAAATGACCTCTAAGTCAGTAGTTCTAAATGACACCTAAGTCCGTGGTTCTAAATGTCCTCTAAGTACGTGGTTCTAAATGACCTCATATACGTAGTTCTAAATGACCTCTAAGTACGTGGTTCTAAATGACCTCTAACTACGTGGTTCTAAATGACCTCTAAGTTCGTGCTTCTAAATGATCTCTAGGTACGTACTTCCAAATGACATCTAAGTAAGTGGTTCTAAATGACCTCTAAGTACGTTGTTCTAGATGACCTCTAAGTACGTGGTTCTAAATGACCTCTATTTACGTGCTTCTAAATGACCTCTAAGTACGTAGTTCTAAATCACCATAAGTACGTGGATTTAAATGACCATAAAGTACGTAGTTCTAAATGACCTCTAAGTACGTAGTTCTAAATGACCTCTAAGTATGTGGTTCTAAATGACCTCTAAGTACGTGGTTCTAAATGACCTCTAAATACTTAGTTCAAATGCCCTCTAAGTACGTGGTTCCAAATGTCCTCTAAGTACGTGGTTCTAAATGACCTCATATACGTAGTTCTAAATTACCTCTAAGTACGTAGTTCTAAATGACCTCTAACTACGTGGTTCTAAATGTCCTCTAAGTACGTGGTTCTAAAAGACCTCATATACGTAGTTCTAAATGACCTCTAAGTTCGTAGTTCTAAATGACCTCTAAATACGTAGCTCTAAATGACCTCTAAGTACGTAGTTCTAAATGACCTCTATGTACGTGGTTCTATATGACCTCTAAGTACGTGGGCTCTAAATGACATCTGAGTACGTGGTTCTAAATGACCTCATATACGTAGTTCTAAATGACCTCTAAGTACGTGGGTTCTAAATGACCCCTAAGTTCGTAGTTCTAAATGACCTCTAAACACGTAGTTCTAAATGACCTCTAAGTATGTGGTTCTAAATGACCTCTAAGTACGTGGTTCTAAATGACCTCTAAATACTTAGTTCAAATGCCCTCTAAGTACGTGGTTCCAAATGTCCTCTAAGTACGTGGTTCTAAATGACCTCATATACGTAGTTCTAAATTACCTCTAAGTACGTAGTTCTAAATGACCTCTAACTACGTGGTTCTAAATGTCCTCTAAGTACGTGGTTCTAAAAGACCTCATATACGTAGTTCTAAATGACCCCTAAGTTCGTAGTTCTAAATGACCTCTAAATACGTAGCTCTAAATGACCTCTAAGTACGTAGTTCTAAATGACCTCTATGTACGTGGTTCTATATGACCTCTAAGTACGTGGGCTCTAAATGACATCTGAGTACGTGGTTCTAAATGACCTCATATACGTAGTTCTAAATGACCTCTAAGTACGTGGGTTCTAAATGACCCCTAAGTTCGTAGTTCTAAATGACCTCTAAACACGTAGTTCTAAATGACCTCTAAGTACGTAGTTCTAAATGACCTCTATGTACGTGGTTCTAAAGGACCTTTAAGTACGTAGTTCTAAATGACCTCTAAAAAGTTGGTTCTAAATGACCTCTAAGTACGTTGTTCTAAATATCTTCTAAGTACGTAGTTCTAAATAACCTCTAAGTACTTGGTTCTAAATGACCTCTAAGTACGTGGTTCTAAATGACCTCTAAGTACGTGGTTCTAAATGACCTCTAAATACTTAGTTCAAATGCCCTCTAAGTACGTGGTTCCAAATGTCCTCTAAGTACGTGGTTCTAAATGACCTCATATACGTAGTTCTAAATTACCTCTAAGTACGTAGTTCTAAATGACCTCTAACTACGTGGTTCTAAATGACCTCTAAGTACGTGCTTCTAAATGACCTCTAGGTACGTACTTCCAAATGACTTCAAAGTCAGTGGTTCTAATTGACCTCTAAGTACGTGGTTCTAAATGTCCTCTAAGTACGTGGTTCTAAAAGACCTCATATACGTAGTTCTAAATGACCTCTAAGTACGTGGGTTCTAAACGACCCCTAAGTTCGTAGTTCTAAATGACCTCTAAATACGTAGCTCTAAATGACCTCTAAGTACGTAGTTCTAAATGACCTCTATGTACGTGGTTCTATATGACCTCTAAGTACGTGGGCTCTAAATGACATCTGAGTACGTGGTTCTAAATGACCTCATATACGTAGTTCTAAATGACCTCTAAGTACGTGGGTTCTAAATGACCCCTAAGTTCGTAGTTCTAAATGACCTCTAAACACGTAGTTCTAAATGACCTCTAAGTACGTAGTTCTAAATGACCTCTATGTACGTGGTTCTAAAGGACCTTTAAGTACGTAGTTCTAAATGACCTCTAAAAAGTTGGTTCTAAATGACCTCTAAGTACGTTGTTCTAAATATCTTCTAAGTACGTAGTTCTAAATAACCTCTAAGTACTTGGTTCTAAATGACCTCTAAGTACGTGGTTCTAAATGACCTCTAAGTAAGTGTTTCTAAATGACCCCTAAATACGTAGTTCTAAATGACCTCTAGGTACGTACCTCCAAATGACATCTAAGTAAGTGCTTCTAAATGACCTCTAAGTACGAGGTTCTATATGACCTCTAAGTACGTGGGTACTAAATGACCTCTAAGTACGTGGGTTCTAAATGACCCCTAAGTTCGTAGTTGTAAATGACCTCTAAGTACGTGGTTCTAAATGACCTCTAAGTAAGTAGTTCTAAATGACCCCTAAGTACGTAGTTCTAAATGACCTCTAAGTACGTGGTTATATATGACCTCTTAGTACGTGGTTCTAAATGACCTCTAAGTACGTGGGTTCTTCTAATGACTTCTAAGTACGTGGTTCTAAATGTCCTCTAAGTACGTGGTTCTAAATGACCTTATATACGTAGTGCTAAATAACCTCTAAATACGTAGTTCTAAATCACCTCTAAGTTACGTGGTTCTAAATGACCTCTAAGTACGTGGTTCTGAATGACCTCTAAGTTCGTGGGTTCTAAATGACCTCTTAGAACGTAGTTCTAACTGACCTCTAATTACATGGTTTTAACTATCCTCTAAGTACGTGGTTCTAAATGACCTTTAAGTACGAGGTTCTAAATGACCTCTAAGTACGTGGTTCTAAATGACCTCTAAGTACTTGGTTCTAAATGACCTCTAAGTCAGTAGTTCTAAATGACACCTAAGTACGTAGTACTAAATTACCTCTAAGTACGTAGTTCTAAATGACCTCTAAGTACGTAAGTTCTAAATGACGTCAAAGTACGTAATTCTAAACGACCTCAAATATGTGGTTCTAAATGACCTCTAAGTACTTGGTTCTAAATTAATGACCTCAGAGTACGTGGTTCTAAATGACCCTCTAAGTATGTAGTTCAAAACGACCTCTAAGTATGTGGTTCTAAATGACCTCTAAGTACGTGGTTCTAAATTACCTCTAAGTACGTAGGTTCTAAATGACCTCTGAGTACGTCGTTCTAAATGACCTCTACGTACGTAGTTCTAAATGACCTCTAAGTTGTTGGTTCTAAATGACCTCTAAGTATATGGTTCTAAATGACCTCTAAGTACGAGGTTCTAAATGACCTCTAGGTACGTGGTTCTAAATGACCTCTAAGTACGTAGTTCTAAATGACATCTAAAAAGTTGGTTCTAAATGACCTTCAAGTACGTGGTTCTAAATGTCCTCTAAGTACGTGGTTCTAAATGACCTCATATACGTAGTTCTAAATGACCTCTAAGTACGTGGGTTCTAAATGACCCCTAAGTTCGTAGTTCTAAATGACCTCTAAACACGTAGTTCTAAATGACCTCTAAGTACGTAGTTCTAAATGACCTCTATGTACGTGGTTCTAAAGGACCTTTAAGTACGTAGTTCTAAATGACCTCTAAAAAGTTGGTTCTAAATGACCTCTAAGTACGTTGTTCTAAATATCTTCTAAGTACGTAGTTCTAAATAACCTCTAAGTACTTGGTTCTAAATGACCTCTAAGTACGTGGTTCTAAATGACCTCTAAGTACGTGGTTCTAAATGACCTCTAAGTACTTGGTTCTAAATGACCTCTAAGTACGTAGTTCTAAATGACCTCTAAGTTGTTGGTTCTAAATGACCTCTAAGCACGTGGTTCTAAATGACCTATAAGTACGTGGTTCTAAATGACCTCTAAGTAAGTAGTTCTAAATGACCCCTAAGTACGTAGTTCTAAATGACCTCTAAGTACGTGAATCTAAATGACCTCTAAGTACTTGTTTCTAAATGACCTCTAAGTAAGTAGTTCTAAATGACCCCTAAGTACGTAGTACTAAATGACCTCTAAGTACGTAGTTCTAAATGACCTCTAAGTACGTGGGTTCTAAATTACCTGTAAGTACGTGGGTTCTAAATGACCTCTAAGTACGTAGTTCTAAACGACCTCTAAGTGTTTGGTTCTAAATGACCTCTAAGTACGTTGGTTCTAAATGACCTCTAAGTACGTGGTTCAAAATGACCTCTAAGTACGTTGTTCTAAATGATCTCTAAGTACGTGCTTCTAAATGACCTCTAAGTACGTAGTATTAAATGACCATAAGTACGTGGATTTAAATGACCTCTAAGTGCGTGGTTCGAAATGACCTCTAAGTACTTGGTTCTAAATGACCTCTAAGTAAGTAGTTCTAAATGAAACCTAAGTATGTAGTACTAAATGACCTCTAAGTACGTAGTTCTAAATGACCTCTAAGTACGTGGGTTTTAAATTACCTCTAAGTACGTGGGTTCTAAATGACCTCTAAGAAGTTGGTTCTAAATAACCTCTAAGAACGTGGTTTCTAAATGACCTCTAAGTACGTGGGTTCTAAATGACCTCTAAGTACGTAGTTCTAAACGACCTCTAAGTGTTTGGTTCTAAATGACCTCTAAGTACGTTGGTTCTAAATGACCTCTAAGTACGTGGTTCTAAATGACCTCTAAGTACGTTGTTCTAAATGACCTCTAAGTACGTGGTTCTAAATGACCTCTATGTACGTGCTTCTAAATGACCTCTAAGTACGTAGTTCTAAATGACCATAAGTACGTGGATTTAAATGACCTTAAAGTATGTAATTCTAAATGACCTCTAAATACGTAGTTCTAAATGACCTCTAAGTATGTGGTTCTAAATGACCTCTAAGTACGTGGTTCTAAATGACCTATAAATACGTAGTTCTGAATGACCTCTAAGTACGGGGTTCAAGACGACCTCTGAGTACATGGGTCTAAATGACCTCTAAATACTTAGTTCTTAATGCCCTCTAAGTACGTGGTTCTAAATGTCCTCTAAGTCCGTGGTTCTAAATGACCTCATATACGTAGTTCTAAATGACCTCTAAGGTAGTGGTTCTAAATGACCTCTAAGGTAGTGGTTCTAAATATCCTTTAAGTACGTGGTCCTAAATGACCACTTGGTACGTAGTTCTAAATGACCTCTAAGTAAGTAGTTCTAAATGACCTCTAAGTATGTGTTTCTAAATGACCTCTAAGTATGTAGTTCTAAATGACCTCTAAGTACGAAGTCCTAAATGACCTCTAAGAACGTAGTTCTATATTACCTCTAAGTACGTAATTCTAAATGACCTCTAAGTACGTAGTTCTAATTGACCTCTAGGTACGTAGTTCTAAATGACCTCAAAGTAAGTAGTTCTAAATGACCTCTAAGTATGTGGTTCTAAATGACCTCTAAGTAAGTGGTTCTAAATGACCTCTAAGTACGTGGTTCTATATGATCTCTTAGTACGTGGTTCTAAATGACCTCTAAGTACGTGGGTTCTTCTAAATGACTTCTAAGTACGTGGTTTAAAATGTCCTCTAAGTACGTGGTTCTAAATGACCTTATATACGTAGTGCTAAATAACCTCTAAGTACGTGGTTTTAAATGACCTCTAAGTACGTGGTTTGAAATGACCTCTAAGTACGTGCTTCTAAATGACCTCTAAGTAAGTAGTTCTAAATGACCCCTAAGTACGTAGTTCTAAATGACCTCTAGGTACGTACTTCCAAATGACATCTAAGTAAGTGGTTCTATATGACCTCTAAGTACGAGGTTCTATATGACCTCTAAGTACGTGGGTACTAAATGACCTCTAAGTACGTGGGTTCTAAATGACCCCTAAGTTCGTAGTTCTAAATGACCTCTAAGTACGTGGTTCTAAATGACCTCTAAGTAAGTAGTTCTAAATGACCCCTAAGTACGTAGTTCTAAATGACCTCTAAGTACGTGGTTCTATATGACCTCTTAGTATGTGGTTCTAAATGACCTCTAAGTACGTGGGTTCTTCTAATGACTTCTAAGTACGTGGTTCTAAATGTCCTCTAAGTACGTGGTTCTAAATGACCCTATATACGTAGTGCTAAATAACCTCTAAGTACGTGGTTCTAAATCACCTCTAAGTACGTGGTTCTAAATGACCTCTAAGTACGTGGTTCTGAATGACCTCTAAGTTCGTGGGTTCTAAATGACCTCTTAGAACGTAGTTCTAACTGACCTCTAATTACATGGTTTTAACTATCCTCTAAGTACGTGGTTCTAAATGACCTCTAAGTACGAGGTTCTAAATGACCTCTAAGTACGTGGTTCAAAATGACCTCTAAGTACTTGGTTCTAAATGACCTCTATGTACGTGGTTCTATATGACCTCTAAGTACGTGGGCTCTAAATGACATCTGAGTACGTGGTTCTAAATGACCTCTAAGTACGTAGTTCTAAATGACCTCTAAGTTGTTGGTTCTAAATGACCTCTAAGTACGTGGTTCTAAATGACCTCTCAGTACGTGGTTCTAAATGACCTCTAAGTACGTGGTTCTAAATGACATCTAAGTACGTAGTTCTAAATGACCTCTAAATAGTTGGTTCTAAATGAACTCTAAGTACGTGGTTCTAAATATCTTCTAAGTACGTAGTTCTAAATGACGTCTAAGTACGAAGTCCTAAATGACCCCTAAGTACGTGGTCCTTAATGACCTCTAGGTACGTAGTTCTAAATGACCTCTAAGTAAGTAGTTCTAAATGACCTCTAAGTATGTGGTTCTAAATGACCTCTAAGTACGTAGTTCTAATTGACCTCTAGGTACGTAGTTCTAAATGACCTCAAAGTAAGTGGTTCTAAATGACCTCTAAGTACGTGGTTCAATATGATCTCTTAGTACGTGGTTCTAAATGACCTCTAAGTACGTAGGTTCTTCTAAATGACTTCTAAGTACGTGGTTCAAAATGTCCTCTAAGTACGTGGTTCTAAATGACCTTATATACGTAGTGCTAAATAACCTCTAAGTACGTAGTTCTAAATGTCCTCTAAGTACGTGGTTCTAAATGACCTTATATACGTAGTGCTAAATAACCTCTAAGTACATGGTTCTAAATCACCTCTAAGTACGTGGTTCTGAATGACCTCTAAGTTCGTTTGTTCTAAATGACCTCTTATAACGTAGTTCTAACTGACCTCTAATTACATGGTTTTAACTATCCTCTAAGTACGTGGTTCTAAATGACCTCTAAGTACGAGGTTCTAAATGACCTCTAAGTACGTGGTTCTAAATGACCTCTAAGTACTTGGTTCTAAATGACCTCTAAGTCAGTAGTTCTAAATGACACCTAAGTACGTGGTTCTAAATGTCCTCTAAGTACGTGGTTCTAAATGACCTCATATACGTAGTTCTAAATGACCTCTAAGTACGTGGTTCTAAATGACCTCTAACTACGTGGTTCTAAATGACCTCTAAGTACGTGCTTCTAAATGACCTCTAGGTACGTACTTCCAAATGACATCTAAGTAAGTGGTTCTAAATGACCTCTAAGTACGTTGTTCTAGATGACCTCTAAGTACGTGGTTCTAAATGACCTCTATGTACGTGCTTCTAAATGACCTCTAAGTACGTAGTTCTAAATGACCATAAGTACGTGGATTTAAATGACCTTAAAGTACGTAGTTCTAAATGACCTCTAAGTACGTAGTTCTAAATGACCTCTAAGTATGTGGTTCTAAATGACCTCTAAGTACGTGGTTCTAAATGACCTCTAAATACTTATTTCAAATGCCCTCTAAGTACGTGGTTCTAAATGTCCTCTAAGTACGTGGTTCTAAATGACCTCATATACGTAGTTCTAAATGACCTCTAAGTACGTGGTTCTAAATGACCTCTAACTACGTGGTTCTAAATGACCTCTAAGTACGTGCTTCCAAATGACCTCTAAGTAAGTAGTTCTAAATGACCCCTAAGTACGTAGTTCTAAATGACCTCTAGGTACGTACTTCCAAATGACTTCTAAGTAAGTGGTTCTAAATGACCTCTAAGTACGTGGTTCTAAATGTCCTCTAAGTACGTGGTTCTAAAAGACCTCATATACGTAGTTCTAAATGACCTCTAAGTACGTGGGTTCTAAATGACCCCTAAGTTCGTAGTTCTAAATGACCTCTAAATACGTAGCTCTAAATGACCTCTAAGTACGTAGTTCTAAATGACCTCTATGTACGTGGTTCTATATGACCTCTAAGTACGTGGGCTCTAAATGACATCTGAGTACGTGGTTCTAAATGACCTCTAAGTACGTAGTTCTAAATGACCTCTAAGTTGTTGGTTCTAAATGACCTCTAAGTACGTGGTTCTAAATGACCTCTCAGTACGTGGTTCTAAATGACCTCTAAGTACGTGGTTCTAAATGACATCTAAGTACGTAGTTCTAAATGACCTCTAAATAGTTGGTTCTAAATGACCTCTAAGTACGTGGTTCTAAATATCTTCTAAGTACGTAGTTCTAAATACCTAAAGATACGTAGTTCCAAATGACCTCTAAGTAAGTGGTTCTAAATGACCTCTAAGTACGTGGTCCTAAATGACCTCTAAGTACGTAGTTCTAAATGACCTCTATTTAAGTAGTTCTAAATGACCTCTAAGTATGTGGTTCTAAATGACCTCTAAGTACGTAGTTCTAAATGACCTCTAAGTACGAAGTCCTAAATGACCCCTAAGTACGTGGTCCTAAATGACCTCTAGGTACGTAGTTCTAAATGACCTCTAAGTAAGTAGTTCTAAATGACCTCTAAGTATGTGGTTCTAAATGACCTCTAAGTACGTAGTTCTAATTGACCTCTAGGTACGTAGTTCTAAATGACCTCAAAGTAAGTAGTTCTAAATGACCTCTAAGTATGTGGTTTTAAATGACCTCTAAGTAAGTGGTTCTAAATGACCTCTAAGTACGTGGTTCAATATGATCTCTTAGTACGTGGTTCTAAATGACCTCTAAGTACGTGGGTTCTTCTAAATGACTTCTAAGTACGTGGTTCAAAATGTCCTCTAAGTACGTGGTTCTAAATGACCTTATATACGTAGTGCTAAATAACCTCTAAGTACGTGGTTCTAAATGTCCTCTAAGTACGTGGTTCTAAATGACCTTATATACGTAGTGCTTAATAACCTCTAAGTACATGGTTCTAAATCACCTCTAAGTACGTGGTTCTGAATGACCTCTAAGTTCGTGGGTTCTAAATGACCTCTTATAACGTAGTTCTAACTGACCTCTAATTACATGGTTTTAACTATCCTCTAAGTACGTGGTTCTAAATGACCTCTAAGTACAAGGTTCTAAATAACCTCTAAGTACGTGGTTCTAAATGACCTCTAAGTACTTGGTTCTAAATGACCTCTAAGTCAGTAGTTCTAAATGACACCTAAGTACGTGGTTCTAAATGTTCTCTAAGTACGTGGTTCTAAATGACCTCATATACGTAGCTCTAAATGACCTCTAAGTACGTAGTTCTAAATGACCTCTATGTACGTGGTTCTATATGACCTCTAAGTACGTGGGCTCTAAATGACATCTGAGTACGTGGTTCTAAATGACCTCTAAGTACGTAGTTCTAAATGACATCTAAGTTGTTGGTTCTAAATGACCTCTAAGTACGTGGTTCTAAATGACCTCTCAGTACGTGGTTCTAAATGACCTCTAAGTACGTGGTTCTAAATGACATCTAAGTACGTAGTTCTAAATGACCTCTAAATAGTTGGTTCTAAATGACCTCTAAGTACGTGGTTCTAAATGACCTCTAAGTACGTGGTTCTAAATGACCTCTAAGTACTTGGTTCTAAATGACCTCTAAGTCAGTAGTTCTAAATGACACCTAAGTACGTGGTTCTAAATGTCCTCTAAGTACGTGGTTCTAAATGACCTCATATACGTAGTTCTAAATGACCTCTAAGTACGTGGTTATAAATGACCTCTAACTACGTGGTTCTAAATGACCTCTAAGTACGTGCTTCTAAATGACCTCTAGGTACGTACTTCCAAATGACATCTAAGTAAGTGGTTCTAAATGACCTCTAAGTACGTTGTTCTAGATGACGTCTAAGTACGTGGTTCTAAATGACCTCTATGTACGTGCTTCTAAATGACCTCTAAGTACGTAGTTCTAAATGACCATAAGTACGTGGATTTAAATGACCTTAAAGTACGTAGTTCTAAATGACCTCTAAGTACGTAGTTCTAAATGACCTCTAGGTACGTACTTCCAAATGACTTCTAAGTAAGTGGTTCTAAATGACCTCTAAGTACGTGGTTCTAAATGTCCTCTAAGTACGTGGTTCTAAAAGACCTCATATACGTAGTTCTAAATGACCTCTAAGTACGTGGGTTCTAAATGACCCCTAAGTTCGTAGTTCTAAATGACCTCTAAATACGTAGCTCTAAATGACCTCTAAGTACGTAGTTCTAAATGACCTCTATGTACGTGGTTCTATATGACCTCTAAGTACGTGGGCTCTAAATGACATCTGAGTACGTGGTTCTAAATGACCTCTAAGTACGTAGTTCTAAATGACCTCTAAGTACGTGGTTCTAAATAACCTCTAACTACGTGGTTCTAAATGACCTCTAAGTACGTGCTTTTAAATGACCTCTAGGTACGTACTTCCAAATGACATCTAAGTAAGTGGTTCTAAATGACCTCTAAGTACGTTGTTCTAGATGACCTCTAAGTACGTGGTTCTAAATGACCTCTATGTACGTGCTTCTAAATGACCTCTAAGTACGTAGTTCTAAATGACCATAAGTACGTGGATTTAAATGACCTTAAAGTACGTAGTTCTAAATGACCTCTAAGTACGTAGTTCTAAATGACCTCTAGGTACGTACTTCCAAATGACTTCTAAGTAAGTGGTTCTAAATGACCTCTAAGTACGTGGTTCTAAATGTCCTCTAAGTCCGTGGTTCTAAAAGACCTCATATACGTAGTTCTAAATGACCTCTAAGTACGTGGGTTCTAAATGACCCCTAAGTTCGTAGTTCTAAATGACCTCTAAATACGTAGCTCTAAATGACCTCTAAGTACGTAGTTCCAAATGACCTCTATGTACGTGGTTCTATATGACCTCTAAGTACGTGGGCTCTAAATGACATCTGAGTACGTGGTTCTAAATGACCTCTAAGTACGTAGTTCTAAATGACCTCTAAGTTGTTGGTTCAAAATGACCTCTAAGTACGTGGTTCTAAATGACCTCTCAGTACGTAGTTCTAAATGACGTCTAAGTACGTAGTTCTAAATACCTCTAGATACGTAGTTCCAAATGACCTCTAAGTAAGTGGTTCTAAATGACCTCTAAGTACGTGGTCCTAAATGACCTCTAGGTACGTAGTTCTAAATGACCTCTAAGTAAGTAGTTCTAAATGACCTCTAAGTATGTAGTTCTAAATGACCTCTAAGTACGTAGTTCTAAATGACCTCTAAAAACGAAGTCCTAAATGACCTCTAAGAACGTAGTTCTATATTACCTCTAAGTACGTAGTTCTAAATGACCTCTAAGTACGTAGTTCTAATTGACCTCTAGGTACGTAGTTCTAAATGACCTCAAAGTAAGTAGTTCTAAATGACCTCTAAGAATGTGGTTCTAAATGACCTCTAAGTAAGTGGTTCTAAATGACCTCTAAGTACGTGGTTCTATATGATCTCTTAGTACGTGGTTCTAAATGACCTCTAAGTACGTGGGTTTTTCTAAATGACTTCTAAGTACGTGGTTCAAAATGTCCTCTAAGTACGTGGTTCTAAATGACCTTATATACGTAGTGCTAAATAACCTCTAAGTACGTGGTTCTAAATGTCCTCTAAGTACGTGGTTTTAATGACCCTATATACGTAGTGCTAAATAACCTTTAAGTACGTGGTTCTAAATCACCTCTAAGTACGTGGTTCTGAATGACCTCAAAGTTCGTGGGTTCTAAATGACCTCTTAGAACGTAGTTCTAACTGACCTCTAATTACATGGTTTTAACTATCCTCTAAGTACGTCGTTCTAAATGACCTCTAAGTACGAGGTTCTAAATGACCTTTAAGTAAGTGGTTCTAAATGACCTCTAAGTACTTGGTTCTAAATGACCTCTAAGTCAGTAGTTCTAAATGACACCTAAGTACGTGGTTCTAAATGTCCTCTAAGTACGTGGTTCTAAATGACCTCATATACGTAGTTCTAAATGACCTCTAAGTACGTGGTTCTAAATGACCTCTAACTACGTGGTTCTAAATGTCCTCTAAGTACGTGGTTCTAAAAGACCTCATATACGTAGTTCTAAATGACCTCTAAGTACGTGGGTTCTAAATGACCCCTAAGTTCGTAGTTCTAAATGACCTCTAAATACGTAGCTCTAAATGACCTCTAAGTACGTAGTTCCAAATGACCTCTATGTACGTGGTTCTATATGACCTCTAAGTACGTGGGCTCTAAATGACATCTGAGTACGTGGTTCTAAATGACCTCTAAGTACGTAGTTCTAAATGACCTCTAAGTTGTTGGTTCAAAATGACCTCTAAGTACGAGGTTCTAAATAACCTCTAAGTACGTGGTTCTAAATGACCTCTAAGTACTTGGTTCTAAATGACCTCTAAGTCAGTAGTTCTAAATGACACCTAAGTACGTGGTTCTAAATGTTCTCTAAGTACGTGGTTCTAAATGACCTCATATACGTAGTTCTAAATGACCTCTAAATACGTAGCTCTAAATGACCTCTAAGTACGTAGTTCTAAATGACCTCTATGTACGTGGTTCTATATGACCTCTAAGTACGTGGGCTCTAAATGACATCTGAGTACGTGGTTCTAAATGACCTCTAAGTACGTAGTTCTAAATGACATCTAAGTTGTTGGTTCTAAATGACCTCTAAGTACGTGGTTCTAAATGACCTCTCAGTACGTGGTTCTAAATGACCTCTAAGTACGTGGTTCTAAATGACATCTAAGTACGTAGTTCTAAATGACCTCTAAATAGTTGGTTCTAAATGACCTCTAAGTACGTGGTTCTAAATGACCTCTAAGTACGTGGTTCTAAATGACCTCTAAGTACTTGGTTCTAAATGACCTCTAAGTCAGTAGTTCTAAATGACACCTAAGTACGTGGTTCTAAATGTCCTCTAAGTACGTGGTTCTAAATGACCTCATATACGTAGTTCTAAATGACCTCTAAGTACGTGGTTATAAATGACCTCTAACTACGTGGTTCTAAATGACCTCTAAGTACGTGCTTCTAAATGACCTCTAGGTACGTACTTCCAAATGACATCTAAGTAAGTGGTTCTAAATGACCTCTAAGTACGTTGTTCTAGATGACGTCTAAGTACGTGGTTCTAAATGACCTCTATGTACGTGCTTCTAAATGACCTCTAAGTACGTAGTTCTAAATGACCATAAGTACGTGGATTTAAATGACCTTAAAGTACGTAGTTCTAAATGACCTCTAAGTACGTAGTTCTAAATGACCTCTAGGTACGTACTTCCAAATGACTTCTAAGTAAGTGGTTCGAAATGACCTCTAAGTACGTGGTTCTAAATGTCCTCTAAGTACGTGGTTCTAAAAGACCTCATATACGTAGTTCTAAATGACCTCTAAGTACGTGGGTTCTAAATGACCCCTAAGTTCGTAGTTCTAAATGACCTCTAAATACGTAGCTCTAAATGACCTCTAAGTACGTAGTTCTAAATGACCTCTATGTACGTGGTTCTATATGACCTCTAAGTACGTGGGCTCTAAATGACATCTGAGTACGTGGTTCTAAATGACCTCTAAGTACGTAGTTCTAAATGACCTCTAAGTACGTGGTTCTAAATGACCTCTAACTACGTGGTTCTAAATGACCTCTAAGTACGTGCTTTTAAATGACCTCTAGGTACGTACTTCCAAATGACCTCTAAGTACGTTGTTCTAGATGACCTCTAAGTACGTGGTTCTAAATGACCTCTATGTACGTGCTTCTAAATGACCTCTAAGTACGTAGTTCTAAATGACCATAAGTACGTGGATTTAAATGACCTTAAAGTACGTAGTTCTAAATGACCTCTAAGTACGTAGTTCTAAATGACCTCTAGGTACGTACTTCCAAATGACTTCTAAGTAAGTGGTTCTAAATGACCTCTAAGTACGTGGTTCTAAATGTCCTCTAAGTACGTGGTTCTAAAAGACCTCATATACGTAGTTCTAAATGACCTCTAAGTACGTGGGTTCTAAATGACCCCTAAGTTCGTAGTTCTAAATGACCTCTAAATACGTAGCTCTAAATGACCTCTAAGTACGTAGTTCCAAATGACCTCTATGTACGTGGTTCTATATGACCTCTAAGTACGTGGGCTCTAAATGACATCTGAGTACGTGGTTCTAAATGACCTCTAAGTACGTAGTTCTAAATGACCTCTAAGTTGTTGGTTCAAAATGACCTCTAAGTACGTGGTTCTAAATGACCTCTCAGTACGTAGTTCTAAATGACGTCTAAGTACGTAGTTCTAAATACCTCTAGATACGTAGTTCCAAATGACCTCTAAGTAAGTGGTTCTAAATGACCTCTAAGTACGTGGTCCTAAATGACCTCTAGGTACGTAGTTCTAAATGACCTCTAAGTAAGTAGTTCTAAATGACCTCTAAGTATGTGGTTCTAAATGACCTCTAAGTACGTAGTTCTAAATGACCTCTAAGTACGAAGTCCTAAATGACCTCTAAGAACGTAGTTCTATATTACCTCTAAGTACGTAGTTCTAAATGACCTCTAAGTACGTAGTTCTAATTGACCTCTAGGTACGTAGTTCTAAATGACCTCAAAGTAAGTAGTTCTAAATGACCTCTAAGAATGTGGTTCTAAATGACCTCTAAGTAAGTGGTTCTAAATGACCTCTAAGTACGTGGTTCTATATTATGATTTCTTAGTACGTGGTTCTAAATGACCTCTAAGTACGTGGGTTTTTCTAAATGACTTCTAAGTACGTGGTTCAAAATGTCCTCTAAGTACGTGGTTCTAAATGACCTTATATACGTAGTGCTAAATAACCTCTAAGTACGTGGTTCTAAATGTCCTCTAAGTACGTGGTTTTAATGACCTTATATACGTAGTGCTAAATAACCTCTAAGTACGTGGTTCTAAATCACCTCTAAGTACGTGGTTCTGAATGACCTCAAAGTTCGTGGGTTCTAAATGACCTCTTAGAACGTAGTTCTAACTGACCTCTAATTACATGGTTTTAACTATCCTCTAAGTACGTCGTTCTAAATGACCTCTAAGTACGAGGTTCTAAATGACCTCTAAGTAAGTGGTTCTAAATGACCTCTAAGTACTTGGTTCTAAATGACCTCTAAGTCAGTAGTTCTAAATGACACCTAAGTACGTGGTTCTAAATGTCCTCTAAGTACGTGGTTCTAAATGACCTCATATACGTAGTTCTAAATGACCTCTAAGTACGTGGTTCTAAATGACCTCTAACTACGTGGTTCTAAATGACCTCTAAGTACGTGCTTCTAAATGACCTCTAAGTACGTACTTCCAAATGACATCTAAGTAAGTGGTTCTAAATGACCTCTAAGTACGTTGTTCTAGATGACCTCTAAGTACGTGGGCTCTAAATGACATCTGAGTACGTGGTTCTAAATGACCTCTAAGTACGTAGTTCTAAATGACCTCTAAGTACGTGGTTCTAAATGACCTCTAAATAGTTGGTTCTAAATGACCTCTAAGTTCGTGGTTCTAAATATCTTCTAAGTACGTAGTTCTAAATGACGTCTAAGTACGTAGTTCAAAATACCTCTAGATACGTAGTGCCAAATGACCTCTAAGTAAGTGGTTCTAAATGACCTCTAAGTACGTGGTCCTAAATGACCTCTAGGTACGTAGTTCTAAATGACCTCTAAGTAAGTAGTTATAAATGACCTCTAAGTATGTGGTTCTAAATGACCTCTAAGTACGTAGTTCTAAATGACCTCTAAGTACGAAGTCCTAAATGACCTCTAAGAACGTAGTTCTATATTACCTCTAAGTACGTAGTTCTAAATGACCTCTAAGTACGTAGTTCTAATTGACCTCTAGGTACGTAGTTCTAAATGACCTCAAAGTAAGTAGTTCTAAATGAAATCTATGTATGTGGTTCTAAATGACCTCTAAGTAAGTGGTTCTAAATGACCTCTAAGTACGTAGTTCTAATTGACCTCTAGGTACGTAGTTCTAAATGACCTCAAAGTAAGTAGTTCTAAATGACCTCTAAGTATGTGGTTCTAAATGACCTCTAAGTAAGTGGTTCTAAATGACCTCTAAGTACGTGGTTCTATATGATCTCTTAGTACGTGGTTCTAAATGACCTCTAAGTACGTGGGTTCTTCTAAATGACTTCTAAGTACGTGGGTCAAAATGTCCTCTAAGTACGTGGTTCTAAATGACCTTATATACGTAGTGCTAAATAACCTCTAAGTGCGTGGTTCTAAATCACCTCTAAGTACGTGGTTCTGAATGACCTCTAAGTTCGTGGGTTCTAAATGACCTCTTAGAACGTAGTTCTAACTGACCTCTAATTACATGGTTTTAACTATCCTCTAAGTACGTGGTTCTAAATGACCTCTAGGTACGAGGTTCTAATTGCCCTCTAAGTACGTGGTTCTAAATGACCTCTAAGTACTTGGTTCTAAATGACCTCTAAGTCAGTATTTCTAAATGACACCTAAGTACGTGGTTCTAAATGTCCTCTAAGTACGTGGTTCTAAATGACCTCATATACGTAGTTCTAAATGACCTCTAAGTACGTGGTTCTAAATGACCTCTAACTACGTGGTTCTAAATGACCTCTAAGTACGTGCTTCTAAATGACCTCTAGGTACGTACTTCCAAATGACATCTAAGTAAGTGGTTCTAAATGACCTCTAAGTACGTTGTTCTAGATGACCTCTAGGTACGTGGTTCTAAATGACCTCTAAGTACGTGCTTCTAAATGACCTCTAAGTAAGTAGTTCTAAATGACCCCTAAGTACGTAGTTCTAAATGACCTCTAGGTACGTACTTCCAAATGACTTCTTAGTAAGTGGTTCTAAATGACCTCTAAGTACGTGGCTCTAAATGTCCTCTAAGTACGTGGTTCTAAAAGACCTCATATACGTAGTTCTAATTGACCTCTAAGTACGTGGGTTCTAAATGACCCCTAAGTTTGTAGTTCTAAATAACCTCTAAATACGTAGCTCTAAATGACCTCTAAGTACGTAGTTCTAAATGACCTCTATGTACGTGGTTCTATATGACCTCTAAGTACGTGGGCTCTAAATGACACCTGAGTACGTGGTTCTAAATGACCCCTAAGTACGTAGTTCTAAATGACCTCTAGGTACGTACTTCCAAATGACATCTAAGTAAGTGGTTCTAAATGACCTCTAAGTACGTAGTCCTAAATGACCTCTAGGTACGTAGTTCTAAATGACCTGTAAGTAAGTTGTTCTAAATGACCTCTAAGTATGTGGTTCTAATAGACCTCTAAGTACGTAATTCTAAATGACCTCTAAGTACAAAGTCCTAAATGACCTCTAAGAACGTAGCTCTATATTACCTCTAAGTACGTAGTTCTAAATGACCTCTAAGTACGTAGTTCTAATTGACCTCTAGGTACGTAGTTCTAAATGACCTCAAAGTAAGTAGTTCTAAATGACCTCTAAGTATGTGGTTCTAAATGACCTCTAAGTAAGTGGTTCTAAATGACCTCTAAGTACGTGGTTTTATATGATCTCTTAGTACGTGGTTCTAAATGACCTCTAAGTACGTGGGTTCTTCTAAATGACTTCTAAGTACGTGGTTCAAAATGTCCTCTAAGTACGTGATTCTAAATGACCTTATATACGTAGTGCTAAATAACCTCTAAGTACGTGGTTCTAAATGTCCTCTAAGTACGTGGTTCTAAATGACCTTATATACGTAGTGCTAAATAACCTCTAAGTACGTGGTTCTAAATCACCTCTAAGTACGTGGTTCTGAATGACCTCTAATTTCGTGGGTTCTAAATGACCTCTTAGAACGTAGTTCTAACTGACCTCTAATTACATGGTTTTAACTATCCTCTAAGTACGTGGTTCTAAATGACCTCTAAGTACGAGGTTCTAAATGACCTCTAAGTAAGTGGTTCTAAATTACCTCTAAGTACTTGGTTCTAAATGACCTCTAAGTCAGTAGTTCTAAATGACACCTAAGTACGTGGTTCTAAATGTCCTCTAAGTACGTGGTTCTAAATGACCTCATATACGTAGTTCTAAATGACCTCTAAGTACGTGGTTCTAAATGACCTCTAACTACGTGGTTCTAAATGACCTCTAAGTACGTGCTTCTAAATGACCTCTAGGTACGTACTTCCAAATGACATCTAAGTAAGTGGTTCTAAATGACCTCTAAGTACGTTGTTCTAGATGACCTCTAAGTACGTGGTTCTAAATGACCTCTATGTACGTGCTTCTAAATTACCTCTAAGTACGTAGTTCTAAATCACCATAAGTACGTGGATTTAAATGACCATAAAGTAAGTAGTTCTAAATGACCTCTAAGTACGTAGTTCTAAATGACCTCTAAGTATGTGGTTCTAAATGACCTCTAAGTACGTGGTTCTAAATAACCTCTAAATACTTAGTTCAAATGCCCTCTAAGTACGTGGTTCCAAATGTCCTCTAAGTACGTGGTTCTATATGACCTCATATACGTAGTTCTAAATGACCTCTAAGTAAGTAGTTATAAATGACCCCTAAGTACGTAGTTCTAAATGACCTCTAGGTACGTACTTCCAAATGACTTCTAAGTAAGTGGTTCTAATTGACCTCTAAGTACGTGGTTCTAAATGTCCTCTAAGTACGTGGTTCTAAAAGACCTCATATACGTAGTTCTAAATGACCTCTAAGTACGTGGGTTCTAAATGACCCCTAAGTTCGTAGTTCTAAATGACCTCTAAATACGTAGCTCTAAAAGACCTCTAAGTACGTAGCTCTAAATGACCTCTATGTACGTGGTTGTATATGACCTCTAAGTACGTGGGCTCTAAATGACATCTGAGTACGTGGTTCTAAATGACCTCTAAGTACGTGGTTCTAAATGACCTATAAATACGTAGTTCTGAATGACCTCTAAGTACGGGGTTCAAGACGACCTCTGAGTACATGGGTCTAAATGACCTCTAAATACTTAGTTCTTAATGCCCTCTAAGTACGTGGTTCTAAATGTCCTCTAAGTCCGTGGTTCTAAATGACCTCATATACGTAGTTCTAAATGACCTCTAAGGTAGTGGTTCTAAATGACCTCTAAGGTAGTGGTTCTAAATATCCTTTAAGTACGTGGTCCTAAATGACCTCTTGGTACGTAGTTCTAAATGACCTCTAAGTAAGTAGTTCTAAATGACCTCTAAGTACGTAGTTCTAAATGACCTCTATGTACGTGGTTCAAAAGGACCTTTAAGTACGTAGTTCTAAATGACCTCTAAAAAGTTGGTTCTAAATGACCTCTAAGTAAGTGGTTCTAAATGACCTCTAAGTACGTGGTTCTATATGATCTCTTAGTACGTGGTTCTAAATGACCTCTATGTACGTGGTTCAAAAGGACCTTTAAGTACGTAGTTCTAAATGACCTCTAAAAAGTTGGTTCTAAATGACCTCTAAGTAAGTGGTTCTAAATGACCTCTAAGTACGTGGTTCTATATGATCTCTTAGTACGTGGTTCTAAATGACCTCTAAGTACGTGGTTCTAAATGACCTTATATACGTAGTGCTAAATAACCTCTAAGTACGTGGTTCTAAATCACCTCTAAGTACGTGGTTCTAAATGACCTCTAGGTACGAGGTTCTAATTGACCTCTAAGTACGTGGTTCTAAATGACCTCTAAGTACTTGGTTCTAAATGACCTCTAAGTCAGTATTTCTAAATGACACCTAAGTACGTGGTTCTAAATGTCCTCTAAGTACGTGGTTCTAAATGACCTCATATACGTAGTTCTAAATGACCTCTAAGTACGTGGTTCTAAAAGACCCTAACTACGTGGTTCTAAATGACCTCTAAGTACGTGCTTCTAAATGACCTCTAGGTACGTACTTCCAAATGACATCTAAGTAAGTGGTTCTAAATGACCTCCAAGTACGTTGTTCTAGATGACCTCTAGGTACGTGGTTCTAAATGACCTCTAAGTACGTGCTTCTAAATGACCTCTAAGTAAGTAGTTCTAAATGACCCCTAAGTACGTAGTTCTAAATGACCTCTAGGTACGTACTTCCAAATGACTTCTAAGTAAGTGGTTCTAAATTATCTCTAAGTACGTGGCTCTAAATGTCCTCTAAGTACGTGGTTCTAAAAGACCTCATATACGTAGTTCTAATTGACCTCTAAGGACGTGGGTTCTAAATGACCCCTAAGTTCGTAGTTCTAAATGACCTCTAAATACGTAGCTCTAAATGACCTCTAAGTACGTAGTTCAAATGACCTCTATGTACGTGGTTCTATATGACCTCTAAGTACGTGGGCTCTAAATGACATCTGAGTACGTGGTTCTAAATGACCCCTAAGTACGTAGTTCTAAATAACCTCTAGGTACGTACTTCCAAATGACATCTAAGTAAGTGGTTCTAAATGACCTCTAAGTACGTAGTCCTAAATGACCTCTAGGTACGTAGTTCTAAATGACCTCTAAGTAAGTAGTTCTAAATGACCTCTAAGTATGTGGTTCTAATAGACCTCTAAGTACGTAGTTCTAAATGACCTCTAAGTACGAAGTCCTAAATGACCTCTAAGAACGTAGTTCTATATTACCTCTAAGTACGTAGTTCTAAATGACCTCTAAGTACGTAGTTCTAATTGACCTCTAGGTACGTAGTTCTAAATGACCTCAAAGTAAGTAGTTCTAAATGACCTCTAAGTATTCGGTTCTAAATGACCTCTAAGTAAGTGGTTCTAAATGACCTCTAAGTACGTGGTTCTATATGATCTCTTAGTACGTGGTTCTAAATGACCTCTAAGTACGTGGGTTCTTCTAAATGACTTCTAAGTACGTGGTTCAAAATGTCCTCTAAGTACGTGGTTCTAAATGACCTTATATACGTAGTGCTAAATAACCTCTAAGTACTTGGTTCTAAATGTCCTCTAAGTACGTGGTTCTAAATGACCTTATATACGTAGTGCTAAATAACCTCTAAGTACGTGGTTCCAAATGTCCTCTAAGTACGTGGTTCTAAATGACCTCATATACGTAGTTCTAAATGACCTCTAAGTACGTAGTTCTAAATGACCTCTAACTACGTGGTTCTAAATGACCTCTAAGTACGTGCTTCTAAATGACCTCTAAGTAAGTAGTTATAAATGACCCCTAAGTACGTAGTTCTAAATGACCTCTAGGTACGTACTTCCAAATGACTTCTAAGTAAGTGGTTCTAATTGACCTCTAAGTACGTGGTTCTAAATGTCCTCTAAGTACGTGGTTCTAAAAGACCTCATATACGTAGTTCTAAATGACCTCTAAGTACGTGGGTTCTAAATGACCCCTAAGTTCGTAGTTCTAAATGACCTCTAAATACGTAGCTCTAAATGACCTCTAAGTACGTAGTTCTAAATGACCTCTATGTACGTGGTTCTAAATGACCTCTAAGTACGTAGTTCTAAATGACCTCTAAGTTGTTGGTTCTAAATGACCTCTAAGTACGTGGTTCTAAATGACCTCTCAGTACGTAGTTCTAAATGACCTCTAAATAGTTGGTTCTAAATGACCTCTAAGTACGTGGTTCTAAATATCTTCTAAGTACGTAGTTCAAAATGACGTCTAAGTACGTAGTTCTAAATACCTCTAGATACGTAGTTCCAAATGACCTCTAAGTTAGTGGTTCTAAATGACCTCTAAGTACGTGGTCCTAAATGACCACTAGGTACGTAGTTCTAAATGACCTCTAAGTAAGTGGTTTAAAATGACCTCTAAGTATGTGGTTCTAAATGACCTCTAAGTACGTAGTTCTAAATGACCTCTAAGTACGAAGTCCTAAATGACCTCTAAGAACGTAGTTCTATATTACCTCTAAGTACGTAGTTCTAAATGACCTCTAAGTACGTAGTTCTAATTGACCTCTAGGTACGTAGTTCTAAATGACCTCAAAGTATGTAGTTCTAAATGACCTCTAAGTATGTGGTTCTAAATTACCTCTAAGTAGGTGGTTCTAAATGACCTCTAAGTACGTGGTTCTATATGATCTCTTAGTACGTGGTTCTAAATGACCTCTAAGTACGTGGGTTCTTCTAAATGACTTCTAAGTACGTGGTTCAAAATGTCCTCTAAGTACGTGGTTTTAAATGACCTTATATACGTAGTGCTAAATAACCTCTAAGTACGTGGTTCTAAATGACCTCTACGTACGTGGTTATAAATGACCTCTAAGTACGTGCTTCTTAATGACCTCTAAGTAAGTGTTTCTAAATGACCCCTAAATACGTAGTTCTAAATGACCTCTAGGTACGTACCTCCAAATGACATCTAAGTAAGTGCTTCTAAATGACCTTTAAGTACGAGGTTCTATATGACCTCTAAGTACGTGGGTACTAAATGACCTCTAAGTTCGTAGTTGTAAATGACCTCTAAGTACGTGGTTCTAAATGACCTCTAAGTAAGTAGTTCTAAATGACCCCTAAGTACGTAGTTCTAAATGACCTTTAAGTACGTGGTTATATATGACCTCTTAGTACGTGGTTCTAAATGACCTCTAAGTACGTGGGATCTTCTAATGACTTCTAAGTACTTGGTTCTAAATGTCCTCTAAGTACGTGGTTCTAAATGACCTTATATACGTAGTGCTAAATAACCTCTAAATACGTAGTTCTAAATCACCTCTAAGTTACGTGGTTCTAAATGACCTCTAAGTACGTGGTTCTGAATGACCTCTAAGTTCGTGGGTTCTAAATGACCTCTTAGAACGTAGTTCTAACTGACCTCTAATTACATGGTTTTAACTATCCTCTAAGTACGTGGTTCTAAATGACCTTTAAGTACGAGGTTCTAAATGACCTCTAAGTACGTGGTTCTAAATGACCTCTAAGTACTTGGTTCTAAATGACCTCTAAGTCAGTAGTTCTAAATGACACCTAAGTACGTAGTACTTAATTACCTCTAAGTACGTAGTTCTAAATGACCTCTAAGTACGTAAGTTCTAAATGACGTCAAAGTACGTAATTCTAAACGACCTCAAATATGTGGTTCTAAATGACCTCTAAGTACTTGGTTCTAAATTAATGACCTCAGAGTACGTGGTTCTAAATGACCCCTAAGTAAGTAGTTCTAAACGACCTCTAAGTATGTGGTTCTAAATGACCTCTAAGTACGTGGTTCTAAATTACCTCTAAGTACGTAGGTTCTAAATGACCTCTGAGTACGTCGTTCTAAATGACCTCTACGTACGTAGTTCTAAATGACCTCTAAGTTGTTGGTTCTAAATGACCTCTAAGTATATGGTTCTAAATGACCTCTAAGTACGAGGTTCTAAATGACCTCTAGGTACGTGGTTCTAAATGACCTCTAAGTACGTAGTTCTAAATGACATCTAAAAAGTTGGTTCTAAATGACCTTCAAGTAAGTGGATCTAAATGTCCTCTAAGTACGTGGTTCTAAATGACCTCATATACGTAGTTCTAAATGACCTCTAAGTACGTGGGTTCTAAATGACCCCTAAGTTCGTAGTTCTAAATGACCTCTAAACACGTAGTTCTAAATGACCTCTAAGTACGTAGTTCTAAATGACCTCTATGTACGTGGTTCTAAAGGACCTTTAAGTACGTAGTTCTAAATGACCTCTAAAAAGTTGGTTCTAAATGACCTCTAAGTACGTTGTTCTAAATATCTTCTAAGTACGTAGTTCTAAATAACCTCTAAGTACTTGGTTCTAAATGACCTCTAAGTACGTGGTTCTAAATGACCTCTAAGTACGTGGTTCTAAATGACCTCTAAGTACTTGGTTCTAAATGACCTCTAAGTACGTAGTTCTAAATGACCTCTAAGTTGTTGGTTCTAAATGACCTCTAAGCACGTGGTTCTAAATGACCTATAAGTACGTGGTTCTAAATGACCTCTAAGTAAGTAGTTCTAAATGACCCCTAAGTACGTAGTTCTAAATGACCTCTAAGTACGTGAATCTAAATGACCTCTAAGTACTTGTTTCTAAATGACCTCTAAGTAAGTAGTTCTAAATGACCCCTAAGTACGTAGTACTAAATGACCTCTAAGTACGTAGTTCTAAATGACCTCTAAGTACGTGGGTTCTAAATTACCTGTAAGTACGTGGGTTCTAAATGACCTCTAAGTACGTAGTTCTAAACGACCTCTAAGTGTTTGGTTCTAAATGACCTCTAAGTACGTTGGTTCTAAATGACCTCTAAGTACGTGGTTCAAAATGACCTCTAAGTACGTTGTTCTAAATGATCTCTAAGTACGTGCTTCTAAATGACCTCTAAGTACGTAGTATTAAATGACCATAAGTACGTGGATTTAAATGACCTCTAAGTGCGTGGTTCGAAATGACCTCTAAGTACTTGGTTCTAAATGACCTCTAAGTAAGTAGTTCTAAATGACCCCTAAGTACGTAGTACTACATGACCTCTAAGTACGTAGTTCTAAATGACCTCTAAGTACGTGGGTTTTAAATTACCTCTAAGTACGTGGGTTCTAAATGACCTCTAAGAAGTTGGTTCTAAATAACCTCTAAGAACGTGGTTTCTAAATGACCTCTAAGTACGTGGGTTCTAAATGACCTCTAAGTACGTAGTTCTATACGACCTCTAAGTGTTTGGTTCTAAATGACCTCTAAGTACGTTGGTTCTAAATGACCTCTAAGTACGTGGTTCTAAATGACCTCTAAGTACGTTGTTCTAAATGACCTCTAAGTACGTGGTTCTAAATGACCTCTATGTACGTGCTTCTAAATGACCTCTAAGTACGTAGTTCTAAATGACCATAAGTACGTGGATTTAAATGACCTTAAAGTATGTAATTCTAGATGACCTCTAAATACGTAGTTCTAAATGACCTCTAAGTATGTGGTTCTAAATGACCTCTAAGTACGTGGTTCTAAATGACCTATAAATACGTAGTTCTGAATGACCTCTAAGTACGGGGTTCAAGACGACCTCTGAGTACATGGGTCTAAATGACCTCTAAATACTTAGTTCTTAATGCCCTCTAAGTACGTGGTTCTAAATGTCCTCTAAGTCCGTGGTTCTAAATGACCTCATATACGTAGTTCTAAATGACCTCTAAGGTAGTGGTTCTAAATGACCTCTAAGGTAGTGGTTCTAAATATCCTTTAAGTACGTGGTCCTAAATGACCTCTTGGTACGTAGTTCTAAATGACCTCTAAGTAAGTAGTTCTAAATGACCTCTAAGTATGTGTTTCTAAATGACCTCTAAGTACGTAGTTCTAAATGACCTCTAAGTACGAAGTCCTAAATGACCTCTAAGAACGTAGTTCTATATTACCTCTAAGTACGTAATTCTAAATGACCTCTAAGTACGTAGTTCTAATTGACCTCTAGGTACGTAGTTCTAAATGACCTCTAAGTACGTGCTTCTAAATGACCTCTAAGTAAGTGTTTCTAAATGACCCCTAAATACGTTGTTCTAAATGACCTCTAGGTACGTACCTCCAAATGACATCTAAGTAAGTGCTTCTAAATGACCTTTAAGTACGAGGTTCTATATGACCTCTAAGTACGTGGGTACTAAATGACCTCTAAGTTCGTAGTTGTAAATGACCTCTAAGTACGTGGTTCTAAATGACCTCTAAGTAAGTAGTTCTAAATGACCCCTAAGTACGTAGTTCTAAATGACCTTTAAGTACGTGGTTATATATGACCTCTTAGTACGTGGTTCTAAATGACCTCTAAGTACGTGGGATCTTCTAATGACTTCTAAGTACTTGGTTCTAAATGTCCTCTAAGTACGTGGTTCTAAATGACCTTATATACGTAGTGCTAAATAACCTCTAAATACGTAGTTCTAAATCACCTCTAAGTTACGTGGTTCTAAATGACCTCTAAGTACGTGGTTCTGAATGACCTCTAAGTTCGTGGGTTCTAAATGACCTCTTAGAACGTAGTTCTAACTGACCTCTAATTACATGGTTTTAACTATCCTCTAAGTACGTGGTTCTAAATGACCTTTAAGTACGAGGTTCTAAATGACCTCTAAGTACGTGGTTCTAAATGACCTCTAAGTACTTGGTTCTAAATGACCTCTAAGTCAGTAGTTCTAAATGACACCTAAGTACGTAGTACTAAATTACCTCTAAGTACGTAGTTCTAAATGACCTCTAAGTACGTAAGTTCTAAATGACGTCAAAGTACGTAATTCTAAACGACCTCAAATATGTGGTTCTAAATGACCTCTAAGTACTTGGTTCTAAATTAATGACCTCAGAGTACGTGGTTCTAAATGACCCCTAAGTAAGTAGTTCTAAACGACCTCTAAGTATGTGGTTCTAAATGACCTCTAAGTACGTGGTTCTAAATTACCTCTAAGTACGTAGGTTCTAAATGACCTCTGAGTACGTCGTTCTAAATGACCTCTACGTACGTAGTTCTAAATGACCTCTAAGTTGTTGGTTCTAAATGACCTCTAAGTATATGGTTCTAAATGACCTCTAAGTACGAGGTTCTAAATGACCTCTAGGTACGTGGTTCTAAATGACCTCTAAGTACGTAGTTCTAAATGACATCTAAAAAGTTGGTTCTAAATGACCTTCAAGTAAGTGGATCTAAATGTCCTCTAAGTACGTGGTTCTAAATGACCTCATATACGTAGTTCTAAATGACCTCTAAGTACGTGGGTTCTAAATGACCCCTAAGTTCGTAGTTCTAAATGACCTCTAAACACGTAGTTCTAAATGACCTCTAAGTACGTAGTTCTAAATGACCTCTATGTACGTGGTTCTAAAGGACCTTTAAGTACGTAGTTCTAAATGACCTCTAAAAAGTTGGTTCTAAATGACATCTAAGTACGTTGTTCTAAATATCTTCTAAGTACGTAGTTCTAAATAACCTCTAAGTACTTGGTTCTAAATGACCTCTAAGTACGTGGTTCTAAATGACCTCTAAGTACGTGGTTCTAAATGACCTCTAAGTACTTGGTTCTAAATGACCTCTAAGTACGTAGTTCTAAATGACCTCTAAGTTGTTGGTTCTAAATGACCTCTAAGCACGTGGTTCTAAATGACCTATAAGTACGTGGTTCTAAATGACCTCTAAGTAAGTAGTTCTAAATGACCCCTAAGTACGTAGTTCTAAATGACCTCTAAGTACGTGAATCTAAATGACCTCTAAGTACTTGTTTCTAAATGACCTCTAAGTAAGTAGTTCTAAATGACCCCTAAGTACGTAGTACTAAATGACCTCTAAGTACGTAGTTCTAAATGACCTCTAAGTACGTGGGTTCTAAATTACCTGTAAGTACGTGGGTTCTAAATGACCTCTAAGTACGTAGTTCTAAACGACCTCTAAGTGTTTGGTTCTAAATGACCTCTAAGTACGTTGGTTCTAAATGACCTCTAAGTACGTGGTTCAAAATGACCTCTAAGTACGTTGTTCTAAATGATCTCTAAGTACGTGCTTCTAAATGACCTCTAAGTACGTAGTATTAAATGACCATAAGTACGTGGATTTAAATGACCTCTAAGTGCGTGGTTCGAAATGACCTCTAAGTACTTGGTTCTAAATGACCTCTAAGTAAGTAGTTCTAAATGACCCCTAAGTACGTAGTACTACATGACCTCTAAGTACGTAGTTCTAAATGACCTCTAAGTACGTGGGTTTTAAATTACCTCTAAGTACGTGGGTTCTAAATGACCTCTAAGAAGTTGGTTCTAAATAACCTCTAAGAACGTGGTTTCTAAATGACCTCTAAGTACGTGGGTTCTAAATGACCTCTAAGTACGTAGTTCTATACGACCTCTAAGTGTTTGGTTCTAAATGACCTCTAAGTACGTTGGTTCTAAATGACCTCTAAGTACGTGGTTCTAAATGACCTCTAAGTACGTTGTTCTAAATGACCTCTAAGTACGTGGTTCTAAATGACCTCTATGTACGTGCTTCTAAATGACCTCTAAGTACGTAGTTCTAAATGACCATAAGTACGTGGATTTAAATGACCTTAAAGTATGTAATTCTAGATGACCTCTAAATACGTAGTTCTAAATGACCTCTAAGTATGTGGTTCTAAATGACCTCTAAGTACGTGGTTCTAAATGACCTATAAATACGTAGTTCTGAATGACCTCTAAGTACGGGGTTCAAGACGACCTCTGAGTACATGGGTCTAAATGACCTCTAAATACTTAGTTCTTAATGCCCTCTAAGTACGTGGTTCTAAATGTCCTCTAAGTCCGTGGTTCTAAATGACCTCATATACGTAGTTCTAAATGACCTCTAAGGTAGTGGTTCTAAATGACCTCTAAGGTAGTGGTTCTAAATATCCTTTAAGTACGTGGTCCTAAATGACCTCTTGGTACGTAGTTCTAAATGACCTCTAAGTAAGTAGTTCTAAATGACCTCTAAGTATGTGTTTCTAAATGACCTCTAAGTACGTAGTTCTAAATGACCTCTAAGTACGAAGTCCTAAATGACCTCTAAGAACGTAGTTCTATATTACCTCTAAGTACGTAATTCTAAATGACCTCTAAGTACGTAGTTCTAATTGACCTCTAGGTACGTAGTTCTAAATGACCTCTAAGTACGTGCTTCTAAATGACCTCTAAGTAAGTGTTTCTAAATGACCCCTAAATACGTAGTTCTAAATGACCTCTAGGTACGTACCTCCAAATGACATCTAAGTAAGTGCTTCTAAATGACCTTTAAGTACGAGGTTCTATATGACCTCTAAGTACGTGGGTACTAAATGACCTCTAAGTTCGTAGTTGTAAATGACCTCTAAGTACGTGGTTCTAAATGACCTCTAAGTAAGTAGTTCTAAATGACCCCTAAGTACGTAGTTCTAAATGACCTTTAAGTACGTGGTTATATATGACCTCTTAGTACGTGGTTCTAAATGACCTCTAAGTACGTGGGATCTTCTAATGACTTCTAAGTACTTGGTTCTAAATGTCCTCTAAGTACGTGGTTCTAAATGACCTTATATACGTAGTGCTAAATAACCTCTAAATACGTAGTTCTAAATCACCTCTAAGTTACGTGGTTCTAAATGACCTCTAAGTACGTGGTTCTGAATGACCTCTAAGTTCGTGGGTTCTAAATGACCTCTTAGAACGTAGTTCTAACTGACCTCTAATTACATGGTTTTAACTATCCTCTAAGTACGTTTTTCTAAATGACCTTTAAGTACGAGGTTCTAAATGACCTCTAAGTACGTGGTTCTAAATGACCTCTAAGTACTTGGTTCTAAATGACCTCTAAGTCAGTAGTTCTAAATGACACCTAAGTACGTAGTACTAAATTACCTCTAAGTACGTAGTTCTAAATGACCTCTAAGTACGTAAGTTCTAAATGACGTCAAAGTACGTAATTCTAAACGACCTCAAATATGTGGTTCTAAATGACCTCTAAGTACTTGGTTCTAAATTAATGACCTCAGAGTACGTGGTTCTAAATGACCCCTAAGTAAGTAGTTCTAAACGACCTCTAAGTATGTGGTTCTAAATGACCTCTAAGTACGTGGTTCTAAATTACCTCTAAGTACGTAGGTTCTAAATGACCTCTGAGTACGTCGTTCTAAATGACCTCTACGTACGTAGTTCTAAATGACCTCTAAGTTGTTGGTTCTAAATGACCTCTAAGTATATGGTTCTAAATGACCTCTAAGTACGAGGTTCTAAATGACCTCTAGGTACGTGGTTCTAAATGACCTCTAAGTACGTAGTTCTAAATGACATCTAAAAAGTTGGTTCTAAATGACCTTCAAGTACGTGGATCTAAATGTCCTCTAAGTACGTGGTTCTAAATGACCTCATATACGTAGTTCTAAATGACCTCTAAGTACGTGGGTTCTAAATGACCCCTAAGTTCGTAGTTCTAAATGACCTCTAAACACGTAGTTCTAAATGACCTCTAAGTACGTAGTTCTAAATGACCTCTATGTACGTGGTTCTAAAGGACCTTTAAGTACGTAGTTCTAAATGACCTCTAAAAAGTTGGTTCTAAATGACCTCTAAGTACGTTGTTCTAAATATCTTCTAAGTACGTAGTTCTAAATAACCTCTAAGTACTTGGTTCTAAATGACCTCTAAGTACGTGGTTCTAAATGACCTCTAAGTACGTGGTTCTAAATGACCTCTAAGTACTTGGTTCTAAATGACCTCTAAGTACGTAGTTCTAAATGACCTCTAAGTTGTTGGTTCTAAATGACCTCTAAGCACGTGGTTCTAAATGACCTATAAGTACGTGGTTCTAAATGACCTCTAAGTAAGTAGTTCTAAATGACCCCTAAGTACGTAGTTCTAAATGACCTCTAAGTACGTGAATCTAAATGACCTCTAAGTACTTGTTTCTAAATGACCTCTAAGTAAGTAGTTCTAAATGACCCCTAAGTACGTAGTACTAAATGACCTCTAAGTACGTAGTTCTAAATGACCTCTAAGTACGTGGGTTCTAAATTACCTGTAAGTACGTGGGTTCTAAATGACCTCTAAGTACGTAGTTCTAAACGACCTCTAAGTGTTTGGTTCTAAATGACCTCTAAGTACGTTGGTTCTAAATGACCTCTAAGTACGTGGTTCAAAATGACCTCTAAGTACGTTGTTCTAAATGATCTCTAAGTACGTGCTTCTAAATGACCTCTAAGTACGTAGTATTAAATGACCATAAGTACGTGGATTTAAATGACCTCTAAGTGCGTGGTTCGAAATGACCTCTAAGTACTTGGTTCTAAATGACCTCTAAGTAAGTAGTTCTAAATGACCCCTAAGTACGTAGTACTAAATGACCTCTAAGTACGTAGTTCTAAATGACCTCTAAGTACGTGGGTTTTAAATTACCTCTAAGTACGTGGGTTCTAAATGACCTCTAAGAAGTTGGTTCTAAAAAACCTCTAAGAACGTGGTTTCTAAATGACCTCTAAGTACGTGGGTTCTAAATGACCTCTAAGTACGTAGTTCTATACGACCTCTAAGTGTTTGGTTCTAAATGACCTCTAAGTACGTTGGTTCTAAATGACCTCTAAGTACGTGGTTCTAAATGACCTCTAAGTACGTTGTTCTAAATGACCTCTAAGTACGTGGTTCTAAATGACCTCTATGTACGTGCTTCTAAATGACCTCTAAGTACGTAGTTCTAAATGACCATAAGTACGTGGATTTAAATGACCTTAAAGTATGTAATTCTAGATGACCTCTAAATACGTAGTTCTAAATGACCTCTAAGTATGTGGTTCTAAATGACCTCTAAGTACGTGGTTCTAAATGACCTATAAATACGTAGTTCTGAATGACCTCTAAGTACGGGGTTCAAGACGACCTCTGAGTACATGGGTCTAAATGACCTCTAAATACTTAGTTCTTAATGCCCTCTAAGTACGTGGTTCTAAATGTCCTCTAAGTCCGTGGTTCTAAATGACCTCATATACGTAGTTCTAAATGACCTCTAAGGTAGTGGTTCTAAATGACCTCTAAGGTAGTGGTTCTAAATATCCTTTAAGTACGTGGTCCTAAATGACCTCTTGGTACGTAGTTCTAAATGACCTCTAAGTAAGTAGTTCTAAATGACCTCTAAGTATGTGTTTCTAAATGACCTCTAAGTACGTAGTTCTAAATGACCTCTAAGTACGAAGTCCTAAATGACCTCTAAGAACGTAGTTCTATATTACCTCTAAGTACGTAATTCTAAATGACCTCTAAGTACGTAGTTCTAATTGACCTCTAGGTACGTAGTTCTAAATGACCTCAAAGTAAGTAGTTCTAAATGACCTCTAAGTATGTGGTTCTAAATGACCTCTAAGTAAGTGGTTCTAAATGACCTCTAAGTACGTGGTTCTATATGATCTCTTAGTACGTGGTTCTAAATGACCTCTAAGTACGTGGGTTCTTCTAAATGACTTCTAAGTACGTGGTTTAAAATGTCCTCTAAGTACGTGGTTCTAAATGACCTCTAAATACGTTGTTCTAAATGATCTCTAAGTACGTGGTTCTAAATGACCTCTATGTACGTGCTTCTAAATGACCTCTAAGTACGTAGTATTAAATAACCATATGTACGTGGATTTAAATGACCTCTAAGTACGTGGTTGTAAATGACCTCTAAGTACTTGGTTCTAAATGACCTCTAAGTAAGTAGTTCTAAATGACCCCTAAGTACGTAGTACTAAATGACCTCTAAGTACGTAGTTCTAAATGACCTCTAAGTACGTGGGTTCTATATTACCTCTAAGTACGTGGGTTCTAAATGACCTCTAAGAAGTTGGTTCTAAATAACCTCTAAGAACGTGGTTTCTAAATGACCTCTAAGTACGTGGAATCTAAATGACCTCTAAGTATGTAGTTCTAAACGACCTCTAAATGTTTGGTTCTAAATGACCTCTAAGTACGTTGGTTCTAAATGACCTTTAAGTACGTGGTTCTAAATGACCTCTAGGTACGTTGTTCTAATTGACCTCTAAGTACGTAGTTCTAAATGACCATAAGTACGTGGATTTAAATGACCTTAAAGTACGTAATTCTAAATGACCTCTAAATACGTAGTTCTAAATGACCTCTAAGTAAGTGGTTCTAAATGACCTCTAAGTACGTTGTCCTAAATGACCTCTAGGTACTTAGTTCTAAATGACGTCTAAGTAAGTAGTTCTAAATGACCTCTAAGTATGTGGTTCTAAATGACCTCTAAGTACGTAGTTCTAAATGACCTCTAAGTACGAAGTAAAAATGAAATCTAAGAACGTAGTTCTAAATTACCTCTAAGTACGTAGTTCTAAATGACCTCTAAGTACGTAGTTCTAATTGACCTCTAAGTATGTGGTTCTAAATGACCTCTAAGTAAGTGGTTCTAAATGACCTCTAAGTACGTGGTTCTATATGATCTCTTAGTACGTGGTTCTAAATGACCTCTAAGTACGTGGGTTCTTCTAAATGACTTCTAAGTACGTGGTTCAAAATGTCCTCTAAGTACGTGGTTCTAAATGACCTTATATACGTAGTGCTAAATAACCTCTAAGTACGTGGTTTTAAATGACCTCTAAGTACGTGGTTTGAAATGACCTCTAAGTACGTGCTTCTAAATGACCTCTAAGTAAGTAGTTCTAAATGACCCCTAAGTACGTAGTTCTAAATGACCTCTAGGTACGTACTTCCAAATGACATCTAAGTAAGTGGTTCTATATGACCTCTAAGTACGTAGTTCTATATGACCTCTAAGTACGTGGGTACTAAATGACCTCTAAGTACGTGGGTTCTAAATGACCCCTAAGTTCGTAGTTCTAAATGACCTCTAAGTACGTGGTTCTAAATGATTTCTAAGTAAGTAGTTCTAAATGACCCCTAAGTACGTAGTTCTAAATGACCTCTAAGTACGTGGTTCTATATGACCTCTTAGTATGTGGTTCTAAATGACCTCTAAGTACGTGGGTTCTTCTAATGACTTCTAAGTACGTGGTTCTAAATGTCCTCTAAGTACGTGGTTCTAAATGACCCTATATACGTAGTGCTAAATAACCTCTAAGTACGTGGTTCTAAATCACCTCTAAGTACGTGGTTCTAAATGACCTCTAAGTACGTGGTTCTGAATGACCTCTAAGTTCGTGGGTTCTAAATGACCTCTTAGAACGTAGTTCTAACTGACCTCTAATTACATGGTTTTAACTATCCTCTAAGTACGTGGTTCTAAATGACCTCTAAGTACGAGGTTCTAAATGACCTCTAAGTACGTGGTTCAAAATGACCTCTAAGTACTTGGTTCTAAATGACCTCTATGTACGTGGTTCTATATGACCTCTAAGTACGTGGGCTCTAAATGACATCTGAGTACGTGGTTCTAAATGACCTTTAAGTACGTAGTTCTAAATGACCTCTAAGTTGTTGGTTCTAAATGACCTCTAAGTACGTGGTTCTAAATGACCTCTCAGTACGTGGTTCTAAATGACCTCTAAGTACGTGGTTCTAAATGACATCTAAGTACGTAGTTCTAAATGACCTCTAAATAGTTGGTTCTAAATGAACTCTAAGTACGTGGTTCTAAATATCTTCTAAGTACGTAGTTCTAAATGACGTCTAAGTACGAAGTCCTAAATGACCCCTAAGTACGTGGTCCTAAATGACCTCTAGGTACGTAGTTCTAAATGACCTCTAAGTAAGTAGTTCTAAATGACCTCTAAGTATGTGGTTCTAAATGACCTCTAAGTACGTAGTTCTAATTGACCTCTAGGTACGTTGTTCTAAATGACCTCAAAGTAAGTGGTTCTAAATGACCTCTAAGTACGTAGGTTCTTCTAAATGACTTCTAAGTACGTGGTTCAAAATGTCCTCTAAGTACGTGGTTCTAAATGACCTTATATACGTAGTGCTAAATAACCTCTAAGTACGTAGTTCTAAATGTCCTCTAAGTACGTGGTTCTAAATGACCTTATATACGTAGTGCTAAATAACCTCTAAGTACATGGTTCTAAATCACCTCTAAGTACGTGGTTCTGAATGACCTCTAAGTTCGTTTGTTCTAAATGACCTCTTATAACGTAGTTCTAACTGACCTCTAATTACATGGTTTTAACTATCCTCTAAGTACGTGGTTCTAAATGACCTCTAAGTACGAGGTTCTAAATGACCTCTAAGTACGTGGTTCTAAATGACCTCTAAGTACTTGGTTCTAAATGACCTCTAAGTCAGTAGTTCTAAATGACACCTAAGTACGTGGTTCTAAATGTCCTCTAAGTACGTGGTTCTAAATGACCTCATATACGTAGTTCTAAATGACCTCTAAGTACGTGGTTCTAAATGACCTCTAACTACGTGGTTCTAAATGACCTCTAAGTACGTGCTTCTAAATGACCTCTAGGTACGTACCTCCAAATGACATCTAAGTAAGTGGTTCTAAATGACCTCTAAGTACGTTGTTCTAGATGACCTCTAAGTACGTGGTTCTAAATGACCTCTATGTACGTGCTTCTAAATGACCTCTAAGTACGTAGTATTAAATAACCATATGTACGTGGATTTAAATGACCTCTAAGTACGTGGTTGTAAATGACCTCTAAGTACTTGGTTCTAAATGACCTCTAAGTAAGTAGTTCTAAATGACCCCTAAGTACGTGGGTTCTATATTACCTCTAAGTACGTGGGTTCTAAATGACCTCTAAGAAGTTGGTTCTAAATAACCTCTAAGAACGTGGTTTCTAAATGACCTCTAAGTACGTGGAATCTAAATGACCTCTAAGTACGTAGTTCTAAACGACCTCTAAATGTTTGGTTCTAAATGACCTCTAAGTACGTTGGTTCTAAATGACCTTTAAGTACGTGGTTCTAAATGACCTCTAGGTACGTTGTTCTAAATGACCTCTAAGTACGTAGTTCTAAATGACCATAAGTACGTGGATTTAAATGACCTTAAAGTACGTAATTCTAAATGACCTCTAAATACGTAGTTCTAAATGACCTCTAAGTATGTGATTCTAAATGACCTCTAAGTACGTGATTCAAAATAACCTATAAATACGTAGTTCTGAATGACCTCTAAGTACGGGGTTCAAAACGACCTCTAAGTCCGTGGTTCTAAATGACCTCTAAATACTTAGTTCTTAATGCCCTCTAAGTACGTGGTTCTAAATGTCCTCTAAGTCCGTGGTTCTAAATGACCTCATATACGTAGTTCTAAATGACCTCTAAGTAAGTGGTTCTAAATGACCTCTAAGTACGTTGTCCTAAATGACCTCTAGGTACTTAGTTCTAAATGACGTCTAAGTAAGTAGTTCTAAATGACCTGTAAGTATGTGGTTCTAAATGACCTCTAAGTACGTAGTTCTAAATGACCTCTAAGTACGAAGTAAAAATGAAATCTAAGAACGTAGTTCTAAAATACCTCTAAGTACGTAGTTCTAAATGACCTCTAAGTACGTAGATCTAATTGACCTCTAAGTATGTGGTTCTAAATGACCTCTAAGTAAGTGGTTCTAAATGACCTCTAAGTACGTGGTTCTATATGATCTCTTAGTACGTGGTTCTAAATGACCTCTAAGTACGTGGGTTCTTCTAAATGACTTCTAAGTACGTGGTTCAAAATGTCCTCTAAGTACGTGGTTCTAAATGACCTTATATACGTAGTGCTAAATAATCTCTAAGTACGTGGTTTTAAATGACCTCTAAGTACGTGGTTTGAAATGACCTCTAAGTACGTGCTTCTAAATGACCTCTAAGTAAGTAGTTCTAAATGACCCCTAAGTACGTAGTTCTAAATGACCTCTAGGTACGTACTTCCAAATGACATCTAAGTAAGTGGTTCTATATGACCTCTAAGTACGTGGTTCTATATGACCTCTAAGTACGTGGGTACTAAATGACCTCTAAGTACGTGGGTTCTAAATGACCCCTAAGTTCGTAGTTCTAAATGACCTCTAAGTACGTGGTTCTAAATGACCTCTAAGTAAGTAGTTCTAAATGACCCCTAAGTACGTAGTTCTAAATGACCTCTAAGTACGTGGTTCTATATGACCTCTTAGTATGTGGTTCTAAATGACCTCTAAGTACGTGGGTTCTTCTAATGACTTCTAAGTACGTGGTTCTAAATGTCCTCTAAGTACGTGGTTCTAAATGACCCTATATACGTAGTGCTAAATAACCTCTAAGTACGTGGTTCTAAATCACCTCTAAGTACGTGGTTCTAAATGACCTCTAAGTACGTGGTTCTGAATGACCTCTAAGTTCGTGGGTTCTAAATGACCTCTAAGAACGTAGTTCTATATTACCTCTAAGTACGTGGTTCTAAATGACCTCTAAGTACGAGGTTCTAAATGACCTCTAAGTACGTGGTTCAAAATGACCTCTAAGTACTTGGTTCTAAATGACCTCTATGTACGTGGTTCTATATGACCTCTAAGTACGTGGGCTCTAAATGACATCTGAGTACGTGGTTCTAAATGACCTTTAAGTACGTAGTTCTAAATGACCTCTAAGTTGTTGGTTCTAAATGACCTCTAAGTACGTGGTTCTAAATGACCTCTCAGTACGTGGTTCTAAATGACCTCTAAGTACGTGGTTCTAAATGACATCTAAGTACGTAGTTCTAAATGACCTCTAAATAGTTGGTTCTAAATGAACTCTAAGTACGTGGTTCTAAATATCTTCTAAGTACGTAGTTCTAAATGACGTCTAAGTACGAAGTCCTAAATGACCCCTAAGTACGTGGTCCTAAATGACCTCTAGGTACGTAGTTCTAAATGACCTCTAAGTAAGTAGTTCTAAATGACCTCTAAGTATGTGGTTCTAAATGACCTCTAAGTACGTAGTTCTAATTGACCTCTAGGTACGTAGTTCTAAATGACCTCAAAGTAAGTGGTTCTAAATGACCTCTAAGTACGTGGTTCAATATGATCTCTTAGTACGTGGTTCTAAATGACCTCTAAGTACGTAGGTTCTTCTAAATGACTTCTAAGTACGTAGTTCTAAATGTCCTCTAAGTACGTGGTTCTAAATGACCTTATATACGTAGTGCTAAATAACCTCTAAGTACATGGTTCTAAATCACCTCTAAGTACGTGGTTCTGAATGACCTCTAAGTTCGTTTGTTCTAAATGACCTCTTATAACGTAGTTCTAACTGACCTCTAATTACATGGTTTTAACTATCCTCTAAGTACGTGGTTCTAAATGACCTCTAAGTACGAGGTTCTAAATGACCTCTAAGTACGTGGTTCTAAATGACCTCTAAGTACTTGGTTCTAAATGACCTCTAAGTCAGTAGTTCTAAATGACACCTAAGTACGTGGTTCTAAATGTCCTCTAAGTACGTGGTTCTAAATGACCTCATATACGTAGTTCTAAATGACCTCTAAGTACGTGGTTCTAAATGACCTCTAACTACGTGGTTCTAAATGACCTCTAAGTACGTGCTTCTAAATGACCTCTAGGTACGTACTTCCAAATGACATCTAAGTAAGTGGTTCTAAATGACCTCTAAGTACGTTGTTCTAGATGACCTCTAAGTACGTGGTTCTAAATGACCTCTAAGTACGTAGTTCTAAATGACCATAAGTACGTGGATTTAAATGACCTTAAAGTACGTAGTTCTAAATGACCTCTAAGTACGTAGTTCTAAATGACCTCTAAGTATGTGGTTCTAAATGACCTCTAAGTACGTGGTTCTAAATGACCTCTAAATACTTATTTCAAATGCCCTCTAAGTACGTGGTTCCAAATGTCCTCTAAGTACGTGGTTCTAAATGACCTCATATACGTAGTTCTAAATGACCTCTAAGTACGTGGTTCTAAATGACCTCTAACTACGTGGTTCTAAATGACCTCTAAGTACGTGCTTCTAAATGACCTCTAAGTAAGTAGTTCTAAATGACCCCTAAGTACGTGGTTCTAAATGACCTCTCAGTACGTGGTTCTAAATGACCTCTAAGTACGTGGTTCTAAAAGACATCTAAGTACGTAGATCTAAATGACCTCTATATAGTTAGTTCTAAATGACCTCTAAGTAAGTAGTTCTAAATGACCTCTAAGTATGTGGTTCTAATAGACCTCTAAGTACGTAGTTCTAAATGACCTCTAAGTACGAAGTCCTAAATGACCTCTAAGAACGTATTTCTATATTACCTCTAAGTACGTAGTTCTAAATGACCTCTAAGTAAGTAGTCCTAAATGACCTCTAAGAACGTAGTTCTATATTACCTCTAAGTACGTAGTTCTAAATGACCTCTAAGTACGTAGTTCTAATTGAACTCTAGGTACGTAGTTCTAAATGACCTCTAAGTACGTGGTTCTAAATGTCCTCTAAGTACGTGGTTCTAAATGACCTTATATACGTAGTGCTAAATAACCTCTAAGTACATGGTTCTAAATCACCTCTAAGTACTTGGTTCTGAATGACCTCTAAGTTCGTGGGTTCTAAATGACCTCTTATAACGTAGTTCTAACTGACCTCTAATTACATGGTTTTAACTATCCTCTAAATACGTGGTTCTAAATGACCCCTAAGTACGAGGTTCTAAATGACCTCTAAGTATGTGGTTCTAAATGACCTCTAAGTACTTGGTTCTAAATGACCTCTAAGTCAGTAGTTCTAAATGACACCTAAGTACGTTGTTCTAAATGTCCTCTAAGTACGTGGTTCTAAATGACCTCTAAATACGTAGCTCTAAAAGACCTCTAAGTACGTAGCTCTAAATGACCTCTATGTACGTGGTTGTATATGACCTCTAAGTACGTGGGCTCTAAATGACATCTGAGTACGTGGTTCTAAATGACCTCTAAGTACGTGGTTCTAAATGACCTATAAATACGTAGTTCTGAATGACCTCTAAGTACGGGGTTCAAGACGACCTCTGAGTACATGGGTCTAAATGACCTCTAAATACTTAGTTCTTAATGCCCTCTAAGTACGTGGTTCTAAATGTCCTCTAAGTCCGTGGTTCTAAATGACCTCATATACGTAGTTCTAAATGACCTCTAAGGTAGTGGTTCTAAATGACCTCTAAGGTAGTGGTTCTAAATATCCTTTAAGTACGTGGTCCTAAATGACCTCTTGGTACGTAGTTCTAAATGACCTCTAAGTAAGTAGTTCTAAATGACCTCTAAGTACGTAGTTCTAAATGACCTCTATGTACGTGGTTCAAAAGGACCTTTAAGTACGTAGTTCTAAATGACCTCTAAAAAGTTGGTTCTAAATGACCTCTAAGTAAGTGGTTCTAAATGACCTCTAAGTACGTGGTTCTATATGATCTCTTAGTACGTGGTTCTAAATGACCTCTATGTACGTGGTTCAAAAGGACCTTTAAGTACGTAGTTCTAAATGACCTCTAAAAAGTTGGTTCTAAATGACCTCTAAGTAAGTGGTTCTAAATGACCTCTAAGTACGTGGTTCTATATGATCTCTTAGTACGTGGTTCTAAATGACCTCTAAGTACGTGGTTCTAAATGACCTTATATACGTAGTGCTAAATAACCTCTAAGTACGTGGTTCTAAATCACCTCTAAGTACGTGGTTCTAAATGACCTCTAGGTACGAGGTTCTAATTGACCTCTAAGTACGTGGTTCTAAATGACCTCTAAGTACTTGGTTCTAAATGACCTCTAAGTCAGTATTTCTAAATGACACCTAAGTACGTGGTTCTAAATGTCCTCTAAGTACGTGGTTCTAAATGACCTCATATACGTAGTTCTAAATGACCTCTAAGTACGTGGTTCTAAAAGACCCTAACTACGTGGTTCTAAATGACCTCTAAGTACGTGCTTCTAAATGACCTCTAGGTACGTACTTCCAAATGACATCTAAGTAAGTGGTTCTAAATGACCTCCAAGTACGTTGTTCTAGATGACCTCTAGGTACGTGGTTCTAAATGACCTCTAAGTACGTGCTTCTAAATGACCTCTAAGTAAGTAGTTCTAAATGACCCCTAAGTACGTAGTTCTAAATGACCTCTAGGTACGTACTTCCAAATGACTTCTAAGTAAGTGGTTCTAAATTACCTCTAAGTACGTGGCTCTAAATGTCCTCTAAGTACGTGGTTCTAAAAGACCTCATATACGTAGTTCTAATTGACCTCTAAGGACGTGGGTTCTAAATGACCCCTAAGTTCGTAGTTCTAAATGACCTCTAAATACGTAGCTCTAAATGACCTCTAAGTACGTAGTTCAAATGACCTCTATGTACGTGGTTTTATATGACCTCTAAGTACGTGGGCTCTAAATGACATCTGAGTACGTGGTTCTAAATGACCCCTAAGTACGTAGTTCTAAATAACCTCTAGGTACGTACTTCCAAATGACATCTAAGTAAGTGGTTCTAAATGACCTCTAAGTACGTAGTCCTAAATGACCTCTAGGTACGTAGTTCTAAATGACCTCTAAGTAAGTAGTTCTAAATGACCTCTAAGTATGTGGTTCTAATAGACCTCTAAGTACGTAGTTCTAAATGACCTCTAAGTACGAAGTCCTAAATGACCTCTAAGAACGTAGTTCTATATTACCTCTAAGTACGTAGTTCTAAATGACCTCTAAGTACGTAGTTCTAATTGACCTCTAGGTACGTAGTTCTAAATGACCTCAAAGTAAGTAGTTCTAAATGACCTCTAAGTATTCGGTTCTAAATGACCTCTAAGTAAGTGGTTCTAAATGACCTCTAAGTACGTGGTTCTATATGATCTCTTAGTACGTGGTTCTAAATGACCTCTAAGTACGTGGGTTCTTCTAAATGACTTCTAAGTACGTGGTTCAAAATGTCCTCTAAGTACGTGGTTCTAAATGACCTTATATACGTAGTGCTAAATAACCTCTAAGTACTTGGTTCTAAATGTCCTCTAAGTACGTGGTTCTAAATGACCTTATATACGTAGTGCTAAATAACCTCTAAGTACGTGGTTCTAAATCACCTCTAAGTACGTGGTTCTGAATGACCTCTAATTTCGTGGGTTCTAAAAGACCTCTTAGAACGTAGTTCTAACTGACCTCTAATTACATGGTTTTAACTATCCTCTAAGTACGTGGTTCTAAATGACCTCTAAGTACGAGGTTCTAAATGACCTCTAAGTACGTGGTTCTAAATGACCTCTAAGTACTTGGTTCTAAATGACCTCTAAGTCAGTAGTTCTAAATGACACCTAAGTACGTGGTTCTAAATGTCCTCTAAGTACGTGGTTATAAATGACCTCTAAGTACGTGCTTCTAAATGACCTCTAGGTACGTACTTCCAAATGATATCTAAGTATGTGGTTCTAAATGACCTCTAAGTACGTTGTTCTAGATGACCTCAAAGTACGTGGTTCTAAATGACCTCTATGTACGTGCTTCTAAATGACCTCTAAGTACGTAGTTCTAAATCACCATAAGTACGTGGATTTAAATGACCATAAAGTACGTAGTTCTAAATGACCTCTAAGTACGTAGTTCTAAATGACCTCTAAGTATGTGGTTCTAAATGACCTCTAAGTACGTGTTTCTAAAAGACCTCTAAATACTTAGTTCAAATGCCCTCTAAGTACGTGGTTCCAAATGTCCTCTAAGTACGTGGTTCTAAATGACCTCATATACGTAGTTCTAAATGACCTCTAAGTACGTAGTTCTAAATGACCTCTAACTACGTGGTTCTAAATGACCTCTAAGTACGTGCTTCTAAATGACCTCTAAGTAAGTAGTTATAAATGACCCCTAAGTACGTAGTTCTAAATGACCTCTAGGTACGTACTTCCAAATGACTTCTAAGTAAGTGGTTCTAATTGACCTCTAAGTACGTGGTTCTAAATGTCCTCTAAGTACGTGGTTCTAAAAGACCTCATATACGTAGTTCTAAATGACCTCTAAGTACGTGGGTTCTAAATGACCCCTAAGTTCGTAGTTCTAAATGACCTCTAAATACGTAGCTCTAAATGACCTCTAAGTTCGTAGTTCTAAATGACCTCTATGTACGTGGTTCTAAATGACCTCTAAGTACGTAGTTCTAAATGACCTCTAAGTTGTTGGTTCTAAATGACCTCTAAGTACGTGGTTCTAAATGACCTCTCAGTACGTAGTTCTAAATGACCTCTAAATAGTTGGTTCTAAATGACCTCTAAGTACGTGGTTCTAAATATCTTCTAAGTACGTAGTTCAAAATGACGTCTAAGTACGTAGTTCTAAATACCTCTAGATACGTAGTTCCAAATGACCTCTAAGTTAGTGGTTCTAAATGACCTCTAAGTACGTGGTCCTAAATGACCACTAGGTACGTAGTTCTAAATGACCTCTAAGTAAGTGGTTCTAAATGACCTCTAAGTATGTGGTTCTAAATGACCTCTAAGTACGTAGTTCTAAATGACCTCTAAGTACGAAGTCCTAAATGACCTCTAAGAACGTAGTTCTATATTACCTCTAAGTACGTAGTTCTAAATGACCTCTAAGTACGTAGTTCTAATTGACCTCTAGGTACGTAGTTCTAAATGACCTCAAAGTATGTAGTTCTAAATGACCTCTAAGTATGTGGTTCTAAATTACCTCTAAGTAGGTGGTTCTAAATGACCTCTAAGTACGTGGTTCTATATGATCTCTTAGTACGTGGTTCTAAATGACCTCTAAGTACGTGGGTTCTTCTAAATGACTTCTAAGTACGTGGTTCAAAATGTCCTCTAAGTACGTGGTTTTAAATGACCTTATATACGTAGTGCTAAATAACCTCTAAATACGTAGTTCTAAATGACCTCTAGGTACGTACCTCCAAATGACATCTAAGTAAGTGCTTCTAAATGACCTTTAAGTACGAGGTTCTATATGACCTCTAAGTACGTGGGTACTAAATGACCTCTAAGTTCGTAGTTGTAAATGACCTCTAAGTACGTGGTTCTAAATGACCTCTAAGTAAGTAGTTCTAAATGACCCCTAAGTACGTAGTTCTAAATGACCTTTAAGTACGTGGTTATATATGACCTCTTAGTACGTGGTTCTAAATGACCTCTAAGTACGTGGGATCTTCTAATGACTTCTAAGTACTTGGTTCTAAATGTCCTCTAAGTACGTGGTTCTAAATGACCTTATATACGTAGTGCTAAATAACCTCTAAATACGTAGTTCTAAATCACCTCTAAGTTACGTGGTTCTAAATGACCTCTAAGTACGTGGTTCTGAATGACCTCTAAGTTCGTGGGTTCTAAATGACCTCTTAGAACGTAGTTCTAACTGACCTCTAATTACATGGTTTTAACTATCCTCTAAGTACGTGGTTCTAAATGACCTTTAAGTACGAGGTTCTAAATGACCTCTAAGTACGTGGTTCTAAATGACCTCTAAGTACTTGGTTCTAAATGACCTCTAAGTCAGTAGTTCTAAATGACACCTAAGTACGTAGTACTTAATTACCTCTAAGTACGTAGTTCTAAATGACCTCTAAGTACGTAAGTTCTAAATGACGTCAAAGTACGTAATTCTAAACGACCTCAAATATGTGGTTCTAAATGACCTCTAAGTACTTGGTTCTAAATTAATGACCTCAGAGTACGTGGTTCTAAATGACCCCTAAGTAAGTAGTTCTAAACGACCTCTAAGTATGTGGTTCTAAATGACCTCTAAGTACGTGGTTCTAAATTACCTCTAAGTACGTAGGTTCTAAATGACCTCTGAGTACGTCGTTCTAAATGACCTCTACTAACGTAGTTCTAAATGACCTCTAAGTTGTTGGTTCTAAATGACCTCTAAGTATATGGTTCTAAATGACCTCTAAGTACGAGGTTCTAAATGACCTCTAGGTACGTGGTTCTAAATGACCTCTAAGTACGTAGTTCTAAATGACATCTAAAAAGTTGGTTCTAAATGACCTTCAAGTAAGTGGATCTAAATGTCCTCTAAGTACGTGGTTCTAAATGACCTCATATACGTAGTTCTAAATGACCTCTAAGTACGTGGGTTCTAAATGACCCCTAAGTTCGTAGTTCTAAATGACCTCTAAACACGTAGTTCTAAATGACCTCTAAGTACGTAGTTCTAAATGACCTCTATGTACGTGGTTCTAAAGGACCTTTAAGTACGTAGTTCTAAATGACCTCTAAAAAGTTGGTTCTAAATGACCTCTAAGTACGTTGTTCTAAATATCTTCTAAGTACGTAGTTCTAAATAACCTCTAAGTACTTGGTTCTAAATGACCTCTAAGTACGTGGTTCTAAATGACCTCTAAGTACGTGGTTCTAAATGACCTCTAAGTACTTGGTTCTAAATGACCTCTAAGTACGTAGTTCTAAATGACCTCTAAGTTGTTGGTTCTAAATGACCTCTAAGCACGTGGTTCTAAATGACCTATAAGTACGTGGTTCTAAATGACCTCTAAGTAAGTAGTTCTAAATGACCCCTAAGTACGTAGTTCTAAATGACCTCTAAGTACGTGAATCTAAATGACCTCTAAGTACTTGTTTCTAAATGACCTCTAAGTAAGTAGTTCTAAATGACCCCTAAGTACGTAGTACTAAATGACCTCTAAGTACGTAGTTCTAAATGACCTCTAAGTACGTGGGTTCTAAATTACCTGTAAGTACGTGGGTTCTAAATGACCTCTAAGTACGTAGTTCTAAACGACCTCTAAGTGTTTGGTTCTAAATGACCTCTAAGTACGTTGGTTCTAAATGACCTCTAAGTACGTGGTTCAAAATGACCTCTAAGTACGTTGTTCTAAATGATCTCTAAGTACGTGCTTCTAAATGACCTCTAAGTACGTAGTATTAAATGACCATAAGTACGTGGATTTAAATGACCTCTAAGTGCGTGGTTCGAAATGACCTCTAAGTACTTGGTTCTAAATGACCTCTAAGTAAGTAGTTCTAAATGACCCCTAAGTACGTAGTACTACATGACCTCTAAGTACGTAGTTCTAAATGACCTCTAAGTACGTGGGTTTTAAATTACCTCTAAGTACGTGGGTTCTAAATGACCTCTAAGAAGTTGGTTCTAAATAACCTCTAAGAACGTGGTTTCTAAATGACCTCTAAGTACGTGGGTTCTAAATGACCTCTAAGTACGTAGTTCTATACGACCTCTAAGTGTTTGGTTCTAAATGACCTCTAAGTACGTTGGTTCTAAATGACCTCTAAGTACGTGGTTCTAAATGACCTCTAAGTACGTTGTTCTAAATGATCTCTAAGTACGTGGTTCTAAATGACCTCTATGTACGTGCTTCTAAATGACCTCTAAGTACGTAGTTCTAAATGACCATAAGTACGTGGATTTAAATGACCTTAAAGTATGTAATTCTAGATGACCTCTAAATACGTAGTTCTAAATGACCTCTAAGTATGTGGTTCTAAATGACCTCTAAGTACGTGGTTCTAAATGACCTATAAATACGTAGTTCTGAATGACCTCTAAGTACGGGGTTCAAGACGACCTCTGAGTACATGGGTCTAAATGACCTCTAAATACTTAGTTCTTAATGCCCTCTAAGTACGTGGTTCTAAATGTCCTCTAAGTCCGTGGTTCTAAATGACCTCATATACGTAGTTCTAAATGACCTCTAAGGTAGTGGTTCTAAATGACCTCTAAGGTAGTGGTTCTAAATATCCTTTAAGTACGTGGTCCTAAATGACCTCTTGGTACGTAGTTCTAAATGACCTCTAAGTAAGTAGTTCTAAATGACCTCTAAGTATGTGTTTCTAAATGACCTCTAAGTACGTAGTTCTAAATGACCTCTAAGTACGAAGTCCTAAATGACCTCTAAGAACGTAGTTCTATATTACCTCTAAGTACGTAATTCTAAATGACCTCTAAGTACGTAGTTCTAATTGACCTCTAGGTACGTAGTTCTAAATGACCTCTAAGTACGTGCTTCTAAATGACCTCTAAGTAAGTGTTTCTAAATGACCCCTAAATACGTAGTTCTAAATGACCTCTAGGTACGTACCTCCAAATGACATCTAAGTAAGTGCTTCTAAATGACCTTTAAGTACGAGGTTCTATATGACCTCTAAGTACGTGGGTACTAAATGACCTCTAAGTTCGTAGTTGTAAATGACCTCTAAGTACGTGGTTCTAAATGACCTCTAAGTAAGTAGTTCTAAATGACCCCTAAGTACGTAGTTCTAAATGACCTTTAAGTACGTGGTTATATATGACCTCTTAGTACGTGGTTCTAAATGACCTCTAAGTACGTGGGATCTTCTAATGACTTCTAAGTACTTGGTTCTAAATGTCCTCTAAGTACGTGGTTCTAAATGACCTTATATACGTAGTGCTAAATAACCTCTAAATACGTAGTTCTAAATCACCTCTAAGTTACGTGGTTCTAAATGACCTCTAAGTACGTGGTTCTGAATGACCTCTAAGTTCGTGGGTTCTAAATGACCTCTTAGAACGTAGTTCTAACTGACCTCTAATTACATGGTTTTAACTATCCTCTAAGTACGTGGTTCTAAATGACCTTTAAGTACGAGGTTCTAAATGACCTCTAAGTACGTGGTTCTAAATGACCTCTAAGTACTTGGTTCTAAATGACCTCTAAGTCAGTAGTTCTAAATGACACCTAAGTACGTAGTACTAAATTACCTCTAAGTACGTAGTTCTAAATGACCTCTAAGTACGTAAGTTCTAAATGACGTCAAAGTACGTAATTCTAAACGACCTCAAATATGTGGTTCTAAATGACCTCTAAGTACTTGGTTCTAAATTAATGACCTCAGAGTACGTGGTTCTAAATGACCCCTAAGTAAGTAGTTCTAAACGACCTCTAAGTATGTGGTTCTAAATGACCTCTAAGTACGTGGTTCTAAATTACCTCTAAGTACGTAGGTTCTAAATGACCTCTGAGTACGTCGTTCTAAATGACCTCTACGTACGTAGTTCTAAATGACCTCTAAGTTGTTGGTTCTAAATGACCTCTAAGTATATGGTTCTAAATGACCTCTAAGTACGAGGTTCTAAATGACCTCTAGGTACGTGGTTCTAAATGACCTCTAAGTACGTAGTTCTAAATGACATCTAAAAAGTTGGTTCTAAATGACCTTCAAGTAAGTGGATCTAAATGTCCTCTAAGTACGTGGTTCTAAATGACCTCATATACGTAGTTCTAAATGACCTCTAAGTACGTGGGTTCTAAATGACCCCTAAGTTCGTAGTTCTAAATGACCTCTAAACACGTAGTTCTAAATGACCTCTAAGTACGTAGTTCTAAATGACCTCTATGTACGTGGTTCTAAAGGACCTTTAAGTACGTAGTTCTAAATGACCTCTAAAAAGTTGGTTCTAAATGACCTCTAAGTACGTTGTTCTAAATATCTTCTAAGTACGTAGTTCTAAATAACCTCTAAGTACTTGGTTCTAAATGACCTCTAAGTACGTGGTTCTAAATGACCTCTAAGTACGTGGTTCTAAATGACCTCTAAGTACTTGGTTCTAAATGACCTCTAAGTACGTAGTTCTAAATGACCTCTAAGTTGTTGGTTCTAAATGACCTCTAAGCACGTGGTTCTAAATGACCTATAAGTACGTGGTTCTAAATGACCTCTAAGTAAGTAGTTCTAAATGACCCCTAAGTACGTAGTTCTAAATGACCTCTAAGTACGTGAATCTAAATGACCTCTAAGTACTTGTTTCTAAATGACCTCTAAGTAAGTAGTTCTAAATGACCCCTAAGTACGTAGTACTAAATGACCTCTAAGTACGTAGTTCTAAATGACCTCTAAGTACGTGGGTTCTAAATTACCTGTAAGTACGTGGGTTCTAAATGACCTCTAAGTACGTAGTTCTAAACGACCTCTAAGTGTTTGGTTCTAAATGACCTCTAAGTACGTTGGTTCTAAATGACCTCTAAGTACGTGGTTCAAAATGACCTCTAAGTACGTTGTTCTAAATGATCTCTAAGTACGTGCTTCTAAATGACCTCTAAGTACGTAGTATTAAATGACCATAAGTACGTGGATTTAAATGACCTCTAAGTGCGTGGTTCGAAATGACCTCTAAGTACTTGGTTCTAAATGACCTCTAAGTAAGTAGTTCTAAATGACCCCTAAGTACGTAGTACTACATGACCTCTAAGTACGTAGTTCTAAATGACCTCTAAGTACGTGGGTTTTAAATTACCTCTAAGTACGTGGGTTCTAAATGACCTCTAAGAAGTTGGTTCTAAATAACCTCTAAGAACGTGGTTTCTAAATGACCTCTAAGTACGTGGGTTCTAAATGACCTCTAAGTACGTAGTTCTATACGACCTCTAAGTGTTTGGTTCTAAATGACCTCTAAGTACGTTGGTTCTAAATGACCTCTAAGTACGTGGTTCTAAATGACCTCTAAGTACGTTGTTCTAAATGACCTCTAAGTACGTGGTTCTAAATGACCTCTATGTACGTGCTTCTAAATGACCTCTAAGTACGTAGTTCTAAATGACCATAAGTACGTGGATTTAAATGACCTTAAAGTATGTAATTCTAGATGACCTCTAAATACGTAGTTCTAAATGACCTCTAAGTATGTGGTTCTAAATGACCTCTAAGTACGTGGTTCTAAATGACCTATAAATACGTAGTTCTGAATGACCTCTAAGTACGGGGTTCAAGACGACCTCTGAGTACATGGGTCTAAATGACCTCTAAATACTTAGTTCTTAATGCCCTCTAAGTACGTGGTTCTAAATGTCCTCTAAGTCCGTGGTTCTAAATGACCTCATATACGTAGTTCTAAATGACCTCTAAGGTAGTGGTTCTAAATGACCTCTAAGGTAGTGGTTCTAAATATCCTTTAAGTACGTGGTCCTAAATGACCTCTTGGTACGTAGTTCTAAATGACCTCTAAGTAAGTAGTTCTAAATGACCTCTAAGTATGTGTTTCTAAATGACCTCTAAGTACGTAGTTCTAAATGACCTCTAAGTACGAAGTCCTAAATGACCTCTAAGAACGTAGTTCTATATTACCTCTAAGTACGTAATTCTAAATGACCTCTAAGTACGTAGTTCTAATTGACCTCTAGGTACGTAGTTCTAAATGACCTCTAAGTACGTGCTTCTAAATGACCTCTAAGTAAGTGTTTCTAAATGACCCCTAAATACGTAGTTCTAAATGACCTCTAGGTACGTACCTCCAAATGACATCTAAGTAAGTGCTTCTAAATGACCTTTAAGTACGAGGTTCTATATGACCTCTAAGTACGTGGGTACTAAATGACCTCTAAGTTCGTAGTTGTAAATGACCTCTAAGTACGTGGTTCTAAATGACCTCTAAGTAAGTAGTTCTAAATGACCCCTAAGTACGTAGTTCTAAATGACCTTTAAGTACGTGGTTATATATGACCTCTTAGTACGTGGTTCTAAATGACCTCTAAGTACGTGGGATCTTCTAATGACTTCTAAGTACTTGGTTCTAAATGTCCTCTAAGTACGTGGTTCTAAATGACCTTATATACGTAGTGCTAAATAACCTCTAAATACGTAGTTCTAAATCACCACTAAGTTACGTGGTTCTAAATGACCTCTAAGTACGTGGTTCTGAATGACCTCTAAGTTCGTGGGTTCTAAATGACCTCTTAGAACGTAGTTCTAACTGACCTCTAATTACATGGTTTTAACTATCCTCTAAGTACGTTTTTCTAAATGACCTTTAAGTACGAGGTTCTAAATGACCTCTAAGTACGTGGTTCTAAATGACCTCTAAGTACTTGGTTCTAAATGACCTCTAAGTCAGTAGTTCTAAATGACACCTAAGTACGTAGTACTAAATTAGCTCTAAGTACGTAGTTCTAAATGACCTCTAAGTACGTAAGTTCTAAATGACGTCAAAGTACGTAATTCTAAACGACCTCAAATATGTGGTTCTAAATGACCTCTAAGTACTTGGTTCTAAATTAATGACCTCAGAGTACGTGGTTCTAAATGACCCCTAAGTAAGTAGTTCTAAACGACCTCTAAGTATGTGGTTCTAAATGACCTCTAAGTACGTGGTTCTAAATTACCTCTAAGTACGTAGGTTCTAAATGACCTCTGAGTACGTCGTTCTAAATGACCTCTACGTACGTAGTTCTAAATGACCTCTAAGTTGTTGGTTCTAAATGACCTCTAAGTATATGGTTCTAAATGACCTCTAAGTACGAGGTTCTAAATGACCTCTAGGTACGTGGTTCTAAATGACCTCTAAGTACGTAGTTCTAAATGACATCTAAAAAGTTGGTTCTAAATGACCTTCAAGTACGTGGATCTAAATGTCCTCTAAGTACGTGGTTCTAAATGACCTCATATACGTAGTTCTAAATGACCTCTAAGTACGTGGGTTCTAAATGACCCCTAAGTTCGTAGTTCTAAATGACCTCTAAACACGTAGTTCTAAATGACCTCTAAGTACGTAGTTCTAAATGACCTCTATGTACGTGGTTCTAAAGGACCTTTAAGTACGTAGTTCTAAATGACCTCTAAAAAGTTGGTTCTAAATGACCTCTAAGTACGTTGTTCTAAATATCTTCTAAGTACGTAGTTCTAAATAACCTCTAAGTACTTGGTTCTAAATGACCTCTAAGTACGTGGTTCTAAATGACCTCTAAGTACGTGGTTCTAAATGACCTCTAAGTACTTGGTTCTAAATGACCTCTAAGTACGTAGTTCTAAATGACCTCTAAGTTGTTGGTTCTAAATGACCTCTAAGCACGTGGTTCTAAATGACCTATAAGTACGTGGTTCTAAATGACCTCTAAGTAAGTAGTTCTAAATGACCCCTAAGTACGTAGTTCTAAATGACCTCTAAGTACGTGAATCTAAATGACCTCTAAGTACTTGTTTCTAAATGACCTCTAAGTAAGTAGTTCTAAATGACCCCTAAGTACGTAGTACTAAATGACCTCTAAGTACGTAGTTCTAAATGACCTCTAAGTACGTGGGTTCTAAATTACCTGTAAGTACGTGGGTTCTAAATGACCTCTAAGTACGTAGTTCTAAACGACCTCTAAGTGTTTGGTTCTAAATGACCTCTAAGTACGTTGGTTCTAAATGACCTCTAAGTACGTGGTTCAAAATGACCTCTAAGTACGTTGTTCTAAATGATCTCTAAGTACGTGCTTCTAAATGACCTCTAAGTACGTAGTATTAAATGACCATAAGTACGTGGATTTAAATGACCTCTAAGTGCGTGGTTCGAAATGACCTCTAAGTACTTGGTTCTAAATGACCTCTAAGTAAGTAGTTCTAAATGACCCCTAAGTACGTAGTACTAAATGACCTCTAAGTACGTAGTTCTAAATGACCTCTAAGTACGTGGGTTTTAAATTACCTCTAAGTACGTGGGTTCTAAATGACCTCTAAGAAGTTGGTTCTAAAAAACCTCTAAGAACGTGGTTTCTAAATGACCTCTAAGTACGTGGGTTCTAAATGACCTCTAAGTACGTAGTTCTATACGACCTCTAAGTGTTTGGTTCTAAATGACCTCTAAGTACGTTGGTTCTAAATGACCTCTAAGTACGTGGTTCTAAATGACCTCTAAGTACGTTGTTCTAAATGACCTCTAAGTACGTGGTTCTAAATGACCTCTATGTACGTGCTTCTAAATGACCTCTAAGTACGTAGTTCTAAATGACCATAAGTACGTGGATTTAAATGACCTTAAAGTATGTAATTCTAGATGACCTCTAAATACGTAGTTCTAAATGACCTCTAAGTATGTGGTTCTAAATGACCTCTAAGTACGTGGTTCTAAATGACCTATAAATACGTAGTTCTGAATGACCTCTAAGTACGGGGTTCAAGACGACCTCTGAGTACATGGGTCTAAATGACCTCTAAATACTTAGTTCTTAATGCCCTCTAAGTACGTGGTTCTAAATGTCCTCTAAGTCCGTGGTTCTAAATGACCTCATATACGTAGTTCTAAATGACCTCTAAGGTAGTGGTTCTAAATGACCTCTAAGGTAGTGGTTCTAAATATCCTTTAAGTACGTGGTCCTAAATGACCTCTTGGTACGTAGTTCTAAATGACCTCTAAGTAAGTAGTTCTAAATGACCTCTAAGTATGTGTTTCTAAATGACCTCTAAGTACGTAGTTCTAAATGACCTCTAAGTACGAAGTCCTAAATGACCTCTAAGAACGTAGTTCTATATTACCTCTAAGTACGTAATTCTAAATGACCTCTAAGTACGTAGTTCTAATTGACCTCTAGGTACGTAGTTCTAAATGACCTCAAAGTAAGTAGTTCTAAATGACCTCTAAGTATGTGGTTCTAAATGACCTCTAAGTAAGTGGTTCTAAATGACCTCTAAGTACGTGGTTCTATATGATCTCTTAGTACGTGGTTCTAAATGACCTCTAAGTACGTGGGTTCTTCTAAATGACTTCTAAGTACGTGGTTTAAAATGTCCTCTAAGTACGTGGTTCTAAATGACCTCTAAATACGTTGTTCTAAATGATCTCTAAGTACGTGGTTCTAAATGACCTCTATGTACGTGCTTCTAAATGACCTCTAAGTACGTAGTATTAAATAACCATATGTACGTGGATTTAAATGACCTCTAAGTACGTGGTTGTAAATGACCTCTAAGTACTTGGTTCTAAATGACCTCTAAGTAAGTAGTTCTAAATGACCCCTAAGTACGTAGTACTAAATGACCTCTAAGTACGTAGTTCTAAATGACCTCTAAGTACGTGGGTTCTATATTACCTCTAAGTACGTGGGTTCTAAATGACCTCTAAGAAGTTGGTTCTAAATAACCTCTAAGAACGTGGTTTCTAAATGACCTCTAAGTACGTGGAATCTAAATGACCTCTAAGTATGTAGTTCTAAACGACCTCTAAATGTTTGGTTCTAAATGACCTCTAAGTACGTTGGTTCTAAATGACCTTTAAGTACGTGGTTCTAAATGACCTCTAGGTACGTTGTTCTAATTGACCTCTAAGTACGTAGTTCTAAATGACCATAAGTACGTGGATTTAAATGACCTTAAAGTACGTAATTCTAAATGACCTCTAAATACGTAGTTCTAAATGACCTCTAAGTAAGTGGTTCTAAATGACCTCTAAGTACGTTGTCCTAAATGACCTCTAGGTACTTAGTTCTAAATGACGTCTAAGTAAGTAGTTCTAAATGACCTCTAAGTATGTGGTTCTAAATGACCTCTAAGTACGTAGTTCTAAATGACCTCTAAGTACGAAGTAAAAATGAAATCTAAGAACGTAGTTCTAAATTACCTCTAAGTACGTAGTTCTAAATGACCTCTAAGTACGTAGTTCTAATTGACCTCTAAGTATGTGGTTCTAAATGACCTCTAAGTAAGTGGTTCTAAATGACCTCTAAGTACGTGGTTCTATATGATCTCTTAGTACGTGGTTCTAAATGACCTCTAAGTACGTGGGTTCTTCTAAATGACTTCTAAGTACGTGGTTCAAAATGTCCTCTAAGTACGTGGTTCTAAATGACCTTATATACGTAGTGCTAAATAACCTCTAAGTACGTGGTTTTAAATGACCTCTAAGTACGTGGTTTGAAATGACCTCTAAGTACGTGCTTCTAAATGACCTCTAAGTAAGTAGTTCTAAATGACCCCTAAGTACGTAGTTCTAAATGACCTCTAGGTACGTACTTCCAAATGACATCTAAGTAAGTGGTTCTATATGACCTCTAAGTACGTAGTTCTATATGACCTCTAAGTACGTGGGTACTAAATGACCTCTAAGTACGTGGGTTCTAAATGACCCCTAAGTTCGTAGTTCTAAATGACCTCTAAGTACGTGGTTCTAAATGATTTCTAAGTAAGTAGTTCTAAATGACCCCTAAGTACGTAGTTCTAAATGACCTCTAAGTACGTGGTTCTATATGACCTCTTAGTATGTGGTTCTAAATGACCTCTAAGTACGTGGGTTCTTCTAATGACTTCTAAGTACGTGGTTCTAAATGTCCTCTAAGTACGTGGTTCTAAATGACCCTATATACGTAGTGCTAAATAACCTCTAAGTACGTGGTTCTAAATCACCTCTAAGTACGTGGTTCTAAATGACCTCTAAGTACGTGGTTCTGAATGACCTCTAAGTTCGTGGGTTCTAAATGACCTCTTAGAACGTAGTTCTAACTGACCTCTAATTACATGGTTTTAACTATCCTCTAAGTACGTGGTTCTAAATGACCTCTAAGTACGAGGTTCTAAATGACCTCTAAGTACGTGGTTCAAAATGACCTCTAAGTACTTGGTTCTAAATGACCTCTATGTACGTGGTTCTATATGACCTCTAAGTACGTGGGCTCTAAATGACATCTGAGTACGTGGTTCTAAATGACCTTTAAGTACGTAGTTCTAAATGACCTCTAAGTTGTTGGTTCTAAATGACCTCTAAGTACGTGGTTCTAAATGACCTCTCAGTACGTGGTTCTAAATGACCTCTAAGTACGTGGTTCTAAATGACATCTAAGTACGTAGTTCTAAATGACCTCTAAATAGTTGGTTCTAAATGAACTCTAAGTACGTGGTTCTAAATATCTTCTAAGTACGTAGTTCTAAATGACGTCTAAGTACGAAGTCCTAAATGACCCCTAAGTACGTGGTCCTAAATGACCTCTAGGTACGTAGTTCTAAATGACCTCTAAGTAAGTAGTTCTAAATGACCTCTAAGTATGTGGTTCTAAATGACCTCTAAGTACGTAGTTCTAATTGACCTCTAGGTACGTTGTTCTAAATGACCTCAAAGTAAGTGGTTCTAAATGACCTCTAAGTACGTGGTTCAATATGATCTCTTAGTACGTGGTTCTAAATGACCTCTAAGTACGTAGGTTCTTCTAAATGACTTCTAAGTACGTGGTTCAAAATGTCCTCTAAGTACGTGGTTCTAAATGACCTTATATACGTAGTGCTAAATAACCTCTAAGTACATGGTTCTAAATCACCTCTAAGTACGTGGTTCTGAATGACCTCTAAGTTCGTTTGTTCTAAATGACCTCTTATAACGTAGTTCTAACTGACCTCTAATTACATGGTTTTAACTATCCTCTAAGTACGTGGTTCTAAATGACCTCTAAGTACGAGGTTCTAAATGACCTCTAAGTACGTGGTTCTAAATGACCTCTAAGTACTTGGTTCTAAATGACCTCTAAGTCAGTAGTTCTAATTGACACCTAAGTACGTGGTTCTAAATGTCCTCTAAGTACGTGGTTCTAAATGACCTCATATACGTAGTTCTAAATGACCTCTAAGTACGTGGTTCTAAATGACCTCTAACTACGTGGTTCTAAATGACCTCTAAGTACGTGCTTCTAAATGACCTCTAGGTACGTACCTCCAAATGACATCTAAGTAAGTGGTTCTAAATGACCTCTAAGTACGTTGTTCTAGATGACCTCTAAGTACGTGGTTCTAAATGACCTCTATGTACGTGCTTCTAAATGACCTCTAAGTACGTAGTATTAAATAACCATATGTACGTGGATTTAAATGACCTCTAAGTACGTGGTTGTAAATGACCTCTAAGTACTTGGTTCTAAATGACCTCTAAGTAAGTAGTTCTAAATGACCCCTAAGTACGTGGGTTCTATATTACCTCTAAGTACGTGGGTTCTAAATGACCTCTAAGAAGTTGGTTCTAAATAACCTCTAAGAACGTGGTTTCTAAATGACCTCTAAGTACGTGGAATCTAAATGACCTCTAAGTACGTAGTTCTAAACGACCTCTAAATGTTTGGTTCTAAATGACCTCTAAGTACGTTGGTTCTAAATGACCTTTAAGTACGTGGTTCTAAATGACCTCTAGGTACGTTGTTCTAAATGACCTCTAAGTACGTAGTTCTAAATGACCATAAGTACGTGGATTTAAATGACCTTAAAGTACGTAATTCTAAATGACCTCTAAATACGTAGTTCTAAATGACCTCTAAGTATGTGGTTCTAAATGACCTCTAAGTACGTGATTCAAAATAACCTATAAATACGTAGTTCTGAATGACCTCTAAGTACGGGGTTCAAAACGACCTCTAAGTCCGTGGTTCTAAATGACCTCTAAATACTTAGTTCTTAATGCCCTCTAAGTACGTGGTTCTAAATGTCCTCTAAGTCCGTGGTTCTAAATGACCTCATATACGTAGTTCTAAATGACCTCTAAGTAAGTGGTTCTAAATGACCTCTAAGTACGTTGTCCTAAATGACCTCTAGGTACTTAGTTCTAAATGACGTCTAAGTAAGTAGTTCTAAATGACCTGTAAGTATGTGGTTCTAAATGACCTCTAAGTACGTAGTTCTAAATGACCTCTAAGTACGAAGTAAAAATGAAATCTAAGAACGTAGTTCTAAAATACCTCTAAGTACGTAGTTCTAAATGACCTCTAAGTACGTAGTTCTAATTGACCTCTAAGTATGTGGTTCTAAATGACCTCTAAGTAAGTGGTTCTAAATGACCTCTAAGTACGTGGTTCTATATGATCTCTTAGTACGTGGTTCTAAATGACCTCTAAGTACGTGGGTTCTTCTAAATGACTTCTAAGTACGTGGTTCAAAATGTCCTCTAAGTACGTGGTTCTAAATGACCTTATATACGTAGTGCTAAATAATCTCTAAGTACGTGGTTTTAAATGACCTCTAAGTACGTGGTTTGAAATGACCTCTAAGTACGTGCTTCTAAATGACCTCTAAGTAAGTAGTTCTAAATGACCCCTAAGTACGTAGTTCTAAATGACCTCTAGGTACGTACTTCCAAATGACATCTAAGTAAGTGGTTCTATATGACCTCTAAGTACGTGGTTCTATATGACCTCTAAGTACGTGGGTACTAAATGACCTCTAAGTACGTGGGTTCTAAATGACCCCTAAGTTCGTAGTTCTAAATGACCTCTAAGTACGTGGTTCTAAATGACCTCTAAGTAAGTAGTTCTAAATGACCCCTAAGTACGTAGTTCTAAATGACCTCTAAGTACGTGGTTCTATATGACCTCTTAGTATGTGGTTCTAAATGACCTCTAAGTACGTGGGTTCTTCTAATGACTTCTAAGTACGTGGTTCTAAATGTCCTCTAAGTACGTGGTTCTAAATGACCCTATATACGTAGTGCTAAATAACCTCTAAGTACGTGGTTCTAAATCACCTCTAAGTACGTGGTTCTAAATGACCTCTAAGTACGTGGTTCTGAATGACCTCTAAGTTCGTGGGTTCTAAATGACCTCTAAGAACGTAGTTCTATATTACCTCTAAGTACGTGGTTCTAAATGACCTCTAAGTACGAGGTTCTAAATGACCTCTAAGTACGTGGTTCAAAATGACCTCTAAGTACTTGGTTCTAAATGACCTCTATGTACGTGGTTCTATATGACCTCTAAGTACGTGGGCTCTAAATGACATCTGAGTACGTGGTTCTAAATGACCTTTAAGTACGTAGTTCTAAATGACCTCTAAGTTGTTGGTTCTAAATGACCTCTAAGTACGTGGTTCTAAATGACCTCTCAGTACGTGGTTCTAAATGACCTCTAAGTACGTGGTTCTAAATGACATCTAAGTACGTAGTTCTAAATGACCTCTAAATAGTTGGTTCTAAATGAACTCTAAGTACGTGGTTCTAAATATCTTCTAAGTACGTAGTTCTAAATGACGTCTAAGTACGAAGTCCTAAATGACCCCTAAGTACGTGGTCCTAAATGACCTCTAGGTACGTAGTTCTAAATGACCTCTAAGTAAGTAGTTCTAAATGACCTCTAAGTATGTGGTTCTAAATGACCTCTAAGTACGTAGTTCTAATTGACCTCTAGGTACGTAGTTCTAAATGACCTCAAAGTAAGTGGTTCTAAATGACCTCTAAGTACGTGGTTCAATATGATCTCTTAGTACGTGGTTCTAAATGACCTCTAAGTACGTAGGTTCTTCTAAATGACTTCTAAGTACGTGGTTCAAAATGTCCTCTAAGTACGTGGTTCTAAATGACCTTATATACGTAGTGCTAAATAACCTCTAAGTACGTAGTTCTAAATGTCCTCTAAGTACGTGGTTCTAAATGACCTTATATACGTAGTGCTAAATAACCTCTAAGTACATGGTTCTAAATCACCTCTAAGTACGTGGTTCTGAATGACCTCTAAGTTCGTTTGTTCTAAATGACCTCTTATAACGTAGTTCTAACTGACCTCTAATTACATGGTTTTAACTATCCTCTAAGTACGTGGTTCTAAATGACCTCTAAGTACGAGGTTCTAAATGACCTCTAAGTACGTGGTTCTAAATGACCTCTAAGTACTTGGTTCTAAATGACCTCTAAGTCAGTAGTTCTAAATGACACCTAAGTACGTGGTTCTAAATGTCCTCTAAGTACGTGGTTCTAAATGACCTCATATACGTAGTTCTAAATGACCTCTAAGTACGTGGTTCTAAATGACCTCTAACTACGTGGTTCTAAATGACCTCTAAGTACGTGCTTCTAAATGACCTCTAGGTACGTACTTCCAAATGACATCTAAGTAAGTGGTTCTAAATGACCTCTAAGTACGTTGTTCTAGATGACCTCTAAGTACGTGGTTCTAAATGACCTCTAAGTACGTAGTTCTAAATGACCATAAGTACGTGGATTTAAATGACCTTAAAGTACGTAGTTCTAAATGACCTCTAAGTACGTAGTTCTAAATGACCTCTAAGTATGTGGTTCTAAATGACCTCTAAGTACGTGGTTCTAAATGACCTCTAAATACTTATTTCAAATGCCCTCTAAGTACGTGGTTCCAAATGTCCTCTAAGTACGTGGTTCTAAATGACCTCATATACGTAGTTCTAAATGACCTCTAAGTACGTGGTTCTAAATGACCTCTAACTACGTGGTTCTAAATGACCTCTAAGTACGTGCTTCTAAATGACCTCTAAGTAAGTAGTTCTAAATGACCCCTAAGTACGTGGTTCTAAATGACCTCTCAGTACGTGGTTCTAAATGACCTCTAAGTACGTGGTTCTAAATGACATCTAAGTACGTAGTTCTAAATGACCTCTATATAGTTAGTTCTAAATGACCTCTAAGTAAGTAGTTCTAAATGACCTCTAAGTATGTGGTTCTAATAGACCTCTAAGTACGTAGTTCTAAATGACCTCTAAGTACGAAGTCCTAAATGACCTCTAAGAACGTATTTCTATATTACCTCTAAGTACGTAGTTCTAAATGACCTCTAAGTAAGTAGTCCTAAATGACCTCTAAGAACGTAGTTCTATATTACCTCTAAGTACGTAGTTCTAAATGACCTCTAAGTACGTAGTTCTAATTGAACTCTAGGTACGTAGTTCTAAATGACCTCTAAGTACGTGGTTCTAAATGTCCTCTAAGTACGTGGTTCTAAATGACCTTATATACGTAGTGCTAAATAACCTCTAAGTACATGGTTCTAAATCACCTCTAAGTACTTGGTTCTGAATGACCTCTAAGTTCGTGGGTTCTAAATGACCTCTTATAACGTAGTTCTAACTGACCTCTAATTACATGGTTTTAACTATCCTCTAAATACGTGGTTCTAAATGACCCCTAAGTACGAGGTTCTAAATGACCTCTAAGTATGTGGTTCTAAATGACCTCTAAGTACTTGGTTCTAAATGACCTCTAAGTCAGTAGTTCTAAATGACACCTAAGTACGTTGTTCTAAATGTCCTCTAAGTACGTGGTTCTAAATGACCTCATATACGTAGTTCTAAATGACCTCTAAGTACGTGGTTCTAAATGACCTCTAACTACGTGGTTCTAAATGACCTCTAAGTACGTGCTTTCTAAATGACCTCTAGGTACGTACATCCAAATGTCATCTAAGTAAGTGGTTCTAAATGACCTCTAAGTACGTTGTTCTAGATGACCTCTAAGTACGTGGTTCTAAATGACCTCTAAGTACGTATTTCTAAATGACCATAAGTACGTGGATTTAAATGACCTTAAAATACGTAGTTCTAAATGACCTCTAAGTACGTAGTTCTAAATGACCTCTAACTACGTAGTTCTAAATGACCTCTAAGTATGTGGTTCTAAATGACCTCTAAGTACGTGGTTCTAAAAAAGACCTCTAAATACTTAGTTCAAATGCCCTCTAAGTACGTGGTTCGAAATGTCCTCCAAGTACGTGGTTCTAAATGACCTCATATACGTAGTTCTAAATGACCTCTAAGTACGTGGTTCTAAATGACCTCTAACTACGTGGTTCTAAATGACCTCTAAGTACGTGCTTCTATATGACCTCTAAGTAAGTAGTTCTAAATGACCCCTAAGTACGTAGTTCTAAATGACCTCTAGGTACGTACTTCCAAATGACTTCTAAGTAGGTGGTTCTAAATGACCTCTAAGTACGTGGTTCTAAATGACCTCATATACGTAGTTCTAAATGACCTCTAAGTACGTGGTTCTAAATGACCTCTAACTACGTGGTTCTAAATGACCTCTAAGTACGTGCTTCTAAATGACCTCTAAGTACGTACTTCCAAATGACATCTAAGTAAGTGGTTCTAAATGACCTCTAAGTACGTTGTTCTAGATGACCTCTAAGTACGTGGGCTCTAAATGACATCTGAGTACGTGGTTCTAAATGACCTCTAAGTACGTAGTTCTAAATGACCTCTAAGTTGTTGGTTCTAAATGACCTCTAAGTACGTGGTTCTAAATGACCTCTAAATAGTTGGTTCTAAATGACCTCTAAGTTCGTGGTTCTAAATATCTTCTAAGTACGTAGTTCTAAATGACGTCTAAGTACGTAGTTCTAAATACCTCTAGATACGTAGTGCCAAATGACCTCTAAGTAAGTGGTTCTAAATGACCTCTAAGTACGTGGTCCTAAATGACCTCTAGGTACGTAGTTCTAAATGACCTCTAAGTAAGTAGTTCTAAATGACCTCTAAGTATGTGGTTCTAAATGACCTCTAAGTACGTAGTTCTAAATGACCTCTAAGTACGAAGTCCTAATTGACCTCTAAGAACGTAGTCCTATATTACCTCTAAGTACGTAGTTCTAAATGACCTCTAAGTACGTAGTTCTAATTGACCTCTAGGTACGTAGTTCTAAATGACCTCAAAGTAAGTAGTTCTAAATGAAATCTAAGTATGTGGTTCTAAATGACCTCTAAGTAAGTGGTTCTAAATGACCTCTAAGTACGTAGTTCTAATTGACCTCTAGGTACGTAGTTCTAAATGACCTCAAAGTAAGTAGTTCTAAATGACCTCTAAGTATGTGGTTCTAAATGACCTCTAAGTAAGTGGTTCTAAATGACCTCTAAGTACGTGGTTCTATATGATCTCTTAGTACGTGGTTCTAAATGACCTCTAAGTACGTTGGTTCTTCTAAATGACTTCTAAGTACGTGGTTCAAAATGTCCTCTAAGTACGTGGTTCTAAATGACCTTATATACGTAGTGCTAAATAACCTCTAAGTGCGTGGTTCTAAATCACCTCTAAGTACGTGGTTCTGAATGACCTCTAAGTTCGTGGGTTCTAAATGACCTCTTAGAACGTAGTTCTAACTGACCTCTAATTACATGGTTTTAACTATCCTCTAAGTACGTGGTTCTAAATGACCTCTAGGTACGAGGTTCTAATTGCCCTCTAAGTACGTGGTTCTAAATGACCTCTAAGTACTTGGTTCTAAATGACCTCTAAGTCAGTATTTCTAAATGACACCTAAGTACGTGGTTCTAAATGTCCTCTAAGTACGTGGTTCTAAATGACCTCATATACGTAGTTCTAAATGACCTCTAAGTACGTGGTTCTAAATGACCTCTAACTACGTGGTTCTAAATGACCTCTAAGTACGTGCTTCTAAATGACCTCTAGGTACGTACTTCCAAATGACATCTAAGTAAGTGGTTCTAAATGACCTCTAAGTACGTTGTTCTAGATGACCTCTAGGTACGTGGTTCTAAATGACCTCTAAGTACGTGCTTCTAAATGACCTCTAAGTAAGTAGTTCTAAATGACCCCTAAGTACGTAGTTCTAAATGACCTCTAGGTACGTACTTCCAAATGACTTCTTAGTAAGTGGTTCTAAATGACCTCTAAGTACGTGGTTCTAAATGACCTCTAAGTACGTGGTTCTGAATGACCTCTAAGTTCGTGGGTTCTAAATGACCTCTTAGAACGTAGTTCTAACTGACCTCTAATTACATGGTTTTAACTATCCTCTAAGTACGTGGTTCTAAATGACCTCTAAGTACGAGGTTCTAAATGACCTCTAAGTACGTGGTTCAAAATGACCTCTAAGTACTTGGTTCTAAATGACCTCTAACTACGTGGTTCTAAATGACCTCTAAGTACGTGCTTCTAAATGACCTCTAAGTAAGTAGTTCTAAATGACCCCTAAGTACGTGGTTCTAAATGACCTCTCAGTACGTGGTTCTAAATGACCTCTAAGTACGTGGTTCTAAATGACATCTAAGTACGTAGTTCTAAATGACCTCTATATAGTTAGTTCTAAATGACCTCTAAGTAAGTAGTTCTAAATGACCTCTAAGTATGTGGTTCTAATAGACCTCTAAGTACGTAGTTCTAAATGACCTCTAAGTACGAAGTCCTAAATGACCTCGAAGAACGTATTTCTATATTACCTCTAAGTACGTAGTTCTAAATGACCTCTAAGTAAGTAGTCCTAAATGACCTCTAAGAACGTAGTTCTATATTACCTCTAAGTACGTAGTTCTAAATGACCTCTAAGTACGTAGTTCTAATTGAACTCTAGGTACGTAGTTCTAAATGACCTCTAAGTACGTGGTTCTAAATGTCCTCTAAGTACGTGGTTCTAAATGACCTTATATACGTAGTGCTAAATAACCTCTAAGTACATGGTTCTAAATCACCTCTAAGTACTTGGTTCTGAATGACCTCTAAGTTCGTGGGTTCTAAATGACCTCTTATAACGTAGTTCTAACTGACCTCTAATTACATGGTTTTAACTATCCTCTAAATACGTGGTTCTAAATGACCCCTAAGTACGAGGTTCTAAATGACCTCTAAGTATGTGGTTCTAAATGACCTCTAAGTACTTGGTTCTAAATGACCTCTAAGTCAGTAGTTCTAAATGACACCTAAGTACGTTGTTCTAAATGTCCTCTAAGTACGTGGTTCTAAATGACCTCATATACGTAGTTCTAAATGACCTCTAAGTACGTGGTTCTAAATGACCTCTAACTACGTGGTTCTAAATGACCTCTAAGTACGTGCTTTCTAAATGACCTCTAGGTACGTACATCCAAATGTCATCTAAGTAAGTGGTTCTAAATGACCTCTAAGTACGTTGTTCTAGATGACCTCTAAGTACGTGGTTCTAAATGACCTCTAAGTACGTATTTCTAAATGACCATAAGTACGTGGATTTAAATGACCTTAAAATACGTAGTTCTAAATGACCTCTAAGTACGTAGTTCTAAATGACCTCTAACTACGTAGTTCTAAATGACCTCTAAGTATGTGGTTCTAAATGACCTCTAAGTACGTGGTTCTAAAAAAGACCTCTAAATACTTAGTTCAAATGCCCTCTAAGTACGTGGTTCGAAATGTCCTCCAAGTACGTGGTTCTAAATGACCTCATATACGTAGTTCTAAATGACCTCTAAGTACGTGGTTCTAAATGACCTCTAACTACGTGGTTCTAAATGACCTCTAAGTACGTGCTTCTATATGACCTCTAAGTAAGTAGTTCTAAATGACCACTAAGTACGTAGTTCTAAATGACCTCTAGGTACGTACTTCCAAATGACTTCTAAGTAGGTGGTTCTAAATGACCTCTAAGTACGTGGTTCTAAATGACCTCATATACGTAGTTCTAAATGACCTCTAAGTACGTGGTTCTAAATGACCTCTAACTACGTGGTTCTAAATGACCTCTAAGTACGTGCTTCTAAATGACCTCTAAGTACGTACTTCCAAATGACATCTAAGTAAGTGGTTCTAAATGACCTCTAAGTACGTTGTTCTAGATGACCTCTAAGTACGTGGGCTCTAAATGACATCTGAGTACGTGGTTCTAAATGACCTCTAAGTACGTAGTTCTAAATGACCTCTAAGTTGTTGGTTCTAAATGACCTCTAAGTACGTGGTTCTAAATGACCTCTAAATAGTTGGTTCTAAATGACCTCTAAGTTCGTGGTTCTAAATATCTTCTAAGTACGTAGTTCTAAATGACGTCTAAGTACGTAGTTCTAAATACCTCTAGATACGTAGTGCCAAATGACCTCTAAGTAAGTGGTTCTAAATGACCTCTAAGTACGTGGTCCTAAATGACCTCTAGGTACGTAGTTCTAAATGACCTCTAAGTAAGTAGTTCTAAATGACCTCTAAGTATGTGGTTCTAAATGACCTCTAAGTACGTAGTTCTAAATGACCTCTAAGTACGAAGTCCTAATTGACCTCTAAGAACGTAGTCCTATATTACCTCTAAGTACGTAGTTCTAAATGACCTCTAAGTACGTAGTTCTAATTGACCTCTAGGTACGTAGTTCTAAATGACCTCAAAGTAAGTAGTTCTAAATGAAATCTAAGTATGTGGTTCTAAATGACCTCTAAGTAAGTGGTTCTAAATGACCTCTAAGTACGTAGTTCTAATTGACCTCTAGGTACGTAGTTCTAAATGACCTCAAAGTAAGTAGTTCTAAATGACCTCTAAGTATGTGGTTCTAAATGACCTCTAAGTAAGTGGTTCTAAATGACCTCTAAGTACGTGGTTCTATATGATCTCTTAGTACGTGGTTCTAAATGACCTCTAAGTACGTTGGTTCTTCTAAATGACTTCTAAGTACGTGGTTCAAAATGTCCTCTAAGTACGTGGTTCTAAATGACCTTATATACGTAGTGCTAAATAACCTCTAAGTGCGTGGTTCTAAATCACCTCTAAGTACGTGGTTCTGAATGACCTCTAAGTTCGTGGGTTCTAAATGACCTCTTAGAACGTAGTTCTAACTGACCTCTAATTACATGGTTTTAACTATCCTCTAAGTACGTGGTTCTAAATGACCTCTAGGTACGAGGTTCTAATTGCCCTCTAAGTACGTGGTTCTAAATGACCTCTAAGTACTTGGTTCTAAATGACCTCTAAGTCAGTATTTCTAAATGACACCTAAGTACGTGGTTCTAAATGTCCTCTAAGTACGTGGTTCTAAATGACCTCATATACGTAGTTCTAAATGACCTCTAAGTACGTGGTTCTAAATGACCTCTAACTACGTGGTTCTAAATGACCTCTAAGTACGTGCTTCTAAATGACCTCTAGGTACGTACTTCCAAATGACATCTAAGTAAGTGGTTCTAAATGACCTCTAAGTACGTTGTTCTAGATGACCTCTAGGTACGTGGTTCTAAATGACCTCTAAGTACGTGCTTCTAAATGACCTCTAAGTAAGTAGTTCTAAATGACCCCTAAGTACGTAGTTCTAAATGACCTCTAGGTACGTACTTCCAAATGACTTCTTAGTAAGTGGTTCTAAATGACCTCTAAGTACGTGGTTCTAAATGACCTCTAAGTACGTGGTTCTGAATGACCTCTAAGTTCGTGGGTTCTAAATGACCTCTTAGAACGTAGTTCTAACTGACCTCTAATTACATGGTTTTAACTATCCTCTAAGTACGTGGTTCTAAATGACCTCTAAGTACGAGGTTCTAAATGACCTCTAAGTACGTGGTTCAAAATGACCTCTAAGTACTTGGTTCTAAATGACCTCTATGTACGTGGTTCTATATGACCTCTAAGTACGTGGGCTTTAAATGACATCTGAGTACGTGGTTCTAAATGACCTCTAAGTACGTAGTTCTAAATGACCTCTAAGTTGTTGGTTCTAAATGACCTCTAAGTACGTGGTTCTAAATGACCTCTCAGTACGTAATTCTAAATGACCTCTAAGTACGTGGTTCTAAATGACATCTAAGTACGTAGTTCTAAATGACCTCTAAATAGTTGGTTCTAAATGAACTCTAAGTACGTGGTTCTAAATATCTTCTAAGTACGTAGTTTTAAATGACGTCTAAGTACGAAGTCCTAAATGACCCCTAAGTACGTGGTCCTAAATGACCTCTAGGTACGTAGTTCTAAATGACCTCTAAGTAAGTAGTTCTAAATGACCTCTAAGTATGTGGTTCTAAATGACCTCTAAGTACGTAGTTCTAATTGACCTCTAGGTACGTAGTTCTAAATGACCTCAAAGTAAGTGGTTCTAAATGACCTCTAAGTACGTGGTTCAATATGATCTCTTAGTACGTGGTTCTAAATGACCTCTAAGTACGTAGGTTCTTCTAAATGACTTCTAAGTACGTGGTTCAAAATGTCCTCTAAGTACGTGGTTCTAAATGACCTTATATACGTAGTGCTAAATAACCTCTAAGTACGTAGTTCTAAATGTCCTCTAAGTACGTGGTTCTAAATGACCTTATATACGTAGTGCTAAATAACCTCTAAGTACATGGTTCTAAATCACCTCTAAGTACGTGGTTCTGAATGACCTCTAAGTTCGTTTGTTCTAAATGACCTCTTATAACGTAGTTCTAACTGACCTCTAATTACATGGTTTTAACTATCCTCTAAGTACGTGGTTCTAAATGACCTCTAAGTACGAGGTTCTAAATGACCTCTAAGTACGTGGTTCTAAATGACCTCTAAGTACTTGGTTCTAAATGACCTCTAAGTCAGTAGTTCTAAATGACACCTAAGTACGTGGTTCTAAATGTCCTCTAAGTACGTGGTTCTAAATGACCTCATATACGTATTTCTAAATGACCTCTAAGTACGTGGTTCTAAATGACCTCTAACTACGTGGTTCTAAATGACCTCTAAGTACGTGCTTCTAAATGACCTCTAGGTACGTACTTCCAAATGACATCTAAGTAAGTGGTTCTAAATGACCTCTAAGTACGTTGTTCTAGATGACCTCTAAGTACGTGGTTCTAAATGACCTCTATGTACGTGCTTCTAAATGACCTCTAAGTACGTAGTTCTAAATGACCATAAGTACGTGGATTTAAATGACCTTAAAGTACGTAGTTCTAAATGACCTCTAAGTACGTAGTTCTAAATGACCTCTAAGTATGTGGTTCTAAATGACCTCTAAGTACGTGGTTCTAAATGACCTCTAAATACTTATTTCAAATGCCCTCTAAGTACGTAGTTCCAAATGTCCTCTAAGTACGTGGTTCTAAATGACCTCATATACGTAGTTCTAAATGACCTCTAAGTACGTGGTTCTAAATGACCTCTAAGTACGTGGTTCTAAATGACCTCTAAATAGTTGGTTCTAAATGACCTCTAAGTTCGTGGTTCTAAATATCTTCTAAGTACGTAGTTCTAAATGACGTCTAAGTACGTAGTTCTAAATACCTCTAGATACGTAGTGCCAAATGACCTCTAAGTAAGTGGTTCTAAATGACATCTAAGTACGTGGTCCTAAATGACCTCTAGGTACGTAGTTCTAAATGACCTCTAAGTAAGTAGTTCTAAATGACCTCTAAGTATGTGGTTCTAAATGACCTCTAAGTACATAGTTTTAAATGACCTCTAAGTACGAAGTCCTAAATGACCTCTAAGAACGTAGTTCTATATTACCTCTAAGTACGTAGTTCTAAATGACCTCTAAGTACGTAGTTCTAATTGACCTCTAGGTACGTAGTTCTAAATGACCTCAAAGTAAGTAGTTCTAAATGAAATCTAAGTATGTGGTTCTAAATGACCTCTAAGTAAGTGGTTCTAAATGACCTCTAAGTACGTAGTTCTAATTGACCTCTAGGTACGTAGTTCTAAATGACCTCAAAGTAAGTAGTTCTAAATGACCTCTAAGTATGTGGTTCTAAATGACCTCTAAGTAAGTGGTTCTAAATGACCTCTAAGTACGTGGTTCTATATGATCTCTTAGTACGTTGTTCTAAATGACCTCTAAGTACGTGGGTTCTTCTAAATGACTTCTAAGTACGTGGTTCAAAATGTCCTCTAAGTACGTGGTTCTAAATGACCTTATATACGTAGTGCTAAATAACCTCTAAGTGCGTGGTTCTAAATCACCTCTAAGTACGTAGTTCTGAATGACCTCTAAGTTCGTGTGTTCTAAATGACCTCTTAGAACGTAGTACTAACTGACCTCTAATTACATGGTTTTAACTATCCTCTAAGTACGTGGTTCTAAATGACCTCTAGGTACGAGGTTCTAATTGCCCTCTAAGTACGTGGTTCTAAATGACCTCTAAGTACTTGGTTCTAAATTACCTCTAAGTCAGTATTTCTAAATGACACCTAAGTACCTGGTTCTAAATGTCCTCTAAGTACGTGGTTCTAAATGACCTCATATACGTAGTTCTAAATGACCTCTAAGTACGTGGTTCTAAATGACCTCTAACTACGTGGTTCTAAATGACCTCTAAGTACGTGCTTCTAAATGACCTCTAGGTACGTACTTCCAAATGACATCTAAGTAAGTGGTTCTAAATGACCTCTAAGTACGTTGTTCTAGATGACCTCTAGGTACGTGGTTCTAAATGACCTCTAAGTACGTGCTTCTAAATGACCTCTAAGTAAGTAGTTCTAAATGACCCCTAAGTACGTAGTTCTAAATGACCTCTAGGTACGTACTTCCAAATGACTTCTTAGTAAGTGGTTCTAAATGACCTCTAAGTACGTGGTTCTAAATGACCTCTAAGTACGTGGTTCTGAATGACCTCTAAGTTCGTGGGTTCTAAATGACCTCTTAGAACGTAGTTCTAACTGACCTCTAATTACATGGTTTTAACTATCCTCTAAGTACGTGGTTCTAAATGACCTCTAAGTACGAGGTTCTAAATGACCTCTAAGTACGTGGTTCAAAATGACCTCTAAGTACTTGGTTCTAAATGACCTCTATGTACGTGGTTCTATATGACCTCTAAGTACGTGGGCTCTAAATGACATCTGAGTACGTGGTTCTAAATGACCTCTAAGTACGTAGTTCTAAATGACCTCTAAGTTGTTGGTTCTAAATGACCTCTAAGTACGTGGTTCTAAATGACCTCTCAGTACGTGGTTCTAAATGACCTCTAAGTACGTGGTTCTAAATGACATCTAAGTACGTAGTTCTAAATGACCTCTAAATAGTTGGTTCTAAATGAACTCTAAGTACGTGGTTCTAAATATCTTCTAAGTACGTAGTTCTAAATGACGTCTAAGTACGAAGTCCTAAATGACCCCTAAGTACGTGGTCCTAAATGACCTCTAGGTACGTAGTTCTAAATGACCTCTAAGTAAGTAGTTCTAAATGACCTCTAAGTATGTGGTTCTAAATGACCTCTAAGTACGTAGTTCTAATTGACCTCTAGGTACGTAGTTCTAAATGACCTCAAAGTAAGTGGTTCTAAATGACCTCTAAGTACGTGGTTCAATATGATCTCTTAGTACGTGGTTCTAAATGACCTCTAAGTACGTAGGTTCTTCTAAATGACTTCTAAGTACGTGGTTTAAAATGTCCTCTAAGTACTTGGTTCTAAATGACCTCTAAGTCAGTAGTTCTAAATGACACCTAAGTACGTGGTTCTAAATGTCCTCTAAGTACGTGGTTCTAAATGACCTCATATACGTAGTTCTAAATGACCTCTAAGTACGTGGTTCTAAATGACCTCTAACTACGTGGTTCTAAATGACCTCTAAGTACGTGCTTCTAAATGACCTCTAGGTACGTACTTCCAAATGACATCTAAGTAAGTGGTTCTAAATGACCTCTAAGTACGTTGTTCTAGATGACCTCTAAGTACGTGGTTCTAAATGACCTCTATGTACGTGCTTCTAAATGACCTCTAAGTACGTAGTTCTAAATGACCATAAGTACGTGGATTTAAATGACCTTAAAGTACGTAGTTCTAAATGACCTCTAAGTACGTAGTTCTAAATGACCTCTAAGTATGTGGTTCTAAATGACCTCTAAGTACGTGGTTCTAAATGACCTCTAAATACTTATTTCAAATGCCCTCTAAGTACGTGGTTCCAAATGTCCTCTAAGTACGTGGTTCTAAATGACCTCATATACGTAGTTCTAAATGACCTCTAAGTACGTGGTTCTAAATGACCTCTAACTACGTGGTTCTAAATGACCTCTAAGTACGTGCTTCTAAATGACCTCTAAGTAAGTAGTTCTAAATGACCCCTAAGTACGTGGTTCTAAATGACCTCTCAGTACGTGGTTCTAAATGACCTCTAAGTACGTGGTTCTAAATGACATCTAAGTACGTAGTTCTAAATGACCTCTAAATAGTTAGTTCTAAATGACCTCTAAGTAAGTAGTTCTAAATGACCTTCAAGTATGTGGTTCTAATAGACCTCTAAGTACGTAGTTCTAAATGACCTCTAAGTAAGTAGTTCTAAATGACCTCTAAGTATGTGGTTCTAAATGACCTCTAAGTACGTAGTTCTAAATGACCTCTAAGTACGAAGTCCTAAATGACCTCTAAGAACGTAGTTCTATATTACCTCTAAGTACGTAGTTCTAAATGACCTCTAAGTACGTAGTTCTAATTGAACTCTAGGTACGTAGTTCTAAATGACCTCTAAGTACGTGGTTCTAAATGACCTCTAACTACGTGGTTCTAAATGACCTCTAAGTACGTGCTTCTAAATGACCTCTAAGTAAGTAGTTCTAAATGACCCCTAAGTACGTGGTTCTAAATGACCTCTCAGTACGTGGTTCTAAATGACCTCTAAGTACGTGGTTCTAAATGACATCTAAGTACGTAGTTCTAAATGACCTCTAAATAGTTAGTTCTAAATGACCTCTAAGTAAGTAGTTCTAAATGACCTCTAAGTATGTGGTTCTAATAGACCTCTAAGTACGTAGTTCTAAATGACCTCTAAGTACGAAGTCCTAAATGACCTCTAAGAACGTATTTCTATATTACCTCTAAGTACGTAGTTCTAAATGACCTCTTAGTAAGTAGTTCTAAATGACCTCTAAGTATGTGGTTCTAAATGACCTCTAAGTACGTAGTTCTAAATGACCTCTAAGTACGAAGTCCTAAATGACCTCTAAGAACGTAGTTCTATATTACCTCTAAGTACGTAGTTCTAAATGACCTCTAAGTACGTAGTTCTAATTGAACTCTAGGTACGTAGTTCTAAATGACCTCTAAGTACGTGGTTCTAAATGTCCTCTAAGTACGTGGTTCTAAATGACCTTATATACGTAGTGCTAAATAACCTCTAAGTACATGGTTCTAAATCACCTCTAAGTACTTGGTTCTGAATGACCTCTAAGTTCGTGGGTTCTAAATGACCTCTTATAACGTAGTTCTAACTGACCTCTAATTACATGGTTTTAACTATCCTCTAAGTACGTGGTTCAAAATGACCCCTAAGTACGAGGTTCTAAATGACCTCTAAGTACGTGGTTCTAAATGACCTCTAAGTACTTGGTTCTAAATGACCTCTAAGTCAGTAGTTCTAAATGACACCTAAGTACGTTGTTCTAAATGTCCTCTAAGTACGTGGTTCTAAATGACCTCATATACGTAGTTCTAAATGACCTCTAAGTACGTGGTTCTAAATGACCTCTAACTACGTGGTTCTAAATGACCTCTAAGTACGTGCTTCTAAATGACCTCTAGGTACGTACATCCAAATGTCATCTAAGTAAGTGGTTCTAAATGACCTCTAAGTACGTTGTTCTAGATGACCTCTAAGTACGTGGTTCTAAATGACCTCTAAGTACGTATTTCTAAATGACCATAAGTACGTGGATTTAAATGACCTTAAAATACGTAGTTCTAAATGACCTCTAAGTACGTAGTTCTAAATGACCTCTAATTACGTAGTTCTACATGACCTCTAAGTATGTGGTTCTAAATGACCTCTAAGTACGTGGTTCTAAAAAAGACCTCTAAATACTTAGTTCAAATGCCCTCTAAGTACGTGGTTCCAAATGTCCTCCAAGTACGTGGTTCTAAATGACCTCATATACGTAGTTCTAAATGACCTCTAAGTACGTGGTTCTAAATGACCTCTAACTACGTGGTTCTAAATGACCTCTAAGTACGTGCTTCTATATGACCTCTAAGTAAGTAGTTCTAAATGACCCCTAAGTACGTAGTTCTAAATGACCTCTAGGTACGTACTTCCAAATGACTTCTAAGTAGGTGGTTCTAAATGACATCTAAGTACGTGGTTCTAAATGACCTCATATACGTAGTTCTAAATGACATCTGAGTACGTGGTTCTAAATGACCTCTAAGTACGTAGTTCTAAATGACCTCTAAGTTGTTGGTTCTAAATGACCTCTAAGTACGTGGTTCTAAATGACCTCTAAATAGTTGGTTCTAAATGACCTCTAAGTTCGTGGTTCTAAATATCTTCTAAGTACGTAGTTCTAAATGACGTCTAAGTACGTAGTTCTAAATACCTCTAGATACGTAGTGCCAAATGACCTCTAAGTAAGTGGTTCTAAATGACCTCTAAGTACGTGGTCCTAAATGACCTCTAGGTACGTAGTTCTAAATGACCTCTAAGTAAGTAGTTCTAAATGACCTCTAAGTATGTGGTTCTAAATGACCTCTAAGTACGTAGTTCTAAATGACCTCTAAGTACGAAGTCCTAAATGACCTCTAAAAACGTAGTTCTATATTACCTCTAAGTACGTAGTTCTAAATGACTTCTAAGTACGTAGTTCTAATTGACCTCTAGGTACGTAGTTCTAAATGACCTCAAAGTAAGTAGTTCTAAATGAAATCTAAGTATGTGGTTCTAAATGACCTCTAAGTAAGTGGTTCTAAATGACCTCTAAGTACGTAGTTCTAATTGACCTCTAGGTACGTAGTTCTAAATGACCTCAATGTAAGTAGTTCTAAATGACCTCTAAGTATGTGGTTCTAAATGACCTCTAAGTAAGTGGTTCTAAATGACCTCTAAGTACGTGGTTCTATATGATCTCTTAGTACGTGGTTCTAAATGACCTCTAAGTACGTGGGTTCTTCTAAATGACTTCTAAGTACGTGGTTCAAAATGTCCTCTAAGTACGTGGTTCTAAATGACCTTATATACGTAGTGCTAAATAACCTCTAAGTGCGTGGTTCTAAATCACCTCTAAGTACGTGGTTCTGAATGACCTCTAAAGTCGTGGGTTCTAAATGACCTCTTAGAACGTAGTTCTAACTGACCTCTAATTACATGGTTTTAACTATCCTCTAAGTACGTGGTTCTAAATGACCTCTAGGTACGAGGTTCTAATTGCCCTCTAAGTACGTGGTTCTAAATGACCTCTAAGTACTTGGTTCTAAATGACCTCTAAGTCAGTATTTCTAAATGACACCTAAGTACGTGGTTCTAAATGTCCTCTAAGTACGTGGTTCTAAATGACCTCATATACGTAGTTCTAAATGACCTCTAAGTACGTGGTTCTAAATGACCTCTAGGTACGTGGTTCTAAATGACCTCTAAGTACGTAGTTCTAAATGACCTCTATGTACGTGGTTCTATATGACCTCTAAGTACGTGGGCTCTAAATGACATCTGAGTACGTGGTTCTAAATGACCCCTAAGTACGTAGTTCTAAATGACCTCTAGGTACGTACTTCCAAATGACATCTAAGTAAGTGGTTCTAAATGACCTCTAAGTACGTAGTCCTAAATGACCTCTAGGTACGTAGTTCTAAATGACCTGTAAGTAAGTTGTTCTAAATGACCTCTAAGTATGTGGTTCTAATAGACCTCTAAGTACGTAATTCTAAATGACCTCTAAGTACAAAGTCCTAAATGACCTCTAAGAACGTAGTTCTATATTACCTCTAAGTACGTAGTTCTAAATGACCTCTAAGTACGTAGTTCTAATTGACCTCTAGGTACGTAGTTCTAAATGACCTCAAAGTAAGTAGTTCTAAATGACCTCTAAGTATGTGGTTCTAAATGACCTCTAAGTAAGTGGTTCTAAATGACCTCTAAGTACGTGGTTTTATATGATCTCTTAGTACGTGGTTCTAAATGACCTCTAAGTACGTGGGTTCTTCTAAATGACTTCTAAGTACGTGGTTCAAAATGTCCTCTAAGTACGTGGTTCTAAATGACCTTATATACGTAGTGCTAAATAACCTCTAAGTACGTGGTTCTAAATGTCCTCTAAGTACGTGGTTCTAAATGACCTTATATACGTAGTGCTAAATAACCTCTAAGTACGTGGTTCTAAATCACCTCTAAGTACGTGGTTCTGAATGACCTCTAATTTCGTGGGTTCTAAATGACCTCTTAGAACGTAGTTCTAACTGACCTCTAATTACATGGTTTTAACTATCCTCTAAGTACGTGGTTCTAAATGACCTCTAAGTACGAGGTTCTAAATGACCTCTAAGTACGTGGTTCTAAATTACCTCTAAGTACTTGGTTCTAAATGACCTCTAAGTCAGTAGTTCTAAATGACACCTAAGTACGTGGTTCTAAATGTCCTCTAAGTACGTGGTTCTAAATGACCTCATATACGTAGTTCTAAATGACCTCTAAGTACGTGGTTCTAAATGACCTTTAACTACGTGGTTCTAAATGACCTCTAAGTACGTGCTTCTAAATGACCTCTAGGTACGTACTTCCAAATGACATCTAAGTAAGTGGTTCTAAATGACCTCTAAGTACGTTGTTCTAGATGACCTCTAAGTACGTGGTTCTAAATGACCTCTATGTACGTGCTTCTAAATTACCTCTAAGTACGTAGTTCTAAATCACCATAAGTACGTGGATTTAAATGACCATAAAGTAAGTAGTTCTAAATGACCTCTAAGTACGTAGTTCTAAATGACCTCTAAGTATGTGGTTCTAAATGACCTCTAAGTACGTGGTTCTAAATGACCTCTAAATACTTAGTTCAAATGCCCTCTAAGTACGTGGTTCCAAATGTCCTCTAAGTACGTGGTTCTAAATGACCTCATATACGTAGTTCTAAATGACCTCTAAGTACGTAGTTCTAAATGACCTCTAACTACGTGGTTCTAAATGACCTCTAAGTACGTGCTTCTAAATGACCTCTAAGTAAGTAGTTATAAATGACCCCTAAGTACGTAGTTCTAAATGACCTCTAGGTACGTACTTCCAAATGACTTCTAAGTAAGTGGTTCTAATTGACCTCTAAGTACGTGGTTCTAAATGTCCTCTAAGTACGTGGTTCTAAAAGACCTCATATACGTAGTTCTAAATGACCTCTAAGTACGTGGGTTCTAAATGACCCCTAAGTTCGTAGTTCTAAATGACCTCTAAATACGTAGCTCTAAAAGACCTCTAAGTACGTAGCTCTAAATGACCTCTATGTACGTGGTTGTATATGACCTCTAAGTACGTGGGCTCTAAATGACATCTGAGTACGTGGTTCTAAATGACCTCTAAGTACGTGGTTCTAAATGACCTCTCAGTACGTAGTTCTAAATGACCTCTAAATAGTTGGTTCTAAATGACCTCTAAGTACGTGGTTCTAAATATCTTCTAAGTACGTAGTTCAAAATGACGTCTAAGTACGTAGTTCTAAATACCTCTAGATACGTAGTTCCAAATGACCTCTAAGTAAGTGGTTCTAAATGACCTCTAGGTACGTGGTCCTAAATGACCACTAGGTACGTAGTTCTAAATGACCTCTAAGTAAGTAGTTCTAAATGACCTCTAAGTATGTGGTTCTAAATGACCTCTAAGTACGTAGTTCTAAATGACCTCTAAGTACGAAGTCCTAAATGACCTCTAAGAACGTAGTTCTATATTACCTCTAAGTACGTAGTTCTAAATGACCTCTAAGTACGTAGTTCTAATTGACCTCTAGGTACGTAGTTCTAAATGACCTCAAAGTATGTAGTTCTAAATGACCTCTAAGTATGTGGTTCTAAATGACCTCTAAGTAGGTGGTTCTAAATGACCTCTAAGTACGTGGTTCTATATGATCTCTTAGTACGTGGTTCAAAATGTCCTCTAAGTACGTGGTTTTAAATGACCTTATATACGTAGTGCTAAATAACCTCTAAGTACGTGGTTCTAAATGACCTCTAAGTACGTGGTTATAAATGACCTCTAAGTACGTGCTTCTAAATGACCTCTAAGTAAGTGTTTCTAAATGACCCCTAAGTACGTAGTTCTAAATAACCTCTAGGTACGTACCTCCAAATGACATCTAAGTAAGTGCTTCTAAATGACCTCTAAGTACGAGGTTCTATATAACCTCTAAGTACGTGGGTTCTAAATGACCCCTAAGTTCGTAGTTGTAAATGACCTCTAAGTAAGTGGTTCTAAATGACCTCTAAGTAAGTAGTTCTAAATGACCCCTAAGTACGTAGTTCTAAATGACCTCTAAGTACGTGGTTATATATGACCTCTTAGTACGTGGTTCTAAATGACCTCTAAGTACGTGGGTTCTTCTAATGACTTCTAAGTACGTGGTTCTAAATGTCCTCTAAGTACGTGGTTCTAAATGACCTTATATACGTAGTGCTAAATAACCTCTAAGTACGTAGTTCTAAATCACCTCTAAGTACGTGGTTCTAAATGACCTCTAAGTACGTGGTTCTGAATGACCTCTAAGTTCGTGGGTTCTAAATGACCTCTTAGAACGTAGTTCTAACTGACCTCTAATTACATGGTTTTAACTATCCTCTAAGTACGTGGTTCTAAATGACCTTTAAGTACGAGGTTCTAAATGACCTCTAAGTACGTGGTTCTAAATGACCTCTAAGTACTTGGTTCTAAATGACCTCTAAGTCAGTAGTTCTAAATGACACCTAAGTACGTAGTACTAAATTACCTCTAAGTACGTAGTTCTAAATGACCTCTAAGTACGTAAGTTCTAAATGACCTCAAAGTACGTAATTCTAAACGACCTCAAATATGTAGTTCTAAATGACCTCTAAGTACTTGGTTCTAAATTAATGACCTCAGAGTACGTGGTTCTAAATGACCCCTAAGTAAGTAGTTCTAAACGACCTCTAAGTATGTGGTTCTAAATGACCTCTAAGTACGTGGTTCTAAATGACCTCTAAGTACGTAGGTTCTAAATGACCTCTGAGTACGTCGTTCTAAATGACCTCTAAGTACGTAGTTCTAAATGACCCCTAAGTACGTATTTCTAAATGACCTCTAGGTACGTACTTCCAAATGACATCTAAGTAAGTGGTTCTAAATTACCTCTAAGTACGTAGTTCTAAATGTCCTCTAAGTACGTGGTTCTAAATGACCTCATATACGTAGTTCTAAATGACCTCTAAGTACGTGGGTTCTAAATGACCCCTAAGTTCGTAGTTCTAAATGACCTCTAAACACGTAGTTCTAAATGACCTCTAAGTACGTGGTTCTAAAGGACCTTTAAGTACGTAGTTCTAAATGACCTCTAAAAAGTTGGTTCTAAATGACCTCTAAGTAAGTGGTTCTAAATTACCTCTAAGTACGTAGTTCTAAATGTCCTCTAAGTACGTGGTTCTAAATGACCTCATATACGTAGTTCTAAATGACCTCTAAGTACGTGGGTTCTAAATGACCCCTAAGTTCGTAGTTCTAAATGACCTCTAAGTACGTAGTTCTAAATGACCTCTATGTACGTGGTTCTACAGGACCTTTAAGTACGTAGTTCTAAATGACCTCTAAAAAGTTGGTTCTAAATGACCTCTAAGTAAGTGGTTCTAAATGACCTCTAAGTACGTGGTTCTATATGATCTCTTAGTACGTGGTTCTAAATGACCTCTAAGTACGTGGTTCTAAATGACCTTATATACGTAGTGCTAAATAACCTCTAAGTACGTGGTTCTAAATCACCTCTAAGTACGTGGTTCTGAATGACCTCTAAGTTCGTGGGTTCTAAATGACCTCTTAGAACGTAGTTCTAACGGACCTCTAATTACATGGTTTTAACTATCCTCTAAGTACGTGGTTCTAAATGACCTCTAGGTACGAGGTTCTAATTGACCTCTAAGTACGTGGTTCTAAATGACCTCTAAGTACTTGGTTCTAAATGACCTCTAAGTCAGTATTTCTAAATGACACCTAAGTACGTGGTTCTAAATGTCCTCTAAGTACGTGGTTCTAAATGACCTCATATACGTAGTTCTAAATGACCTCTAAGTACGTGGTTCTAAAAGACCCTAACTACGTGGTTCTAAATGACCTCTAAGTACGTGCTTCTAAATGACCTCTAGGTACGTACTTCCAAATGACATCTAAGTAAGTGGTTCTAAATGACCTCTAAGTGCGTTGTTCTAGATGACCTCTAGGTACGTGGTTCTAAATGACCTCTAAGTACGTGCTTCTAAATGACCTCTAAGTAAGTAGTTCTAAATGACCCCTAAGTACGTAGTTCTAAATGACCTCTAGGTACGTACTTCCAAATGACTTCTAAGTAAGTGGTTCTAAATTACCTCTAAGTACGTGGCTCTAAATGTCCTCTAAGTACGTGGTTCTAAAAGACCTCATATACGTAGTTCTAATTGACCTCTAAGTACGTGGGTTCTAAATGACCCCTAAGTTCGTAGTTCTAAATGACCTCTAAATACGTAGCTCTAAATGACCTCTAAGTACGTAGTTCAAATGACCTCTATGTACGTGGTTCTATATGACCTCTAAGTACGTGGGCTCTAAATGACATCTGAGTACGTGGTTCTAAATGACCCCTAAGTACGTAAATCTAAATAACCTCTAGGTACGTACTTCCAAATGACATCTAAGTAAGTGGTTATAATGACCTCTAAGTACGTAGTCCTAAATGACCTCTAGGTACGTAGTTCTAAATGACCTCTAAGTAAGTTGTTCTAAATGACCTCTAAGTATGTGGTTCTAATAGACCTCTAAGTACGTAGTTCTAAATGACCTCTAAGTACGAAGTCCTAAATGACCTCTAAGAACGTAGTTCTATATTACCTCTAAGTACGTAGTTCTAAATGACCTCTAAGTACGTAGTTCTAATTGACCTCTAGGTACGTAGTTCTAAATGACCTCAAAGTAAGTAGTTCTAAATGACCTCTAAGTATTCGGTTCTAAATGACCTCTAAGTAAGTGGTTCTAAATGACCTCTAAGTACGTGGTTCTATATGATCTCTTAGTACGTGGTTCTAAATGACCTCTAAGTACGTGGGTTCTTCTAAATGACTTCTAAGTACGTGGTTCAAAATGTCCTCTAAGTACGTGGTTCTAAATGACCTTATATACGTAGTGCTAAATAACCTCTAAGTACTTGGTTCTAAATGTCCTCTAAGTACGTGGTTCTAAATGACCTTATATACGTAGTGCTAAATAACCTCTAAGTACGTGGTTCTAAATCACCTCTAAGTACGTGGTTCTGAATGACCTCTAATTTCGTGGGTTCTAAAAGACCTCTTAGAACGTAGTTCTAACTGACCTCTAATTACATGGTTTTAACTATCCTCTAAGTACGTGGTTCTAAATGACCTCTAAGTACGAGGTTCTAAATGACCTTATATACGTAGTGCTAAATAACCTCTAAGTACTTGGTTCTAAATGTCCTCTAAGTACGTGGTTCTAAATGACCTTATATACGTAGTGCTAAATAACCTCTAAGTACGTGGTTCTAAATCACCTCTAAGTACGTGGTTCTGAATGACCTCTAATTTCGTGGGTTCTAAAAGACCTCTTAGAACGTAGTTCTAACTGACCTCTAATTACATGGTTTTAACTATCCTCTAAGTACTTGGTTCTAAATGACCTCTAAGTCAGTAGTTCTAAATGACACCTAAGTACGTGGTTCTAAATGTCCTCTAAGTACGTGGTTCTAAATGACCTCTAAGTACGTGCTTCTAAATGACCTCTAGGTACGTACTTCCAAATGACATCTAAGTAAGTGGTTCTAAATGACCTCTAAGTACGTTGTTCTAAATGACCTCTAAGTCAGTAGTTCTAAATGACACCTAAGTACGTGGTTCTAAATGTCCTCTAAGTACGTGGTTCTAAATGACCTCTAAGTACGTGCTTCTAAATGACCTCTAGGTACGTACTTCCAAATGACCTCTAAGTACGTAGTTCTAAATCACCATAAGTACGTGGATTTAAATGACCATAAAGTACGTAGTTCTAAAGGACCTCTAAGTACGTAGTTCTAAATGACCTCTAAGTATGTGGTTCTAAATGACCTCTAAGTACGTGTTTCTAAATGACCTCTAAATACTTAGTTCAAATGCCCTCTAAGTACGTGGTTCCAAATGTCCTCTAAGTACGTGGTTCTAAATGACCTCATATACGTAGTTCTAAATGACCTCTAAGTACGTAGTTTTAAATGACCTCTAACTACGTGGTTCTAAATGACCTCTAAGTACGTGCTTCTAAATGACCTCTAAGTAAGTAGTTATAAATGACCCCTAAGTACGTAGTTCTAAATGACCTCTAGGTACGTACTTCCAAATGACTTCTAAGTAAGTGGTTCTAATTGACCTCTAAGTACGTGGTTCTAAATGTCCTCTAAGTACGTGGTTCTAAAAGACCTCATATACGTAGTTCTAAATGACCTCTAAGTACGTGGGTTCTAAATGACCCCTAAGTTCGTAGTTCTAAATGACCTCTAAATACGTAGCTCTAAATGACCTCTAAGTACGTAGTTCTAAATGACCTCTATGTACGTGGTTCTATATGACCTCTAAGTACGTGGGCTCTAAATGACATCTGAGTACGTGGTTCTAAATGACCTCTAAGTACGTAGTTCTAAATGACCTCTAAGTTGTTGGTTCTAAATGACCTCTAAGTACGTGGTTCTAAATGACCTCTCAGTACGTAGTTCTAAATGACCTCTAAATAGTTGGTTCTAAATGACCTCTAAGTACGTGGTTCTAAATATCTTCTAAGTACGTAGTTCAAAATGTCGTCTAAGTACGTAGTTCTAAATACCTCTAGATACGTAGTTCCAAATGACCTCTAAGTTAGTGGTTCTAAATGACCTCTAAGTACGTGGTCCTAAATGACCACTAGGTACGTAGTTCTAAATGACCTCTAAGTAAGTGGTTCTAAATGACCTCTAAGTATGTGGTTCTAAATGACCTCTAAGTACGTAGTTCTAAATGACCTCTAAGTACGAAGTCCTAAATGACCTCTAAGAACGTAGTTCTATATTACCTCTAAGTACGTAGTTCTAAATGACCTCTAAGTACGTAGTTCTAATTGACCTCTAGGTACGTAGTTCTAAATGACCTCAAAGTATGTAGTTCTAAATGACCTCTAAGTATGTGGTTCTAAATTACCTCTAAGTAGGTGGTTCTAAATGACCTCTAAGTACGTGGTTCTATATGATCTCTTAGTACGTGGTTCTAAATGACCTCTAAGTACGTGGGTTCTTCTAAATGACTTCTAAGTACGTGGTTCAAAATGTCCTCTAAGTACGTGGTTTTAAATGACCTTATATACGTAGTGCTAAATAACCTCTAAGTACGTGGTTCTAAATGACCTCTACGTACGTGGTTATAAATGACCTCTAAGTACGTGCTTCTAAATGACCTCTAAGTAAGTGTTTCTAAATGACCCCTAAATACGTAGTTCTAAATGACCTCTAGGTACGTACCTCCAAATGACATCTAAGTAAGTGCTTCTAAATGACCTCTAAGTACGAGGTTCTATATGACCTCTAAGTACGTGGGTACTAAATGACCTCTAAGTACGTGGGTTCTAAATGACCCCTAAGTTCGTAGTTGTAAATGACCTCTAAGTACGTGGTTCTAAATGACCTCTAAGTAAGTAGTTCTAAATGACCCCTAAGTACGTAGTTCTAAATGACCTCTAAGTACGTGGTTATATATGACCTCTTAGTACGTGGTTCTAAATGACCTCTAAGTACGTGGGTTCTTCTAATGACTTCTAAGTACGTGGTTCTAAATGTCCTCTAAGTACGTGGTTCTAAATGACCTTATATACGTAGTGCTAAATAACCTCTAAATACGTAGTTCTAAATCACCTCTAAGTTACGTGGTTCTAAATGACCTCTAAGTACGTGGTTCTGAATGACCTCTAAGTTCGTGGGTTCTAAATGACCTCTTAGAACGTAGTTCTAACTGACCTCTAATTACATGGTTTTAACTATCCTCTAAGTACGTGGTTCTAAATGACCTTTAAGTACGAGGTTCTAAATGACCTCTAAGTACGTGGTTCTAAATGACCTCTAAGTACTTGGTTCTAAATGACCTCTAAGTCAGTAGTTCTAAATGACACCTAAGTACGTAGTACTAAATTACCTCTAAGTACGTAGTTCTAAATGACGTCAAAGTACGTAATTCTAAACGACCTCAAATATGTGGTTCTAAATGACCTCTAAGTACTTGGTTCTAAATTAATGACCTCAGAGTACGTGGTTCTAAATGACCCCTAAGTAAGTAGTTCTAAACGACCTCTAAGTATGTGGTTCTAAATGACCTCTAAGTACGTGGTTCTAAATTACCTCTAAGTACGTAGGTTCTAAATGACCTCTGAGTACGTCGTTCTAAATGACCTCTAAGTTGTTGGTTCTAAATGACCTCTAAGTATATGGTTCTAAATGACCTCTAAGTACGAGGTTCTAAATGACCTCTAGGTACGTGGTTCTAAATGACCTCTAAGTACGTAGTTCTAAATGACATCTAAAAAGTTGGTTCTAAATGACCTTCAAGTACGTGGTTCTAAATGTCCTCTAAGTACGTGGTTCTAAATGACCTCATATACGTAGTTCTAAATGACCTCTAAGTACGTGGGTTCTAAATGACCCCTAAGTTCGTAGTTCTAAATGACCTCTAAACACGTAGTTCTAAATGACCTCTAAGTACGTAGTTCTAAATGACCTCTATGTACGTGGTTCTAAAGGACCTTTAAGTACGTAGTTCTAAATGACCTCTAAAAAGTTGGTTCTAAATGACCTCTAAGTACGTTGTTCTAAATATCTTCTAAGTACGTAGTTCTAAATAACCTCTAAGTACTTGGTTCTAAATGACCTCTAAGTACGTAGTTCTAAATGACCTCTAAGTACGTGGTTCTAAATGACCTCTAAGTACTTGGTTCTAAATGACCTCTAAGTACGTAGTTCTAAATGACCTCTAAGTTGTTGGTTCTAAATGACCTCTAAGCACGTGGTTCTAAATGATCTATAAGTACATGGTTCTAAATGACCTCTAAGTAAGTAGTTATAAATGACACCTAAGTACGTAGTTCTAAATGACCTCTAAGTACGTGAATCTAAATGACCTCTAAGTACTTGTTTCTAAATGACCTCTAAGTAAGTAGTTCTAAATGACCCCTAAGTACGTAGTACTAAATGACCTCTAAGTACGTAGTTCTAAATGACCTCTAAGTACGTGGGTTCTAAATTACCTGTAAGTACGTGGGTTCTAAATGACCTCTAAGTACGTAGTTCTAAACGACCTCTAAGTGTTTGGTTCTAAATGACCTCTAAGTACGTTGGTTCTAAATGACCTCTAAGTACGTGGTTCAAAATGACCTCTAAGTACGTTGTTCTAAATGATCTCTAAGTACGTGCTTCTAAATGACCTCTAAGTACGTAGTATTAAATGACCATAAGTACGTGGATTTAAATGACCTCTAAGTGCGTGGTTCGAAATGACCTCAAAGTACTTGGTTCTAAATGACCTCTAAGTAAGTAGTTCTAAATGACCCCTAAGTACGTAGTACTAAATGACCTCTAAGTACGTAGTTCTAAATGACCTCTAAGTACGTGGGTTTTAAATTACCTCTAAGTACGTGGGTTCTAAATGACCTCTAAGAAGTTGGTTCTAAATAACCTCTAAGAACGTGGTTTCTAAATGACCTCTAAGTACGTGGGTTCTAAATGACCTCTAAGTACGTAGTTCTAAACGACCTCTAAGTGTTTGGTTCTAAATGACCTCTAAGTACGTTGGTTCTAAATGACCTCTAAGTACGTGGTTCTAAATGACCTCTAAGTACGTTGTTCTAAATGACCTCTAAGTACGTGGTTCTAAATGACCTCTATGTACGTGCTTCTAAATGACCTCTAAGTACGTAGTTCTAAATGACCATAAGTACGTGGATTTAAATGACCTTAAAGTATGTAATTCTAAATGACCTCTAAATACGTAGTTCTAAATGACCTCTAAGTATGTGGTTCTAAATGACCTCTAAGTACGTGGTTCTAAATGACCTATAAATACGTAGTTCTGAATGACCTCTAAGTACGGGGTTCAAGACGACCTCTGAGTACATGGGTCTAAATGACCTCTAAATACTTAGTTCTTAATGCCCTCTAAGTACGTGGTTCTAAATGTCCTCTAAGTCCGTGGTTCTAAATGACCTCATATACGTAGTTCTAAATGACCTCTAAGGTAGTGGTTCTAAATGACCTCTAAGGTAGTGGTTCTAAATATCCTTTAAGTACGTGGTCCTAAATGACCTCTTGGTACGTAGTTCTAAATGACCTCTAAGTAAGTAGTTCTAAATGACCTCTAAGTATGTGTTTCTAAATGACCTCTAAGTACGTAGTTCTAAATGACCTCTAAGTACGAAGTCCTAAATGACCTCTAAGAACGTAGTTCTATATTACCTCTAAGTACGTAATTCTAAATGACCTCTAAGTACGTAGTTCTAATTGACCTCTAGGTACGTAGTTCTAAATGACCTCAAAGTAAGTAGTTCTAAATGACCTCTAAGTATGTGGTTCTAAATGACCTCTAAGTAAGTGGTTCTAAATGACCTCTAAGTACGTGGTTCTATATGATCTCTTAGTACGTGGTTCTAAATGACCTCTAAGTACGTGGGTTCTTCTAAATGACTTCTAAGTACGTGGTTTAAAATGTCCTCTAAGTACGTGGTTCTAAATGACCTCTAAATACGTTGTTCTAAATGATCTCTAAGTACGTGGTTCTAAATGACCTCTATGTACGTGCTTCTAAATGACCTCTAAGTACGTAGTATTAAATAACCATATGTACGTGGATTTAAATGACCTCTAAGTACGTGGTTCTAAATGACCTCTAAGTACTTGGTTCTAAATGACCTCTAAGTAAGTAGTTCTAAATGACCCCTAAGTACGTAGTACTAAATGACCTCTAAGTACGTAGTTCTAAATGACCTCTAAGTACGTGGGTTCTAAATTACCTCTAAGTACGTGGGTTCTAAATGACCTCTAAGAAGTTGGTTCTAAATAACCTCTAAGAACGTGGTTTCTAAATGACCTCTAAGTACGTGGAATCTAAATGACCTCTAAGTACGTAGTTCTAAACGACCTCTAAATGTTTGGTTCTAAATGACCTCTAAGTACGTTGGTTCTAAATGACCTTTAAGTACGTGGTTCTAAATGACCTCTAGGTACGTTGTTCTAAATGACCTCTAAGTACGTATTTCTGAAAGACCATAAGTACGTGGATTTAAATGACCTTAAAGTACGTAATTCTAAATGACCTCTAAATACGTAGTTCTAAATGACCTCTAAGTATGTGGTTCTAAATGACCTCTAAGTACGTGATTCAAAATGACCGATAAATACGTAGTTCTGAATGACCTCTAAGTACGGGGTTCAAAACGACCTCTAAGTCCGTGGTTCTAAATGACCTCTAAATACTTAGTTCTTAATGCCCTCTAAGTACGTGGTTCTAAATGTCCTCTAAGTCCGTGGTTCTAAATGACCTCATATACGTAGTTCTAAATGACCTCTAAGTAAGTGGTTCTAAATGACCTCTAAGTACGTTGTCCTAAATGACCTCTAGGTACTTAGTTCTAAATGACGTCTAAGTAAGTAGTTCTAAATGACCTCTAAGTATGTGGTTCTAAATGACCTCTAAGTACGTAGTTCTAATTGACCTCTAGGTACGTAGTTCTAAATGACCTCAAAGTATGTAGTTCTAAATGACCTCTAAGTATGTGGTTCTAAATTACCTCTAAGTAGGTGGTTCTAAATGACCTCTAAGTACGTGGTTCTATATGATCTCTTAGTACGTGGTTCTAAATGACCTCTAAGTACGTGGGTTCTTCTAAATGACTTCTAAGTACGTGGTTCAAAATGTCCTCTAAGTACGTGGTTTTAAATGACCTTATATACGTAGTGCTAAATAACCTCTAAGTACGTGGTTCTAAATGACCTCTACGTACGTGGTTATAAATGACCTCTAAGTACGTGCTTCTAAATGACCTCTAAGTAAGTGTTTCTAAATGACCCCTAAATACGTAGTTCTAAATGACCTCTAGGTACGTACCTCCAAATGACATCTTAGTAAGTGCTTCTAAATGACCTCTAAGTACGAGGTTCTATATGACCTCTAAGTACGTGGGTACTAAATGACCTCTAAGTACGTGGGTTCTAAATGACCCCTAAGTTAGTAGTTGTAAATGACCTCTAAGTACGTGGTTCTAAATGACCTCTAAGTAAGTAGTTCTAAATGACCCCTAAGTACGTAGTTCTAAATGACCTCTAAGTACGTGGTTATATATGACCTCTTAGTACGTGGTTCTAAATGACCTCTAAGTACGTGGGTTCTTCTAATGACTTCTAAGTACGTGGTTCTAAATGTCCTCTAAGTACGTGGTTCTAAATGACCTTATATACGTAGTGCTAAATAACCTCTAAATACGTAGTTCTAAATCACCTCTAAGTTACGTGGTTCTAAATGACCTCTAAGTACGTGGTTCTGAATGACCTCTAAGTTCGTGGGTTCTAAATGACCTCTTAGAACGTAGTTCTAACTGACCTCTAATTACATGGTTTTAACTCTCCTCTAAGTACGTGGTTCTAAATGACCTTTAAGTACGAGGTTCTAAATGACCTCTAAGTACGTGGTTCTAAATGACCTCTAAGTACTTGGTTCTAAATGACCTCTAAGTCAGTAGTTCTAAATGACACCTAAGTACGTAGTACTAAATTACCTCTAAGTACGTAGTTCTAAATGACGTCAAAGTACGTAATTCTAAACGACCTCAAATATGTGGTTCTAAATGACCTCTAAGTACTTGGTTCTAAATTAATGACCTCAGAGTACGTGGTTCTAAATGACCCCTAAGTAAGTAGTTCTAAACGACCTCTAAGTATGTGGTTCTAAATGACCTCTAAGTACGTGCTTCTAAATGACCTCTAAGTACGTAGTATTAAATGACCATAAGTACGTGGATTTAAATGACCTCTAAGTGCGTGGTTCGAAATGACCTCTAAGTAGTTGGTTCTAAATGACCTCTAAGTAAGTAGTTCTAAATGACCCCTAAGTACGTAGTACTAAATGACCTCTAAGTACGTAGTTCTAAATGACCTCTAAGTACGTGGGTTTTAAATTACCTCTAAGTACGTGGGTTCTAAATGACCTCTAATAAGTTGGTTCTAAATAACCTCTAAGAACGTGGTTTCTAAATGACCTCTAAGTACGTGGGTTCTAAATGACCTCTAAGTACGTAGTTCTAAACGACCTCTAAGTGTTTGGTTCTAAATGACCTCTAAGTACGTTGGTTCTAAATGACCTCTAAGTACGTGGTTCTAAATGACCTCTAAGTACGTTGTTCTAAATGACCTCTAAGTACGTGGTTCTAAATGACCTCTATGTACGTGCTTCTAAATGACCTCTAAGTACGTAGTTCTAAATGACCATAAGTACGTGGATTTAAATGACCTTAAAGTATGTAATTCTAAATGACCTCTAAATACGTAGTTCTAAATGACCTCTAAGTATGTGGTTCTAAATGACCTCTAAGTACGTGGTTCTAAATGACCTATAAATACGTAGTTCTGAATGACCTCTAAGTACGGGGTTCAAGACGACCTCTGAGTACATGGGTCTAAATGACCTCTAAATACTTAGTTCTTAATGCCCTCTAAGTACGTGGTTCTAAATGTCCTCTAAGTCCGTGGTTCTAAATGACCTCATATACGTAGTTCTAAATGACCTCTAAGGTAGTGGTTCTAAATGACCTCTAAGGTAGTGGTTCTAAATATCCTTTAAGTACGTGGTCCTAAATGACCTCTTGGTACGTAGTTCTAAATGACCTCTAAGTAAGTAGTTCTAAATGACCTCTAAGTATGTGTTTCTAAATGACCTCTAAGTACGTAGTTCTAAATGACCTCTAAGTACGAAGTCCTAAATGACCTCTAAGAACGTAGTTCTATATTACCTCTAAGTACGTAATTCTAAATGACCTCTAAGTACGTAGTTCTAATTGACCTCTAGGTACGTAGTTCTAAATGACCTCAAAGTAAGTAGTTCTAAATGACCTCTAAGTATGTGGTTCTAAATGACCTCTAAGTAAGTGGTTCTAAATGACCTCTAAGTACGTGGTTCTATATGATCTCTTAGTACGTGGTTCTAAATGACCTCTAAGTACGTGGGTTCTTCTAAATGACTTCTAAGTACGTGGTTTAAAATGTCCTCTAAGTACGTGGTTCTAAATGACCTCTAAATACGTTGTTCTAAATGATCTCTAAGTACGTGGTTCTAAATGACCTCTATGTACGTGCTTCTAAATGACCTCTAAGTACGTAGTATTAAATAACCATATGTACGTGGATTTAAATGACCTCTAAGTACGTGGTTCTAAATGACCTCTAAGTACTTGGTTCTAAATGACCTCTAAGTAAGTAGTTCTAAATGACCCCTAAGTACGTAGTACTAAATGACCTCTAAGTACGTAGTTCTAAATGACCTCTAAGTACGTGGGTTCTAAATTACCTCTAAGTACGTGGGTTCTAAATGACCTCTAAGAAGTTGGTTCTAAATAACCTCTAAGAACGTGGTTTCTAAATGACCTCTAAGTACGTGGAATCTAAATGACCTCTAAGTACGTAGTTCTAAACGACCTCTAAATGTTTGGTTCTAAATGACCTCTAAGTACGTTGGTTCTAAATGACCTTTAAGTACGTGGTTCTAAATGACCTCTATGTACGTGCTTCTAAATGACCTCTAAGTACGTAGTTCTAAATGACCATAAGTACGTGGATTTAAATGACCTTAAAGTATGTAATTCTAAATGACCTCTAAATACGTAGTTCTAAATGACCTCTAAGTATGTGGTTCTAAATGACCTCTAAGTACGTGGTTCTAAATGACCTATAAATACGTAGTTCTGAATGACCTCTAAGTACGGGGTTCAAGACTACCTCTGAGTACATGGGTCTAAATGACCTCTAAATACTTAGTTCTTAATGCCCTCTAAGTACGTGATTCTAAATTTCCTCTAAGTCCGTGGTTCTAAATGACCTCATATACGTAGTTCTAAATGACCTCTAAGTAAGTGGTTCTAAATGACCTCTAAGTACGTTGTCCTAAATGACCTCTAGGTACTTAGTTCTAAATGACGTCTAAGTAAGTAGTTCTAAATGACCTCTAAGTATGTGGTTCTAAATGACCTCTAAGTACGTAGTTCTAAATGACCTCTAAGTACGAAGTAAAAATGAAATCTAAGAACGTAGTTCTAAATTACCTCTAAGTACGTAGTTCTAAATGACCTCTAAGTACGTAGTTCTAATTGACCTCTAAGTATGTGGTTCTAAATGACCTCTAAGTAAGTGGTTCTAAATGACCTCTAAGTACGTGGTTCTATATGATCTCTTAGTACGTGGTTCTAAATGACCTCTAAGTACGTGGGTTCTTCTAAATGACTTCTAAGTACGTGGTTCAAAATGTCCTCTAAGTACGTGGTTCTAAATGACCTTATATACGTAGTGCTAAATAACCTCTAAGTACGTGGTTTTAAATGACCTCTAAGTACGTGGTTTGAAATGACCTCTAAGTACGTGCTTCTAAATGACCTCTAAGTAAGTAGTTCTAAATGACCCCTAAGTACGTAGTTCTAAATGACCTCTAGGTACGTACTTCCAAATGACATCTAAGTAAGTGGTTCTATATGACCTCTAAGTACGAGGTTCTATATGACCTCTAAGTACGTGGGTACTAAATGACCTCTAAGTACGTGGGTTCTAAATGACCCCTAAGTTCGTAGTTCTAAATGACCTCTAAGTACGTGGTTCTAAATGACCTCTAAGTAAGTAGTTCTAAATGACCCCTAAGTACGTAGTTCTAAATGACCTCTAAGTACGTGGTTCTATATGACCTCTTAGTATGTGGTTCTAAATGACCTCTAAGTACGTGGGTTCTTCTAATGACTTCTAAGTACGTGGTTCTAAATGTCCTCTAAGTACGTGGTTCTAAATGACCCTATATACGTAGTGCTAAATAACCTCTAAGTACGTGGTTCTAAATCACCTCTAAGTACGTGGTTCTAAATGACCTCTAAGTACGTGGTTCTGAATGACCTCTAAGTTCGTGGGTTCTAAATGACCTCTTAGAACTTAGTTCTAACTGACCTCTAATTACATGGTTTTAACTATCCTCTAAGTACGTGGTTCTAAATGACCTCTAAGTACGAGGTTCTAAATGACCTCTAAGTACGTGGTTCAAAATGACCTCTAAGTACTTGGTTCTAAATGACCTCTATGTACGTGGTTCTATATGACCTCTAAGTACGTGGGCTCTAAATGACATCTGAGTACGTGGTTCTAAATGACCTCTAAGTACGTAGTTCTAAATGACCTCTAAGTTGTTGGTTCTAAATGACCTCTAAGTACGTGGTTCTAAATGACCTCTCAGTACGTGGTTCTAAATGACCTCTAAGTACGTGGTTCTAAATGACATCTAAGTACGTAGTTCTAAATGACCTCTAAATAGTTGGTTCTAAATGAACTCTAAGTACGTGGTTCTAAATATCTTCTAAGTACGTAGTTCTAAATGACGTCTAAGTACGAAGTCCTAAATGACTCCTAAGTACGTGGTCCTAAATGACCTCTAGGTACGTAGTTCTAAATGACCTCTAAGTAAGTAGTTCTAAATGTCCTCTAAGTACGTGGTTCTAAATGACCTTATATACGTAGTGCTAAATAACCTCTAAGTACATGGTTCTAAATCACCTCTAAGTACGTGGTTCTGAATGACCTCTAAGTTCGTTTGTTCTAAATGACCTCTTATAACGTAGTTCTAACTGACCTCTAATTACATGGTTTTAACTATCCTCTAAGTACGTGGTTCTAAATGACCTCTAAGTACGAGGTTCTAAATGACCTCTAAGTACGTGGTTCTAAATGACCTCTAAGTACTTGGTTCTAAATGACCTCTAAGTCAGTAGTTCTAAATGACACCTAACTACGTGGTTCAAAATGTCCTCTAAGTACGTGGTTCTTAATGACCTCATATACGTAGTTCTAAATGACCTCTAAGTACGTGGTTCTAAATGACCTCTAACTACGTGGTTCTAAATGACCTCTAAGTACGTGCTTCTAAATGACCTCTAGGTACGTACTTCCAAATGACATCTAAGTAAGTGGTTCTAAATGACCTCTAAGTACGTTGTTCTAGATGACCTCTAAGTACGTGGTTCTAAATGACCTCTATGTACGTGCTTCTAAATGACCTCTAAGTACGTAGTTCTAAATGACCATAAGTACGTGGATTTAAATGACCTTAAAGTACGTAGTTCTAAATGACCTCTAAGTACGTAGTTCTAAATGACCTCTAAGTATGTGGTTCTAAATGACCTCTAAGTACGTGGTTCTAAATGACCTCTAAATACTTATTTCAAATGCCCTCTAAGTACGTGGTTCCAAATGTCCTCTAAGTACGTGGTTCTAAATGACCTCATATACGTAGTTCTAAATGACCTCTAAGTACGTGGTTCTAAATGACCTCTAACTACGTGGTTCTAAATGACCTCTAAGTACGTGCTTCTAAATGACCTCTAAGTAAGTAGTTCTAAATGACCCCTAAGTACGTAGTTCTAAATGACCTCTAGGTACGTACTTCCAAATGACTTCTAAGTAAGTGGTTCTAAATGACCTCTAAGTACGTGGTTCTAAATGTCCTCTAAGTACGTGGTTCTAAAAGACCTCATATACGTAGTTCTAAATGACCTCTAAGTACGTGGGTTCTAAATGACCCCTAAGTTCGTAGTTCTAAATGACCTCTAAATACGTAGCTCTAAATGACCTCTAAGTACGTAGTTCTAAATGACCTCTATGTACGTGGTTCTATATGACCTCTAAGTACGTGGGCTCTAAATGACATCTGAGTACGTGGTTCTAAATGACCTCTAAGTACGTAGTTCTAAATGACCTCTAAGTTGTTAGTTCTAAATGACCTCTAAGTACGTGGTTCTAAATGACCTCTCAGTACGTGGTTCTAAATGACCTCTAAGTACGTGGTTCTAAATGACATCTAAGTACGTAGTTCTAAATGACCTCTAAATAGTTGGTTCTAAATGATCTCTAAGTACGTGGTTCTAAATATCTTCTAAGTACGTAGTTCTAAATGACGTCTAAGTACGTAGTTCTAAATACCTAAAGATACGTAGTTCCAAATGACCTCTAAGTAAGTGGTTCTAAATGACCTCTAAGTACGTGGTCCTAAATGACCTCTAAGTACGTAGTTCTAAATGACCTCTAATTAAGTAGTTCTAAATGACCTCTAAGTATGTGGTTCTAAATGACCTCTAAGTACGTAGTTCTAAATGACCTCTAAGTACGAAGTCCTAAATGACCCCTAAGTACGTGGTCCTAAATGACCTCTAGGTACGTAGTTCTAAATGACCCCTAAGTAAGTAGTTCTAAATGACCTCTAAGTATGTGGTTCTAAATGACCTCTAAGTACGTAGTTCTAATTGACCTCTAGGTACGTAGTTCTAAATGACCTCAAAGTAAGTAGTTCTAAATGACCTCCAAGTATGTTGTTTTAAATGACCTCTAAGTAAGTGGTTCTAAATGACCTCTAAGTACGTGGTTCAATATGATCTCTTAGTACGTGGTTCTAAATGACCTCTAAGTACGTGGGTTCTTCTAAATGACTTCTAAGTACGTGGTTCAAAATGTCCTCTAAGTACGTGGTTCTAAATGACCTTATATACGTAGTGTTAAATAACCTCTAAGTACGTGGTTCTAAATGTCCTCTAAGTACGTGGTTCTAAATGACCTTATATACGTAGTGCTTAATAACCTCTAAGTACATGGTTCTAAATCACCTCTAAGTACGTGGTTCTGAATGACCTCTAAGTTCGTGGGTTCTAAATGCCTCTTATAACGTAGTTCTAACTGACCTCTAATTACATGGTTTTAACTATCCTCTAAGTACGTGGTTCTAAATGACCTCTAAGTACGAGGTTCTAAATAACCTCTAAGTACGTGGTTCTAAATGACCTCTAAGTACTTGGTTCTAAATGACCTCTAAGTCAGTAGTTCTAAATGACACCTAAGTACGTAGTTCTAAATGTTCTCTAAGTACGTGGTTCTAAATGACCTCATATACGTAGTTCTAAATGACCTCTAAATACGTAGCTCTAAATGACCTCTAAGTACGTAGTTCTAAATGACCTCTATGTACGTGGTTCTATATGACCTCTAAGTACGTGGGCTCTAAATGACATCTGAGTACGTGGTTCTAAATGACCTCTAAGTACGTAGTTCTAAATGACCTCTAAGTTGTTGGTTCTAAATGACCTCTAAGTACGTGGTTCTAAATGACTTCTCAGTACGTGGTTCTAAATGACCTCTAAGTACGTGGTTCTAAATGACATCTAAGTACGTAGTTCTAAATGACCTCTAAATAGTTGGTTCTAAATGACCTCTAAGTACGTGGTTCTAAATGACCTCTAAGTACGTGGTTCTAAATGACCTCTAAGTACTTGGTTCTAAATGACCTCTAATTTAGTAGTTCTAAATGACACCTAAGTACGTGGTTCTAAATGTCCTCTAAGTACGTGGTTCTAAATGACCTCATATACGTAGTTCTAAATGACCTCTAAGTACGTGGTTATAAATGACCTCTAACTACGTGGTTCTAAATGACCTCTAAGTACGTGCTTCTAAATGACCTCTAGGTACGTACTTCCAAATGACATCTAAGTAAGTGGTTCTAAATGACCTCTAAGTACGTTGTTCTAGATGACGTCTAAGTACGTGGTTCTAAATGACCTCTATGTACGTGCTTCTAAATGACCTCTAAGTACGTAGTTCTAAATGACCATAAGTACGTGGATTTAAATGACCTTAAAGTACGTAGTTCTAAATGACCTCTAAGTACGTAGTTCTAAATGACCTCTAGGTACGTACTTCCAAATGACTTCTAAGTAAGTGGTTCTAAATGACCTCTAAGTACGTGGTTCTAAATGTCCTCTAAGTACGTGGTTCTAAAAGACCTCATATACGTAGTTCTAAATGACCTCTAAGTACGTGGGTTCTAAATGACCCCTAAGTTCGTAGTTCTAAATGACCTCTAAATACGTAGCTCTAAATGACCTCTAAGTACGTAGTTCTAAATGACCTCTATGTACGTGGTTCTATATGACCTCTAAGTACGTGGGCTCTAAATGACATCTGAGTACGTGGTTCTAAATGACCTCTAAGTACGTAGTTCTAAATGACCTCTAAGTACGTGGTTCTAAATGACCTCTAACTACGTGGTTCTAAATGACCTCTAAGTACGTGCTTTTAAATGACCTCTAGGTACGTACTTCCAAATGACATCTAAGTAAGTGGTTCTAAATGACCTCTAAGTACGTTGTTCTAGATGACCTCTAAGTAAGTAGTTCTAAATGACCCCTAAGTACGTAGTTCTAAATGACCTCTAAGTACGTGGTTCTATATGACCTCTTAGTATGTGGTTCTAAATGACCTCTAAGTACGTGGGTTCTTCTAATGACTTCTAAGTACGTGGTTCTAAATGTCCTCTAAGTACGTGGTTCTAAATGACCCTATATACGTAGTGCTAAATAACCTCTAAGTACGTGGTTCTAAATGACCTCTAACTACGTGGTTCTAAATGACCTCTAAGTACGTGCTTCTAAATGACCTCTAAGTAAGTAGTTCTAAATGACCCCTAAGTACGTAGTTCTAAATGACCTCTAGGTACGTACTTCCAAATGACTTCTAAGTAAGTGGTTCTAAATGACCTCTAAGTACGTGGTTCTAAATGTCCTCTAAGTACGTGGTTCTAAAAGACCTCATATACGTAGTTCTAAATGACCTCTAAGTACGTGGGTTCTAAATGACCCCTAAGTTCGTAGTTCTAAATGACCTCTAAATACGTAGCTCTAAATGACCTCTAAGTACGTAGTTCTAAATGACCTCTATGTACGTGGTTCTATATGACCTCTAAGTACGTGGGCTCTAAATGACATCTGAGTACGTGGTTCTAAATGACCTCTAAGTACGTAGTTCTAAATGACCTCTAAGTTGTTGGTTCTAAATGACCTCTAAGTACGTGGTTCTAAATGACCTCTCAGTACGTGGTTCTAAATGACCTCTAAGTACGTGGTTCTAAATGACATCTAAGTACGTAGTTCTAAATGACCTCTAAATAGTTGGTTCTAAATGACCTCTAAGTACGTGGTTCTAAATATCTTCTAAGTACGTAGTTCTAAATGACGTCTAAGTACGTAGTTCTAAATACCTAAAGATACGTAGTTCCAAATGACCTCTAAGTAAGTGGTTCTAAATGACCTCTAAGTACGTGGTCCTAAATGACCTCTAAGTACGTAGTTCTAAATGACCTCTAATTAAGTAGTTCTAAATGACCTCTAAGTATGTGGTTCTAAATGACCTCTAAGTACGTAGTTCTAAATGACCTCTAAGTACGAAGTCCTAAATGACCCCTAAGTACGTGGTCCTAAATGACCTCTAGGTACGTAGTTCTAAATGACCTCTAAGTAAGTAGTTCTAAATGACCTCTAAGTATGTGGTTCTAAATGACCTCTAAGTACGTAGTTCTAATTGACCTCTAGGTACGTAGTTCTAAATGACCTCAAAGTAAGTAGTTCTAAATGACCTCCAAGTATGTTGTTTTAAATGACCTCTAAGTAAGTGGTTCTAAATGACCTCTAAGTACGTGGTTCAATATGATCTCTTAGTACGTGGTTCTAAATGACCTCTAAGTACGTGGGTTCTTCTAAATGACTTCTAAGTACGTGGTTCAAAATGTCCTCTAAGTACGTGGTTCTAAATGACCTTATATACGTAGTGTTAAATAACCTCTAAGTACGTGGTTCTAAATGTCCTCTAAGTACGTGGTTCTAAATGACCTTATATACGTAGTGCTTAATAACCTCTAAGTACATGGTTCTAAATCACCTCTAAGTACGTGGTTCTGAATGACCTCTAAGTTCGTGGGTTCTAAATGACCTCTTATAACGTAGTTCTAACTGACCTCTAATTACATGGTTTTAACTATCCTCTAAGTACGTGGTTCTAAATGACCTCTAAGTACGAGGTTCTAAATAACCTCTAAGTACGTGGTTCTAAATGACCTCTAAGTACTTGGTTCTAAATGACCTCTAAGTCAGTAGTTCTAAATGACACCTAAGTACGTAGTTCTAAATGTTCTCTAAGTACGTGGTTCTAAATGACCTCATATACGTAGTTCTAAATGACCTCTAAATACGTAGCTCTAAATGACCTCTAAGTACGTAGTTCTAAATGACCTCTATGTACGTGGTTCTATATGACCTCTAAGTACGTGGGCTCTAAATGACATCTGAGTACGTGGTTCTAAATGACCTCTAAGTACGTAGTTCTAAATGACCTCTAAGTTGTTGGTTCTAAATGACCTCTAAGTACGTGGTTCTAAATGACTTCTCAGTACGTGGTTCTAAATGACCTCTAAGTACGTGGTTCTAAATGACATCTAAGTACGTAGTTCTAAATGACCTCTAAATAGTTGGTTCTAAATGACCTCTAAGTACGTGGTTCTAAATGACCTCTAAGTACGTGGTTCTAAATGACCTCTAAGTACTTGGTTCTAAATGACCTCTAATTTAGTAGTTCTAAATGACACCTAAGTACGTGGTTCTAATTGTCCTCTAAGTACGTGGTTCTAAATGACCTCATATACGTAGTTCTAAATGACCTCTAAGTACGTGGTTATAAATGACCTCTAACTACGTGGTTCTAAATGACCTCTAAGTACGTGCTTCTAAATGACCTCTAGGTACGTACTTCCAAATGACATCTAAGTAAGTGGTTCTAAATGACCTCTAAGTACGTTGTTCTAGATGACGTCTAAGTACGTGGTTCTAAATGACCTCTATGTACGTGCTTCTAAATGACCTCTAAGTACGTAGTTCTAAATGACCATAAGTACGTGGATTTAAATGACCTTAAAGTACGTAGTTCTAAATGACCTCTAAGTACGTAGTTCTAAATGACCTCTAGGTACGTACTTCCAAATGACTTCTAAGTAAGTGGTTCTAAATGACCTCTAAGTACGTGGTTCTAAATGTCCTCTAAGTACGTGGTTCTAAAAGACCTCATATACGTAGTTCTAAATGACCTCTAAGTACGTGGGTTCTAAATGACCCCTAAGTTCGTAGTTCTAAATGACCTCTAAATACGTAGCTCTAAATGACCTCTAAGTACGTAGTTCTAAATGACCTCTATGTACGTGGTTCTATATGACCTCTAAGTACGTGGGCTCTAAATGACATCTGAGTACGTGGTTCTAAATGACCTCTAAGTACGTAGTTCTAAATGACCTCTAAGTACGTGGTTCTAAATGACCTCTAACTACGTGGTTCTAAATGACCTCTAAGTACGTGCTTTTAAATGACCTCTAGGTACGTACTTCCAAATGACATCTAAGTAAGTGGTTCTAAATGACCTCTAAGTACGTTGTTCTAGATGACCTCTAAGTAAGTAGTTCTAAATGACCCCTAAGTACGTAGTTCTAAATGACCTCTAAGTACGTGGTTCTATATGACCTCTTAGTATGTGGTTCTAAATGACCTCTAAGTACGTGGGTTCTTCTAATGACTTCTAAGTACGTGGTTCTAAATGTCCTCTAAGTACGTGGTTCTAAATGACCCTATATACGTAGTGCTAAATAACCTCTAAGTACGTGGTTCTAAATCACCTCTAAGTACGTGGTTCTAAATGACCTCTAAGTACGTGGTTCTAAATGACCTCTAAGTTCGTGGGTTCTAAATGACCTCTTAGAACGTAGTTCTAACTGACCTCTAATTACATGGTTTTAACTATCCTCTAAGTACGTGGTTCTAAATGACCTCTAAGTACGAGGTTCTAAATGACCTCTAAGTACGTGGTTCAAAATGACCTCTAAGTACTTGGTTCTAAATGACCTCTATGTACGTGGTTCTATATGACCTCTAAGTACGTGGGCTCTAAATGACATCTGAGTACGTGGTTCTAAATGACCTCTAAGTACGTAGTTCTAAATGACCTCTAAGTTGTTGGTTCTAAATGACCTCTAAGTACGTGGTTCTAAATGACCTCTCAGTACGTGGTTCTAAATGACCTCTAAGTACGTGGTTCTAAATGACATCTAAGTACGTAGTTCTAAATGACCTCTAAATACGTAGCTCTAAATGACCTCTAAGTACGTAGTTCTAAATGACCTCTATGTACGTGGTTCTATATGACCTCTAAGTACGTGGGCTCTAAATGACATCTGAGTACGTGGTTCTAAATGACCTCTAATTAAGTAGTTCTAAATGACCTCTAAGTATGTGGTTCTAAATGACCTCTAAGTACGTAGTTCTAAATGACCTCTAAGTACGAAGTCGTAAATGACCCCTAAGTACGTGGTCCTAAATGACCTCTAGGTACGTAGTTCTAAATGACCTCTAAGTAAGTAGTTCTAAATGACCTCTAAGTATGTGGTTCTAAATGACCTCTAAGTACGTAGTTCTAATTGACCTCTAGGTACGTAGTTCTAAATGACCTCAAAGTAAGTAGTTCTAAATGACCTCCAAGTATGTTGTTTTAAATGACCTCTAAGTAAGTGGTTCTAAATGACCTCTAAGTACGTGGTTCAATATGATCTCTTAGTACGTGGTTCTAAATGACCTCTAAGTACGTGGGTTCTTCTAAATGACTTCTAAGTACGTGGTTCAAAATGTCCTCTAAGTACGTGGTTCTAAATGACCTTATATACGTAGTGTTAAATAACCTCTAAGTACGTGGTTCTAAATGTCCTCTAAGTACGTGGTTCTAAATGACCTTATATACGTAGTGCTTAATAACCTCTAAGTACATGGTTCTAAATCACCTCTAAGTACGTGGTTCTGAATGACCTCTAAGTTCGTGGGTTCTAAATGACCTCTTATAACGTAGTTCTAACTGACCTCTAATTACATGGTTTTAACTATCCTCTAAGTACGTGGTTCTAAATGACCTCTAAGTACGAGGTTCTAAATAACCTCTAAGTACGTGGTTCTAAATGACCTCTAAGTACTTGGTTCTAAATGACCTCTAAGTCAGTAGTTCTAAATGACACCTAAGTACGTAGTTCTAAATGTTCTCTAAGTACGTGGTTCTAAATGACCTCATATACGTAGTTCTAAATGACCTCTAAATACGTAGCTCTAAATGACCTCTAAGTACGTAGTTCTAAATGACCTCTATGTACGTGGTTCTATATGACCTCTAAGTACGTGGGCTCTAAATGACATCTGAGTACGTGGTTCTAAATGACATCTAAGTACGTAGTTCTAAATGACCTCTAAATAGTTGGTTCTAAATGACCTCTAAGTACGTGGTTCTAAATGACCTCTAAGTACGTGGTTCTAAATGACCTCTAAGTACTTGGTTCTAAATGACCTCTAATTTAGTAGTTCTAAATGACACCTAAGTACGTGGTTCTAAATGTCCTCTAAGTACGTGGTTCTAAATGACCTCATATACGTAGTTCTAAATGACCTCTAAGTACGTGGTTATAAATGACCTCTAACTACGTGGTTCTAAATGACCTCTAAGTACGTGCTTCTAAATGACCTCTAGGTACGTACTTCCAAATGACATCTAAGTAAGTGGTTCTAAATGACCTCTAAGTACGTTGTTCTAGATGACGTCTAAGTACGTGGTTCTAAATGACCTCTATGTACGTGCTTCTAAATGACCTCTAAGTACGTAGTTCTAAATGACCATAAGTACGTGGATTTAAATGACCTTAAAGTACGTAGTTCTAAATGACCTCTAAGTACGTAGTTCTAAATGACCTCTAGGTACGTACTTCCAAATGACTTCTAAGTAAGTGGTTCTAAATGACCTCTAAGTACGTGGTTCTAAATGTCCTCTAAGTACGTGGTTCTAAAAGACCTCATATACGTAGTTCTAAATGACCTCTAAGTACGTGGGTTCTAAATGACCCCTAAGTTCGTAGTTCTAAATGACCTCTAAATACGTAGCTCTAAATGACCTCTAAGTACGTAGTTCTAAATGACCTCTATGTACGTGGTTCTATATGACCTCTAAGTACGTGGGCTCTAAATGACATCTGAGTACGTGGTTCTAAATGACCTCTAATTACGTAGTTCTAAATGACCTCTAAGTACGTGGTTCTAAATGACCTCTAACTACGTGGTTCTAAATGACCTCTAAGTACGTGCTTTTAAATGACCTCTAGGTACGTACTTCCAAATGACATCTAAGTAAGTGGTTCTAAATGACCTCTAAGTACGTTGTTCTAGATGACCTCTAAGTAAGTAGTTCTAAATGACCCCTAAGTACGTAGTTCTAAATGACCTCTAAGTACGTGGTTCTATATGACCTCTTAGTATGTGGTTCTAAATGACCTCTAAGTACGTGGGTTCTTCTAATGACTTCTAAGTACGTGGTTCTAAATGTCCTCTAAGTACGTGGTTCTAAATGACCCTATATACGTAGTGCTAAATAACCTCTAAGTACGTGGTTCTAAATCACCTCTAAGTACGTGGTTCTAAATGACCTCTAAGTACGTGGTTCTAAATGACCTCTAAGTTCGTGGGTTCTAAATGACCTCTTAGAACGTAGTTCTAACTGACCTCTAATTACATGGTTTTAACTATCCTCTAAGTACGTGGTTCTAAATGACCTCTAAGTACGAGGTTCTAAATGACCTCTAAGTACGTGGTTCAAAATGACCTCTAAGTACTTGGTTCTAAATGACCTCTATGTACGTGGTTCTATATGACCTCTAAGTACGTGGGCTCTAAATGACATCTGAGTACGTGGTTCTAAATGACCTCTAAGTACGTAGTTCTAAATGACCTCTAAGTTGTTGGTTCTAAATGACCTCTAAGTACGTGGTTCTAAATGACCTCTCAGTACGTGGTTCTAAATGACCTCTAAGTACGTGGTTCTAAATGACATCTAAGTACGTAGTTCTAAATGACCTCTAAATAGTTGGTTCTAAATGAACTCTAAGTACGTGGTTCTAAATATCTTCTAAGTACGTAGTTCTAAATGACGTCTAAGTACGAAGTCCTAAATGACCCCTAAGTACGTGGTCCTAAATGACCTCTAGGTACGTAGTTCTAAATGACCTCTAAGTAAGTAGTTCTAAATGACCTCTAAGTATGTGGTTCTAAATGACCTCTAAGTACGTAGTTCTAATTGACCTCTAGGTACGTAGTTCTAAATGACCTCAAAGTAAGTGGTTCTAAATGACCTCTAAGTACGTGGTTCAATATGATCTCTTAGTACGTGGTTCTAAATGACCTCTAAGTACGTAGGTTCTTCTAAATGACTTCTAAGTACGTGGTTCAAAATGTCCTCTAAGTACGTGGTTCTAAATGACCTTATATACGTAGTGCTAAATAACCTCTAAGTACGTAGTTCTAAATGTCCTCTAAGTACGTGGTTCTAAATGACCTTATATACGTAGTGCTAAATAACCTCTAAGTACATGGTTCTAAATCACCTCTAAGTACGTGGTTCTGAATGACCTCTAAGTTCGTTTGTTCTAAATGACCTCTTATAACGTAGTTCTAACTGACCTCTAATTACATGGTTTTAACTATCCTCTAAGTACGTGGTTCTAAATGACCTCTAAGTACGAGGTTCTAAATGACCTCTAAGTACGTGGTTCTAAATGACCTCTAAGTACTTGGTTCTAAATGACCTCTAAGTCAGTAGTTCTAAATGACACCTAAGTACGTGGTTCTAAATGTCCTCTAAGTACGTGGTTCTAAATGACCTCATATACGTAGTTCTAAATGACCTCTAAGTACGTGGTTCTAAATGACCTCTAACTACGTGGTTCTAAATGACCTCTAAGTACGTGCTTCTAAATGACCTCTAGGTACGTACTTCCAAATGACATCTAAGTAAGTGGTTCTAAATGACCTCTAAGTACGTTGTTCTAGATGACCTCTAAGTACGTGGTTCTAAATGACCTCTATGTACGTGCTTCTAAATGACCTCTAAGTACGTAGTTCTAAATGATTATAAGTACGTGGATTTAAATGACCTTAAAGTACGTAGTTCTAAATGACCTCTAAGTACGTAGTTCTAAATGACCTCTAAGTATGTGGTTCTAAATGACCTCTAAGTACGTGGTTCTAAATGACCTCTAAATACTTATTTCAAATGCCCTCTAAGTACGTGGTTCCAAATGTCCTCTAAGTACGTGGTTCTAAATGACCTCATATACGTAGTTCTAAATGACCTCTAAGTACGTGGTTCTAAATGACCTCTAACTACGTGGTTCTAAATGACCTCTAAGTACGTGCTTCTAAATGACCTCTAAGTAAGTAGTTCTAAATGACCCCTAAGTACGTAGTTCTAAATGACCTCTAGGTACGTACTTCCAAATGACTTCTAAGTAAGTGGTTCTAAATGACCTCTAAGTACGTGGTTCTAAATGTCCTCTAAGTACGTGGTTCTAAAAGACCTCATATACGTAGTTCTAAATGACCTCTAAGTACGTGGGTTCTAAATGACCCCTAAGTTCGTAGTTCTAAATGACCTCTAAATACGTAGCTCTAAATGACCTCTAAGTACGTAGTTCTAAATGACCTCTATGTACGTGGTTCTATATGACCTCTAAGTACGTGGGCTCTAAATGACATCTGAGTACGTGGTTCTAAATGACCTCTAAGTACGTAGTTCTAAATGACCTTATATACGTAGTGCTAAATAACCTCTAAGTACGTAGTTCTAAATGTCCTCTAAGTACGTGGTTCTAAATGACCTTATATACGTAGTGCTAAATAACCTCTAAGTACATGGTTCTAAATCACCTCTAAGTACGTGGTTCTGAATGACCTCTAAGTTCGTTTGTTCTAAATGACCTCTTATAACGTAGTTCTAACTGACCTCTAATTACATGGTTTTAACTATCCTCTAAGTACGTGGTTCTAAATGACCTCTAAGTACGAGGTTCTAAATGACCTCTAAGTACGTGGTTCTAAATGACCTCTAAGTACTTGGTTCTAAATGACCTCTAAGTCAGTAGTTCTAAATGACACCTAAGTACGTGGTTCTAAATGTCCTCTAAGTACGTGGTTCTAAATGACCTCATATACGTAGTTCTAAATGACCTCTAAGTACGTGGTTCTAAATGACCTCTAACTACGTGGTTCTAAATGACCTCTAAGTACGTGCTTCTAAATGACCTCTAGGTACGTACTTCCAAATGACATCTAAGTAAGTGGTTCTAAATGACCTCTAAGTAAGTTGTTCTAGATGACCTCTAAGTACGTGGTTCTAAATGACCTCTATGTCCGTGCTTCTAAATGACCTCTAAGTACGTAGTTCTAAATGACCATAAGTACGTGGATTTAAATGACCTTAAAGTACGTAGTTCTAAATGACCTCTAAGTACGTAGTTCTAAATGACCTCTAAGTATGTGGTTCTAAATGACCTCTAAGTACGTGGTTCTAAATGACCTCTAAATACTTATTTCAAATGCCCTCTAAGTACGTGGTTCCAAATGTCCTCTAAGTACGTGGTTCTAAATGACCTCATATACGTAGTTCTAAATGACCTCTAAGTACGTGGTTCTAAATGACCTCTAACTACGTGGTTCTAAATGACCTCTAAGTACGTGCTTCTAAATGACCTCTAAGTAAGTAGTTCTAAATGACCCCTAAGTACGTAGTTCTAAATGACCTCTAGGTACGTACTTCCAAATGACTTCTAAGTAAGTGGTTCTAAATGACCTCTAAGTACGTGGTTCTAAATGTCCTCTAAGTACGTGGTTCTAAAAGACCTCATATACGTAGTTCTAAATGACCTCTAAGTACGTGGGTTCTAAATGACCCCTAAGTTCGTAGTTCTAAATGACCTCTAAATACGTAGCTCTAAATGACCTCTAAGTACGTAGTTCTAAATGACCTCTATGTACGTGGTTCTATATGACCTCTAAGTACGTGGACTCTAAATGACATCTGAGTACGTGGTTCTAAATGACCTCTAACTACGTGGTTCTAAATGACCTCTAAGTACGTGCTTCTAAATGACCTCTAAGTAAGTAGTTCTAAATGACCCCTAAGTACGTAGTTCTAAATGACCTCTAGGTACGTACTTCCAAATGACTTCTAACTACGTGGTCCTAAATGACCTCTAAGTACGTAGTTCTAAATGACCTCTAATTAAGTAGTTCTAAATGACCTCTAAGTATGTGGTTCTAAATGACCTCTAAGTACGTAGTTCTAAATGACCTCTAAGTACGAAGTCCTAAATGACCCCTAAGTACGTGGTCCTAAATGACCTCTAGGTACGTAGTTCTAAATGACCTCTATGTAAGTAGTTCTAAATGACCTCTAAGTATGTGGTTCTAAATGACCTCTAAGTACGTAGTTCTAATTGACCTCTAGGTACGTAGTTCTAAATGACCTCAAAGTAAGTAGTTCTAAATGACCTCTAAGTATGTGGTTTTAAATGACCTCTAAGTAAGTGGTTATAAATGACCTCTAAGTACGTGGTTCAATATGATCTCTTAGTACGTGGTTCTAAATGACCTCTAAGTACGTGGGTTCTTCTAAATGACTTCTAAGTACGTGGTTCAAAATGTCCTCTAAGTACGTGGTTCTAAATGACCTTATATACGTAGTGCTAAATAACCTCTAAGTACGTGGTTCTAAATGTCCTCTAAGTACGTGGTTCTAAATGACCTTATATACGTAGTGCTTAATAACCTCTAAGTACATGGTTCTAAATCACCTCTAAGTACGTGGTTCTGAATGACCTCTAAGTTCGTGGGTTCTAAATGACCTCTTATAACGTAGTTCTAACTGACCTCTAATTACATGGTTTTAACTATCCTCTAAGTACGTGGTTCTAAATGACCTCTAAGTACGAGGTTCTAAATAACCTCTAAGTACGTGGTTCTAAATGACCTCTAAGTACTTGGTTCTAAATGACCTCTAAGTCAGTAGTTCTAAATGACACCTAAGTACGTGGTTCTAAATGTTCTCTAAGTACGTGGTTCTAAATGACCTCATATACGTAGTTCTAAATGACCTCTAAATACGTAGCTCTAAATGACCTCTAAGTACGTAGTTCTAAATGACCTCTATGTACGTGGTTCTATATGACCTCTAAGTACGTGGGCTCTAAATGACATCTGAGTACGTGGTTCTAAATGACCTCTAAGTACGTGGTTCTAAATGACATCTAAGTACGTAGTTCTAAATGACCTCTAAATAGTTGGTTCTAAATGACCTCTAAGTACGTGGTTCTAAATGACCTCTAAGTACGTGGTTCTAAATGACCTCTAAGTACTTGGTTCTAAATGACCTCTAAGTCAGTAGTTCTAAATGACACCTAAGTACGTGGTTCTAAATGTCCTCTAAGTACGTGGTTCTAAATGACCTCATATACGTAGTTCTAAATGACCTCTAAGTACGTGGTTATAAATGACCTCTAACTACGTGGTTCTAAATGACCTCTAAGTACGAGCTTCTAAATGACCTCTAGGTACGTACTTCCAAATGACATCTAAGTAAGTGGTTCTAAATGACCTCTAAGTACGTTGTTCTAGATGACGTCTAAGTACGTGGTTCTAAATGACCTCTATGTACATGCTTCTAAATGACCTCTAAGTACGTAGTTCTAAATGACCATAAGTACGTGGATTTAAATGACCTTAAAGTACGTAGTTCTAAATGACCTCTAAGTACGTAGTTCTAAATGACCTCTAGGTACGTACTTCCAAATGACTTCTAAGTAAGTGGTTCTAAATGACCTCTAAGTACGTGGTTCTAAATGTCCTCTAAGTACGTGGTTCTAAAAGACCTCATATACGTAGTTCTAAATGACCTCTAAGTACGTGGGTTCTAAATGACCCCTAAGTTCGTAGTTCTAAATGACCTCTAAATACGTAGCTCTAAATGACCTCTAAGTACGTAGTTCTAAATGACCTCTATGTACGTGGTTCTATATGACCTCTAAGTACGTGGGCTCTAAATGACATCTGAGTACGTGGTTCTAAATGACCTCTAAGTACGTAGTTCTAAATGACCTCTAAGTACGTGGTTCTAAATGACCTCTAACTACGTGGTGCTAAATGACCTCTAAGTACGTGCTTTAAAATGACCTCTAGGTACGTACTTCCAAATGACATCTAAGTAAGTGGTTCTAAATGACCTCTAAGTACGTTGTTCTAGATGACCTCTAAGTACGTGGTTCTAAATGACCTCTACGTACGTGCTTCTAAATGACCTCTAAGTACGTAGTTCTAAATGACCATAAGTACGTGGATTTAAATGACCTTAAAGTACGTAGTTCTAAATGACCTCTTAGTACGTAGTTCTAAATGACCTCTAGGTACGTACTTCCAAATGACGTCTAAGTACGTAGTTCTAAATACCTCTAGATACGTAGTTCCAAATGACCTCTAAGTAAGTGGTTCTAAATGACCTCTAAGTACGTGGTCCTAAATGACCTCTAGGTACGTAGTTCTAAATGACCTCTAAGTAAGTAGTTCTAAATGACCTCTAAGTATGTGGTTCTAAATGACCTCTAAGTACGTAGTTCTAAATGACCTCTAAGTACGAAGTCCTAAATGACCTCTAAGAACGTAGTTCTATATTACCTCTAAGTACGTAGTTCTAAATGACCTCTAAGTACGTAGTTCTAATTGACCTCTAGGTACGTAGTTCTAAATAACCTCAAAGTAAGTAGTTCTAAATGACCTCTAAGAATGTGGTTCTAAATGACCTCTAAGTAAGTGGTTCTAAATGACCTCTAAGTACGTGGTTCTATATGATCTCTTAGTACGTGGTTCTAAATGACCTCTAAGTACGTGGGTTTTTCTAAATGACTTCTAAGTACGTGGTTCAAAATGTCCTCTAAGTACGTGGTTCTAAATGACCTTATATACGTAGTGCTAAATAACCTCTAAGTACGTGGTTCTAAATGTCCTCTAAGTACGTGGTTTTAATGACCTTATATACGTAGTGCTAAATAACCTCTAAGTACGTGGTTCTAAATCACCTCTAAGTACGTGGTTCTGAATGACCTCAAAGTTCGTGGGTTCTAAATGACCTCTTAGAACGTAGTTCTAACTGACCTCTAATTACATGGTTTTAACTATCCTCTAAGTACGTCGTTCTAAATGACCTCTAAGTACGAGGTTCTAAATGACCTCTAAGTACGTGGTTCTAAATGACCTCTAAGTACTTGGTTCTAAATGACCTCTAAGTCAGTAGTTCTAAATGACACCTAAGTACGTGGTTCTAAATGTCATCTAAGTACGTGGTTCTAAATGACCTCATATACGTAGTTCTAAATGACCTCTAAGTACGTGGTTCTAAATGACCTCTAACTACGTGGTTCTAAATGACCTCTAAGTACGTGCTTCTAAATGACCTCTAAGTACGTACTTCCAAATGACATCTAAGTAAGTGGTTCTAAATGACCTCTAAGTACGTTGTTCTAGATGACCTCTAAGTACGTGGGCTCTAAATGACATCTGAGTACGTGGTTCTAAATGACCTCTAAGTACGTAGTTCTAAATGACCTCTAAGTTGTTGGTTCTAAATGACCTCTAAGTACGTGGTTCTAAATGACCTCTAAATAGTTGGTTCTAAATGACCTCTAAGTTCGTGGTTCTAAATATCTTCTAAGTACGTAGTTCTAAATGACGTCTAAGTACGTAGTTCTAAATACCTCTAGATACGTAGTGCCAAATGACCTCTAAGTAAGTGGTTCTAAATGACCTATAAGTACGTGGTCCTAAATGACCTCTAGGTACGTAGTTCTAAATGACCTCTATGTAAGTAGTTCTAAATGACCTCTAAGTATGTGGTTCTAAATGACCTCTAAGTACGTAGTTCTAAATGACCTCTAAGTACGAAGTCCTAAATGACCTCTAAGAACGTAGTTCTATATTACCTCTAAGTACGTAGTTCTAAATGACCTCTAAGTACGTAGTTCTAATTGACCTCTAGGTACGTAGTTCTAAATGACCTCAAAGTAAGTAGTTCTAAATGAAATCTAAGTATGTGGTTCTAAATGACCTCTAAGTAAGTGGTTCTAAATGACCTCTAAGTACGTAGTTCTAATTGACCTCTAGGTACGTAGTTCTAAATGACCTCAAAGTTAGTAGTTCTAAATGACCTCTAAGTATGTGGTTCTAAATGACCTCTAAGTAAGTGGTTCTAAATGACCTCTAAGTACGTGGTTCTATATGATCTCTTAGTACGTGGTTCTAAATGACCTCTAAGTACGTGGGTTCTTCTAAATGACTTCTAAGTACGTGGTTCAAAATGTCCTCTAAGTACGTGGTTCTAAATAACCTTATATACGTAGTGCTAAATAACCTCTAAGTGCGTGGTTCTAAATCACCTCTAAGTACGTGGTTCTGAATGACCTCTAAGTTCGTGGGTTCTAAATGACCTCTTAGAACGTAGTTCTAACTGACCTCTAATTACATGGTTTTAACTATCCTCTAAGTACGTGGTTCTAAATGACCTCTAGGTACGAGGTTCTAATTGCCCTCTAAGTACGTGGTTCTAAATGACCTCTAAGTACTTGGTTCTAAATGACCTCTAAGTCAGTATTTCTAAATGACACCTAAGTACGTGGTTCTAAATGTCCTCTAAGTACGTGGTTCTAAATGACCTCATATACGTAGTTCTAAATGACCTCTAAGTACGTGGTTCTAAATGACCTCTAAGTACGTGCTTCTAAATGACCTCTAGGTACGTACTTCCAAATGACATCTAAGTAAGTGGTTCTAAATGACCTCTAAGTACGTTGTTCTAGATGACCTCTAGGTACGTGGTTCTAAATGACCTCTAAGTACGTGCTTCTAAATGACCTCTAAGTAAGTAGTTCTAAATGACCCCTAAGTACGTAGTTCTAAATGACCTCTAGGTACGTACTTCCAAATGACTTCTTAGTAAGTGGTTCTAAATGACCTCTAAGTACGTGGCTCTAAATGTCCTCTAAGTACGTGGTTCTAAAAGACCTCATATACGTAGTTCTAATTGACCTCTAAGTACGTGGGTTCTAAATGACCCCTAAGTTCGTAGTTCTAAATAACCTCTAAATACGTAGCTCTAAATGACCTCTAAGTACGTAGTTCTAAATGACCTCTATGTACGTGGTTCTATATGACCTCTAAGTACGTGGGCTCTAAATGACATCTGAGTACGTGGTTATAAATGACCCCTAAGTACGTAGTTCTAAATGACCTCTAGGTACGTACTTCCAAATGACATCTAAGTAAGTGGTTCTAAATGACCTCTAAGTACGTAGTCCTAAATGACCTCTAGGTACGTAGTTCTAAATGACCTGTAAGTAAGTTGTTCTAAATATCCTCTAAGTATGTGGTTCTAATAGACCTCTAAGTACGTAATTCTAAATGACCTCTAAGTACAAAGTCCTAAATGACCTCTAAGAACGTAGTTCTATATTACCTCTAAGTACGTAGTTCTAAATGACCTCTAAGTACGTAGTTCTAATTGACCTCTAGGTACGTAGTTCTAAATGACCTCAAAGTAAGTAGTTCTAAATGACCTCTAAGTATGTGGTTCTAAATGACCTCTAAGTAAGTGGTTCTAAATGACCTCTAAGTACGTAGTTCTAATTGACCTCTAGGTACGTAGTTCTAAATGACCTCAAAGTTAGTAGTTCTAAATGACCTCTAAGTATGTGGTTCTAAATGACCTCTAAGTAAGTGGTTCTAAATGACCTCTAAGTACGTGGTTCTATATGATCTCTTAGTACGTGGTTCTAAATGACCTCTAAGTACGTGGGTTCTTCTAAATGACTTCTAAGTACGTGGTTTAAAATGTCCTCTAAGTACGTGGTTCTAAATGACCTCTAAATACGTTGTTCTAAATGATCTCTAAGTACGTGGTTCTAAATGACCTCTATGTACGTGCTTCTAAATGACCTCTAAGTACGTAGTATTAAATAACCATATGTACGTGGATTTAAATGACATCTAAGTACGTGGTTGTAAATGACCTCTAAGTACTTGGTTCTAAATGACCTCTAAGTAAGTAGTTCTAAATGACCCCTAAGTACGTAGTACTAAATGACCTCTAAGTACGTAGTTCTAAATGACCTCTAAGTACGTGGGTTCTAAATTACCTCTAAGTACGTGGGTTCTAAATGACCTCTAAGAAGTTGGTTCTAAATAACCTCTAAGAACGTGGTTTCTAAATGACCTCTAAGTACGTGGAATCTAAATGACCTCTAAGTACGTAGTTCTAAACGACCTCTAAATGTTTGGTTCTAAATGACCTCTAAGTACGTTGGTTCTAAATGACCTTTAAGTACGTGGTTCTAAATGACCTCTAGGTACGTTGTTCTAAATGACCTCTAAGTACGTAGTTCTAAATGACCATAAGTACGTGGATTTAAATGACCTTAAAGTAAGTAATTCTAAATGACCTCTAAATACGTAGTTCTAAATGACCTCTAAGTATGTGGTTCTAAATGACCTCTAAGTACGTGATTCAAAATGACCTATAAATACGTAGTTCTGAATGACCTCTAAGTACGGGGTTCAAAACGACCTCTAAGTCCGTGGTTCTAAATGACCTCTAAATACTTAGTTCTTAATGCCCTCTAAGTACGTGGTTCTAAATGTCCTCTAAGTCCGTGGTTCTAAATGACCTCATATACGTAGTTCTAAATGACCTCTAAGTAAGTGGTTCTAAATGACCTCTAAGTACGTTGTCCTAAATGACCTCTAGGTACTTAGTTCTAAATGACGTCTAAGTAAGTAGTTCTAAATGACCTCTAAGTATGTGGTTCTAAATGACCTCTAAGTACGTAGTTCTAAATGACCTCTAAGTACGTGGTTCTATATGATCTCTTAGTACGTGGTTCTAAATGACCTCTAAGTACGTGGGTTCTTCTAAATGACTTCTAAGTACGTGGTTCAAAATGTCCTCTAAGTACGTGGTTCTAAATGACCTTATATACGTAGTGCTAAATAACCTCTAAGTACGTGGTTTTAAATGACCTCTAAGTACGTGGTTTGAAATGACCTCTAAGTACGTGCTTCTAAATGACCTCTAAGTAAGTAGTTCTAAATGACCCCTAAGTACGTAGTTCTAAATGACCTCTAGGTACGTACTTCCAAATGACATCTAAGTAAGTGGTTCTATATGACCTCTAAGTACGTGGTTCTATATGACCTCTAAGTACGTGGGTACTAAATGACCTCTAAGTACGTGGGTTCTAAATGACCCCTAAGTTCGTAGTTCTAAATGACCTCTAAGTACGTGGTTCTAAATGACCTCTAAGTAAGTAGTTCTAAATGACCTATAAGTACGTAGTTCTAAATGACCTCTAAGTACGTGGTTCTATATGACCTCTTAGTATGTGGTTCTAAATGACCTCTAAGTACGTGGGTTCTTCTAATGACTTCTAAGTACGTGGTTCTAAATGTCCTCTAAGTACGTGGTTCTAAATGACCCTATATACGTAGTGCTAAATAACCTCTAAGTACGTGGTTCTAAATCACCTCTAAGTACGTGGTTCTAAATGACCTCTAAGTACGTGGTTCTGAATGACCTCTAAGTTCGTGGGTTCTAAATGACCTCTTAGAACGTAGTTCTAACTGACCTCTAATTACATGGTTTTAACTATCCTCTAAGTACGTGGTTCTAAATGACCTCTAAGTACGAGGTTCTAAATGACCTCTAAGTACGTGGTTCAAAATGACCTCTAAGTACTTGGTTCTAAATGACCTCTATGTACGTGGTTCTATATGACCTCTAAGTACGTGGGCTCTAAATGACATCTGAGTACGTGGTTCTAAATGACCTCTAAGTACGTAGTTCTAAATGACCTCTAAGTTGTTGGTTCTAAATAACCTCTAAGTACGTGGTTCTAAATGACCTCTCAGTACGTGGTTCTAAATGACCTCTAAGTACGTGGTTCTAAATGACATCTAAGTACGTAGTTCTAAATGACCTCTAAATAGTTGGTTCTAAATGAACTCTAAGTACGTGGTTCTAAATATCTTCTAAGTACGTAGTTCTAAATGACGTCTAAGTACGAAGTCCTAAATGACCCCTAAGTACGTGGTCCTAAATGACCTCTAGGTACGTAGTTCTAAATGACCTCTAAGTAAGTAGTTCTAAATGACCTCTAAGTATGTGGTTCTAAATGACCTCTAAGTACGTAGTTCTAATTGACCTCTAGGTACGTAGTTCTAAATGACCTCAAAGTAAGTGGTTCTAAATGACCTCTAAGTACGTGGTTCAATATGATCTCTTAGTACGTGGTTCTAAATGACCTCTAAGTACGTAGGTTCTTCTAAATGACTTCTAAGTACGTGGTTCAAAATGTCCTCTAAGTACGTGGTTCTAAATGACCTTATATACGTAGTGCTAAATAACCTCTAAGTACGTAGTTCTAAATGTCCTCTAAGTACGTGGTTCTAAATGACCTTATATACGTAGTGCTAAATAACCTCTAAGTACATGGTTCTAAATCACCTCTAAGTACGTGGTTCTGAATGACCTCTAAGTTCGTTTGTTCTAAATGACCTCTTATAACGTAGTTCTAACTGACCTCTAATTACATGGTTTTAACTATCCTCTAAGTACGTGGTTCTAAATGACCTCTAAGTACGAGGTTCTAAATGACCTCTAAGTACGTGGTTCTAAATGACCTCTAAGTACTTGGTTCTAAATGACCTCTAAGTCAGTAGTTCTAAATGACACCTAAGTACGTGGTTCTAAATGTCCTCTAAGTACGTGGTTCTAAATGACCTCATATACGTAGTTCTAAATGACCTCTAAGTACGTGGTTTTAAATGACCTCTAACTACGTGGTTCTAAATGACCTCTAAGTACGTGCTTCTAAATGACCTCTAGGTACGTACTTCCAAATGACATCTAAGTAAGTGGTTCTAAATGACCTCTAAGTACGTTGTTCTAGATGACCTCTAAGTACGTGGTTCTAAATGACCTCTATGTACGTGCTTCTAAATGACCTCTAAGTACGTAGTTCTAAATGACCATAAGTACGTGGATTTAAATGACCTTAAAGTACGTAGTTCTAAATGACCTCTAAGTACGTAGTTCTAAATGACCTCTAAGTATGTGGTTCTAAATGACCTCTAAGTACGTGGTTCTAAATGACCTCTAAATACTTAGTTCAAATGCCCTCTAAGTACGTGGTTCCAAATGTCCTCTAAGTACGTGGTTCTAAATGACCTCATATACGTAGTTCTAAATGACCTCTAAGTACGTGGTTCTAAATGACCTCTAACTACGTGGTTCTAAATGACCTCTAAGTACGTGCTTCTAAATGACCTCTAAGTAAGTAGTTCTAAATGACCCCTAAGTACGTAGTTCTAAATGACCTCTAGGTACGTACTTCCAAATGACTTCTAAGTAAGTGGTTCTAAATGACCTCTAAGTACGTGGTTCTAAATGTCCTCTAAGTACGTGGATCTAAAAGACCTCATATACGTAGTTCTAAATGACCTCTAAGTACGTGGGTTCTAAATGACCCCTAAGTTCGTAGTTCTAAATGACCTCTAAATACGTAGCTCTAAATGACCTCTAAGTACGTAGTTCTAAATGACCTCTATGTACGTGGTTCTATATGACCTCTAAGTACGTGGGCTCTAAATGACATCTGAGTACGTGGTTCTAAATGACCTCTAAGTACGTAGTTCTAAATGACCTCTAAGTTGTTGGTTCTAAATGACCTCTAAGTACGTGGTTCTAAATGACCTCTCAGTACGTGGTTCTAAATGACCTCTAAGTACGTGGTTCTAAATGACATCTAAGTACGTAGTTCTAAATGACCTCTAAATAGTTGGTTCTAAATGACCTCTAAGTACGTGGTTCTAAATATCTTCTAAGTACGTAGTTCTAAATGACGTCTAAGTACGTAGTTCTAAATACCTAAAGATACGTAGTTCCAAATGACCTCTAAGTAAGTGGTTCTAAATGACCTCTAAGTACGTGGTCCTAAATGACCTCTAGGTACGTAGTTCTAAATGACCTCTAATTAAGTAGTTCTAAATGACCTCTAAGTATGTGGTTCTAAATGACCTCTAAGTACGTAGTTCTAAATGACCTCTAAGTACGAAGTCCTAAATGACCCCTAAGTACGTGGTCCTAAATGACCTCTAGGTACGTAGTTCTAAATGACCTCTAAGTAAGTAGTTCTAAATTACCTCTAAGTATGTGGTTCTAAATGACCTCTAAGTACGTAGTTCTAATTGACCTCTAGGTACGTAGTTCTAAATGACCTCAAAGTAAGTAGTTCTAAATGACCTCTAAGTATGTGGTTTTAAATGACCTCTAAGTAAGTGGTTCTAAATGACCTCTAAGTACGTGGTTCAATATGATCTCTTAGTACGTGGTTCTAAATGACCTCTAAGTACGTGGGTTCTTCTAAATGACTTCTAAGTACGTGGTTTAAAATGTCCTCTAAGTACGTGGTTCTAAATGACCTTATATACGTAGTGCTAAATAACCTCTAAGTACGTGGTTCTAAATGTCCTCTAAGTACGTGGTTCTAAATGACCTTATATACGTAGTGCTTAATAACCTCTAAGTACATGGTTCTAAATCACCTCTAAGTACGTGGTTCTGAATTACCTCTAAGTTCGTGGGTTCTAAATGACCTCTTATAACGTAGTTCTAACTGACCTCTAATTACATGGTTTTAACTATCCTCTAAGTACGTGGTTCTAAATGACCTCTAAGTACGAGGTTCTAAATAACCTCTAAGTACGTGGTTCTAAATGACCTCTAAGTACTTGGTTCTAAATGACCTCTAAGTCAGTAGTTCTAAATGACACCTAAGTACGTGGTTCTAAATGTTCTCTAAGTACGTGGTTCTAAATGACCTCATATACGTAGTTCTAAATGACCTCTAAATACGTAGCTCTAAATGACCTCTAAGTACGTAGTTCTAAATGACCTCTATGTACGTGGTTCTATATGACCTCTAAGTACGTGGGCTCTAAATGACATCTGAGTACGTGGTTCTAAATGACCTCTAAGTACGTAGTTCTAAATGACCTCTAAGTTGTTGGTTCTAAATGACCTCTAAGTACGTGGTTCTAAATGACCTCTCAGTACGTGGTTCTAAATGACCTCTAAGTAAGTGGTTCTAAATTACCTCTAAGTACGTAGTTCTAAATGTCCTCTAAGTACGTGGTTCTAAATGACCTCATATACGTAGTTCTAAATGACCTCTAAGTACGTGGGTTCTAAATGACCCCTAAGTTCGTAGTTCTAAATGACCTCTAAGTACGTAGTTCTAAATGACCTCTATGTACGTGGTTCTAAAGGACCTTTAAGTACGTAGTTCTAAATGACCTCTAAAAAGTTGGTTCTAAATGACCTCTAAGTAAGTGGTTCTAAATGACCTCTAAGTACGTGGTTCTATATGATCTCTTAGTACGTGGTTCTAAATGACCTCTAAGTACGTGGTTCTAAATGACCTTATATACGTAGTGCTAAATAACCTCTAAGTACGTGGTTCTAAATCACCTCTAAGTACGTGGTTCTAAATGACCTCTAGGTACGTACTTCCAAATGACATCTAAGTAAGTGGTTCTAAATGACCTCTAAGTGCGTTGTTCTAGATGACCTCTAGGTACGTGGTTCTAAATGACCTCTAAGTACGTGCTTCTAAATGACCTCTAAGTAAGTAGTTCTAAATGACCCCTAAGTACGTAGTTCTAAATGACCTCTAGGTACGTACTTCCAAATGACTTCTAAGTAAGTGGTTCTAAATTACCTCTAAGTACGTGGCTCTAAATGTCCTCTAAGTACGTGGTTCTAAAAGACCTCATATACGTAGTTCTAATTGACCTCTAGGTACGTAGTTCTAAATGACCTCAAAGTAAGTAGTTCTAAATGACCTCTAAGTATTCGGTTCTAAATGACCTCTAAGTAAGTGGTTCTAAATGACCTCTAAGTACGTGGTTCTATATGATCTCTTAGTACGTGGTTCTAAATGACCTCTAAGTACGTGGGTTCTTCTAAATGACTTCTAAGTACGTGGTTCAAAATGTCCTCTAAGTACGTGGTTCTAAATGACCTTATATACGTAGTGCTAAATAACCTCTAAGTACTTGGTTCTAAATGTCCTCTAAGTACGTGGTTCTAAATGACCTTATATACGTAGTGCTAAATAACCTCTAAGTACGTGGTTCTAAATCACCTCTAAGTACGTGGTTCTGAATGACCTCTAATTTCGTGGGTTCTAAAAGACCTCTTAGAACGTAGTTCTAACTGACCTCTAATTACATGGTTTTAACTATCCTCTAAGTACGTGGTTCTAAATGACCTCTAAGTACGAGGTTCTAAATGACCTTATATACGTAGTGCTAAATAACCTCTAAGTACTTGGTTCTAAATGTCCTCTAAGTACGTGGTTCTAAATGACCTTATATACGTAGTGCTAAATAACCTCTAAGTACGTGGTTCTAAATCACCTCTAAGTACGTGGTTCTGAATGACCTCTAATTTCGTGGGTTCTAAAAGACCTCTTAGAACGTAGTTCTAACTGACCTCTAATTACATGGTTTTAACTATCCTCTAAGTACTTGGTTCTAAATGACCTCTAAGTCAGTAGTTCTAAATGACACCTAAGTACGTGGTTCTAAATGTCCTCTAAGTACGTGGTTCTAAATGACCTCTAAGTACGTGCTTCTAAATGACCTCTAGGTACGTACTTCCAAATGACATCTAAGTAAGTGGTTCTAAATGACCTCTAAGTACGTTGTTCTAAATGACCTCTAAGTCAGTAGTTCTAAATGACACCTAAGTACGTGGTTCTAAATGTCCTCTAAGTACGTGGTTCTAAATGACCTCTAAGTACGTGCTTCTAAATGACCTCTAGGTACGTACTTCCAAATGACCTCTAAGTACGTAGTTCTAAATCACCATAAGTACGTGGATTTAAATGACCATAAAGTACGTAGTTCTAAAGGACCTCTAAGTACGTAGTTCTAAATGACCTCTAAGTATGTGGTTCTAAATGACCTCTAAGTACGTGTTTCTAAATGACCTCTAAATACTTAGTTCAAATGCCCTCTAAGTACGTGGTTCCAAATGTCCTCTAAGTACGTGGTTCTAAATGACCTCATATACGTAGTTCTAAATGACCTCTAAGTACGTAGTTTTAAATGACCTCTAACTACGTGGTTCTAAATGACCTCTAAGTACGTGCTTCTAAATGACCTCTAAGTAAGTAGTTATAAATGACCCCTAAGTACGTAGTTCTAAATGACCTCTAGGTACGTACTTCCAAATGACTTCTAAGTAAGTGGTTCTAATTGACCTCTAAGTACGTGGTTCTAAATGTCCTCTAAGTACGTGGTTCTAAAAGACCTCATATACGTAGTTCTAAATGACCTCTAAGTACGTGGGTTCTAAATGACCCCTAAGTTCGTAGTTCTAAATGACCTCTAAATACGTAGCTCTAAATGACCTCTAAGTACGTAGTTCTAAATGACCTCTATGTACGTGGTTCTATATGACCTCTAAGTACGTGGGCTCTAAATGACATCTGAGTACGTGGTTCTAAATGACCTCTAAGTACGTAGTTCTAAATGACCTCTAAGTTGTTGGTTCTAAATGACCTCTAAGTACGTGGTTCTAAATGACCTCTCAGTACGTAGTTCTAAATGACCTCTAAATAGTTGGTTCTAAATGACCTCTAAGTACGTGGTTCTAAATATCTTCTAAGTACGTAGTTCAAAATGACGTCTTAGTACGTAGTTCTAAATACCTCTAGATACGTAGTTCCAAATGACCTCTAAGTTAGTGGTTCTAAATGACCTCTAAGTACGTGGTCCTAAATGACCACTAGGTACGTAGTTCTAAATGACCTCTAAGTAAGTGGTTCTAAATGACCTCTAAGTATGTGGTTCTAAATGACCTCTAAGTACGTAGTTCTAAATGACCTCTAAGTACGAAGTCCTAAATGACCTCTAAGAACGTAGTTCTATATTACCTCTAAGTACGTAGTTCTAAATGACCTCTAAGTACGTAGTTCTAATTGACCTCTAGGTACGTAGTTCTAAATGACCTCAAAGTATGTAGTTCTAAATGACCTCTAAGTATGTGGTTCTAAATTACCTCTAAGTAGGTGGTTCTAAATGACCTCTAAGTACGTGGTTCTATATGATCTCTTAGTACGTGGTTCTAAATGACCTCTAAGTACGTGGGTTCTTCTAAATGACTTCTAAGTACGTGGTTCAAAATGTCCTCTAAGTACGTGGTTTTAAATGACCTTATATACGTAGTGCTAAATAACCTCTAAGTACGTGGTTCTAAATGACCTCTACGTACGTGGTTATAAATGACCTCTAAGTACGTGCTTCTAAATGACCTCTAAGTAAGTGTTTCTAAATGACCCCTAAATACGTAGTTCTAAATGACCTCTAGGTACGTACCTCCAAATGACATCTAAGTAAGTGCTTCTAAATGACCTCTAAGTACGAGGTTCTATATGACCTCTAAGTACGTGGGTACTAAATGACCTCTAAGTACGTGGGTTCTAAATGACCCCTAAGTTCGTAGTTGTAAATGACCTCTAAGTACGTGGTTCTAAATGACCTCTAAGTAAGTAGTTCTAAATGACCCCTAAGTACGTAGTTCTAAATGACCTCTAAGTACGTGGTTATATATGACCTCTTAGTACGTGGTTCTAAATGACCTCTAAGTACGTGGGTTCTTCTAATGACTTCTAAGTACGTGGTTCTAAATGTCCTCTAAGTACGTGGTTCTAAATGACCTTATATACGTAGTGCTAAATAACCTCTAAATACGTAGTTCTAAATCACCTCTAAGTTACGTGGTTCTAAATGACCTCTAAGTACGTGGTTCTGAATGACCTCTAAGTTCGTGGGTTCTAAATGACCTCTTAGAACGTAGTTCTAACTGACCTCTAATTACATGGTTTTAACTATCCTCTAAGTACGTGGTTCTAAATGACCTTTAAGTACGAGGTTCTAAATGACCTCTAAGTACGTGGTTCTAAATGACCTCTAAGTACTTGGTTCTAAATGACCTCTAAGTCAGTAGTTCTAAATGACACCTAAGTACGTAGTACTAAATTACCTCTAAGTACGTAGTTCTAAATGACGTCAAAGTACGTAATTCTAAACGACCTCAAATATGTGGTTCTAAATGACCTCTAAGTACTTGGTTCTAAATTAATGACCTCAGAGTACGTGGTTCTAAATGACCCCTAAGTAAGTAGTTCTAAACGACCTCTAAGTATGTGGTTCTAAATGACCTCTAAGTACGTGGTTCTAAATTACCTCTAAGTACGTAGGTTCTAAATGACCTCTGAGTACGTCGTTCTAAATGACCTCTAAGTTGTTGGTTCTAAATGACCTCTAAGTATATGGTTCTAAATGACCTCTAAGTACGAGGTTCTAAATGACCTCTAGGTACGTGGTTCTAAATGACCTCTAAGTACGTAGTTCTAAATGACATCTAAAAAGTTGGTTCTAAATGACCTTCAAGTACGTGGTTCTAAATGTCCTCTAAGTACGTGGTTCTAAATGACCTCATATACGTAGTTCTAAATGACCTCTAAGTACGTGGGTTCTAAATGACCCCTAAGTTCGTAGTTCTAAATGACCTCTAAACACGTAGTTCTAAATGACCTCTAAGTACGTAGTTCTAAATGACCTCTATGTACGTGGTTCTAAAGGACCTTTAAGTACGTAGTTCTAAATGACCTCTAAAAAGTTGGTTCTAAATGACCTCTAAGTACGTTGTTCTAAATATCTTCTAAGTACGTAGTTCTAAATAACCTCTAAGTACTTGGTTCTAAATGACCTCTAAGTACGTGGTTCTAAATGACCTCTAAGTACGTGGTTCTAAATGACCTCTAAGTACTTGGTTCTAAATGACCTCTAAGTACGTAGTTCTAAATGACCTCTAAGTTGTTGGTTCTAAATGACCTCTAAGCACGTGGTTCTAAATGATCTATAAGTACATGGTTCTAAATGACCTCTAAGTAAGTAGTTATAAATGACCCCTAAGTACGTAGTTCTAAATGACCTCTAAGTACGTGAATCTAAATGACCTCTAAGTACTTGTTTCTAAATGACCTCTAAGTAAGTAGTTCTAAATGACCCCTAAGTACGTAGTACTAAATGACCTCTAAGTACGTAGTTCTAAATGACCTCTAAGTACGTGGGTTCTAAATTACCTGTAAGTACGTGGGTTCTAAATGACCTCTAAGTACGTAGTTCTAAACGACCTCTAAGTGTTTGGTTCTAAATGACCTCTAAGTACGTTGGTTCTAAATGACCTCTAAGTACGTGGTTCAAAATGACCTCTAAGTACGTTGTTCTAAATGATCTCTAAGTACGTGCTTCTAAATGACCTCTAAGTACGTAGTATTAAATGACCATAAGTACGTGGATTTAAATGACCTCTAAGTGCGTGGTTCGAAATGACCTTTTAGTACTTGGTTCTAAATGACCTCTAAGTAAGTAGTTCTAAATGACCCCTAAGTACGTAGTACTAAATGACCTCTAAGTACGTAGTTCTAAATGACCTCTAAGTACGTGGGTTTTAAATTACCTCTAAGTACGTGGGTTCTAAATGACCTCTAAGAAGTTGGTTCTAAATAACCTCTAGGAACGTGGTTTCTAAATGACCTCTAAGTACGTGGGTTCTAAATGACCTCTAAGTACGTAGTTCTAAACGACCTCTAAGTGTTTGGTTCTAAATGACCTCTAAGTACGTTGGTTCTAAATGACCTCTAAGTACGTGGTTCTAAATGACCTCTAAGTACGTTGTTCTAAATGACCTCTAAGTACGTGGTTCTAAATGACCTCTATGTACGTGCTTCTAAATGACCTCTAAGTACGTAGTTCTAAATGACCATAAGTACGTGGATTTAAATGACCTTAAAGTATGTAATTCTAAATGACCTCTAAATACGTAGTTCTAAATGACCTCTAAGTATGTGGTTCTAAATGACCTCTAAGTACGTGGTTCTAAATGACCTATAAATACGTAGTTCTGAATGACCTCTAAGTACGGGGTTCAAGACGACCTCTGAGTACATGGGTCTAAATGACCTCTAAATACTTAGTTCTTAATGCCCTCTAAGTACGTGGTTCTAAATGTCCTCTAAGTCCGTGGTTCTAAATGACCTCATATACGTAGTTCTAAATGACCTCTAAGGTAGTGGTTCTAAATGACCTCTAAGGTAGTGGTTCTAAATATCCTTTAAGTACGTGGTCCTAAATGACCTCTTGGTACGTAGTTCTAAATGACCTCTAAGTAAGTAGTTCTAAATGACCTCTAAGTATGTGTTTCTAAATGACCTCTAAGTACGTAGTTCTAAATGACCTCTAAGTACGAAGTCCTAAATGACCTCTAAGAACGTAGTTCTATATTACCTCTAAGTACGTAATTCTAAATGACCTCTAAGTACGTAGTTCTAATTGACCTCTAGGTACGTAGTTCTAAATGACCTCAAAGTAAGTAGTTCTAAATGACCTCTAAGTATGTGGTTCTAAATGACCTCTAAGTAAGTGGTTCTAAATGACCTCTAAGTACGTGGTTCTATATGATCTCTTAGTACGTGGTTCTAAATGACCTCTAAGTACGTGGGTTCTTCTAAATGACTTCTAAGTACGTGGTTTAAAATGTCCTCTAAGTACGTGGTTCTAAATGACCTCTAAATACGTTGTTCTAAATGATCTCTAAGTACGTGGTTCTAAATGACCTCTATGTACGTGCTTCTAAATGACCTCTAAGTACGTAGTATTAAATAACCATATGTACGTGGATTTAAATGACCTCTAAGTACGTGGTTCTAAATGACCTCTAAGTACTTGGTTCTAAATGACCTCTAAGTAAGTAGTTCTAAATGACCCCTAAGTACGTAGTACTAAATGACCTCTAAGTACGTAGTTCTAAATGACCTCTAAGTACGTGGGTTCTAAATTACCTCTAAGTACGTGGGTTCTAAATGACCTCTAAGAAGTTGGTTCTAAATAACCTCTAAGAACGTGGTTTCTAAATGACCTCTAAGTACGTGGAATCTAAATGACCTCTAAGTACGTAGTTCTAAACGACCTCTAAATGTTTGGTTCTAAATGACCTCTAAGTACGTTGGTTCTAAATGACCTTTAAGTACGTGGTTCTAAATGACCTCTAGGTACGTTGTTCTAAATGACCTCTAAGTACGTAGTTCTGAAAGACCATAAGTACGTGGATTTAAATGACCTTAAAGTACGTAATTCTAAATGACCTCTAAATACGTAGTTCTAAATGACCTCTAAGTATGTGGTTCTAAATGACCTCTAAGTACGTGATTCAAAATGACCGATAAATACGTAGTTCTGAATGACCTCTAAGTACGGGGTTCAAAACGACCTCTAAGTCCGTGGTTCTAAATGACCTCTAAATACTTAGTTCTTAATGCCCTCTAAGTACGTGGTTCTAAATGTCCTCTAGGTCCGTGGTTCTAAATGACCTCATATACGTAGTTCTAAATGACCTCTAAGTAAGTGGTTCTAAATGACCTCTAAGTACGTTGTCCTAAATGACCTCTAGGTACTTAGTTCTAAATGACGTCTAAGTAAGTAGTTCTAAATGACCTCTAAGTATGTGGTTCTAAATGACCTCTAAGTACGTAGTTCTAATTGACCTCTAGGTACGTAGTTCTAAATGACCTCAAAGTATGTAGTTCTAAATGACCTCTAAGTATGTGGTTCTAAATTACCTCTAAGTAGGTGGTTCTAAATGACCTCTAAGTACGTGGTTCTATATGATCTCTTAGTACGTGGTTCTAAATGACCTCTAAGTACGTGGGTTCTTCTAAATGACTTCTAAGTACGTGGTTCAAAATGTCCTCTAAGTACGTGGTTTTAAATGACCTTATATACGTAGTGCTAAATAACCTCTAAGTACGTGGTTCTAAATGACCTCTACGTACGTGGTTATAAATGACCTCTAAGTACGTGCTTCTAAATGACCTCTAAGTAAGTGTTTCTAAATGACCCCTAAATACGTAGTTCTAAATGACCTCTAGGTACGTACCTCCAAATGACATCTAAGTAAGTGCTTCTAAATGACCTCTAAGTACGAGGTTCTATATGACCTCTAAGTACGTGGGTACTAAATGACCTCTAAGTACGTGGGTTCTAAATGACCCCTAAGTTCGTAGTTGTAAATGACCTCTAAGTACGTGGTTCTAAATGACCTCTAAGTAAGTAGTTCTAAATGACCCCTAAGTACGTAGTTCTAAATGACCTCTAAGTACGTGGTTATATATGACCTCTTAGTACGTGGTTCTAAATGACCTCTAAGTACGTGGGTTCTTCTAATGACTTCTAAGTACGTGGTTCTAAATGTCCTCTAAGTACGTGGTTCTAAATGACCTTATATACGTAGTGCTAAATAACCTCTAAATACGTAGTTCTAAATCACCTCTAAGTTACGTGGTTCTAAATGACCTCTAAGTACGTGGTTCTGAATGACCTCTAAGTTCGTGGGTTCTAAATGACCTCTTAGAACGTAGTTCTAACTGACCTCTAATTACATGGTTTTAACTCTCCTCTAAGTACGTGGTTCTAAATGACCTTTAAGTACGAGGTTCTAAATGACCTCTAAGTCAGTAGTTCTAAATGACACCTAAGTACGTAGTACTAAATTACCTCTAAGTACGTAGTTCTAAATGACGTCAAAGTACGTAATTCTAAACGACCTCAAATATGTGGTTCTAAATGACCTCTAAGTACTTGGTTCTAAATTAATGACCTCAGAGTACGTGGTTCTAAATGACCCCTAAGTAAGTAGTTCTAAACGACCTCTAAGTATGTGGTTCTAAATGACCTCTAAGTACGTGCTTCTAAATGACCTCTAAGTACGTAGTATTAAATGACCATAAGTACGTGGATTTAAATGACCTCTAAGTGCGTGGTTCGAAATGACCTCTAAGTACTTGGTTCTAAATGACCTCTAAGTAAGTAGTTCTAAATGACCCCTAAGTACGTAGTACTAAATGACCTCTAAGTACGTAGTTCTAAATGACCTCTAAGTACGTGGGTTTTAAATTACCTCTAAGTACGTGGGTTCTAAATGACCTCTAATAAGTTGGTTCTAAATAACCTCTAAGAACGTGGTTTCTAAATGACCTCTAAGTACGTGGGTTCTAAATGACCTCTAAGTACGTAGTTCTAAACGACCTCTAAGTGTTTGGTTCTAAATGACCTCTAAGTACGTTGGTTCTAAATGACCTCTAAGTACGTGGTTCTAAATGACCTCTAAGTACGTTGTTCTAAATGACCTCTAAGTACGTGGTTCTAAATGACCTCTATGTACGTGCTTCTAAATGACCTCTAAGTACGTAGTTCTAAATGACCATAAGTACGTGGATTTAAATGACCTTAAAGTATGTAATTCTAAATGACCTCTAAATACGTAGTTCTAAATGACCTCTAAGTATGTGGTTCTAAATGACCTCTAAGTACGTGGTTCTAAATGACCTATAAATACGTAGTTCTGAATGACCTCTAAGTACGGGGTTCAAGACGACCTCTGAGTACATGGGTCTAAATGACCTCTAAATACTTAGTTCTTAATGCCCTCTAAGTACGTGGTTCTAAATGTCCTCTAAGTCCGTGGTTCTAAATGACCTCATATACGTAGTTCTAAATGACCTCTAAGGTAGTGGTTCTAAATGACCTCTAAGGTAGTGGTTCTAAATATCCTTTAAGTACGTGGTCCTAAATGACCTCTTGGTACGTAGTTCTAAATGACCTCTAAGTAAGTAGTTCTAAATGACCTCTAAGTATGTGTTTCTAAATGACCTCTAAGTACGTAGTTCTAAATGACCTCTAAGTACGAAGTCCTAAATGACCTCTAAGAACGTAGTTCTATATTACCTCTAAGTACGTAATTCTAAATGACCTCTAAGTACGTAGTTCTAATTGACCTCTAGGTACGTAGTTCTAAATGACCTCAAAGTAAGTAGTTCTAAATGACCTCTAAGTATGTGGTTCTAAATGACCTCTAAGTAAGTGGTTCTAAATGACCTCTAAGTACGTGGTTCTATATGATCTCTTAGTACGTGGTTCTAAATGACCTCTATGTACGTGCTTCTAAATGACCTCTAAGTACGTAGTATTAAATAACCATATGTACGTGGATTTAAATGACCTCTAAGTACGTGGTTCTAAATGACCTCTAAGTACTTGGTTCTAAATGACCTCTAAGTAAGTAGTTCTAAATGACCCCTAAGTACGTAGTACTAAATGACCTCTAAGTACGTAGTTTCAAAATGACCTCTAAGTACGTGGGTTCTAAATTACCTTTAAGTACGTGGGTTCTAAATGACCTCTAAGAAGTTGGTTCTAAATAACCTCTAAGAACGTGGTTTCTAAATGACCTCTAAGTACGTGGAATCTAAATGACCTCTAAGTACGTAGTTCTAAACGACCTCTAAATGTTTGGTTCTAAATGACCTCTAAGTACGTTGGTTCTAAATGACCTTTAAGTACGTGGTTCTAAATGACCTCTAGGTACGTTGTTCTAAATGACCTCTAAGTACGTAGTTCTGAAAGACCATAAGTACGTGGATTTAAATGACCTTAAAGTACGTAATTCTAAATGACCTCTAAATACGTAGTTCTAAATGACCTCTAAGTATGTGGTTCTAAATGACCTCTAAGTACGTGATTCAAAATGACCTATAAATACGTAGTTCTGAATGACCTCTAAGTACGGGGTTCAAAACGACCTCTAAGTCCGTGGTTCTAAATGACCTCTAAATACTTAGTTCTTAATGCCCTCTAAGTACGTGGTTCTAAATGTCCTCTAAGTCCGTGGTTCTAAATGACCTCATATACGTAGTTCTAAATGACCTCTAAGTAAGTGGTTCTAAATGACCTCTAAGTACGTTGTCCTAAATGACCTCTAGGTACTTAGTTCTAAATGACGTCTAAGTAAGTAGTTCTAAATGACCTCTAAGTATGTGGTTCTAAATGACCTCTAAGTACGTAGTTCTAAATGACCTCTAAGTACGAAGTAAAAATGAAATCTAAGAACGTAGTTCTAAATTACCTCTAAGTACGTAGTTCTAAATGACCTCTAAGTACGTAGTTCTAATTGACCTCTAAGTATGTGGTTCTAAATGACCTCTAAGTAAGTGGTTCTAAATGACCTCTAAGTACGTGGTTCTATATGATCTCTTAGTACGTGGTTCTAAATGACCTCTAAGTACGTGGGTTCTTCTAAATGACTTCTAAGTACGTGGTTCAAAATGTCCTCTAAGTACGTGGTTCTAAATGACCTTATATACGTAGTGCTAAATAACCTCTAAGTACGTGGTTTTAAATGACCTCTAAGTACGTGGTTTGAAATGACCTCTAAGTACGTGCTTCTAAATGACCTCTAAGTAAGTAGTTCTAAATGACCCCTAAGTACGTAGTTCTAAATGACCTCTAGGTACGTACTTCCAAATGACATCTAAGTAAGTGGTTCTATATGACCTCTAAGTACGAGGTTCTATATGACCTCTAAGTACGTGGGTACTAAATGACCTCTAAGTACGTGGGTTCTAAATGACCCCTAAGTTCGTAGTTCTAAATGACCTCTAAGTACGTGGTTCTAAATGACCTCTAAGTAAGTAGTTCTAAATGACCCCTAAGTACGTAGTTCTAAATGACCTCTAAGTACGTGGTTCTATATGACCTCTTAGTATGTGGTTCTAAATGACCTCTAAGTACGTGGGTTCTTCTAATGACTTCTAAGTACGTGGTTCTAAATGTCCTCTAAGTACGTGGTTCTAAATGACCCTATATACGTAGTGCTAAATAACCTCTAAGTACGTGGTTCTAAATCACCTCTAAGTACGTGGTTCTAAATGACCTCTAAGTACGTGGTTCTGAATGACCTCTAAGTTCGTGGGTTCTAAATGACCTCTTAGAACGTAGTTCTAACTGACCTCTAATTACATGGTTTTAACTATCCTCTAAGTACGTGGTTCTAAATGACCTCTAAGTACGAGGTTCTAAATGACCTCTAAGTACGTGATTCAAAATGACCTCTAAGTACTTGGTTCTAAATGACCTCTATGTACGTGGTTCTATATGACCTCTAAGTACGTGGGCTCTAAATGACATCTGAGTACGTGGTTCTAAATGACCTCTAAGTACGTAGTTCTAAATGACCTCTAAGTTGTTGGTTCTAAATGACCTCTAAGTACGTGGTTCTAAATGACCTCTCAGTACGTGGTTCTAAATGACCTCTAAGTACGTGGTTCTAAATGACATCTAAGTACGTAGTTCTAAATGACCTCTAAATAGTTGGTTCTAAATGAACTCTAAGTACGTGGTTCTAAATATCTTCTAAGTACGTAGTTCTAAATGACGTCTAAGTACGAAGTCCTAAATGACCCCTAAGTACGTGGTCCTAAATGACCTCTAGGTACGTAGTTCTAAATGACCTCTAAGTAAGTAGTTCTAAATGACCTCTAAGTATGTGGTTCTAAATGACCTCTAAGTACGTAGTTCTAATTGACCTCTAGGTACGTAGTTCTAAATGACCTCAAAGTAAGTGGTTCTAAATGACCTCTAAGTACGTGGTTCAATATGATCTCTTAGTACGTGGTTCTAAATGACCTCTAAGTACGTAGGTTCTTCTAAATGACTTCTAAGTACGTGGTTCAAAATGTCCTCTAAGTACGTGGTTCTAAATGACCTTATATACGTAGTGCTAAATAACCTCTAAGTACGTAGTTCTAAATGTCCTCTAAGTACGTGGTTCTAAATGACCTTATATACGTAGTGCTAAATAACCTCTAAGTACATGGTTCTAAATCACCTCTAAGTACGTGGTTCTGAATGACCTCTAAGTTCGTTTGTTCTAAATGACCTCTTATAACGTAGTTCTAACTGACCTCTAATTACATGGTTTTAACTATCCTCTAAGTACGTGGTTCTAAATGACCTCTAAGTACGAGGTTCTAAATGACCTCTAAGTACGTGGTTCTAAATGACCTCTAAGTACTTGGTTCTAAATGACCTCTAAGTCAGTAGTTCTAAATGACACCTAAGTACGTGGTTCAAAATGTCCTCTAAGTACGTGGTTCTAAATGACCTCATATACGTAGTTCTAAATGACCTCTAAGTACGTGGTTCTAAATGACCTCTAACTACGTGGTTCTAAATGACCTCTAAGTACGTGCTTCTAAATGACCTCTAGGTACGTACTTCCAAATGACATCTAAGTAAGTGGTTCTAAATGACCTCTAAGTACGTTGTTCTAGATGACCTCTAAGTACGTGGTTCTAAATGACCTCTATGTACGTGCTTCTAAATGACCTCTAAGTACGTAGTTCTAAATGACCATAAGTACGTGGATTTAAATGACCTTAAAGTACGTAGTTCTAAATGACCTCTAAGTACGTAGTTCTAAATGACCTCTAAGTATGTGGTTCTAAATGACCTCTAAGTACGTGGTTCTAAATGACCTCTAAATACTTATTTCAAATGCCCTCTAAGTACGTGGTTCCAAATGTCCTCTAAGTACGTGGTTCTAAATGACCTCATATACGTAGTTCTAAATGACCTCTAAGTACGTGGTTCTAAATGACCTCTAACTACGTGGTTCTAAATGACCTCTAAGTACTTGCTTCTAAATGACCTCTAAGTAAGTAGTTCTAAATGACCCCTAAGTACGTAGTTCTAAATGACCTCTAGGTACGTACTTCCAAATGACTTCTAAGTAAGTGGTTCTAAATGACCTCTAAGTACGTGGTTCTAAATGTCCTCTAAGTACGTGGTTCTAAAAGACCTCATATACGTAGTTCTAAATGACCTCTAAGTACGTGGGTTCTAAATGACCCCTAAGTTCGTAGTTCTAAATGACCTCTAAATACGTAGCTCTAAATGACCTCTAAGTACGTAGTTCTAAATGACCTCTATTTACGTGGTTCTATATGACCTCTAAGTACGTGGGCTCTAAATGACATCTGAGTACGTGGTTCTAAATGACCTCTAAGTACGTAGTTCTAAATGACCTCTAAGTTGTTGGTTCTAAATGACCTCTAAGTACGTGGTTCTAAATGACCTCTCAGTACGTGGTTCTAAATGACCTCTAAGTACGTGGTTCTAAATGACATCTAAGTACGTAGTTCTAAATGACCTCTAAATAGTTGGTTCTAAATGACGTCTAAGTACGTGGTTCTAAATATCTTCTAAGTACGTAGTTCTAAATGACGTCTAAGTACGTAGTTCTAAATACCTAAAGATACGTAGTTCCAAATGACCTCTAAGTAAGTGGTTCTAAATGACCTCTAAGTACGTGGTCCTAAATGACCTCTAAGTACGTAGTTCTAAATGACCTCTAATTAAGTAGTTCTAAATGACCTCTAAGTATGTGGTTCTAAATGACCTCTAAGTACGTAGTTCTAAATGACCTCTAAGTACGAAGTCCTAAATGACCCCTAAGTACGTGGTCCTAAATGACCTCTAGGTACGTAGTTCTAAATGACCTCTAAGTAAGTAGTTCTAAATGACCTCTAAGTATGTGGTTCTAAATGACCTCTAAGTACGTAGTTCTAATTGACCTCTAGGTACGTAGTTCTAAATGACCTCAAAGTAAGTAGTTCTAAATGACCTCCAAGTATGTTGTTTTAAATGACCTCTAAGTAAGTGGTTCTAAATGACCTCTAAGTACGTGGTTCAATATGATCTCTTAGTACGTGGTTCTAAATGACCTCTAAGTACGTGGGTTCTTCTAAATGACTTCTAAGTACGTGGTTCAAAATGTCCTCTAAGTACGTGGTTCTAAATGACCTTATATACGTAGTGTTAAATAACCTCTAAGTACGTGGTTCTAAATGTCCTCTAAGTACGTGGTTCTAAATGACCTTATATACGTAGTGCTTAATAACCTCTAAGTACATGGTTCTAAATCACCTCTAAGTACGTGGTTCTGAATGACCTCTAAGTTCGTGGGTTCTAAATGACCTCTTATAACGTAGTTCTAACTGACCTCTAATTACATGGTTTTAACTATCCTCTAAGTACGTGGTTCTAAATGACCTCTAAGTACGAGGTTCTAAATAACCTCTAAGTACGTGGTTCTAAATGACCTCTAAGTACTTGGTTCTAAATGACCTCTAAGTCAGTAGTTCTAAATGACACCTAAGTACGTAGTTCTAAATGTTCTCTAAGTACGTGGTTCTAAATGACCTCATATACGTAGTTCTAAATGACCTCTAAATACGTAGCTCTAAATGACCTCTAAGTACGTAGTTCTAAATGACCTCTATGTACGTGGTTCTATATGACCTCTAAGTACGTGGGCTCTAAATGACATCTGAGTACGTGGTTCTAAATGACCTCTAAGTACGTAGTTCTAAATGACCTCTAAGTTGTTGGTTCTAAATGACCTCTAAGTACGTGGTTCTAAATGACTTCTCAGTACGTGGTTCTAAATGACCTCTAAGTACGTGGTTCTAAATGACATCTAAGTACGTAGTTCTAAATGACCTCTAAATAGTTGGTTCTAAATGACCTCTAAGTACGTGGTTCTAAATGACCTCTAAGTACGTGGTTCTAAATGACCTCTAAGTACTTGGTTCTAAATGACCTCTAATTTAGTAGTTCTAAATGACACCTAAGTACGTGGTTCTAAATGTCCTCTAAGTACGTGGTTCTAAATGACCTCATATACGTAGTTCTAAATGACCTCTAAGTACGTGGTTATAAATGACCTCTAACTACGTGGTTCTAAATGACCTCTAAGTACGTGCTTCTAAATGACCTCTAGGTACGTACTTCCAAATGACATCTAAGTAAGTGGTTCTAAATGACCTCTAAGTACGTTGTTCTAGATGACGTCTAAGTACGTGGTTCTAAATGACCTCTATGTACGTGCTTCTAAATGACCTCTAAGTACGTAGTTCTAAATGACCATAAGTACGTGGATTTAAATGACCTTAAAGTACGTAGTTCTAAATGACCTCTAAGTACGTAGTTCTAAATGACCTCTAGGTACGTACTTCCAAATGACTTCTAAGTAAGTGGTTCTAAATGACCTCTAAGTACGTGGTTCTAAATGTCCTCTAAGTACGTGGTTCTAAAAGACCTCATATACGTAGTTCTAAATGACCTCTAAGTACGTGGGTTCTAAATGACCCCTAAGTTCGTAGTTCTAAATGACCTCTAAATACGTAGCTCTAAATGACCTCTAAGTACGTAGTTCTAAATGACCTCTATGTACGTGGTTCTATATGACCTCTAAGTACGTGGGCTCTAAATGACATCTGAGTACGTGGTTCTAAATGACCTCTAAGTACGTAGTTCTAAATGACCTCTAAGTACGTGGTTCTAAATGACCTCTAACTACGTGGTTCTAAATGACCTCTAAGTACGTGCTTTTAAATGACCTCTAGGTACGTACTTCCAAATGACATCTAAGTAAGTGGTTCTAAATGACCTCTAAGTACGTTGTTCTAGATGACCTCTAAGTAAGTAGTTCTAAATGACCCCTAAGTACGTAGTTCTAAATGACCTCTAAGTACGTGGTTCTATATGACCTCTTAGTATGTGGTTCTAAATGACCTCTAAGTACGTGGGTTCTTCTAATGACTTCTAAGTACGTGGTTCTAAATGTCCTCTAAGTACGTGGTTCTAAATGACCCTATATACGTAGTGCTAAATAACCTCTAAGTACGTGGTTCTAAATCACCTCTAAGTACGTGGTTCTAAATGACCTCTAAGTACGTGGTTCTAAATGACCTCTAAGTTCGTGGGTTCTAAATGACCTCTTAGAACGTAGTTCTAACTGACCTCTAATTACATGGTTTTAACTATCCTCTAAGTACGTGGTTCTAAATGACCTCTAAGTACGAGGTTCTAAATGACCTCTAAGTACGTGGTTCAAAATGACCTCTAAGTACTTGGTTCTAAATGACCTCTATGTACGTGGTTCTATATGACCTCTAAGTACGTGGGCTCTAAATGACATCTGAGTACGTGGTTCTAAATGACCTCTAAGTACGTAGTTCTAAATGACCTCTAAGTTGTTGGTTCTAAATGACCTCTAAGTACGTGGTTCTAAATGACCTCTCAGTACGTGGTTCTAAATGACCTCTAAGTACGTGGTTCTAAATGACATCTAAGTACGTAGTTCTAAATGACCTCTAAATACGTAGCTCTAAATGACCTCTAAGTACGTAGTTCTAAATGACCTCTATGTACGTGGTTCTATATGACCTCTAAGTACGTGGGCTCTAAATGACATCTGAGTACGTGGTTCTAAATGACCTCTAATTAAGTAGTTCTAAATGACCTCTAAGTATGTGGTTCTAAATGACCTCTAAGTACGTAGTTCTAAATGACCTCTAAGTACGAAGTCCTAAATGACCCCTAAGTACGTGGTCCTAAATGACCTCTAGGTACGTAGTTCTAAATGACCTCTAAGTAAGTAGTTCTAAATGACCTCTAAGTATGTGGTTCTAAATGACCTCTAAGTACGTAGTTCTAATTGACCTCTAGGTACGTAGTTCTAAATGACCTCAAAGTAAGTAGTTCTAAATGACCTCCAAGTATGTTGTTTTAAATGACCTCTAAGTAAGTGGTTCTAAATGACCTCTAAGTACGTGGTTCAATATGATCTCTTAGTACGTGGTTCTAAATGACCTCTAAGTACGTGGGTTCTTCTAAATGACTTCTAAGTACGTGGTTCAAAATGTCCTCTAAGTACGTGGTTCTAAATGACCTTATATACGTAGTGTTAAATAACCTCTAAGTACGTGGTTCTAAATGTCCTCTAAGTACGTGGTTCTAAATGACCTTATATACGTAGTGCTTAATAACCTCTAAGTACATGGTTCTAAATCACCTCTAAGTACGTGGTTCTGAATGACCTCTAAGTTCGTGGGTTCTAAATGACCTCTTATAACGTAGTTCTAACTGACCTCTAATTACATGGTTTTAACTATCCTCTAAGTACGTGGTTCTAAATGACCTCTAAGTACGAGGTTCTAAATAACCTCTAAGTACGTGGTTCTAAATGACCTCTAAGTACTTGGTTCTAAATGACCTCTAAGTCAGTAGTTCTAAATGACACCTAAGTACGTAGTTCTAAATGTTCTCTAAGTACGTGGTTCTAAATGACCTCATATACGTAGTTCTAAATGACCTCTAAATACGTAGCTCTAAATGACCTCTAAGTACGTAGTTCTAAATGACCTCTATGTACGTGGTTCTATATGACCTCTAAGTACGTGGGCTCTAAATGACATCTGAGTACGTGGTTCTAAATGACCTCTAAGTACGTAGTTCTAAATGACCTCTAAGTGGTTGGTTCTAAATGACCTCTAAGTACGTGGTTCTAAATGACTTCTCAGTACGTGGTTCTAAATGACCTCTAAGTACGTGGTTCTAAATGACATCTAAGTACGTAGTTCTAAATGACCTCTAAATAGTTGGTTCTAAATGACCTCTAAGTACGTGGTTCTAAATGACCTCTAAGTACGTGGTTCTAAATGACCTCTAAGTACTTGGTTCTAAATGACCTCTAATTTAGTAGTTCTAAATGACACCTAAGTACGTGGTTCTAAATGTCCTCTAAGTACGTGGTTCTAAATGACCTCATATACGTAGTTCTAAATGACCTCTAAGTACGTGGTTATAAATGACCTCTAACTACGTGGTTCTAAATGACCTCTAAGTACGTGGGTTCTTCTAATGACTTCTAAGTACGTGGTTCTAAATGTCCTCTAAGTACGTGGTTGTAAATGACCCTATATACGTAGTGCTAAATAACCTCTAAGTACGTGGTTCTAAATCACCTCTAAGTACGTGGTTCTAAATGACCTCTAAGTACGTGGTTCTAAATGACCTCTAAGTTCGTGGGTTCTAAATGACCTCTTAGAACGTAGTTCTAACTGACCTCTAATTACATGGTTTTAACTATCCTCTAAGTACGTGGTTCTAAATGACCTCTAAGTACGAGGTTCTAAATGACCTCTAAGTACGTGGTTCAAAATGACCTCTAAGTACTTGGTTCTAAATGACCTCTATGTACGTGGTTCTATATGACCTCTAAGTACGTGGGCTCTAAATGACATCTGAGTACGTGGTTCTAAATGACCTCTAAGTACGTAGTTCTAAATGACCTCTAAGTTGTTGGTTCTAAATGACCTCTAAGTACGTGGTTCTAAATGACCTCTCAGTACGTGGTTCTAAATGACCTCTAAGTACGTGGTTCTAAATGACATCTAAGTACGTAGTTCTAAATGACCTCTAAATAGTTGGTTCTAAATGAACTCTAAGTACGTGGTTCTAAATATCTTCTAAGTACGTAGTTCTAAATGACGTCTAAGTACGAAGTCCTAAATGACCCCTAAGTACGTGGTCCTAAATGACCTCTAGGTACGTAGTTCTAAATGACCTCTAAGTAAGTAGTTCTAAATGACCTCTAAGTATGTGGTTCTAAATGACCTCTAAGTACGTAGTTCTAATTGACCTCTAGGTACGTAGTTCTAAATGACCTCAAAGTAAGTGGTTCTAAATGACCTCTAAGTACGTGGTTCAATATGATCTCTTAGTACGTGGTTCTAAATGACCTCTAAGTACGTAGGTTCTTCTAAATGACTTCTAAGTACGTGGTTCAAAATGTCCTCTAAGTACGTGGTTCTAAATGACCTTATATACGTAGTGCTAAATAACCTCTAAGTACGTAGTTCTAAATGTCCTCTAAGTACGTGGTTCTAAATGACCTTATATACGTAGTGCTAAATAACCTCTAAGTACATGGTTCTAAATCACCTCTAAGTACGTGGTTCTGAATGACCTCTAAGTTCGTTTGTTCTAAATGACCTCTTATAACGTAGTTCTAACTGACCTCTAATTACATGGTTTTAACTATCCTCTAAGTACGTGGTTCTAAATGACCTCTAAGTACGAGGTTCTAAATGACCTCTAAGTACGTGGTTCTAAATGACCTCTAAGTACTTGGTTCTAAATGACCTCTAAGTCAGTAGTTCTAAATGACACCTAAGTACGTGGTTCTAAATGTCCTCTAAGTACGTGGTTCTAAATGACCTCATATACGTAGTTCTAAATGACCTCTAAGTACGTGGTTCTAAATGACCTCTAACTACGTGGTTCTAAATGACCTCTAAGTACGTGCTTCTAAATGACCTCTAGGTACGTACTTCCAAATGACATCTAAGTAAGTGGTTCTAAATGACCTCTAAGTACGTTGTTCTAGATGACCTCTAAGTACGTGGTTCTAAATGACCTCTATGTACGTGCTTCTAAATGACCTCTAAGTACGTAGTTCTAAATGATTATAAGTACGTGGATTTAAATGACCTTAAAGTACGTAGTTCTAAATGACCTCTAAGTACGTAGTTCTAAATGACCTCTAAGTATGTGGTTCTAAATGACCTCTAAGTACGTGGTTCTAAATGACCTCTAAATACTTATTTCAAATGCCCTCTAAGTACGTGGTTCCAAATGTCCTCTAAGTACGTGGTTCTAAATGACCTCATATACGTAGTTCTAAATGACCTCTAAGTACGTGGTTCTAAATGACCTCTAACTACGTGGTTCTAAATGACCTCTAAGTACGTGCTTCTAAATGACCTCTAAGTAAGTAGTTCTAAATGACCCCTAAGTACGTAGTTCTAAATGACCTCTAGGTACGTACTTCCAAATGACTTCTAAGTAAGTGGTTCTAAATGACCTCTAAGTACGTGGTTCTAAATGTCCTCTAAGTACGTGGTTCTAAAAGACCTCATATACGTAGTTCTAAATGACCTCTAAGTACGTGGGTTCTAAATGACCCCTAAGTTCGTAGTTCTAAATGACCTCTAAATACGTAGCTCTAAATGACCTCTAAGTACGTAGTTCTAAATGACCTCTATGTACGTGGTTCTATATGACCTCTAAGTACGTGGGCTCTAAATGACATCTGAGTACGTGGTTCTAAATGACCTCTAAGTACGTAGTTCTAAATGACCTTATATACGTAGTGCTAAATAACCTCTAAGTACGTAGTTCTAAATGTCCTCTAAGTACGTGGTTCTAAATGACCTTATATACGTAGTGCTAAATAACCTCTAAGTACATGGTTCTAAATCACCTCTAAGTACGTGGTTCTGAATGACCTCTAAGTTCGTTTGTTCTAAATGACCTCTTATAACGTAGTTCTAACTGACCTCTAATTACATGGTTTTAACTATCCTCTAAGTACGTGGTTCTAAATGACCTCTAAGTACGAGGTTCTAAATGACCTCTAAGTACGTGGTTCTAAATGACCTCTAAGTACTTGGTTCTAAATGACCTCTAAGTCAGTAGTTCTAAATGACACCTAAGTACGTGGTTCTAAATGTCCTCTAAGTACGTGGTTCTAAATGACCTCATATACGTAGTTCTAAATGACCTCTAAGTACGTGGTTCTAAATGACCTCTAACTACGTGGTTCTAAATGACCTCTAAGTACGTGCTTCTAAATGACCTCTAGGTACGTACTTCCAAATGACATCTAAGTAAGTGGTTCTAAATGACCTCTAAGTACGTTGTTCTAGATGACCTCTAAGTACGTGGTTCTAAATGACCTCTATGTACGTGCTTCTAAATGACCTCTAAGTACGTAGTTCTAAATGACCATAAGTACGTGGATTTAAATGACCTTAAAGTACGTAGTTCTAAATGACCTCTAAGTACGTAGTTCTAAATGACCTCTAAGTATGTGGTTCTAAATGACCTCTAAGTACGTGGTTCTAAATGACCTCTAAATACTTATTTCAAATGCCCTCTAAGTACGTGGTTCCAAATGTCCTCTAAGTACGTGGTTCTAAATGACCTCATATACGTAGTTCTAAATGACCTCTAAGTACGTGGTTCTAAATGACCTCTAACTACGTGGTTCTAAATGACCTCTAAGTACGTGCTTCTAAATGACCTCTAAGTAAGTAGTTCTAAATGACCCCTAAGTACGTAGTTCTAAATGACCTCTAGGTACGTACTTCCAAATGACTTCTAAGTAAGTGGTTCTAAATGACCTCTAAGTACGTGGTTCTAAATGTCCTCTAAGTACGTGGTTCTAAAAGACCTCATATACGTAGTTCTAAATGACCTCTAAGTACGTGGGTTCTAAATGACCCCTAAGTTCGTAGTTCTAAATGACCTCTAAATACGTAGCTCTAAATGACCTCTAAGTACGTAGTTCTAAATGACCTCTATGTACGTGGTTCTATATGACCTCTAAGTACGTGGGCTCTAAATGACATCTGAGTACGTGGTTCTAAATGACCTCTAAGTACGTAGTTCTAAATGACCTCTAAGTTGTTGGTTCTAAATGACCTCTAAGTACGTGGTTCTAAATGACCTCTCAGTACGTGGTTCTAAATGACCTCTAAGTACGTGGTTCTAAATGACATCTAAGTACGTAGTTCTAAATGACCTCTAAATAGTTGGTTCTAAATGACCTCTAAGTACGTGGTTCTAAATATCTTCTAAGTACGTAGTTCTAAATGACGTCTAAGTACGTAGTTCTAAATACCTAAAGATACGTAGTTCCAAATGACCTCTAAGTAAGTGGTTCTAAATGACCTCTAAGTACGTGGTCCTAAATGACCTCTAAGTACGTAGTTCTAAATGACCTCTAATTAAGTAGTTCTAAATGACCTCTAAGTATGTGGTTCTAAATGACCTCTAAGTACGTAGTTCTAAATGACCTCTAAGTACGAAGTCCTAAATGACCCCTAAGTACGTGGTCCTAAATGACCTCTAGGTACGTAGTTCTAAATGACCTCTATGTAAGTAGTTCTAAATGACCTCTAAGTATGTGGTTCTAAATGACCTCTAAGTACGTAGTTCTAATTGACCTCTAGGTACGTAGTTCTAAATGACCTCAAAGTAAGTAGTTCTAAATGACCTCTAAGTATGTGGTTTTTAATGACCTCTAAGTAAGTGGTTATAAATGACCTCTAAGTACGTGGTTCAATATGATCTCTTAGTACGTGGTTCTAAATGACCTCTAAGTACGTGGGTTCTTCTAAATGACTTCTAAGTACGTGGTTCAAAATGTCCTCTAAGTACGTGGTTCTAAATGACCTTATATACGTAGTGCTAAATAACCTCTAAGTACGTGGTTCTAAATGTCCTCTAAGTACGTGGTTCTAAATGACGTTATATACGTAGTGCTTAATAACCTCTAAGTACATGGTTCTAAATCACCTCTAAGTACGTGGTTCTGAATGACCTCTAAGTTCGTGGGTTCTAAATGACCTCTTATAACGTAGTTCTAACTGACCTCTAATTACATGGTTTTAACTATCCTCTAAGTACGTGGTTCTAAATGACCTCTAAGTACGAGGTTCTAAATATCCTCTAAGTACGTGGTTCTAAATGACCTCTAAGTACTTGGTTCTAAATGACCTCTAAGTCAGTAGTTCTAAATGACACCTAAGTACGTGGTTCTAAATGTTCTCTAAGTACGTGGTTCTAAATGACCTCATATACGTAGTTCTAAATGACCTCTAAATACGTAGCTCTAAATGACCTCTAAGTACGTAGTTCTAAATGACCTCTATGTACGTGGTTCTATATGACCTCTAAGTACGTGGGCTCTAAATGACATCTGAGTACGTGGTTCTAAATGACCTCTAAGTACGTAGTTCTAAATGACCTCTAAGTTGTTGGTTCTAAATGACCTCTAAGTACGTGGTTCTAAATGACTTCTCAGTACGTGGTTCTAAATGACCTCTAAGTACGTGGTTCTAAATGACATCTAAGTACGTAGTTCTAAATGACCTCTAAATAGTTGGTTCTAAATGACCTCTAAGTACGTGGTTCTAAATGACCTCTAAGTACGTGGTTCTAAATGACCTCTAAGAACTTGGTTCTAAATGACCTCTAAGTCAGTAGTTCTAAATGACACCTAAGTACGTGGTTCTAAATGTCCTCTAAGTACGTGGTTCTAAATGACCTCATATACGTAGTTCTAAATGACCTCTAAGTACGTGGTTATAAATGACCTCTAACTACGTGGTTCTAAATGACCTCTAAGTACGTGCTTCTAAATGACCTCTAGGTACGTACTTCCAAATGACATCTAAGTAAGTGGTTCTAAATGACCTCTAAGTACGTTGTTCTAGATGACGTCTAAGTACGTGGTTCTAAATGACCTCTATGTACGTGCTTCTAAATGACCTCTAAGTACGTAGTTCTAAATGACCATAAGTACGTGGATTTAAATGACCTTAAAGTACGTAGTTCTAAATGACCTCTAAGTACGTAGTTCTAAATGACCTCTAGGTACGTACTTCCAAATGACTTCTAAGTAAGTGGTTCTAAATGACCTCTAAGTACGTGGTTCTAAATGTCCTCTAAGTACGTGGTTCTAAAAGACCTCATATACGTAGTTCTAAATGACCTCTAAGTACGTGGGTTCTAAATGACCCCTAAGTTCGTAGTTCTAAATGACCTCTAAATACGTAGCTCTAAATGACCTCTAAGTACGTAGTTCTAAATGACCTCTATGTACGTGGTTCTATATGACCTCTAAGTACGTGGGCTCTAAATGACATCTGAGTACGTGGTTCTAAATGACCTCTAAGTACGTAGTTCTAAATGACCTCTAAGTACGTGGTTCTAAATGACCTCTAACTACGTGGTGCTAAATGACCTCTAACTACGTGGTTCTAAATGACCTCTAAGTACGTGCTTTTAAATGACCTCTAGGTACGTACTTCCAAATGACCTCTAAGTACGTTGTTCTAGATGACCTCTAAGTACGTGGTTCTAAATGACCTCTATGTACGTGCTTCTAAATGACCTCTAAGTACGTAGTTCTAAATGACCATAAGTACGTGGATTTAAATGACCTTAAAGTACGTAGTTCTAAATGACCTCTAAGTACGTAGTTCTAAATGACCTCTAGGTACGTACTTCCAAATGACTTCTAAGTAAGTGGTTCTAAATGACCTCTAAGTACGTGGTTCTAAATGTCCTCTAAGTACGTGGTTCTAAAAGACCTCATATACGTAGTTCTAAATGACCTCTAAGTACGTGGGTTCTAAATGACCCCTAAGTTCGTAGTTCTAAATGACCTCTAAATACGTAGCTCTAAATGACCTCTAAGTACGTAGTTCCAAATGACCTCTATGTACGTGGTTCTATATGACCTCTAAGTACGTGGGCTCTAAATGACATCTGAGTACGTGGTTCTAAATGACCTCTAAGTACGTAGTTCTAAATGACCTCTAAGTTGTTGGTTCAAAATGACCTCTAAGTACGTGGTTCTAAATGACCTCTCAGTACGTAGTTCTAAATGACGTCTAAGTACGTAGTTCTAAATACCTCTAGATACGTAGTTCCAAATGACCTCTAAGTAAGTGGTTCTAAATGACCTCTAAGTACGTGGTCCTAAATGACCTCTAGGTACGTAGTTCTAAATGACCTCTAAGTAAGTAGTTCTAAATGACCTCTAAGTATGTGGTTCTAAATGACCTCTAAGTACGTAGTTCTAAATGACCTCTAAGTACGAAGTCCTAAATGACCTCTAAGAACGTAGTTCTATATTACCTCTAAGTACGTAGTTCTAAATGACCTCTAAGTACGTAGTTCTAATTGACCTCTAGGTACGTAGTTCTAAATGACCTCAAAGTAAGTAGTTCTAAATGACCTCTAAGAATGTGGTTCTAAATGACCTCTAAGTAAGTGGTTCTAAATGACCTCTAAGTACGTGGTTCTATATGATCTCTTAGTACGTGGTTCTAAATGACCTCTAAGTACGTGGGTTTTTCTAAATGACTTCTAAGTACGTGGTTCAAAATGTCCTCTAAGTACGTGGTTCTAAATGACCTTATATACGTAGTGCTAAATAACCTCTAAGTACGTGGTTCTAAATGTCCTCTAAGTACGTGGTTTTAATGACCTTATATACGTAGTGCTAAATAACCTCTAAGTACGTGGTTCTAAATCACCTCTAAGTACGTGGTTCTGAATGACCTCAAAGTTCGTGGGTTCTAAATGACCTCTTAGAACGTAGTTCTAACTGACCTCTAATTACATGGTTTTAACTATCCTCTAAATACGTCGTTCTAAATGACCTCTAAGTACGAGGTTCTAAATGACCTCTAAGTACGTGGTTCTAAATGACCTCTAAGTACTTGGTTCTAAATGACCTCTAAGTCAGTAGTTCTAAATGACACCTAAGTACGTGGTTCTAAATGTCATCTAAGTACGTGGTTCTAAATGACCTCATATACGTAGTTCTAAATGACCTCTAAGTACGTGGTTCTAAATGACCTCTAACTACGTGGTTCTAAATGACCTCTAAGTACGTGCTTCTAAATGACCTCTAAGTACGTACTTCCAAATGACATCTAAGTAAGTGGTTCTAAATGACCTCTAAGTACGTTGTTCTAGATGACCTCTAAGTACGTGGGCTCTAAATGACATCTGAGTACGTGGTTCTAAATGACCTCTAAGTACGTAGTTCTAAATGACCTCTAAGTTGTTGGTTCTAAATGACCTCTAAGTACGTGGTTCTAAATGACCTCTAAATAGTTGGTTCTAAATGACCTCTAAGTTCGTGGTTCTAAATATCTTCTAAGTACGTAGTTCTAAATGACGTCTAAGTACGTAGTTCTAAATACCTCTAGATACGTAGTGCCAAATGACCTCTAAGTAAGTGGTTCTAAATGACCTATAAGTACGTGGTCCTAAATGACCTCTAGGTACGTAGTTCTAAATGACCTCTAAGTAAGTAGTTCTAAATGACCTCTAAGTATGTGGTTCTAAATGACCTCTAAGTACGTAGTTCTAAATGACCTCTAAGTACGAAGTCCTAAATGACCTCTAAGAACGTAGTTCTATATTACCTCTAAGTACGTAGTTCTAAATGACCTCTAAGTACGTAGTTCTAATTGACCTCTAGGTACGTAGTTCTAAATGACCTCAAAGTAAGTAGTTCTAAATGAAATCTAAGTATGTGGTTCTAAATGACCTCTAAGTAAGTGGTTCTAAATGACCTCTAAGTACGTAGTTCTAATTGACCTCTAGGTACGTAGTTCTAAATGACCTCAAAGTTAGTAGTTCTAAATGACCTCTAAGTATGTGGTTCTAAATGACCTCTAAGTAAGTGGTTCTAAATGACCTCTAAGTACGTGGTTCTATATGATCTCTTAGTACGTGGTTCTAAATGACCTCTAAGTACGTGGGTTCTTCTAAATGACTTCTAAGTACGTGGTTCAAAATGTCCTCTAAGTACGTGGTTCTAAATAACCTTATATACGTAGTGCTAAATAACCTCTAAGTGCGTGGTTCTAAATCACCTCTAAGTACGTGGTTCTGAATGACCTCTAAGTTCGTGGGTTCTAAATGACCTCTTATAACGTAGTTCTAACTGACCTCTAATTACATGGTTTTAACTATCCTCTAAGTACGTGGTTCTAAATGACCTCTAGGTACGAGGTTCTAATTGCCCTCTAAGTACGTGGTTCTAAATGACCTCTAAGTACTTGGTTCTAAATGACCTCTAAGTCAGTATTTCTAAATGACACCTAAGTACATGGTTCTAAATGTCCTCTAAGTACGTGGTTCTAAATGACCTCATATACGTAGTTCTAAATGACCTCTAAGTACGTGGTTCTAAATGACCTCTAAGTACGTGCTTCTAAATGACCTCTAGGTACGTACTTCCAAATGACATCTAAGTAAGTGGTTCTAAATGACCTCTAAGTACGTTGTTCTAGATGACCTCTAGGTACGTGGTTCTAAATGACCTCTAAGTACGTGCTTCTAAATGACCTCTAAGTAAGTAGTTCTAAATGACCCCTAAGTACGTAGTTCTAAATGACCTCTAGGTACGTACTTCCAAATGACTTCTTAGTAAGTGGTTCTAAATGACCTCTAAGTACGTGGCTCTAAATGTCCTCTAAGTACGTGGTTCTAAAAGACCTCATATACGTAGTTCTAATTGACCTCTAAGTACGTGGGTTCTAAATGACCCCTAAGTTCGTAGTTCTAAATAACCTCTAAATACGTAGCTCTAAATGACCTCTAAGTACGTAGTTCTAAATGACCTCTATGTACGTCGTTCTATATGACCTCTAAGTACGTGGGCTCTAAATGACATCTGAGTACGTGGTTATAAATGACCCCTAAGTACGTAGTTCTAAATGACCTCTAGGTACGTACTTCCAAATGACATCTAAGTAAGTGGTTCTAAATGACCTCTAAGTACGTAGTCCTAAATGACCTCTAGGTACGTAGTTCTAAATGACCTGTAAGTAAGTTGTTCTAAATATCCTCTAAGTATGTGGTTCTAATAGACCTCTAAGTACGTAATTCTAAATGACCTCTAAGTACAAAGTCCTAAATGACCTCTAAGAACGTAGTTCTATATTACCTCTAAGTACGTAGTTCTAAATGACCTCTAAGTACGTAGTTCTAATTGACCTCTAGGTACGTAGTTCTAAATGACCTCAAAGTAAGTAGTTCTAAATGACCTCTAAGTATGTGGTTCTAAATGACCTCTAAGTAAGTGGTTCTAAATGACCTCTAAGTACGTAGTTCTAATTGACCTCTAGGTACGTAGTTCTAAATGACCTCAAAGTTAGTAGTTCTAAATGACCTCTAAGTATGTGGTTCTAAATGACCTCTAAGTAAGTGGTTCTAAATGACCTCTAAGTACGTGGTTCTATATGATCTCTTAGTACGTGGTTCTAAATGACCTCTAAGTACGTGGGTTCTTCTAAATGACTTCTAAGTACGTGGTTTAAAATGTCCTCTAAGTACGTGGTTCTAAATGACCTCTAAATACGTTGTTCTAAATGATCTCTAAGTACGTGGTTCTAAATGACCTCTATGTACGTGCTTCTAAATGACCTCTAAGTACGTAGTATTAAATAACCATATGTACGTGGATTTAAATGACATCTAAGTACGTGGTTGTAAATGACCTCTAAGTACTTGGTTCTAAATGACCTCTAAGTAAGTAGTTCTAAATGACCCCTAAGTACGTAGTACTAAATGACCTCTAAGTACGTAGTTCTAAATGACCTCTAAGTACGTGGGTTCTAAATTACCTCTAAGTACGTGGGTTCTAAATGACCTCTAAGAAGTTGGTTCTAAATAACCTCTAAGAACGTGGTTTCTAAATGACCTCTAAGTACGTGGAATCTAAATGACCTCTAAGTACGTAGTTCTAAACGACCTCTAAATGTTTGGTTCTAAATGACCTCTAAGTACGTTGGTTCTAAATGACCTTTAAGTACGTGGTTCTAAATGACCTCTAGGTACGTTGTTCTAAATGACCTCTAAGTACGTAGTTCTAAATGACCATAGGTACGTGGATTTAAATGACCTTAAAGTAAGTAATTCTAAATGACCTCTAAATACGTAGTTCTAAATGACCTCTAAGTATGTGGTTCTAAATGACCTCTAAGTACGTGATTCAAAATGACCTATAAATACGTAGTTCTGAATGACCTCTAAGTACGGGGTTCAAAACGACCTCTAAGTCCGTGGTTCTAAATGACCTCTAAATACTTAGTTCTTAATGCCCTCTAAGTACGTGGTTCTAAATGTCCTCTAAGTCCGTGGTTCTAAATGACCTCATATACGTAGTTCTAAATGACCTCTAAGTAAGAGGTTCTAAATGACCTCTAAGTACGTTGTCCTAAACGACCTCTAGGTACTTAGTTCTAAATGACGTCTAAGTAAGTAGTTCTAAATGACCTCTAAGTATGTGGTTCTAAATGACCTCTAAGTACGTAGTTCTAAATGACCTCTAAGTACGAAGTAAAAATGAAATCTAAGAACGTAGTTCTAAATTACCTCTAAGTACGTAGTTCTAAATGACCTTTAAGTACGTAGTTCTAATTGACCTCTAAGTATGTGGTTCTAAATGACCTCTAAGTAAGTGGTTCTAAATGACCTCTAAGTACGTGGTTCTATATGATCTCTTAGTACGTGGTTCTAAATGACCTCTAAGTACGTGGGTTCTTCTAAATGACTTCTAAGTACGTGGTTCAAAATGTCCTCTAAGTACGTGGTTCTAAATGACCTTATATACGTAGTGCTAAATAACCTCTAAGTACGTGGTTTTAAATGACCTCTAAGTACGTGGTTTGAAATGACCTCTAAGTACGTGCTTCTAAATGACCTCTAAGTAAGTAGTTCTAAATGACCCCTAAGTACGTAGTTCTAAATGACCTCTAGGTACGTACTTCCAAATGACATCTAAGTAAGTGGTTCTATATGACCTCTAAGTACGTGGTTCTATATGACCTCTAAGTACGTGGGTACTAAATGACCTCTAAGTACGTGGGTTCTAAATGACCCCTAAGTTCGTAGTTCTAAATGACCTCTAAGTACGTGGTTCTAAATGACCTCTAAGTAAGTAGTTCTAAATGACCTATAAGTACGTAGTTCTAAATGACCTCTAAGTACGTGGTTCTATATGACCTCTTAGTATGTGGTTCTAAATGACCTCTAAGTACGTGGGTTCTTCTAATGACTTCTAAGTACGTGGTTCTAAATGTCCTCTAAGTACGTGGTTCTAAATGACCCTATATACGTAGTGCTAAATAACCTCTAAGTACGTGGTTCTAAATCACCTCTAAGTACGTGGTTCTAAATGACCTCTAAGTACGTGGTTCTGAATGACCTCTAAGTTCGTGGGTTCTAAATGACCTCTTAGAACGTAGTTCTAACTGACCTCTAATTACATGGTTTTAACTATCCTCTAAGTACGTGGTTATAAATGACCTCTAACTACGTGGTTCTAAATGACCTCTAAGTACGTGCTTCTAAATGACCTCTAGGTACGTACTTCCAAATGACATCTAAGTAAGTGGTTCTAAATGACCTCTAAGTACGTTGTTCTAGATGACGTCTAAGTACGTGGTTCTAAATGACCTCTATGTACGTGCTTCTAAATGACCTCTAAGTACGTAGTTCTAAATGACCATAAGTACGTGGATTTAAATGACCTTATTGTACGTAGTTCTAAATGACCTCTAAGTACGTAGTTCTAAATGACCTCTAGGTACGTACTTCCAAATGACTTCTAAGTAAGTGGTTCTAAATGACCTCTAAGTACGTGGTTCTAAATGTCCTCTAAGTACGTGGTTCTAAAAGACCTCATATACGTAGTTCTAAATGACCTCTAAGTACGTGGGTTCTAAATGACCCCTAAGTTCGTAGTTCTAAATGACCTCTAAATACGTAGCTCTAAATGACCTCTAAGTACGTAGTTCTAAATGACCTCTATGTACGTGGTTCTATATGACCTCTAAGTACGTGGGCTCTAAATGACATCTGAGTACGTGGTTCTAAATGACCTCTAAGTACGTAGTTCTAAATGACCTCTAAGTACGTGGTTCTAAATGACCTCTAACTACGTGGTGCTAAATGACCTCTAAGTACGTGCTTTTAAATGACCTCTAGGTACGTACTTCCAAATGACATCTAAGTAAGTGGTTCTAAATGACCTCTAAGTACGTTGTTCTAGATGACCTCTAAGTACGTGGTTCTAAATGACCTCTATGTACGTGCTTCTAAATGACCTCTAAGTACGTAGTTCTAAATGACCATAAGTACGTGGATTTAAATGACCTTAAAGTACGTAGTTCTAAATGACCTCTAAGTACGTAGTTCTAAATGACCTCTAGGTACGTACTTCCAAATGACTTCTAAGTAAGTGGTTCTAAATGACCTCCAAGTACGTGGTTCTAAATGTCCTCTAAGTACGTGGTTCTAAAAGACCTCATATACGTAGTTCTAAATGACCTCTAAGTACGTGGGTTCTAAATGACCCCTAAGTTCGTAGTTCTAAATGACCTCTAAATACGTAGCTCTAAATGACCTCTAAGTACGTAGTTCCAAATGACCTCTATGTACGTGGTTCTATATGACCTCTAAGTACGTGGGCTCTAAATGACATCTGAGTACGTGGTTCTAAATGACCTCTAAGTACGTAGTTCTAAATGACCTCTAAGTTGTTGGTTCAAAATGACCTCTAAGTACGTGGTTCTAAATGACCTCTCAGTACGTAGTTCTAAATGACGTCTAAGTACGTAGTTCTAAATACCTCTAGATACGTAGTTCCAAATGACCTCTAAGTAAGTGGTTCTAAATGACCTCTAAGTACGTGGTCCTAAATGACCTCTAGGTACGTAGTTCTAAATGACCTCTAAGTAAGTAGTTCTAAATGACCTCTAAGTATGTGGTTCTAAATGACCTCTAAGTACGTAGTTCTAAATGACCTCTAAGTACGAAGTCCTAAATGACCTCTAAGAACGTAGTTCTATATTACCTCTAAGTACGTAGTTCTAAATGACCTCTAAGTACGTAGTTCTAATTGACCTCTAGGTACGTAGTTCTAAATGACCTCAAAGTAAGTAGTTCTAAATGACCTCTAAGAATGTGGTTCTAAATGACCTCTAAGTAAGTGGTTCTAAATGACCTCTAAGTACGTGGTTCTATATGATCTCTTAGTACGTGGTTCTAAATGACCTCTAAGTACGTGGGTTTTTCTAAATGACTTCTAAGTACGTGGTTCAAAATGTCCTCTAAGTACGTGGTTCTAAATGACCTTATATACGTAGTGCTAAATAACCTCTAAGTACGTGGTTCTAAATGTCCTCTAAGTACGTGGTTTTAATGACCTTATATACGTAGTGCTAAATAACCTCTAAGTACGTGGTTCTAAATCACCTCTAAGTACGTGGTTCTGAATGACCTCAAAGTTCGTGGGTTCTAAATGACCTCTTAGAACGTAGTTCTAACTGACCTCTAATTACATGGTTTTAACTATCCTCTAAATACGTCGTTCTAAATGACCTCTAAGTACGAGGTTCTAAATGACCTCTAAGTACGTGGTTCTAAATGACCTCTAAGTACTTGGTTCTAAATGACCTCTAAGTCAGTAGTTCTAAATGACACCTAAGTACGTGGTTCTAAATGTCATCTAAGTACGTGGTTCTAAATGACCTCATATACGTAGTTCTAAATGACCTCTAAGTACGTGGTTCTAAATGACCTCTAACTACGTGGTTCTAAATGACCTCTAAGTACGTGCTTCTAAATGACCTCTAAGTACGTACTTCCAAATGACATCTAAGTAAGTGGTTCTAAATGACCTCTAAGTACGTTGTTCTAGATGACCTCTAAGTACGTGGGCTCTAAATGACATCTGAGTACGTGGTTCTAAATGACCTCTAAGTACGTAGTTCTAAATGACCTCTAAGTTGTTGGTTCTAAATGACCTCTAAGTACGTGGTTCTAAATGACCTCTAAATAGTTGGTTCTAAATGACCTCTAAGTTCGTGGTTCTAAATATCTTCTAAGTACGTAGTTCTAAATGACGTCTAAGTACGTAGTTCTAAATACCTCTAGATACGTAGTGCCAAATGACCTCTAAGTAAGTGGTTCTAAATGACCTATAAGTACGTGGTCCTAAATGACCTCTAGGTACGTAGTTCTAAATGACCTCTAAGTAAGTAGTTCTAAATGACCTCTAAGTATGTGGTTCTAAATGACCTCTAAGTACGTAGTTCTAAATGACCTCTAAGTACGAAGTCCTAAATGACCTCTAAGAACGTAGTTCTATATTACCTCTAAGTACGTAGTTCTAAATGACCTCTAAGTACGTAGTTCTAATTGACCTCTAAGTACGTAGTTCTAAATGACCTCAAAGTAAGTAGTTCTAAATGAAATCTAAGTATGTGGTTCTAAATGACCTCTAAGTAAGTGGTTCTAAATGACCTCTAAGTACGTAGTTCTAATTGACCTCTAGGTACGTAGTTCTAAATGACCTCAAAGTTAGTAGTTCTAAATGACCTCTAAGTATGTGGTTCTAAATGACCTCTAAGTACGTAGTTCTAAATGACCTCTAAGTACGTAGTTCTAAATGACCTCTAGGTACGTACTTCCAAATGACTTCTAAGTAAGTGGTTCTAAATGACCTCCAAGTACGTGGTTCTAAATGTCCTCTAAGTACGTGGTTCTAAAAGACCTCATATACGTAGTTCTAAATGACCTCTAAGTACGTGGGTTCTAAATGACCCCTAAGTTCGTAGTTCTAAATGACCTCTAAATACGTAGCTCTAAATGACCTCTAAGTACGTAGTTCCAAATGACCTCTATGTACGTGGTTCTATATGACCTCTAAGTACGTGGGCTCTAAATGACATCTGAGTACGTGGTTCTAAATGACCTCTAAGTACGTAGTTCTAAATGACCTCTAAGTTGTTGGTTCAAAATGACCTCTAAGTACGTGGTTCTAAATGACCTCTCAGTACGTAGTTCTAAATGACGTCTAAGTACGTAGTTCTAAATACCTCTAGATACGTAGTTCCAAATGACCTCTAAGTAAGTGGTTCTAAATGACCTCTAAGTACGTGGTCCTAAATGACCTCTAGGTACGTAGTTCTAAATGACCTCTAAGTAAGTAGTTCTAAATGACCTCTAAGTATGTGGTTCTAAATGACCTCTAAGTACGTAGTTCTAAATGACCTCTAAGTACGAAGTCCTAAATGACCTCTAAGAACGTAGTTCTATATTACCTCTAAGTACGTAGTTCTAAATGACCTCTAAGTACGTAGTTCTAATTGACCTCTAGGTACGTAGTTCTAAATGACCTCAAAGTAAGTAGTTCTAAATGACCTCTAAGAATGTGGTTCTAAATGACCTCTAAGTAAGTGGTTCTAAATGACCTCTAAGTACGTGGTTCTATATGATCTCTTAGTACGTGGTTCTAAATGACCTCTAAGTACGTGGGTTTTTCTAAATGACTTCTAAGTACGTGGTTCAAAATGTCCTCTAAGTACGTGGTTCTAAATGACCTTATATACGTAGTGCTAAATAACCTCTAAGTACGTGGTTCTAAATGTCCTCTAAGTACGTGGTTTTAATGACCTTATATACGTAGTGCTAAATAACCTCTAAGTACGTGGTTCTAAATCACCTCTAAGTACGTGGTTCTGAATGACCTCAAAGTTCGTGGGTTCTAAATGACCTCTTAGAACGTAGTTCTAACTGACCTCTAATTACATGGTTTTAACTATCCTCTAAATACGTCGTTCTAAATGACCTCTAAGTACGAGGTTCTAAATGACCTCTAAGTACGTGGTTCTAAATGACCTCTAAGTACTTGGTTCTAAATGACCTCTAAGTCAGTAGTTCTAAATGACACCTAAGTACGTGGTTCTAAATGTCATCTAAGTACGTGGTTCTAAATGACCTCATATACGTAGTTCTAAATGACCTCTAAGTACGTGGTTCTAAATGACCTCTAACTACGTGGTTCTAAATGACCTCTAAGTACGTGCTTCTAAATGACCTCTAAGTACGTACTTCCAAATGACATCTAAGTAAGTGGTTCTAAATGACCTCTAAGTACGTTGTTCTAGATGACCTCTAAGTACGTGGGCTCTAAATGACATCTGAGTACGTGGTTCTAAATGACCTCTAAGTACGTAGTTCTAAATGACCTCTAAGTTGTTGGTTCTAAATGACCTCTAAGTACGTGGTTCTAAATGACCTCTAAATAGTTGGTTCTAAATGACCTCTAAGTTCGTGGTTCTAAATATCTTCTAAGTACGTAGTTCTAAATGACGTCTAAGTACGTAGTTCTAAATACCTCTAGATACGTAGTGCCAAATGACCTCTAAGTAAGTGGTTCTAAATGACCTATAAGTACGTGGTCCTAAATGACCTCTAGGTACGTAGTTCTAAATGACCTCTAAGTAAGTAGTTCTAAATGACCTCTAAGTATGTGGTTCTAAATGACCTCTAAGTACGTAGTTCTAAATGACCTCTAAGTACGAAGTCCTAAATGACCTCTAAGAACGTAGTTCTATATTACCTCTAAGTACGTAGTTCTAAATGACCTCTAAGTACGTAGTTCTAATTGACCTCTAAGTACGTAGTTCTAAATGACCTCAAAGTAAGTAGTTCTAAATGAAATCTAAGTATGTGGTTCTAAATGACCTCTAAGTAAGTGGTTCTAAATGACCTCTAAGTACGTAGTTCTAATTGACCTCTAGGTACGTAGTTCTAAATGACCTCAAAGTTAGTAGTTCTAAATGACCTCTAAGTATGTGGTTCTAAATGACCTCTAAGTAAGTGGTTCTAAATGACCTCTAAGTACGTGGTTCTATATGATCTCTTAGTACGTGGTTCTAAATGACCTCTAAGTACGTGGGTTCTTCTAAATGACTTCTAAGTACGTGGTTCAAAATGTCCTCTAAGTACGTGGTTCTAAATAACCTTATATACGTAGTGCTAAATAACCTCTAAGTGCGTGGTTCTAAATCACCTCTAAGTACGTGGTTCTGAATGACCTCTAAGTTCGTGGGTTCTAAATGACCTCTTAGAACGTAGTTCTAACTGACCTCTAATTACATGGTTTTAACTATCCTCTAAGTACGTGGTTCTAAATGACCTCTAGGTACGAGGTTCTAATTGCCCTCTAAGTACGTGGTTCTAAATGACCTCTAAGTACTTGGTTCTAAATGACCTCTAAGTCAGTATTTCTAAATGACACCTAAGTACGTGGTTCTAAATGTCCTCTAAGTACGTGGTTCTAAATGACCTCATATACGTAGTTCTAAATGACCTCTAAGTACGTGGTTCTAAATGACCTCTAAGTACGTGCTTCTAAATGACCTCTAGGTACGTACTTCCAAATGACATCTAAGTAAGTGGTTCTAAATGACCTCTAAGTACGTTGTTCTAGATGACCTCTAGGTACGTGGTTCTAAATGACCTCTAAGTACGTGCTTCTAAATGACCTCTAAGTAAGTAGTTCTAAATGACCCCTAAGTACGTAGTTCTAAATGACCTCTAGGTACGTACTTCCAAATGACTTCTTAGTAAGTGGTTCTAAATGACCTCTAAGTACGTGGCTCTAAATGTCCTCTAAGTACGTGGTTCTAAAAGACCTCATATACGTAGTTCTAATTGACCTCTAAGTACGTGGGTTCTAAATGACCCCTAAGTTCGTAGTTCTAAATAACCTCTAAATACGTAGCTCTAAATGACCTCTAAGTACGTAGTTCTAAATGACCTCTATGTACGTGGTTCTATATGACCTCTAAGTACGTGGGCTCTAAATGACATCTGAGTACGTGGTTATAAATGACCCCTAAGTACGTAGTTCTAAATGACCTCTAGGTACGTACTTCCAAATGACATCTAAGTAAGTGGTTCTAAATGACCTCTAAGTACGTAGTCCTAAATGACCTCTAGGTACGTAGTTCTAAATGACCTGTAGGTAAGTTGTTCTAAATATCCTCTAAGTATGTGGTTCTAATAGACCTCTAAGTACGTAATTCTAAATGACCTCTAAGTACAAAGTCCTAAATGACCTCTAAGAACGTAGTTCTATATTACCTCTAAGTACGTAGTTCTAAATGACCTCTAAGTACGTAGTTCTAATTGACCTCTAGGTACGTAGTTCTAAATGACCTCAAAGTAAGTAGTTCTAAATGACCTCTAAGTATGTGGTTCTAAATGACCTCTAAGTAAGTGGTTCTAAATGACCTCTAAGTACGTAGTTCTAATTGACCTCTAGGTACGTAGTTCTAAATGACCTCAAAGTTAGTAGTTCTAAATGACCTCTAAGTATGTGGTTCTAAATGACCTCTAAGTAAGTGGTTCTAAATGACCTCTAAGTACGTGGTTCTATATGATCTCTTAGTACGTGGTTCTAAATGACCTCTAAGTACGTGGTTCTAAATGACCTTATATACGTAGTGCTTAATAACCTCTAAGTACATGGTTCTAAATCACCTCTAAGTACGTGGTTCTGAATGACCTCTAAGTTCGTGGGTTCTAAATGACCTCTTATAACGTAGTTCTAACTGACCTCTAATTACATGGTTTTAACTATCCTCTAAGTACGTGGTTCTAAATGACCTCTAAGTACGAGGTTCTAAATAACCTCTAAGTACGTGGTTCTAAATGACCTCTAAGTACTTGGTTCTAAATGACCTCTAAGTCAGTAGTTCTAAATGACACCTAAGTACGTAGTTCTAAATGTTCTCTAAGTACGTGGTTCTAAATGACCTCATATACGTAGTTCTAAATGACCTCTAAATACGTAGCTCTAAATGACCTCTAAGTACGTAGTTCTAAATGACCTCTATGTACGTGGTTCTATATGACCTCTAAGTACGTGGGCTCTAAATGACATCTGAGTACGTGGTTCTAAATGACCTCTAAGTACGTAGTTCTAAATGACCTCTAAGTGGTTGGTTCTAAATGACCTCTAAGTACGTGGTTCTAAATGACTTCTCAGTACGTGGTTCTAAATGACCTCTAAGTACGTGGTTCTAAATGACATCTAAGTACGTAGTTCTAAATGACCTCTAAATAGTTGGTTCTAAATGACCTCTAAGTACGTGGTTCTAAATGACCTCTAAGTACGTGGTTCTAAATGACCTCTAAGTACTTGGTTCTAAATGACCTCTAATTTAGTAGTTCTAAATGACACCTAAGTACGTGGTTCTAAATGTCCTCTAAGTACGTGGTTCTAAATGACCTCATATACGTAGTTCTAAATGACCTCTAAGTACGTGGTTATAAATGACCTCTAACTACGTGGTTCTAAATGACCTCTAAGTACGTGGGTTCTTCTAATGACTTCTAAGTACGTGGTTCTAAATGTCCTCTAAGTACGTGGTTGTAAATGACCCTATATACGTAGTGCTAAATAACCTCTAAGTACGTGGTTCTAAATCACCTCTAAGTACGTGGTTCTAAATGACCTCTAAGTACGTGGTTCTAAATGACCTCTAAGTTCGTGGGTTCTAAATGACCTCTTAGAACGTAGTTCTAACTGACCTCTAATTACATGGTTTTAACTATCCTCTAAGTACGTGGTTCTAAATGACCTCTAAGTACGAGGTTCTAAATGACCTCTAAGTACGTGGTTCAAAATGACCTCTAAGTACTTGGTTCTAAATGACCTCTATGTACGTGGTTCTATATGACCTCTAAGTACGTGGGCTCTAAATGACATCTGAGTACGTGGTTCTAAATGACCTCTAAGTACGTAGTTCTAAATGACCTCTAAGTTGTTGGTTCTAAATGACCTCTAAGTACGTGGTTCTAAATGACCTCTCAGTACGTGGTTCTAAATGACCTCTAAGTACGTGGTTCTAAATGACATCTAAGTACGTAGTTCTAAATGACCTCTAAATAGTTGGTTCTAAATGAACTCTAAGTACGTGGTTCTAAATATCTTCTAAGTACGTAGTTCTAAATGACGTCTAAGTACGAAGTCCTAAATGACCCCTAAGTACGTGGTCCTAAATGACCTCTAGGTACGTAGTTCTAAATGACCTCTAAGTAAGTAGTTCTAAATGACCTCTAAGTATGTGGTTCTAAATGACCTCTAAGTACGTAGTTCTAATTGACCTCTAGGTACGTAGTTCTAAATGACCTCAAAGTAAGTGGTTCTAAATGACCTCTAAGTACGTGGTTCAATATGATCTCTTAGTACGTGGTTCTAAATGACCTCTAAGTACGTAGGTTCTTCTAAATGACTTCTAAGTACGTGGTTCAAAATGTCCTCTAAGTACGTGGTTCTAAATGACCTTATATACGTAGTGCTAAATAACCTCTAAGTACGTAGTTCTAAATGTCCTCTAAGTACGTGGTTCTAAATGACCTTATATACGTAGTGCTAAATAACCTCTAAGTACATGGTTCTAAATCACCTCTAAGTACGTGGTTCTGAATGACCTCTAAGTTCGTTTGTTCTAAATGACCTCTTATAACGTAGTTCTAACTGACCTCTAATTACATGGTTTTAACTATCCTCTAAGTACGTGGTTCTAAATGACCTCTAAGTACGAGGTTCTAAATGACCTCTAAGTACGTGGTTCTAAATGACCTCTAAGTACTTGGTTCTAAATGACCTCTAAGTCAGTAGTTCTAAATGACACCTAAGTACGTGGTTCTAAATGTCCTCTAAGTACGTGGTTCTAAATGACCTCATATACGTAGTTCTAAATGACCTCTAAGTACGTGGTTCTAAATGACCTCTAACTACGTGGTTCTAAATGACCTCTAAGTACGTGCTTCTAAATGACCTCTAGGTACGTACTTCCAAATGACATCTAAGTAAGTGGTTCTAAATGACCTCTAAGTACGTTGTTCTAGATGACCTCTAAGTACGTGGTTCTAAATGACCTCTATGTACGTGCTTCTAAATGACCTCTAAGTACGTAGTTCTAAATGATTATAAGTACGTGGATTTAAATGACCTTAAAGTACGTAGTTCTAAATGACCTCTAAGTACGTAGTTCTAAATGACCTCTAAGTATGTGGTTCTAAATGACCTCTAAGTACGTGGTTCTAAATGACCTCTAAATACTTATTTCAAATGCCCTCTAAGTACGTGGTTCCAAATGTCCTCTAAGTACGTGGTTCTAAATGACCTCATATACGTAGTTCTAAATGACCTCTAAGTACGTGGTTCTAAATGACCTCTAACTACGTGGTTCTAAATGACCTCTAAGTACGTGCTTCTAAATGACCTCTAAGTAAGTAGTTCTAAATGACCCCTAAGTACGTAGTTCTAAATGACCTCTAGGTACGTACTTCCAAATGACTTCTAAGTAAGTGGTTCTAAATGACCTCTAAGTACGTGGTTCTAAATGTCCTCTAAGTACGTGGTTCTAAAAGACCTCATATACGTAGTTCTAAATGACCTCTAAGTACGTGGGTTCTAAATGACCCCTAAGTTCGTAGTTCTAAATGACCTCTAAATACGTAGCTCTAAATGACCTCTAAGTACGTAGTTCTAAATGACCTCTATGTACGTGGTTCTATATGACCTCTAAGTACGTGGGCTCTAAATGACATCTGAGTACGTGGTTCTAAATGACCTCTAAGTACGTAGTTCTAAATGACCTTATATACGTAGTGCTAAATAACCTCTAAGTACGTAGTTCTAAATGTCCTCTAAGTACGTGGTTCTAAATGACCTTATATACGTAGTGCTAAATAACCTCTAAGTACATGGTTCTAAATCACCTCTAAGTACGTGGTTCTGAATGACCTCTAAGTTCGTTTGTTCTAAATGACCTCTTATAACGTAGTTCTAACTGACCTCTAATTACATGGTTTTAACTATCCTCTAAGTACGTGGTTCTAAATGACCTCTAAGTACGAGGTTCTAAATGACCTCTAAGTACGTGGTTCTAAATGACCTCTAAGTACTTGGTTCTAAATGACCTCTAAGTCAGTAGTTCTAAATGACACCTAAGTACGTGGTTCTAAATGTCCTCTAAGTACGTGGTTCTAAATGACCTCATATACGTAGTTCTAAATGACCTCTAAGTACGTGGTTCTAAATGACCTCTAACTACGTGGTTCTAAATGACCTCTAAGTACGTGCTTCTAAATGACCTCTAGGTACGTACTTCCAAATGACATCTAAGTAAGTGGTTCTAAATGACCTCTAAGTACGTTGTTCTAGATGACCTCTAAGTACGTGGTTCTAAATGACCTCTATGTACGTGCTTCTAAATGACCTCTAAGTACGTAGTTCTAAATGACCATAAGTACGTGGATTTAAATGACCTTAAAGTACGTAGTTCTAAATGACCTCTAAGTACGTAGTTCTAAATGACCTCTAAGTATGTGGTTCTAAATGACCTCTAAGTACGTGGTTCTAAATGACCTCTAAATACTTATTTCAAATGCCCTCTAAGTACGTGGTTCCAAATGTCCTCTAAGTACGTGGTTCTAAATGACCTCATATACGTAGTTCTAAATGACCTCTAAGTACGTGGTTCTAAATGACCTCTAACTACGTGGTTCTAAATGACCTCTAAGTACGTGCTTCTAAATGACCTCTAAGTAAGTAGTTCTAAATGACCCCTAAGTACGTAGTTCTAAATGACCTCTAGGTACGTACTTCCAAATGACTTCTAAGTAAGTGGTTCTAAATGACCTCTAAGTACGTGGTTCTAAATGTCCTCTAAGTACGTGGTTCTAAAAGACCTCATATACGTAGTTCTAAATGACCTCTAAGTACGTGGGTTCTAAATGACCCCTAAGTTCGTAGTTCTAAATGACCTCTAAATACGTAGCTCTAAATGACCTCTAAGTACGTAGTTCTAAATGACCTCTATGTACGTGGTTCTATATGACCTCTAAGTACGTGGGCTCTAAATGACATCTGAGTACGTGGTTCTAAATGACCTCTAAGTACGTAGTTCTAAATGACCTCTAAGTTGTTGGTTCTAAATGACCTCTAAGTACGTGGTTCTAAATGACCTCTCAGTACGTGGTTCTAAATGACCTCTAAGTACGTGGTTCTAAATGACATCTAAGTACGTAGTTCTAAATGACCTCTAAATAGTTGGTTCTAAATGACCTCTAAGTACGTGGTTCTAAATATCTTCTAAGTACGTAGTTCTAAATGACGTCTAAGTACGTAGTTCTAAATACCTAAAGATACGTAGTTCCAAATGACCTCTAAGTAAGTGGTTCTAAATGACCTCTAAGTACGTGGTCCTAAATGACCTCTAAGTACGTAGTTCTAAATGACCTCTAATTAAGTAGTTCTAAATGACCTCTAAGTATGTGGTTCTAAATGACCTCTAAGTACGTAGTTCTAAATGACCTCTAAGTACGAAGTCCTAAATGACCCCTAAGTACGTGGTCCTAAATGACCTCTAGGTACGTAGTTCTAAATGACCTCTATGTAAGTAGTTCTAAATGACCTCTAAGTATGTGGTTCTAAATGACCTCTAAGTACGTAGTTCTAATTGACCTCTAGGTACGTAGTTCTAAATGACCTCAAAGTAAGTAGTTCTAAATGACCTCTAAGTATGTGGTTTTTAATGACCTCTAAGTAAGTGGTTATAAATGACCTCTAAGTACGTGGTTCAATATGATCTCTTAGTACGTGGTTCTAAATGACCTCTAAGTACGTGGGTTCTTCTAAATGACTTCTAAGTACGTGGTTCAAAATGTCCTCTAAGTACGTGGTTCTAAATGACCTTATATACGTAGTGCTAAATAACCTCTAAGTACGTGGTTCTAAATGTCCTCTAAGTACGTGGTTCTAAATGACGTTATATACGTAGTGCTTAATAACCTCTAAGTACATGGTTCTAAATCACCTCTAAGTACGTGGTTCTGAATGACCTCTAAGTTCGTGGGTTCTAAATGACCTCTTATAACGTAGTTCTAACTGACCTCTAATTACATGGTTTTAACTATCCTCTAAGTACGTGGTTCTAAATGACCTCTAAGTACGAGGTTCTAAATATCCTCTAAGTACGTGGTTCTAAATGACCTCTAAGTACTTGGTTCTAAATGACCTCTAAGTCAGTAGTTCTAAATGACACCTAAGTACGTGGTTCTAAATGTTCTCTAAGTACGTGGTTCTAAATGACCTCATATACGTAGTTCTAAATGACCTCTAAATACGTAGCTCTAAATGACCTCTAAGTACGTAGTTCTAAATGACCTCTATGTACGTGGTTCTATATGACCTCTAAGTACGTGGGCTCTAAATGACATCTGAGTACGTGGTTCTAAATGACCTCTAAGTACGTAGTTCTAAATGACCTCTAAGTTGTTGGTTCTAAATGACCTCTAAGTACGTGGTTCTAAATGACTTCTCAGTACGTGGTTCTAAATGACCTCTAAGTACGTGGTTCTAAATGACATCTAAGTACGTAGTTCTAAATGACCTCTAAATAGTTGGTTCTAAATGACCTCTAAGTACGTGGTTCTAAATGACCTCTAAGTACGTGGTTCTAAATGACCTCTAAGAACTTGGTTCTAAATGACCTCTAAGTCAGTAGTTCTAAATGACACCTAAGTACGTGGTTCTAAATGTCCTCTAAGTACGTGGTTCTAAATGACCTCATATACGTAGTTCTAAATGACCTCTAAGTACGTGGTTATAAATGACCTCTAACTACGTGGTTCTAAATGACCTCTAAGTACGTGCTTCTAAATGACCTCTAGGTACGTACTTCCAAATGACATCTAAGTAAGTGGTTCTAAATGACCTCTAAGTACGTTGTTCTAGATGACGTCTAAGTACGTGGTTCTAAATGACCTCTATGTACGTGCTTCTAAATGACCTCTAAGTACGTAGTTCTAAATGACCATAAGTACGTGGATTTAAATGACCTTAAAGTACGTAGTTCTAAATGACCTCTAAGTACGTAGTTCTAAATGACCTCTAGGTACGTACTTCCAAATGACTTCTAAGTAAGTGGTTCTAAATGACCTCTAAGTACGTGGTTCTAAATGTCCTCTAAGTACGTGGTTCTAAAAGACCTCATATACGTAGTTCTAAATGACCTCTAAGTACGTGGGTTCTAAATGACCCCTAAGTTCGTAGTTCTAAATGACCTCTAAATACGTAGCTCTAAATGACCTCTAAGTACGTAGTTCTAAATGACCTCTATGTACGTGGTTCTATATGACCTCTAAGTACGTGGGCTCTAAATGACATCTGAGTACGTGGTTCTAAATGACCTCTAAGTACGTAGTTCTAAATGACCTCTAAGTACGTGGTTCTAAATGACCTCTAACTACGTGGTGCTAAATGACCTCTAACTACGTGGTTCTAAATGACCTCTAAGTACGTGCTTTTAAATGACCTCTAGGTACGTACTTCCAAATGACCTCTAAGTACGTTGTTCTAGATGACCTCTAAGTACGTGGTTCTAAATGACCTCTATGTACGTGCTTCTAAATGACCTCTAAGTACGTAGTTCTAAATGACCATAAGTACGTGGATTTAAATGACCTTAAAGTACGTAGTTCTAAATGACCTCTAAGTACGTAGTTCTAAATGACCTCTAGGTACGTACTTCCAAATGACTTCTAAGTAAGTGGTTCTAAATGACCTCTAAGTACGTGGTTCTAAATGTCCTCTAAGTACGTGGTTCTAAAAGACCTCATATACGTAGTTCTAAATGACCTCTAAGTACGTGGGTTCTAAATGACCCCTAAGTTCGTAGTTCTAAATGACCTCTAAATACGTAGCTCTAAATGACCTCTAAGTACGTAGTTCCAAATGACCTCTATGTACGTGGTTCTATATGACCTCTAAGTACGTGGGCTCTAAATGACATCTGAGTACGTGGTTCTAAATGACCTCTAAGTACGTAGTTCTAAATGACCTCTAAGTTGTTGGTTCAAAATGACCTCTAAGTACGTGGTTCTAAATGACCTCTCAGTACGTAGTTCTAAATGACGTCTAAGTACGTAGTTCTAAATACCTCTAGATACGTAGTTCCAAATGACCTCTAAGTAAGTGGTTCTAAATGACCTCTAAGTACGTGGTCCTAAATGACCTCTAGGTACGTAGTTCTAAATGACCTCTAAGTAAGTAGTTCTAAATGACCTCTAAGTATGTGGTTCTAAATGACCTCTAAGTACGTAGTTCTAAATGACCTCTAAGTACGAAGTCCTAAATGACCTCTAAGAACGTAGTTCTATATTACCTCTAAGTACGTAGTTCTAAATGACCTCTAAGTACGTAGTTCTAATTGACCTCTAGGTACGTAGTTCTAAATGACCTCAAAGTAAGTAGTTCTAAATGACCTCTAAGAATGTGGTTCTAAATGACCTCTAAGTAAGTGGTTCTAAATGACCTCTAAGTACGTGGTTCTATATGATCTCTTAGTACGTGGTTCTAAATGACCTCTAAGTACGTGGGTTTTTCTAAATGACTTCTAAGTACGTGGTTCAAAATGTCCTCTAAGTACGTGGTTCTAAATGACCTTATATACGTAGTGCTAAATAACCTCTAAGTACGTGGTTCTAAATGTCCTCTAAGTACGTGGTTTTAATGACCTTATATACGTAGTGCTAAATAACCTCTAAGTACGTGGTTCTAAATCACCTCTAAGTACGTGGTTCTGAATGACCTCAAAGTTCGTGGGTTCTAAATGACCTCTTAGAACGTAGTTCTAACTGACCTCTAATTACATGGTTTTAACTATCCTCTAAATACGTCGTTCTAAATGACCTCTAAGTACGAGGTTCTAAATGACCTCTAAGTACGTGGTTCTAAATGACCTCTAAGTACTTGGTTCTAAATGACCTCTAAGTCAGTAGTTCTAAATGACACCTAAGTACGTGGTTCTAAATGTCATCTAAGTACGTGGTTCTAAATGACCTCATATACGTAGTTCTAAATGACCTCTAAGTACGTGGTTCTAAATGACCTCTAACTACGTGGTTCTAAATGACCTCTAAGTACGTGCTTCTAAATGACCTCTAAGTACGTACTTCCAAATGACATCTAAGTAAGTGGTTCTAAATGACCTCTAAGTACGTTGTTCTAGATGACCTCTAAGTACGTGGGCTCTAAATGACATCTGAGTACGTGGTTCTAAATGACCTCTAAGTACGTAGTTCTAAATGACCTCTAAGTTGTTGGTTCTAAATGACCTCTAAGTACGTGGTTCTAAATGACCTCTAAATAGTTGGTTCTAAATGACCTCTAAGTTCGTGGTTCTAAATATCTTCTAAGTACGTAGTTCTAAATGACGTCTAAGTACGTAGTTCTAAATACCTCTAGATACGTAGTGCCAAATGACCTCTAAGTAAGTGGTTCTAAATGACCTATAAGTACGTGGTCCTAAATGACCTCTAGGTACGTAGTTCTAAATGACCTCTAAGTAAGTAGTTCTAAATGACCTCTAAGTATGTGGTTCTAAATGACCTCTAAGTACGTAGTTCTAAATGACCTCTAAGTACGAAGTCCTAAATGACCTCTAAGAACGTAGTTCTATATTACCTCTAAGTACGTAGTTCTAAATGACCTCTAAGTACGTAGTTCTAATTGACCTCTAGGTACGTAGTTCTAAATGACCTCAAAGTAAGTAGTTCTAAATGAAATCTAAGTATGTGGTTCTAAATGACCTCTAAGTAAGTGGTTCTAAATGACCTCTAAGTACGTAGTTCTAATTGACCTCTAGGTACGTAGTTCTAAATGACCTCAAAGTTAGTAGTTCTAAATGACCTCTAAGTATGTGGTTCTAAATGACCTCTAAGTAAGTGGTTCTAAATGACCTCTAAGTACGTGGTTCTATATGATCTCTTAGTACGTGGTTCTAAATGACCTCTAAGTACGTGGGTTCTTCTAAATGACTTCTAAGTACGTGGTTCAAAATGTCCTCTAAGTACGTGGTTCTAAATAACCTTATATACGTAGTGCTAAATAACCTCTAAGTGCGTGGTTCTAAATCACCTCTAAGTACGTGGTTCTGAATGACCTCTAAGTTCGTGGGTTCTAAATGACCTCTTATAACGTAGTTCTAACTGACCTCTAATTACATGGTTTTAACTATCCTCTAAGTACGTGGTTCTAAATGACCTCTAGGTACGAGGTTCTAATTGCCCTCTAAGTACGTGGTTCTAAATGACCTCTAAGTACTTGGTTCTAAATGACCTCTAAGTCAGTATTTCTAAATGACACCTAAGTACATGGTTCTAAATGTCCTCTAAGTACGTGGTTCTAAATGACCTCATATACGTAGTTCTAAATGACCTCTAAGTACGTGGTTCTAAATGACCTCTAAGTACGTGCTTCTAAATGACCTCTAGGTACGTACTTCCAAATGACATCTAAGTAAGTGGTTCTAAATGACCTCTAAGTACGTTGTTCTAGATGACCTCTAGGTACGTGGTTCTAAATGACCTCTAAGTACGTGCTTCTAAATGACCTCTAAGTAAGTAGTTCTAAATGACCCCTAAGTACGTAGTTCTAAATGACCTCTAGGTACGTACTTCCAAATGACTTCTTAGTAAGTGGTTCTAAATGACCTCTAAGTACGTGGCTCTAAATGTCCTCTAAGTACGTGGTTCTAAAAGACCTCATATACGTAGTTCTAATTGACCTCTAAGTACGTGGGTTCTAAATGACCCCTAAGTTCGTAGTTCTAAATAACCTCTAAATACGTAGCTCTAAATGACCTCTAAGTACGTAGTTCTAAATGACCTCTATGTACGTCGTTCTATATGACCTCTAAGTACGTGGGCTCTAAATGACATCTGAGTACGTGGTTATAAATGACCCCTAAGTACGTAGTTCTAAATGACCTCTAGGTACGTACTTCCAAATGACATCTAAGTAAGTGGTTCTAAATGACCTCTAAGTACGTAGTCCTAAATGACCTCTAGGTACGTAGTTCTAAATGACCTGTAAGTAAGTTGTTCTAAATATCCTCTAAGTATGTGGTTCTAATAGACCTCTAAGTACGTAATTCTAAATGACCTCTAAGTACAAAGTCCTAAATGACCTCTAAGAACGTAGTTCTATATTACCTCTAAGTACGTAGTTCTAAATGACCTCTAAGTACGTAGTTCTAATTGACCTCTAGGTACGTAGTTCTAAATGACCTCAAAGTAAGTAGTTCTAAATGACCTCTAAGTATGTGGTTCTAAATGACCTCTAAGTAAGTGGTTCTAAATGACCTCTAAGTACGTAGTTCTAATTGACCTCTAGGTACGTAGTTCTAAATGACCTCAAAGTTAGTAGTTCTAAATGACCTCTAAGTATGTGGTTCTAAATGACCTCTAAGTAAGTGGTTCTAAATGACCTCTAAGTACGTGGTTCTATATGATCTCTTAGTACGTGGTTCTAAATGACCTCTAAGTACGTGGGTTCTTCTAAATGACTTCTAAGTACGTGGTTTAAAATGTCCTCTAAGTACGTGGTTCTAAATGACCTCTAAATACGTTGTTCTAAATGATCTCTAAGTACGTGGTTCTAAATGACCTCTATGTACGTGCTTCTAAATGACCTCTAAGTACGTAGTATTAAATAACCATATGTACGTGGATTTAAATGACATCTAAGTACGTGGTTGTAAATGACCTCTAAGTACTTGGTTCTAAATGACCTCTAAGTAAGTAGTTCTAAATGACCCCTAAGTACGTAGTACTAAATGACCTCTAAGTACGTAGTTCTAAATGACCTCTAAGTACGTGGGTTCTAAATTACCTCTAAGTACGTGGGTTCTAAATGACCTCTAAGAAGTTGGTTCTAAATAACCTCTAAGAACGTGGTTTCTAAATGACCTCTAAGTACGTGGAATCTAAATGACCTCTAAGTACGTAGTTCTAAACGACCTCTAAATGTTTGGTTCTAAATGACCTCTAAGTACGTTGGTTCTAAATGACCTTTAAGTACGTGGTTCTAAATGACCTCTAGGTACGTTGTTCTAAATGACCTCTAAGTACGTAGTTCTAAATGACCATAGGTACGTGGATTTAAATGACCTTAAAGTAAGTAATTCTAAATGACCTCTAAATACGTAGTTCTAAATGACCTCTAAGTATGTGGTTCTAAATGACCTCTAAGTACGTGATTCAAAATGACCTATAAATACGTAGTTCTGAATGACCTCTAAGTACGGGGTTCAAAACGACCTCTAAGTCCGTGGTTCTAAATGACCTCTAAATACTTAGTTCTTAATGCCCTCTAAGTACGTGGTTCTAAATGTCCTCTAAGTCCGTGGTTCTAAATGACCTCATATACGTAGTTCTAAATGACCTCTAAGTAAGAGGTTCTAAATGACCTCTAAGTACGTTGTCCTAAACGACCTCTAGGTACTTAGTTCTAAATGACGTCTAAGTAAGTAGTTCTAAATGACCTCTAAGTATGTGGTTCTAAATGACCTCTAAGTACGTAGTTCTAAATGACCTCTAAGTACGAAGTAAAAATGAAATCTAAGAACGTAGTTCTAAATTACCTCTAAGTACGTAGTTCTAAATGACCTTTAAGTACGTAGTTCTAATTGACCTCTAAGTATGTGGTTCTAAATGACCTCTAAGTAAGTGGTTCTAAATGACCTCTAAGTACGTGGTTCTATATGATCTCTTAGTACGTGGTTCTAAATGACCTCTAAGTACGTGGGTTCTTCTAAATGACTTCTAAGTACGTGGTTCAAAATGTCCTCTAAGTACGTGGTTCTAAATGACCTTATATACGTAGTGCTAAATAACCTCTAAGTACGTGGTTTTAAATGACCTCTAAGTACGTGGTTTGAAATGACCTCTAAGTACGTGCTTCTAAATGACCTCTAAGTAAGTAGTTCTAAATGACCCCTAAGTACGTAGTTCTAAATGACCTCTAGGTACGTACTTCCAAATGACATCTAAGTAAGTGGTTCTATATGACCTCTAAGTACGTGGTTCTATATGACCTCTAAGTACGTGGGTACTAAATGACCTCTAAGTACGTGGGTTCTAAATGACCCCTAAGTTCGTAGTTCTAAATGACCTCTAAGTACGTGGTTCTAAATGACCTCTAAGTAAGTAGTTCTAAATGACCTATAAGTACGTAGTTCTAAATGACCTCTAAGTACGTGGTTCTATATGACCTCTTAGTATGTGGTTCTAAATGACCTCTAAGTACGTGGGTTCTTCTAATGACTTCTAAGTACGTGGTTCTAAATGTCCTCTAAGTACGTGGTTCTAAATGACCCTATATACGTAGTGCTAAATAACCTCTAAGTACGTGGTTCTAAATCACCTCTAAGTACGTGGTTCTAAATGACCTCTAAGTACGTGGTTCTGAATGACCTCTAAGTTCGTGGGTTCTAAATGACCTCTTAGAACGTAGTTCTAACTGACCTCTAATTACATGGTTTTAACTATCCTCTAAGTACGTGGTTATAAATGACCTCTAACTACGTGGTTCTAAATGACCTCTAAGTACGTGCTTCTAAATGACCTCTAGGTACGTACTTCCAAATGACATCTAAGTAAGTGGTTCTAAATGACCTCTAAGTACGTTGTTCTAGATGACGTCTAAGTACGTGGTTCTAAATGACCTCTATGTACGTGCTTCTAAATGACCTCTAAGTACGTAGTTCTAAATGACCATAAGTACGTGGATTTAAATGACCTTATTGTACGTAGTTCTAAATGACCTCTAAGTACGTAGTTCTAAATGACCTCTAGGTACGTACTTCCAAATGACTTCTAAGTAAGTGGTTCTAAATGACCTCTAAGTACGTGGTTCTAAATGTCCTCTAAGTACGTGGTTCTAAAAGACCTCATATACGTAGTTCTAAATGACCTCTAAGTACGTGGGTTCTAAATGACCCCTAAGTTCGTAGTTCTAAATGACCTCTAAATACGTAGCTCTAAATGACCTCTAAGTACGTAGTTCTAAATGACCTCTATGTACGTGGTTCTATATGACCTCTAAGTACGTGGGCTCTAAATGACATCTGAGTACGTGGTTCTAAATGACCTCTAAGTACGTAGTTCTAAATGACCTCTAAGTACGTGGTTCTAAATGACCTCTAACTACGTGGTGCTAAATGACCTCTAAGTACGTGCTTTTAAATGACCTCTAGGTACGTACTTCCAAATGACATCTAAGTAAGTGGTTCTAAATGACCTCTAAGTACGTTGTTCTAGATGACCTCTAAGTACGTGGTTCTAAATGACCTCTATGTACGTGCTTCTAAATGACCTCTAAGTACGTAGTTCTAAATGACCATAAGTACGTGGATTTAAATGACCTTAAAGTACGTAGTTCTAAATGACCTCTAAGTACGTAGTTCTAAATGACCTCTAGGTACGTACTTCCAAATGACTTCTAAGTAAGTGGTTCTAAATGACCTCCAAGTACGTGGTTCTAAATGTCCTCTAAGTACGTGGTTCTAAAAGACCTCATATACGTAGTTCTAAATGACCTCTAAGTACGTGGGTTCTAAATGACCCCTAAGTTCGTAGTTCTAAATGACCTCTAAATACGTAGCTCTAAATGACCTCTAAGTACGTAGTTCCAAATGACCTCTATGTACGTGGTTCTATATGACCTCTAAGTACGTGGGCTCTAAATGACATCTGAGTACGTGGTTCTAAATGACCTCTAAGTACGTAGTTCTAAATGACCTCTAAGTTGTTGGTTCAAAATGACCTCTAAGTACGTGGTTCTAAATGACCTCTCAGTACGTAGTTCTAAATGACGTCTAAGTACGTAGTTCTAAATACCTCTAGATACGTAGTTCCAAATGACCTCTAAGTAAGTGGTTCTAAATGACCTCTAAGTACGTGGTCCTAAATGACCTCTAGGTACGTAGTTCTAAATGACCTCTAAGTAAGTAGTTCTAAATGACCTCTAAGTATGTGGTTCTAAATGACCTCTAAGTACGTAGTTCTAAATGACCTCTAAGTACGAAGTCCTAAATGACCTCTAAGAACGTAGTTCTATATTACCTCTAAGTACGTAGTTCTAAATGACCTCTAAGTACGTAGTTCTAATTGACCTCTAGGTACGTAGTTCTAAATGACCTCAAAGTAAGTAGTTCTAAATGACCTCTAAGAATGTGGTTCTAAATGACCTCTAAGTAAGTGGTTCTAAATGACCTCTAAGTACGTGGTTCTATATGATCTCTTAGTACGTGGTTCTAAATGACCTCTAAGTACGTGGGTTTTTCTAAATGACTTCTAAGTACGTGGTTCAAAATGTCCTCTAAGTACGTGGTTCTAAATGACCTTATATACGTAGTGCTAAATAACCTCTAAGTACGTGGTTCTAAATGTCCTCTAAGTACGTGGTTTTAATGACCTTATATACGTAGTGCTAAATAACCTCTAAGTACGTGGTTCTAAATCACCTCTAAGTACGTGGTTCTGAATGACCTCAAAGTTCGTGGGTTCTAAATGACCTCTTAGAACGTAGTTCTAACTGACCTCTAATTACATGGTTTTAACTATCCTCTAAATACGTCGTTCTAAATGACCTCTAAGTACGAGGTTCTAAATGACCTCTAAGTACGTGGTTCTAAATGACCTCTAAGTACTTGGTTCTAAATGACCTCTAAGTCAGTAGTTCTAAATGACACCTAAGTACGTGGTTCTAAATGTCATCTAAGTACGTGGTTCTAAATGACCTCATATACGTAGTTCTAAATGACCTCTAAGTACGTGGTTCTAAATGACCTCTAACTACGTGGTTCTAAATGACCTCTAAGTACGTGCTTCTAAATGACCTCTAAGTACGTACTTCCAAATGACATCTAAGTAAGTGGTTCTAAATGACCTCTAAGTACGTTGTTCTAGATGACCTCTAAGTACGTGGGCTCTAAATGACATCTGAGTACGTGGTTCTAAATGACCTCTAAGTACGTAGTTCTAAATGACCTCTAAGTTGTTGGTTCTAAATGACCTCTAAGTACGTGGTTCTAAATGACCTCTAAATAGTTGGTTCTAAATGACCTCTAAGTTCGTGGTTCTAAATATCTTCTAAGTACGTAGTTCTAAATGACGTCTAAGTACGTAGTTCTAAATACCTCTAGATACGTAGTGCCAAATGACCTCTAAGTAAGTGGTTCTAAATGACCTATAAGTACGTGGTCCTAAATGACCTCTAGGTACGTAGTTCTAAATGACCTCTAAGTAAGTAGTTCTAAATGACCTCTAAGTATGTGGTTCTAAATGACCTCTAAGTACGTAGTTCTAAATGACCTCTAAGTACGAAGTCCTAAATGACCTCTAAGAACGTAGTTCTATATTACCTCTAAGTACGTAGTTCTAAATGACCTCTAAGTACGTAGTTCTAATTGACCTCTAAGTACGTAGTTCTAAATGACCTCAAAGTAAGTAGTTCTAAATGAAATCTAAGTATGTGGTTCTAAATGACCTCTAAGTAAGTGGTTCTAAATGACCTCTAAGTACGTAGTTCTAATTGACCTCTAGGTACGTAGTTCTAAATGACCTCAAAGTTAGTAGTTCTAAATGACCTCTAAGTATGTGGTTCTAAATGACCTCTAAGTACGTAGTTCTAAATGACCTCTAAGTACGTAGTTCTAAATGACCTCTAGGTACGTACTTCCAAATGACTTCTAAGTAAGTGGTTCTAAATGACCTCCAAGTACGTGGTTCTAAATGTCCTCTAAGTACGTGGTTCTAAAAGACCTCATATACGTAGTTCTAAATGACCTCTAAGTACGTGGGTTCTAAATGACCCCTAAGTTCGTAGTTCTAAATGACCTCTAAATACGTAGCTCTAAATGACCTCTAAGTACGTAGTTCCAAATGACCTCTATGTACGTGGTTCTATATGACCTCTAAGTACGTGGGCTCTAAATGACATCTGAGTACGTGGTTCTAAATGACCTCTAAGTACGTAGTTCTAAATGACCTCTAAGTTGTTGGTTCAAAATGACCTCTAAGTACGTGGTTCTAAATGACCTCTCAGTACGTAGTTCTAAATGACGTCTAAGTACGTAGTTCTAAATACCTCTAGATACGTAGTTCCAAATGACCTCTAAGTAAGTGGTTCTAAATGACCTCTAAGTACGTGGTCCTAAATGACCTCTAGGTACGTAGTTCTAAATGACCTCTAAGTAAGTAGTTCTAAATGACCTCTAAGTATGTGGTTCTAAATGACCTCTAAGTACGTAGTTCTAAATGACCTCTAAGTACGAAGTCCTAAATGACCTCTAAGAACGTAGTTCTATATTACCTCTAAGTACGTAGTTCTAAATGACCTCTAAGTACGTAGTTCTAATTGACCTCTAGGTACGTAGTTCTAAATGACCTCAAAGTAAGTAGTTCTAAATGACCTCTAAGAATGTGGTTCTAAATGACCTCTAAGTAAGTGGTTCTAAATGACCTCTAAGTACGTGGTTCTATATGATCTCTTAGTACGTGGTTCTAAATGACCTCTAAGTACGTGGGTTTTTCTAAATGACTTCTAAGTACGTGGTTCAAAATGTCCTCTAAGTACGTGGTTCTAAATGACCTTATATACGTAGTGCTAAATAACCTCTAAGTACGTGGTTCTAAATGTCCTCTAAGTACGTGGTTTTAATGACCTTATATACGTAGTGCTAAATAACCTCTAAGTACGTGGTTCTAAATCACCTCTAAGTACGTGGTTCTGAATGACCTCAAAGTTCGTGGGTTCTAAATGACCTCTTAGAACGTAGTTCTAACTGACCTCTAATTACATGGTTTTAACTATCCTCTAAATACGTCGTTCTAAATGACCTCTAAGTACGAGGTTCTAAATGACCTCTAAGTACGTGGTTCTAAATGACCTCTAAGTACTTGGTTCTAAATGACCTCTAAGTCAGTAGTTCTAAATGACACCTAAGTACGTGGTTCTAAATGTCATCTAAGTACGTGGTTCTAAATGACCTCATATACGTAGTTCTAAATGACCTCTAAGTACGTGGTTCTAAATGACCTCTAACTACGTGGTTCTAAATGACCTCTAAGTACGTGCTTCTAAATGACCTCTAAGTACGTACTTCCAAATGACATCTAAGTAAGTGGTTCTAAATGACCTCTAAGTACGTTGTTCTAGATGACCTCTAAGTACGTGGGCTCTAAATGACATCTGAGTACGTGGTTCTAAATGACCTCTAAGTACGTAGTTCTAAATGACCTCTAAGTTGTTGGTTCTAAATGACCTCTAAGTACGTGGTTCTAAATGACCTCTAAATAGTTGGTTCTAAATGACCTCTAAGTTCGTGGTTCTAAATATCTTCTAAGTACGTAGTTCTAAATGACGTCTAAGTACGTAGTTCTAAATACCTCTAGATACGTAGTGCCAAATGACCTCTAAGTAAGTGGTTCTAAATGACCTATAAGTACGTGGTCCTAAATGACCTCTAGGTACGTAGTTCTAAATGACCTCTAAGTAAGTAGTTCTAAATGACCTCTAAGTATGTGGTTCTAAATGACCTCTAAGTACGTAGTTCTAAATGACCTCTAAGTACGAAGTCCTAAATGACCTCTAAGAACGTAGTTCTATATTACCTCTAAGTACGTAGTTCTAAATGACCTCTAAGTACGTAGTTCTAATTGACCTCTAAGTACGTAGTTCTAAATGACCTCAAAGTAAGTAGTTCTAAATGAAATCTAAGTATGTGGTTCTAAATGACCTCTAAGTAAGTGGTTCTAAATGACCTCTAAGTACGTAGTTCTAATTGACCTCTAGGTACGTAGTTCTAAATGACCTCAAAGTTAGTAGTTCTAAATGACCTCTAAGTATGTGGTTCTAAATGACCTCTAAGTAAGTGGTTCTAAATGACCTCTAAGTACGTGGTTCTATATGATCTCTTAGTACGTGGTTCTAAATGACCTCTAAGTACGTGGGTTCTTCTAAATGACTTCTAAGTACGTGGTTCAAAATGTCCTCTAAGTACGTGGTTCTAAATAACCTTATATACGTAGTGCTAAATAACCTCTAAGTGCGTGGTTCTAAATCACCTCTAAGTACGTGGTTCTGAATGACCTCTAAGTTCGTGGGTTCTAAATGACCTCTTAGAACGTAGTTCTAACTGACCTCTAATTACATGGTTTTAACTATCCTCTAAGTACGTGGTTCTAAATGACCTCTAGGTACGAGGTTCTAATTGCCCTCTAAGTACGTGGTTCTAAATGACCTCTAAGTACTTGGTTCTAAATGACCTCTAAGTCAGTATTTCTAAATGACACCTAAGTACGTGGTTCTAAATGTCCTCTAAGTACGTGGTTCTAAATGACCTCATATACGTAGTTCTAAATGACCTCTAAGTACGTGGTTCTAAATGACCTCTAAGTACGTGCTTCTAAATGACCTCTAGGTACGTACTTCCAAATGACATCTAAGTAAGTGGTTCTAAATGACCTCTAAGTACGTTGTTCTAGATGACCTCTAGGTACGTGGTTCTAAATGACCTCTAAGTACGTGCTTCTAAATGACCTCTAAGTAAGTAGTTCTAAATGACCCCTAAGTACGTAGTTCTAAATGACCTCTAGGTACGTACTTCCAAATGACTTCTTAGTAAGTGGTTCTAAATGACCTCTAAGTACGTGGCTCTAAATGTCCTCTAAGTACGTGGTTCTAAAAGACCTCATATACGTAGTTCTAATTGACCTCTAAGTACGTGGGTTCTAAATGACCCCTAAGTTCGTAGTTCTAAATAACCTCTAAATACGTAGCTCTAAATGACCTCTAAGTACGTAGTTCTAAATGACCTCTATGTACGTGGTTCTATATGACCTCTAAGTACGTGGGCTCTAAATGACATCTGAGTACGTGGTTATAAATGACCCCTAAGTACGTAGTTCTAAATGACCTCTAGGTACGTACTTCCAAATGACATCTAAGTAAGTGGTTCTAAATGACCTCTAAGTACGTAGTCCTAAATGACCTCTAGGTACGTAGTTCTAAATGACCTGTAGGTAAGTTGTTCTAAATATCCTCTAAGTATGTGGTTCTAATAGACCTCTAAGTACGTAATTCTAAATGACCTCTAAGTACAAAGTCCTAAATGACCTCTAAGAACGTAGTTCTATATTACCTCTAAGTACGTAGTTCTAAATGACCTCTAAGTACGTAGTTCTAATTGACCTCTAGGTACGTAGTTCTAAATGACCTCAAAGTAAGTAGTTCTAAATGACCTCTAAGTATGTGGTTCTAAATGACCTCTAAGTAAGTGGTTCTAAATGACCTCTAAGTACGTAGTTCTAATTGACCTCTAGGTACGTAGTTCTAAATGACCTCAAAGTTAGTAGTTCTAAATGACCTCTAAGTATGTGGTTCTAAATGACCTCTAAGTAAGTGGTTCTAAATGACCTCTAAGTACGTGGTTCTATATGATCTCTTAGTACGTGGTTCTAAATGACCTCTAAGTACGTGGGTTCTTCTAAATGACTTCTAAGTACGTGGTTTAAAATGTCCTCTAAGTACGTGGTTCTAAATGACCTCTAAATACGTTGTTCTAAATGATCTCTAAGTACGTGGTTCTAAATGACCTCTATGTACGTGCTTCTAAATGACCTCTAAGTACGTAGTATTAAATAACCATATGTACGTGGATTTAAATGACATCTAAGTACGTGGTTGTAAATGACCTCTAAGTACTTGGTTCTAAATGACCTCTAAGTAAGTAGTTCTAAATGACCCCTAAGTACGTAGTACTAAATGACCTCTAAGTACGTAGTTCTAAATGACCTCTAAGTACGTGGGTTCTAAATTACCTCTAAGTACGTGGGTTCTAAATGACCTCTAAGAAGTTGGTTCTAAATAACCTCTAAGAACGTGGTTTCTAAATGACCTCTAAGTACGTGGAATCTAAATGACCTCTAAGTACGTAGTTCTAAACGACCTCTAAATGTTTGGTTCTAAATGACCTCTAAGTACGTTGGTTCTAAATGACCTTTAAGTACGTGGTTCTAAATGACCTCTAGGTACGTTGTTCTAAATGACCTCTAAGTACGTAGTTCTAAATGACCATAAGTACGTGGATTTAAATGACCTTAAAGTAAGTAATTCTAAATGACCTCTAAATACGTAGTTCTAAATGACCTCTAAGTATGTGGTTCTAAATGACCTCTAAGTACGTGATTCAAAATGACCTATAAATACGTAGTTCTGAATGACCTCTAAGTACGGGGTTCAAAACGACCTCTAAGTCCGTGGTTCTAAATGACCTCTAAATACTTAGTTCTTAATGCCCTCTAAGTACGTGGTTCTAAATGTCCTCTAAGTCCGTGGTTCTAAATGACCTCATATACGTAGTTCTAAATGACCTCTAAGTAAGTGGTTCTAAATGACCTCTAAGTACGTTGTCCTAAATGACCTCTAGGTACTTAGTTCTAAATGACGTCTAAGTAAGTAGTTCTAAATGACCTCTAAGTATGTGGTTCTAAATGACCTCTAAGTACGTAGTTCTAAATGACCTCTAAGTACGAAGTAAAAATGAAATCTAAGAACGTAGTTCTAAATTACCTCTAAGTACGTAGTTCTAAATGACCTTTAAGTACGTAGTTCTAATTGACCTCTAAGTATGTGGTTCTAAATGACCTCTAAGTAAGTGGTTCTAAATGACCTCTAAGTACGTGGTTCTATATGATCTCTTAGTACGTGGTTCTAAATGACCTCTAAGTACGTGGGTTCTTCTAAATGACTTCTAAGTACGTGGTTCAAAATGTCCTCTAAGTACGTGGTTCTAAATGACCTTATATACGTAGTGCTAAATAACCTCTAAGTACGTGGTTTTAAATGACCTCTAAGTACGTGGTTTGAAATGACCTCTAAGTACGTGCTTCTAAATGACCTCTAAGTAAGTAGTTCTAAATGACCCCTAAGTACGTAGTTCTAAATGACCTCTAGGTACGTACTTCCAAATGACATCTAAGTAAGTGGTTCTATATGACCTCTAAGTACGTGGTTCTATATGACCTCTAAGTACGTGGGTACTAAATGACCTCTAAGTACGTGGGTTCTAAATGACCCCTAAGTTCGTAGTTCTAAATGACCTCTAAGTACGTGGTTCTAAATGACCTCTAAGTAAGTAGTTCTAAATGACCTATAAGTACGTAGTTCTAAATGACCTCTAAGTACGTGGTTCTATATGACCTCTTAGTATGTGGTTCTAAATGACCTCTAAGTACGTGGGTTCTTCTAATTACTTCTAAGTACGTGGTTCTAAATGTCCTCTAAGTACGTGGTTCTAAATGACCCTATATACGTAGTGCTAAATAACCTCTAAGTACGTGGTTCTAAATCACCTCTAAGTACGTGGTTCTAAATGACCTCTAAGTACGTGGTTCTGAATGACCTCTAAGTTCGTGGGTTCTAAATGACCTCTTAGAACGTAGTTCTAACTGACCTCTAATTACATGGTTTTAACTATCCTCTAAGTACGTGGTTCTAAATGACCTCTAAGTACGAGGTTCTAAATGACCTCTAAGTACGTGGTTCAAAATGACCTCTAAGTACTTGGTTCTAAATGACCTCTATGTACGTGGTTCTATATGACCTCTAAGTACGTGGGCTCTAAATGACATCTGAGTACGTGGTTCTAAATGACCTCTAAGTACGTAGTTCTAAATGACCTCTAAGTTGTTGGTTCTAAATGACCTCTAAGTACGTGGTTCTAAATGACCTCTCAGTACGTGGTTCTAAATGACCTCTAAGTACGTGGTTCTAAATGACATCTAAGTACGTAGTTCTAAATGACCTCTAAATAGTTGGTTCTAAATGAACTCTAAGTACGTGGTTCTAAATATCTTCTAAGTACGTAGTTCTAAATGACGTCTAAGTACGAAGTCCTAAATGACCCCTAAGTACGTGGTCCTAAATGACCTCTAGGTACGTAGTTCTAAATGACCTCTAAGTAAGTAGTTCTAAATGACCTCTAAGTATGTGGTTTTAAATGACCTCTAAGTACGTAGTTCTAATTGACCTCTAGGTACGTAGTTCTAAATGACCTCAAAGTAAGTGGTTCTAAATGACCTCTAAGTACGTGGTTCAATATGATCTCTTAGTACGTGGTTCTAAATGACCTCTAAGTACGTAGGTTCTTCTAAATGACTTCTAAGTACGTGGTTCAAAATGTCCTCTAAGTACGTGGTTCTAAATGACCTTATATACGTAGTGCTAAATAACCTCTAAGTACGTAGTTCTAAATGTCCTCTAAGTCGTGGTTCTAAATGACCTTATATACGTAGTGCTAAAAAACCTCTAAGTACATGGTTCTAAATCACCTCTAAGTACGTGGTTCTGAATGACCTCTAAGTTCGTTTGTTCTAAATGACCTCTTATAACGTAGTTCTAACTGACCTCTAATTACATGGTTTTAACTATCCTCTAAGTACGTGGTTCTAAATGACCTCTAAGTACGAGGTTCTAAATGACCTCTAAGTACGTGGTTCTAAATGACCTCTAAGTACTTGGTTCTAAATGACCTCTAAGTCAGTAGTTCTAAATGACACCTAAGTACGTGGTTCTAAATGTCCTCTAAGTACGTGGTTCTAAATGACCTCATATACGTAGTTCTAAATGACCTCTAAGTACGTGGTTTTAAATGACCTCTAACTACGTGGTTCTAAATGACCTCTAAGTACGTGCTTCTAAATGACCTCTAGGTACGTACTTCCAAATGACATCTAAGTAAGTGGTTCTAAATGACCTCTAAGTACGTTGTTCTAGATGACCTCTAAGTACGTGGTTCTAAATGACCTCTATGTACGTGCTTCTAAATGACCTCTAAGTACGTAGTTCTAAATGACCATAAGTACGTGGATTTAAATGACCTTAAAGTACGTAGTTCTAAATGACCTCTAAGTACGTAGTTCTAAATGACCTCTAAGTATGTGGTTCTAAATGACCTCTAAGTACGTGGTTCTAAATGACCTCTAAATACTTAGTTCAAATGCCCTCTAAGTACGTGGTTCCAAATGTCCTCTAAGTACGTGGTTCTAAATGACCTCATATACGTAGTTCTAAATGACCTCTAAGTACGTGGTTCTAAATGACCTCTAACTACGTGGTTCTAAATGACCTCTAAGTACGTGCTTCTAAATGACCTCTAAGTAAGTAGTTCTAAATGACCCCTAAGTACGTAGTTCTAAATGACCTCTAGGTACGTACTTCCAAATGACTTCTTAGTAAGTGGTTCTAAATGACCTCTAAGTACGTGGCTCTAAATGTCCTCTAAGTACGTGGTTCTAAAAGACCTCATATACGTAGTTCTAATTGACCTCTAAGTACGTGGGTTCTAAATGACCCCTAAGTTCGTAGTTCTAAATAACCTCTAAATACGTAGCTCTAAATGACCTCTAAGTACGTAGTTCTAAATGACCTCTATGTACGTGGTTCTATATGACCTCTAAGTACGTGGGCTCTAAATGACATCTGAGTACGTGGTTATAAATGACCCCTAAGTACGTAGTTCTAAATGACCTCTAGGTACGTACTTCCAAATGACATCTAAGTAAGTGGTTCTAAATGACCTCTAAGTACGTAGTCCTAAATGACCTCTAGGTACGTAGTTCTAAATGACCTGTAAGTAAGTTGTTCTAAATATCCTCTAAGTATGTGGTTCTAATAGACCTCTAAGTACGTAATTCTAAATGACCTCTAAGTACAAAGTCCTAAATGACCTCTAAGAACGTAGTTCTATATTACCTCTAAGTACGTAGTTCTAAATGACCTCTAAGTACGTAGTTCTAATTGACCTCTAGGTACGTAGTTCTAAATGACCTCAAAGTAAGTAGTTCTAAATGACCTCTAAGTATGTGGTTCTAAATGACCTCTAAGTAAGTGGTTCTAAATGACCTCTAAGTACGTAGTTCTAATTGACCTCTAGGTACGTAGTTCTAAATGACCTCAAAGTTAGTAGTTCTAAATGACCTCTAAGTATGTGGTTCTAAATGACCTCTAAGTAAGTGGTTCTAAATGACCTCTAAGTACGTGGTTCTATATGATCTCTTAGTACGTGGTTCTAAATGACCTCTAAGTACGTGGGTTCTTCTAAATGACTTCTAAGTACGTGGTTTAAAATGTCCTCTAAGTACGTGGTTCTAAATGACCTCTAAATACGTTGTTCTAAATGATCTCTAAGTACGTGGTTCTAAATGACCTCTATGTACGTGCTTCTAAATGACCTCTAAGTACGTAGTATTAAATAACCATATGTACGTGGATTTAAATGACATCTAAGTACGTGGTTGTAAATGACCTCTAAGTACTTGGTTCTAAATGACCTCTAAGTAAGTACTTCTAAATGACCCCTAAGTACGTAGTACTAAATGACCTCTAAGTACGTAGTTCTAAATGACCTCTAAGTACGTGGGTTCTAAATTACCTCTAAGTACGTGGGTTCTAAATGACCTCTAAGAAGTTGGTTCTAAATAACCTCTAAGAACGTGGTTTCTAAATGACCTCTAAGTACGTGGAATCTAAATGACCTCTAAGTACGTAGTTCTAAACGACCTCTAAATGTTTGGTTCTAAATGACCTCTAAGTACGTTGGTTCTAAATGACCTTTAAGTACGTGGTTCTAAATGACCTCTAGGTACGTTGTTCTAAATGACCTCTAAGTACGTAGTTCTAAATGACCATAAGTACGTGGATTTAAATGACCTTAAAGTAAGTAATTCTAAATGACCTCTAAATACGTAGTTCTAAATGACCTCTAAGTATGTGGTTCTAAATGACCTCTAAGTACGTGATTCAAAATGACCTATAAATACGTAGTTCTGAATGACCTCTAAGTACGGGGTTCAAAACGACCTCTAAGTCCGTGGTTCTAAATGACCTCTAAATACTTAGTTCTTAATGCCCTCTAAGTACGTGGTTCTAAATGTCCTCTAAGTCCGTGGTTCTAAATGACCTCATATACGTAGTTCTAAATGACCTCTAAGTAAGTGGTTCTAAATGACCTCTAAGTACGTTGTCCTAAATGACCTCTAGGTACTTAGTTCTAAATGACGTCTAAGTAAGTAGTTCTAAATGACCTCTAAGTATTTGGTTCTAAATGACCTCTAAGTACGTAGTTCTAAATGACCTCTAAGTACGAAGTAAAAATGAAATCTAAGAACGTAGTTCTAAATTACCTCTAAGTACGTAGTTCTAAATGACCTTTAAGTACGTAGTTCTAATTGACCTCTAAGTATGTGGTTCTAAATGACCTCTAAGTAAGTGGTTCTAAATGACCTCTAAGTACGTGGTTCTATATGATCTCTTAGTACGTGGTTCTAAATGACCTCTAAGTACGTGGGTTCTTCTAAATGACTTCTAAGTACGTGGTTCAAAATGTCCTCTAAGTACGTGGTTCTAAATGACCTTATATACGTAGTGCTAAATAACCTCTAAGTATGTGGTTTTAAATGACCTCTAAGTACGTGGTTTGAAATGACCTCTAAGTACGTGCTTCTAAATGACCTCTAAGTAAGTAGTTCTAAATGACCCCTAAGTACGTAGTTCTAAATGACCTCTAGGTACGTACTTCCAAATGACATCTAAGTAAGTGGTTCTATATGACCTCTAAGTACGTGGTTCTATATGACCTCTAAGTACGTGGGTACTAAATGACCTCTAAGTACGTGGGTTCTAAATGACCCCTAAGTTCGTAGTTCTAAATGACCTCTAAGTACGTGGTTCTAAATGACCTCTAAGTAAGTAGTTCTAAATGACCTATAAGTACGTAGTTCTAAATGACCTCTAAGTACGTGGTTCTATATGACCTCTTAGTATGTGGTTCTAAATGACCTCTAAGTACGTGGGTTCTTCTAATGACTTCTAAGTACGTGGTTCTAAATGTCCTCTAAGTACGTGGTTCTAAATGACCCTATATACGTAGTGCTAAATAACCTCTAAGTACGTGGTTCTAAATCACCTCTAAGTACGTGGTTCTGAATGACCTCTAAGTTCGTGGGTTCTAAATGACCTCTTAGAACGTAGTTCTAACTGACCTCTAATTACATGGTTTTAACTATCCTCTAAGTACGTGGTTCTAAATGACCTCTAAGTACGAGGTTCTAAATGACCTCTAAGTACGTGGTTCAAAATGACCTCTAAGTACTTGGTTCTAAACGACCTCTATGTACGTGGTTCTATATGACCTCTAAGTACGTGGGCTCTAAATGACATCTGAGTACGTGGTTCTAAATGACCTCTAAGTACGTAGTTCTAAATGACCTCTAAGTTGTTGGTTCTAAATGACCTCTAAGTACGTGGTTCTAAATGACCTCTCAGTACGTGGTTCTAAATGACCTCTAAGTACGTGGTTCTAAATGACATCTAAGTACGTAGTTCTAAATGACCTCTAAATAGTTGGTTCTAAATGAACTCTAAGTACGTGGTTCTAAATATCTTCTAAGTACGTAGTTCTAAATGACGTCTAAGTACGAAGTCCTAAATGACCCCTAAGTACGTGGTCCTAAATGACCTCTAGGTACGTAGTTCTAAATGACCTCTAAGTAAGTAGTTCTAAATGACCTCTAAGTATGTGGTTTTAAATGACCTCTAAGTACGTAGTTCTAATTGACCTCTAGGTACGTAGTTCTAAATGACCTCAAAGTAAGTGGTTCTAAATGACCTCTAAGTACGTGGTTCAATATGATCTCTTAGTACGTGGTTCTAAATGACCTCTAAGTACGTAGGTTCTTCTAAATGACTTCTAAGTACGTGGTTCAAAATGTCCTCTAAGTACGTGGTTCTAAATGACCTTATATACGTAGTGCTAAATAACCTCTAAGTACGTAGTTCTAAATGTCCTCTAAGTACGTGGTTCTAAATGACCTTATATACGTAGTGCTAAATAACCTCTAAGTACATGGTTCTAAATCACCTCTAAGTACGTGGTTCTGAATGACCTCTAAGTTCGTTTGTTCTAAATGACCTCTTATAACGTAGTTCTAACTGACCTCTAATTACATGGTTTTAACTATCCTCTAAGTACGTGGTTCTAAATGACCTCTAAGTACGAGGTTCTAAATGACCTCTAAGTACGTGGTTCTAAATGACCTCTAAGTACTTGGTTCTAAATGACCTCTAAGTCAGTAGTTCTAAATGACACCTAAGTACGTGGTTCTAAATGTCCTCTAAGTACGTGGTTCTAAATGACCTCATATACGTAGTTCTAAATGACCTCTAAGTACGTGGTTTTAAATGACCTCTAACTACGTGGTTCTAAATGACCTCTAAGTACGTGCTTCTAAATGACCTCTAGGTACGTACTTCCAAATGACATCTAAGTAAGTGGTTCTAAATGACCTCTAAGTACGTTGTTCTAGATGACCTCTAAGTACGTGGTTCTAAATGACCTCTATGTACGTGCTTCTAAATGACCTCTAAGTACGTAGTTCTAAATGACCATAAGTACGTGGATTTAAATGACCTTAAAGTACGTAGTTCTAAATGACCTCTAAGTACGTAGTTCTAAATGACCTCTAAGTATGTGGTTCTAAATGACCTCTAAGTACGTGGTTCTAAATGACCTCTAAATACTTAGTTCAAATGCCCTCTAAGTACGTGGTTCCAAATGTCCTCTAAGTACGTGGTACTAAATGACCTCATATACGTAGTTCTAAATGACCTCTAAGTACGTGGTTCTAAATGACCTCTAACTACGTGGTTCTAAATGACCTCTAAGTACGTGCTTCTAAATGACCTCTAAGTAAGTAGTTCTAAATGACCCCTAAGTACGTAGTTCTAAATGACCTCTAAGTACGTGGTTCTAAATGTCCTCTAAGTACGTGGATCTAAAAGACCTCATATACGTAGTTCTAAATGACCTCTAAGTACGTGGGTTCTAAATGACCCCTAAGTTCGTAGTTCTAAATGACCTCTAAATACGTAGCTCTAAATGACCTCTAAGTACGTAGTTCTAAATGACCTCTATGTACGTGGTTCTATATGACCTCTAAGTACGTGGGCTCTAAATGACATCTGAGTACGTGGTTCTAAATGACCTCTAAGTACGTAGTTCTAAATGACCTCTAAGTTGTTGGTTCTAAATGACCTCTAAGTACGTGGTTCTAAATGACCTCTCAGTACGTGGTTCTAAATGACCTCTAAGTACGTGGTTCTAAATGACATCTAAGTACGTAGTTCTAAATGACCTCTAAATAGTTGGTTCTAAATGACCTCTAAGTACGTGGTTCTAAATATCTTCTAAGTACGTAGTTCTAAATGACGTCTAAGTACGTAGTTCTAAATACCTAAAGATACGTAGTTCCAAATGACCTCTAAGTAAGTGGTTCTAAATGACCTCTAAGTACGTGGTCCTAAATGACCTCTAGGTACGTAGTTCTAAATGACCTCTAATTAAGTAGTTCTAAATGACCTCTAAGTATGTGGTTCTAAATGACCTCTAAGTACGTAGTTCTAAATGACCTCTAAGTACGAAGTCCTAAATGACCCCTAAGTACGTGGTCCTAAATGACCTCTAGGTACGTAGTTCTAAATGACCTCTAAGTAAGTAGTTCTAAATTACCTCTAAGTATGTGGTTCTAAATGACCTCTAAGTACGTAGTTCTAATTGACCTCTAGGTACGTAGTTCTAAATGACCTCAAAGTAAGTAGTTCTAAATGACCTCTAAGTATGTGGTTTTAAATGACCTCTAAGTAAGTGGTTCTAAATGACCTCTAAGTACGTGGTTCAATATGATCTCTTAGTACGTGGTTCTAAATGACCTCTAAGTACGTGGGTTCTTCTAAATGACTTCTAAGTACGTGGTTCAAAATGTCCTCTAAGTACGTGGTTCTAAATGACCTTATATACGTAGTGCTAAATAACCTCTAAGTACGTGGTTCTAAATGTCCTCTAAGTACGTGGTTCTAAATGACCTTATATACGTAGTGCTTAATAACCTCTAAGTACATGGTTCTAAATCACCTCTAAGTACGTGGTTCTGAATTACCTCTAAGTTCGTGGGTTCTAAATGACCTCTTATAACGTAGTTCTAACTGACCTCTAATTACATGGTTTTAACTATCCTCTAAGTACGTGGTTCTAAATGACCTCTAAGTACGAGGTTCTAAATAACCTCTAAGTACGTGGTTCTAAATGACCTCTAAGTACTTGGTTCTAAATGACCTCTAAGTCAGTAGTTCTAAATGACACCTAAGTACGTGGTTCTAAATGTTCTCTAAGTACGTGGTTCTAAATGACCTCATATACGTAGTTCTAAATGACCTCTAAATACGTAGCTCTAAATGACCTCTAAGTACGTAGTTCTAAATGACCTCTATGTACGTGGTTCTATATGACCTCTAAGTACGTGGGCTCTAAATGACATCTGAGTACGTGGTTCTAAATGACCTCTAAGTACGTAGTTCTAAATGACCTCTAAGTTGTTGGTTCTAAATGACCTCTAAGTACGTGGTTCTAAATGACCTCTCAGTACGTGGTTCTAAATGACCTCTAAGTACGTGGTTCTAAATGACATCTAAGTACGTAGTTCTAAATGACCTCTAAATAGTTGGTTCTAAATGACCTCTAAGTACGTGGTTCTAAATGACCTCTAAGTACGTGGTTCTAAATGACCTCTAAGTACTTGGTTCTAAATGACCTCTAAGTCAGTAGTTCTAAATGACACCTAAGTACGTGGTTCTAAATGTCCTCTATGTACGTGGTTCTAAATGACCTCATATACGTAGTTCTAAATGACCTCTAAGTACGTGGTTATAAATGACCTCTAACTACGTGGTTCTAAATGACCTCTAATTACGTGCTTCTAAATGACCTCTAGGTACGTACTTCCAAATGACATCTAAGTAAGTGGTTCTAAATGACCTCTAAGTACGTTGTTCTAGATGACGTCTAAGTACGTGGTTCTAAATGACCTCTATGTACGTGCTTCTAAATGACCTCTAAGTACGTAGTTCTAAATGACCATAAGTACGTGGATTTAAATGACCTTAAAGTACGTAGTTCTAAATGACCTCTAAGTACGTAGTTCTAAATGACCTCTAGGTACGTACTTCCAAATGACTTCTAAGGAAGTGGTTCTAAATGACCTCTAAGTACGTGGTTCTAAATGTCCTCTAAGTACGTGGTTCTAAAAGACCTCATATACGTAGTTCTAAATGACCTCTAAGTACGTGGGTTCTAAATGACCCCTAAGTTCGTAGTTCTAAATGACCTCTAAATACGTAGCTCTAAATGACCTCTAAGTACGTAGTTCTAAATGACCTCTATGTACGTGGTTCTATATGACCTCTAAGTACGTGGGCTCTAAATGACATCTGAGTACGTGGTTCTAAATGACCTCTAAGTACGTAGTTCTAAATGACCTCTAAGTACGTGGTTCTAAATGACCTCTAACTACGTGGTTCTAAATGACCTCTAAGTACGTGCTTTTAAATGACCTCTAGGTACGTACTTCCAAATGACATCTAAGTAAGTGGTTCTAAATGACCTCTAAGTACGTTGTTCTAGATGACCTCTAAGTACGTGGTTCTAAATGACCTCTATGTACGTGCTTCTAAATGACCTCTAAGTACGTAGTTCTAAATGACCATAAGTACGTGGATTTAAATGACCTTAAAGTACGTAGTTCTAAATGACCTCTAAGTACGTAGTTCTAAATGACCTCTAGGTACGTACTTCCAAATGACTTCTAAGTAAGTGGTTCTAAATGACCTCTAAGTACGTGGTTCTAAATGTCCTCTAAGTACGTGGTTGTAAAAGACCTCATATACGTAGTTCTAAATGACCTCTAAGTACGTGGGTTCTAAATGACCCCTAAGTTCGTAGTTCTAAATGACCTCTAAATACGTAGCTCTAAATGACCTCTAAGTACGTAGTTCTAAATGACCTCTATGTACGTGGTTCTATATGACCTCTAAGTACGTGGGCTCTAAATGACATCTGAGTACGTGGTTCTAAATGACCTCTAAGTACGTCGTTCTAAATGACCTCTAAGTTGTTGGTTCAAAATGACCTCTAAGTACGTGGTTCTAAATGACCTCTCAGTACGTAGTTCTAAATGACGTCTAAGTACGTAGTTCTAAATGACCATAAGTACGTGGATTTAAATGACCTTAAAGTACGTAGTTCTAAATGACCTCTAAGTACGTAGTTCTAAATGACCTCTAGGTACGTACTTCCAAATGACTTCTAAGTAAGTGGTTCTAAATGACCTCTAAGTACGTGGTTCTAAATGTCCTCTAAGTACGTGGTTCTAAAAGACCTCATATACGTAGTTCTAAATGACCTCTAAGTACGTGGGTTCTAAATGACCCCTAAGTTCGTAGTTCTAAATGACCTCTAAATACGTAGCTCTAAATGACCTCTAAGTACGTAGTTCTAAATGACCTCTATGTACGTGGTTCTATATGACCTCTAAGTACGTGGGCTCTAAATGACATCTGAGTACGTGGTTCTAAATGACCTCTAAGTACGTCGTTCTAAATGACCTCTAAGTTGTTGGTTCAAAATGACCTCTAAGTACGTGGTTCTAAATGACCTCTCAGTACGTAGTTCTAAATGACGTCTAAGTACGTAGTTCTAAATACCTCTAGATACGTAGTTCCAAATGACCTCTAAGTAAGTGGTTCTAAATGACCTCTAAGTACGTGGTCCTAAATGACCTCTAGGTACGTAGTTCTAAATGACCTCTAAGTAAGTAGTTCTAAATGACCTCTAAGTATGTGGTTCTAAATGACCTCTAAGTACGTAGTTCTAAATGACCTCTAAGTACGAAGTCCTAAATGACCTCTAAGAACGTAGTTCTATATTACCTCTAAGTACGTAGTTCTAAATGACCTCTAAGTACGTAGTTCTAATTGACCTCTAGGTACGTAGTTCTAAATGACCTCAAAGTAAGTAGTTCTAAATGACCTCTAAGAATGTGGTTCTAAATGACCTCTAAGTAAGTGGTTCTAAATGACCTCTAAGTACGTGGTTCTATATGATCTCTTAGTACGTGGTTCTAAATGACCTCTAAGTACGTGGGTTTTTCTAAATGACTTCTAAGTACGTGGTTCAAAATGTCCTCTAAGTACGTGGTTCTAAATGACCTTATATACGTAGTGCTAAATAACCTCTAAGTACGTGGTTCTAAATGTCCTCTAAGTACGTGGTTTTAATGACCTTATATACGTAGTGCTAAATAACCTCTAAGTACGTGGTTCTAAATCACCTCTAAGTACGTGGTTCTGAATGACCTCAAAGTTCGTGGGTTCTAAATGACCTCTTAGAACGTAGTTCTAACTGACCTCTAATTACATGGTTTTGACTATCCTCTAAGTACGTCGTTCTAAATGACCTCTAAGTACGAGGTTCTAAATGACCTCTAAGTACGTGGTTCTAAATGACCTCTAAGTACTTGGTTCTAAATGACCTCTAAGTCAGTAGTTCTAAATGACACCTAAGTACGTGGTTCTAAATGTCCTCTAAGTACGTGGTTCTAAATGACCTCATATACGTAGTTCTAAATGACCTCTAAGTACGTGGTTCTAAATGACCTCTAACTACGTGGTTCTAAATGAAATCTAAGTACGTGCTTCTAAATGACCTCTAGGTACGTATTTCCAAATGACATTTAAGTAAGTGGTTCTAAATGACCTCTAAGTACGTTGTTCTAGATGACCTCTAAGTACGTGGTTCTAAATGACCTCTATGTACGTGCTTCTAAATGACCTCTAAGTACGTAGTTCTAAATAACCATAAGTACGTGGATTTAAATGACCATAAAGTACGTAGTTCTAAATGACCTCTAAGTACGTAGTTCTAAATGACCTCTAAGTATGTGGTTCTAAATGACCTCTAAGTACGTGGTTCTAAATGACCTCTAAATACTTAGTTCAAATGCCCTCTAAGTACGTGGTTCTAAATGACATCTAAGTACGTAGTTCTAAATGACCTCTAAATAGTTGGTTCTAAATGACCTCTAAGTACGTGGTTCTAAATATCTTCTAAGTACGTAGTTCTAAATGACGTCTAAGTACGTAGTTCTAAATACCTCTAGATACGTAGTTCCAAATGACCTCTAAGTAAGTGGTTCTAAATGACCTCTAAGTACGTGGTCCTAAATGACCTCTAGGTACGTAGTTCTAAATGACCTCTAAGTAAGTAGTTCTAAATGACCTCTAAGTATGTGGTTCTAAATGACCTCTAAGTACGTAGTTCTAAATGACCTCTAAGTACGTAGTTCTAATTGACCTCTATGTACGTAGTTCTAAATGACCTCAAAGTTAGTAGTTCTAAATGACCTCTAAGTATGTGGTTCTAAATGACCTCTAAGTAAGTGGTTCTAAATGACCTCTAAGTACGTGGTTCTATATGATCTCTTAGTACGTGGTTCTAAATGACCTTATATACGTAGTGCTAAATAACCTCTAAGTACGTGGTTCTAAATGTCCTCTACGTTCGTGGTTCTAAATGACCTTATATACGTAGTGCTAAATAACCTCTAAGTACATGGTTCTAAATCACCTCTAAGTACGTGGTTCTGAATGACCTCTAAGTTCGTGGGTTCTAAATGACCTCTTATAACGTAGTTCTAACTGACCTCTAATTACATGGTTTAAACTATCCTCTAAGTACGTGGTTCTAAATGACCTCTAAGTACGAGGTTCTAAATGACCTCTAAGTACGTGGTTCTAAATAACCTCTAAGTATTTGGTTCTAAATGACCTCTAAGTCAGTAGTTCTAAATGACACCTAAGTACGTGGTTCTAAATGTCCTCTAAGTACGTAGTTCTAAATGACCTCTAAGTATGTGGTTCTAAATGACCTCTAAGTACGTGGTTCTAAATGACCTCTAAATACTTAGTTCAAATGCCCTCTAAGTACGTGGTTCCAAATGTCCTCTAAGTACGTGGTTCTAAATGACCTCATATACGTAGTTCTAAATGACCTCTACGTACGTGGTTCTAAATGACCTCTAAGTACGTGCTTCTAAATGACCCCTAAGTACGTAGTTCTAAATGACCTCTAGTTACGTACTTCCAAATGACTTCTAAGTAAGTGGTTCTAAATGACCTCTAAGTACGTGGTTCTAAATGTCCTCTATGTACGTGGTTCTAAAAGACCTCATATACGTAGATCTAAATGACCTCTAAGTACGTGGGTTCTAAATGACCCCTAAGTTCGTAGTTCTAAATGACCTCTAAATACGTAGCTCTAAATAACCTCTAAGTACGTAGTTCTAAATGACCTCTATGTACGTGGTTCTATATGACCTCTAAGTACGTGGGCTCTAAATGACATCTAAGTACGTGGTTCTAAATGTCCTCTAAGTACGTGGTTCTAAAAGACCTCATATACGTAGTTCTAAATGACCTCTAAGTACGTGGGTTCTAAATGACCCCTAAGTTCGTAGTTCTAAATGACCTCTAAATACGTAGCTCTAAATGACCTCTAAGTACGTAGTTCTAGATGACCTCTATGTACGTGGTTCTATATGACCTCTAAGTACGTGGGCTCTAAATGACATCTGAGTACGTGGTTCTAAAAGACCTTTAAGTACGTAGTTCTATATTACCTCTAAGTACGTAGTTCTAAATGACCTCTAAATACGTAGTTCTAATTGACCTCTAGGTACGTAGTTCTAAATGACCTCAAAGTAAGTAGTTCTAAATGACCTCTAAGTATGTGGTTTTAAATGACCTCTAAGTAAGTGGTTCTAAATGACCTCTAAGTACGTGGTTCAATATGATCTCTTAGTACGTGGTTCTAAATGACCTCTAAGTACGTGGGTTCTTCTAAATGACTTCTAAGTACGTGGTTCAAAATGTCCTCTAAGTACGTGGTTCTAAATGACCTTATATACGTAGTGCTAAATAACCTCTAAGTACGTGGTTCTAAATGTCCTCTAAGTACGTGGTTCTAAATGACCTTATATACGTAGTGCTTAATAACCTCTAAGTACATGGTTCTAAATCACCTCTAAGTACGTGGTTCTGAATTACCTCTAAGTTCGTGGGTTCTAAATGACCTCTTATAACGTAGTTCTAACTGACCTCTAATTACATGGTTTTAACTATCCTCTAAGTACGTGGTTCTAAATAACCTCTAAGTACGTGGTTCTAAATGACCTCTAAGTACGTGGTTCTAAATGACCTCTAAGTACTTGGTTCTAAATGACCTCTAAGTCAGTAGTTCTAAATGACACCTAAGTACGTGGTTCTAAATGTTCTCTAAGTACGTGGTTCTAAATGACCTCATATACGTAGTTCTAAATGACCTCTAAATACGTAGCTCTAAATGACCTCTAAGTACGTAGTTTTAAATGACCTCTATGTACGTGGTTCTATATGACCTCTAAGTACGTGGGCTCTAAATGACATCTGAGTACGTGGTTCTAAATGACCTCTAAGTACGTAGTTCTAAATGACCTCTAAGTTGTTGGTTCTAAATGACCTCTAAGTACGTGGTTCTAAATGACCTCTCAGTACGTGGTTCTAAATGACCTCTAAGTACGTGGTTCTAAATGACATCTAAGTACGTAGTTCTAAATGACCTCTAAATAGTTGGTTCTAAATGACCTCTAAGTACGTGGTTCTAAATGACCTCTAAGTACGTGGTTCTAAATGACCTCTAAGTACTTGGTTCTAAATGACCTCTAAGTCAGTAGTTCTAAATGACACCTAAGTACGTGGTTCTAAATGTCCTCTATGTACGTGGTTCTAAATGACCTCATATACGTAGTTCTAAATGACCTCTAAGTACGTGGTTATAAATGACCTCTAACTACGTGGTTCTAAATGACCTCTAATTACGTGCTTCTAAATGACCTCTAGGTACGTACTTCCAAATGACATCTAAGTAAGTGGTTCTAAATGACCTCTAAGTACGTTGTTCTAGATGACGTCTAAGTACGTGGTTCTAAATGACCTCTATGTACGTGCTTCTAAATGACCTCTAAGTACGTAGTTCTAAATGACCATAAGTACGTGGATTTAAATGACCTTAAAGTACGTAGTTCTAAATGACCTCTAAGTACGTAGTTCTAAATGACCTCTAGGTACGTACTTCCAAATGACTTCTAAGGAAGTGGTTCTAAATGACCTCTAAGTACGTGGTTCTAAATGTCCTCTAAGTACGTGGTTCTAAAAGACCTCATATACGTAGTTCTAAATGACCTCTAAGTACGTGGGTTCTAAATGACCCCTAAGTTCGTAGTTCTAAATGACCTCTAAATACGTAGCTCTAAATGACCTCTAAGTACGTAGTTCTAAATGACCTCTATGTACGTGGTTCTATATGACCTCTAAGTACGTGGGCTCTAAATGACATCTGAGTACGTGGTTCTAAATGATCTCTAAGTACGTAGTTCTAAATGACCTCTAAGTACGTGGTTCTAAATGACCTCTAACTACGTGGTTCTAAATGACCTCTAAGTACGTGCTTTTAAATGACCTCTAGGTACGTACTTCCAAATGACATCTAAGTAAGTGGTTCTAAATGACCTCTAAGTACGTTGTTCTAGATGACCTCTAAGTACGTGGTTCTAAATGACCTCTATGTACGTGCTTCTAAATGACCTCTAAGTACGTAGTTCTAAATAACCATAAGTACGTGGATTAAAATGACCTTAAAGTACGTAGTTCTAAATGACCTCTAAGTACGTAGTTCTAAATGACCTCTAGGTACGTACTTCCAAATGACTTCTAAGTAAGTGGTTCTAAATGACCTCTAAGTACGTGGTTCTAAATGTCCTCTAAGTACGTGGTTCTAAAAGACCTCATATACGTAGTTCTAAATGACCTCTAAGTACGTGGGTTCTAAATGACCCCTAAGTTCGTAGTTCTAAATGACCTCTAAATACGTAGCTCTAAATGACCTCTAAGTACGTAGTTCTAAATGACCTCTATGTACGTGGTTCTATATGACCTCTAAGTACGTGGGCTCTAAATGACATCTGAGTACGTGGTTCTAAATGACCTCTAAGTACGTCGTTCTAAATGACCTCTAAGTTGTTGGTTCAAAATGACCTCTAAGTACGTGGTTCTAAATGACCTCTCAGTACGTAGTTCTAAATGACGTCTAAGTACGTAGTTCTAAATACCTCTAGATACGTAGTTCCAAATGACCTCTAAGTAAGTGGTTCTAAATGACCTCTAAGTACGTGGTCCTAAATGACCTCTAGGTACGTAGTTCTAAATGACCTCTAAGTAAGTAGTTCTAAATGACCTCTAAGTATGTGGTTCTAAATGACCTCTAAGTACGTAGTTCTAAATGACCTCTAAGTACGAAGTCCTAAATGACCTCTAAGAACGTAGTTCTATATTACCTCTAAGTACGTAGTTCTAAATGACCTCTAAGTACGTAGTTCTAATTGACCTCTAGGTACGTAGTTCTAAATGACCTAAAAGTAAGTAGTTCTAAATGACCTCTAAGAATGTGGTTCTAAATGACCTCTAAGTAAGTGGTTCTAAATGACCTCTAAGTACGTGGTTCTATATGATCTCTTAGTACGTGGTTCTAAATGACCTCTAAGTACGTGGGTTTTTCTAAATGACTTCTAAGTACGTGGTTCAAAATGTCCTCTAAGTACGTGGTTCTAAATGACCTTATATACGTAGTGCTAAATAACCTCTAAGTACGTGGTTCTAAATGTCCTCTAAGTACGTGGTTTTAATGACCTTATATACGTAGTGCTAAATAACCTCTAAGTACGTGGTTCTAAATCACCTCTAAGTACGTGGTTCTGAATGACCTCAAAGTTCGTGGGTTCTAAATGACCTCTTAGAACGTAGTTCTAACTGACCTCTAATTACATGGTTTTGACTATCCTCTAAGTACGTCGTTCTAAATGACCTCTAAGTACGAGGTTCTAAATGACCTCTAAGTACGTGGTTCTAAATGACCTCTAAGTACTTGGTTCTAAATGACCTCTAAGTCAGTAGTTCTAAACGACACCTAAGTACGTGGTTCTAAATGTCCTCTAAGTACGTGGTTCTAAATGACCTCATATACGTAGTTCTAAATGACCTCTAAGTACGTGGTTCTAAATGACCTCTAACTACGTGGTTCTAAATGAAATCTAAGTACGTGCTTCTAAATGACCTCTAGGTACGTATTTCCAAATGACATTTAAGTAAGTGGTTCTAAATGACCTCTAAGTACGTTGTTCTAGATGACCTCTAAGTACGTGGTTCTAAATGACCTCTATGTACGTGCTTCTAAATGACCTCTAAGTACGTAGTTCTAAATCACCATAAGTACGTAGATTTAAATGACCATAAAGTACGTAGTTCTAAATGACCTCTAAGTACGTAGTTCTAAATGACCTCTAAGTATGTGGTTCTAAATGACCTCTAAGTACGTGGTTCTAAATGACCTCTAAATACTTAGTTCAAATGCCCTCTAAGTACGTGGTTCTAAATGACATCTAAGTACGTAGTTCTAAATGACCTCTAAATAGTTGGTTCTAAATGACCTCTAAGTACGTGGTTCTAAATATCTTCTAAGTACGTAGTTCTAAATGACGTCTAAGTACGTAGTTCTAAATACCTCTAGATACGTAGTTCCAAATGACCTCTAAGTAAGTGGTTCTAAATGACCTCTAAGTACGTGGTCCTAAATGACCTCTAGGTACGTAGTTCTAAATGACCTCTAAGTAAGTAGTTCTAAATGACCTCTAAGTATGTGGTTCTAAATGACCTCTAAGTACGTAGTTCTAAATGACCTCTAAGTACGTAGTTCTAATTGACCTCTATGTACGTAGTTCTAAATGACCTCAAAGTAAGTAGTTCTAAATGACCTCTAAGTATGTGGTTCTAAATGACCTCTAAGTAAGTGGTTCTAAATGACCTCTAAGTACGTGGTTCTATATGATCTCTTAGTACGTGGTTCTAAATGACCTTATATACGTAGTGCTAAATAACCTCTAAGTACGTGGTTCTAAATGTCCTCTACGTTCGTGGTTCTAAATGACCTTATATACGTAGTGCTAAATAACCTCTAAGTACATGGTTCTAAATCACCTCTAAGTACGTGGTTCTGAATGACCTCTAAGTTCGTGGGTTCTAAATGACCTCTTATAACGTAGTTCTAACTGACCTCTAATTACATGGTTTAAACTATCCTCTAAGTACGTGGTTCTAAATGACCTCTAAGTACGAGGTTCTAAATGACCTCTAAGTACGTGGTTCTAAATAACCTCTAAGTATTTGGTTCTAAATGACCTCTAAGTCAGTAGTTCTAAATGACACCTAAGTACGTGGTTCTAAATGTCCTCTAAGTACGTAGTTCTAAATGACCTCTAAGTATGTGGTTCTAAATGACCTCTAAGTACGTGGTTCTAAATGACCTCTAAATACTTAGTTCAAATGCCCTCTAAGTACGTGGTTCCAAATGTCCTCTAAGTACGTGGTTCTAAATGACCTCATATACGTAGTTCTAAATGACCTCTACGTACGTGGTTCTAAATGACCTCTAAGTACGTGCTTCTAAATGACCCCTAAGTACGTAGTTCTAAATGACCTCTAGGTACGTACTTCCAAATGACTTCTAAGTAAGTGGTTCTAAATGACCTCTAAGTACGTGGTTCTAAATGTCCTCTATGTACGTGGTTCTAAAAGACCTCATATACGTAGATCTAAATGACCTCTAAGTACGTGGGTTCTAAATGACCCCTAAGTTCGTAGTTCTAAATGACCTCTAAATACGTAGCTCTAAATAACCTCTAAGTACGTAGTTCTAAATGACCTCTATGTACGTGGTTCTATATGACCTCTAAGTACGTGGGCTCTAAATGACATCTGAGTACGTGGTTCTAAATGACCTCTAAGTACGTAGTTCTAAATGACCTCTAAGTTGTTGGTTCTAAATGACCTCTAATTAAGTACGTGGTTCCAAATGTCCTCTAAGTACGTGGTTCTAAATGACATCTAAGTACGTAGTTCTAAATGACCTCTAAATAGTTGGTTCTAAATGACCTCTAAGTACGTGGTTCTAAATATCTTCTAAGTACGTAGTTCTAAATGACGTCTAAGTACGTAGTTCTAAATACCTCTAGATACGTAGTTCCAAATGACCTCTAAGTAAGTGGTTCTAAATGACCTCTAAGTACGTGGTCCTAAATGACCTCTAGGTACGTAGTTCTAAATGACCTCTAAGTAAGTAGTTCTAAATGACCTCTAAGTATGTGGTTCTAAATGACCTCTAAGTACGTAGTTCTAAATGACCTCTAAGTACGTAGTTCTAATTGACCTCTATGTACGTAGTTCTAAATGACCTCAAAGTAAGTAGTTCTAAATGACCTCATAGTATGTGGTTCTAAATGACCTCTAAGTAAGTGGTTCTAAATGACCTCTAAGTACGTGGTTCTATATGATCTCTTAGTACGTGGTTCTAAATGACCTCTAAGTACATGGGTTCTTCTAAATGACTTGTAAGTACGTGGTTCAAAATGTCCTCTAAGTACGTGGTTCTAAATGACCTTATATACGTAGTGCTAATTAACCTCTAAGTACGTGGTTCTAAATGACCTCTAAGTACGTGGTTATAAATGACCTCTAAGTACGTGCTTCTAAATGACCTCTAAGTAAGTAGTTCTAAATGACCCCTAAGTACGTTGTTCTAAATGACCTCTAGGTACGTACTTCCAAATGACATCTAAGTAAGTGGTTCTAAAAGACCTCTAAGTACGTGGTCCTAAATGACCTCTAGGTACGTAGTTCTAAATGACCTCTAAGTAAGTAGTTCTAAATGACCTCTAAGTATGTGATTCTAAATGACCTCTAAGTACGTAGTTCTAAATGACATCTAAGTACGAAGTCCTAAATGACCTCTAAGAACGTAGTTCTATAATACCTCTAAGTACGTAGTTCTAAATGACCTCTAAGTACGTAGTTCTAATTGACCTCTAGGTACGTAGTTGTAAATGACCTCAAAGTAAGTAGTTCTAAATGACCTCTAAGTATGTGGTTCTAAATGACCTCTAAGTAAGTGGTTCTAAATGACCTCTAAGTACGTGGTTCAATATGATCTCTTAGTACGTGGTTCTAAATGACCTCTAAGTACGTGAGTTCTTCTAAATGACTTCTAAGTACGTGGTTTAAAATGTCCTCTAAGTACGTGGTTCTAAATGACCTTATATACGTAGTGCTAAATAACCTCTAATACGTGGTTCTAAATGTCCTCTACGTCCGTGGTTCTAAATGACCTTATATACGTAGTGCTAAATAACCTCTAAGTACATGGTTCTAAATCACCTCTAAGTACGTGGTTCTGAATGACCTCTAAGTACGTGGTTCTAAATGACCTCTAAGTACTTGGTTCTAAATGACCTCTAAGTCAGTAGTTCTAAATGACACCTAAGTACGTGGTTCTAAATGTCCTCTAAGTACGTGGTTCTAAATGACCTCATATACGTAGTTCTAAATGACCTCTAAGTACGTGGTTCTAAATGACCTCTATGTACGTGCTTCTAAATGACCTCTAAGTACGTAGTTCTAAATCACCATAAGTACGTAGATTTAAATGACCATAAAGTACGTAGTTCTAAATGACCTCTAAGTACGTAGTTCTAAATGACCTCTAAGTATGTGGTTCTAAATGACCTCTAAGTACGTGGTTCTAAATGACCTCTAAATACTTAGTTCAAATGACCTCTAAGTACGTGGTTCTAAATGACATCTAAGTACGTAGTTCTAAATGACCTCTAAATAGTTGGTTCTAAATGACCTCTAAGTACGTGGTTCTAAATATCTTCTAAGTACGTAGTTCTAAATGACGTCTAAGTACGTAGTTCTAAATACCTCTAGATACGTAGTTCCAAATGACCTCTAAGTAAGTGGTTCTAAATGACCTCTAAGTACGTGGTCCTAAATGACCTCTAGGTACGTAGTTCTAAATGACCTCTAAGTAAGTAGTTCTAAATGACCTCTAAGTATGTGGTTCTAAATGACCTCTAAGTACGTAGTTCTAAATGACCTCTAAGTACGTAGTTCTAATTGACCTCTATGTACGTAGTTCTAAATGACCTCAAAGTAAGTAGTTCTAAATGACCTCTAAGTATGTGGTTCTAAATGACCTCTAAGTAAGTGGTTCTAAATGACCTCTAAGTACGTGGTTCTATATGATCTCTTAGTACGTGGTTCTAAATGACCTTATATACGTAGTGCTAAATAACCTCTAAGTACGTGGTTCTAAATGTCCTCTACGTTCGTGGTTCTAAATGACCTTATATACGTAGTGCTAAATAACCTCTAAGTACATGGTTCTAAATCACCTCTAAGTACGTGGTTCTGAATGACCTCTAAGTTCGTGGGTTCTAAATGACCTCTTATAACGTAGTTCTAACTGACCTCTAATTACATGGTTTAAACTATCCTCTAAGTACGTGGTTCTAAATGACCTCTAAGTACGAGGTTCTAAATGACCTCTAAGTACGTGGTTCTAAATAACCTCTAAGTATTTGGTTCTAAATGACCTCTAAGTCAGTAGTTCTAAATGACACCTAAGTACGTGGTTCTAAATGTCCTCTAAGTACGTAGTTCTAAATGACCTCTAAGTATGTGGTTCTAAATGACCTCTAAGTACGTGGTTCTAAATGACCTCTAAATACTTAGTTCAAATGCCCTCTAAGTACGTGGTTCCAAATGTCCTCTAAGTACGTGGTTCTAAATGACCTCATATACGTAGTTCTAAATGACCTCTACGTACGTGGTTCTAAATGACCTCTAAGTACGTGCTTCTAAATGACCCCTAAGTACGTAGTTCTAAATGACCTCTAGGTACGTACTTCCAAATGACTTCTAAGTAAGTGGTTCTAAATGACCTCTAAGTACGTGGTTCTAAATGTCCTCTATGTACGTGGTTCTAAAAGACCTCATATACGTAGATCTAAATGACCTCTAAGTACGTGGGTTCTAAATGACCCCTAAGTTCGTAGTTCTAAATGACCTCTAAATACGTAGCTCTAAATAACCTCTAAGTACGTAGTTCTAAATGACCTCTATGTACGTGGTTCTATATGACCTCTAAGTACGTGGGCTCTAAATGACATCTGAGTACGTGGTTCTAAATGACCTCTAAGTACGTAGTTCTAAATGACCTCTAAGTTGTTGGTTCTAAATGACCTCTAATTAAGTACGTGGTTCCAAATGTCCTCTAAGTACGTGGTTCTAAATGACATCTAAGTACGTAGTTCTAAATGACCTCTAAATAGTTGGTTCTAAATGACCTCTAAGTACGTGGTTCTAAATATCTTCTAAGTACGTAGTTCTAAATGACGTCTAAGTACGTAGTTCTAAATACCTCTAGATACGTAGTTCCAAATGACCTCTAAGTAAGTGGTTCTAAATGACCTCTAAGTACGTGGTCCTAAATGACCTCTAGGTACGTAGTTCTAAATGACCTCTAAGTAAGTAGTTCTAAATGACCTCTAAGTATGTGGTTCTAAATGACCTCTAAGTACGTAGTTCTAAATGACCTCTAAGTACGTAGTTCTAATTGACCTCTATGTACGTAGTTCTAAATGACCTCAAAGTAAGTAGTTCTAAATGACCTCATAGTATGTGGTTCTAAATGACCTCTAAGTAAGTGGTTCTAAATGACCTCTAAGTACGTGGTTCTATATGATCTCTTAGTACGTGGTTCTAAATGACCTCTAAGTACATGGGTTCTTCTAAATGACTTGTAAGTACGTGGTTCAAAATGTCCTCTAAGTACGTGGTTCTAAATGACCTTATATACGTAGTGCTAATTAACCTCTAAGTACGTGGTTCTAAATGACCTCTAAGTACGTGGTTATAAATGACCTCTAAGTACGTGCTTCTAAATGACCTCTAAGTAAGTAGTTCTAAATGACCCCTAAGTACGTTGTTCTAAATGACCTCTAGGTACGTACTTCCAAATGACATCTAAGTAAGTGGTTCTAAAAGACCTCTAAGTACGTGGTCCTAAATGACCTCTAGGTACGTAGTTCTAAATGACCTCTAAGTAAGTAGTTCTAAATGACCTCTAAGTATGTGATTCTAAATGACCTCTAAGTACGTAGTTCTAAATGACATCTAAGTACGAAGTCCTAAATGACCTCTAAGAACGTAGTTCTATAATACCTCTAAGTACGTAGTTCTAAATGACCTCTAAGTACGTAGTTCTAATTGACCTCTAGGTACGTAGTTGTAAATGACCTCAAAGTAAGTAGTTCTAAATGACCTCTAAGTATGTGGTTCTAAATGACCTCTAAGTAAGTGGTTCTAAATGACCTCTAAGTACGTGGTTCAATATGATCTCTTAGTACGTGGTTCTAAATGACCTCTAAGTACGTGAGTTCTTCTAAATGACTTCTAAGTACGTGGTTTAAAATGTCCTCTAAGTACGTGGTTCTAAATGACCTTATATACGTAGTGCTAAATAACCTCTAATACGTGGTTCTAAATGTCCTCTACGTCCGTGGTTCTAAATGACCTTATATACGTAGTGCTAAATAACCTCTAAGTACATGGTTCTAAATCACCTCTAAGTACGTGGTTCTGAATGACCTCTAAGTACGTGGTTCTAAATGACCTCTAAGTACTTGGTTCTAAATGACCTCTAAGTCAGTAGTTCTAAATGACACCTAAGTACGTGGTTCTAAATGTCCTCTAAGTACGTGGTTCTAAATGACCTCATATACGTAGTTCTAAATGACCTCTAAGTACGTGGTTCTAAATGACCTCTAACTACGTGGTTCTAAATGACCTCTAAGTACGTTGTTCTAGATGACCTCTAAGTACGTGGTTCTAAATGACCTCTATGTACGTGCTTCTAAATGACCTCTAAGTACGTAGTTCTAAATGACCATAAGTACGTGGATTTAAATGACCTTAAAGTACGTAGTTCTATATGACCTCTAAGTACGTAGTTCTAAATGACCTCTAAGTATGTGGTTCTAAATGACCTCTAAGTACGTGGTTCTAAATGACCTCTAAATACTTAGTTCAAATGCAATCTAAGTACGTGGTTCCAAATGTCCTCTAAGTACGTGGTTCTAAATGACCTCATATACGTAGTTCTAAATGACCTCTAAGTACGTGGTTCTAAATGACCTCTAAGTACGTGCTTCTAAATGACCTCTAAGTAAGTAGTTCTAAATGACCCCTAAGTACGTAGTTCCAAATGACCTGTAGGTACGTACTTCCAAATGACTTCTAAGTAAGTGGTTCTAAATTACCTCTAAGTACGTTGTTCTAAATGTCCTCTATGTACGTGGTTCTAAAAGACCTCATATACGTAGTTCTAAATGACATCTGAGTACGTGGTTCTAAATGACCTCTAAGTACGTAGTTCTAAATGACCTCTAAGTTGTTGGTTCTAAATGACCTCTAAGTACGTGGTTCTAAATGACCTCTCAGTACGTGGTTCTAAATGACCTCTAAGTACGTGGTTCTAAATGACATCTAAGTACCTAGTTCTAAACGACCTCTAAATAGTTGGTTCTAAATGACTTCTAAGTACGTGGTTCTAAATATCTTCTAAGTACGTAGTTCTAAATGACGTCTAAGTACGTAGTTCTAAATGACCCCTAAGTACGTAGTTCTAAATGACCTCTAGGTACGTACTACCAAATGACTTCTAAGTAAGTGGTTCTAAATGACCTCTAAGTACGTGGTTCTAAATATCCTCTAAGTACGTGGTTCTAAAAGACCTCATATACATAGTTCTAAATGACCTCTAAGTACGTGGGTTCTAAATGACCCCTAGGTTCGTAGTTCTAAATGACCTCTAAATACGTAGCTCTAAATGACCTCTAAGTACGTAGTTCTAAATGACTTCTATGTACGTGGTTCTATATGACCTCTAAGTACGTGGGCTCTAAATGACATCTGAGTACGTGGTTCTAAATGACCTCTAAGTACGTAGTTCTAAATGACCTCTAAGTTGTTGGTTCTAAATGACCTCTAAGTACGTGGTTCTAAATGACCTCTTAGTACGTGGTTCTAAATGACCTCTAAGTACGTGGTTCTAAATGACATCTAAGTACGTAGTTCTAAATGACCTCTAAATAGTTGGTTCTAAATGACCTCTAAGTACGTGGTTCTAAATATCTTCTAAGTACGTAGTTCTAAATGACGTCTATCTACGTAGCTCTAAATACCTCTAGATACGTAGTTCCAAATGACCTCTAAGTAAGTGGTTCTAAATGACTTCTAAGTACGTGGTCCTAAATGACCTCTAGGTACGTAGTTCTAAATGACCTCTATGTAAGTAGTTCTAAATGACCTCTAAGTATGTGGTTCTAAATGACCTCTAAGTACGTAGTTCTAAATAACATCTAAGTACGAAGTCCTAAATGACCTCTAAGAACGTAGTTCTATATTACCTCTAAGTACGTAGTTCTAAATGACCTCTAAGTACGTAGTTCTAATTGACCTCTATCTACGTAGTTCTAAATGACCTCAAAATAAGTAGTTCTAAATGACTTCTAAGTATGTGGTTCTAAATGACCTCTAAGTAAGTGGTTCTAAATGACCTCTAAGTACGTGGTTCTATATGATCTCTTAGTACGTGGTTCTAAATGACCTTTAAGTACATGGGTTCTTCTAAATGACTTCTAAGTACGTGGTTCAAAATGTCCTCTAAGTACGTGGTTGTAAATGACCTTATATACGTAGTGCTAAATAACCTCTAAATACGTGGTTCTAAATGACCTCTAAGTACGTGGTTATAAATGACCTCTAAGTACGTGCTTCTAAATGACCTCTAAGTAAGTAGTTCTAAATGACCCCTAAGTACGTAGTTCTAAATGACCTCTAGGTACGTACTTCCAAATGACATCTAAGTAAGTGGTTCTAAATGACCTCTAAGTATGTGGTTCTAAATGACCTCTAAGTAAGTGGTTCTAAATGACCTCGAAGTACGAGGTTCTAAATGACCTCTAAGTACGTGGTTCTAAATAACCTCTAAGTATTTGGTTCTAAATGACCTCTAAGTCAGTAGTTCTAAATGACACCTAAGTACGTGGTTCTAAATGTCCTCTAAGTACGTAGTTCTAAATGACCTCTAAGTATGTGGTTCTAAATGACCTGTAAGTACGTGGTTCTAAATGACCTCTAAATACTTAGTTCAAATGCCCTCTAAGTACGTGGTTCCAAATGTCCTCTAAGTACGTGGTTCTAAATGACCTCATATACGTAGTTCTAAATGACCTCTAAGTACGTGGTTCTAAATGACCTCTAAGTACGTGCTTCTAAATGACCCCTAAGTACGTAGTTCTAAATGACCTCTAGCTACGTACTTCCAAATGACTTCTAAGTAAGTGGTTCTAAATGACCTCTAAGTACGTGGTTCTAAATGTCCTCTATGTACGTGGTTCTAAAAGACCTCATATACGTAGATCTAAATGACCTCTAAGTACGTGGGTTCTAAATGACCCCTAAGTTCGTAGTTCTAAATGACCTCTAAATACGTAGCTCTAAATAACCTCTAAGTACGTAGTTCTAAATGACCTCTATGTACGTGGTTCTATATGACCTCTAAGTACGTGGGCTCTAAATGACATCTGAGTACGTGGTTCTAAATGACCTCTAAGTACGTAGTTCTAAATGACCTCTAAGTTGTTGGTTCTAAATGACCTCTAATTATGTGGTTCTAAATGACCTCTCAGTACGTGGTTCTAAATGACCTCTAAGTACGTGGTTCTAAATGACGTCTAAGTACGTAGTTCTAAATACCTCTAGATACGTAGTTCCAAATGACCTCTAAGTAAGTGGTTCTAAATGACCTCTAAGTACGTGGTCCTAAATGACCTCTAGGTACGTAGTTCTAAATGACCTCTAAGTAAGTAGTTCTAAATGACCTCTAAGTATGTTATTCTAAATGACCTCTAAGTACGTAGTTCTAAATGACCTCTAAGTACGAAGTCCTAAATGACCTCTAAGAATGTAGTTCTATATTACCTCTAAGTACGTAGTTCTAAATGACCTCTAAGTACGTAGTTCTAATTGACCTCTAGGTACGTAGTTTTAAATGACCTCAAAGTAAGTACTTCTAAATGACCTCTAAGTATCTGGTTCTAAATGACCTCTAAGTAAGTAGTTCTAAATGACCTCTAAATACTTATTTCTAATGCCCTCTAAGTACGTGGTTCTAAATGTCCTCTAAGTACGTGGTTCTAAATGACCTCTAAGTACGTAGTTCTAATTGACCTCTATCTACGTAGTTCTAAATGACCTCAAAGTAAGTAGTTCTAAATGACCTCTAAGTATGTGGTTCTAAATGACCTCTAAGTAAGTGGTTCTAAATGACCTCTAAGTACGTGGTTCTATATGATCTCTTAGTACGTGGTTCTAAATGACCTCTAAGTACATGGGTTCTTCTAAATGACTTCTAAGTACGTGGTTCAAAATGTCCTCTAAGTACGTGGTTGTAAATGACCTTATATACGTAGTGCTAAATAACCTCTAAGTACGTGGTTCTAAATGACCTCTAAGTACGTGGTTATAAATGACCTCTAAGTACGTGCTTCTAAATGACCTCTAAGTAAGTAGTTCTAAATGACCCCTAAGTACGTAGTTCTAAATGACCTCTAGGTACGTACTTCCAAATGACATCTAAGTAAGTGGTTCTAAATGACCTCTAAGTACGTGGTCCTAAATGACCTCTAGGTACGTAGTTCTAAATGACCTCTAAGTAAGTAGTTCTAAATGACCTCTAAGTATGTGGTTCTAAATGACCTCTAAGTACGTAGTTCTCAATGACATCTAAGTACGTAGTTCTAAATGACCTCTAAGTACGTAGTTCTAATTGACCTCTAGGTACGTAGTTCTAAATGACCTCAAAGTAAGTAGTTCTAAATGACCTCTAAGTATGTGGTTCTAAATGACCTCTAAGTAAGTGGTTCTAAATGACCTCTAAGTACGTGGTTCAATATGATCTCTTAGTACGTGGTTCTAAATGACCTCTAAGTACGTGAGTTCTTCTAAATGACTTCTAAGTACGTGGTTCAAAATGTCCTCTAAGTACGAGGTTCTAAATGACCTTATATACGTAGTGCTAAATAACCTCTAAGTACGTGGTTCTAAATGTCCTCTACGTTCGTGGTTCTAAATGACCTTATATACGTAGTGCTAAATAACCTCTAAGTACATGGTTCTAAATCACCTCTAAGTACGTGGTTCTGAATGACCTCTAAGTTCGTGGGTTCTTAATGACCTCTTATGACGTAGTTCTAACTGACCTCTAATTACATGGTTTTAACTATCCTCTAAGTACGTGGTTCTAAATGACCTCTAAGTACGAGGTTCTAAATGACCTCTAAGTACGTGGTTCTAAATAACCTCTAAGTATTTGGTTCTAAATGACCTCTAAGTCAGTAGTTCTTAATGACACCTAAGTACGTGGTTCTAAATGTCCTCTAAGTACGTAGTTCTAAATGACCTCTAAGTATGTGGTTCTAAATGACCTCTAAGTACGTGGTTCTAAATGACCTCTAAATACTTAGTTCAAATGCCCTCTAAGTACGTGGTTCCAAATGTCCTCTAAGTACGTGGTTCTAAATGACCTCATATACGTAGTTCTAAATGACCTCTAAGTAAGTGGTTCTAAATGACCTCTAAGTACGTGGTCCTAAATGACCTCTAGGTACGTAGTTCTAAATGACCTCTAAGTAAGTAGTTCTAAATGACCTCTAAGTATGTGGTTCTAAATGACCTCTAAGTACGTAGTTCTAAATGACCTCTAAGTACGTAGTTCTAATTGACCTCTATGTACGTAGTTCTAAATGACCTCAAAGTAAGTAGTTCTAAATGACCTCTAAGTATGTGGTTCTAAATGACCTCTAAGTAAGTGGTTCTAAATGACCTCTAAGTACGTGGTTCTATATGATCTCTTAGTACGTGGTTCTAAATGACCTTATATACGTAGTGCTAAATAACCTCTAAGTACGTGGTTCTAAATGTCCTCTACGTTCGTGGTTCTAAATGACCTTATATACGTAGTGCTAAATAACCTCTAAGTACATGGTTCTAAATCACCTCTAAGTACGTGGTTCTGAATGACCTCTAAGTTCGTGGGTTCTAAATGACCTCTTATAACGTAGTTCTAACTGACCTCTAATTACATGGTTTAAACTATCCTCTAAGTACGTGGTTCTAAATGACCTCTAAGTACGAGGTTCTAAATGACCTCTAAGTACGTGGTTCTAAATAACCTCTAAGTATTTGGTTCTAAATGACCTCTAAGTCAGTAGTTCTAAATGACACCTAAGTACGTGGTTCTAAATGTCCTCTAAGTACGTAGTTCTAAATGACCTCTAAGTATGTGGTTCTAAATGACCTCTAAGTACGTGGTTCTAAATGACCTCTAAATACTTAGTTCAAATGCCCTCTAAGTACGTGGTTCCAAATGTCCTCTAAGTACGTGGTTCTAAATGACCTCATATACGTAGTTCTAAATGACCTCTACGTACGTGGTTCTAAATGACCTCTAAGTACGTGCTTCTAAATGACCCCTAAGTACGTAGTTCTAAATGACCTCTAGGTACGTACTTCCAAATGACTTCTAAGTAAGTGGTTCTAAATGACCTCTAAGTACGTGGTTCTAAATGTCCTCTATGTACGTGGTTCTAAAAGACCTCATATACGTAGATCTAAATGACCTCTAAGTACGTGGGTTCTAAATGACCCCTAAGTTCGTAGTTCTAAATGACCTCTAAATACGTAGCTCTAAATAACCTCTAAGTACGTAGTTCTAAATGACCTCTATGTACGTGGTTCTATATGACCTCTAAGTACGTGGGCTCTAAATGACATCTGAGTACGTGGTTCTAAATGACCTCTAAGTACGTAGTTCTAAATGACCTCTAAGTTGTTGGTTCTAAATGACCTCTAATTAAGTACGTGGTTCCAAATGTCCTCTAAGTACGTGGTTCTAAATGACATCTAAGTACGTAGTTCTAAATGACCTCTAAATAGTTGGTTCTAAATGACCTCTAAGTACGTGGTTCTAAATATCTTCTAAGTACGTAGTTCTAAATGACGTCTAAGTACGTAGTTCTAAATACCTCTAGATACGTAGTTCCAAATGACCTCTAAGTAAGTGGTTCTAAATGACCTCTAAGTACGTGGTCCTAAATGACCTCTAGGTACGTAGTTCTAAATGACCTCTAAGTAAGTAGTTCTAAATGACCTCTAAGTATGTGGTTCTAAATGACCTCTAAGTACGTAGTTCTAAATGACCTCTAAGTACGTAGTTCTAATTGACCTCTATGTACGTAGTTCTAAATGACCTCAAAGTAAGTAGTTCTAAATGACCTCTAAGTATGTGGTTCTAAATGACCTCTAAGTAAGTGGTTCTAAATGACCTCTAAGTACGTGGTTCTATATGATCTCTTAGTACGTGGTTCTAAATGACCTCTAAGTACATGGGTTCTTCTAAATGACTTGTAAGTACGTGGTTCAAAATGTCCTCTAAGTACGAGGTTCTAAATGACCTTATATACGTAGTGCTAATTAACCTCTAAGTACGTGGTTCTAAATGACCTCTAAGTACGTGGTTATAAATGACCTCTAAGTACGTGCTTCTAAATGACCTCTAAGTAAGTAGTTCTAAATGACCCCTAAGTACGTTGTTCTAAATGACCTCTAGGTACGTACTTCCAAATGACATCTAAGTAAGTGGTTCTAAAAGACCTCTAAGTACGTGGTCCTAAATGACCTCTAGGTACGTAGTTCTAAATGAGCTCTAAGTAAGTAGTTCTAAATGACCTCTAAGTATGTGATTCTAAATGACCTCTAAGTACGTAGTTCTAAATGACATCTAAGTACGAAGTCCTAAATGACCTCTAAGAACGTAGTTCTATAATACCTCTAAGTACGTAGTTCTAAATGACCTCTAAGTACGTAGTTCTAATTGACCTCTAGGTACGTAGTTGTAAATGACCTCAAAGTAAGTAGTTCTAAATGACCTCTAAGTATGTGGTTCTAAATGACCTCTAAGTAAGTGGTTCTAAATGACCTCTAAGTACGTGGTTCAATATGATCTCTTAGTACGTGGTTCTAAATGACCTCTAAGTACGTGAGTTCTTCTAAATGACTTCTAAGTACGTGGTTTAAAATGTCCTCTAAGTACGTGGTTCTAAATGACCTTATATACGTAGTGCTAAATAACCTCTAAGTACGTGGTTCTAAATGTCCTCTACGTCCGTGGTTCTAAATGACCTTATATACGTAGTGCTAAATAACCTCTAAGTACATGGTTCTAAATCACCTCTAAGTACGTGGTTCTGAATGACCTCTAAGTACGTGGTTCTAAATGACCTCTAAGTACTTGGTTCTAAATGACCTCTAAGTCAGTAGTTCTAAATGACACCTAAGTACGTGGTTCTAAATGTCCTCTAAGTACCTGGTTCTAAATGACCTCATATACGTAGTTCTAAATGACCTCTAAGTACGTGGTTCTAAATGACCTCTAACTACGTGGTTCTAAATGACCTCTAAGTACGTTGTTCTAGATGACCTCTAAGTACGTGGTTCTAAATGACCTCTATGTACGTGCTTCTAAATGACCTCTAAGTACGTAGTTCTAAATGACCATAAGTACGTGGATTTAAATGACCTTAAAGTACGTAGTTCTGTATGACCTCTAAGTACGTAGTTCTAAATGACCTCTAAGTATGTGGTTCTAAATGACCTCTAAGTACGTGGTTCTAAATGACCTCTAAATACTTAGTTCAAATGCAATCTAAGTACGTGGTTCCAAATGTCCTCTAAGTACGTGGTTCTAAATGACCTCATATACGTAGTTCTAAATGACCTCTAAGTACGTGGTTCTAAATGACCTCTAAGTACGTGCTTCTAAATGACCTCTAAGTAAGTAGTTCTAAATGACCCCTAAGTACGTAGTTCCAAATGACCTGTAGGTACGTACTTCCAAATGACTTCTAAGTAAGTGGTTCTAAATTACCTCTAAGTACGTGGTTCTAAATGTCCTCTATGTACGTGGTTCTAAAAGACCTCATATACGTAGTTCTAAATGACATCTGAGTACGTGGTTCTAAATGACCTCTAAGTACGTAGTTCTAAATGACCTCTAAGTTGTTGGTTCTAAATGACCTCTAAGTACGTGGTTCTAAATGACCTCTCAGTACGTGGTTCTAAATGACCTTTTAGTACGTGGTTCTAAATGGCATCTAAGTACGTAGTTCTAAACGACCTCTAAATAGTTGGTTCTAAATGACTTCTAAGTACGTGGTTCTAAATATCTTCTAAGTACGTAGTTCTAAATGACGTCTAAGTACGTAGTTCTAAATGACCCCTAAGTACGTAGTTCTAAATGACCTCTAGGTACGTACTACCAAATGACTTCTAAGTAAGTGGTTCTAAATGACCTCTAAGTACGTGGTTCTAAATATCCTCTAAGTACGTGGTTCTAAAAGACCTCATATACATAGTTCTAAATGACCTCTAAGTACGTGGGTTCTAAATGACCCCTAGGTTCGTAGTTCTAAATGACCTCTAAATACGTAGCTCTAAATGACCTCTAAGTACGTAGTTCTAAATGACTTCTATGTACGTGGTTCTATATGACCTCTAAGTACGTGGGCTCTAAATGACATCTGAGTACGTGGTTCTAAATGACCTCTAAGTACGTAGTTCTAAATGACCTCTAAGTTGTTGGTTCTAAATGACCTCTAAGTACGTGGTTCTAAATGACCTCTTAGTACGTGGTTCTAAATGACCTCTAAGTACGTGGTTCTAAATGACATCTAAGTACGTAGTTCTAAATGACCTCTAAATAGTTGGTTCTAAATGTCCTCTAAGTACGTGGTTCTAAATATCTTCTAAGTACGTAGTTCTAAATGACGTCTATCTACGTAGCTCTAAATACCTCTAGATACGTAGTTCCAAATGACCTCTAAGTAAGTGGTTCTAAATGACTTCTAAGTACGTGGTCCTAAATGACCTCTAGGTACGTAGTTCTAAATGACCTCTATGTAAGTAGTTCTAAATGACCTCTAAGTATGTGGTTCTAAATGACCTCTAAGTACGTAGTTCTAAATAACATCTAAGTACGAAGTCCTAAATGACCTCTAAGAACGTAGTTCTATATTACCTCTAAGTACGTAGTTCTAAATGACCTCTAAGTACGTAGTTCTAATTGACCTCTATCTACGTAGTTCTAAATGACCTCAAAATAAGTAGTTCTAAATGACTTCTAAGTATGTGGTTCTAAATGACCTCTAAGTAAGTGGTTCTAAATGACCTCTAAGTACGTGGTTCTATATGATCTCTTAGTACGTGGTTCTAAATGACCTTTAAGTACATGGGTTCTTCTAAATGACTTCTAAGTACGTGGTTCAAAATGTCCTCTAAGTACGTGGTTGTAAATGACCTTATATACGTAGTGCTAAATAACCTCTAAATACGTGGTTCTAAATGACCTCTAAGTACGTGGTTATAAATGACCTCTAGGTACGTACTTCCAAATGACATCTAAGTAAGTGGTTCTAAATGACCTCTAAGTATGTGGTTCTAAATGACCTCTAAGTAAGTGGTTCTAAATGACCTCGAAGTACGAGGTTCTAAATGACCTCTAAGTACGTGGTTCTAAATAACCTCTAAGTATTTGGTTCTAAATGACCTCTAAGTCAGTAGTTCTAAATGACACCTAAGTACGTGGTTCTAAATGTCCTCTAAGTACGTAGTTCTAAATGACCTCTAAGTATGTGGTTCTAAATGACCTGTAAGTACGTGGTTCTAAATGACCTCTAAATACTTAGTTCAAATGCCCTCTAAGTACGTGGTTCCAAATGTCCTCTAAGTACGTGGTTCTAAATGACCTCATATACGTAGTTCTAAATGACCTCTAAGTACGTGGTTCTAAATGACCTCTAAGTACGTGCTTCTAAATGACCCCTAAGTACGTAGTTCTAAATGACCTCTAGGTACGTACTTCCAAATGACTTCTAAGTAAGTGGTTCTAAATGACCTCTAAGTACGTGGTTCTAAATGTCCTCTATGTACGTGGTTCTAAAAGACCTCATATACGTAGATCTAAATGACCTCTAAGTACGTGGGTTCTAAATGACCCCTAAGTTCGTAGTTCTAAATGACCTCTAAATACGTAGCTCTAAATAACCTCTAAGTACGTAGTTCTAAATGACCTCTATGTACGTGGTTCTATATGACCTCTAAGTACGTGGGCTCTAAATGACATCTGAGTACGTGGTTCTAAATGACCTCTAAGTACGTAGTTCTAAATGACCTCTAAGTTGTTGGTTCTAAATGACCTCTAATTATGTGGTTCTAAATGACCTCTCAGTACGTGGTTATAAATGACCTCTAAGTACGTGGTTCTAAATGACGTCTAAGTACGTAGTTCTAAATACCTCTAGATACGTAGTTCCAAATGACCTCTAAGTAAGTGGTTCTAAATGACCTCTAAGTACGTGGTCCTAAATGACCTCTAGGTACGTAGTTCTAAATGACCTCTAAGTAAGTAGTTCTAAATGACCTCTAAGTATGTTATTCTAAATGACCTCTAAGTACGTAGTTCTAAATGACCTCTAAGTACGAAGTCCTAAATGACCTCTAAGAATGTAGTTCTACATTACCTCTAAGTACGTAGTTCTAAATGACCTCTAAGTACGTAGTTCTAATTGACCTCTAGGTACGTAGTTTTAAATGACCTCAAAGTAAGTACTTCTAAATGACCTCTAAGTATCTGGTTCTAAATGACCTCCAAGTAAGTAGTTCTAAATGACCTCTAAATACTTATTTCTAATGCCCTCTAAGTACGTGGTTCTAAATGTCCTCTAAGTACGTGGTTCTAAATGACCTCTAAGTACGTAGTTCTAATTGACCTCTATCTACGTAGTTCTAAATGACCTCAAAGTAAGTAGTTCTAAATGACCTCTAAGTACATGGGTTCTTCTAAATGACTTCTAAGTACGTGGTTCAAAATGTCCTCTAAGTACGTGGTTGTAAATGACCTCGAAGTACGAGGTTCTAAATGACCTCTAAGTACGTGGTTCTAAATAACCTCTAAGTATTTGGTTCTAAATGACCTCTAAGTCAGTAGTTCTAAATGACACCTAAGTACGTGGTTCTAAATGTCCTCTAAGTACGTAGTTCTAAATGACCTCTAAGTATGTGGTTCTAAATGACCTGTAAGTACGTGGTTCTAAATGACCTCTAAATACTTAGTTCAAATGCCCTCTAAGTACGTGGTTCCAAATGTCCTCTAAGTACGTGGTTCTAAATGACCTCATATACGTAGTTCTAAATGACCTCTAAGTACGTGGTTCTAAATGACCTCTAAGTACGTGCTTCTAAATGACCCCTAAGTACGTAGTTCTAAATGACCTCTAGGTACGTACTTCCAAATGACTTCTAAGTAAGTGGTTCTAAATGACCTCTAAGTACGTGGTTCTAAATGTCCTCTATGTACGTGGTTCTAAAAGACCTCATATACGTAGATCTAAATGACCTCTAAGTACGTGGGTTCTAAATGACCCCTAAGTTCGTAGTTCTAAATGACCTCTAAATACGTAGCTCTAAATAACCTCTAAGTACGTAGTTCTAAATGACATCTATGTACGTGGTTCTATATGACCTCTAAGTACGTGGGCTCTAAATGACATCTGAGTACGTGGTTCTAAATGACCTCTAAGTACGTAGTTCTAAATGACCTCTAAGTTGTTGGTTCTAAATGACCTCTAATTATGTGGTTCTAAATGACCTCTCAGTACGTGGTTCTAAATGACCTCTAAGTACGTGGTTCTAAATGACGTCTAAGTACGTAGTTCTAAATACCTCTAGATACGTAGTTCCAAATGACCTCTAAGTAAGTGGTTCTAAATGACCTCTAAGTACGTGGTCCTAAATGACCTCTAGGTACGTAGTTCTAAATGACCTCTAAGTAAGTAGTTCTAAATGACCTCTAAGTATGTTATTCTAAATGACCTCTAAGTACGTAGTTCTAAATGACCTCTAAGTACGAAGTCCTAGATGACCTCTAAGAATGTAGTTCTATATTACCTCTAAGTACGTAGTTCTAAATGACCTCTAAGTACGTAGTTCTAATTGACCTCTAGGTACGTAGTTTTAAATGACCTCAAAGTAAGTACTTCTAAATGACCTCTAAGTATCTGGTTCTAAATGACCTCCAAGTAAGTAGTTCTAAATGACCTCTAAATACTTATTTCTAATGCCCTCTAAGTACGTGGTTCTAAATGTCCTCTAAGTATGTGGTTCTAAATGACCTCTAAGTAAGTGGTTCTAAATGACCTCTAAGTACGTGGTTCTATATGATCTCTTAGTACGTGGTTCTAAATGACCTCTAAGTACATGGGTTCTTCTAAATGACTTCTAAGTACGTGGTTCAAAATGTCCTCTAAGTACGTGGTTGTAAATGACCTTATATACGTAGTGCTAAATAACCTCTAAGTACGTGGTTCTAAATGACCTCTAAGTACGTGGTTATAAATGACCTCTAAGTACGTGCTTCTAAATGACCTCTAAGTAAGTAGTTCTAAATGACCCCTAAGTACGTAGTTCTAAATGACCTCTAGGTACGTACTTCCAAATGACATCTAAGTAAGTGGTTCTAAATGACCTCTAAGTACGTGGTCCTAAATGACCTCTAGGTACGTAGTTCTAAATGACCTCTAAGTAAGTAGTTCTAAATGACCTCTAAGTATGTGGTTCTAAATGACCTCTAAGTACGTATATCTCAATGACATCTAAGTACGTAGTTCTAAATGACCTCTAAGTACGTAGTTCTAATTGACCTCTAGGTACGTAGTTCTAAATGACCTCAAAGTAAGTAGTTCTAAATGACCTCTAAGTATGTGGTTCTAAATGACCTCTAAGTAAGTGGTTCTAAATGACCTCTAAGTACGTGGTTCAATATGATCTCTTAGTACGTGGTTCTAAATGACCTCTAAGTACGTGAGTTCTTCTAAATGACTTCTAAGTACGTGGTTCAAAATGTCCTCTAAGTACGAGGTTCTAAATGACCTTATATACGTAGTGCTAAATAACCTCTAAGTACGTGGTTCTAAATGTCCTCTACGTTCGTGGTTCTAAATGACCTTATATACGTAGTGCTAAATAACCTCTAAGTACATGGTTCTAAATCACCTCTAAGTACGTGGTTCTGAATGACCTCTAAGTTCGTGGGTTCTTAATGACCTCTTATAACGTAGTTCTAACTGACCTCTAATTACATGGTTTTAACTATCCTCTAAGTACGTGGTTCTAAATGACCTCTAAGTACGAGGTTCTAAATGACCTCTAAGTACGTGGTTCTAAATAACCTCTAAGTATTTGGTTCTAAATGACCTCTAAGTCAGTAGTTCTAAATGACACCTAAGTACGTGGTTCTAAATGTCCTCTAAGTACATAGTTCTAAATGACCTCTAAGTATGTGGTTCTAAATGACCTCTAAGTACGTGGTTCTAAATGACCTCTAAATACTTAGTTCAAATGCCCTCTAAGTACGTGGTTCCAAATGTCCTCTAAGTACGTGGTTCTAAATGACCTCATATACGTAGTTCTAAATGACCTCTAAGTACGTGGTTCTAAATGACCTCTAAGTACGTGCTTCTAAATGACCCCTAAGTACGTAGTTCTAAATGACCTCTAGGTACGTACTTCCAAATGACTTCTAAGTAAGTGGTTCTAAATGACCTCTAAGTACGTGGTTCTAAATGTCCTCTATGTACGTGGTTCTAAAAGACCTCATATACGTAGATCTAAATGACCTCTAAGTACGTGGGTTCTAAATGACCCCTAAGTTCGTAGTTCTAAATGACCTCTAAATACGTAGCTCTAAATAACCTCTAAGTACGTAGTTCTAAATGACCTCTATGTACGTGGTTCTATATGACCTCTAAGTACGTGGGCTCTAAATGACATCTGAGTACGTGGTTCTAAATGACCTCTAAGTACGTACTTCTAAATGACCTCTAAGTTGTTGGTTCTAAATGACCTCTAAGTACGTGGTTCTAAATGACCTCTCAGTACGTGGTTCTAAATGACCTCTAAGTACGTGGTTCTAAATGACCTCTAAATACTTAGTTCAAATGCAATCTAAGTACGTGGTTCCAAATGTCCTCTAAGTACGTGGTTCTAAATGACCTCATATACGTAGTTCTAAATGACCTCTAAGTACGTGGTTCTAAATGACCTCTAAGTACGTGCTTCTAAATGACCTCTAAGTAAGTAGTTCTAAATGACCCCTAAGTACGTAGTTCCAAATGACCTGTAGGTACGTACTTCCAAATGACTTCTAAGTAAGTGGTTCTAAATGACATCTAAGTACGTAGTTCTAAACGACCTCTAAATAGTTGGTTCTAAATGACTTCTAAGTACGTGGTTCTAAATATCTTCTAAGTACGTAGTTCTAAATGACGTCTAAGTACGTAGTTCTAAATGACCCCTAAGTACGTAGTTCTAAATGACCTCTAGGTACGTACTACCAAATGACTTCTAAGTAAGTGGTTCTAAATGACCTCTAAGTACGTGGTTCTAAATATCCTCTAAGTACGTGGTTCTAAAAGACCTCATATACATAGTTCTAAATGACCTCTAAGTACGTGGGTTCTAAATGACCCCTAGGTTCGTAGTTCTAAATGACCTCTAAATACGTAGCTCTAAATGACCTCTAAGTACGTAGTTCTAAATGACTTCTATGTATGTGGTTCTATATGACCTCTAAGTACGTGGGCTCTAAATGACATCTGAGTACGTGGTTCTAAATGACCTCTAAGTACGTAGTTCTAAATGACCTCTAAGTTGTTGGTTCTAAATGACCTCTAAGTACGTGGTTCTAAATGACCTCTTAGTACGTGGTTCTAAATGACCTCTAAGTACGTGGTTCTAAATGACATCTAAGTACGTAGTTCTAAATGACCTCTAAATAGTTGGTTCTAAATGACCTCTAAGTACGTGGTTCTAAATATCTTCTAAGTACGTAGTTCTAAATGACGTCTATGTACGTAGCTCTAAATACCTCTAGATACGTAGTTCCAAATGACCTCTAAGTAAGTGGTTCTAAATGACTTCTAAGTACGTGGTCCTAAATGACCTCTAGGTACGTAGTTCTAAATGACCTCTATGTAAGTAGTTCTAAATGACCTCTAAGTATGTGGTTCTAAATGACCTCTAAGTACGTAGTTCTAAATAACCTCTAAGTACGAAGTCCTAAATGACCTCTAAGAACGTAGTTCTATATTACCTCTAAGTACGTAGTTCTAAATGACCTCTAAGTACGTAGTTCTAATTGACCTCTATCTACGTAGTTCTAAATGACCTCAAAATAAGTAGTTCTAAATGACTTCTAAGTATGTGGTTCTAAAAGACCTCTAAGTAAGTGGTTCTAAATGACCTCTAAGTACGTGGTTCTATATGATCTCTTAGTACGTGGTTCTAAATGACCTTTAAGTACATGGGTTCTTCTAAATGACTTCTAAGTACGTGGTTCAAAATGTCCTCTAAGTACGTGGTTGTAAATGACCTTATATACGTAGTGCTAAATAACCTCTAAATACGTGGTTCTAAATGACCTCTAAGTACGTGGTTATAAATGACCTCTAAGTACGTGCTTCTAAATGACCTCTAAGTAAGTAGTTCTAAATGACCCCTAAGTACGTAGTTCTAAATGACCTCTAGGTACGTACTTCCAAATGACATCTAAGTAAGTGGTTCTAAATGACCTCTAAGTATGTGGTTCTAAATGACCTCTAAGTAAGTGGTTCTAAATGACCTCTAAGTACGTGGTTCAATATGATCTCTTAGTACGTGGTTCTAAATGACCTCTAAGTACGTGAGTTCTTCTAAATGACTTCTAAGTACGTGGTTCAAAATGTCCTCTAAGTACGAGGTTCTAAATGACCTTATATACGTAGTGCTAAATAACCTCTAAGTACGTGGTTCTAAATGTCCTCTACGTTCGTGGTTCTAAATGACCTTATATACGTAGTGCTAAATAACCTCTAAGTACATGGTTCTAAATCACCTCTAAGTACGTGGTTCTGAATGACCTCTAAGTTCGTGGGTTCTTAATGACCTCTTATAACGTAGTTCTAACTGACCTCTAATTACATGGTTTTAACTATCCTCTAAGTACGTGGTTCTAAATGACCTCTAAGTACGAGGTTCTAAATGACCTCTAAGTACGTGGTTCTAAATAACCTCTAAGTATTTGGTTCTAAATGACCTCTAAGTCAGTAGTTCTAAATGACACCTAAGTACGTGGTTCTAAATGTCCTCTAAGTACGTAGTTCTAAATGACCTCTAAGTATGTGGTTCTAAATGACCTCTAAGTACGTGGTTCTAAATGACCTCTAAATACTTAGTTCAAATGCCCTCTAAGTACGTGGTTCCAAATGTCCTCTAAGTACGTGGTTCTAAATGACCTCATATACGTAGTTCTAAATGACCTCTAAGTACGTGGTTCTAAATGACCTCTAAGTACGTGCTTTTAAATGACCCCTAAGTACGTAGTTCTAAATGACCTCTAGGTACGTACTTCCAAATGACTTCTAAGTAAGTGGTTCTAAATGACCTCTAAGTACGTGGTTCTAAATGTCCTCTATGTACGTGGTTCTAAAAGACCTCATATACGTAGATCTAAATGACCTCTAAGTACGTGGGTTCTAAATGACCCCTAAGTTCGTAGTTCTAAATGACCTCTAAATACGTAGCTCTAAATAACCTCTAAGTACGTAGTTCTAAATGACCTCTATGTACGTGGTTCTATATGACCTCTAAGTACGTGGGCTCTAAATGACATCTGAGTACGTGGTTCTAAATGACCTCTAAGTACGTAGTTCTAAATGACCTCTAAGTTGTTGGTTCTAAATGACCTCTAAGTACGTGGTTCTAAATACCTCTAGATACGTAGTTCCAAATGACCTCTAAGTAAGTGGTTCTAAATGACCTCTAAGTACGTGGTCCTAAATGACCTCTAGGTACGTAGTTCTAAATGACCTCTAAGTAAGTAGTTCTAAATGACCTCTAAGTATGTTATTCTAAATGACCTCTAAGTACGTAGTTCTAAATGACCTCTAAGTACGAAGTCCTAAATGACCTCTAAGAACGTAGTTCTATATTACCTCTAAGTACGTAGTTCTAAATGACCTCTAAGTACGTAGTTCTAATTGACCTCTAGGTACGTAGTTCTAAATGACCTCAAAGTAAGTAGTTCTAAATGACCTCTAAGTATCTGGTTCTAAATGACCTCTAAGTAGGTAGTTCTAAATGACCTCTAAATACTTAGTTCAAATGCCCTCTAAGTACGTGGTTCTAAATGTCCTGTAAGTACGTGGTTCTAAATGACCTCTAAGTACGTAGTTCTAATTGACCTCTATCTACGTAGTTCTAAATGACCTCAAAGTAAGTAGTTCTAAATGACCTCTAAGTATGTGGTTCTAAATGACCTCTAAGTAAGTGGTTCTAAATGACCTCTAGGTACGTGGTTCTATATGATCTCTTAGTACGTGGTTTAAAATGTCCTCTAAGTACGTGGTTGTAAATGACCTTATATACGTAGTGCTAAATAACCTCTAGGTACGTGGTTCTAAATAACCTCTAAGTACGTGGTTATAAATGACCTCTAAGTACGTGCTTCTAAATGAACTCTAAGTAAGTAGTTCTAAATGACCCCTAAGTACGTAGTTCTAAATGACCTCTAGGTACGTACTTCCAAATGACATCTAAGTAAGTGGTTCTAAATGACCTCTAAGTACGTTGTCCTAAATGACCTCTAGGTACGTAGTTCTAAATGACCTCTAAGTAAGTAGTTCTAAATGACCTCTAAGTATGTGGTTCTAAATGACCTCTAAGTACGTAGTTCTCAATGACATCTAAGTACGTAGTTCTAAATGACCTCTAAGTACGTAGTTCTAATTGACCTCTAGGTACGTAGTTCTAAATGACCTCAAAGTAAGTAGTTCTAAATGACCTCTAAGTATGTGGTTCTAAATGACCTCTAAGTAAGTGGTTCTAAATGACCTCTAAGTACGTGGTTCAATATGATCTCTTAGTACGTGGTTCTAAATGACCTCTAAGTACGTGAGTTCTTCTAAATGACTTCTAAGTACGTGGTTCAAAATGTCCTCTAAGTACGAGGTTCTAAATGACCTTATATACGTAGTGCTAAATAACCTCTAAGTACGTGGTTCTAAATGTCCTCTACGTTCGTGGTTCTAAATGACCTTATATACGTAGTGCTAAATAACCTCTAAATACATGGTTCTAAATCACCTCTAAGTACGTGGTTCTGAATGACCTCTAACGTCGTGGGTTCTAAATGACCTCTTATAACGTAGTTCTAACTGACCTCTAATTACATGGTTTTAACTATCCTCTAAGTACGTGGTTCTAAATGACCTCTAAGTACGAGGTTCTAAATGACCTCTAAGTACGTGGTTCTAAATAACCTCTAAGTATTTGGTTCTAAATGACCTCTAAGTCAGTAGTTCTAAATGACACCTAAGTACGTGGTTCTAAATGACCTCTAAGTATGTGGTTCTAAATGACCTCTAAGTACGTGGTTCTAAATGACCTCTAAATACTTAGTTCAAATGCCCTCTAAGTACGTGGTTCCAAATGTCCTCTAAGTACGTGGTTCTAAATGACCTCATATACGTAGTTCTAAATGACCTCTAAGTACGTGGTTCTAAATGACCTCTAAGTACGTGCTTCTAAATGACCCCTAAGTACGTAGTTCTAAATGACCTCTAGGTACGTACTTCCAAATGACTTCTAAGTAAGTGGTTCTAAATGACCTCTAAGTACGTGGTTCTAAATGTCCTCTATGTACGTGGTTCTAAAAGACCTCATATACGTAGATCTAAATGACCTCTAAGTACGTGGGTTCTAAATGACCCCTAAGTTCATAGTTCTAAATGACCTCTAAATACGTAGCTCTAAATAACCTCTAAGTACGTAGTTCTAAATGACCTCTATGTAAGTGGTTCTATATGACCTCTAAGTACGTGGGCTCTAAATGACATCTGAGTACGTGGTTCTAAATGACCTCTAAGTATGTAGTTCTAAATGACCTCTAAGTTGTTGGTTCTAAGTTAGGTTGGCTCTAAGTTGTTACTGATATAACAAGTGCCTTAATGTAGGTGGTAATGTGAGAAAATAGGTAAGAGTTGTAACTAATTTGTGTATAATAAAAAACCTCAAATTGTATTGGTTTTTATAATGAAAAGGAACTTACTTTCCAAAGAGCTCTCTTGGTTAGAACACAGTTCTACTCTAGTTTATGCTGCATTAACAGATATGTTTAAAAAAGTTTAAAATAAACCCCCATTTCATAATATGTAACAGTTCTAAGTCACAGTTATGAAAATGTTCACAGTTCTAAGTTTTCAGTTACTACAAATTCACAAACACATTTCAAATGGTTTGCCTATAAGAATCTACATATCTACCTCATTTCTCTATGTTCAGTATCAATTTATTTAAGTAAATCTCTTGATCCAGGATGATTTGTGAGAAGTTCTTGGTGCCCAAAATCTAAAAGTTCTCTTTGTATGTTTTAGTAGATCGACATGCTTTAGAAGAACACAGTTATGATTCTGAAGAAAACTCAAACGAATGCCTACTAACAAGTTTCCAAGTAAAATTAGATTGATATTCTACATTAAAAAAAAAAATAATAAAAAAAAAATAATAATTTGAATTGAAGTAGCTTACCTTTTTAAGATGGTGATCAGCAATTCGAAGGTAGAACTTTAGATAACAACAAAATTTTAAAATGTAGAGTTTCTTTGCTGTAAATTAAATCATGAAACAAAACATTCATACTAAACTAAAAGAGCCCACACCTGAAAATACATGGAAATAAAATAGCCTACTACTTTGAAATACATACAAAAATATTATTTATATAGAAACAATACAATAAAAAAAACCCTGAAAAACACATAAAATACAACCTAAAAAAGTACATAAAAAATATGAAAAACAATAACATATATACACAACAACACATAATAAAACCTGAAAAATAAAACTCCCGTAAAACTAAAAACCTAACAGGGACCGCGGAATACCGAAAATATTCTTACAAACTATCTCAATTTCCTACCAAATCTAATGCTGCCTCTAATGTGTCGAGGACTTATGCCTGAAGAAGTGTAACAATAGTGGTGTACACTTGGACAATTTGTACAAGTGTGTGATCTTTGTTGTAACTAGACATTAACATTTTGTTAAGTCTAGGTGTTGTAAGTGCGATGGACTCAACAAAAGATTATACTCACCCTTTTGTTGGTCGGGTGTGTAATTGGCCTGAAATAAATACACATGGATTAATTATATTATGTAGAATGATAGGGACCTGAAACCGAAAATGAAAAAAATAAAATAAAAAATAGTCTAAGAAGCTGAACTAATATAAAGGACCAAAATTTTATTAAGATATATTATTGTTTTTTAAATCCTAAAGTTAAAATATTATTTTTTAAAAAGATTCAAAACTGAAAGAAAACAAGAAAAATAATCTAACAAAATTAAATATTTCAAAAAGGACCTAAGTATGATGACTGATATTATTCAAAAAGATTCAAAGCTGAAAAAGTAAAAAAAAAAAAAAATAAAAAAAATAAATTTAATCTGATTATTTATTAAATATAAAACGAAAAACATTAATTATATACATATTTCTTTGATATTTTAAAAATTTTAATTTTAATTTTTACATCTAAAAAAACGGAATTGATTTCTGTTTGATTTATAAGGGAGGGATCATGATCCTTATGAAGTTCATCAATGATGCAGATCTAATCTTCATTCTTGAGGCTGTAATGGATTCAACAACTTATCAAATAAATATGTCAGCTAAACTAGTTAGCATATAATATGTAATGACTTGCATTGTTTAATTATTAAATGTGCACAAACAATGCTCGTGTTTCTCAAAAAAAAAATACAATAATTTATATTCCATCATGCCTTTGAAAATATTTTTAACACAAACACATACCATAAAATATATAATAACTTATCTAATACTATTTCCTACAGCTTAAAACTAATCTAACCTAGTGGGCTTCTCCAAACTAAAAACATAAGTTTTCAAAATCATGATGGATACTAGTTTAGCTGACATATATTTACAACTATTTTAC